>CM057453.1:1482757500-1484112500 GCA_016271365.2 Neoceratodus forsteri | reverse complement strand
GTACATGTTGCAGTGTGGTGCAGATTAGGTCAGAAAGAATTGACTTGTCGATCCTGGAATTTTTTGGGTCATTTTCCTGGAGCACCAGGAATTTATTTTTCCTTTCCTAGACTCAAATTTGTTAGTTGTAACAACATATACCAACTTGCCAGTGAGGATATTATGGTCAAAGACTCCATGTTGATCTTCTGTGACATGAAAATCTGGTAAATCGTCACAAAAAAACACAGTAAAAATATATATATTTTGAAAATATGGCTGCAATCCCAAGGGTGAACTTTATTTATTTATTTATTTTATTTTTTATATTTTTTTTTTTGACCCTATAATGGGACTTGAGGGCTGTAGCCTTATATTAGGGCAGACTTGCAGCACAATGCTCTACATGTCAACCAGTTTTTGCCATGGAAATATTGTCAGGTCACCACAGGGGTGACTCCCGTTTACTTTTTCAGTCCTTAAAATTGTGCAAAAATGTTTTACAACTTGGGGACTAAGGCTGTTTCACCAAACGGTACCAACATTTTGGCTATGTGACATCTAAGTTTGGCTAGCAAGGTATTTGGTTGGTGGCCAGTGTCACCTGGCAAAACCTTAAAGGTATAGCATTGTTTACTCCATGAGGCACCTTAGAGACTGCACTGTATTTCATGCTTGTGTTTGGAAAATAGTTTCTGTGTTTCATCTGTGTGAGAAAATCACCTTTCTCTGTTGCTCTCGATTGTTCTGTCTAGTGCAGCTGCAACACAGGGTCCAGTTAGGAGTTGGCTTGTGCAGTGTTATCTTATGCCTCATTACTAGAAGTCTGAACTTCCCACATATTGTTCATTTTTGTGGGTTTCTGATATTACATTTGCTGATGTAAGATGGTACTTCTGCTTGGGGGGGGCGGGATAATACTTTGGTAAGGCTTGGTACTAAAAAGTTCTGACCCTCTCTATCCAGCAACACCAGTTGGTCTTGGTGCTGAGTTGTTGTCTTAATTTTGTTCCAGTCATAGTTCTCCAGGTTGCTGCTGCCTTTGCTCTGTAGCGCTTACAGGTAGTAACCACAGGGGACCTGGGTTCTAGGTCCTTTCCGCTTCCCCGTGGAGCAGCTTTCCTTTCTAAGGTGTCTCCAGCCCTTGTCCTGTTCTCTGCAGATCTGAACTGCCTGGCTGTATCTCTCCAGCTACTATCTGATTACAGATTGTCTCGCCAAGTCTGGTACTCGTGGGGATTGAGATCCGAATCCAGCTGGGTCCTGCCCTTATCTCTGTGGACCTATACAGGTTTGGGAGAGCCTTTGTCTGGGTTCTCGGCTTTATATGTGTGCTGGGTGTTTGGTTGTTTTCATGTTGCCAGTGTTTTCTCCAAGAACCTCTGCTGGTGCAGGTTATAGGCTTCCTCTCCAGCCTTTCATCAGGGTTGAAGGGTAGGGGAGGTTCTAGGTGACTAATTTTCTGACCAGGTTGCCTCAGGGGAGAATCAGTTTAGGCACGGAGGACATTGCCTATTAAATAACCTTTTTCTATGACAGGTTTCTGGCTCTGCTTCAGATGTTCATTTTTGGTTGATACACACGTTTGTCTTATAGCAGTAAGTGTTGGCTACTGTTTGTTTTTGTGGATCTTGCTTCTTGCTCCCTTTATCTTCTTGAGTTGACTTCGCATGCTTGTGACCCAGGACTTATCTGAGTTTTTGGACTCTTGCGGACCCATTGGGCCTGGACCTTTGTTTTTCCTTTCGTTTCCCTCCCATGTATGGGTTTCGATACTGCTACTTAAAAGTGTGTTTACATGGCAGAAGCTGTTACACTTCTAACCATGCCGCTCACCAGCCTCTCCACCCATACTGCTGCCTGCCACTGTTTACACGCACAACAAAGTGCACCGTTCCAGGGTAACTTTCTGCACTTGTGCTGTATTTCTGCTAGGGCACGCAAAGCTATCAGATTAGTCAGGCATGTGTGCATGGCATGAACAAAACAGACATGTTCACTTGGTTGCATTACACTCAACGGTATGTACTGATTGAAAGGAGAGCAATGCAGCAGGGAATGGGGGGTCTGAGTCAGTAAAGTGCCAGTGGCGGAGGTTATGGTGGGTCAGAATGAGCAGCAGGAGCCATCTGAGGAGTCGAGAGACTTGAGGTAAGGTCTGGCATAATACAGCGTATTATTGTGGGCATGTGTGATGCGTGTACGGTCTGACACGCAGTAGCCCGTGAGTGTGATCTGTCAGTTGGGTTTGGCGTGATATGGGGTAACATGGTTCTGCACTGGTGCAGGCGGAAGAGCATCTTTACACACTAGGTAAAAACACCTGCACCATTATGCAAACTCAGAAAAGCAGCGATCGTCCTACACCCTACTGGAGCTATTTACAATTCTCCACAGGCTGTTTAAAGGGACACTGTCAGCTTTTGTGCCCATTTTTAAAGTGTCTGTACTGAGTGTGTCTGGAGGAAGCACTAGCAGTGCAAAAACATAGAAACATAAGAGTTTGCACATTAGTGCAAGATATTTCTTATTTTTGTAAAAACTATATTCTGGCCGTCCCAACGGAAATATCTGTGGCACACGTCCATGAACTAGAATGGTGCTGAACTGCTGGTAAACTCGTTCATGAATGAGTTATTTTGTATCATATATATTAAAGTGTTGCATCTCTTACTGTTCATGCCACAGATCCTGCAAAGATATTCCCCTTAAAAAAATGAATGCTCTATGTGAGCAATAAGACACTCCAGGGTGTGTGTTAGACACTTTAACACACGGCTAGGAGGCGTAGTGAGGCACGAGGCCACCGGCTGAGTGCGCCCAGCCTCCTAGCTGCGGTGTTAGTGTTCAACACACAGACCCTGGAGTGGCTTATTATGCTTATGAAATGGCTACCAACATATAGATTGATGTGATCACCAAAATATATAGCATTTAACAGTGGAAAACTTAAGTCTGTGTTTAATTTTTAATAAAATAGTTCCTTCGCCTGTTTTTTTTTTGTTTTGTTTTGAGTTGAGGACTTTTGAGCTGTTTAGGTTTCCGTATTTGTATTTCTTTCCCCAATCATGGGTTGTCACGGCACCACTATCCATCTCCACCACCCCCCCCAACACACACAAACAAGTGCCAGCACTGCTAGGTTTGTTTTTCTGTTTTTTTTTTGTTTTTTTTTCACATATCTGGCTGATTCTACCTTTATTTAACAGCAACAAAATCTGCTTGATCCTGCTGTTTGCCAGCGTTCGGCGATGCCACAGTCCGAGCGGGAACGGTAAGTCCCTGGTAGAACACTTAGTTAAAATTCAGCGGCTCTGTCTTCGGCTCCAGTAGTGCGAGTAGGTGGGATCAACAGTTCCGATGAGCCGGGGACATGGGGGAGGGCTCAAGTGCCATCGGTGTCGCGCTCGGGGATAGCAGCAGTTACATGCTGTGTCTGGGGACTCAGTGGGAGAATAAAGATGGCTGCTTTTTTTTCCTCAACGTTCTATGTAAATATAATTTTAGGATCAGTGCCCAGCTGGCATAGCCTGATCTTTTTATTATGGTGTTAGACATTTTAGCACACTCCTAGCAGCCAATCAGAATGCTGCTTTTTTTCCCAGCCATTTCATAACTAGTTTTATTTTTGTGTATAACAGTTGAAGCCGTGACTCCAGGCATGCGTAGAGTTGACATTATTGCACATGCCTGGCGTCCCAGCTTAAACTTTATAAAAAACAACCCGAAACAGTTTCAGAAGTCTGCAGCACTAACTCTTGAGCATACAGCTCCACGAAAAACCAACACAGCTTACCTTTTTCTGTGATGTTTTGCTTTGGTCTTTATCACTGTAGGCACCAGACTTGGTCACATTTAGTGATTTGAGCCCTCCATGTCTTTCTCATCAACTTTTATACACAAAATAAAACTGGTTGGAGCGCTCATTTTTGAAGGGAATATCTTTGCAGAGATCTGTGGCATGAACAGTAGGAGATGCAACATGTTAATATATAACACAAAATATCTAGTTGGTGAACAAGTTTACTATAGCGGCTCCAGCACCATTTTAGCTCGTGGATGTGCACCACAGACATTTGGTTGGGGTGACCAGAATATAATTCTTAGAGAAATAAGAAATATCTTGCACTGATTCTTAAATCTCTTACCATCTGTTTTTTCCATTGCTAGCTTCCTCCAGACGCATTCAGTACAGACACTTTAGAAATGAGCACAAAAGCTAACAGTGTCCCTTTAAATGGCTTTATCTGCACAGCTCATGCAGGTGCAAATCAGGCCATGTAAATGGGGAGACTTTACTTCCCACATAAATGAATGACAGCATCACCTATGTGCTGGAGAAAGAACATTTTTTTTTACCTTTGGTAATTTCTTCTCTCCATGCAGCGCTTCTGACACCAGGTTCACACCCCTGTCCATGGGGAAAGCCTTCTTTTATTCCTGCTCTGGGTCTGATTTGGCACTCTTGTATCTTGATCTGACATGTTAACAACTGTTCCTCTTATCTGCTTGGGAACTTTCATAGTGGAGTAGTACAGTACCTCCTCCTTGTCATGTGGGATCTCCTGCCTATCATTTCATGTAGGAGCTACCCACATGCAGTGAGTGACAGAAGCACCGCTTGGAGAACAGAAATTACCAAAGGTAACAGTTTTTTTTTCCTTTTAACTTTCTACACATAACCTAGACCACTTATAAAAATAAACGTCTGTTGTGTTCTATAGCATGCACAATGTTAAGGACTGTTTTTTAGCCTTAAGAGCACACCCAAGAGAAACTGGACCATGTCTGTAATTTGAGCCATGGAAATGAAAATCAATTGAATAGTCTCACTGTAGTATGCAGGTCTTTAAAAGGTCAGATCTAAAAAGCCCGAGAGCAGATAATTCAGTATGTCTCCTGTGGTGCAGCTTTTCACCGCTGTTTGGTTTGATCGGCAACAATGAAGTTGTCAGTGGAGTAGCCATGGATTTTTCTACCTCGGATGGGGACACTACAGCTTGTGCATTTAGATAAAAATCACAGGAGTGCAACATTTAGCTTAGAAGTTGTTTATTTCTCTTTATTAGATTAGCTATGAAAATGTTTTTATTACGTTTCTTTGCTAATTGTATTAGTGAATGTGAAAACCAACTGAAAATGTAAGAGGCATAAGGCCAGCGTGCAGAGCCACGTAACTCCTAAACAACATGAATCATAAGGACTTGAAATTAATTTGACCATTCTGTTGCATTATTGGAAAGAAATCGACTTCTGCTAACATGATCTTGTGCTTCGTCTGAAGAGCAGACATTTTCCTAGCCTAGGCGTCTTAATATGTCTGCTCAGAGAGGTCATTGAGTAATATAATTGATCTCTATCTGTAAATCTTGGCCAAATGAAGCATGTAGGGCTAGGAGCTTTTGGGGTGGGGGAGGGTTTGGGGTGGGGAGGGGGTGGCAGATGCTTATATGTGACTTCATGGCCCCTCTTCTGTTGGAGCTGGAGACACCCTGTTGCCTTTGCAGATCTGTATTTCATCATGTTAAGAAATATAGATTTGTCTAGCCCTGATCAGCATTGCAAAAAAAAGTTAAACCTGGATGTTAAATTATAAATCTCAGTCACTCTGCAGTTCTAGTTACTGCTTCCCTGAATTGTGGAATTTGCAAGGAACTTTCAGCTTTTCATGGAGTATTTTGAATGAGAAACACTGGAAGCCTAAATGATCAAAATGAGACCTCCTGTTCCACCCAAAGAGTTTGTTTTATTGAGGGGCTTAATGGGCTTTTCCACCCACATTTTGTCTTTGTTCTGTTCTTCCTTTGTCCACTATTGGCTGTGACTGTTACCATAGTGATTGGGGATTGAAGATGGAAGCTTGTCTTAATCAAGAATGGTAAGACAGTATTCTGCTTTCATTTTCCAAGGGTGTAAGGAATGTGACTCAGAAGTAATGGCTGCAGAATTAAAGACCAGAGAAACCCCCCCATTTATTCTTCCAGCTTCCATGATCAGTATTCATTCTTACATATACAGTAAACATGTAAAATGATGGCAGAAAAAAAGACCGAAGTCCATCAAGTCTAACTAGCATTTTTTTTTTTAACTTATTGTCATAATTGGTGTACAAGGAGGGATTTCATGATACGATGTTTGGAGCATAGGCATATCTGTATAAATATTAATCATGTTTAGGAAAAAAAAATATGTGACTGGAGAGGGAGAATCAGGAGAATGTAGGAGGGGAAAATCTACACCTGAGGAGCAGGAGTGGGGGGACTTGGGTCATAGATGGTCATTGATCTAGAATAGAAAGTTAGAAGATGAGAGATGGCTTTATACCCCCTACTTTATAGCTGTCCCTGCATCAGGGGGTCAGAATTAACCTACAAAACTTGTTCTCTGTGCAGGTGGGAACTGGCTAGTGCATGTAGTTTTGTCCCCTGCATGTACCACTGATCCTAGTATCCAAGACTTGTGGGGCACCGCTAGCGGTCACTGCATTGCTTGGGACAATGCGGGACTTAGTGAGGGAAAGCACTTTTCTTTTTTTTTTTTTTTTTTAAATCACACAGACTTGTGGCAGTCAGTGCCTGGAGTGGTAAGGCTAAGCCAGGAATTGGTGTGAACTATGATTTTTTTTGTTCTGTTTCTTTTAAAGACTGCTTTTGCTGCTTGTTTGAATCAGTCTGACTAGTGGGGGGACGCACATAGAGGAGGAAATGTAGCATGCTAGGTCATGACAGTGGAGCGTGGGAGATTCTGACTAGGAGCGCCTGCTGTCATTCACTCACCTCACACACTGACTGATGGAGTCAGTGTCTCTGGGCCATTACTGTGGCAGGCATAGGCTATGCAGTGTGTCTGTGAGAAGAGGGAGGCTCTCTAACAGCCACTTGTCAGAGTTCTGACACTGAAAATTAAGTGAACTCGCATGGCTTGCAATAAGAGATCATGTGATTGCGGAGAAGTCAGACTTCGGTAGAGCAAATTTTTTTTCTGTAAAGAATCTATTGATTTTGGTAATACTATATGACGGATGGTGTTAAACAGTTGGCTCAGAATTGAAGATGGGGCAGAGTCTCGATAAGAGACATGAGATACATAGATCACTGGTGCAGTTCATATACAGCCTCATGGAGAAGAAAATTGTGTGAAGGGATGGGTAATCTGCCTGGCGTGACTGTCCTTAATCAATTTTCTTTGTTAATTAGGCAGAGAAAATCAAGTTTGTGAAGCAGAGTACTACAATTTTTAGTATTTTTCTGTCTCCTTAGTTTAATTTCAATGTTATTGGATTATTTTTTGACCAGTGCAGGTAACCCATCTCTGTCGTATGTACATTTTTGACTGCATGCACTGCTGTGCAAGTTCTTAAAAAAAAAAAAAAAAAAAAAAAAATACATTTTAACCCCTGCTCTTAACTGATGCACAGTAGTCATGGTAATTCACGAACATACAAAGAAGCCAACAGAAGAAGGCCATTTGGTCTATCTAGTCTACTCATACTGCAGAGTCCACAGCTTGAGCTACTGTCCCTGCCCACTTCTCCCATCTTCCCTACCTTCCCCCAGTGCCTATCCCAGTATCTCTTGAAGCTGCCAGGTCTTGAGTGACCTCCTAATGGCCAGAGATCGAAAGGCTTATACCATTCTGGTCCTTCTTGATCTTTCTGCTGCATTCGACACTGTAGACCATGAGGTGCTATTGGAGCGGCTCGCGGGTTTTTGTGGACTGTCTGGTACAGTCCACGATGTTCCGTTCTTACCTCACTGGTAGGTTTCAGAGAGTTGTCACTGGAATTTATTCCTCTGACACCTTCTCCCTTCCATGTGGGTACCATGAGGTTCCATTTTAGCTCCCATGTTGTTTGCAGTGTACATGCTGCCATTAGGAGAAATCATCAGGAGATACAGTTTGAGTTTTCACTGCTATGCGGATGATACTCAACTTTATTCCTTTCTCCCGATCAGAGTGATGCACTCTCTGTACTTAACTGTCTGGATGAAATCAGAATTTGGATGAGTTCGAGCTGGTTGAAGCTTAATCCGGATAAGACCGAGGTATTGGTTGTGGGCCCAGATCATCCTGGGAGGGCTTGGGTCGCACATCCATCAGGCTTATCACTTGGTGGGTGCGCTCTCAGCTCTCGACAGGTGCGAAATCTGGGCGTTATCTTTGGCGATGGTCTGACCCTGAAATCTCAGGTCTCAGCTGTTGTCAAAACCTCTTTTTATCATCTGAGGAATATCGCCGGGTGAAACACCTGATTCCCCAGGAGGATCTTCCGACTTTAGTTCACGTGCTGTTACAACCCGTTTGGACTACTGTAATTCCCTATACCTAGGGCTTCCAGGGATTGATATCCGCGCCTGCAGCTAGTGCAGAACACTGCAGCCAGGCTTTTGACTGGGACTTGAGGAACCAGTCATATTCATACAATAACCCGTGAACTGCATTGGCTGCCTGTCTTGATGGCGTATCATCTTTAAGGTTGGTTTACTAACCTTTAAAGCCCTACGATCAGGGACCGGTTACCTGAAAGATCTTCTGATTCCTATCGCCCCTCCGGCTCCACCAATGAGGGATTGCTAGAGATTCCCAGGGTTCGTTTGAAGTTATCAGGATCTCGTGCTTTTGCTTACTCAGCTCCTACCCTGTGGAATTCTCTACCTCATTGGTTGAGAGAATGCCCGACCGTCGATAGTTTTAAAACTGCTTTAAAAACTTCTCTTTTTAACTTGGCTTTTTCTTTATAGTTTATTTGTTTTTGTTGATCTTGATTTTATTGTCTTGATTTTATTGTCATGTACAGCGCCTTGATTCTGAAAGGCGCTTTATAAATAAACACGAATTGAATTGAATTGAAAATTGAATTGCCATTGTCTTCAATGAGACCACCTCTTCCGTTAGCGCATTCCAAGTGTCCACCACTCTCTTCATGAAGAAGTGCTTCCTGACTGCCCTCCTAACCCCTCCTCCAGCTTAAGATTGTGCCCCCTTGTGTTATAATTGCCACTCAGTTTAAAGAGACCCTCCATATCCACATTATTTATCCCTTTTAAGTACTTAAAGATCTTCAAGCTGGTTCCTGCAGTAGGTCATTATATTTAGGACTGTGCCCTCTGGCCTCAGGACCGCACAGCAAACTTTTCCATCAGTGTCTGGTGGGGGACCACCCACCCAATGTCACTGCGGACGTCAGCGTGACCCTATAGTGGGTGGTCCCTGCCCCGCCTTCCAGTTCTTCGCTTACGTTGACCTGCACTAATACCTCATGGTAATCTGCAGCTTCGTCGATCACCTTTTTTAATACAGTCCGTTTCTGCACTTTGTTTTCTCCTTCTCCGCCTCAAAGGCAAACAAAAGTACCAGGAGTGGGGTGCAAATTCCCCACAAAGACATCCATCGTCTCTGTCTCTTCTGTTTAGGCATAGACCACGGCCTATTCCGACTGCCAGCCCTTCAACCAGACCACCCATAAATGGCGACAGCAGGCTGTGAGGCCCATCTACTCAAGTTCAGAATGGCCGCTTGAGAAGGAAATGCAGAAAATTCAGGACACAGCTTCTTCCTTCATCGGACAAACAGAAAAGAAAAAAGGGACAACGGTGATACAGAGAAAAGGAGCACCCAGAGAATTGGGACCGATCCCTCTGCTAGTAAGCCTTCGACCAGCAAGGCCCTCTCCCCGCCGCCCACCCTCATGGTGACCCAGGCAGCTTCGGGAACAACCTCCAGTGCCTCACTGTCTTTCAACCGGTAAGTCACCTGCTGGCTCCTCCGGCGAACACCTAGTCCTTGCCGGTAAGTCTGACCCTGGCTCCTCTGTGGCCCGCCCGGTGGTCTGTAAGTTGGACTCCATTCAAAACGGCAATAGTCCACTCGGCTCTAACAGATAAGCCCACCCTCCACCACCCGGTTGCTGTTTGCCCAGTCAGTGGGTCACCTCTGACAGCTGCTCGGGCATTGCTCTCCCTTGGGGGCTCACGCGTCATATCAGGCGTGCAGCAAGCGTTGGCTTCTTGAGTCAGCCTCCCGGGGATTTCTTCTCCACGTCTGGGACAGAGGAGGAAGGACGACACCTGAAAGTGGTTCTCTCTTCGCCCACTCCTTTGGTGGCTCCTCAGATCCCCCTGCGGGATACTTCCCTTCGCCAGGCCCTACAGCTACCCTGGCATCAGTTCACCTTCCGCCTGCAGCTCTTCCTTTGACATCAGGAGCACAGTCTGATTTTTTTCATGTCAGCTTCCTCCTTCAGGGCCCAACGCTCGACCCCTCATGCAGGGTCTGACCTCTTTAGGTCTAATGTCGGCTCACCCTACTCCAGATGTCCCGATGTTCACTCCCCCTTCGTCGATTACCTGAAGGCCATCCTGATGTCAACTATTGTGAAGTTGAGTATTTATCCTGGCCCGTCTAGACCAAGACCTGCCATCCAGCCCCCCTCTTTTCACAGTCATCAGGCGCCCCTTTTTCCACCGTCGGGCCCGTCAATGCCTTATTATTTCCAGGGCTATTTCCTGGATATCATCAAGGATACCCATATTATCTGAGGTACCTTCTCCTCCTCAATGTACAGGTTTGGAAACTCATTATTATACCCCAGCCAATCTGTCTCCTCCACAACCAGACTTTGTCTCGATGGAAGGACGTGAGGTCCCAGCTAATCTCTGACTTGGAATGTAGGCTTCCCTTGCCCCTTAGCAGTGCTCCCCCGCCATCTTCTGCCAGTTCACTGCATATGGTACATGTCTCGGGAACTACCACTCAGGACATCCCTCTCCCGGATTTTGAATGTCCAGAGGGTGAAGAGCCCCCTGATTCTGATCACGACACATCGGAGTCTTCCTCAGATGAGCTATCTTCTCCCTCAAAGGGCAAAGAGTCTCCCAAGTCTCCTCCGGAGGACCCCTCTTTCACTGAGCTCCTCCGCATAATTCAACAAGCAAGCGGTTGGAATGCTGAGGATCTGGATCCTATGAGAAAGCGTCTCGCTGAGCACTTGGATCTAGAAGCTGCCTCCCCCATACCAGTTCCTCTCTGGATTGCACCACTCAAGGACCTTACTTCCACCATTTGGCAGTTGCCACATTCCATTCCTGCTGTCTCTAAGAAGGCAGACAGGATCTACCACTCTCCCGAGGGCTTTCCCTTCCTGGACTTTGATCCCAAGGCTGACTCTGTTGTCATTACTGCTGCTCATGACCTCTCGGCTAACCCCAAGCACATGAGCACATCCTCCCCAGACAAAGAGTCCAGGCAGTTGGAGCAATTTTGGAAGAAGGTTTATTCTTCTGCCACGTGTGCCCTGCGCTGCCTGAATTATGTGGCACATATAGTGTCCTTTCAAAAGGCCACCTTGGCCAAGCTTGAGGCCAAGATCTCATCCCTGGAGGACTCGGATTTCAAAGAGGAGATTGCTAAAGAACTTCGTCTATCCAAAATTTCCTGCAGACATGCTCTTCAAGCCACCTATGATTTGGTGGATGTGGTGGCCCGCTCCTCTGCTGCTGTGGTCAGTCTCAGGAGGCACGCTTGGCTGCGCATTTCTGGTCTGTCGACAGATAATACAAGCAGCCATTCAGGATGCTCCCTTTTGGGGATCGGTCCTCTTTGGAGGGGACACTAAAGATTTGATTACGGGCCTCCAAGATAGTGGTCAGACCCTCAGATCGGTCTGTTTCATGTATCAGACCAGTATTCAGAAGCAGCAGCAGCCTTTTTAGCATCAGTTCAAGTGCCAAGGAAAGAATCAGCCCCAAAGAAGAGTCCACAAGGCAGGCCATTGGCTCCTCTTTCTCCTCTCCACTGGCTGCCAAATCCCAGAGGTCGGCAGGAGGGCCTTTGCGCCCCTCTGCCTCCTGACTCACCCAGTCTTCTCTCCCCTCTACTTCAAAACTTGGAGCCAGTGGGGGGAATATTCGCCCTTCACATCCAGGAGTGGGAAGGCATCACCTCGGACGCGTGGGTACTACAACTCCTCTCTCGAGGGCACACACTAGAGTTCTTGGTGTTTCCTCCAGACTCTCCTCCCGGTCGCTCGCTTTACTTTCCGTACCAAATCCCGTTGGTCGAAGAAGAGATCAGGACTCTGGAACTGAAGACAGCAATAGAATCCATGCCTGTGTCTCAGAGAGAAGGGTTTTGCTCCCACTTCTCCCTGATCCCAAAAGATGGCGACCTCAGACAAATCCTGGACCTCAGTAGTCTGAACCTGTTTGTCAAGTACAAGAGGTTCTGCATGCTGACTGTTCAGAACCTCCTGTCCCTTCTGCAGCAGGACCACTGTCTCTGTGCCCTGGACATGCAGGGCGCTACCTGCATATCCCGATCTTCCTGGGCCACCTGCCGCTTTCCGCGTTTTGTTTCCAGGGGAGCACTTCCAGTTCACAGCCCTCCCTTGGCCTTTCCTCGGCACCCAATTGTTTTTATTAAGTGTCTAGCAGTGGTGGCAGCAGCCTTACACCATCAGGGTGTAGCGGTGTTCCCCAACCTGGATGACTGATTACTGTCAACTCTATCCAGGCACAGCCTTCTGGACTCCCTCTTGGTTATTCTGAACATTTTTTCCCCCGACTGGGGATCACTGTCAGTCTCCCCAAGTCATTTTTAACCCCCACTCAGAACCTTCAGTTCATAGGGGTGGTTTTGGACACGGTCCAGTGCAGAGCCTTTGTCACCTTAGACAGAGCAGAGACTCTTCAAGAGCAGGTCATCCTGCTGATCTTGTCCAGATCTCTTCTGGCCAGAGCATTGCTACGCTTGCTGGGCCTGATGGCAGCCTCTGTCTCCACAGTTCCTTTAGCCAGGTTGCATATGTGGATCTCCCAGTGGACATTCGCATCCAATGAGGACCAATGCTTGGGCGATCTGGACCATCCGGTTCTAGTCTCAGCACAGTCAAGAGGATCTACTATGGTGGCTAGACACTCTGAATCTGTCAAGGACTTCCCTTTTGAAGTTCCCTCTCTATGGATCCTCACCACAGACACATCTTGGCTGAGTTGGGAGCACACCTGGGGGACCATCGAGCCCAGGGTTTATGGTCCCAGTTGGAGATGTCCTTGTACATCAGTAATCTGGAGATGAGGGTGGTTCTTGCCCTTCAGGCTTTTCAGACCATCGTATCGAAAGGAACACTGCTGATCAGACAGACAATATGTTGGTAGTCTGGTACATCAACAAACATTAGGGCACCCAGTCATACCCCTCTGCAGGGAGGCAATGAGGGGTGTGGAATTGGGAAGTCCAGCACAACCTGTTTCTCACAGCCGTGTATGTTCCAGGCGTTCACAGCATCCTGGCTAACAGCCTCAGTCTGACGTTGTCCCTTGCTCACGAATGGAAATTAAGTCTGGAGGTAGCAGACTCTCTCTTTCAGAAGTGGGGTCACCCAGACATCGATCTGTTTGCCTCCCCATCCAACGCAAAGCTTCTCAGCTTTTGCTCGCTCGTTCCAGAGCCCGGAGCTTTCTAGCAGCGCTGTCACTGTGTTGGACAGGAAGTTCTTGTGCTTGCCTTCCACTTCCCATTCTTCAGAGTGTACTTCTCCAGGCTCCAGGCAGAGGAGCTGGGATGATCCTGATAGCTCCTCTCTGGCTGACGCAAATCTGATTTCTGCTAATGCAGCAGCTCTCAGTGTAACCCCCAATTCCTTTACCTCTCAGGCACGATCTGTTGACTCAGGATCAAGGCAGGTTGGTACATTCAGGACTCGGGGACCCTGCATCTTCATGCATGGCTCCTTCAGACATGATCGGGCCTTCGTTTAGGTGTCTCCCAAAGGTCGCTCAGGTCCTGGTGGGCGAGGAAACCCTCCACCAGATCCACCTATGCCTTGAAATGGGCGTTTTTCCATTTGGAAGACTTCTAAAGTCTGGGACCCCTTTACTTGCTGTGCTCAGGTCGTGGGTACCTCCTGCACCTGTCTGATTTGGGTCTGTTGTATTCATCCTTTAAGATTCACTTGTCTGCCATCTCGGCCTACCACGTGCGGTGGAAGGAAAAAACTTGCTCAATTGAGGTCTCTAAGACCTATTTGAAGGGATCCTCCACCTCAAACCTCCCATCTGTAACCTCACCTCACCTTGGGATTTGAATTTTGTATTAAAGAAGCTTGCCCTTCCTCCCTTTGAACCAGCGATGAGCTGTGACATGCACTACCTTTTCTGGAAGGCACTATTTTTAGTTGCCTTTACTTCTGCTCATAGTATTTCCGAGTGTCAGGACTTGATGCATAAGGAGCCTTATTTGATGTTCCACAAGGACCGGGCAGTCCTGCGTATTAATCCTAAGTTTCTTCCTAAGGTGGTTTCTGAGTTCACCTTAAATCAGACAGTTGAACTCCCGGTTTATTACCCTGTTCATTCAAGCGGGGAGGATCTCCTTCACACCTTGGATGTTCATAGAATCCTCAGATGTTATGTTCACAGAACTAAGGAGTCCAAGTCCAGTCAGCTTTTAGCCTCCTTTTGCTCCCAGATCCTGGGTCAGCATTTTCTAAACAGTGTGCCTTTCTAAATGGCTCAGTAACTACATTCACTTCTGCTACCAAGTACAACAAACCTCTTCGGGGAGGTCAGAGGCCAGTCTACTAGAGGCATGGCTATCTCTACAGCATTTCTGTGAAATGTTTCTGCAGCAGAGATCTTTGCGGCAGCAACCTGGAGTTCCATCCATACCTTCATGAAACACTACAGTCTGGACATTGCCTCTAGGCGTAGGGCCGGGTTCGGCCTTGCCATCTTGCAGGGCCTACTGTCTTAGGCTGGTCCTGTGCTGTATTTCAGTTGCTCCTCCTCCTGTGACTCTCGCGGTCTCTCTATGAGTAACTGCTTGGGATTCAGTCATACATGTAATGACCTACTGCAGGAGCCCTCTCGAAGTAAGATAGTACTGTTAGATAAGAGCTTATCGTAACAGTAGATCTTCGAGAGAGGTTCCTGCAGTAGGTCACCTTTTCCCTCCCTCCTTCCCCCAGTTTTCTGCCTTTCTTTCAGCCATTCTAAACTGGGGCTCCAGGATTTCATCCTTTCTCCTGTCTCATCCTACTTGGATCTTCAGCGGGAGAACTGGAAGGTGGGCGCACGGACCACCCACTATATAGGGTCACGCTGATGTCCATCACATGATGTCAGGTGGGCGGTCCCCTGCCAGACACTGCTGGAAAAGTTTGCCGTGCGGTCCTGACGCTTAAGGGTGCAGTCCTACTGCAGGAACCTCTCTCGAAGATCTACTGTTACGGTAAGTTCCTACTTAACTGTACTATCCCAATAATCTCACCTCTCTCTCTTCTGCCCTCCAGGGAGTACATGTTCAGTGCCCTCAACCTCTCCTCATATGCCTCACCCTGCTGACCCTCCATCATCTTTGTAGCTCTTCTCTGGGCCTTCTTCAGCAGGTTAATGTCCTTTTTGAAGTGTGGACACCAGTACTGAACTCCATACTCTAGATGTGGCCTCACCAGTGACCTCTACAAGGGCAGTATAACCTCCTTTCTCCTACTACTGATCCCCCTAGCTGTGCATCCCAGCATCTTGTTTGCCCTTGCTGCTGTGCTTCAGGTCACTAGTGATCATCACTCCCAGGTCCTTCTCCTCTGATGCAGATACCTGGACTCCACCCAGGTAGTACTCCGTCCTGGGATTCTCGGCTCCAGTATGCATAACTTTGCATTTCTTGGCATTGAAGTAAAGCTGCCAGTTCCCGGACCACCTCCCCAGCTTTTCCAGATCATCCGGTAGGTCCTGAATCCCTTTAGCTGTGTCTGTTCTGCCTCAGAGCTTGGTGGTGTCCTCAAATAGGCACATTTTGCCCTTAATGCCATCCTCAATGTCATTGATGAAGACATTGCACATCACCAGCACCGAGCCCTGCGGGATTCCACTGGTGACCTCTCTGATGCTAGATAACTCAACCCCCACAGCCACCCTCTAGGTTCTGTCCCTCAGCCAGTTTTCCACCCATCTTGCCATCTTATCCCTAATCCCAAGATCCACCAACATCCTGATCAACTTTATTTTATTATTGAGTTGTTTATGCTCCCGAGCCCTGGCAGGGCCGACCCTCTGGTGGAGAGGACACTCTTAGGTCCCGCCACACACGTACTTCGTGACCCGGAGATTCCCCGTGGCAGGACTGTGGAGGTGGCGCCCCTCCCTGGAGACCCAATCCAGAAGCCAGGAATTCGACTTTCGGTCTTGTGGACCATCATGGAGCCCTGCCAGGCTCCTTTTTCCTCCTGTTTTCTCCTGTGCCCCCTCCCTACCAATACAACTATGTCGGGTGTGCCTTCCGGACCATATTGCTCTCCAGTCACCACCAGAGGGCAATCGGTGAGAGGATGCTCTGGACACTTGATTCTTTCTCTCTCTAGCCCCCGAACCCCAGTGGCCCAGGCTTGTTCTCAAATCGAGTTAGCCCGGGAATGGCTGAGGTGTGACCAGCGCCTCAACCCTCAGCGCCATTGAGCTGGCCTTGATCAACCTTTTGTGGGGCACAGAGTCAAAGGCCTTGCCGAAATCAAGATAGAGGAAGTCTACCATTTGGCCCCTGTCTGCTGTCTTAGGGACCCAGTCTAAGAAGTCAATCAGATTCGTTTGATGTGACCTCCCCCAAATAAACCCATGCTGCCTCACAAATGCTAGGAGGCAGTATAGCACAATGGTCTAAGGCTCTGAGCTGCAAATCTGGTGACAATCCAGCAGACCAGACCTGGGTTTGAATCCACAGCTTCCACTTGCATACTGTGTGACCCTGAACAAGTCACTTAACCTCCTTGTGCTCCCAGGTCGCTCCTGTAAAAAGCTTTCATTAGTGTGCTATACCTGGTTAAACAACTAAATAAATAAAACATCCTGAGACCATGCTCCTCTACCAACCTTTCTCTAAGTATGGTCTCCATGAGCTTGCAAACTATTGAGATCAGACTGACTAACTGGTCTGTAATTCCCTGGGTCATTCTTGGGACCACTTTTGTGGAGGGGCACCACATGTGCTGTTCTTCAGTCCTGTGGTACCACACCTGATTCCAATGAACTGTTAAATAGGCCTGCCAGCTCCTCAGCCAGTTCCCTTAGTACCTACCCTTGGATATACTCTGTCTGAACCTGGTGACATTCAATGCTCCAATAATAAATTATTGCTAGTGGAAAATATTGTTGCATAATGCAGTCTTACAAAAATCAATTTTCTTCATTTATTTATTTATTTATTTGATATGTCGGTTTACAACCTTTGAGCCAGAGGCTCATTTACAAAGGTACCTCGTCATATGTAAGACAAGTGGTAATACAGAAACGCGATATAACAACAATTACATTAAGCATGTGTTACAGACATTCGTCACAGAAATTATTTACAGTATTTGGATGTAGATATTTTCAGACATTATTTATAATATTTGGATGACGATATTTACAACAAAACAGCAGAAGACATTATAAGCTTGAGAAAGCATCTAAACATAGTAGTCAGTCCTATTCATGGGTTTGGTGTTATTGATGGAGGTTGCAATCCAATAATGGATTTTGTCAGAGAATTTGGATCAGAGTGGGTGAGAGAGTGAGATATTAGTAGCAGTTACAGGACCGGCTATTGAAGAGGTGGTTGCGAAGAGTGGTTTTGAAGTGGGCAATCTTGGGTGCAGTAGTGTTGGTGCTTCATAGAGCTACACTTTCTGGTTTTCGGCCAGAGGGCTAGGACATCTCAGGAGCACACCTCGTCACGGCTGCTGGAGACACTGTTGGCAGCAGCACATGCACATTACCATGTGCCCAAGCTAGTAACCGTCTTCAACAGTCCTTACTGCCTCAATTTTGTTTTTCCTACCGTTGGATGCACACCTGTGGGAGCGAACTGCATGCCTCAATGTGTTATCTGTCTGCATTTTATTTCCTTCCTAAAGTATGGGGAGTTGGAAAAAGCAAACCAAAAAACTTTGGGGTGGCTGGCCTGGTGGCACTGAGGGTTGAGGCGCTGGATGCCACACCGGCGATCCAGGTTCGGGTACAGACTCTGGTCGTCGGTGGTCGGCAGGGGAGGGAGGGGATTGAGCATCCACATGACTGCTCTCCCCTCCCGGGGTGGGTACATGAGCTTGCACTGCTCACCAGCGGCCCCCGATGGAGGTCAGGAGCCCTACACAAGCATTGCCAATATTGGGGGCGGAGAGGTGGCAGACGTAGGTGCTTGGATGTCATTACTCGTCCATGCTCTGAGGGCGTAGCACCATGGAAAAACCCCAGTGGACCAGAGAAGACATAGGAGACCCCGAGTACCAATGCCCCCATCCCGCTGCTAGACCAACCCATCAGCAGATCTCCGGCTCCCTATCAGTCAAGGACTGTCCCTCTAATTTCAGATAAGGCTGGACGAGGTCTGAGGGACTGGGTGGGAGTAGAGGCAGAGGTCACGTGGGTACTCGAAGAGGTGCCCTGGTCCTGCTGGGCATAAATGGACTTGACCAAAAAGAAGGCCTTTGGGGCCACCTTTCTAGCCATGCTACTGCAGAAATTACATCTTACGGACTCTCAAACATTGTGCATCTCCTGCCTAAGTCCCAGCGATGCCATGGAGGCTGTGAGGCCCATGACTCCCTCAGTCCCCGAACAATGGAGCACGAGCCCTGAAAATGGGGTGACCTGTCCCACAATTCACAGGCAGGCCTCTGGTAGGTGGTCAGCAGGTATTCGTTGAACCGTTCACTCTGGAACCCTCACTGCTCTCTAGAACTGCTGTGGTCAGAACTCTGTGCCACCATCTGCATCAGTGACTGCTTCAGAGCAGTCCATGTAGCAGGGTCTCCCAGAGGCCAGCCTGTCATTTTCGGGCCAGTGTCTCCATTTGAGGCAAGTCACTAGGAGCCAGCGGTGTTGGCACTACTGGACTGGGAAGTTTCACATGCTCCTTCTCTGGTGAGAGGACACCAGGTAGGCCACAGGGTCTCCAGATGGGCAAGGGTCACACAGATCCACATGCCACCTCTCTTCCTTTTGGTTTGGGGCTACCACCTAAAGTGTCCTAGTTTGTGTTCAGTAGGGTGGAGGAGACCCCCAGCCCCCTGGGCCTTTGTCACATCAGCAGTTCCAGGTGTAGATGGAGAGCATAAAGCGCTGGTTCAGGAATGCCAACCTGGGGTGTATCCAGTGTCTATCACTCCACCATCCACATATGGCTGTCCAGCCTCCTGTACTCTGCCTCTGAGCGAGTCATCCATACATCTCTCTCTGCTGCTGAAGACCTCTTTCAGTGGTTTGGGAGGGAGATGCAGGAAGCTTTGGACTGGCCCTACCTTGTGAGGGCAAACTCTGTTGCCATGCTGCTGAATTTTTCTAATATTAAAGAATGAGAGCGATCTGAAAAAGCTGGAAGAATGATCAAGGAATGGCAGCTGGGTTTCAGTAAAAAGTGCAAAATCATGCACTCGGGGCACAGAAATACAGGGGCAATGCACCACATACGCTCCTGTAACTAGCTGTAATAGAATATAGGATGGCCATCAAGAATGTAATTATCCAATCTGGATTGAAAAGTGTCTTATTGTTACTATTTATTATTTCTTTAGGGAGGTTATTCCAGGGATTAATTATCCTGCGTAACATAGACTCTTCTTCTTTCAGTTTGAAATTTACTAGGTTTTAATTGTAATCTGACCCCTACTACCCTTGTTATGATTTTTAAATTAAAATGTTAGTTCTGTAGTTAAGTGATTATCATGAAGTATGTTGTAACAGAGTAATAAATCGCCCCTTATTCTTCTCTTGTGTAATGACATTAGGTTTAACTTGGCTAGACTGTCCTCATAGGATGAATCTTTACAGTCATAGATCAACTTGGTGAACTGCCTTTGGATCTTTTCAGCTGAATCTTTTATACCACCCTTTACCGATCCCCGTAGAGATGATCCATAGTCAAGTAATGGCCTTACATAACGATCTGTAGAGAGGCATTATTAGTTGAGCATCTCTGCTTTTAAAATTCCTTTTTATCATATGTAGAATTCTCTTTGCCTTGATTATCTGGGTGTTACTATGTGATTCAAAAGTTTAGTTTATTAGATATAATTATACCAAGATCTTTTTCACATTCAACTTTCTTATGGGGGTTATTGACAAGAGTATATCCAAAGTGTTTGTTATGCCTTCCAAAGTGCATAATGCAACATTTGTCCAGATTGAAAGACATATTTGTCGAGTCCACCCATAGCATAATGTGATCCAAAACTTCTTGGAGCTGAGTGTGTTCTGTATCATCACTTACGATACTGGCTATTTTGGTATCGTCTGCATACTTGCTAATCCATGCAGGTTCATTTTGACCTAGCGTCGACATAAATAATAGAAATAATAATGGCCCTAGAACTGAGCCCTGTGGGACACTACATGTAACACTGATGGTGGAAGACCAGTGACCTTTTGTACTTACTATTTGGGATCTGTTACTGAGCCAACACTGAACCCAACCTGTCATGTTACTATCGATGTTGTGATCAATTAATGATTATATAATTTGATTATGTGGTACCTTTTCAAAGACTTTGGACATGTCCAAGTATACGCAGTCCACTGCTTTCCCTTGATCCAATGCCGCTGAGATTTTTTCGTAAAAGCATAATTGGTTGGTGATGCAGGATCTCCTGGGCATAAATCCATGCTGTGTTTCATCAGTAAGCTTTCTATGTTTAATATCGTTCTGTATAGCACCTTTAATAAAGGAGGCTAAGATCTTTCCAGTAACCGATGTAAGACTGATTGGGCCATAGTTTGTGTAGTCAGTTCGACTACCCTTCTTGTGTATAGGGGTAACTACAGTGCTTAACCAATTGTCAGGAATTTGTGTCTCTGAAAGTGATTTATTGAACAGGGTTGATAGAGGGTAGGCTATGTGTGGAGAAAGAAGTTGTAACACGACAGAAGATATTTTGTCTGGACCTACCTAATAGGAATTTTTCGGGACTCTCTATTTTTGTAATGATCTCCTCTGGAGTGCTGTTAATATTAAGCTGATTTCCTTTTGGAATAGGATCAGTGTAAGCATTTTTAGGTGTAAAAACGGTACTGAAATATTGATTAAAGATATTCTCTATAGTTTTAGGATCGTCTGTATATGTATTGTTATGTTGTATGGTATGTATTCCCTGATTGTTGTTTCTTAATGAGTTTACATAACCATAAACGTTTTTTAAGTTGTCCTTGCTGGCTGTGTGAGCTATTTTTAACTCCATCCACTGTTTGCGTTTGTGTATCAGCTTTTTACGTTTTTTGAATGTTTTTATACCGTAGCCATTATCTTCAGTACTGTTATATTTATAACTATAACTGTCTCTTATGTTTAAGCATTTTTTTAATTCTGTTAAGCCATTTTGACTTCAAACCTTTATCATATTTTTTTATTCTTTTTTTTGTTATACTTTTTGGCCCCCGGGTTCCGGTCGGCAATACAGCCCGACCAACCCCCTAGCCCAAACACCAAGATCAGCCCATCCTCCTCACACCCCCACGGATTACCCACCATGGCGGGGTGGTGAGGAGCTACCCCAGCTCAACTCACCGAACAGGATCCAGATGAGGAGGCACCATTCAGGTCAGTCAGTGGGGTTGGAAGCTCATGCTGCCCGACCTGGAGCCCGATTTTTCCACTGTTTCCTCCCTGTGGGTACTGGCGTGCAGTGACGTCCAGGTGCATAGCCGACGTCTGCCGTATTCCACCCCCTCTCTCTACACCACTCTGGTAGCATTCCCCGGTCATCACCAGGGGCCACTACAGAACGAGGAAACCCTGGATCCCTTCTCTGCCGACCCCTGGCGGCCTGGGCTCGCATCCAAACCTGGCTCGCCAACGTGATTTTTTTTTTAATTCTTTTAATATACTCATTGCAAATAGAAAGTATTTCAAACTTGATGATATCCCACATTTGTTTGACTGGTTTGCCATGTTATTTATTATCCCACTCGGCTTCTACAACTGCTGCCTCTATCAATTCCTTATTGGCTGATCTAAAATCATAAATCTCAATACAACCGCTGACCTCTTGACAGTTGTAAACTAAAGACAGTGTTATCATGATCACTATTGCCAAGTGGTTCCTTTACCTCACATTTAGATATTTCAGTATCTATCACCAGATGTCGACATTATATCAAGGAGATTGTTGTCGCTAGTCGGTTGTGCCACGTTGTACCAGTCCTAATTCACTAGATAACACTAAAAACCTAGAACTTAAATGATTGCTAGCATGTTTATTATCCCAATCAATGGCTCTAGAGTTGAGATCGCCAATAAAGATGACTCATCCTAGTTTGCAAGCTGCTTCTAGTTCTTTATCAGTTAGTTATGAGGTCTCCAAATTAGATGCTGGAGGTCTGTAACATAGACCAGTGATAATGTTGGATTTAGAATTAGTTGAAACCTTAATCCGTAGTGTCTGTTTTATTGTCTCCTTTCATCTTTTCTGAAATTTATTTATTTGCTTTTGTTTACCAGGTAAGCACACTAGACAGCCAAGTGCCTGTTTTCAGGTGCGACCGGGAGGATTTCAGGGTACATACTATGCATCAGACAAAGTCATGGTAACATACAGGAGCATCAAGCATACATATGGGACATCCGGTGAAACAGTTAATTAGGAAGATAGCATCAGGATACATACCAGTAGAAAGTAAGGGAGGTCATAATTTCGCTATACAAGACACTAGTGAGGCCCCACCTGGAGTACAGTGTACAGTTCTGGAGACCATACCTACGTAAGGACATAGACAGGGTAGAGAAGGTTCAGAGGAGGGCAACAAAGATGGTGCATGGATTGCATCACAAGTCCTATGAAGACAGGTTGAAGGAACTGAACATGTACTCCCTGGAAGAGAGGAGGGAGAGAGGGGATATGATAGAGACATACAAGTATCTTACAGGGAGAAACAGAGTGCAGGAAAACACTATTTTTAAGCGAAAAAGATGTTCCAGGACTAGAGGGCATGGGATGAAGTTGGAGGGAGGACGATTCAGAGGAAACATGAAAAGAATTTCTTCACAGAGCGGGTGGTGGACAAGTGGAACACCCTGCCAGAGGAAGTGGGGGGAGCTGAAACAATCACGGGATTTAAGAATGCATGGGATAGACATAAAGGAATTCTAGAGGTCAGGGATAAGGGGAAACAGACTTCTAGGAAAACAAACTGAACTTACAAGCTCAAATGGGCAGACTGGGTGGGCCATAGGCCCTTATCTGCCGACACTATCTATGTATCTATGTAAGTAGAAAACAACTATGTAACAACAAAATGAGGTAAAACATCAAATATCTGGTACATTCAGTGTCAAGAGAGCCCGGGGAAAGACAGGGTCACCCCCTCAGGGCAAATTGGCAGAAAAAAGTGCAAAAAATGCCTAGAGCAAAATCACAGCAAAACTTAGTAAGCAGACATTATAGCAGCAGCATACAAGGGTGTCGACCCCACAACAGTCGACTGGAGGAGAGAGGGATGACCGCCAGGGTCTATGTGACACATAGACAAGCTGAGGCTGATTTTAAGAAGCTCCAGAGGGATGCTTTGAAGCAGGGCAGGAGGGAGAGGAGCGAGTTAATGCAGGAAGAGTTCCACAGTCTTGGCGCTTGGACAGAAGGCCCGATCCCAATGCGGGTATGGGTTTTGGAACCAAGCGATCTGTACGCACAGGATCTTAGGTGATAATGAACCGGGGTTCATGTTTCAGGGGCAAGCGAGGGGGTGGCCGTTCTGACAGTGTTGTCTGTAAACAACGAGGACAAAGGCGCGGTGCTTTTCAGGAGGAAGCTACTCCAACCGCGACTAAAGTTCACAGCGATGCGTAAGACGAGGAGCAGAGTGTGCAAAGCGGCAAATGTTGTTATATGCAGTATCCCATTTTGTGAGACTAGAATTTGGAGCAGAGGAAAAGGATACGAGCCCATAACAGAGCATGGGAAGGAGTACCCTCCTGGCTAGGGCAAGTCGGGCAGCCAGGGCGAGGCAACTTTTTGCTCTGTAGGTGAGTCCGAGCTTGGCGTTCGTTGTCTTACATATATTCCGAAGATGGGTGGTGAGGTCGAGGGTTACTCCCAGATACTTAACTGAATCCACAGTCTGCAAAAGGGTGCCATTTGTTCTATAGACGTTTAGGGGAGCAGGGCAGGAATTGGTTTTGGCCACAGAGCCAAAGCGCATAGCTTGGGTCTTTTTCAGGTTGATGGACAGTTTATGGCCCTCCAGCCAGTTTTGGATAAGCATGAAGTCAGAGTTAAGCCTGGAGTTGATGACAGAGGTATCCTGGGAGCTGGTCAGGATGACGAGGTCATCCGCATATAGGGTGGAGTGCCCATAGGATGTGACAGATGGCAGTTCATTAATAAATAAGGAAAACAGAATGGGTCCAAGGACAGAATCCTGGGGAACCCCGCAGACAACTGAGGACAAGTCAGAGAGGGTGCGGTTGAAGTAGATGTATTGCTGTCTGCCCTAAAGGTAGTTGGAGAACCAGGCAAGGGCGGGGGGGAGAATCCATGGGATTGAAGGGAGGAGCGGAGGAGGGAATGGTCTACCCAGTCGAAGGCCTTTGAGAGGTCCACGAAGATGGCATCAGTAAGTTTGCCTAGATCAGTCGCGGTCCTTATCTCGGAGGTGACAACGGCAAGTGCGATGGATGTGCTGTGCCCTTTTCTGAAACCATGTTGTGCGGGGGAGAGAAGAGCATAACTCAGAAGGTAGTTGGAGAGTTGTGAGGCAACTATCTTTTCAAGGAGCTTACAGATAGCAGAAAGTATGGCAATAAGGCGATAGTTCATGATGTCTTTTGGGTCACCTTGTTTGAAGACAGGGACAACCTTGGCGACTTTCCATAAGTCAGGGATGATCCCCGTGATAAGAGAAGTGTTGAAGATGTGAGCGACAGGCTAGGCGAGGAGGGGGACCCCCAGGTTGAGCAGTTTTGGCTCAAGGCCGTCGTGTCCCGCACTAGTGTGGGGTGAGAGGCCAGCCAGGAGTTTCTGGGTTCCCATAACTGAGACCTGTTTTAGGTAGAAGGGCGGTCAGGGGGTACGCCCACTCAGGGACTTTAGGGTAGGGGGTTGGGAAGATGGGGGAGTAGGCAGGTCAGAGAACATGGAGTTAAATGCATTAGCGATAGTTTCAGGGTTGTTACAGTTGACCCCACCGATGTACTGTACATGTCAGCTACCAATTCCCTGACCGACCGACCAGGTTTTTAATATTTTGCCAGAAACTCTGTGGATTTTTGGCTGTGGTTAATGGGGCAGATTGGCAGTATTCACTCTTTGCTGTGTGGATGGCTCTTTTACAAGAGTTTCTAAGCTGCCGATATTCTAGGAGGTCATTGTTGTTGCGGGAGATCTTGTATTTTCCCCAGCATTTGTCCCTCTGTTTCATAAGGGAGACTAGGCCTCCGTGAAGCCACTTAGTGACTGTGCCCTTCACCCTCCTTTTTGTGAGAGGGCATGCTTGTTTTTGCAGGGGGACAAATACAGCAAGGAAATGGTCAAGGGCTGCTACGGGGTCATGGGTGGCAGCAACCCGAGACCAGTTGGCATACTGTAGGTCCTCAAGATAGTCAGTAAGTATAAATTTAGAACAGTCCCTCATCTGGATAACCTTGCCGGGGATTCTGGGTGAGGAGATGCCCCATATGCAGTAGGTTGGGGAGTGATCAGAGATGACGTCAGGGAGAATACCAGAGGAGACAGTTCTGTCATGTCTGTTACTCAATACCCAGTCAATAAGGGAGCCTTTGTCCCCCTGGGAGGTGATCCTTGTACTACTGTGATGAACTGGCTGAGAGCAAGGCCTGAGAGTAGCAGTTCAAATTGTTTGGTGCTAGTCCCGTCCAATTAAGGTTATGATCACCCAGTACTAGTAACTCATTTGAGCCAACCTTGTCCCTCAGGCAGTCAAGTAGTGAGGAGAGACCTGGTAGGCCTCCCTTCGGGGGGTTGTAGGCGCAAACTAGGTGTACCTTTTTTGTGTTCCCAAGAAGGAGGAGGGCATGTAGGAACTCGCATGCAGGTGGTGCAGCGTGTGTTGGATCAACAACTGATATGTTAAGGTGCACCTTAAAGTAGAGGAGCACTCCGCCCCCACGCTTGTTTCCTGCCCGGTCTTGCCTGATGAGGCTATAGCCCGGAATGGCACACAGGGGGTCAGGGATGTGAGGCTTAAGCCATGTTTCCGAGATCCCCATAATGTCAGGGTTGTAGTAGGCTACCCAGGATGTTAGTTCTGCTAGGTGGTGGAGTATACTGCGAACATTTAGGTGTGCAATTTTTAGGCCTTTTGCTGATAGCCAGGTGGGAGGGTTTTGGACGGGAGTAGTGAGGGCTGAGGACCTACAGTAGATTATTGGCTGTGTTCCAAACCAGAGCTGGGAAGGCCATAGTGCCGGGCATGAGTACCTTCACTGAGGCTGAGCCACCGGGTGAGGTAGTACCCAAACAACCAGTGCCTCTGCCCAGGACGACGGGGGGTAGGCGCGGGCAGGTTACTTGAGCACAGTGCGCAGCCAGCGACGTTTAGTACGACAGGACTTTTATCAGCACTCCTGGGTGATAGGACAGGGATATTGCTGTGACCTTATGACAGGGGCGGCTCGGGGGGTGGGTGACAAGCGCATACGACTCACAATCTGATACCCAAAACTGTGTGTTGTCTTATGAAAGAGCAGAAGCGCAGTAAACGCAGGTGTTCAGTTTTATGAGAAGATGGCTCAGCCAACAGTAAGGCAAGGTAGACCCTAAATGTGGGGCTGCGCTACTTCATACTCTAGGCAGCTAACAAGAGTGTTGTATGTTAGACTTGGTATGCTGCAGCCAGTATTCACCCAGGGAGAAGGTAAGCCAGAAAAAAGTATCAGTGGCGACCCCTAGGGGCGAGAGTAGATAGATTGCTAATGGAAAAGAAGGCTGTTACGTTTTAGTCGGACGTCATCACACACGTATCCCAGCCAGCCAGCCTATATAAGGCAGGGTTCACCTAGGCTGGTGGTGGGGCAGCCGGTACAGAGCGCCGGCAGGGCATCGGCGCCAAGTTTGAATGAGGGAAACTGCTTTAATTTCCAGTCGGGTGGCTGCTGGAGTCTGAAAGCAAGGCGGCGAGTGAAAGCAGCGTTATGGCTGTATAAATCAGGGAAACTGCTTCAAATTCAAATTGGGTCTCTACTGGTGTCTAGATGCAAGGCAGCGAGTGAAAGCAGTGTTTCAGCCGTACTGTGTGCTAGGGAGAATTCCACAGTCTGGCTTGCAGTGGGGGAGGGCAGCCTCCGAGGCCCTCACGACCTACCAAGGGAAGAGAAGAAGGGAGTTATATACTGGAGGGCTGGTAAGTACAGGGAGGAGTCTCAGTGGCAAAAATTACAGGCTCGCTTGTATCTGGGAGCGGTCTTAATTATAATGATTTAAACCCAAACAAAGTTTTTATCCAGAGGCAACTAGCATGACCTGTACATTTAACTGGATCCTAAACTTAATTTCAGCACTACGAATTTATATTTAACAGGACCCTGAACTGAAGTGCAGCACTACGAGTTTACATTTAACAGGACCCTAAACTTAAATTGCAGAACTATTAGATTAAAGCACCAGTTAGCTGCCCCTTCCCAGATGAACAGACAATACTGCAGCTGTGATCTAAGCCTAAAATGAACACAATCAGATTTTAATGTGCTGAACAGAAATTCAGAAAAATTGAAAAGCTCCGGTGGGTTCAAGTCCACAGACGAGCTGATTAGGTTCCCCTGCAGTTGTAACCGGTTCCAAGCTAAATCCGGAATTCAAGCCTAATGTTAAGGCACCTACCCGAATGGTCCAACAATCGAGCAGATTTAAGCTCAGGTGGAGATCGACCAGTTAAGGCACCACTCCAGCATAGCACAAATACAACAAATTAGTCCAGATTATTAGGAGGTAAAAACTGTCAGCATTGCTACACCGACAGGGATGTACGGCAGCCTCAAAATGGCGCCAAGTTTGAATGAGGGAAGCTGCTTTAATTTCCAGTCGGGTCGCTGCTGGCATCTGAAAGCAAGGCGGCGAGTGAAAGCAGCGTTACGGCTGTATAAATCAGGGAAACTGCTTCAAATTCAAATTGGGTCTCTACTGGCGTCTAGATGCAAGACAGCGAGTGAAAGCAGCATTTCGGCCGTACCTGTGTGCTAGGGAGAATTCTGCGGTCCGGCTTGCAGTGAGGGAGGGCAGCCTCCGAGGCCCTCATGACCAGAGAATAAATGGAGCTGGATATATATGCAGCAATACCTCCACCCTGCCTATTTTCCCTATCAAGGTGATATAAATGATATCCAGTAATGTATTTTCCCCAGCTGTCATTATTACTCCACCAGGTTTCAGTGATGAAGGCCATGTCAGTTTTATTATTGCATATTACTTTAAGCTCATCTAATTAATTGCACAAGCTCCTTGCATTGCAAAGGTAGCATTGTGCATTGCTAATGTTGTTAGAATAGTTCTTAAGATGCTTAATTGAGTTTATTACTGGTGAGTGGGTAGTATGTACTTGATTTTCAAAGGGTTCCTTGGCACTTAGGTGGTAATTAAGGCCCCTCGCCAGTTTAAGATTTATTGATCAGATTAGTCAAGGAGGTAGATGCGTTTTGCACTTAAATGAAGCGCATCTCGCCCATACATGCCCTTACAGTTTTAAAAAAATGTCCCATAATAGCAATATTTCTTTCATGACATTTATTTTTTAATCTCTTATTACGGGCAGACTAGATTGGCCTAGTGGTCTTTTTCTGCCTACAATTTCTATGCATCTATGGGAGATGAGACTCCTGCAGCCCCCTCGCATTGCTTCTCCCCCAAAGGAAGTGATTTTATTGAAGTCCGAGTCTTGGCAAATAGCAAAGTTACTTATCATAACTCTAGATCCATAAAGCCACACTTACCCACCCTCTGTCACCCTTTCTTAGTTGCAGCGGCTGCCCCTGTCCAGGGCAGTCATGCCCATAGTTTTGTCAGATCTCAGAAGCTGTGTAGTCAGATGGTCTGAGGTTCCTGGATTGTACTACAGTGCAACCCCTTTAAACACATACCCTTGGACTGCCAGAAAGTATGCATTTAAGTGGGCTATATGTTTAACTAGTTTTGCATTCAAGGCTACCACTCGTGTCACATTACACCCCAGAGGGTGATAAACAGACCATTAACATGACCCCTGGTCATGCCTTATTACTTAATTATTTTTGTTCTGGATCCCTTGTTCTTCTGGTCCGATGTTTCTGGCTGCTGCCTCCTAGGAAACGTCCAACTACTTAAGTCTGGCGCCTCCCCCGAGCTAGGCACTGATTATCTACAGCACAATCAAGTGTCATCAAGTTGTGGGTGGCCATTGACTTAGAGAATTCATGTTGCCCAGTAGCAGAGAGTTTTTATCCCCTTTGGTGCCACCCTTCCTGACATAGAATGCGTGTGCTCACATCTGCCCTGAAGGGTGCTAAATGTTGTGTGGCCATAACTCGTGCAGTCAGCTGCACTACAGGGCCACCCCAACCAGGGAAAGGATTGTCCAGATAGATGCTTGGTTCCTTCCCTGCTAGTCTCTACCCCAGATGTCCCAGGCTTGGGCATGAACCCACATTGCCAGTGTTGTACCCCACTGCTTTATGCTAAGGAGCTAGCTGGTATACTTAAATCTTGAGGCCTATTTTTATTTATTTGTTAATTAAATTATCAGATTATACCTATGAGTCAGAGACTCTTTTACACAGGTTCCACGTCAGTTTGAACATTACAGTACATACAGGGAGTACCTAGAGTAGAGACTGTATTAGACAAGTATTACACAACATCAGTTACAACAATACATAATACAGTATAAAGGGCAACAAGAGATTCGTACAGTAACCATAGTGACACTAGGCGAGTAGCAGTAGGAAGGTTGATTGTAAAATTAGGTAGATACAAATTAAATAAGATTCTAAACAGGAGTCACTAAATGCAGTCACGAGCCACATTAACAGGACTGCTGGTAGTGAAGGGCAGTCAGGGTTGGCTCTGTCAGAAGATAGAAGCAGTTGTAGGTTGGCTTAGTCGAAAAGGGGAAGTCAGTTGGAGACTCAGGCTGGCGAGTAAATGAAGGGTAACATTCCGAGTCAAGGGTGGGGGTGGGTAGGGTAGGTGAAGGAGAAGTGGGGGCAGCAGGTGGGGAACAAATAGGGCTACTCAGATAGTGTTAGCTAAGCGGTGCAGTCGCAGCTGCTGCTCAAGACCAGGTGCTGTTTGGGGAGATGCGTGAAAGGACCAAGCTTGGGTACCCCTACTGTATCAATAGGGAGATCACTGAGCCAAGTAGGAGCCCAGTAGCTGAAGGAACGTTGGGCTTGGGTGGTGCTGCAGAAGGGGACTTGGAAGTTCTGCCTGACGGCACTCCTGCTGTGTGAGTGCGGACATGAACGAGAAGGTGCTGGGATTTTGGAGAAGTTCGGCCCATACTGATTTTCTTTGCATATGAGCAGGTGTGATATTGGATTCTGTCCCTAAGGTTCAACCAATTCGTCCTGGAATACAGGTTGCACGTATGTGTCCGGTGATGAGCGCCTGTTACCAGGCGACAGGACTTGTTGAGGGCAGTGCTAATTCTCTTGAGGGATGATTATGTGGCAGCACCATAAATTACTAGACCATAGTCCACAATTGACAGAATGGCGCTGGTTACTGCCGTCATGAGTGCTTCTTGGTTCATGCTGTTTCTGTGCCTGTAGAGGATGCCTGACCTACAGTTGACTGCTTTCGAGACCACGTTGATGTGCTCAATGAATGATAGGGTGCCATCGAGTGCAATTCTGAGGTATTTAAAGGATTGAATTTGATCAGTTGGGATGTTGAGGTTGTTTAGGATGTTAAGTGGAGTGGATTTTAGTTTGTCATGGGGGCTACAGAATCGCATGGACTTGGTCTTTTTATAGTTAATGATAAGTTTGTGAGTTGCGAACCAGTCTTCAACTGCTGCGAAGTTGTCTTGTAAGTCAGTGGTTGGAGTGTGTGGGTCTAGGTGGCTAGTGAAGAGTACGGCGTCATCCTCATAAAGGAGTAGGTCACCAGGGCAAGCCTGAGGGAGGGAGTTCAGAAAGAGGCTGAATAATAAAGGGCCTAAAATGGAACCTTGGGGAACTCCAGATCGGACAGGTAGACTGGAGGATGTGTGTCAAAAATTTTTACCTGTTGTGTGACCTGTTTTCCAGGTAATCTTTGAACCAACCCACCATCTCAGAAGAGACCCCAATGGCCAGGGCTCGAAATAGCTGGCTGTCCACCTGTCCCAGACAGCCAGTTTTCACAGAGGACAGGCATTTTGTTCCCATTACCTGTCCCTAGGACAGGCAGTACTGTTGACACGTTATGGGCACTAGGACCCTGGAGGCGGCGTTAGCATCAGCCTGCCTCTCACCATCTGTGAGAATATGCGGTAACGGAAGCACCACGTCAAGTGTCACATTGTGCATACCATCCCTGTCCAACACAACCTCACCTGATCTGCTCCAGTTCTGCACTTAGTTTGCATTTTGGTGGACACATCTGCAGCTGCATATGTAGATCTCACCATCGCACATGCACAGTAGCCAGTCCTTGCTTGCCTCCACTGCGTTTCTAGTTGAAACCGTCAGTCTGAGGAAAGGCAACAACAGGAGGTGAGCATGAAGAGAACACACTTTTCTTTCACTATCGGGTTTGGGGAGCAGTTATTTAAAAACATTTTCAGGGCTAACCAAAAGCAACGTGAAAATACAGAAGAAAATCAAGAAAGTCCCTATCTGGGCTAAGGAGTATGCACCCACGAGCAGGAATGGTGCCGAGCCACAAGTACACTCGTCCATGAACAAGTTTGTCATTTAGTGTCATCAGTATCTGTAAAATATTGCAGTGCCTACCTTGTATAACACTGATCTAGTGGAAGTTATTCTCATAGAAAAACGAACACCCTAACACATTTAATTTTATTTATGAACGCTGGAGTCGGGATTCCGGGCATGTGCATTAGTGTCAGCTCTAACATGCATGCCTGGAATCCCGGCTTCAGTTTTCGTAAATAAAATAAAATGTGTTAGACTGCTCATTTTACCAGGAGAATTACTTCCACTTGATCAGTGTTACACAAGGTAGGCACTGCAATATTTACTGATACCGACACTAAATGACAAACTCGTCATGAACGAGTGTACCCGCAGCTTGGTGCCATTCCTTCTCATGGGCACACGCTGCATGGATTTTAATCGGACCACTCTTAGATTAGGAAGAATAACGCATATTCTAGATGTAATTTTAAAATATAATGCCACCACTGCTTTGAATACTGACGGTGCTTCCGCTAGATGTATTTATTGAGTGCTGACACCATAACATTTGCGTCAGAAGCTGACAGTGTCCCTTGAGAGAATCGATGAAAAGGAAAAGCAAATTAAAAACAAAATTCAGGGTTGTCAACACAACAACTAGCAGCAGACAAGATATACAGAAATTTAATCTAAACAAAAGGTCAATATAAAAGCCTTTGTCAAGGCTAAAATGGAGGGGAAGGAATTAAAAGACCATTTCTGAGCTGACTGAGCAAACAGGGGTGGGGGTCTCAGACAACACTTAAGTTAGCAGTCTGCTAGGCAGAATGGGTGTGGGGGGGGTCAGTTAAAAAAAACTGAGGGCACTGGTCTGTGTACTCTGAGGGTGCTAGTTACAATCGGTGGTTTAGGGCACAAATCTGTCCAGTCATCAGATGCCAGTTACAGTACTTAACTCTATTTAAAGCACATGTTTCCATTCCAGCAGGCACCAGTTTGAAAGCCCTATTCAGAAACGGATATTTAAAATTACTTAAAAATTTACAGGACAGGTACTTTTTCTGTGGGACAGGTGAAATTTGCATACCACCTGTCCCTTGGACAGCCATCCTCAAAAAATTATTTCTAGCCCTGCCAATGGCACTAAAGGAGTCAGTAAGAAGGGAGTGATGTACCATGTCAAAGGCCTTAGTGAGGTCAATGTGCACTGACTAAGTGCCCACGGTCAAGGGCTTTGTGTATGAAGTTGGTGTATTCAAGCAGAGCTGAGGTGGTGCTGTGACTTTTCCCGAAGCTGTGTTGTTCAGGGCATTGGATGTTATGGTTGGTTAGGTATTCCATGAGCTGGTCCGTAATTATCGTTCTAGGGCTTTAGAAAGGGGAGGTAGGATTGAGATGGGACGGTAGCTGGAGTGAAGGGCTCTATCTCCACTCTTATGGACCGGGGTCACTACAGCAGCTTTCCACTGTGTGGGGAAGTGCCAGAGACACAGGGACATGTTCAGAATTTTAATAAGGGGAGCTAGGACTGCGTCCAAAGCCATGTGTAGCAGCTTCAGGTCCAGAGAGTCACTGCTATAGCGATATTTGCCTAGAACCTTAAGTAGGTACTTTGTGGCAGAACTGGTGGAGACTGTTTTAAAGTAGAAGGGTGGGTTAGTTGGCGAGGGGCAGAATCCTTGAAAGCAGGTGGGGGGTCAAAGAAGTTAGGGGAAAGTACACTACTAAGGTCCGAAAAAGCCTTATTAAAGGTGTTGGATATTTGCAGTGGGTCTTGGATGGTAGTACCATCAAGGTTGAGTATGGTGGGTGGGGTTTTAATGGGCTTACCTGTAAGTTGTTTTAGATTATCCCAGAACTTCCTGCAGTCACCCCAGGTGTTGGAGAGCACATCCTTGTAATGGTCCTTTTTTGTTTGCCTAGTGGCCTGGATGCAGGAGATTCTGGCCATTCTGTATGGCTACCAGTGGGACTGATTGCCTGTAGCCCGGGCTTTGTGCCACAAGTGGTCCCTGTCAGCCATTCGGGATCGGAGGGAGGGAGGGAGAGATCCAGGGGTTGTTTGCAGATTTGGGCCTCTGCTTTTTAAGGGGGTCATAGATGTCACATGCTGTGTTGAAACTAGTTATGAAGTGGTCCAGGGCTTGCTCCACACTAGGAGCATAATCCAGCATCGACCAATCCAGATTACGTAGGTGGGCTTGGAAACTGATTGAGTTGTCCTTTCTTGAGGAAGCATTGGTGTGTGGTTTTATTAGGTAGTTTGGGGGTCTTATTGGACCACAAGCAGATGATGGGGGAGTGATCACTAAGGGAGTTGGGTAGCACCTCAGTACTAGTTATTCTGTCAGGTCGATTAGTGAAAATGAGGTCCAGCAAGGTATAACTGCCGGTGCTAGGGTTACGTCTGGTTGGGGAGGTCACTATTTGGGCCAGATTAATGGCAGTGGTAGCACCTTTGTAGATGTCAGCCTCAGGTGCCATCCAGTTTACATTGAAGTCCCCGAGGAGCACTGTTTCAGAGCTGGGGGAAAATTGGAGAGATAATCAATTATTGCTGCAAAATCTTTGGATTGGTCATGAGGTAGAATGTATCAGGCGATGATGGTTAGTGATTTTCCCTGAGGTCCCAGAAGCAATTTAAATGCAAGTGCTTGGGAGCTACTGCCAGTAGAAACATAGAAACATAGACTTTGACGGCAGATAAGGACCGCTAGGCCCATCTAGTCTGCCCATTTTCCTACCTACAGGATAGGCCGCAGATCCTAGTTAACCAACAGCCTTTATCTTCCTGCCCCCCACAAGAATTGCCTTATGTCTGTCCCATGCATTCTTGAATTCTCCCACAGTTTTAGACCCCACAACTTCCTCAGGAAGGCTGTTCCATGCATCCACTACCCTCTCTGAAATAATACTTCCTCACATTGCCCTGAACCATCCTCCTTCTATCTTTAAATTGTGTCCCCTTGTTCTTGCAAGTCTCTTTTCTGAAAGATGCTACCCTCTTGGACTTTGTTGATTCCCTTGAGGTACTTGAAAGTTTATATCATGTCCCCCTCTCCCTTCTTTCCTCAAGGGTATACATATTAAGCTCCTTTAGTCTCTCCTCATCTCGGCTTCTCTTGCAGACCCTGCACCATTTTAGTTGCCCTCCTCTGGACTGCCTCTATCCTGTCTATGTCCTTGCGGAGATGGGGTCTCCAGAACTGGACACAGTATTCCAGATGGGGTCTCACCAACTGTCTGTACAGAGGGATAACAACTTCCTGTTTTCTGCTGCTGATGCCTCTCCTATACATCCCAGTATACCCCGGCCCTCCCTACTGCCTTTCTCCCATTGCTTGCTAACCTTAAGGTCATCTGATATGATTACCCCAGGTCCCTTTCCTGTTTTGTTGTTGTTACTAGCTCCCCACCCATTGTGTATCCTTCCCTGGGTTCTTGTTTCCCAGGTGCATTATTTTGTACTTTTTGCATTGAATCCTAGCTGCCATATGTCTGACCATTCCTCCAACCTTGCTAAGTCCCTTTTCATCCTTTCCTCGCCTCCTTGTGTATCAACCCTGTTGCAGATCTTTGTGTCATCTGCAAAAGGCATACTTTCCTTCAGTCCCTCTGCAATGTCACTGATGAAGACATTAAAAAGGACTGGACCCAATACTGAACCCTCGGTGCCCCTAGTAACCGCCCTTTCTTCAGAGTGGACTCCATTTACAATTACCTTCTGTGTCCTGTTGTCCAGCCAATGTTTTACCCAGGCTACCACCCTGGGACCCACTCCCAGGCTGGTTAATTTGACTATCAATCTTTTGTGTGGGACTGTGTCAAATGCCTTGCTAAAGTCTAGGTAGGCCATGTCCACAGCCCCTCCCTGGTCTACTACTTTGGTCACCCAGTCAAAGAAATCTATTAGATTCGTCTGACATGACCTTCCCGCTGTGAACCCATGCTGCCTTGGATCCTGTGTTCCACTGACCTCTAGGTACTCAACTATTCTTTCCTTCAGAGTGACTCCATCACTTTCCCTACCACAGAGAGTCAGACTGACAGGTCTGTAGTTTCCTACCTCTGTCTTGGTCCCACTTTTGTGAAGAGAATCACATCCGCCTTCCTCCAGTCCTCGGGTACCACACCATCCTCCATGATTTATTAAAAGAGTAGCCAGTGGTTTCACTAGTTCCTTCCTTAATTCTTTTAGAATTCTGGGTGAATTCCATCAGGACCCATTGCTTTGTCCACCTTCAGTTTTAGGAGTTCTTGCAGAACCCTTTCTTCTGTGAAAGAACTGGAATCGACCCCCTATCAAGAGTGCTTCTGTTAATTGGATTAGGCACTTCCCCTCCTCTTTTTGAATACTGAGCAGAAATATTGTCCCAGTATTCCTGCTTTTCACTGTCCCCTCTGCCCACCACCGTTCATTCTATTCAGCCTCACTATCCTCCCTTTGTCTTTCTCGCTCGCTGATGTACCTATAAAGGTTTTATCCCCTTCTTAACTGAGTTGGCTATCTTTTCCTCAGTTTGGGCCTTTGCTATTCTGACTTCCCTCCCTGCTTCTTTCTGCCTTAACTGGTACAGCCTCTCCTGCTCCTTCTGTGTTTCCTTATACTTCGGAATGCTATCTTTTCTTCCTGACTTTCACAGCCACCTCTCTGAGAACCATAGTGGCTTTTCTTTCGCTTTGATTTGTTTATTTGCTTCACACAAAGGCTTTGCGTCTGTGATGGCAGTTTTGATAATTCCCATTGTTGCTCCACCTCCTTCTAGCCTGTTTGCTAGTGCTTTTCTGAGGCACTCTCCCATCTTGCCAAAGTCAGCCCTCCTAAAGTCCAGTACCCTCACTTTTGTATGACTTGACTCTGTAGCTGAGTTTAACGTGAACCACACTGTTTGATGGTCACTTGTCCCCAGATGGCAACCTACTTCTAGATCTGAGATCCTCTCACTGCCCCCGTTTGAAATCGAGGTCTAAGACTGCTCCCTCACGAGTGGGTTCGAAACTAGCTGTCTAATGCCTGCCACCTGTAGGGCATCAAGAATGGCCCTGCTCTTGGATGTGGCTGTAGCAAATGTGCTCCAGTTAACATCTGGCATATTCAGGTCTCCCATCAACAGTATCTCCCCTATCTCTGCCATTCTAAGAATGCCTTCCATCATATCCTTGTCCATTCCTTCCCCCTGACATGGGGGTCTGTACACAACCCTCTGTGATTGTGGTGCCCTTTTCAGTCTCCAAGGTGACCCACAGTGCCTCCTCTCCTCCCTGTTTACTCTTTTGTTCAGTTGCTTTTATCCCTTCCTTTACATAGAGAGCTACTCCTCCCCCTCTTCTCCCTTGCCTGTCTCTCCTGTAGGTTATGTACCCTGGTATGTTAACATCCCAGTCATGGTTCTCTGTGTACCATGTTTCTGTGACTGCTACGATATCCAGGCATCCCTCTTCCATTAAGGCCACCAGCTCAGGGAGCTTGTTGCCCAGACTACGGGCATTGGTACTCATTACCCTCCATTTCCTGATGGCCTTACCCCTTTGCCCCATCTCTGTCCTTCTTGCCTTTGTCACTTTCTCCATTTACCCCTGCCCTTCTCCCTATAGACACCTCCATGTTGGTGCTTGCCACACTTACTACTGTGATTGTTTGGGGGGGCTGATTTCCTGCTCCTTTCCAGTGCCTCCCCCCTTGGCTAGTTTAAAAGCTTGCCAATGAAGCATTTAAACCTATCACCTAGGATCCTGGTTCCCCTCCCAGACAGATGCAGCCCATCATGCCAGTATAGGCTTGCATCACTCCAGGTGGACCCCCAGTCCCCAATGAAGACAAATCCCTGAGCTCCACACCAGTTTTTCAACCACTGATTGAATCCCACGGTACGGAACATCCTAGCCTCTCCTATGCCATAGATGGGTAGCACCTCCGAGAAGGTTACCATGCGTGCTACTTGACTAAGGCCCCTCCCCAATTCCACAAACTCTTCCTGCACTTCTCTAATCCCTTTCTTAGCCAGGTCATTTGTCCCTAGGTGGACAATGACATCCAGCTCCCTCCCCTGTGCAGCTGCTCTGGCAATCCTGAGGATTCGCTCCCTGTCCCTCAAGCCATGGCGCCAGGCAGGCACCTTACCTCCCTCTCCCTTCCTTGCCCAGTTCTACCTTCCTAACAATGGAGTCCCCACCAGGAGTTGTTTCCTTCCCTGCAGGGTCCCCTGCCACCCTCGTGGGTCTCCTTTGTGGAGTTCCCAACATCCTCCTTGGTCTCCACTGTAGGTGCCTCCATAGAAGAACCACACTTTGCCAGAATGGCATAGGAATTGTGGAGAGGTACAACTGGAGGGATGTGCCTCTGTTCCACCACCCTCACCCTCCCTGAGCCCACTGTGGTCCAACCGTTCCTCTTTCTTGGCAACCTCTGAGGCAACGGCAATGGCACTGGTGGTCCCTGGATGGAAGAGGAGGTCCCACAAATCCTGGCCAACTCAGCCTGGAGATGAGCAACCTCCTCCCTCAGCCCAGAGAGGTGCCTGCAGATGGGACAACACCGCATCCTCCAGAACATCTCCCGAAGACTGCTGCTCCACAGCCACTGCACTACCACCTCCAATCATGTCTTATTTCTGACCCTTAACTGTTTGCAATCCTTACTCTTTCGTCTGTTTTTGTCTCTCTCTCTCCTTACTTTCTGCCTGTGTGCCCTTAAGCTCCTGATTGTCCTGTTCTGAGACAAGAATATCCTATATTTCTCAGTAGACCACTTAACTTGTTCAGAGCAGACCTCCAGCAGCTAGAGGGCGGAGAGCTACTCTTGCCTTCTAGGATGGTGGGTCCTTGGTGGTTCTGTGATCATTCACTTCCTGCCCTAAACAGGAAGTTCCTGTTGTCAGTCAAATCCTGTGCCTATAAAAATAGAACTAGCTTTGGGTGGAGGAAGGAGGCAATATAGTCCCAGCAGAGAAGTTCAGTCACACAGCAGTCCTTTCTCTTGGTGTCTTCTGCCAAGCTATTAGCAGAATCTTTCTAAGGCAGTCTTTAAATGTAGCTTCCTTCTAGCCAAGCCACTCCCCCTACTTACAGATCTTTCTACAAGTAATTTAAACCTCACAGCAGTTAAGTCCTTTCAGTCACCTGAGATTTACACCTAGATGACTTTTCAGTTACCCATTCAGTTCAGTTAACCCAAACACACACTTTTTTTTGTTTTTGTTTTGTATGTTAGTTTTTTACCCTAAATTAAAGGTCCAAATGCAAAAGTTCTTCTACTTTAGTCCCAGCAGAGAAGTTCAGTCACACAGCAGTCCTTTCTCTTGGTGTCTTCTGCCAAGCTATCTTGGGAGAGCATTTCCTTGGAGGGAGGCTTTGAGATAGATTACACAGCCCCTTCCCCTTTTACCAGTCCTGTCATCTCTAAATGGAATGTAGCCATCCAGGTGCACGGCACTGTCAGACATCTTAGGGGAGAGCCATGTTTCTACGTCCATTAGAATATCAGGTCGGTGTTGGGACACCCACACCTGGAAGAGATCAATTTTTTGGTAGGGACTTGTGATGTTTAGAGATGCCAGTTTAATGGTGCCAAATATAGTGCTAGGCATCTGGGGAGCTGCATTGGTCCAGGGTTAGGGTGGACATTTCCTGGCAAAAGTAGAAATAGCATGAATTTCCGCATAATGATGAATTTTGAGTGCCTTGAGGATGGATAAAGGTTTATGATGTCTGTGTTTACATACTATGAGAGTGTAGGCAGATGAAAGAGGCAGAGAAGCGTTAGTAGGAAGAGGGGGATGGAGATTTTAGTTGTATTAGTCAGAGGACTTGGGGGATGGGTGTGGTTTGTGGGACACTATTGGTTGTGGAAACAATGGGGATATCCCACAGGGCATGGATTGTTTGCCCCAGTCAGCTGTTTAGTAGCCTGCCTGGCGTTAGATGGGTAAACATACTAGCAGAAGAGCTAGGGGTACTAGGTAATTAAGCGAGTCCATCCTTGGGAGGTTAGATCAACTAGTGCCTGGCGGAGAACAGTGGTGAAACAGTAGCACCCTGTGACCACTTTTTGAGAAAAAATAGAAAAAAAGACTGATATTGAGGGTAAGTGCCGTCTTCCAAAAAGTCTGAATTCACAACCCTAAAGCCAGGGGTTGGAAGGAAATTCAGCTGTGAGTGCCCCTTTAAGAGTTGGAGAGGGAGTGGGACAGGTAGTGTATTTAATAGAGAGAGGGGGCTTGGGTAGGAGGGAGGGAAAAAATTCAAGTCGGGGAACAGTCACTCGCTGCACCAGAAATAAAAATTAGGCTGAACTCCAGTGACTGATTTCTTTCTTTTGTATGTAGCCTCTGCTATAAATTAAATAAATGCAGGCAGAGAGCTCAGCTTCACAGGAGAAAATACAGTCTGAGCTGGGGAGAGTAAAAGCTTTCCCTATGCAGGGCTAAAGAGCTAAGAATTCAGCAGCAGAGTTCAGGGATAGCTGCGAACGGCCTGATGCTCCAATTGTGTAGAGGGCGTCAAAATTCAAACTGGAGTCCGGCCCATACCGGAGTCAAGAGGGGAGCAGGTGAGTGGCAGAGCCAGCAGGTATTCGAACCACAATCACGGTTTGAATTTAGAGGAATTTGTCCCGTTCAGGGCACGGCTGATCCCTTGGGGGGGGGCAGAACAGCTAATTAATATTTAAGCTGGGGAGGGGAGGGTTGCCAGAGTTACAAACGGGACAAGGACAGTGGAGGGCAGCAGACAAAGAGGGGATGGCCCTCTACAGGAATTAGCAACAGGGACGAGACAGGGGAGGGTCCCTGGTAAATCGGTGGGTGGTATATGGGCCGCTACAGGAGTGGGGCAGGCAGAGCCCAAATGTAGCAGGGGCAGTCAGCTCAAACAAGACTATCAGGAAAAAATTAAGTTACTAAAATTAAGACAGTAACTGTAAGAGATCATAACTTAAAAACTCTACACTGTAGTAGAAAAAAGACTAAACATTTCATTGTCAGTACAAACATAAAGGAACTTAAATGCAGGCCTAAAATTCAAGTCAGGGAACAGTCTTTAACACTTTGTGCTTGCAGTGTTTTCGAATTTGGCATGCAGCACTGCAGCCAGATCATGCATGTCCACACTTGAGAGGTGCGGAACTTTGCAGGTGGATTTATTTTTTGTAAAATCTCTAGATTTCTCATTCCAACCCAGTCTGGTGACGATGTGTGTCTTGTGTTTTGTTTTTGGTTTTTTTGTTTTTAAGTCAGGGTGGGTTGGAAGGAGCTGCGGTTTCGGAGCGCATGTGCCCTCTGTGTTGCTGCAGTGCCAGAACCTGGGTGACAAACTGAGGAGGAAAATGGTGACAAGAGCTCTAGCAAGCCTCACCCGAGACATCGCATCCCACCCCACCCTACAGCTTGTGGTCTACTTGGGTGATTATGGATGTGAGGCTCGGGAGGAAGGATGCCCCAGGCCTGCCATGAGGAACCCAGGCGTGGACCAAAGAGGACGGGCAATAGACAGTTTACAGTGCCTGGGAACAAGGCTGATAGCCACTCAGTCTAAGAGGATAAAAAACCTTTAGACAAAAATAAATAGCACCTTCCCACTGCTGGCATTCTTCCACTCTCCAATCCGGTGTTGGGTGGGGCGCAGTGTTTTCAACTCCCATCCACTGCGGCATGTCCATACATTGGTAGAAAAAGCCTGCAACATTTCGGTTCCCTACCACCAAAGTGATTCGAAGAACTGAAAATGGATCCACTCCCAGTTCTCCCAAACCTCTCTACATTGATTCGCTCTCAGCAAAGTAGCTTTGCACCTTGCATAGCAATGCAGATAGCAGTGCAGATGGGCTAGTGTAAACGGGACTTTTGACTAGAAGAGAGGGACTGATTTCAGTGCTGCCATGTCTTGGGGATGCCTTTCTGGGGCTCATTTTAGATGTCAAATGCATGTTTTAAAGCTAATTTTGCAGATTTCTTGCCTCTTTCAATTTCCATGGGCAGTTTTCTAATGGTCTGAAATACTGTATTAACAATGCTTGCTATCTTTATTGTTCAGTCATTATAGATCTGCCCTCAGAATTGAGAGGTTGGTAAATGTAACTTTTTTAAAACACCATTCTCTAAAATGGCCGAATATATTTTGAAACATTTTACTGTGTCTTTTTAAAATGCTCAGACAACTGACACCAAGTAAAATGGTGCCAGATGCATTTCAGTAAATGGGGTCCACTGAGTTTTATTGCTACAGGAGACAAAATCAATAGTGATTCTTTTAGTGATAAAGATCTTACCGGCCATCGTCTGTAGGTGAGCCAGACTTGCCTTATTCTGTATAGTGTTTTATACATTGGTTGGAATAATGCAGATATTGATGCCTTTCAAAACACATGATGCAAAATGAGATACTGTTCTGGCGAATGCATCTTTCTAGGTCACTATTTACAGTACCACAAGCTTGGCAGCTCACTGCCACTCCTCCGTCAAGGGAACCTCGGCAGACCAAATCATCCATTTTTTTAATTTTTTTTTTCAGTTTCTCTAGGCTTACAGACTATATCAGAATTTTCTTCTAGTGTCCATTTTTGTGCCTTTAGCTGTGTCTGACTAGGAAGTAGCCACTAGCCAGACAGCAGGGGGAGGGTTTGCCTGCGCTGTAGCTTCTACATTGAGGATCAGGTTGGTATCCACAGGAAAGGTTTCAGTCTGGATTAGTTTAACCATTTCATATTTATTTTCTCTTTATTTGCGGGCATTTTCTTGTTGGTCTCATCTGAAGTGCTAGTGGTCATGGGCTGCATATCAGCTGATTTCTGCCTTAGTGCTGTAAGTAATGAATTAATCTATTGAGGTAACTTTTTTTTTTCTCCTTCCCATGCGCCCCCTCGACCGACCCTTCTTTGGGCTGAACATCATTGGCCTCATTGCCTGCCAACCAGTACCTGCTGCCATCTCCTCCATATCAGGCTTGTCTGCGACTCGGGAGTCCAGTGTATCCCTGCCGGGGTTGACCTCCTCCCCATGAAGACGAGGAAGGGAGGGAGGGGAGAAACGTTCCACAGCCTCTGAGAGTGCAGGGGTGGGGGGTGGACAGAGTAGTGCACTGAGAAGATTTTGTAGCGAGGGGGAAAATCATCTGGCCAGCTGGGCAGGCATTTTCCGGATTGGGGTCCCAGTCATTTCCCACATACATGCAGTCACTCACAGCATCGTGGGGTAGGGGCAGTTCAGCAGCATCAGTCTGCCAAGAACGTCTCCATGAAGCCACTGTCAGCGTGGCATGCAGCAGCAGCATTCCTCCCTCTCTCCCCCCCACCCCCCGAGGTAAGCAACAAAAGGACACTCTGAATCCCTCCCTGCCAGCCTCTGCTCTTGACATCCTGGACTCTGGGCTCGAACCCAGGTCGCCAGCATGCCAGAGCAATGCCCCATCACTCGGAGTTTACCTTCCGTAGTTGAGGTGATCTGCTTCTCTTCACAAGATTGAGACTTGTGGTACATAGTGGCCCTAGTAATATTCCTCCGATCTCAAGGAAATGAAAATTTTAAGGAGTAATGATCTAATTTTCTTACGAACATACGAAATTTGCCAGCAGATAAAGGCCTAGAGGTCTATCAAGTCTGCTCGAATATGCAGCTAGCACCTCTTATTCTGCAGCTGCCCCTAATAAATATATAAAATAAAATATATTTAAAAGAGTAGAGCAATTAAGGAGATCAAACAAAAAGCTATACATTGCTCTTGTCAATGAAACCTGTTAAACCAGCTGGCAGTAAGAAAGAAGTTATGTTTCAGGCACACAATAGCAAGCATTGTTATCAGCAAGAACATTTTAAGTTCTCAGAGGAACAAAGGCCAGAAGACTGGTTTCTTCTAACCTACATTTTAAGGTTTGCAAAGTGGCATGTACCAAAATCGACAACCTGATTTAAATACCAGAACAGGGATGTGTATACAGCTTACAGAGTAGTCTATAGTCATTTGACTGGATAGTACAAAGTGCCTTTTGCCCCGGAAAATGAGTATTATTTTAATCCTTTATTTTACGGAAAACAAAAAGCACACATTCAGAATTAGTTTTTGCTGTGACTACAGTCTAGTTGGAAATCTAGTTAGAAATCTACTAAATCATTATTATGAGGTTTCAGAAAAAAGAAAGGATCTTTAATTTGGCTTCCGAGTACAAGCGCTTACCAAAAACAAAATAAATACTGAAGGCAGCTGAAGGAACTTGGAACAGAAGCTGACATGTCTTCCAAGTATGCCAGCAAATCAGCTGTGTGCCCCAGACTAGACAGCCACCAACTGGAGAAGAGGACATAGTAACAGTATTTTTTTAATACATTTTTTTCTTCTAGTCACAAATGCTGCAGTTCTAAGCCTGGCTTCCATCCAGTCCCATCCACCCCCTTCTCTGTCCCTTAACCCATCCCAGGCGTCTACTGAGGGGCATTTCCTCTTGGTGAGGGCATTTCCCTTATATGGTGGTCTCCCTCCGGATTGCCATCAGCAGTGGTCTCCTTTGGGCCCATCTGATAGGGGGACTCGTGGGCAGGCAGGAGCGGTGGAGCGTAGGAGTGCTGTCGCCATTCTGCCGCACAGCAGTATTCTCTTTCTTGTGTTTCACCCTTGGGGACGTTGCTGCCTAGGGCTCCAAGGTGTGCATGTGCACATATATGCATGACCATGCACCAGAGCCAGGTTGCATCTCCACCCCCCACCCCCAACACGTCGCTCTCCAGCTGCACCGCCACCTCTGGTCACCCATATGGCAGTGCGCCAGCAGAGAGCGCAACCCGTCCTCACTGGGGGAGGAGAGTGTCTGCTGGCATGCTGAATCCTTCTCTCCCAACTAACCACCAATGTAACAGATTTGTTCCAGTACACAGGCTGGCCCTACAACGTAGAGATTTATGATTTGGAAGGGGATGTAGATCCATCATGTCCCTCCCCCAGCTTCATAAACCTGGATTAAATAACTGTACTGTGCTGACACATACCAATTGCTAGATACATGCACTGGACTACTTTCAAGACGGCCTGGATAGGCTGTAAACACACAGAAGCCGGGCACAATATCTCATCCCTAATTTCAAGGTAATCAGACTTTAGAGCAGGGCTGTCCAGTTTGTTTTGGATGGTCTCCTCCAATCCATTTTCAGCCAATTAGTGTGCTGCTAGAGAATGCACCAGCATTGTGTGCACACTACATAGGCAGCTGACTGTTGGCATGCAACACAAACTAGCTAATGTAACAAGGCCTACCTACAGCAAGGCAACCAGAATGCGGGAGTGTATTGGAAAGAGATTTGCTAGCAGGAAAAAAGAGGTAATACTACATCTCTACAGATCATTGGTGAGACCCCCATTTGGAGTACTGTGTCCTCACTTGAGGAAAGTCTGACAGAGGCTGGAGACAGTGCACCGTTGAGTAACAAAATGATTCTGAGCCAGAGGTCGTATCCTATGAGGATCGACTTAGGGGCATTGAACATGTGTACTAGCTGTAGGCCAGAAGACAGAGGGGGACATGATGGGAGACCTTCAAGTTCCTGAAAGGCACAAACAAGGTAAACTACAAGGAACTGTTTAGCAGGAATGGCAGATCAAAAACAGTGGGACTTGAATGTAAGCGTATTACCTGCAAGTGCTTATTTGCCCCTACTGCGCCTCTCGACTGCTCTGCTCCACCGACAAGGGATTACTAGAGATTCCCAGGGTTCGGTTGCAGACATCTGGGGCCCAAGCATTTTCTTTTGTAGCCCCGTACTCTGTGGAATTCTCTACCTCGTCTGGTTCAGGAGTGCCTGACTATGGAGAGCTTCAAAGCTGCATTGAAGACTTACTTATTTAACCTTGCATTCTCCTCAAGTTGATATGGATTTGATTCTGTTATTAACTGAATTTTAATTATTTATGGCCTTAATATATTTTAGATGTTTAATTATTGTTAAAAGCGCTTTGATACCACTGAATTGCACTCTACAAAAATTATTATTATTAAGACAGTGGAGGGATTCAGGAGGGTGCAAGGAAGTTTTACTTTTCTGGGGAGTAGTTGGAGCATGGAACAGCATACTTTTAATGGGTTCATGCATGGCTGGGGCAGAGTAAAGGGCTTAATAGGCACTCAGAGGGTAGCAGTAAGACATGGAGTGAGGGGAGGGACTAGGATGAAAAACTGCACCTAGACTGTAGGTCATAAGGTAAAGTAGGGTAAAACTGGGCAGACTGGATGGACAAAGGTCTTTTCTCCCGACATTGTCTGTTTCTGTTTGTAGAAAAGTATAAGGACTGATGCACGTATATTAAAATTGTTCACATCCTTCTAATATGCCTGTAAGGATTTATTTTATATTGTTTGGTACTGCAACTTGCTTTTAATATGTGCCTTTTTTTTTTCCTAACAGGACACCATTGTGAATTATTGTCTACAGTGGTCTTTCTTTTTGATGATTATAATAAATGCATTGATTGAAATAACACTCCAAACATTTTATTTTTGCATCAAAACAAAATGCATAGAATGGCTTTAAAGGCAAAGTTATATGTATTAAAATTGGCATCAAAATTCAAAATGCCTTTGGAGAAACACAGAGAAAGTTGTAAAACCCCAAAGAGTAATCAGCGAGTTCTAAGTGTCTTTAATTACCCACTGTCGGCAGTTATCCTTATTGTGTATAGTGAACCAAATTGAAAAAGAGAAGTATGGTTTCAGGACATTGTGTTTTAAAAAAAAAAAAAATTACCACCTGCCACCACCACCAAAAGACGTGACCTAAAGAGTTACAGAGACCCATATCAGTTCTACCATTAATTGCAAAAAGCAGACTTAACCAGTTTTCATCATCTTAAAGCCTTTGATCTGGTCAGCCACTGTTAGCTTCTGAATAAGCTGAAGAATGTGGGTTTCTCCATAACCGCCTTGAACTAGACTTAATTCTTCTCATCGAGCTGGCAAACATTAGTCTGTTTTATGGGTGTTCCCTCTGATCTCAGTTGGCTGTGCTGGAGCACTTGAAAGGTTCATCCTTGGCCACCAGTGTTTATGAATTACCTTCACAACTATTCTCTTCGCCTTTATGCTGATGACGCAGTAATACGCCAGGGAAGCAGAATTCACTCCAGGCAATCAAGTATGCACTACAGTGATTTCACTTCCAACCATTTAATCGTTAAAAATACAGGTTTTTGTTTGAAGAAAAAAGTAGACCGTCTTGGTGATCAGAAACAACAGTTGTACAATTCTGAAACATCACTGAAGTCTGATACACAGGCAGTATTTAATACATGTATCAACCCCTTCTTTAAGCAGCATATTCAGTCATCAAAAAGGCAACCCAGATTGAGATAACTGTATAATTCCAGGTAAAGTTTTGGCGTCTCAGTAACAAAAAGCAAAATCACCCATTCAGGTCTCCCACTCATTCGCTGTTGGGACACTGACATACTGCCCCGTAAAAGAGGTTGTCAATCCATTAAACTATTAAACATGCTCTGCTGATTTACCCTTTTGTAACTCCATTGATTCTCACCACCATATCATATACAGACCACATTTAAAATTGGTACTTAAAAATGTTTACTTGTGTAGGTCAAAGATATCTAGCTAATTACATTTCGGCACTTCCAACATCAGCCCAAACCTACCGGGCCATAGTTAATATTCCCAGTGTCATGATCCCACAGACTGAAAAGCAATACTGCTAGTGGTGCTTCTCCTACCAAGGTAACAAAGTGTAGAATACTCTAACTTGTTTAGTAAGCAATAACCCACGACAGGGTATGGGGTTATGGGGATTTAATGCATGCCTGGGTGCATTGTGAGGCACGAGGCCAGAGGCCTTTACAGCATCCCAGTCGTGCATCAGTCCCCATAATCCCACACTGGAGTGGGTTATTGCATATGACATGGGTTATGTAAAACGGAAACCCACAAAGTCCCCCGTGTGTTTACAGACCAAAAAGGTCCTGTATCCTGTCACCTTGCAAAATTGACCCTAAGAAAACATGCAATTCCTTGCTGTCATGCACATTGAAACTTCACAGATACAGTACTGATATGATCTGACACATTTCTTATGCATAATACACTCTGGTTCTGTGCCTATGACATTTCATTGCCTCCCCAAAACAAACAAACAAACAAAAAACAAAAACAGGCAGACACAGAGAAGACAAACTGCTGTGGAATTCTGCACTCCCTGTCCGGATCTCTGGTGTGTGTATCTCTCTCTCTCAGCAGCGCTATGCTCTTTCATTACCCCCCCCACCCCCACCACACATGCAGACAGAGAGACACAGTGTGTGGGAATTCTGCACTCCCTCTCTCTATATATGTGTGTGTGTGTGTGTGTGTGTGTGTGTGTGTGTGTTTCTCTCAGCACTGCTGTGCTCTTCAGCAGCTGCCCACATACGGAGACACGCACACAGTCAAGGAGGCAAAGGCCAACACAGAAAGCCATAGGCACAGCTTGGTCTCCGTGTCACTCTGCTCTCTGTCTATCACTCAGTCGCGCACCATGCGACCAATCCCTCCTCCCGCAAGAAATACTGTTCATAGACAGACGCGCACACACAGATTATGAGATGTCTGCTGCTGCCACTGTGCTGCAAACGCGCCCTGTCTCTTCCCCAACTGACACAGGACAGTACCGCCAATGAGCACCACACCTCATGTTCTCCCTCTTTGTCCCAATTAACACTGCAGCACACAAACCCCCTGCCTGGCATTCCATTGATTTGCTGGGAGGTTTGTGGGGGGAGAAGGGATGGGAGTGGAGACACTGATGACTACTTTCTGGTTGCCCAAGGTGTGCTCTCTCTCCCTCACTATGTCCGCGTGCTGCACTCTCTCTCTCTCTCTCTCTCCACCCAGGCAGCCAACCTGTTTGAAGTGGCCCGCATCAGCCACTGTCTTAAATACTTGTACTTTTTTTCTCTGTCTCATTGCCTGTCTCTGACTTCCCTCCCTCTCCTCTGCCGCAAACCAGTGCCTTCCCTAGCAGCTGCCCCAAGTGTGCTGTCACTGTCAGTCTCTTTAGCACTGTTGTCTCTCTCTCTCTCCACCTAGCCACCCAAACAAAGCGAAATGAGCAGACAACCTACTTGACACACAGCTACTCTGAACACTACCAGCTGCTGCCTGAGGTGCTCTCTTTCGCTGTCTCCCATGTGCTGCTGTCTCTGTCTCTGTCTCCCTCCACCCAGCAAGCCAAACTAAACCAGCACAAAAGCTACTTGTAGCAGCCAGCCACTCTGAACATTACAGTACACACAGCACCACTGTTCAGTTGCAGCTTCCTATTGACACGGACAGGATAACTGTGCGAGGATAATAAGGGTGCAGTTGGGGTATGTAACTACTGAACTGCTGCTGTTAGGAGTAAGCGGTGAGGCTCTCTTGCTTCCCCACATTTTTAAATGGCTGCCGTTCAGTTTTCCCTTTTCTTAAACAGGGAACGAGTGCTGACTGTGCTTTCCTTTCCCTGAGTCCTTCCGGCGAACCATTCTTAATGCATGGCCACGCAGAGGGTCTCCACCAGTGGGGTTGCACGTTTTTCACAATCCATGTTATAAGACTGTTTGAAACAATAAAATTAATTCAAATGTCACTGGAAAAGGCACTTACTAAACTTTTATGGCTGGCTGTTGTACCTCGGAAGCTTTATAATATCCACCATTTTTCCTCCTTACTTCCTGCCTATCCACTAGCCATTTGATTTTTTTTCTGCACATATGTTTTGCAAATACCATACGTAAGTACCACATATTGTACTTTTTTTTTTTTTTTACTTGTATTATATTTTTTAATTCTGTCCTGCATATTATATTTATTCGGTGCACCTATTTGGACTAATTGGGCACCTTTCCGTCCTTGTTTTTTATCTGTTACTCTGTTCTGGCACCCATTGCAGGCAAGGTGTTTCATCTTAAGGGGTATTGCATAGTGTGTGAAACTTTTAATAAATAAGTCTAGGGGTTAGACTTTGGAGTTAGGGATAAAGTAAATGTATTTGAAGTTCAGAACACGTCTCTTGGAAAATATTTTCCTAATGTAATTTTCAGACCCCATTCACCTGCTATTTAATTGTATTTTAATTTATTCCCTCATTCATTGTTTTGGGACATTTCCATGAAAATAGGATCTTTGTAACTCTCTCCACCTCAGTCACACTTGGAAACAAGATTGCCTTAGTACTCTCCTGGACAAAACTTTGACCATCTGTCTTCGATCCGCTTCTCCTGCTTTTCCCCTCTACTGGAGTCCCAATCCTCTGTGAGATCCTAGTCCTTTCCACAGAAACGCAGACTGTGTGATGGCACAAGCACAAATATGGTTTAAACCAAGCAGAAAGCAGTAGTACGTGAGGAAGTCCGAGGCAAATGATCCTGTTTTGATGCCGATGTTCTCCATAGTATTTGGCAGCATTGCCACTTGGGACGCTGGTGACCTGGGGGGTGTAGAATTAAGCATCCCCGAGGTTGCTTTCGGAAGAGGGATGGTTGTGTGCTCTTCTGCAGTATCACCTCCTGGGTGGCCATAGCTGGTGGTGCAGCTGGAACCAAGCCACTGGGGGGGGATGATGACTAGCTCCGGTGCATGCCCTAGTAGTCAGCATGCCAGGAGGCTGGGTAACCAGAGAAGATGACACTAGCACTCTCAAGCCCTTCCAACACTGACCCACTGTACAGACATTAGACAGTCGGTGGTTGGGGGTGAGGGGGGCCAAATGCCAGGGGCTTGTTGGACATGAAGGTCTAGTAAGCGCCACAGAAGATGAGGATGGAGCTGGGAGCTGGCCATGACGAAGAAATGGTAAAAAGAAGAATATGGACAAATTAGGTGCGTTAACATAAGAACATACTAAAATGCCAGCAGAATAGGCCTATTGGTCTTTCGTGTCTGCTCGCTTGGTCATCCCCACCCTGGGAACTGACCTTGCTGCCCCCTCGGCTTCTCCTTCCCAGTCCCAGATATTCTCGCTGCACTGGACTTTGCTTCCAGAATCCTTTCCTGTATTTGTCCCACCCCTTTTAAACCTCTCCACCGTCTCTGCCTCCACCAGCTCCCGGGCAGCATTCCATGGCTCCTCCACCCTCTCAGTGAAATAGCACCTCCTCCTTCTCTCCTGAATCTCTCCCCCTCGGCTTCCACCTGTGCCCTCTAGTCCCCCTTGGATCCTCTGGCTTTGCCTTCCCTATACACCCCCTCATGTACCTGAAGACCTCTATCATGTCCCCCCGTCTTTTTCTCTCTCTTCCAGTGTGTACATACTTAGCTCCTGAGCCTCTCCCATAGGTCCTGTCCTCAAGCTCTAGATCATTTTGGTTGCCCTCTCTGGACCTTCTCCAGGAGTTCAGTGTCCCTCTTTTAAGTGTGGCCTCCAGAACTGCACGCAGTACTCGAGGTACTGCCTCACCAAGCAGATGTACAGAGGCAGGATCACTCCCTCCTTCTGGAGGTAATCCCCCCCCCCAGCGATGCATCCCAGCATCCTGTTGGCCTTGTCCGCTGCCCTTCTGTAAGTCTCTGAGTTGTTCATCTTGACATCCACCACCACCCCCAGGTCCCTCTCACCCATTGAGACTTGTAGCATCCTCCCCCCTCCCCCCAAAGGGTGTACACTTGGCCCAGGTTTCTGGCTCCCAGGTGCAGTACCTTGCATTTCCCTGCACTGAACTGCAGTTTCCACTTTCTAGACCACCCTTCCAGAGTCTCTAGGTCCACCTTCCCCGTTCACCACCGCCTCCAGCTTTGAGTCATCTGCAAAGAAACTCATCTCACTCCTGATCCCCTTCCTTACGCCAGAAACGTAGGCATTGAACAGGAGGCAGTCAAGGACTGATCCTTAAGGGACCCCACTATGACCGTCCTTGGGATGAGACTATCCTCCAATCATGACCCTCTGGGTCCGTCCTGGAGCCATTTCTCTATCCATCTGATCATCCTGTTTCCCACCCCATTTCCCCCAGCTTATCCAGCAGGCCCCCTTGGGGAACAGAGCCAAACGCCTTGCTGAAGTCAAGAAGGAGGACGCCCACTGGCCTACCCAGGTCCAAGGCACTCGTCGCCCAATCATAGAACTCCACAAGGTTTGTCTGACACGATTTCCGGGACAAAGCCATGTAGTCTATCGTCCCGGCAACAAGAACTTTTCCAGGTCTCCCCGCCCTCCTTTATGATGCCTCCATCACCTTGCCCTACCACTGAGGTCAGGCTGACGGGCCTGTAGTTCCCTGCCACCTCCTTGATCCATCCTTGTGGATAGGCACCACATGCGCCACCTTCCAGTCCTGGGGCACCCACCCTGTCCTCGGGGAGATGCTGAAAGCTCCGCCAGGGGTTTTGCCAGGACATCCGCCAGTTCCTTCAGCACTCTGGGATGTATTTTATCCCGCCTCGTTGCTTTTTCCTTCTTAAGGGACCTGAGGGCTTCCCTCGCTCTCTCTGCTGTGATTACCACCTCCGCTACCTCGTCCCCCTGCATTGCCTCCCCCCTGCCAGTGATCTCCCCCCCCCCAGACCCCCAGATCGGTAAGGGTCCCCTCCTCAGTTTCACCCTCTCCTCACCTGTATGAGGCAGCCTCTATTTTTCTTGTGAAAACTGAGGTGAAGTACTCATTTAGTATCTCAGCCTTCTCCCGGGTCTTGTGCCCATCCTCCCTGTTTTAATCCTGCTAATCTGCACCTTCACCCTTCATTTTTCCCCCAATGTATCTAAAGAACCCCTTGTTTCCTCTCTGATTTCCTTGGCCAGGTTCTGCTCCTTCCTTATCTTATCTGACCTCACCACCCTAGTGGCCCTTCTGGCTATCAGCTCGTACCCTCGATCCCTTGCACTCTTTGAGCACTTGAAATGCCTTTAGGCTGCCTTCTTTCCATACATCGCCTCCTGAACCTCCCTGGTTCACCAGCAGGTTGGATTTTTACAGTTTAGAATGTTTTCCCATATGCTGGAAAATCCCTTTTGAGATTAGTTACATCAGGCTGGTGGTTCCTGTTTACAGTTCAAGCATATGGTGAGCAGGGACACCCAGCAGGGCGCTGAGCCACTAATGCTAATGGCAGACATTCCTGTTTGTGACCCTGACCTGTGTTTGTCTTCTGACAGGCAGCTAAGCTTGTCTCACTTTCATGGTGTAAGCAGATTAGTTGCTATCTACCTGTCTGGTTCAGTATAGTGTTAATTTAGAATGCTTTAAGTGGGCTTAAAGTGATCTGGATGTAAGTATCCAGTAGTATGCATTGCTATGCTCGAGTTATCTGCAGGATGTCTGTTTCATCTTTATATTGCTCATAAATCAAATTATCTGCCAAGATCAGGAGGAATATATTTGCCATTTACTTGGTGAGGTAAGGTTTTGGAAAGGTATAAAGAAGTTGGTTGAATTTTTCCTTTTTGCACATAGCTTTACACTTAACATATGTACTTCAATTCATTCTCAGCACTTGCAGCACTTTGAAACAGAAGTTTTTTAAGCTGTTTTAGATTGCCCTTTCTCTTTTCCTGTAAGATGCCATTTTTTTCTGTCGTGTGTACTACTTCGGCACATTTTAAAATTTAAAATAATAAAAGGGAGTGCTCCTTTTAATATGGTTGCCTCCAGGTTTTCAGCATTATTCTCAGCTGCTTTTGAGCACTTATTATCCTATAATGTCATGGAGCGTTGTCTGTTGCATGCTGATCACAACAAAAGAGATGTTAAACTGGTGTTACGAAACAGCTCTGACTAATGTTGAAAACCTAGGGATAGCACAATAATATAGAAGACTTGTTCTCCCCCCACCTACATATTATTTGGGCCAGGAAAGGCACACTGAGCTGTAGCTTGTTCCCAGGTGCACAGGTAAGTTGAGCGATTTACTCAGGGTCATACAGTATGTAAGTGGTGGTTGTGGGTTTCAAACCCAGGTCTGCTGGGTGTCCAGGTTCCCATTTTGGTGCCTTAACCCCTTAGGTTTGACTACTCCCATCTCCGTGGGGGACGTGTTCTGTAAATTGAATTACAGGCTTGCACATTTAAGTGCCGGTCCCCGCGATCAGTCCTTGCATTCTTACTCATAGGCAGCAGCTCTAACCATTCCGCTTAAAGGAAACCTTGTAACTATTTAAAATGTAAAAAAAAAACAGATACCACAGAAGCGGACTCATAATGGGGGAAGGGGCACCTAAAATGGAATGAAAAGTACAGGTACAATATAATCTTTATTAAGCACAATTCAGAATATCAAAGTGCTTTACAGGATATAAATATAAAACTATTAAAACCTGTAATAATTAAAAATTCTAAAATACCATACAGGCTAATCAATCTTAGTTAATAGAAAAAGCAAGATTGAATAAATAGGTTTTCAGTGCTGTTTTGAAGCTCTCCACGGTCTGGCACTCTCAAACCCAGCAAGGTAGAGAATTCCACAGGTTGGATGCTGCAAATGATAGAGCCCCAGATGTCTTCAGCCGAACCCTGGGAGTCTTTAGCAGTCCCTTGTCGGCAGAGCGGACAGGAGGGGCAATGGGGTGAAGAAGCTCTTGCAGGTAACCCGGTCCCTGTCAGTGTAGGGTTTTGTAGGTCAGCAAGCTGACCTTAAAGGTGATCCGTCATTGAACTGGCAGCCAGTGCAGCTCATACAGCACAGGAGAAATATGGCTAGATCTAGAAAGCCCAGTCAGTAACCTGGCTGCCGCATTCTGGCTCCAGCTGCAGATGGCAGATATCAACCCCTGGTTAGCCCTCGGTAAAGGGGCGTTACAGTAGTCCAGGCGAGAAGTCATAAAGGCATGGACCAATGTTGGAAGATCATCAGGTGGAACTAGATGCCTAATCGGGGTGATATTCCTCAGATGGTAATATGAGATCTTGATGACAGATGACACCTGAGATTTCAGGGTCAGACCCTCGTCAAGAATAACACCCAGACTATACACCCATTAAGAGGTCTCCAGCTGGCAGCCTCCCAGAACAAGTCCGGATGTCAGCCCTGCTGGAGACGCTATACTCGACAACCCCGATCCACAACCAAAACCTCAGTCTTATCAGGATTCAGCTTCAGCCAATTGGCACTCATCCAGTCTTGGATCTCTGATAGGCAGTTGTTAAATAGCGAGACAGCAACGTCCTGACCAGGTGCAAAGGACATGTACAGCTGAGTATCATCTGCATAGCAGTGAAAACTCAGTCCGTACTGCCTAACAATGTCCCCCAGCAGCAACATGTACACTGCGAACAGCATGGGGGAGAGCACCAAGCTCTGCGGTACCCCACATGGCAGGAAGAAAGCATCAGAGATATAAATCCTCGACACTACTCTCTGAGACCTGCCAGTGAGGAAGGAGTGAAATCTGAGGACTGAACCGGACATTCCACAGACTAGCCGCTGCACTCTAGCAGTACCCCATGGTCCACAGTGTCAAATGCCACAGAGAGATCAAGGAGGACCAAGATGGTACGGCTCTTCTGATCTCCTGCAATAAGGAGATCATTGAGCACCCAAACAAGGGCAGTCTCAGTACTGTGCCTTTTCCTAAAACCTGACGGAAGGGATCATAGATGTCATGGATGGCAAGATGATCCTCCAGCTGCGTCGCAACCACCTTCTCAATAACCTTACCCACAAAGTGAAAACTAGACAGGCGTGTAGTTGGTGAGGCAATCCGGATCGAGAGAAGATTTCTTAAGAAGAGGAGTCACCACTGCCTCCTTCAGGGAATCTGGGAAAACTCCCTAGTCTCTAATAAACATCGGACTATCTCGGCTAGGACCAAGTCGATGACCTCAACACACCCCACAAGGAGGCGAATTGGGCCCGGGTCCAAACTACAATATGTCGACCACATACTCTGGATGATCTTCATGACATCTAAGATCGCCACTTGGCCAAAAGCTGACCAACCAGACCGGGGTTCTGCGACCTCCCACCAATCACTGCAACACCCATTAGAGCATGCCAAACGGATATCTTTCCTGATGCCAGCAATCTTATCTGCAAAGAAGCGAGCAAACTCGTCACATTTATCTTGTGACAAGAATCTCCATGACTGCAGACAGACTGGATTGCACAGTCTGTCCACAGTACGGAAAAGCTGAGCAGGTCGATTCCGTGCAGCAGAGATCTCCCCGGACAGGAATTCTGCCTTCTTATGGGAGATCGCTGATTGATAATCCGCATAATGCACCATCAGTCTAAGCCTGTCTGCATCGAGCCCAGGTTGCTGACAGTATTGCTGTAGCCTATGCCCAGCTCTTCTCATCTCCCTCAAGGTCCTATCAAACCATGGGGACCGAGGACGAAGGGAGAGGGGGGTGAACCCAGACAGGAGCTATGGAGTCCAGAGCTGCCACCACAGACTTATAATAGGCCTATAGTAGATTTTCAGGACCCATGCTTTCACTTGCACATCCTGATAGGTCCAATACCGCCATTAGGTCATCTGGGGTCACATCCCTTAATGGGTGGTAATGGACCATCTCCAAAGGAGCAGGCCTATGGGGGGGGGGGGTGACTGGAAGTTGAACCTGATAGTGCAGTGGTCAGACCATCCAACTGGTTCCACCACCAAGTCTGTGCTTTCCATACCCAGTAGGAAGACCAGATCCAGTAAGTGCCCCGAATTATGAGAAACAGAGGAAACAACTTGTGTGAAGGTCAACACATACACAAGTTGGAGGAAGTTCCGCCCAAAATGTGAAACTTCGCCTATCCAGGTGTTGATTTCACTTCAGTACCACTCTGAGCAACCCAATAACATGGCGACAATGACAACCTCCTGCAAAATTTCTTCCCATCCTCGGTCGGACGGTGAATGAGAAGAATTTTGCACCCTACACCTGCGCCCAGGTTGCACTCAAAGGATTGGGTCTCCCCCACCGGCATATCTACCAGGTCCAACTCTGTTCTAAAACAAATGGCAACACCCCCATCCCTACAATCCAACCTCTGTCTCAAGAATTGGGCCAGCATTCGTGTCTAGCGAGGTCTCTGTGATGCATGCCAGGTCTGATGACTCAACAAGATTGGCAATCAATGCCGTCTTGTTTTTAGTGGACCTGGCATTACACAACACCACCCAGGTAGGATGGGATTCCGAGGTCAACCAAGGAACCTGCCCACTCAAAGTGGAGCCCTTGGATATGACGACTAGACCGAGGGACCCCTCTCCATTTTGCCCCAGGGCATCTTTTTGTCCCTCCTACTCCAATCCAGCCACTCTGGTCTCTCCTCCACATTGTCCAGGGCCCCCCACGCCATCTACCCACTATCCCCAATGCCCGACAATAAGTGTACACATCTGCGAGTAGAGGAGGACAGTTAAAGGGGCGGAGGCCCCTCAGCTCCGAGGAGGAGTAGCACCTGACCAGGAGAGCCACATGCTAGCACATACTGTCCTACAACTCAAAGCCAACCCCAAAGAAAATAAAACACAAATAAACTATCCACCCTCCCTTAAAGAAATGATACTCTAACCCCAACTCTTATAAAGCCAAACCCCCAACCCAAAATAAACCAACCCCACTTAAGACCCAGCAGGTTAGATGCCTAAAATGTCCAAAGTGAAAGTCAGTATGGAGATAATGTCCACATATATGAGGCACACCAGAGGTTTAGGAAATGTTTTTAGATGGGACGAGGCTGTCACTCTCACCCAGTCCATATAATCATATACCAAAGTTACTCCTCTCTGGCCAGCAACAAAACTGGAATTAATCTAGTTCAGAAACCAACTTTTGGAAGTACTTTCACTACCTCTCCCAATAAAATATAGAGTTCAGTTAGCTGTATGAAAGCCACAAAATGGTTATCAAGAGAAAAAAAAACAGGTCTTATCCACCAGGCACAAATTTAGAAGACAAAAATAAAGTCTTTACACAGTCAAAGTCATCCAGTGCACCAGCCAGCTCTTATCCAGCAATCCTCCGATCTTCACCTGGCTCCAAACTCCACAGTCCTCAGGATCACAAATAGTGTCCCCCTGTAGGCCGAAACCCAATCAGCCTGCTGCCAGTAATCCGAGGTCCGTGGGGAGGAGGTCCACCGACCCCACCACAGTACAGACCCCAAGACCCTCAAGAGGAACAACACCCTTCAGTCTGCACCCCACTGAAGTCCCACCTGGGCACAGGCCTGTCTAGGTATCAGTCTCAGTTTGGCACAACATTTGCACCATGCAATAGTGCTGCTTTAAATATCTAAATTAAGAACAAACATAAAAGAAATGACATGCTAGCTTTTTAGAACTGTCTTCTTCCGGGTCAGTTGTTGATTCAGTCAGACAATCTCAGTGTAGTGTACTGCGTCAACAAGCGGAGGAGGGGGTATGCATTTGTACCCCCTATGTAGGGAGGCCATGAGAGAGTGGTATTGGGCATTAGACCTTGACCTGACCTTCTCAGCGGTCCACATCCCAGAAGTGGTAAATACTCTGGCAGATGGCCTTAGCCAGATTCAGTCCAGCATGCATCAGTGGGAGCTTATCGCGTCCATCACAGAAGATCTGTTCGACAGATGGGGTTGCCCAGAATTGGACCTTTTTGCATCTCCACTCAACGCAGTACTGCCCAGTGTTTGCTCGTTAAATCCAGGGCTTGTTTTTTCTGATAAGATGCATTGTCGCTCTCCTGGAGCAGGAGGTTTCTTTATGCCTTCCCTCCGTTTCCTCTAATTCAGAGGGTGCTCATCAAACTGCAGATGAAGGGGGCCAGCATGATCATGGTAGACCCCTTCTGGCCTCGCTAGATATGGTTTCTTCTACTACAGCAGCTGGCAGAGGAACCCCCGGTCCCCCTCTGCTGGAACCTGCTGACCCAGGTCCATCCCAACTTCAGGTCCCTCCATCTGCATGCTTGGCTCCCAAGAGTCTAGCCATTGCCAAATATGGGGTTTCCAGTAGAGTAGAAGATGTCCTAGTGGCTGCCAGGAAGCCTTCTATTCGAGCCACTTAAGCCATGAAGTGGAAGCAATTTGCCGTATGGGCTGCCAAGCATAAACTGGACCCTTTCACCTGTCTGATGAGCCAGATCCTGGACTACCTGATCTCTCTCTGTCTGACTCGGGTCTCCAGAACTCTTCCCTCAAGGTGCACTTTTTGGCTGTCTGTGCTTTTCATGTGCCTATCGGTGATAGTACCATAGCTCAGCTGGATGTTTCCTGTACCTTTTTAAGGGGCAGCCTGCATCTGAAACCCCTATTCTGTTCTCCTGTTCTGGCTTGGGATTTTAATTTTGTTTTGGAGAAGTTGACCCTATCTCCTTTTGAGCCAGCCACATCTTGTGAGCTATGCTTTCTCTCTGGGAAAGCATTATTTTTAGTTGCTACTACTTCTGCTTGAAGAATTTCAGTGGTTCAGGCCCGCTGGTGCAAGGAGCCTTATTTGATTTTTCACAAATACAAAGTGTATTTGTGCACGAATCCTAAGTTTCTTCCTAAGGTGGTGTCTGAGTTTACACTGAACCAGTCCATTGACCTTCCTGTTTATTTTCCTGAGTGTACCAATACAGGGGAAGCACTGCTCCATATCTTAGATGTGCACAGAACTTTGAAGTATTACCTGCTTCAGACCAGCGAGTATAGAAAATCGTAGTAGTTGTTTGTTTCTTTCGCCCCAGGTAGAGAGGGTGTTCAGTTCTCTAACAGTGGTTATCTAAAAGGTTGGCTAATTACATTGTGTTCTGCTATGACAAGTACAGCGAAGAGTTGCCTGGAGCAGTAAAAGCTCATTCCACAAGAGGCATGGCTACCTCTGTGGCTTGTTTTCATGGGGTCTCAGCCACTGACATCTGTGTGGCTGCCACCTGGACTGCTGTCCTTATTTTTACCAAGCACTGCAGTCTGGACATTGCCTCTAGAGCCTGTACCGGATTTGGCGGGGCTGTGCTGCTGGGCCTCCTGCCTTAAACTTAAGGTTGGTCTTTCTCCCAGGCTGTCTGTTTGCACCTATAACTACTTGGGACTTGTTCCTATGGTGTGACCTGATGACTGAGATATCCCTGAAGAAGATAGAACAGTTATGTAAGAACTTGGCTTAACAGTAGATCTTCATGGGGATCTCAGTCATCAGGTCTGTCTTCCCTCTCACCATCCCCTTGTTTGGGGCTCTTTACTGGAACTGTCTATCTGATGTATCCATTTATTTATTTAAATCTCAGATTACAAATACCTTTGAGCTAGCAGCAGCTCATTTACAAAGGTTCCACGTCAAAGGAAAGGGTTACAATAAGGTAAGGAGGTTTAGACAACATTCATGGTATCATCGAAGCACAGCAAGTCAACTGGTAAATAAGTAGGAACAGTGCTACACACTCAGGATTACAAGTAAGCATAGAAAACCATAAGGTACATTTGAAGCAACATTGCTAATCAAAGGTGGGGGAAAGGGGAAGAGTAAGGAAGGGGTAGGGAAGATGAGAGGGCAGAGTCCAGATAGAGAAGGAAAATAAAATATGGCAGCCCGAGGCCGTGTTGTAGGGTGAGAGGAAGGGGAGGCTAAGGTGGGAGAAGGGGTAAAAGAGGGAAAAGGAGTGCGGATGAAAGGAAAGAGGAAAAGGTAGAGTTGGGACCAGAGTGCCTGGACAGGTCCAGGAAGAGGGGAGTCAGTGGGATAAGAGCAAGGAAGGGATGAGGTAAGGGAGGAGGTGGCTGGGGGGAAAGGGGAAACTGTTCTGTCAGGAGAGGTGAAACAAAACAGGAAGCCAAGTAAGAGCCTCAGAGAGGGAAAAAAGTGGTATAAGGGTGTCTGCAGAAGTGGCAGCCTTTCTTATAGGCCTGGGCATCTCTTTCTCTCTCCTCGATCACCCATGGCTAGAGCTATGCGCTCTCTGTCTCCGGGAGAAATAACTGAGGAGGGAGCAAGGCCACTCTCGCATTTATAGGGTCAATGATGTTGACAGATAGTGTCGACGTGGGAGGCCCCAGATGTACTGCTGAAAATCTTCCGTGTGGATCCTGCTTCACCAGTCGTGAAGTTCCTACGATGTGACCTGATGTCTGAGAGCCCCTCAAAGATACACTGTTATGGTAAATTCTTACATAACTGTTATTTATGTGGTAGTTTCTATAAAACCCTGGGGATCCCCATCTTAGCTAGGTTTATTTCCTTTCTTTTTCCTACAATGCCTCCTGTCCCATGTGACAGTGATGCATTTGGGACCACTGATTCAGTTAGTACTAAAGATAGGAGCCTGATGTTCTGGCCTCCATTAAATAGCTCTAATTCAGTATTTGTTTTCTATGTGTGTGTGTCAGGTCTAGCCAGCAGGCGTTAATGTTTTGCTTTTAAAACTTTTCATTTCATCAAGCTACACCCAGCCACAGAAACCACATAAATCACCCTAGATCATCAGTGCTATAATTAGTAGACTCCAGCTGTTTTCTTACAGAATAATCCACTCAATTAGCCCTTAAGTATTTTCTAAACTGTAAATGTAGCCATTAGTGCTCACTAGATAGGTTAGCAATAACACACAACAGAGTATGGGTTATATGCATATAATTACCGGCTCTGCCTTTTTCCCATAGGGAAACCATGGCGTAATTTGCCGTTATAAAGGGCGTTTATAATGGCAAACCGACGACTTCAAGCTTCCCTTAGTTTGCGCATGCGCCCGCTAGTTTGTCCTCTCGCGCCTCTTGCCGAGTTCATCTTCGCCAAAACTCAGCCTCCACGCCATAGGAATTTGGTAGTAGGTAAGTTCTTTTTTTAAAAGTGGTATTTTTTCGATTAGAGAGGGGCACCAGAAGAGCTGAAAACAAAAAACAAAATCTGCCATGCTACTAACAAAAAACGGACCAGAGCGTGGCAGCATCAGAACGTCCGGGGGAACATCCTGTATTTTATATAATTGCTGAGGCAAAAAAGGCAGACCCGGCAATTATATAAAATAAAAAATGGGTTGGGGGTGTCAAACTCGATTTTTACACACACCCTCGTTGTGGGATGCTTTTCACAAACCCCTCGGGCTTCGCCCTCGGGGTTTATGTAGCATCCCACAACTCGGGTGTGTGTAAAATCTCATTACACACCCCGACCCATACTTTATTCTATATTTAATCCACGCCTGGGATGCATTGTGAGACATGGGGCCACAGACCAAGTGTCCTTGCAGCACCTGAGGCGTGGATTAAATGCCTATAACCCTATACCCTGGAGTGAGTTATTGCATGTGTAACATGGGTTATGTGAAAAACATGGAAAAATGCACAGAAGGGATTTTTCTCCTCTGTAAAGGCCAAACAAAGTACTGTGTCCTGCCGTCTTGCAAAATATCCCCTCATAAGGACTATACAGTGCATGGCTGTGATCCACATAGAAATGTCACACATGCAACACCGATCTAATTTGTAACATTTCATGTGTGTAGCACTGCCTTCTATCATGCCCATGAGCTATAATTTACACCTCCCCACCCTAACACACACACACACACACACACACACACGCATATGGAAGTAGCACTGCAAAGATATCTGCTCTGCTGGTTCTGACTCATTGTCTGTATTTCTGCCTCTGTGTGAATGCAAGTCCTGTCTGCGGCACCAGTCCTGATCAAATACTAGTGAGTGGTGAGCGACTGCCTACTGGGCAGGTACATGCAGGAGTGCTGTACAATACCCTTTCAAAGACAGACGAGACACTGCTTCCCATGTCCTGCTCGCTGTGTGTGTGTGTGTCTCTCTGTCTGTCTCCCTGAAGAGCGTTGTTGCTTACCTTATTGTACAGGGACTTCAAACCATAAAGGCTACTGGGGCTGCAGACACAGACCAAGAGAATGAGTGCTGGAACACGCTGCACAACTGCATGGCTCACTTGCCCATGCGCTGCACAACTGCATGGTTCACTTGTCCATGCGCTGCACAACTGCATGGTTCACTTGCCCACTACACACACACACTGCGTCTCTCTCTCTCTCTCTCCCAAGGAAACTGAACAGTAAGTTAAACAGAGGTACACCGAGATAAAGCACTTGTTCCACTCTTGGACTCTGTTTCACTGTCCCTCTCTCTATGTGCCGTCACTAAGGTGACTGACCCCAGTTCACTACCCTTTCAGTTTGCTCTTCCTTGTGCCCGAAGCTGCAGACAGACACTAGGAGACAGAACACCAGAATGTACTGCTGCACTCACTAGGACCGGGGTGAGTTACTCGTGGTGGTCTCTGGCACTGTATTACAAACTGCTGCTGCTTGTGCTGCAGAGGCTATTGTAAACTGTCACTTGTGCCCAAAAGTATTAAGACACAGGGTGGAGTGAGCACTGTCACGTGCTGCTCCGGTGAGCTGCTTGCAGCAGTCTGTAACTCCATATTGGGGATATCAGCTGGATTGGGGGGGGGTCTGCTGAGCCATGCCAGTTTCACTCAGACACACAGACAGACAGGACATGTCCCAGTTTCTGACCCTCTCTCTCGGTGTTAAAGTACTGGGGACATTGTATGGGGGAGGAAGCTGCTAGGGTGTAAAGCAGCGGGGAGAAATGTCACTGTCATTGCCCATTTGTACCCTACCTATACATGGGTGGCAGGACTTACGGAACAGGGGACTTGGGTACATAACAGCACTGATAGGCAGCCACCAAGTCACTGCTGTGGCTCTCGCTCCCTTAAGTGCATTTTTAATGGCTACCTATCAGTGCTGAATTTTCCAACAGATAAGTCCCGCTCTGCCCAGGGATCTTGCTAGCCAGACATCTCACCCCAACTGTGGATTAACTGGTGAATTTAGTCCACGGTCAGGGGATGCTGTTTGGCCAATGACCTTTTCCCCATTTTGCCAACCCATGGTATAAGGAAAGTTACTTAATATCACGGTTGTACTGTTGTAAATTGACTCTAAACCAGTGCTTGCTGAATCCATGGTCCTAAATACGTCACTATCACATGGGACAGGAGGCATTATATGTACAAGAAGAGCAATAAACCATGCTAAAATGGAGATCCCCTAGGGGCATAAAATTACCATAAAGCTAGCAGGCTAATTTAGAAAAAAGTCCTATTAGCAGGGAAAGTGAAGGGCACACTAGGACTACACACACTAATCAAAACACACTGCACACGATATGTTTTTGCAAATTTTGACTGTACTACTCTTTAAATAAATAAATGTAAAATGATGTGGGTGCTCCCACTTTTTCAGTAACAAATAGGGGTGGGGAGTGCATGAGCCAGAATACTGTGATTTTAAAACATATTAATTTGGCCTATATTAATGGTGTCTGCTGTTGAGATATTTCTTTCTTTCCCAGTCATTTACTTGTAATGTGTTCTTCTGTTTTTCTTTGTGGTCCGGATTTTCCTTGTTCTTGTATAATTTTATTTTTCTTCTAGGAGCTCTCAATGTCTTTATATTGTTTTTTTGTCATGCAGTATTTCCTTTTCGTACTCCATGTGTGCACGTTTTGTTGGTGTCATCTCACTTTTTCCTTTTTGTTTCTACAGCTTCTCCTTTTGTCTTATCCTGTGTATTTCTACTTGTGCTCTTTTCTTCTTCTTTCTTGTATCATATTGTTTTTCTCCGAGCTTTACATTTGTGGCACACTCTCCATCTCTCTCTTTTTAAGCAGTCAGTGACGAGGGATGGTAGGCTTTCGCAGTGTACAACTTGTGGACACTGGCAATTTTCCCACAAATGTGTATTGTACTCTTGTGGTCAGTTTTTACTGCAGGTGCACTCCATGACTTCAACTTTTTCTCAGAATTCACAGGACGTCCAACTCAAAATGAAAAGCCTACCAAGAGGCATGATACCTTAACATCTTTGGGCTTTTTATATTCGTACTGTTCCTGTGTATGCATGTCTTTATGTTCTCTCCCCCCTCTTCCTTTCTTTTTCTGTCTTGCTCATTCTGTCTTCCGTGATTCAGAGCCTTATGACACAGGCCAGAGGTAGATTTTCGTAACCTGAGGTGCTGGCGTGGGAGTAAAATTAACTAATATTTCAGTGTGTGAAATTCTGACTGTGGGTGTTTTGCATTTTTGCCCATTTTAGACGCACGCAGAGCAGAAAGTGCTTTACAAGAAAAAATATTTTAAAGGAATTTACAGGTGACTGAGGGACAAACTCAGTTACAATTGTTCCATTTTCAGTTAAAGTGGACACCGCGTTATGTCTGGCCCTGTAGGGAGGTCTTGGTGCCCTCATTGAGTCCACCATAACTTGGTTACAGGCTATGATCTCAAAAACACAGCACACTAGTTTATCAGGGCACTGCATACATTTGTCCAGCGTACAACAGCGTGAAAGTAAGGGAATCTTTGTTTAACCAAAAATAATTTCAGCCATTTTCACAAATTAAAAACAAAAAGAAAACCAAGAAATGCAAGTAGAAGTAAAGAGAACTAGATAGTCATTTGAGAGGACACGTCTCCCAAGCTCATAATTGTGGGACATGCTTCTGCCACTATCATTATTAAACAGCAAATTTGTATTTTAGGAATAAATATGGTGTTTGGGATTTGGTATGTTTCTCCCTATGAACAGATCATGGAGATGGGTAAATAACAAAAACTAGAGGGGACATCACATGGAGAAAATTGGGGCTTTCATGCTACCATATGCAAGTGGCCTAAACAATCTCTTATGGGACTATTATGCGTCTTGAGTATATCAAGTAACAAAACTAGAGGGTCATCATATATCCTCAACATCGTTTGCCTAAGTCTAGTTTTTGTTACTTCATATACTCACGCATACGTCTAGTTTTTGTTACCTGATATACTCACGCATACGTCTAGTTTTTGTTACTTCATATACTCACGCATACGTCTAGTTTTGTTACTTCACGTACTCACGCATAAGTCTAGTTTCTGTTACTTTATGTACTCGCTCAGAAGTCTAGGTTTTTATTACTTCATGTACTCGCGCAGGAGTCTAGATTTTGTTACTTGATATACTCACGCATATGCCTAGTTTTTGTTACTTCATATACTCGCGCAGAAGTCTAGTTTTTCTGCATGGTGGACCTATCTGCAGAGTTGACAATGGTAAACCAATTTTTTTTTTTTTGCACCTGTAGAACCTGATTTTGTGTCCAGTTCAGGCCACGAGGCCTGATTCTTTGCCCAGTGATGGTCATAAAACAGAATTTTCCATCCAATTTGGGCAGCTTAATAATGTCTGTAATTTTGCTACAGTTGGCAAGGTAAAGGGGTTGGGGGTCAACTTATGTGTGAGGCCAACTTGTGGGCAAGTATATATGGTACAGTATTTATTTTTTTATATTAAGTTTTCTTAACTGGGTAGGTATACTGGGCCACATGGCTCCCGACATGTGATCTCTGTGGAACAGATCTGTACAAGCTCATGTGGTTATGTGATGTCTAATGTAGAGTAAACCAGGTTAACCGTTTTAACACAAGAACTAGCATTATGTATGGCTTGTTGGGTCTACCATGCAGTATGATTGAATAACAACGTTTTTTATTGGTTGAAGTCATCTAGTTCTGTTAAGTTTAAATTATATATAGACATATGCTATAGATAATACTGATGTAGCTATAGATGTATAAACATTCACATTCCTAAATACTGTGCAGTTCCTAGGAGATGAGGAATATTGTAGTCCTGTGACCTTTTTCAACAGCAGTACTGATTTGCAGTAACACTGCATCTGAATGCTCTAAAGTTAGCAAATGCTGCCATCTGCTGTATTTGTTTTATACACCACCAGCAAAGAAGCCTGGTTACTAAACACTGATAATTTTTTTAATAAGTTGGGAATCCTACAGCATGACCTGAGAAACAACACAGAGTAGAACCAAGAGGAGCACAAAAAAGTTTGGGCGGGCCTCACTGTGTCAGACTTTTACAGATATATATTTTATTTACTTAAAGTTTGGTGACTGAGATAGTCGCATTGTGCCAGAGTTTTTTATTTATTGAAAAGTTTCACCAGGAAAGGTACACTGAAAAATCAAATTGTTCGTCTCCCAGTGCATCCTGAGGGGAGGGAGATAACATACAAGTAAGTTGCCTAGATGATGTAATACATAATACATACAAATTTAAATTATACACTAGGTACAGTGCCTTCAGAAGGTATTCACCCCCCTTGGATTTTGTCACATTTTGTGATGTTGCAGACTCAAATTAAAATACATTTATATGGAATTTTTTTGTCACGTAGCTACACAAATTACTCTGTATTTTCAAAGTGGAATGAAACTTCTGGAATTTTTTGTGCTTGTAATTTAAAATAAAAACCTGAAATGTCTTGATTTGATAAGTATTCACCCCCTTTGCTATGACACTCCAAATTGAGCTCAGGTGCATCCAATTTCCTTGTGAGATCACTATAAAACTTGAATGGAGTCCACCTGTGGTCAGTTCAAATGGTTGACATGATTTCAGAGGAAATACACCTGTCTATATAAGGTCCCACTGTTGACAGTGCATGTCAGAGCAGAAACTCTACCATGAAGACCAAGGAGCTGTCCGTGGAACTTCGTGATAGAATTGTGAGGAGGCATAGATCTGGGGAGGGGTATAAAAACATTTCTAGGGTGTTGAAAGTTACCAGGAGCACAGTCAAGTCCATCATTAAGAAATGGAAATATTACGGAACCACCCAGGCTCTTTCTAGAGCAGGCCGTCCTCCCAAACTGAGCAACCTGGCAAGAAGGACCTTGGTCAGGGAAATGACCAAGAACCCAATGACCACCCTGACAGAACTACAGAGTTCCATGGCTGAGATGGGAGAACCTGTCCAGAGGACAACAATCTCTGCAGCACTTCACAGATGTAGCCTCTATGGGAGAGTGGCTAGATGGAAGCCACTCCTGAGAAAAGGCCACATAATAGCATGCCTGGAGTTTGCAAGAAGGCACGTGGCAGACTCTGAGACCACGTGGCAAAAGACTCTTTGGTCTGATGAAACAAAAATTGAACTCTTTGGCCTGAATGCAAAGCGCTATGCCTGGCGCAAACCGAACACAGCTCATCACCCGTGTAACACCATCCCTACCATGAAGCATGGTGGTGGCAGCATCATGTTATGGGGATGCTTTTCAGCGGCAGGGACTGGGGCACCTCTCAGGATAGAGGGAATAATGAATGGAGCCAAATACAGGCACATCCGTAAGGAGAACCTGCATCAGTCTGCAATAGACCTTGGACTGAGGTGAAGATTTACATTCCAACAGGACAACGACCCCAAGCATACAGCCAAAGCAACACTGGAGTGGCTTCAGAACAAGAAGGTGAATGTCCTTGAGTGGCTCAGCCAAAGCCCAGACTTGAATCTCATTGAGAATCTGTGGAAAGACTTAAGGATTGCGGTTCACCGACGCTCCCCATCCAACTTGACAGAGCTTGAGCAAATCTGCAAGGAAGAATGGGTGAAAATCCCCAAATCCAGATGTGCAAAGCTGATACAGACATACCCAAGAAGACTCAAAGCTGTAATTGCTGCCAAAGGCGCTTCTACAAAGTATTTTTTCAGGGGGGTGAATACTTAAGTAAACAAGATATTTCAGTTTGTAATGTTTTGTAAATTTTTGTTATACAATGAAAATATTTTTGCTCCTTTAAATTGTTGAGTATGCTGTGTGAATCAAGGGGGAACAAAATCATTTCAATGCATTAAAAATTCTGGTAGTAACACAACAAAATGTGACAAAATCCAAGGGGGTTGAATACTTTCTGAAGGCACTGTACAGCACAGAACATACATAAACATGAGTTGGTAAAAAAACAGTATCATAAGTGTTTTTTGACATATGTCTAGAATACATTTCATGGTGAATAAGTACAATCTAGTGACAGACAAGCAAATAGTATGAGGCAAGTATACCAACACCTAGGAAGCAGGAGATACTTTAGGGAGTGGGAAAATCAGAATTGAGAAGTGAGGACTGGGGACAGACTGGACAAGGAAACGATAGAAGGGAAAAAATAATGCAAGAATGTTAAGTGGACTTGAAGCAGGTGCAGTTAGGGGAGAAGACGTTGAGCAGTGAGGGGAAGAGGAGTGACATATTTGATGAGGAAGTTGGTTCTACAGTTTGGGGAAACAATGCGAGAATGCAGTGCGTCATTCTGAGGTAGTGTGACAGGGGACAGCCAACGTCCAAGAGTCGTTGGATCTGAGTGAGTGCAAGGAGAGGGGAGGAGTATATAGTAAGAAGAGGTAAGAAGGAAACAAACCAAACCAGAATTTAGAGATGAATGTAGCACTGTGGGAGAGCCATGTGTTCTCAATCGATGGAAAAGAGAGAGAGAATGATAGAGGTAGCAGTGATGAATGTGTTTAATGAGAGAGGTCCAGTGAAACGACAGGAGGAGTGGAAAAGGGTGTCCAATCTGGTTAAGGAAGATTTGCGAGCAGTACTGTAGACTACGTCGCAGTAGTCAAAAATAGGGAATCATCTTCTGGACAAGTTGTTTCAAGGTGTGACCCAGGGGATGATTAGAGAAGAGGTTAAAAACAACAAACAATTTAGTGGCAACAAGTGCATGCAAAAAAAAAAAAAACAGTAAAAATGAAGAATCAGGTAGATTATTTACATAAATTCGAACTAAGCAAGCATCAGTTTATTTATTACAATCTCTGATTAAATCATTTGAGCTCAGAGCTCTTTACATAGGTTCCACGTCAGGATTTTCAACACACAGGTTACGATGCCCAACGGTGATACCAGTCAGTTGTCTGCAGCGAGGGTGCTTAGAAAGATGCTATGTGCATCTCCCATCCCTTCATACCCATAGGAAACACACACATCACCGCGTCCTGGCCAGAGCTGTGGTCCTTCTTCTACTCTTAACAGGCAATATACACCCTAACCCAGACCAGCCCACCAGGTGGACCCCCCGGTCTGAGTGTTGCCTCCCTGAATATATGCAGCATCCTGAAAAAAATTGACACCCTCCAATGCTGGGTCATGCTGCACAAACCAGACATCATTGTACTGGTGGAAACCTGGCTATCAAAATCCACCCCTGACTCCTTTGTCGCCCTCCCTGGCTACACCCTATACTGGGAGGATCGTGTAGGCAAACGCGGGGGTGGTTGTGCGATCTCTACCAGGGATTCTCACTGGTCAAGCACTCCCTGCCCCAGCCCTTGCTAGTGGGGCACAGGCTCTTACCCTTAAACTTACTCCAGACCCCTGCAGGGGTCCCCTTACCTCTGCCTACATTCCACCAAAGAACCAAAACCCTGCACTATTATCCTTAACTGATTATCTTGCCACCCTCCCTCATAAGGCTGAACAAGTCCTTGTGGGGGACCTTAATGTGAATTAGCTCAGCCCCACCTCCACCACCACCCGGGACTCCTTTGCTGCCATTGATCTGACACAACTAATCTCCCAACCCACAAGAGCAAACCCTAAGAGAGGTACCAACACCCTCCTAGATGTTATCACCAACCACCCCAATAAATTTCTGGACATCCAAGTCCTCCCTGACTCGCTCAGTGACCATTCCCCTATCCTATTCCGCTGGGTGACCACCTCGCCACGACCCACAGCCCAGCACACGCTCCGCTGGCATCTCAGACAAGGTGGCCAGAAAAACCTCAGGCAATTTCTTGCCCAAACAAACTGGTCTCCTATTCACCATGCTCCTGATATTGACACTGCCCTTGCCTTCTTTTTCCAAACCTTTAACAAAGCCTGCAACTTCTTCGCACCCCTCACAGCTGCCCAAACCAAAAAGCATAACGTGCCCTGGATTACTCCTGCCCTATTACAGTTGCTCAGGCTTAGGGATAACCTGTGGCACCTTGCAACAGAAACAGGCCGGCCGACTGATAGACAGGCCTGTAACGCTGTATGGAATAAGTGCACTTGGGCCATCAGGAAAGCCGAGGCCGACCACTATCAGGCCACCCTCGCCTCCTCCTGGGGCTGTGCCTGAACTTTTTGGGATAATGTCAAACAATTGAACGGGTGCACACGCTCCCCTCCCCCGTCCCAGATCACCATTGGCAGCACTACCTTTACGGACCCTACAAACATGGCAAACTACCTCAACACATCCTTTATGGACCTCAGTTCTATCCTCCCCAGTAATGTCTTTGACCCACCACCCTCCCTACTGGCCCCAGCCCTCCAACACCCTAGCTTCTACCTACGTAGAGTAACTGCCCAGGAAGCTAGACCCCACCTGATCCGTGCACTAAAAAGCAATAGTCCCGATGATGACTCTGTGGACCCCAGCATTCTCCGGCTGGTACTGGATCAGGTCCTTGCCCCACTCACCAGCCTTTTCAACAAATCCCTCTGCCTGGGGCAATTCCCTACTGCATGGAAAACTGCCATTGTTACTCCCATTCACAAAGTGGGTGACAGGTCCTCAGCCGGGAACTACCGGCCTATCTCCATACTCCCGCCCCTCTCCAAAGCCCTTGAAAAACTGGTTGCCATGCAAATCACAGAGTACCTGACCAAACATAACATCCTCTGCTCTGAACAGCATGGTTTCCATGCAGGACACAGTACCGGCATGGCACTAGTTGAATTTTCAACATTCCTACACTCCTCCCTGGATTCTAGCTCCCTAGCCAGGGCAGTGTTCATCGACCTTTCTAAAGCTTTCGACACTGTCTCCCACCCCCTCCTGTTGGATGCCCTCTGCCACACTGGCTTCGCTACTGGGCCACTCGCCTGGTGTACCAGCTGTCTATCTGCCCGCTCCCAACGTGTCAAAATTAATGGGACACTTTCAAAACCTTGTCCCATCCGCTCAGGGGTTCCTCAGGGCTCCATCCTGGGACCCCTACTCTTCTCACTCTACCTTAACACCCTGCCCAGTGCATGCACTGGGGAAAATTCTGCTGTATGCAGATGACGCCATCATCTTTGCCACCCACCGTAACCCTACCTCCCTCCAGGACTCCCTGCAACTTTCCTATAATGATGCCAAAACCTGGTTTAAAGAGCACAGACTGGTCATAAATCTCAAAAAACCAAAAACAATGCTCTTTGTCCACCCCCAAAACAAAGCCAGCAACTTCCCTCTCCATATCCTCCCCTGCTCCAAATAGCCACTAGAGCATGTACACTTCTACAAGTACCTTGGGATCGCCTTTGACTCCGCCCTCACCTACCACACCCACATTGATGCACTTGCCTCAGCTACCGATGTGTGGCTAGGTATCTTGTACCGCTACAAAAACTGTCTCCCCCCGCTGCCCTCCGGCTTGCGGTGACATCCTCTACATTATCCCTGGTTGACTATGGACTACCGGTCTACAGTGCTGCCGATACAACTGCACTCAACAAAATCCGCCTCTTCCTAAACAAGGTATGCAGGCTAATCATTGGGGCCCCTAGGCTCACACATTCATGCCAGCTCTATGGTATAGCAACATTGCTGAACCTAGACAAACAACTGTGATATCAAACATGCGTAATAGCAAAAAAAAACACTTCTAGGGCTATCCCCTCCCGGGCTGACAGCCTCCCTCCACCTAGCCCAACCCTTGGTCAGTACACGGACCTCCTGCAAGGCCACTTTTCTGGTACCAAGATCTAGGACCTCCCATGGACAGAGGGCATTCCACCATAGAGCCCCTTCCTGTTACGACTCGCTCCCTTTCCCCATCTCGGATGCCCCCACGATTTCCAGATTCAAAACTGCACTCAGAAGCGAACTATTCAACACGCGTAGTTGCACCGGTCTATAATTTGAGACGCAACACTCTGTGCCCTGACAATGCCCACTGGGCTGCATCCTTACTGCACCTCTTAAATCCTACCCCTTTTCTGTTTGCACTGCCATTATTCCTGTTGCTTGCCCTTTCTCTGTGCAAGTATGTACCACTTCTGATTAAACTGCTAGTACTCTTTTGACTGCTCATACTGGCGTACTAACGTGCACCACTGTAACCAAACTGGTTTTCCTGTATAATTGTCGTCATCACATGTGTTTGCTAGCTATGCAACCCATATCCTGGAACCTATAATGCCTGTACATGTATTTGTCATGTGCTTTATCACATGTACCTGCAAACTGTGTAACCAATATCCTGGAAACGAGAATGCTTGTATTGTATTTGTCCTGTATGTGACAAGGTACCTTTGGAAATGAGCCTCTGGCTCAAAGGTTGTAAACCGATGTGCAAGGGTAGAGGAGGGGGAGGAGCCCCAAGTGCCATGAGCAAGGAGATAGTGTGGTATTTGGTTAGCAGAAGAGAAGGGACAAGCCTGGAGGCAGATGGTGAGTTGGACAGGAGAGGGAGGGGTTGGGGAAAGGGAGGACAATGAAAAGGTGAATGCAGCTGTGAGTAAACAGCATATTTATTTATTTTATTTATTTATTTATTAAGCATCAGTTTACAACCTTTGAGCCAGGGGCTCGTTTACAAAGGTACCTCGTCACAGAGAAGCCAATACAGTGATAACAACTTAGTACAGAGAAACAGTGTACAGTTGTTTTTTTTTGAGGATACAGGAGGACCAGTGAGATCAACAGTTTACCACATACAGGGTTGGTGAAGTTAACATTGTTCAGGGAAATAACTAGAACATCAGAAAAACATAGGATATCAATACAGTCTGTTTTAGTGGAGTCAACAGGGAGGTAACAGGAACCAAGGGTAGAGAAGGTAGCGGATTTGAGCAGCCAACTGGGGGCTTTGTCAGAATATAGTAGGCACTTAAGTGAGGGATTCCTGGGGTTTGAATAAAACATTTACATTTACATTGAGCATGTACTGTAAGTAAAATAAAATTTACATTGAGCATGTACTGTAAGTAAAATTTAAAAAAATACCGTTTTCAGAGTTTTCTAGGAAACAGTGTGATAGGTGTAAGGGCAGGTAAACGAAAAGCAGGAAAAATGGCTAACTTCGGGGGCAAGTTTTTGAGAAGTGAGACAGCAGCAAGTGGAGAGAGGTCAGCTAAGGAGAAGGAAGTTACTCCACAGTGTAGGAAAGCAGATCCTGCTTTACACTGAGATCTAAAAGGAGTGAGCATCAGATACGCAGAGAGAATTATGAGTACGGAATGTTGGGAGTAAGGAGAATATGCATAATGTTGTTTTCCAAATAGTGGGAAGGATTGCCTTCCTTCATCATCCATTTTTCCTTTAAAGAGTGATTCATTTGGGAGGGTACTTGAACTCTTAACTGCGTGAGACGAGACATGTAAATCTGAACCTTGTCACAGCGTAGCCAGTGACTGACTGCTTTTAAATTGGTGACTCAAATTCCCGGCAGGCATTCCTGTGTTGAATGTTCACTACAGTAAACTTGTTCTTCCTCGTCACAGTGATGTTGGACAGCTAGACTTGTTACATAATGCTGATGGGTCACGGGTCTCCCTCAAACATACTGTGAAAGCTCAGCTACCCCAGGCAAATATGTGACACAGAAAATAAATCAGACTAGATTCTAGCTCTTAATACAAAAAATAATTTTACGAGTAATGACGGTATCTTAAAAAACAAAAACAAAAAAAAAAGTCATTGACTAGTTTGTAGACTTTCTGATGAGCTTGTCCACTATCCAAGATGGGTTTTCGGAATCATTAGTGTCATAGGACATATACCACAGCTCACGTGCAGGGTACTGCAAAGGGCTGCATTCTCTCATCTTTTCATGTCTAGATCACATTTTGCCCATATTGTCTACTCCTCCCCACACCACGATGGGAGGTCCGTCTTGTGCTGTGACCTTTTCCCCAGGAACCCAGTTTATCACCTTTGTGATGCTGCTTGGTTCTGTCTTCCCAGTGTAGACGTCCTTTGATAGGGTGGTGGTGAGGGTTGTGTCCAGGTCTCACAAAAAGCAATGCATGGTGCAGAGTTTGGGCATTTCACCAGATTCCATAGGTAGCTATGGATTTAGAGGCTAGTGAATGTTTGCATGTTTGTGTTTTTTGGGGAGGAGTTTTCCCAATACTAGGTGGGTTTTCCATCCTGCTTCCGTCTGCATTCTGACAAAGGTATGTTGCATAGTTTGGGCCCTACCCATTGCAGTGTCTCAGGAGTCTTCTTCTCCCCCTCCCCCCATCTTGGCTGCACCTTTCACTTTTGCAGAGTATAAAGTGAAGTAGCTACTTGCCCAGCTAATGTCCACATGCTGCAAGGAAAACATGTAGGATTTGCTAACATGGCAAGTGTCCAGAATCCTCCCCCTGGAGATGGAATGTTTGTCTTTAGTCAGAACTTCACCTCTGCCACATCCAGTTCTCCAGTGTGGTAGTGCAGTACGCTGTGTCATAAATCTTAACACAATCTCTTAACGTTTTTTTCCCTCATTCCTGTGTTTGCCTTCATTTTATATGGGTGGTTTCTATAAAGTCTAAATACTGCAGAAGTCTCTGCCCCATTAACATACTAACATACTAAAATGCCAGCAGAATAGGCCTAATGGTCTTTCATGTCTGCTCGTTTGGTCAGCCCCCACCCTGGGTGCTGACCTTGCTGTCCCCCTCGCCTTCTCTGGCTTCTCCCTTCCCAGTTCCGGATATTCTTGCTGCATTGGATTTTGCTTCCTGAACCCTTCCCCTGTACCTGTCCCACCCCCTCTTAAACCCCTCCACTGTGTCTGCCTCCACCAGCCCCCTAGGTAGTGCATTCCATGGCTCTACCACCCTCTCAGTGAAGTAGCACCTCCTCCTTTCTCCCCTGAATCTTCCCCCCTCCAGCTTCCACCCATGCCCTCTAGTGGCCCCTCCTCCTTCCTTCGAAGCACCCTCACTGTTTCTCCCCTATTTACCCTCTTCATGTACCTGAAGACCTCTATCATGTCCCCCTGGTCCCTTCTCTCTTCCAATGTGTACATATTTAGCTCTTCGAGCCTCTCCTCATAGGTCCTGTCTCCCAAGCCCAAATCATTTTGGTTGCCCTCCTCTGGACCCTCTCCAGGAGGTTAATGTCCCTCTTTAGTCGGCCTCCAAAACTGCGCCAGTACTCCAGGTGCTGGCCTCACCAAGCAGTTATACAGAGGAGTATCACTTCCCTCCTTCTGGAGGTGAGTCCCCTAGCGATGCATCCCAGCATCCTGTTGGCCTTGGCTGCTGCCCTCCTACAAGTCTCAGAGTTGTTCATCTTGACATCCACCACCCCCAGGTCCCTCTCAGCCATTGAGACTGTGTATTCCCCAGGGTGTCACACTTGGCCTGGGTTTCTGGCCCCAGGTGGAGTACCTTGCATTCCCTGCATTAAACCTCAGCTCCACTTTCTAGACCATCTTTCCAGAGCCTCCAGGTCCCCTGCAGGGCCACCTCCCTCCTCCCATCCACCACCGCCCCCGTTTGAGTCATCTGCAAAGAGACTCATCTCACTCCTGATTCCTGTCCTTATGTCGAGATCGTAGGCGTTGAACAGAAGGGGCCCAAGGACTGATCCCTGTGGGACCCCACTAATGACCCTCCTTGGGGAAGAGACTATCCACCAACTCGACCCTCTGGGTCCGGTCCTGGAGCCAATTGCCTATCCACCGGATCATCTGGTTTCCACCCCATTTCTCCTAGTTTATCCAACAGGCCCACGTGAGAACAGAGTCAAATGCCTTGCTGAAGTCTAGAAAGAGGACATCCACTGGTCTACCCAGGTCCAAGGCACTTGTCACCCAGTCATAGAACTCCACCAGGTTTGTCTGACACGATTTCCCGGGATGAATCCATGCTGTCTATCGTCCAGGCACCCTGACTCATCCAGGGCCCCCTAGCCTCTCCTTGACAATGCCTCCATCACCTTGCCCACCACTGATGTCAGGCTGACAGGCCTGTAGTTCCCTGCCACCTCCCTTGATCCCCTTTGTGATAGGCACTACATGTGCCACCTTCCAGTCTTGGGGCACCCACCCTGTCCTCAGAGAGATGGTGAAAGCTCTGCCAGGGGTTTCGCCAGGACATCTGCAAGTTCCTTCAGCACTCTAGGATGTAATTTATCCGGCCCCGGTGCTTTCTCCGTCTTAAGGGAGCTGAGGGCTTCCCTCACTCTCTCTGCTGTGATTTCCACTTCCAGTACCTCTTCTCCCTGCTTAGCCTCCCCCACCTGCCAGTGATGCCCCCCCTCCCCAGACCTGCCGATTGGTAGGGGCCCCCCTCCTCATTATCTCTGTCTCCTCCCATGTATGATGCAGCATCCCCATTTTTCCCTGGTGAAAACTGAGGTGAAGTACTCATTTAGTACCTCAGCCTGCTCCTCTGGGTCTTGTGCCCATCTCTTCCCTGATTTAATCCTGCTAATCTGCCCCTTCACCCTTCGTCTTTCCCCAATGTATCTAAAGAACCCCTTTTTCCCTCTCCTAATTTCCCAGGCCAGGTTCTGCTCCTTTCTTGCCTTAGCTATCCTCACCACTCTAGTGGCCCTTCTAGCCATCAGCTCATACTCCCCTCGATCCCTTTCACTCCTTGAGCACTTGAATTTCTTATAGGCTGCTTTCTTTCCCCGCACCACCTCCTGGACCTCCCTGGTCCACCAACAGGGTTTTTGGGCCCTACCGCATTTTCGTCTTACTCTTGCACAGGTGCTGGTAGCATCCTGCACCCCTCTCCTGATGATTTCCCACCTACTATCAGCGTCCATGTCTGACCCAATCCCATCCAAATGCTCCTTAAGGATCCTTCCCATTTCCTTAAAATCCACCCCTCTGAAGTCGGTTACTTCCGTCTTTGTGCAGCCTTCTACCCCTCCTAGGTCCAGGCAGAACCAGACCGTGGCATGGTCACTCCCCGCCAATGGGTCCCTTACCTCAAGGCCCCCAATCTGGTCACTGTCTGCCAGGACCACATCCAGTACCCGTGCCTCCCTGGTCGGTTCCCTCACCTGCTGAGTTAGGAACGCGTCTTGAAAGACATCCAACAACCTCTGTTCCCTGGTCACAGAGGATGTCATAGTCTCCCAGTCTGTTCCTGGCATGTTTAAGTCCCCTAACACCACCACCTTTCCTCTGCCCAGTCTGCAGTGTCTCCTAACATCTGCCACCAGACTGTCCTCCAGCTCCTCCGCCAGGGCAGGGGGTCTATACACCACTCCTATTTTTACTCTCTTGCCCCCCCTTGTTATCAAGGTGACCCAAATCGCCTCCACGGTTCCCTCCGCCTCCTCTACTCCCCCTATGCCAATGCAGTTTTTTACTATCATTGCTACTCCTCCTCCCCTTCCCTCCCCCCTGTCCTTCCTGAACATAGTGTAACCCTCCAGGTTCAGGTCCCAGTCATGTCTTGCAGTGGCCCAAGTCTCAGTGACCGCTGCCACATCCACTGCTCCCTCAGTTAACATCGCCTGGAGCTCAGGCATTTTATTGCCCAAGCTCCTGGCATTTAGCAGGACTACCTTCCACCTTTCCTATAGTTCCATTTCCCCTGCTCGTGTTCCCTTGGGGATTCTGTTTTCTCCTGGTCTGCACTTTGCCAGTTGGTCTTTTCCTGCTATCCTCCTGGTCCCCAGGGGGGTGGAGACAGAGTCCCTCCTTTATCGGCATCCCCTTGACTGCCTTTTCTCCCATCCCACCCCTTCACAAGTTTAAACCCCTGCCACCAATGAACTCCTCTATTTTCAACTTAAGGATTCCCTCCCTCCAAATTGAGATGTAGTCTATCTCTAGCATACAGCTCCTTATCCTCCCAGGTCTCCCCCAGTCCCCCATCAACCCCATACCTCTGGCCTCACACCTCCCCTGAGCCACTGGTTTATCTCCCTAATTTTTCTTTTGTGTTCCCCACTAGCCCTTGGCACTGGCAGGATTTCTGAGAAGGAAACTGTGCATCCTATGTCATGACAGACCCTGGCGAGCTCCCTGAATCTTGCCTGTATCTCTAGCTCGCTATTTCCCTCAATGTCATTTGTGCCCAGGTGGACCAGTATGTCTGGGGAACCCCCACAGTCCTTTGCCAGCTGATATACCTCGTGCTTAGCCCTGTGCACCGTTAGTCCAGGGAAGCATCTTTAACCAGTAAAACCTGAACACAGATGACAGAACAACAGCTTTATGGCTTTCTGATTGGACTAGAACTGCTTTATCTGGCTATAATCCAATAAAAACAGATTGTGACTATTCTGGTAAATGAGTTTTTTATGCTAACTAGGGTAACTTGCAGCTAGCTGTAAGTTATGGCTTCTGTGTCCAGAGTACTATACAAGAACACTGCATGATTCAGAAAATCACTTTCATGTGAGTTATGTGGCTCATTTGAAGAGGTGACTGAATCCTTGTCTCTGAGCCGCAAGTCTGTGTTTTGCACTGAAATCTGCTTTGTATTTCAGGGGACAGTGGTGCCAAGCACAGTTCAAATCAGTCATTTTCTTTTTCAGCCCTGCGAATAGGTATTTTGTTTTCCTTCGCAGAAATATAATTTATGTGGATGTGTGCTTTCAGCCCAGATAAGTTGGTGGTGTGGGCAGTGCTATTCTCTTATCAATTGCTGTGCCAATTATTTATTTTATTATTGTGTTAATCTTCCCTGCATCTGGCCCCTGACAACTTCCTAGCACCTAAAACCTCCTACCTGTGCTGCTAGCCACCACAGCTTGCTTCCTATATCTGAGGCATTGTGGTGCCCCCCTCCCCCAGTCCATCCAGAGTCCACATCTGGAACCACCAAGGCAAGGTGCCGGGCTGAACAGTTCCGGGGTTGTCAGCCAGAGCCACACATGCAGTAGTATGCTGACTCAGAGCCATTTTGGGTTCCTGCCCATCCAACAAGACACTGCAAACACCCTGTTGTCTGTTGGCCTCAAGGTGGCAGAGACTGATTGAGACAGCCTGCCACCTTTAACAAGGAGGTTGAAATATCAAGGCTACAGGTGGGCAAAGTTGGGAGCTTCACTTCCGCTTCATGAAGTTTGCCCAGTTTGATGTAGCACAAAGTGCTTGCTTCCCATAACTTCCATGAAAACTACAAGTAGTGCCATGTTGCCATAATGGATTTTTTGGGGTGCTTTGTGGGGGGGAGGGGCCAGAAGGGGTTGGTGATTATAGTTATTGATCAAATTGGGGAAGGGGGTACATGTCTAATATCAATTTGAATCTGTTTTTCTTTTCCGATGCAGGGGGTGGCGGGAAGGGGTCACTACATTGAAAAGGGTCTAGCACAAACTGGCATGAGTACAGGGCACCATCTGTCTCACCCAGGGGCCAGTTAGTTTGCTGCCGTTCCCTCAAAGGATGCCAGTAAGGAGTCTGAGCAGTTGGACCTTGGTGGCCTCTGAGAGGGTGGGGGGAGAAAGGGAGAGCACCCCTCGGACCTTACCGCTGCACAATTCCTTTGCCATTCTAGGGGGATGAGGAAAGCTAGAGAAGATAACCAAGGCAGGAGTAAGGAGGTGGAGGTCCTCAAGGGAGCAGGCCCCAAGGAGGGTGGGAGAGTCCATCAGCCAAGGAGAAGGCAGTTGCTGGTGAGGGACTCCATAGTCAGGGGGATTGAGTTGAGGGCAAGGGAAAGGAGGAACATGGTAGTACAGTGCACTGCAGATGCTTCAGCTGGGAGGACTGGAGCCATGGATCTTGGAGATCACTGGGGAAGAGGGGGTAGGGAGGGAGCTGGATGATCGATCTGGCAAGGGAAAACTGTAGGGGCAAATGCAGGATAGGTTTAGGGAGCTGGGGAAGGGCCTGAAGTAGGTAGCTCCCACAGTCTCCTTCACTGTGGTGCTACCCATGCACGGTCAGGGAACTCCGCACCAGGTTCTTCAATGAGTGGTTGAAAGCATGGTGCAGGGAGGAGGGCTGTGGCTACATTGGGGACTGGGGTCACACCGGGGGGATAGAGGCCTGTACAGGTACAGGAGAGGCTGCCTCCATCCATCTAGGAGTGGAATGGCAGTCCTGGGTGGAAAGTTTAAATGCTACTTTGACTACCATTTAAAGTAGTGAAGGGGGAGGCAGAGATTGCCCCCCCCCACACCGAGACTAGGGCAACAGGTAAGGCTAATCCAAGAAGAAGAAATTCCCTGAAGATTAATGGAAGCAAAGAGAAGGGTAGGCAAGTCTGGAGGAGAAACTTCAGTTGGAAGAGCGGGAAAAGAGGGAAGGTAGGAAGACAGTGTAACAGAATGGGAAGAACCGCGGTAATAGAGGGGGCAAGGGGGTATGCAGGAAGGGGAGGCAGGTTGGAGGGAGAAGTGATGAAGAGAATGGAGATCATGTGTGCCAACACAAGGAGTCTGAGAAACAACATTTCTGACTTTGAGGTAATCATTGCAGGGGCAGACCTGGATCTGGTGGCCATAATGGAATCATGGTGCACTGACAACCATAGCTGTTAAGTGACCGTCCCTGGCTACACCATGTTCTGGAAGGACAGGTCAGGGTGGAAAAGGTGGAGGGGTTGTTTTTATATGTGAAGGAGGTTATAAGGGCTACTGAGATACGGGTGGGGGGCAGTGAAGGGCTGGTGATACTATGGGTCAGCCTATAGCCTGCTTGTGGGCTATTATTTGCAAGGAGGTAGTGTACAGGCCTCCAGCACGGGGGGAGGGGAGATTTGGACAGAGCCCTGGGGGAAGCCATTAGCAAAATGGCCAGCAAGGGGGGAAATTGATTATGGGGGACTTTAATCTACTAGGTGTAGATTGGGGCATTCTCGTCACAACTGCATCAAGAGGCATGGCCATCCCCATCGCCATACAAGGGGCATTTTTCAAGCAGCTGGTTTTGGAACCCACTAGGGACAGGGCAGTGCTGGACCTAGTACAGTACTTACAAACAGAGACAGCATTGCTAACATCACAGTGGGTAGTCCCTTGGGTACAAATGAACACTGTAGTGTATGGTTTGTCATACTATTAGGATGGAAAAAAAACACATTAAGGTGAGGTCCTGGACTTAGAGGACACATTTTTTTTTTTTTTAAACTTCATTATTCTATGCAAACCAGTGCACAGTGCAAATAGAATCACCAGTGCATCAAAACTAAGTACATTATCGCCATCATACATGTTCTCCAGTTCTAGGGACGTGGCTATGTTGTTCAATCCACAATTTGTGGCAGATTCCTTGCCACTTTAAATCTTGCCGGAAGGTCTTCAAGCTGGCTCCTCCCACCCACCAGGGTGGTAAAACCCTCGGCTCTGCCCCATGACACCAGATCTTCCTTACCACTTGGAAGCTCAGGTTCCCTCCTTAGCGCTCTGCGTTTTTAGGCCTGGATCCTAATTTGGAAGTTCCAAAAATCATTTTAACATTCTCTAGACTTATGTCTTCATCTTCCCTTCCGGCTGCGATGGACAGATCCACTCCCGGCTTCCGTCAGTATCCTTGCGGGCAGAAAATGTCCCGGACCGACCCGCACTCCATGTGCATTTATTGCCTGGGTCTTGCTCACGATCCGCAGGCCTGCGATCTTTTCAGGTCTTTCAAGGCTTCGGTTCTGGAAGACCATGCTGCCAGACTACAACTGGGGCAACCCGAGAAATGGTACCCACCGGTGAAGTTGAAGGAGGCCCATTGGGCAGTGTCCATGGCTGCGGGCTCCGCAGAACAGCTGGAGCAGTTGATCGCCCTCGAGGAGGAGGCAGCTTAGGCCACATCATCTTCCTCTTCGGCCTTGGCATTTATCCCGCTCTCCTTGGGCTCCTCCTACACTGCTTCTTTTAAGGAGCTTTGTCAGTCCCTCTCCACCAAGGGAGAAGGACCCTCGGGACACATGAGTAGGTCGAAGAAAAAAGTACCGAAAAGTAAGTCCCACCATCGACGTTCATGGGAGCGTGAGAGATCCCCTTTACCGGACCGTCGGCTCTCGACTTCGGTTGAAGTTATGGCTAAGGCCGCTGGCTTCATGATGTCCCTGTCAGGTCAGCCGGCCAAGACACCCATTGACACAGTCGTGATTGTTCTCGACCCATTGGATGGGTTGTCGACAGGAGAAGCCGGCAACCCTTCTTCACCGGTTCCCCCGGTGGTAACAGAGGACTTGCCCATGCCTCCTGTGCTGAAGTCCCCGGTCAAGGACCCTGAACCAAGGGATGAGCGGGTTTCCCCTGCCCCCTCTTTGACCCACTCTCAGCAACTCCGAAGGTCTCTGTCTCAGTCCTCTTCCATGTTGGTTAGATCCTTCCAACATTGGTGGTCTCTACATCATGGAAAGCGGCGTCACTGCTCGTCCTCTTCGGAGGATAGGCTCTGACGCAGGTTACGCCGGCGCTATGAGGACATGATGTGGCAACAACTCTTGTTGGCCGGTATTAAGCAGACTCCGTCACCTCCTCCAGCCATTTAGTGGTTGTCACCCAAACGACCGAAGCAACCCCTCATGGTAGTTGAGGAGCCGACCCCGGCACCGGTTATTAGGCCGAAACCGGCTGCTCTGCCCATTGTGGTGGAACCACCGCCTCAACCTAAGACTGGGGCCCTGAACAAGGATTCTCGGTCAGGTCAGGGCTTGCCCCACAGGTTATTGGTCACCCTCACTCCCGATAGGGCTCAGCAGGTGGAGGGTGGCTCAGGTGCTCAGCAGCTGTTCGTGGACTCCTCTGAGTCTGACGACTCCTTATACTCCAGGCCCCTTGTCCTGGAATCTGCAGGAGGTCAGTCGGTGGACGAGAGCCCATCCTCGTTCTTGGGAACACTTCGGCTCATCTCAGAGTCCACTGGGATGCAGCTCGATCCCGTACAGAAACGGGCCAGGTATCCCCTCACGGAGATACGGGACCAAGGAGATTCCCCTACGGAGGCCTTCCCTGTGGCAGAAGCCATTGTTGGCCCATCCCTGGAATTGTGGCAGTGGCCTGCATCTTGTCCTGTGCATTCGGCCAGGATGGTTTGCAAGTACGCATTCCCCACCAGTTCACTCTCCAGTTTCTCGGAGCACCTCTCAGCGGAGGGGCTGGTGACCAGTGGCGTTCCAGGAAGGCTAGGGACGTGGACAGACTGCCCAATAAAGAGTCCAAGAAGCTGGACTACTCGGGGTGGAAGCTTTACACTGCTTCCTTCCTAGGTCTTCGACAGGCTATCTCGGCTGTACTGATGGCACCTTATGGGTTCCCTGGATGAGGTGATTCCTCATCTCCCGGCTGACCTTCAGACGATGGTCAAGCAGGTGCGGGATCAGGGAAGGGCGGTGGCCAAACAGCTCCAAACTTCTTTGGATATCGGTGACTCTTGTGCCCGGTCAGTAGAGGCCACAGTGGCCATGCGCCGCAGAGCTTGGCTGTGGATCTCCACCTTCACGGCGGACACCCAGCAGAAGTTGGCAGACGTTCCCTTCCTGGGCACTGACTTGTTCGGGCCGGGGGTGGAAGACCACCTCCAGAGGATCGAGAAGCCGAGTGCCACCTTGGTCTCGGTCACGGTTGCCCAGAAGGACAAAGGCTGCCAGCAGCAGCGTAAGCCCTTTTGCCCCTGCGGCACGTCCTGCCCAGAAGCATCAATAACAGGGCCAGCAGACTCACACTTGGTGTCCTCTAGTAGGAAGCCTGGAGGGAAGGGTCCAGGCGGCCCCTTGGCCAGCCCCTCCTCTAAGCCTGCCCAGTGATGGGTTAACCTCATCACTCCTCCCCAGGTTCTCCCCCGTAGAGGGATGCCTCTGCCACTTCCTTTCCGCCTGGTCCGCTATCACCACGGACCGCTGAGTGCTGGAAGTGGTCGGCAGGGGTCTGCCTCTGGAATTCGAGCAGTCCCCCTCCCTTTCAAACAGTCACCCCATGGGGGGGGGAGCTCCAGGCTCCGCAGCCTCTCTGTCGGCTCATCAAGCCGACATTGCTCTGCTCCTCCAGAAGGAGGTGATCAGTAAGGTGGCGGATCCTCCTCCAGACCCGGGGTTTGTGTCCAGGTATTTTCTGGTCCCAAAGCGGATGGGGGGCTGGCGCCCCATTCTCAGTCTGTACGACCTGAACTAGTTCCTAAGGTCGCACACCTTCAGGATGGTCACTCTGGCTCAGATCATTCCATCCTTGGAACCAGACATGTAGTTTTGCTCTCTGGATCTCCAGGATGTGTTTTTTTGTGTCCCAATCCATCCGTCTCATCAGCGATTCCTCCGCTTCAGAGCGGAGGGATCACTTTGAGTTCCACGCCATGCCCTTCTGCCTCTCTCCAACTCCCAGGGTCTTCACCAAATGCATGGCAGTGGTGACAGCATTTCTGCAGCACTGAGGGGTCTGGGTGTACCCTTACCTGGACAACTGGCTGATTGCAGCCCCCTCCAGGCTGGAGGTGGAGCGGTCCAGGGATCTGGCCTTCCAGATCTGCTCTCAGATTGGCCTCCTGATCAACGAGGCCAAATCTGAACTCGTGCCATCACAGGTGATTCAGTTAATCGGGGCAGAGCTCAACTCTCTTCGAGCCAGAGCCGGTTCCCAGCAGACAGGGCCGAGGTCCTTTCCTCCTTTGCCCAGTCATTTCTGGTTGAGCAATTGTGCCCTGCCCAGGACTTCCTGCACCTTCTGAGCCTCATAGCAGCTTGCACCAGTGTGATCCATTGGGCCCGCTGGCATATGCGCCCCCTGTAATGGGGGCTGGCCCGCCAGTGGTCACAGCGCTCCAGTCCTTTGGACCAGCCGGTGACCGTGGCCCAGAAGATGCGGGACGGCCTGCAGTGGTGGCTCGTCCCAGCTCATCTGCAGGAGGGTATCTCGTTTGCCCGCCCCGAGCTGTCGGTCACTTTAACAACCGACTCCTCTCTGATGGCTTGGGGTGCGCATCTGGGGGGTCTTCGGGCCCACAGCCTCTGGTCCCCTCAGGACTCTCGATGCCACATCAACCTGCTGGAGCTTCGAGTGGTTCAAATAACTCTCACCGCTTTCGCTCCGTTTGTACGGGATGAGGTGGTTCAGGTCCAGATGGACAACACCACGACCATGTACTATCTAAACCGTCAGGGTGGGGCATACGCCTTGCCTCTGTGCAAAGAAGCTCTCTGCATTTGGTCTCTCGTGATCAACCTGGAGGCGGATCTCCTAGCCGTCCATGTGGCAGGAGCCTCCAACAGTCTGGCTGATGCCCTCAGCCGGATAAGCGCTGCATCTCACGAGTGGTCTTTCCTGCCGGAGGTAGTGCAAGACCTGTTCTCCCACTGGGGCACCCCTCAGGCGGACCTGTTCGCCTCCAGGGAGAATGCGAAGCTGAGGCTATTTCACGCCCACCCCCCTCAACAGGGCTCGCTGCAGGGGGAAGCCTTCTCGAGGTCGTGGTCCCCGGGCCTCTTTTATGCCTTCCCTCCATTTCCCTTGATCCACAAGGTGCTTCTCAAGGTGAAGAGGGACAAGGCGCAGGTGATTCTGGTAGCCCCAGACTGGCCTTCCCAGTTCTAGTACACAGATCTCCTCAGCCTCAGCTCCAGGCTCCCAAGGTGGCTTCCAGCCCACCCCAGACCTGATCTTAGTCGACAAGGGGGAAGGTACTCCATGCGGACCTTCAATCCCTGCACCTAATAGTCTGGTTCCTGAGCGGCTAGAGTTCCAGGTCTTGGGTCTTTCTGACTAGGTCCTCACCGTCATTGAGGTGTCCCGTAAGGAGTCGACCAGAATATGCTACGCCTTCAAATGGAAGAGTCTCTCCATTTGGTGTCAGGACATGGGGTTGGACCCCTCTTCCTGTCCATTGGCTAGTATTTTGGACTATCTGTGGTCCCTTTCTTAGCTAGGGCTTCAGTCGATAACCCTTAAGGTGCATCTGGCAGCCATCTCTGCTTACCGGGCGCAGGCCGGCAAGCAGAAAGTGGCGCAGGAGAAGGTGGTTGGGCACTTTTTCAAAGGCCTAGACCACATATCCCCTCCGGTGCGAGAACTTCCACCGACATGGGATATTCTGCTGGTATTGGCTAAGCTCATGGGCAAGCCATTCGAACCAGTGCACAGGTGTGACATCTCTCACCTGTCATGGAAGACCACCTTCTTGGTGGCTATTACATCAGCCAGAAGGATGGGAGAGCTTCAGGCGCTTTCCATCGAGCCTCCCTACCTGGTCTTCCACAGGGACAAGGTTGTCCTTCACCCCCCACCTGAAGTTCCTTCCAAAGGTGGTGTCAGAGTTTCACCTTAACCAGGTGTTGACTCTGCCGGTGTTCTATCCCAGTCACACCTCAGAGGCTGAATATAGGCTCCATTCCTTGGACTCTAGAAGGGCGCTCGCTTATTATAAGGAGCAGATGGCTAAAGTTCGGGGAGAGGTTTGCCAGCTGTTTGTCACCTACTACAAACCTGCAGCCAAGCAGACGATAAGCATGTGGGTCATCTCCTGCATAGATCTGTGCTATAGGTTGGTGGGCATGGAGCCTCCCAAAGGGATAAGAGCTCATTCTACCCATCATACCGCTGCTTCGGTGGCTGCTTCTAGGGATGTCCCTATCCAGGAAATCTGCAGGGCTGCTACCTGGAAGTCAGCACACACCTTTATTTCCCATTGCCACATTGATTCTCTACAGTCACGCATGGGATGTTGGTTTTGGGACCTCGGTTCTCAGTCCTGTATTTCCCAAGTAGGTTGCGGCTGCTTCCTCCCTCCTCTATATCCATACGTCCCTAGAAATACAGGTTACTCACCTTTACAACAGGGTTATAGTATGAGTGGTATATATTGTTATCACACTACCACCTGACCTCCTGGCTTCGGACAAACCTGGCTTCCAGCGGGCTAGATCTGGCGCATGGGTGGAACTTAGGGTTTTACCACCCAGGTGGGTGGGAGGAGCCAGCTTGAAGACCTTCTGGCAAGATTTAAAGCAGCAAGGAACCTGCCACAAAGTGTGGATGAACAACATATACCACTCCTAGAACTCCTGTTACAGGTGAGTAACCTGTATTTACAGTACCTTTTGGGTCATTCACTGCTTACTGTATCTTTGGAATTAGGAATTAGTTATCCAACTGCTAAGATCAGGTCAGTTGACCTACCTCTCTCCATTAAGGCAGTTTGCGAAGCCCCAGAGTTAAAGCTGATGATCTTCGAGAGTATCTTTTGCAGCAGATCATACACTTAGGTGTCCGCCAGAGAGTGCTCTCAATGGTAGCTTTTGCCAGCAGTGTTGAATGGGGGCCACCCACCGTGACGTCGCTTTATGCATATGTATAAATAGGTGGGCAACACCTAGTGGCCTCAGTTCTTTTCCCGCAGTCTCCCAGCTCACTTCACATGCCGCTTTCACCGCTAGTGTGTCGACGCCATCATCAACGAGAAAAGTTCACTCCCCCACATGTGTAGTTCCGACTCCTTATTCCTCAAGTGCCATTGTGGAAAGATTTACCACTACGACAACCATTCTCTCTGTGCCCTCTTATCTGGGGGCTGCCCACAATGTCCACTTCTGTGCACATTGCAAGGAATTTAACCAAGCAACTTGTCAGCGACTCCAGGAATTAGAATCCTACCTCATGGAGCAGAAGGTAGCTCTCCTTGAGAAGAAAGTACAGTCCCACTCCTCGTCTCGACCACTGTCGACAAACTCCCAGACCTCTCAATCCAAGCATCATTCATTGAAGCACAAGCACCGAGACAAGGACAAGGCCTTCGGCGCAGACGGTAAGGACCCTTGTCCGTTGACTGCTTCCACTTCTGGGCACTCATCGATGGCTCGGACCTGTCCTACACTGATGCAGAAGACACAGATGGTCCTCGCAGCCCTGGTCCAGAGTATGGAGGCCTCCCGCTTCGACCAACCTACTACTCCATCGACGACAGCTTTGCCAGTTATGTTGTCAACGACTCTGACTTAGGCCTTGTCTGTCCTGGCTACTACTCAGACCTCTTTGTCAGCAACCACTCATTCTTCTTCGACAGCCCATCCCTCCAGCACGGTTTGGGTTTCTACGTCGATGACTACAGCTTTTTGGCATTCATCGACATCACCTCTTTCTACTCCTACTAAGCAATCCTCCAGCATGGATGAGGGGTTCACTTTGACTGCTTTACTGTCTTTACTGCTGTGTCCAAGCCCATTTCTTACAGGGACTTGGCGGGTCAGGAGTCAGTCATGGTGGCTCACTTTTCAGGCTCTCGACTCCAACCACAGCACAAGCCCTCTGTGCTGGAGCACCACCATTGCCTGCCGCCCCCTCATCGAGGATTCCTGCCGTCAACGTGGCCTCTGTAGTCCAAACTGTCTTGGAGATTTTGAAAGCTATGCCTCAACGTCCCTCCTCTCCCTCGCAAGCAGGTATACCCAGAGCCACCTCTTCCTCTTCCTCTCCCCCAACTGCTGAGGGAAAGAAATCTGGAAGATTTTGAGGAGATACAAGATGAGGATCTGAGTGATAATGGGGTGTGCCCCCTTTCTAATGCCTGTACTTTGTCTTCAGTGGGTGTGGATCCAGGGCTCTGCACCCCTTGCTCTCCTCCTGATGACCCTAGTTTCATGGATATTATTGCCAGTTGCAACAGGTCATGGAGTTCACCACCACTGTTCAGGACAGGCACTGCCAAAATCTGGCAGATTATTTGGATTTACCTGAGGACCCAGCTATAGTAGTTCTCCCATCATCCAGGCCTACCAGGATGCCGTTTTTGCAGCCTGGCACCACGCTTCCACAGTCCCTCTGATTCCTAAGAAGGCGGATCACCTTTATCAGGCTCCCACTGACCACCCCTTTTTTGTCTCTGTTCCTCAGACTGATTAGTAATCATTAATGCTGCCCATGATCGGATCAAATGTACGAAGCACTTAAGCACTTTTCCTCCGGACAGAGAATCCAGAAAGCTGGATCTGATGGGGAAGAGGGTTTATGCCTCATCTGCCCTTGTCATCCATATCCTCAATTTTATGGGGCATGTGCTAAAGTATCATAAAACTCCTTTGGACTGCCGCCACAGACATGGCTGCCAAGCTTCCCCAGTCCTCTGAAACAGACCAATTGATGACTACCCTCAAGACGGGTACTAGTCTTTCTAGGCACCTCCTCTGTGCGGGTTATGACACTGTGGATACCTCTCCCCATACATCAGTGATGGGTATTACCCTTCACCGCCATTCCTGGCTCAGAGTTTCTGGATTTACCCCAGATGTGCAACAGACCATCATGAATGCTCCCTGTAACAGGCACAAACTGTTTGGTTCAGACACAGAGACTATTTGAAATAATTTACAGGCCTCAGGCCACGTGGTTCGTATGGAACAAACCATGTACCATACAGCCTACCTCACAGTGCAGGCCCTACCAGTTCTTCAATTTCTGAGTGCTTCCTGCTAGCAGGGTACAGCCCGTCAGGCCCCGGGGGGCTATCAGTAGGCCCAACCTCTTGACCGTCCCTCTGCCTCCAAGGGTGCCTGGGCTGCTCCTGCTGCTACCGCCACTGCCCCTCCATCCTTTTGACTCCTTAGTCAGACCTCCCTGCCCTCCTCTGCTGGCCTATGAGGCAGTGGACGGTCGCTTCTCCCAACACTTGGAGGCCTGGCAACCTCAGATGAATGGGTCCTGCAGATTATTAGTATGGGCCATACCTTGGAATTGACTGCAGACCCACCGCCACACCCACCTCGGCTCTTGTCCTATCCTCTGGACCACATTCCTGTGCTGCTGGAGGAACTCCTATCTTTGATTCAGAAACAGGCAGTCCAGCCTGTGCCTCCCAACGATATGGGAAGCGCTTCTACTCCCAATTCTTTCTCATGCCCAAATGCACAGGAGATGTTTGCCCTGTCTTGGACCTCAGAAACTTCAACTGGTACATCCAATAAAAAAGATTTTGAATGGTTGCTTTAACAGTCCTGCCCCTTCTAAATCAAGGGGACTGACTTTACACCCTCGACATGAAGAATGCTTACCTACGTATCTAGATCCATCCGGCACATCTCCAGCACCTTTGGTTCTTGCTCTTGAACTTCACTACCAATTCCGAGCTCTGCCATTCGGCCTCTCCTTGGCACCACAGGTCTTCCCTTCATCGCTGGGTCCACTACGTGTTCCCATGCATGGATGATTGACTTATCAAAGTGTCGTCTTGAGAAGGGTGCTACGCTCCCTCGCCTGTGCTTTTGAGTGATTCTGGGATGTCAGCATCGCAGTAAATGTCGCCAAGTCCCACATGGAGCTGTCCCAATGCCGCCAGTACATTGGCGCTGTCTTGTATACTACCCATGGCCGGGCCTTTCTGCCAGAAGACAAGTATCAAAAGCTCATCTCCCTGGCCTGGCACTGTTGAGCGAATCAACAGGTCACCGTACACCAGTACGTGCTCCTTCTCGGTCACATGGCCGCGCCATTGCCACTGTGCCATACGCTCACACATACACCTGGTCCAGTGGGCCCTGAGCCACCAATGGCACCAAAAGAGGGTGGCTTCGACTCCTTCCTGGTGACCCCTGCCCTCTGGTGGCTCGATCTGACCTACCTGCAGCTCGGCATCCCCTTTTGCTCCACCCCACCAACCTAGACCCTCACCACAGATGCCCCTGTCCTGAGTTGGGGCACCCATCTCGGTCCACATCAAACACAGGGACTCTAGGGTCCAGACGCGGCGTCTCTCCACATAACCCTGGAGATCTGGGCCATCCATCTAGCTCTTCAGGCGTTCTAGACATTCCTTATTCTTGGACCCCTGCTGGTCCAAACATATAATACCTTTGTAGTATACTACATCAACAAACAAGGGGGTACGAAATCACAAGTTCTGTGCCAAGAGGCCATGAAACTGTGGAATCGTACTCTAGCTCTTCGACTTCATCTAGTAGCAATCCACTTTCCTGGAGCCCAGAACATCCTTGCAGATTACCTCAGCCGTCATCTCCCAGGGCCACGAGTGGGCCTTGACGATGGAAGTTCTCCAGGACATATTCTTTCTGCGGGGTACTCGGGACATTGATTTATTCGCCTCTCCAGACAATCGCAGTCTGCCCTGCTACAGCTCAATCATTTCAGACTCACAGGGTCACTCCCTGGATGCCCTGTCCCTCTTCTGGCATGGGCTCTTTTTATATGCCTTCCCACCTGTTCCTCTCCTTCAGCGCGTACTATTCAAACTCTAGCTGGAGCCAGCCTCCATGATTTCGATAATTTTCTTTTGGCTCCAGCAGATCTGGCTTCCCCCCATCCAGCAACTGTCAGTCACAGATCCCCTTCCCCTGCCTCTCCAACCGGATCTCCTCATGTAGAATCAGGGAACCCTTCTGCATCAAAATCTCCAGTCCCTTCATCTTCATGCCTGGCTCCTGAGGACTTCTTCATAGCTCAGCAAAAAATCTCTGCTTCTGTGGCCGCCATTCTGCTGGCCTCGCGAAAAGCGTCCACCAGGAAGACTTATGCTGCCAAATGGCGACATTTTGCCATCTGGGTGGCCAGCCAGGGCTTAAATCCTTACTCCTGCCCGTTACCCACAGTCTTGGAGTACCTTTCCACCCTCTTCACTCGGGGCTTAAGCTACTCTTCTATCAAAGTTCAAATAGCTGCAATCTGTGCTTTCCATAAGCCCCCTGGGGACTGGCAGGTCACCCAGATGAACCTTGCCAAGATGTTTCAAAGGCATTCTCCATCTCAAGCCCCCCGTTTAGAATCCCGTTCCATCCTGGAACCTGCACCTTATCTTAGAAAAAGTAACCCTTGAACCATTTGAACCAACAACTACCTGGATATGCGTTTCCTGGCCTGGCAGGCCCTTTGCCTGGTGGCTGTCACATTGGTTTGGCGCATTTCCAAGCTGCAGGCCCTAATGTGCCATGAACCCTACTTGGTCTTTCATAAAGACAGTCTCTCTTGCCGGCCCAGTGGTGCAGGGTCCTGAGGCACTGGACGCCTTACTTCATGTCACACTGGCGATCTGGGATCAGGAACGGACTTGAGTCATTGGGGAGCCAGCATGGGGGTTGAGAGCAGGATTGAGCAGCCGGAAGGCAGCTCTTCTCTCTCGGGTGATTGTCATCCCCTTGTAGTTCTGCTGCCATCAGGTGGAGGCTCAGTGGTCAGCATAGGTGTGAGAGGGTGGCAGATAACAGGAGGGCACCTAGAGAAGTGGCGTGCGCGTGCTGCCACATGCACATGCAGCCAAGGTACAAAGACGGGTGACAAATGGGCAAAAAATCTATATGGAAAAAAAGGCAGTCTTTCTCCGTACCAATCCCACATTTCTTCCAAAGGTGGTTTCAGACTTCACGCGCAACAAATCCATTAATTTGCGTGTCATCTACCCAGATCATTCAAACCCAGGAGAATCTCTCCTTCCCACTCTGGATGTGCACCGCATCCTCTGTTATTACCTCGCTCACATCGAACCATTTCGTAAATCCCAGCAACGTTTCGTTGCTTTCACTACTAGCAGGGAAGGTCACCCTGTCAAAAAGCAAACCTTATCTAATTAATTAGCCCATTGTAATACCTATTGCTACAATAAATGCAACAAACCCCTTCCTGGAGCTGTGCACGCCCACTCCAGCAGAGCTCTGCCTACGTCTGCTTCCTGCTTCAGGGGTGTCTCCATCACTGATATCTGTGACGCCACCATGTGGTCCACTGTCCTTACATTTACCAGACATTATAGTCTTGATTTGGCCTCCAGACGCTGCACCTCTTTTGACCATGCCGTCCTGCAGGGCCTCCCGTCTTGACCACCCTTCATTTTTAACTGCTTGGAAATTATCCCACATGTAGGACCAGCTGTAAGAGATGCCCTCGAAGAAGGTAGTACAGTTTTGTACTTAACATAACAGTAGATCTTCAAGAGGATCTCTTGCAACAGGTCACGTTCCCGCCCTCCTTCCCCTCCCTTCTCTGGGACAGCTATCATCTACTTCTATACTCTTCGTCCTGTTGGGCGATGTCTCCGGCCTCCTCGATTCCCCTCTGTGTCGTGCTCTGCGAGCTGGTCACTGGCCGGGAACTGTGGCCATCCACCTATTTATACATAAGCATGACATGACATCACTGTGGGCGGCCCCCATTCAACACTGCTGGTTAAAGCTACCGTTGATGAGAGTGCCCTCTGGTGGACACCCAAGTGTATGACCTGTTGCAAGCAACCTCTCAAAGATCTACTGTTACAGTAAGTATTTATTTATTTAGTTTTTGTTAACCGGGTAAGTGCGCTAGTCAGCAAGTGACTGTTTTCAGGCACGACCCAGGAGGTACAATTACAATACACAAAGAGTACAGCCAGATTATTAAGACAACGAGTACAAAAAATGCAGAGAGAAAGACATATGGCAATGTAACATACATTAGTAAACAAAAATATACTTTAGCACTTGATCATGGAACATACTCAAAAATGTGAATAGTAGAAGGCAGAAAATAAGAGAGGATAGGCATCAATAGAAAAGACACAAGGAAGGGAAAACTGGCAAAAGGATGGGAGGGAGAGATTAAGTGGAAAGGAGGTGCCGTCAGATACGGCAACAGCAGGGTGAGTACCAACCTGCGCCGGGCCTATGGAGCCGAGACGCGGCAGAAGAGAGGGTGGTAGGGGAGGCGGCAGTGACGGCAACAGCGGTAGGAGGTAGGAAAATACAGCCGGTCTGGTGGAACCGATGAAGCGGCAGGGCGAGAGTGAGGATGCGGTGAGAGGGGATAGAGGAGGAGTTACGCAATAGCGGCAAAAGTGTCAAAGTCAAGCAGAGCCAGTGGAACCAAGAGGCGGCAGGGCAGGGAAGGGGGTCGGTGAGACGGTGGGAGTAGGCGGTAGTAGGTGGAGAGAGGTGACTAAGCACAGCCAGGAGGGTGGGGACTAAGGAGGGGCATGGATGAGGTAGGAACAGGTAAAGGTGAGTTTGGTGGGGAGTGGCAAAAAGGGGGGAAGAGGATATAACAGAAGAAGGGGAAGAGAGCAGCAGTGGGGTTAAGTGAGGAGAGGCTGTGAAGTGAAGATAAGAATGTCATGGAGTAGAATAGCGACTTACAATTGTCAACAGCTAACATTAGGCTTATAAAGAAACAGGTTAAGGCAACATTAATTACAAGGCACAAAATAAAACATTAATTACAAGGCACAGTATAGAACACCCATTTGGACAGGCAAAAGTGCTAGCAATGAGGAAACAGTACAAATGCAGCGGATCAGGTAGGGTCAAAGCAAACACATTTGTCCATAGTAGTGAGGAAAGTCCTGAGTTTGCTCTTAAAAGTCACATGAGTGGAGACATCTCTTAGATCCTGAGGTAGTAGGTTCCATAGGTGGGGGCAGCATGATGGAAGGAGCCCTTGCCCTTTTAGTCCGACAAAAGGGATGGATAGTAAGGTCTGATCAGCCGATCTAAGATTCCTTGTGGGAATGGCCGGCCTGAGGAGATCAGACAGGATAGCAGGCTTGGACGTCCTTAGGATGGAATCAACTAAATTGTACAAGTAGTACTGCCTGGTAGAGGAAGGAGAGAGCCAACCAAGGTCCTGATATAAGAGACAATGATGCTGCAGCCAAGGTGCTTTGGTTGCATACCTGCACACATTATTGAAGGTAGTATCCCATAGTTGCAGTGAAGATTTGGTGGCCAAGGACAGGATGGGACACCCATATGTAAGGGTTGGCAATAGAATGCCTCTGGCTATCGCCAATTTAGCAGCAGGGGTGAGCAGGTATTTGGTTCTATAGGCAGCCCCCAATTTGCAGTTAATTGACTTGCAGGTTTCTGTATATGTGCTTTCAGGTCCAAGGTTTGATCCAGGTGGATGCCAAGGTAACGAAAGGAAGTGACAGTTTCTATAGGGTCCCCATCGATATCAGAGACAGAGATGGTCAAAGGACAGGATCTAAGCTTGTGATTGGAGCCAAACATCATAACTTTTGTTTTATTTGTATTTAAAACCAGGCGCTGAGAGTTCAACCAGTGTTGTACAGCACGAAAATCTGCAGTGAGGGCAGCATTTAGATCCAGGACCTTATCAGAGTGATAATAAATTACCAGGTCATCCGTGATAAAGAAGTGAGTGACCTGTGGTGACCAGCTCAGGAAGTTTATTGACGAATAATGAGAATAGAAGAGGGCCAAGTATAGACCCCTGAGGGACCCCAATGTTGATAACAGCACTGTCTGACATGGATGAATTAAACTTAACAGCTTGTGTTCTGTTGGAGAGGTAGCTTTTGAACCAGGTAGTGACTGGGGGAGAGAAGCCCAAGGTACTGAGGGCGGATAGTAATAGAGAATGGTCAACCAGATCGAAAGCTTTGGTTAAGTCAATGAAGACTGCCCCTGTTAACTTTCCTCTATCCATATTGGTAACGATGTCTGAAGTGAATTTTGCAAGTGCTGTCATGGTGCTGTGATGCTTTCTAAAACCATGTTGTGCTGAGCTTAGTAAATTGAATTTCTCAAGGTATTCAGTGATTTGCATGGATACTACTTTTTCCAGGATTTTATTCAGAACAGACAAAATAGCAATAGGCCGGTAATTTGATATGTCATTTTACTGCCTTCTTAAATACAGGAGTGACTCTGGCTGCCTTCCAGACTTCAGGGACAATGCCATTGGAGAGATAGGGTGAAGATGTGTGCTAGGGGCCAGAGATGTAGTAAGAAGCCATTTTAGTAGTCTTGGTTCTGGGCCATCTGAGCCAGTACTGGTGTTTTCAGAGAGTGACCTGAGCAGCTTTAGGACCTGATGCCTAGACATCCCTGAAATAGAAGGGGTTGGTTAAGTTTGGGGTCCTTCAGTTGCTGTGGGGTTAAACTGTGAAGCAGAGGATTGTGGTGGGAGGGAAGCTGTGTAGGCAGATAAGTCAGAAAATTGTTGGTTAAAAGCATTTGCAATGGTAGTAGAATCATTACAGTGTACACCATGTAGGACCATATCTGAGGGAGTGACATCTTTAGCAGAACCCAAGAAGGACTTAATGTGACCCCAAAACTTGTGAGGGTCATTGGAAGAATTAATCAGCAGGTTTTGGCAGTATTTACTTTTGGCCTGCCTGATGCATCTTTTACAGTCATTTCTGTATTGTTTATACAGAATGAGATCTGACTGCAGTCCAGTTTGTTTGTACTTTTTCCATTGATTGTCTCTAACTTTTAACTTTTGAAGCAGGTCTTTTTTCAGCCACCTCGAATGCTGGCCCCTTACCCTCCTTTTGACTGTGGGGAGGTGCTTCTTTTGGATGTTGCCAAATTCAGTCAGAAATGAGTTGAGGGCAGTATCAACATTGGTTGTGGTATAAATGTTAGACCAGTCAACACAAGAGAGGTCAAATAGGAAGGCTTGTTTGTCCAGGGCAGCATAGTTTGAAAACCTAATCAGACGTGGTGGAGGAGGAGGAGGTGGACAGGATCGCCATCGACAAAGTGTGGGGAATGATCAGTGATTGAGTCAGCAAGCACTGTGGCATCTAGTACATGATCAGGTCTGGTGGTGAGGATCCAATCAAGTAGGGACCCTGAGTGCTGAGTAGTAGTTCTGGTAAAGCCTGTGATAGTTTGGTGTAGATTGTGCTTCTGTATTAGAGATTCAAGGATGCTGTGCTGTGGACCCAGCCAGTTAAGTTCAGGTCCCCAAGGAGTAGAGCCTCATTTGATTTTACATTCTGGGAGACATATTGTAGCAAATTCTGAGACCACTCATCCCGCTAGAGGGTGGATTGTAGACACAAATGATGTGCAGCAGTTTTGAACCCAGTGCCAGGGTAGCGTGCAGAGTTTCACAAGGTGTTAGGGAATCAGTGCAGGGTAGGATGTTCAGGGATAGATGATTTTTGTACATAACATAACCCCCTTGACCCAATACGGTCTTTCCTTAGAATGCTATAACCAGGCACAAGACAAGGGCATCAGGCACCCAAGGCTTCAGCCAAGTCTCTGATAGGCATAACATGTCAGGTTAATTGGGTTTAGCCCAGGCTTGAGCTCAGCCAGGTGACTCGTGAGACTCCGGATATTCATGTGGGCTATAACCAGACCCTTTTTGTTGCAGCCGTTGCAGGGGTGGCATAAACCATAGGGCCCGGATTGGGTTCAATATCTCCGGCAAGCATAAGAACGCCGGGCAAGGTGAGAAAGTAGGTTGGCAGAGAGAGTCCTAGCTGGCGCTTGGGTCTACGATAGTTCAAGAGATAGGAGTGGATAGACAGATAGATACAGCCCTTTTGATGAGGATAGAGTGAGCAGGGGTAGAATTGAGTAATAGTACAGCAGGATGTTAGAAAACCTGAAGTCACTATCATTGTTAGCGCTGGGGATAAGTAGCAAGAGATGTACAAGTTGTTAGCCAGTTTAGACATAACAGGAGAGACAGGAGTATAAGTGGTGAAGTTTTAGAGGTGAGAGGAGGTTCATTAGGGGAGACTGGGGTGCAGCACCATATCTGAAGTGGCCAGTTTCACAGAAGAAACTATGTTGTTATCTGAATACCCTGATCACGTAAATGACTTAACCAAAAGTTAAACTTCAGCATGATTTGTGTAATTTGTCGACTTCAAACGAATATTAAAACTACGATGCTGACGAATATTTAATTCAACGTTTCCTGCCAGCCCTCCTGTGCTCTGCATGGCGGGTTATGCTTAATTTAATAGTTTCAGGATACTGCTTAACAGTCAATAACAGAATAAATTATTTAACAAAAGCTGTAGTAATGACATTTTGAGTGCTGAGGTGGCCCTGCTTATATACACACACTGAAAACTAAATGGCAATTAATGCTCTAATGCTTTAAAACAGTTATGAACAATCTTATTTGCTAATATTAAGATTTTCCAGAATTAAGCAGTAGAATTTTGAATGAGAGAAGTTCATACTGTAGAGCCACGGCATTTCAAAAGAAACTGGCCAATAGGAGCACACAGTCAGGGAGACCAACCAATCAGGTTGCAGAAGTAAGAAAGCACTGCTTTCCGGCTGGTCAAAAAGTTACCATACCTGTCATTGTTGCTGGCTGGAGAGGGTGGCGTGGGTGGTGGCTTTGAAGGTGCCGGTCGCCCCGCTAAAAGGTCTTGGAGGGCTGTGGTTGCTTGCAGGCTTTTGTGGTTCTCGGTTTTGGAGGTGCCACTGGCTTCTGGCAGAGGCACAGTTAGGAGGGAGCTTGAGGCTTGTATGGCAACGGAACGCCCGCTAAGGGGATCCTCCAAGGAGAAAGCAGCAAATGAAATAAAAGATAGATCCAGTGGAAATGATGAACTGAAGAGGACCAGAGTCACAGAAAGTGTTAAATTCCTTCAATGTGATGAACTTTGGCCTGGGCATATGAAGGATGTGAAAACCTTTGTCTGTCTGTTTCCTTTGTTTTCAAAGTTGTTGAGTATGACACTGTACGTTTCACTATGTTTAAAACCACATATTTAATTTTCTATTTTAAGTTAAATCAAAATATAATACAAACTGATAAAGTAATTGTCAGCAACCTCCCTGCATTCCATTTTATTGCCTGTTTCCACTTAAATTAATCATCTTGCCTCCCAGTGGTTGTGGAGTGACTCGGGTCCTCACCCTAATACCTCTCGAGTTGCTGTAAAGAAGTAATCGTCCTTCAGTTTCCTCTGTATAGTCCATGACAGGCAACCAGACACCTTGAAATTTTTCTAGTTGTAACTTTTTTGTACCTGATGTATTGGCTTAATGGTTTCACGCTCCTGTAGGGAAGGATTCTGCAGAGTAAGACATTTTCTAGTAATAGCTTTATGAGCTTCTGTCAATAAAATCCCTGCAAAGCTTCTTTTTGGTCAGTCATTCTGCCTTTTGGTAGTAGCCCCAAAATGATGTGAGGAAACTGGTTCAAGTGACAGTCCCATTAATTGTTTATAAACTTCCCTTTTTCCCAGAAAGGCTGGATGACTGGACAACTCCGAAAGATATGATATGGAGTCCCTTTCTCCCACACTGTCTCCAACATCTGTCTTTGACCATCTCTGAAAAGTATTTGGTTCTAGAGAGGTACAGAAAGTACCACCGTACTACCTTCCAACAGAATTCTCTCCAATAACTAAAGGCTGATGTGCAGATAAAACCCTCCCACATGCCTTTCCGTCATTTATCATCTAGCTAAATGTTGGCCTCCCTTTCCTAGGCACTTGAACTAGGAATGGGATGCATGCCCACTATAGGTTTATAGTAGTACCACTTGAGATGCAAGTTTCTTAACCTGAAGTCCGTGTCCCGCTTGTTCTGTAAACTCAGTTGGGGGTGAGGGTCAGCCTGTGTCTTACACCCTATTACCTGCTTTAATAAAAGAGCTTACCTGAAGATATCTTAAAAAATCTGTCCCTCCTAAATGATATTCTACTTGCATATTCCTAAAAGGCTTGATCTGCCCTTCCTTCACAAATTGGGCAAAAGTTGTTAGGTCGTTACTTCCCCATTTCTTAAAAACTACATTTATTCTCGGTGGTGCAGATACTTCACAGCGGTCTTATTTTTGTGTGTCTGGTATTAGTCGCCATGATCCCTAAAACCCTGCAAACTTTTTTCCCAAGTGTAACACATTTGTTTTATCCAAAGGTTAGTTACTGTAGGGAGCTGTGAATGGATTGCAAACATTTTAAATCTGGACAGAGAGCAAGCATATTTGTTATTCTAGGGACGTGGATATGATCTAGCCACCCTTTCTGGCAGTTGCCTTTCCCTTTAAGACTTGCAGGAAACATCTTCAAGCTGGATCCTCCTACCCACCCGGGTTGTAACTACCTTGGCTCCGCCCCATGACAACAGATGTTCCTTTCTGCTGGAAGAAACAGGTTCCTTCCTTAACACTCCTGCATTGAGTAGGCCCTGGCGCTTAAATCTTAGGATTTACTTCCAGAACTTAAACTAAAACTCATTCGAGTTTCATCTTTAGCTCGATCTTCGATCATGACCGCGATGGAGGATAAATCCTCATCTGGATTTCGTTGGTGCTCATCCGACAGTGATGTCGATACTGACCCCACGCCTCAGTGTTCACGGTCTTGGGCCACGATCACGATCCGTAGGGCTCAAGTAGTTTTTTGGCCATTTCACCTGACGGTCTAGGAGAACCACGCTGCCTGCCTGAAGTTGGGCCGCCCGGAGAAATGTTATCCGCTGGTCAAATCTAAGGATGACCATTGGGTGATCTCCGTGGCTACAGGGTCCTCAGAGCAGTTGGAGCAACTCAAGGCCTTCAAGGAGCAGGCGGCCCAGGCCTCCACTCAGTCCTCTTCTGCCTCGGCTTTCGTTCCGCTCCAGTTGGGCTCCACTTATTTGGCCTCTTTCAAGGAGCTGTTTCTGTCCCCCCTGACCAAGGGGCAGGGCCCTTCCAAATCACACAGTTCCCACTCATGCAAGAAGGAGTCCAAGAAGGATAAAGAGAAAACTCATCAATGGGACCAGGAGCGGCCATGGCCACTGGCTTCACGGAAACCCCATCTGGCCAGTCAGCTGAGACACTGGCTGACAACGTGGCCAAGATTTTTCTCTACTTAATCGACCAGTTGTTGTCTGAAGAGGCCAACAGCTCTCTTTTCAGGACCCCAGTCCTGCCGGTGACCACTGAAGGGGCAGGCCAGCCAGCTGAGTCGGCCCCTCCAGTCACTGACCTAGACCAGGAGGAGCTGCGGGTTTCCCCGGCTCCCTCAGAGGCCTCCGTCGGCACCTCTGACAGCCGAGGTCGGGGTCTTGGTCAGCTACATCCTGTGTGTTGAGCAGGTCCCACAGACATCGGCAGTCTCGCTTTCTGCACCATAGAAAGCGGCACCACTGCTATTCGTCTTCATCCTCCTTAGGTGAGGAGAGGCTTTGGCGCAAGTTGCATCAACGCTACAAAGACCTTATGTGGCATCAGTTAGTGCTGACCGGGCCAATGCCAACTTCCACCCCGGCCATCACATGGCTGTCGCCCACAAGCCCGGCGCCCCCAGTAGGGCAGGCTGACAAGCCCACCCTCAGTGAGACGGTGCAGACCGCTTTGGTTTTTGGGACTGCTGGCTTCCACCAGTCGGTGGAGCTGCCAGCCGGAGCTCATCTAAGGATTGTCAGTCAGCTAAGTGGCTTCCCCATTGGCTGTTGGTTACTCTTACACCCATGGTGGGTCAAGGGTGATTTGGGTGGTCGCCTGCTTTATGCTGACTCCTCTGAGTCCAAGGATTCCTCTTTGCACTCCCGTCCATTTGGTTCGAAGTCGATAGGGGATCTGTCGATGGTTGAAGGCCCCACTTCGTTCATGGGCATTCTCCACCTCATCTGAGTCCACGGGGATGAAACTGGAGCCCGTTCAAAACCGGGCTCGCTACTCCCTTACAGAAATTCTCGATAAAGGGGACTCTCCAACAGAGGCCTTCCCAGTGACTGAGGCCATTGTTTGCCCTTTTCATAATCAGGTTTATTGGATAGCAGTTTGAGCTAAGCAATCTTATTTACAAATGCATCCATATACAAAACAAATTTCATGACATATATATACACAACCAGTACATAACATACAAGCACAAGTTATATAAAAAAAAAATACATTGGCAAGTGCTATGCCATGCCCTGGAAATCTGGCAGTGTCCTGCCTCTTGCCCCGCGCCTTCGGTTCGTATGGCCCGCAGATATGCGGTGCCCACTGATACCCTTTCAGGGTTCGTGGAGCATCCTTCAGCTGATTGGTTAGCAGTGGACTCTGTGTTCAGGCGCATGGGAAATAAAGGGGACGTCGATAGACCTCCGGATAAGGAGTCCAAGAATCTGGACCACTCAGCTAAAAAGGTCTAAGTTGCCTCCTCGCCCGGCCGCCATGATGGCACACTTCTCCCATGCCCTTCTAGGCTCTCTGAATGAGGTGATTCCTCATCTTCCTCCAGACCACGGTCAAGCAGGTCTGGGACCAGGGTCGTACTGTTTCCAAACGGCAACTTCAGACTGCTCAGGATATTAGATATTCCTGTGTCCGCTCGGTGGCGGCTGCGGTTGCCATGCACCGTAGTGCTTGGCTGCAGATCTTGACCTTCACGGCAGTCACCCTGCACAAGCTGGAGGATGTACCATTCTTAGGCACCAACCTCTTTGGGCCTGGTGTAGAGGGTCACCTCCTGCGCATTGAAAAGTCCAGTGCCACCCTGGACTCCATGACATCCACCCAGAAGGACCTCAAGGGCTCCAAGCAGAAGAAGCACAAGCCATATTGGTCCTCTGCTCCTACGGAAAAAACATCCCAGCATCAGCCTGGCCAGCAGGCCAAGTCCGTGGCCTCGGTGGTCCTAAAGCCCGGAGGGAAGGGACACAGTGGCTTCTTAGCTGGATCCTACTCCTCCAAGCCTGCTCAGTGACGAGATGGGGTTGCCACTCTCATGTGCACCACATCTCCCCTTGGTCCTCCTGTGGAGGATCAGCTCCACTACTTCCTTTCCACCTGGTCCGCTGTCACCACAGACAGGTGGGTTCCGGGAGTGGTCGGTCAAGGTCTGCCTCTAGAATTCGAGCAGTACCCTCCAAGCCGAGCCTGCACCACATGGGATGACTTTGTATCTGCAGACACTCGGTCAACTCTTTGACCATGACCTCCTTGCAGAGGAGCTGGGCTATGTCATCTCAGAGTTGTGGATCCTCCGGAATACCCAGAGTTTGTCTCCAGGTGGTACTTGGTGCCAAAACAGAGAGGGGGCTGTGCCCCATTCTAGATCTGCACAACCTGAGCAAATTCCTCAGGTCCTGCACTTTCAGTATGGTAACTCTGTCCCAGATCATGCCATCTCTGGAGCACATGTGGTTTTGCTCTCTGGATCTTCAGGACGCGTTGTTTCACATCCCAATCCGTCTGTCCCACTGAAGGTTCCTCCACTTCCGAGCTGAGGGAACCCTTTATACGTTCCAGGCCATGCCTTCCGGGCCTCTCCTCGGCCACCATGGTCTTCACCAAGTGCATAGCGATGATGGCAACTTACCTGAGGCGCCAGGGGGGGATCCGGGTGTACCTATTCCTGGATGACTGGCTGATAGCAGGTCCCTCCAGGCAGGAGGTGGAGCGGTCCAGGGATCTGGCCCTTCAGACCTGCATCGACCTTAGCCTTCTTATTGTCAAGGCCAAGTCTGAACTTGTGCCCTCGCAGGTGATCATCTTCATCGTGGTAGAGCTCGACTCTTGCCAAGCCAAAGCCCGGCTCCCAGCGGACAAGGCAGAGGTTCTCTCCTCCTTTGCCCGATTATTTCTGGTTGGGCACTTGCGCTGGCCCGGGACTTCCTGCTCCTTCTGGGTTACATGGCAGCCTGCACCAGCATGGTCCGAATGGCCTGTTGGCATATGCGCTCCCTGCAATGGGAGCTGGCCAGCCAGTGGTCTCAGCGCAAAGGTCACTTTGACCAGCTGGTCACTGTGATCCAGAGGACGTGGGACACCCTCCAGTAGTGGATTGTCCCAGAGCATCTACAGGAAGGGATCCCATTTGTACGCCCTGAGCCGATGGTCATCCTGACAATAGATGCCTCTCTCATGGGCTGGGGTACCCATGTGGGGGAACACAGGGTCCACGGGCTCTAGACCCCACAGAAGTCCCAATGCCACATCACCCTGCTGGAGCTCTGAGTAGTTTGGCTGCCGCTGATTGCCTTTGCTCCGTTTGTTCGGGTTCAAGTGGTCCAAGTCCAGACAGACAACACAACAACCACGTACTACCTCAACAAACAAGGCAGAATGCACTCCCTGCCCCTGTGCAAGAAAGCCCTCCGCATGTAGACCCTCGTGTGCAGCCTGGAGGTGGATCTCTAGCCATCCATATGGAAGCAGCCTCCAGTCAGCTGGCGGATGCCCTCAGCCGGGTGGGTGAGGCATCTCACGAGTGGTCTCTCTGTCTGGAGGTAGTTCACAGTCTGTTCTCCCAGTGGGGCACCTCTCAGGTGGACCTGTTTGCCTCCAGGAAGAATGCAAAGCTGAGGCTGTTTTGTGCCCGCTCCCCTCGGCAGGGAACGCTGCAGGGGGATGTGTTCTCGTGGCCTTGGACCCCAGGCCTCTTCTGTGCATTCCCTCCACTTCCCTTGATCCGCAAGGTGTTACTCAAGGTCAGGAGGGACAAGGCTTGGGTGATCCTGGTGACTTTGGACTGGCCCCGCAAGTTTTGGTACCCCGATCTCCTCAGCCTCAGCAACAGGCTCCCAAGGCATCTTCCCATATGCCTGGACCTGCTCTCAATCGATCAGGGGAAGGTTCTCCACCCAGACCTTCAGTCCCTGCACCTGACAGCCTGGTTCCTGATTGGCTAGAGTTCCAGGCTTTGGGTCTCTCCGAAGATGCCCTCACCATAGTGGAAGCATCTAGAAAGGAATCAACCAGAAAATGCTATGCCTTCAAATGGAAGAGATTCACCATGTGGTGTCAGGGCAAGGGGTTGGACCCTTTGACCTGTCGTGTGGTCTCTCTTCCATGGGGGACTTTGGTCGACGACCCTTAAGGTGCACCTGGCAGCCGTCTCTGCTTGCTGGGCATGGGCTGGTCAGCAGTTGGCATGGGAGAAGGTGGTCTGGTGCTTTTTCAAAGGCTTGGATCACATATCCCCTCCAATGCGTGAACCACCACCACCACCACCGTGAGATCTGTTGCTGGTTTTGGCAAAGCTCATGGGCAAGCCATTTGAACCGATGCGCAGGTGTGAAATATCTCACCTGTCGTGGCCTTCCTGGTGGCCATCATGTCAGCCAGAAGGATCAGTGAGCTCCAGGTGCTATCAGTGGAGTCTTCTTACTTGGTCTTCCACATGGACAAGGTTGCCCTGCACCCCAACCCGAAGTTCCTCCCAAAGGCTGTGTCGGAGTTTCACCTGAACCAGGTGATGACTCTTCCAGTGTTCTTCCTGAATCGCACCTCGGAGGCCGAACACAGACTCCATACTCTGGACCTGAGGCAACCACTCACTTACTACAAAGAGCACACAGCTGGAGTTCAGGGAGAGGTTCGCCAGCTGTTTGTCACCTACACTGAAGCCGCATCTGGCAGACCTGCAGTCAAGCAGACGATTGGCAGGTGGATCACTTCCTGCATTGATCTCTGCTATAGATTGATGGGTAGTGAGCCTCCCAAAGGGCTAAGGGCTCATTCCACCCACCAAACTGCTGCATCGGCGACTGCTACTGGGGACGTCCCTATCCAGGAACTCTGCAGGGCTGCTACCTGGAAGTCTGCACACACCTTCATTTCCCAGTATCACACTGACTTAGAGTCACGCTGGGATGCTGGTTTTGGGGCCTCAGTTCTCCAATCTTTATTTCCCAAATAGGGGTGTGCGCCTTGTCTCCCTCCTCCCAGAGAACTGCTAGGAGTCTGCCAGAAAGTGTGGATAGAACATCATATCCATGTCCATAGAAACACAGTTTACTCACCTGTAACAGTAGATCTTCCACAGAATGGTCTCTTGCAGCAAGTTATTACTTTTGGGAGTTTCCAGCATAGGGCACTGTCGCACAGCAGCTCTTCTAGCAGTTTTCACCAGGGGCTGCCCACACATGACATCATCTTCCTGTTTCCTATGTAAGAGTGGGTGGTCTTTGGCATCCTCAGTTCATTTTCCCGCCGTCTTCAGTTCGCGCAGCAGCTAGTTCAACTTCTGTGTAGCAGTCATAGACAAGAAATTGGATTACAAAACTAGAGCTATGACCACTACTGCAGCTTGCTTCAAAGGCACCTCCATTTCAGATATCTGCAGTGCAGCCACCTGGTCCACAATCCATACTTTTTACACGGCATTACAATCTAGATATGCCTCAGGACGTAGGACGGCCTTCAGCCTTGCAGTCCTACAAGGTCTCCTATCATAAGTGTCCTCCCACATGGACATAACTGCTTGGATTCTTCCAAAAGTAATGACTTACTGCAAGAGACCATTCCGTGGTAGATACAGTACAGTTACATAAAATCTTACCATAACAGATCAAGGAATGTCTCTTGCAGTAAGTATGATCCCACCCTCCATCCCCCTTCTTCTCTAATAAAGCAAATTCTGGTCCAGTGACTTAGGGTTGGGACTTTTTGGTACCTCGGCTTCCCCTCAGTCCTCGCATTTGTGAGCTGAATCCAGCGGGGGAACCGAGGATACCAGGGACCGCCCACACTTGTATAGGAAACAGGAAGGTGTCATGTGTGGGCGGCCCATGGTGAAAACTGCTAGAAAAGCTGCTGTGCGACAGCGCTCTCTGCTGGAAACTCACAAAAGTAATGACTTACTGCAAGAGACGTTCCTCGAAGATCTACTATTACGGTAAGCTTTTACGTAATTGAATTTTCTATGAGTGGTATATGATAATCATCCCCACGGACCCACCCAACTTCCCCAGCTTCAGCGCACGCACACCCTGCTTCCAGCGGGCAAGATCTGGCATCATGGACAGAGCCAAGGGAGTTGCCACCTGGGTGGGTGGGAGGAGCCAGCTTAAAGACATTTTCGGCAGGTCTTAAAGGGAAAGGCAACTGCCAGAAAGTGTGAATGAACATCATATACCACTCCTAGAACTACTGTTACAGGTGAGTAACCTGTGTTTCTGTTCCATAATTAATCAGACATTACTAGGGTACACTTTTTTATATGTTACCCATGGAAGAAGCTGGGCCATCTGGAACTACCTTTTCAAGTTGGGTGGACCTGCCTGCCCCCATTTATGGGCGCTGAAGATCTGACCACGTAATTCTGAGCTTTCCCTTCTGCCATACAAAACTTTGAAGCACTGTTTTTATTCTGGTCCAGTCTATTCTCTGTATATTGAGGGGGAGAGTTTGGAATAAAAATGAAAATCTTAACAGGACATTCAGGGTCATCAATGTTGGCGTGACTGGCAGACATAAGAAGACCGGAGCTACAGGCTTTAAAAATTGTGCAGTTTGTTTACAACTCCTGGCAAAGGCAGACTGCCATGAGCTGTATTTAAAGTGCCTAGGTCAAGAACACGATTTCTTCAGTTGTAATCTCAGTAAAACGTTTTGCCGTAAAATGCAAAAGACAAGGGACTGTGGTTCTCAGTCTGCCTCCCTGTCACCAAAAAGCTTAGCGGAGTGTCCAGACCCTCCGAGAAGGCAGCAGTCCCTGTCCACGGGGACAGAAAAGAAAGATAAAGCTGCTAAAGGTGGTTCAGAACTCAGGGTGTCCGAAAAGGGGAACCCTAAATCCAGTAAAAATAAAATGGCCTCTGAGCAGATGCTGGAAGCTGTGCCTGCCAAGAAGGGGAAAAAAAAAAAGGATAAGCATGTCATTGTCCCCCCACCTGAAGAAAGGAAGGAGCTGCCAGTGGACTTGAGACAAATGCCCTCAATGGAGGACATGACAGAGGCATGGCAATTCCTCCAGGCAATGGGGAATTTCATGAATATTCATGCGCCCCCTTGGCTAACAGTGGGGCAAGGGACTTCATTCCAGATACTTCCCAGGGTATTAAAGAGCTGGTATAGCATAGCAAAATGCTATGAAAAAAAAAAGGTAGTTCTAACCATTTGCAGGAATCCGTAGCAGTTGACTGCTAACCTTTTTTTAGCACAGTACACAATATAAGTAAAATTATATTTTTTATTTTGCTAAGTAATGCGTGCCAAGTGCTATGCATTTTTACAGCTGCTTGATAGTTTTATGTGTAAAACTGCTGGTCAATTTTTATACCCTGCTTCCTGACCCACAAGAAAAATGAGGAGTGGCGACCCATTTTAGACCTGAGATACCTGAACGAGCGTGTAAAGAAGGAAAAATGCAAGATGGTAACACTGGGCTCAGTGATTCCATCCCTCCAAATAGGAGACTGGCTGGGGCTACTGGATTTATTTTATCCTATATTTATTTTAGATCGCCATCTTTTGCTGCAGGCCCAACTTGATCTCCGGTACCATCTCTTCCCCATCCTTCCTTACCCCTATGATTTCCTTGTGCCTGTCCCAGACATTGTTCAACCCCACCACTGTTTTCGCCTCCACTACCACAGCTGGAAGGCTATTCCAGCTATCCAGAACCTCTTCTGTGAATAAGTACTTCCTCATGTCCATCCTGAATTTGCCCCCCCCCTTCCCCCAGTTTCATAGCATGCCCCCTTGTTCTGGAGCACCTTTTTCTCTGAATACCTCTCTCCTGAACCTTATTTACCACCATGGGGTATTTAAAGGTCTCTGTCATATCCCTCCTCCCTCCCCTCCTCCAGGGTATACATATTAAGCTCCTTAAGCTTCTCTTCGTAAGCTGTTTGATGCAGACCCTGCACCATTTTGGTAACCCTACTTTGGACTGCCTCCACTCTCATTCCTAAGATGTGGTCTCCAGAACTAGACACAGGTAAGGTCTTCATAGCGATTTTATATAGGGGCAGCACCACCTCCCTTTTCCTGCTGACGATACCACTTCCTGTGCACCCCAGCATCCCCCTAGCCCTTCCCACTACCGTGTCATACTGCCTGGCAACTTTTTCGCTCAGTATGCTTACCCCTAGGTTTTTTTCTTGCTTGGTTTTTGTCAGTATCTCTCAGCCCTTTTTGTACTCTGCTGTCAGGTTTCTATGGCCCAGGTGCATCATTTTGTTCCTTTTTGCATTAAAATCCAACTGCCAAACCTTTGACCACTCCTCCAGTTTTTCAGATACCTGCCCCCCCCACCGAGGGTCCACTCTGTTGCAGATCTTGGTGTCATCCGCAAAGAGGCAGACTTTTCCCTCCAGTTCCTCTGTTATGTCACTTATAAAGACATTGAAGAGGACCAGTCCCTGCACTGATCCTTGTGGTACCCTGCAGGTCACCCTGCTTTCTTCTGAGCGAACTCCGTTTATCACTACTCTCTATGTCCTATCCGCTAACTAGTTTTTTACCCAGGTTATCACTTTATTACTCATGCCAAGTTCACCAACTTGCATACCTGTCTCTGTTGTGGAATGGTGCTGAAATCCAGGTAGGCCATGTCCACCACTCCTCCCTGATCCAACTCTTTTATCACCCAGTCAAGAAAGCTGTCAGATTTGTTTGGCATGACCTCCCACCTGGGAACCATGCTGTCTTGGATTCTGTAATCCGTTGAAGACAGGATAATCCACAGTCCTTTCCTTTAGTAGTGAGTCCATTAGTTTAACCCCCCATGTCAGGCTGACAAGCCTACAATTGCTGCCTCTTCCCTGCTCCCACTTCTGTGAAGTGGGGCTACTTCTGCCCTTCTCCAGTCCCCTGGGACCACACCGGTCTCCAGTGACCTGTTAAGTAGGTCTGTGTCAGAGGTGCAGCCAGTACCCTCCTTTGCTCCCTCAGCACTCTTGGATGTGCCTCGTCTGGCCCCATAACTTTGTCCACTTTCAGGTTAGCAAGTGCTTCCTGGATTTCCTTCTCAGAAAACAGACCAGTATCCATTTCCCTCCCCTTGAAGTTCCTGGCACCTTTTCTTGGTCCCTTCCCTTTCCCTTTTACTGGGAATACTGAGCAGAAGTATTTGTTCAAGATGTTTGTCTATTCTTGATCCTCCTCATCCTTGCAGTCACTCCCTCCTTTTTAACTTTACTGTCTCTCCCTTTGTCTTCCTTTTCTCACTAGCATACCTGAAAAATGTCTTGTTTCCTTTTGATACTCCCTTAGCTATTCTCTCCTCAGTTTGCACCTTTGCACTCCTTACTGTTTTGTCTGCCTCCCTCTATTTTCCCTGATGCACTTTCCTATCCTCCTCTCTCTGTGTCTACTTATACCTTCTGAATGCTGCCTGTTTTGCTCTTACCTTTACTGCTACCTCCTTTGAGAACCATAGTGGTCTTCTCTTTCTTTTACTTTTGCATACCTGCTTGACAGAGGTTCGTTCCCTTTGCTGTACCTTCTTTTAGTTTGACCTACATTTCCTCCCCCTGGTCCTCTTCCCCCAGCCAGGTCATTCCTGAGGCATTTGCCCATCTCCGTGAAATCTGCCCTTCTGAAGTCCCTGACTCGTACCCTTTTGCGGTTGGATTCCACAGCTATTTTTATGGTTCATGAAGAGCTAAAGTTCTTTGGGTTAAACCTCTCTGACAAAGTAATGGGAGTACTGAAGATTTCTAGAAAATCAGCAACAAAGAAAACATATGCTTAGGAATGGAAAAGATTTTCCTTCTGTCGTTCTGCTAGACAGATCAGTCCCATCCAGACAGGTGTGTCTACAATCCTGGATCACCTAGTCCATCTCCAGTCTTTGGGCTTAAATGAGAACTGCTTTGCATCTGTAAGTCTTTGTTTTCTGAAGAAACAACCTTTCTAATACTGGTTTACATTCTGTTTTTGTTCCATCTTTAATGGCCTTTTGGTAAATTCAGTGGGTGTTTCTGCTTTACACTCTGGTGGGCAGTGCCATTTTAAACTGTATTATGTACTTTATGTCCTTGTTAAAGAACATACATTGTTGTCTCAATGCATTCATGTTCCACTCTAGAACACTGTGGTCCAAGGGGGACATAAACTACATCATATAGTTCTAAAATGGCATTTAACCTCTAGTAAGTAGGTAAGTGAGGAACACCTGCTAAATTTTCTAAAAGGCCAGAAAAGACTGAACAATAACAGAATGGGATTAAATATATGAAAACGGCATATACTGGGAAAAATGACTTACAGGTTCAGCACAGTTCTCCTTTAAGGCCCTCGGCCCTGAAGGTTCATTTGGCAGCAATGTCTGCTTTTTCACGTAGTATGCGATTGCCGTCCGTGCTTCAGATGTTGAAGCTGCAATTTGTTTTGTACAACAATCTGTCAGTTATTTTATGTTATGTTTTATCAGCACTTTGTCCTCCAGTTTTATGTGTGCAGCCACAACCCCAGAGTAATGTCATGCAAGAGAACTGTCGATGTTTTACATACAGTACCGAGGAATTCTGGGCAAGTTATAAAGGTGATTTAAATGTTAGTTATTCAGAGGTGCAGTCCCTTATTTTGGTAGTGGTGACTGCAGTATAGCGCCTACTATGTAGACATATGTAGCAAGGCATTGTGGGTACAATAAGAAGTTGTTTTCCAGTTTCCTTACTGTGAAGTGCAGTCTCATATTTCTTTAGTGGCTTCAACAATAACAGCTCTCGTATGTTTATTTTCAGAACAAGACATTGTACATAGTATCTAGCCGACAAGATTTCTTTACTGAGCGATGTAGTCCCCTATTTCGGTAGTGTAGATGTCTACAATACCAAGACTGACCAATAGAGGTCTCTCTTTCAAACCAGTGCTTAAAAACGTTGTTTTCTGTGCATGATGTCACAGTTGGGGGTTGCAGCACTGTGAAAAAGGAGGGCTGGGTTATGCAAATGAAGCAGAGCACAGAAAAACATTTTTTTTTCATGGAAAGTAGCACTTTTTGGCAGTTTGAATGGTAGGACATTGAATCACAACTCCTACAGGTTACTACTCCCATTTGCTATGGCGGACTTCACAAAGTCACTTTAATGAAACCCCTCGAATTTGAAAGATTGATGTATGAGTCACATGATCCTGCCAGCGTAGCAGCTATTTTCGGAGGCTCCCAGTTTCCCCACATATTTCGATTTAAAACTTACCTTTTTAAGAAGTTCCTAACCTTCTACTATGCTGATTATCTTTCAACTGTAATCCAAGAGACATCCAGTGCACAGCGGAGCAAAAGATATTCAGAATCCAGCAGAGATTTCAGAGGTTGAGATGCAACTGGTGGCCCCGCGGCATACACCCCCGCAGACGCCAGATAAACAAGACGCCCAAAGGCTCAGAACTCAGGCTCAGGTCGCCCTGCTACTACTACAGTGGCACCCACTCCCTTGTCAGAGGAGTGGTTCCTACAGGAGTTTGAACCCTTCAAAGATTCTTTAAAAACAATTGCTGAGGAATTAAAACCACTGTGCTCCTATCTCAAGGACATGGGCAGACGGGTGGGGGATATTGAAACAAGAACAACATCCTTAGAAAAGTGGAAAGATCAAACTGTTTTGGATTCTACCTCCCTACGCCAACATCTGGGGAAACTGGAAGCCAAGTTAGAGGACTTGGAGGGGAAGAGCCGGAGGAACAACTTAATTATTTTTTGGTCTCCCTGAAGGAGAAGAGGGGACCTTGCTGATCCAATTTATACAAAAATTCCTGGTAAAAATAGCTGGTTCCTCACCAAGTGGCCCCACATATATCATGGAGCAGGCCCACGAATCCCTCTGCCCCAAACCTCCAGGGGGTTCCCCTCCTCGCCCCCTTATATTCAAACTATTGAATTTCTTGGACAAACACATCCTTCAAAAAACCAGAGACTTAAAGGGCATTTTGTGGGAAGGCTCCAGACTGCGGATTGCCCAATATCTACCAGCAGACAGAAACATGCCACCTTTCACCCCGTGGTGGCTAAGCTCATAACCGCGGGGATTAAATTCAGGATGCTTTACCCAGCCCATCTACAGGTTTCATGTCAAGGCACCTGGCAATGATTCGAGATGGTGGATTCTGCCATACAGAGCTTCAAGGAACGACTGCATGACCTATTCAAAGATAGATGAGCGTGGGACCTAACTAAGGACCAATCTACACTCATATATGGGAACCTGCTGTGGCCATTTTGTTTATTCTGTGACCTATTAGGAAAACCAAAAGCCTTGCTACATCTCTTTCTCACTGCCAGGCTCTCAAACTACGAACTTGCTCCTCTGCACTGGTAAGATAAGTGTAATTGTAATTGTATGGTAATAAGGGCCACTGCACAGAAAGGAATTTTAAGCATTCGTCCAAATTCCTACGACAACTCGTTCTTAGGGCCACTCTCCTGCTACTACTGCTACTATCCGGGAACATCCACCCTAATCCGGGACCGCCGGGCCAATCCACTTACAAGACTACTCCTAAGCACAGCACTATAAACCTGGCAACAATTAACATTTGTAATCTCCTGTGCAAACTTGACACCCTCGAAATCTGGGTAACCCAGCACTACCCATACATTTTATCGGTAGTAGAGACATGGTTGTTCCCCAAAATACCTGACACAGCAGTTACCATACCAGAGTATACTATCTTCAGACTGGATAGGCTGACTAAACATGGGGTGGCTGTGCAGTCTATCTAAAAGAAATGCTAAAAGGTCTTGCCCTACCACTGATTGACCTCAGATGTACCACCCAGGCACTGGCAATAAAAGTGTTACTGAGGGCCCACTGCAAAACCCTCACAGTGTTCTCGGTCTACATACCACCCAAAGACCCTACCTCAGGTCTCCTCAACTTTCTGGACTACCTCCGGTCCCAAAAACATCTCACTGAGACAATTATTCTGGGTGACTTCAACATTAACTGGCTGTCGCCAGCTAATGGTCCTACAAAGGATGCCTTGGCAGCATCTTATCTCACTGAACTAGTCACCAAACTAACCAGAACCAACTACAAAACTGGAACAAGCACAAACCTGGATTGGATAATCTCTAATCGCCCAGATCGTATCTCTGATGTAACAGTTCACCCTGACTCCCTTAGTGATCACTCCCCTGTCACCTGTCGCTGGTCTAACAGATTCTGTGCTCCACCTCCACTAACTATCTACAACAGGGTACTAAGACATCGTCACCTGGACCTACTAAAACAACAACTACGTTATCAGGACTGGTCTACGTTGGACACCACAACCAACATTAACACAGCACTTGAGCACTTCATCAAAGTTTTCAACTCGGCCTGTGATACACATGCCCCTTTTAAAAAGATGAATGTTCGTGGCATAGTGAACTCATGGATAACACAAGACCTCATAACCAGTATGAAACAAAGGGACCATCTATGGCACTGTGCCAAAGATTCTGGTAAACCACAGGATTTTCAAACTTACAGAACTGCAAGAAATGCCTGTACACGCACTGTTCGGCAAGCAAAAATTAAGCACCACATGGAGATGCTGACCAACACCTGGGGAGACAGCAGAAAATTCTGGTCAAACATTAAAGATATCACTGGCAAAGACCCCAAGGTACCCCCCTCAATGCTAAACCTCGAAGGCACCCCCACACTGGATCCACTCGAAATCGCACAACACTTTTAACGATGTCTTCACCAACTTAAACGGTGTACTCCCTCCAGTCTTCTTTGAGGATGACTCTGAAGCTACAAGTCAAGGTGAGGTAAAGAGCCCTGAACACACTCCATTCTACTTCAAGAAGGTCTCTGTAACACTGGTCAAAAAACTTCTAAATAGAGTGTTGGGAAAGTCGAGACATAGTGGAGACTCTCTGGACCTCAAACTAATCGCACTCACATTAGAGGAAGTGCTGGTACTCATAACTAAGATACTAAACCTCTCACTAACTCTGTCCCAATTCCCACAAGTATGGAAAACGGCACTGGTTACCCCAGTTCATAAACCTGGTGATCGATCCCTGCATAACAACTATAGGCCTATATCAATTCGTCCTCCCCTGTCCAAAGTGCTGGAACGAATAGTTGCAAACCAGCTTGTGCACCACCTGGAAACTCACTCCATCCAATGCCCGCAACAGCATAGTTTTAGGAAAGTACATAGCACCACCACAGCACTGCTAGAATTCACCAGCTACATTCAACAATCCATTGACCAAGGTACTCTTGCAGGAGCAGCCTTTATTGACTTAACTAAGGCTTTTGATACTGTGAATCACCCACTCCTACTTGGTCAGCTCACAAAAATTGGTCTCTCACCACAAACACTGCAATGGTTCACAAGCTACCTAGGAGATAGATCGCAAAGGGTGAAGATAGCTAATGTCACCTCTGAACAGAAAGCTGTCCGGTCTGGTGTACCGCAAGGGTCAATCCTGGGTCCTCTCCTGTTCAGTATCTTCCTGAACAACATGCCAGCTGCTTGTCATCAGTGGACACTCCTATATGCAGATGACGCTGTCATCTTCACAAGCCACCCCGACCCAAACACCCTTCAACCCTACCTACAACTAGGATTCACAGAGGTCGAGAACTGGTTTAATACATTCAAATTGGTGCTAAACTACAAAAAGACAAAAGTGCTGCTGTTCTCATCTTCTCACCATAAGTACAAGGCCTATACTCTCACTGTTCTTAACAACCAAGAGCCCCGAGCAAATACAACACTTTAAGTACCTTGGACAGTCACCTCACCTGTGTACCTCACATAGAGGATGTCACTAGAAATGTTAACACCAGGATTAGGCTCCTCTATAGATATAGATGGTGTCTGACTCCAGAAGCTCTGAAGTTTGCAATCCACAGCTTGGTTCTATCGATCATTGACTATGGCTTAGTAATATATGGAGCTGCCACTACCACATCACTCCAAATGGCTAACTGTTGCTCTGAACAAAGCATGTAGGCTAATCACAGGTGCTGCCCCTCTTACTCACACCTGTGATCTATATGCCAAAACTGGGTAACTTCAGCTAACTGGTAGACTCAAGTACCAAACTTGCCTGCTGACTAAAAAAACGCTTCTTGGGCTCTTGCCTCCAGGAATTGGATACCTGCTGAGTAAATCCCTTAAGATCCAGCATACCCGTACCTCTGAATCTGAACACCTTCTCATCCCACGGTGTCGGACCGCACAGTACCAAAGATCCTTCTTATACAAAGCCCCACTTTGGATCAACGGCCTGTGTAGTGAACTAACCAAACAAACCAAGCTTGCACCGTTTAAACATTTGCTATGGCGGCATCTTATAACTGAAAGCTCATGTGATTGTACCAGCCAATCCTAGTCTCTGTCTGTCAATCTCAACCTGTTCTGTGGCACCCTATCCACACCCTTTGGCACTTATACTTCGGCATTTACATGGCACCAATTGGCCACATCACCCACGCACCTTGCCATCCCTCTGTTGACTACCCTTTCCTAACCCCTAAACATTTGACAAAGCCACTGGCTGCTACCCTACGCTCTGATCAATTATCGCAATGCCACCACCCTCATCTACCCCACTTTACTAACTCCTACTGCCTCTGTTGCTTATTCTGTCACTGTATGCTTTGAATTGTATTCACTTACTGATGTTCAGCGTAACTGCCAGCTCTCCATGCTGATTCTCCTTCCTGTTCATTCGCTATGTAATTTCTCTAGTAATCATTTTCGTTTAAAGGTGTGCCATACATACTGTACTGTAATTTTTTTTTATTTTATCTTTTATTGTTTTCCCTGTAACCCTTTTCCCTCTGACGTGGAACCTTTGTAAATGAGCTGCCTTGCGCTCAAAGGTACCTGTAATCCAAGACTGAATAAATAAATAAAAAATAAATAAGAAGCCATGTTCACCTTTCTCTAACTGGTCTATGCTGCCCGCTTCTGCTCATCTTTAAACTTGTATATCAACCTCCTCAGCAGCAAGACTTTGGTCTACTTAGCCAGCATAGTCTGCCATCTTCCTCATTTATGGTAAAATCAGAATTGATACAGTACTTTAGTCCCTTGTAGCGCTTTCACTGTGGATCCATTCGGGACGTCATAGACTCTTGTTTCAGCCCACTGTTCGTGAACTACCCCTACTACATTTCCAGCATCGGAGCAAGAGTCCTCTCAGGTCAAATGACTGAATTACTGTCCCTGAGACCCGGTGCAAGTGGATCTCCCCCTCCGTGTTATTTGGAGGAGTGTGGGCACCACTTGCATACAGGGTCTGAAGCCTTCTTGTGGATGTCAAAGGTCTCTGATCTCATCTTGCGACAGGAAGGAGGGGATACACTGTTAATTTTGTGTTTGTCTGCCTGGCACACAACTTCCAGGCAACAGATGCCTTAGTAAGTACCGTTTGCTTTTTTGCTTATTTGTAACTTTATTCATGCCTACTATAGCAGAAATAATGAGGTCTTTGCTTCCAACGCTATCAGAAGCTGTATTACTTCTGTGACCTCCTTGGGTTGATTCCTTGATCACATTACAGTTAGGCGGATGTATGAGAAGTATAGGGATAGTTTAAATGCACCTACGAGTGTTTTACTACAGTTAATCCACAAAAGTTTGGAAAAGCTAAAATATTCGTTTCCTAGGTATTAAAAAGTGTTTTAGGATGTTAAATATTACAAGACTATTTCACCTTGTTGTAAGGTAATGTATCGGGTTGGGAACAAGTTAACAGTTGGGGAAGGGGAGCTAGGAGGGACGAGCATGGAGCTATGTTAGGTCGGAGCTTCGTGCTCCAGTTAGTTTGTGGTAGGGATAGTTGTAGTCATGAGGTGGATAGAGGTAAGGGGTGGGTGGAAGGGGTGCTACTGTTGGCTTTACAGTTAAAGGGGGAGGGTGGCTGGGAGAGAGAAAAGATGGTTCTTGGTTTGTTGCTGTTATTCACGTTCTCTTGTTGCTACACACCGTCAGTGAGTACATTGTGGCTTGTAGGGGTGGGATTTGGGGGCCCATCTCTGTTTTTCCCGGAAGCTACATGGGATGACATCTGTTACAAAGAGTTTTCTTTTATGGAACATATCTATCCCTTCGACACCTAGTGTATATCTAGAAAAATATGGCATTTAACTGTTCTTGGAATATTAAAGGAGCCCAGTCACCTACAAAGCATGCCAAAGTCTTGCTCCATCTTCGCAAGTTGCAGGTAGACGTAGCATTTTTACAAGCGAAACATCTTCCCTCTGCGACAGACAATGCTTCTCAGGCATTCCTGGGTTGGCCAGGTATTTGGTTCAGGTCTGGACTCCCGTAAACAGGGTATTGCTGTTCTGGTCTCCAGCTCTGTCCCATTCCTTCTTCTCCAGGAAATTACCGATCCCCATGGAGGTTCAGTCTCCACCTGGAGGGGTGGAAATCCGTCACCACAGAAGTATGGGTTCTTCAGCTCATGCAAAGAGGTCACTTTATCGAGTTCCTGGAGATTCCACCTTCATACCCTCCGGGAAGGTCTTTTTACCCATCGGGTCAGATCCCCATCGCCCACCAAGAGATCCAGGCCCTGCTACAAAAAGCAGCCATAGAACTCGTCCCTCCAAATCAGTTAGGAAGGGGATTCTACTCCCATTTCTTCCTAGTCCCCAAAAAAAAGACTGGGGATCTGTGACCTATCCTGGATCTCAGCCCGCTCAACCACTTTGTGAAGTACAAGAAGTTCTGCATGCTGACTATTCAGGGACTCCTACCCCTGCTCCCATCAAACACATGGCTGTGCTCCGTGGATGTGCAGGATGCTTACCTTCATAGCTCCATCCTTCCAGCCCACCTCCACTTTCTTCGATTCCCCTTCCGGGAGAACCATTTCCAATTCAAGGCACTTTCCATTGGCCTGTCCCCGGGTTTTCACGAAGGGCCTAGTGGTGGTAGCGGCATTTCTCCACTGCAGGGGCATATATGTGTTCCCATACCTGGACGACTGGCTCTTTTCAGCCCCATCCCTGGACAGCCTGAAGGCATCTCTCTCCTCCACTGTGGATCGGTTTGCCCAGCTGAGCATCTTGGTCAGTCTCCCTAAGTCTCGGCTAGTACCCTCTCAGCACCTCCAATTTATTGGAGCGGTACTGGATACAGTTCAGAGCAAGGCCTTCTTACCATTGGATCGAGCCGAGACCTTGGCTTCTCAGACCACTTTGGTGGCCAAAGTTTGATGGACCCCAGCGCTCTCGATGTTCCATCTTTTGGGTCTTATGGCAGCGGCCATTCCTACTGTCCCCCTGGCCAGACTGCACATGAGGGTTACCCAGTGGTCTGTTCGAGTCTAATGGCATCAACGTTTGGATGACATAAACCAATTAGTCATGATCTCCAACAGCCTTCAGAAAGACCTCCTGTGGTGGCAGAACTTCACCAACTTGTTGGTGGGAGCCCCCTTCCACTCTCTGGCTCCCTCCCAGACCTTCACCTTGGAAGCCTCCGGTATGGGTTGGGAAGTCTATTTAGAGGATCACAGAACTCAAGGTTCGTGGTCTCTTCAGGAGCAACATCTTCACATTAACATCCTGGAGACCAGAGCAGTCGTTACTCCTCCTGGGAACACTTCTGGTCCAGACAGACAACATGGTGACTGTCTGGTACCTCAAAAAACAGGGAGGTAACCACTCGTACTCTCTTTGCAGGGAAGCAATGGGAGTGTGGTATTGGGCTATTCAGCACGGTCTGTTTCTGACAGTAGTACACATACCAGGCGTGCACAGTGTCCTGGTGGACAGTCTCAGACGATCAGTAGCCAGGGCTTACGAGTGGGTACAAAAGCTGGAGATAGTCGAAGACCTGTTTCTTCGGTGGGGTCAACCAGACCTAGATCTGTTTGCCTCCCCATTCAACGCAAAACTACCCAACTTTTGCTCGCTCATTCCTGGGCATGGTGTTTTTTGGCAAGATGCACTGTCTCTCTCTTGGACAGGGAGGTTTCTATACGTGTTTCCTCCCTTTCCTGTCATTCAGAAGGTTCTGTTGAAACTTCAGGCTGAAAGGGCCCACTTAGCAGATTTGGTTCCCACTGTTCCAACAACTAGTTCTAGAACTGCCTGTCCTTTTGCCACTGTCTCACAGTCTTCTGTCTCAGGAGCAGGGCACCCTGGTCCATCCGAGTCTTCAGTCTCTCCGTCTTCATGCGTGGCACCTGTGGATGTAGTGGTTTCTCACTATGGAGTTTCCTCTCAGGTTGCTCAGGTCCTGGTGGAAGCCAGAAAACCCTATATCAGATCTACCTACGCCATGAAGTGTAAGAGATTTTCTATCTGGGCCACAGCCAAATGCTTGGACCCTTTTTCTTGCTTGGCCTCCCAGGTGTTAGAGTACCTCGTACATCTTTCTGAGTTGGGCCTAGTTTCTCCTCTGTTAAAGTCCATCTTTCTGCGGTGTCGACCTACCACCTTCTGGTGGAGGGCAAAACCCTAGCACAACTAGAGGTTTCCAAAACTTTCTTAAAGGGTATCCTTCACATCAAACCCCAGTCCAGAACCCCTGTCCTCCCTGGGATCTTAATTGTATGTTGGAGAAATTTACTTTGCCCCCTTCTGAACCGGTAGCAAGTTGTCATATGCGCATCCTGTCCTGGAAGACACTGTTTTTGGTTGCAGTTACTTCAGCTCAAAGGGTCTGAGCTTTCAGGCTTTTATTTACAGAGAGCCTTATTTGATTTTCCACAGTCCTGAGGACTAATCCTTCTTTTCTTCCAAAAGTGGTTTCGGAGACGACTCTCAACCAGAGTGTTGAACTGCTGGTCTATTTTCCTCAGCATTATAACCAGGGGGGAATATCTTTTACACACCTTGGATATACATTGAATTTTGAGGCATTATACCTCCCAGACTAAGGAGGATCGAACGTCGAACCAGCTCTTTGTGGCCTTTGCCTCCCAGTGCCAGGGCAAGGCCATCTCTAAACAGACTATTTCTAGGTGGCTGGCTAACTGTATTCACTACACTTACCAGAAATACGGAATAACCCTTCCGGGGCAGTAAAAGGCCACTCCACCAGAAGCGTGGCAACTTCTACTACTTTTTTCAGGAATGTGTCCACTGCAGAGATCTATGTAGCGGCCACTTGGTCTTCCATCCACACCTTCACTAAGCACTACAGTCTAGACATTGCATGTAGGCATTGAACTGGTTTCAGCCTTGCAGTTTTGCAAGGTCTTCTGCCTTAAGGCAAATCCTTAGTTGGCAGACATCTTCCTCCTCTGCTTGGAATTCAGTCCTGTATGTGAAGACCTACTGCAGGAATCATCTCAAAGTAAGATATAGCAGTTACGTAAGAACTTACCATAACAGTAGCTCTTAGAGAGAGGTTCCCACAGTAGGTCTAATTTCCCACCCACCTTCCCCCAGCTCCTGGAAATTTTCTTTTTTATTCTGTCTAATCCCCGGGTCTAGCCAAGGCACAGGGTCCCAGGAGTTGTTACTCCTTTCAGCTATCCTTTCTCTAGGTCTCCGGTTGAAAAGTACTGGAGTGCGGGCACGGGACCACCCCTTTTATAGTCTGGCTAATGTCACGTCACCTGATGTCGGGGGCAGTCCTTGCTGATTGCTAGCTACAAGTTTGCCATTTGAACCGGACGCCAGGGGTCGCAGTCCTATATGTGAAGACCTACTGCAGGAACCTCTCTCAAAGATCTACTGTTACGGTAAGTTCTTACGTAACTGCTATTTTCTTCAGGTCAATAGAATTTTTTCCTGTTTTCTCTGGCAGGTGAAACCTCCTCGTAGAGCTTTGGTAAAATTGATGAGATCCAGGGAGGCCGGGGGGTCTAAAAGTTCCCAATGTCTTTCTGTATTATTTGGCTATACATTGCTTCCGACTCTCCCTCAGGAATCACTCCACTTCAGGAACGCCGCATTCTTTCTATATTCCTCAATGGCTGGACAAGGAGGGCTTCCAGAGCCAACAGCTAGGCCTGCACCTTAGCTCCCTACTAGGAAGATCCCTGACTCCTTAAAAATTACTCCTGTTGGATACTTACTTTGCGCCCATCAGGAATTATGCCAACTGCTCACCCTAATGCCCTGCCATGATGTCACACAACCCATTCTGGAAAATTAGAACTTCAAGATTGCTGGGAAGGTACTTGACTAAGTCTGCTTGGCCCTACCTGGAATCCTTTTAGTCGAACATCTACGGTCTTCCAGTAAGCTTTTTACCTTTAAAGAAGCACGGCAAAGATTCAGCTGGCCCATATTCATGTGTTTCAAATACTTACAACTTCATTGTATGCTTTTCAGTCGCTTTGGATCTGGCAGTTGGTTCAGGGACTACGGCAACTTAGTACTCCCTTTATTACTGTCCACCGCCACCTCTCATAATATATCTTTTTTTTCACACTCGGCTCTGGGACCTCCTTGCTGAAAGGGAACAGGCATTCTACTGTTAATGGTACCAGAGACCCTCCCTCAGCAGGGCCACCCATGAGATTGGCCCTCACATTTGATAAATATATAAAATGGGACAGGTACTGCTTTATGCAATTTCAGATACTACATAATTTGTTCTACCCCCCTATTAAACTCCATAGAATGGGCAGGTTGCCTCTGGATATATGCACTAGATGTCAGGGAGACCGGGGCTCTTTACTTCATATTCTGTGACAAAGTTAGACCCTTTTGTAATGAGATTAGACGTTGGATTGACCCCCTCTTGGGCCTTGATCAGGCTTTCACCCCAGAGATGTATATTTTAGATAACTTCACCAGAATCTTACTGGGAAATCTAAAACCACATATGGCTCTAATTACAGCCTGCACCAAAAAGGTCATTCTTCAGCACTGTTGTGACCAAGCTATCCCCACCTACAGGGAATGGTACCAGGAAATTCTGTTTGCACTTCAAGCGGAGCATACCATTGCTAGTATGCCATACTTGTATAATAAATATAAACAAACTTGGGAACCTCTTTATACCTTGTTATCATTGAACCCTGAGTGAAAGATGGAGTATATCTGTCACCTGACATCTACGGGTTCGCATCCAGGAACTACCATTGTTGATCCTACACCCTTTGTCCTAAATATAATTACATTACACTGTACATTGGTTCTTCTGTTGCTATATCATAACTAATGTCATCCTTGTGATACCAGTTATATGCTGCACTCCGGAGACTGGGAGGAGGGTGGAAGAATGGGGGGGGAGACTATATTATTAAAGTTGTAACTTGATTGCGATATGGGCAAAATTACTGAATACTTTTTTTTTTGTGTGTGTCTTGGCTATTGATATGTATATTGAACATTCCTGCATGTATCTGATCTTAGTCATGTTTAACAAGGTTTCTTGAATTTAAAAAAAAAAAGATTGATGAATCACATTGAATTTCAGGATGACTTGCTGGATGAAAACTGAATCTCGATAACAAGCCTGTTACCACCAATGCTTCGCATAACTTAAAGGAGAACTGTACTCCGCCTGAAAGTAATTTTTTCTCCGTAGAAGCATTTTTTTTAAATACTGGTTCTAGATCTGTTATTGTTCCATCATTACAGACATATTGGCACCCCCGTTTGTGTTTCAGATTTATACTCTAGGATCAAATACCATTTTAGAACTGTATGATGTAGTATGTCCCTTGTTCAGCTCATCCATTGTTGGCCACAGTGTATCCTTGTTCTTTTATAGAACTGTGTGGTCAAGAGGGACATAAACGTCCGGCGGGGCTGAGGCGCTGGATGCCACACCAGTGACCCAGGTTCAGGAATGGACCCGGGTCACCGGGGGTTGGCAGGGGAGAGGAAGGATTGAGTGTCCCACGACTGCTCTTCTTCCTCTGGGGAGGGTTGGGACACTGTAGCGACAACTGGCGGAGGCCAGCTGCACTACAATAGCAGGCATAAGCATGGGAGGAGCGCCAAGTGGCTAAGTGCACATATGTGCTTAGATGCTACTGCATGTCCGGGCTTGTGGAAGTAGTGGGTGGCGATCTCATGGCTGATGACTGCGCCTGGTGCCCCAACTCCTGGGAGTATCCTGCCGCAGAGTACGTGAGTGATAATGGCCGGCTCTGTGGGTGTCGGCGGTCAGGGATTGTGGAGATCCGCTCCGCTGGCGAGGAAGAAAAAATAGAGATATGATATAAAAAAGAGGGACATAAACTACATCATACAGATCTAAACTGGTGCTTACCACCTGTGTGTAAATCAGAAATACCCACTAGGATCATTAAAAATCCTGTAGAGATAAAACCGTAGCAGAATTGCCACCAGTATTTAATAATCAGCTTTTACTGGGGAAAATAATGCATAGATTCAGCAAAGTTCTCTTTTTAATTTGAAAAATATTAGCATTTTTCCCACAAATTAACTTATGGGTGCACTAGGGTGGTTAAACATTAAGTGCTTGGAATGTACATGGACAGAATACAGTAAAGAATAACTACATTGCCAGATAAATTATTATGTAAGGAAATAACATGGTTAATGTAGGAATAAGTTAAGATATGGAAAACTTTAATCATTATGGTACGGTCTTTTGTAATTTGACTTGATCAAGTAATGAGAATTTTCTTGTGCTTTGTGTTTACTATTCTTTTTGTTTTATGCGGTACTATTATTGATGTGATAATGAAACATTATATTTAAAAATAGGGAGAGTGCTGTTCCCCATGTCACACCTTGTATGGGCTGGTAGTAAATCTTCTAATTAGCAAATAGGAAAAGAAAAAGCAATAATTGACAACTTTTTTGAAAGTTAATATCAAAATTCCTCTTGCATTATTTGTATCACACAACTTGTTTGCAGTTTACTTCAGTTTTTAAACCCTGTTATGTACCTACCTTTGTAACCAATATTTTACATAATTTGCCATGTCTGGATTTCCAGTATCCACTGTTACCTGTAACTAATTCTAGGTCGACCTGCAAATTGGTCTAGTAAATAAATTTCTGGGAGTACACTAGCTCATTAACATCAATAGGTACTTCGCTTCTTATTTTACATTTTCCTTATTCATCTCTCTTGCTCTTTTTCTCTTGCGTGCACACACACACACACACACACATTTTATGTGCTCCTTTTTCTTTATTAGACCTTATTAATATGACCTCTGATTTATAGTGGACTAACCTAGTCAAAATACATTTTCAATATTTGAAATTCCAGAACTTGCACTGTGAGTGCTACTCTAATTTCCAATTTTATTGGGATTTTGCTGTCTAGTAGTTATGTGTCTAAATATATAGAATGTAAAAGGGGGGGGCAAATTAAAAGCAAAATATAAATACTAAAATAACTCCACAAAATGCATGTAATACAGATACACTATTCTGGTATACAGTGTCAGTTTCCATAAAACTGAATTATTTTACTGCCCCCAGACTGTCAAACTCTGGGTTTTTTTTTTGTTTTTGTTTGTTTTTTTTTTTTTTTTTTTTTGGGGGTTACATTTTGTTTTGGGGGAAAAAATGTAAAACAGTGACCCTGTCTATAACCTGAAAATTGCTAACTCATCTCAGTTGTAGAAAACAAGTTGTTTTTTCTTTCTTACCACCATGTAAATAATTAACTTGTCTTTCTCTTTATAGATATGGAATTCGCCCTGAAAATGTAATTATCTACGGCCAGAGCATAGGAACAGTGCCATCCGTGGACCTTGCAGCTCGGTACGAGAGCGCTGCTGTTGTTCTTCATTCTCCATTAACCTCAGGAATTCGGGTAGCCTTCCCTGATACAAAAAAGACCTATTGCTTTGATGCATTCCCAAAGTACGTTCTTAGAACTTGCTATGTTAATTTTGTACTTTGAATTTGAATGTTTATTTTTTGGGGGTGGGGGGGTAAGCTGCATGAGATTTCTGAAAATTATTTTTATTTTGGTTGGTAAGGCTCTTAACACTAGCAGTAACATACAGTAAGCCTTTTTAAAGTAAATCTGATTTTGCAAGTGTTTATATAAATGTATAGGTGAGAATTATTAGTAAGCAGTATTCCTGTTTTTAATGTCAGCAAATTGCAGTTACTCCATCTTCCAAGCAGAATTATAAACTGTTACAAAGTAAGCATAATATGATCTACCTTGAGTGCGTCTGAACAGTAGTATATTACTACAGTAATGCAACGGTTGAATTTAAAGGAAAAAAAATACACATTCAGACAATCTGGCACTAACTGATCAATACTTGTGCAATTAAAGTATTTACCACTTGAAATAGTTTGTCTTATGCAATTATACACTACTTTTATTAATTCATTAGGCCAAAAGAGTGGTTTGGGGCATCTGCATAGAAACAGATTACATCCCAAATCGGTGGGCAGGTACTCTTGGGTAGTTTTGCACCTTGTACCTTTTTCATTTGCCTCTTTATTTCTAAAGAAAGAAAATCTGTTTGAAGTTGTCAAAATACATTGTTGTAAGTTTTGGCTGTTTTGCTTTGCATATGGTTGGGATGGTGAAATTGGAAAATACTATTCAGTGGTAGGAAAAAATGAAATTGTTATCCAAACACTTACAAAAAAATATTTCTATAGTTAAACTAGATCTGCTATCACTTGACATATCATCTGTAATTAATGTTGTTATCCCTTTTACAGTATTGACAAGATTTCTAAGATTACGTCACCGGTATTGATAATCCATGGGACTGAAGATGAAGTCATTGACTTTTCTCATGGTCTAGCATTATACGAGCGTTGCCAAAAGCCAGTGGAGCCTCTGTGGGTAGAAGGAGCTGGTCACAATGACGTAGAACTTTATGGACAGTACCTGGAACGATTAAAACAGTTTGTTTCTCAAGAATTGGTCAATTTGTAAAGGAATATGTGGAATATCTGTGAATTTTCTTTTTTGTTAGACATTGTATCCATCCTTTGTTTGCTGGGCTGCAAAATTAAACTGTGGTAAATATGCGGAGTAAAACCTGAAGGTTGTTTGCAAATCATGTCAGTTGCCTTCACAATGTACATGTAATGATTTGTGAACATCAGCAATGAAGGTTTTTATACCAGTATTAGAAAACTGGAAGAACACTATCATGCAGTCAAGCCTGTGTAATTTTTGTTTTGTTACGTTTTTAATACATGATCATCTCGTGGAGAGATTTTTTTTTCACTATAGATGTAAAAATGTACATCAAAACATTAGGAGTACTGTATGAAATTCTAATTATGTAAATTCAGAAAAGATGCTGTAAAAGTGTTGCCAAATGCTTCACCATATTAGAAGCAAGTTTCTTTATAAAAATGTGTTTTTAACATCTCAATGAACATACTGTGATTCCTTTCGTTGTGCGATGGTAATAATCGGCATAAGGAAGAGATCTCTAATCGGACATAAAAAGTTATGAAAATTGTCCAAGGCCTGACGGAGCTGCAGAGAACCACTACTTTGAATACCGGTAGCACTTAATGGCTGTCTGATTAGCACAATGTTGCAAATAAACTCCTAAGCACCATTTTTTATAATTTTATGCCTAGGCATTTTTTACGTAGGATTTAAGCATGAAGAATTGTTTTTGCACAACTGTATACAATAAAAATGTTTGTTGGGTTTTCTGGAGGGGTGAATAAATAGGTGGGCAATGTACTCTGATTGCAAGTGAAGTGTCTGGTTCAATGTGTTTCAATTTGTAAAGTTAAACAAGGAAGCTTTACATTATCTTTTTCTGTCATTGCACTTGCAAACCGTCTAGTGGTATTTTTCGTTCTCCTGACTTTGGGCACTAGGACTCTGCCTGGGTATACTCCTTGTAGCAAAACTCAGCCCTATCTTCCTTTTCTTGGTAATGATGTGTGTCAGTTGTATAACAAATCTCCCTGTGCTGATTTGCTTTGCTCACGGTAAGAATGCTGAAATTGGAAAAGATTATTTATTTGATGGTATGAAAAAATTAAATTGTTATCCAAACTCTTGACAAATTGTACTATTAAAATATATATTCCCACAGGTGTTTACTGGACCTACTCATGAGATGTCTATTTTTCATCTTGATGGAGTGGTTAGTGAATATTGTAGTCAGTTTCAGTTTTCTTAACCAGTGTAGTAAAACGTTTCCCTCAGAATAAATATCTCCACAAATCCCCACTCTGTGGCACTTGTTTTGCCAAATGTATGGCACTCTTGTATTAAACTGGTGTTCTCAAGTGGTAACACTGCATACAGTGCATTCCTCACAAGCTCTGTGGAAGTTATACCTCGCGACTTGAGTAAGCCTCCTATATGAGCAGTGTTTTTAGAAGTTAAAATCTCTTTCTGCCCTTGTACTTCCCTTAACACATTTCATTAGATCTTCAGTATCTGAAAAATATCTTTTCTAACAAGTACATATAATTCAATTTACGTTTTATTGATTTTTCGGTATTGTTGGGTAAAATATGCAGGAAGACAGGATTACTGACACTAAGACTTCATCTGCCCATCCTGCTTTTCCCTTAGCTGACGGTCCTCTTGTTACAATACAGTATGTTACCGTGGACATGATTATAATGTCACACACTGGATTGTGACTTTAGCAGAGGGAAAAGTTAGAGGGGCAAATAAATTGTGTGGTACATATGTCTGGTATATGCAATGGTCTAACTCAAAATATGCAATTTATCTTCAAGTATGATGGGGCAGGAACATAACTCATGTGTGATGAATTATAAAAGGCCTGCTTCTTCAGAAGTGATTGTAAACTGTTTATTTTGAGTTAGGCCATTGCATGTTCAATATGTACAGCATCAGTTTACTAGTTTGACTTTTAAATCTGATATTTGTTTGAACGTCTAAGTGTTTATCTCTCTTGCCCGTTGTATTTCTTCCACCTCCAGCACTCCTTCCAGTTTCCAATGCCTCCTCACTACCAAGCAGACTCGCCCCTCACTGCCACCTCAGGGATCTTCTCCAGACCTCGACCATACATCAAAACTTGTCCTACCTGGGACCCCCCCTCCAGTCATTGTGGAGGCACACCTACTAGAGCTCCTATACTTCCCTCCCAATTGGCCAGCTTATCCCTGTGAGTGGCCCCCCTGTGACCTGGCAGAGCAGCTAAAGATAGTGCATGACGGTTTGAGAAGACACTTGGTAGTGGCATGCCAGGGGTTCTTTGGCATTCAGGAAGGAGGCAGCAAGGCCATCATCCAGCATACTAGTGCGGCATTTTCACCAATTTTCTCCCCTCCCTCACTCTCTTCTGTATGCTGTGAGTGGGGGGGGGGGGTTGCCTGACTGCGCATGGCTGCCCACACCACAGTCACTAGGAGTTGCTAAACAGTGATGTGGCAAGCAGCTGCCACTTTCTGTTTTTCCCCACAGTTGGATGCACACTGTGGAAAAGAGCTTCATCTGGGTTCTGAAGCAATACAATTCGTTTCTGTTTGTTTTGGTCTGATGTCGTGTCAGCGTTCCAGAAAGGCCAGCTCTGAAGACCCATTTATCTGACATTGCCTCTGGGGGTAAAGTATTGCCCATGCGGTCCAGCACAGCAGATATATGACCTGTCTGTGGCCTAAAAATGACATTGACTCATGTGATGCCTGCTTCTTGTTTAACTTCCGGTTGCATGAGAAGAAATGTCTGAAGCTGAATTGCCCAGTTATGGTGATCTTGAGGCATCCCTCATGACCTCCAGTTGTTGTTCCATGTATCCTGTGGATCCTCTGGTGACCTTCCTCACCTCACTGGGTTGATGGCCATCCAGACTCCAGGTACCACTCCCGTGGCAGGCAGTACCACGCCATCACAGGAATCTAGACTGAATGCCTTTCTGTGGAAAAGTTTTTACATTTGCTCAGTGTCCCCTACCCACGCATCATACCAAACCCACATGGCTGTCTATCAGAGACTGCTGTGAATTCAGGTACACAGCCTGTTAACTGAACAGACTGTGTGGGACACAATGTGGTCTGCCATGGACATTGCAGACAAGGGCATGAAAGCAGCATGGCACCAGTTGAGTACATCTTAAAACACAAACAATGTGGCTTCCTACTCAGCAGCTTCATCCATCTGTTCATCTGTCTGTTTGAGAAGGATTTCATGGCCATGGCTATGACTATCTCACATGGCTTCTTTTTTTTTTGTTGTAAACTTTAAGTTTTTCAGCAAGACAACAGCTTACGTAGGTTAAATGGAAATGGAATGCCGGCCCGGTGTCGCTGAGAATTGAGGCACTGGGCGCCACACCAGCGAGCCTCGGGCAGTCGGGAGGGGGTTGGTGGGGGAGAGAATCAGCGTCTGGACTGCTCTCTCTCCTGGGTGGAGGGAAAAGTCCCAGGCAGTTAGTGGCAATCAGTGGAGACTGGGTGCACTACAGGATGCAGGAACTTTACTAGGGGAAGACGTTGGGCGATCACCCTCTGGATGTGTGCAGGAATGCGCATGTAGCAGGCTGGGAGGCACTGCATGACCCATGTCTGGGGGAACTAAGAAATCCCTTCCCTCCTCTGGTAGGCGAAACGGGCCCAGTGGCAACGGTCCCATGTCCACCACCGGCCGTCAGGATGCTCAATCCGGATCTCTCCCCCATGTCAGCTGTCCATCCAATACTCTAGATGGGGCACCGATAGGAGATGGCAGTCCTTCCACGGAGGACACAGACCCGGGGGTTCAGGTAAGCTGCACGGGGAAGAGGGGTGGTCCACGCTTTAGGCAGGACAGGCAGAGCCGCAGACCAAATGACCACGCTGGAGAGAGGCCAGAGGTAGGGGGTGAAGAAAAAGAGTTTGAAAAAAATTAATAAATGGAAATGGGATGAAAATTTCCACATACAGTCCATTCATGACAGAGAGAATTAGCCATCTTATGAGCTTAATACAACTAATGAGGCCAATCAATGAATTTACCTTAGTACAGGACATTCTAAAGGAACTCAGATTCCTATACCAAAGTGAGGATACCCATCTATAGGGCCCAAACCGAGAATAATATAGTTTTTCTATTTATACATACCTACTTCCCCAAAAGTAAATCCTTTACCTCAAGAAAATAAGAATGTAATGTAGACTAACCCAGATGGTTTCGATCTCTAAAATAAAAGACCCCTAAAATGGCAGGTTATGCTATACTACATCTAGAGCAGATTTGAGATCGGCACGAAATTTGGAACTAGTAATTCCAAAGACTAGAACAGCAAAGGCAAACTCTGCACTAATAGTGAGCAGGTCTAAACTTTGGAATAGATTACCAGATCATCTGAAAACAAAGATAATTGTCCCGTGGTATATAATTAAAAAATTGTTAAAATCAGAAGTTTATCAAACTGACAGTGTCTCTAGTTAAAGGAAAACACTTTTATTGTCACTCTTTATTGATTCATTATCATGATTATTGGCTACTTTCATGCTGTTATTAAATGTAAGATGGATAAGACTAGGCTTTGTACTTTTACAATTTGTTATGTATGTTGTTTATGGATAAATAATGTTATAGGAGTGACAGAGTACTCTCTGCAAATGTGTATTTTCTAATGTACTATGTGTAACTTTTTACCTTTATGTAACTGAAATTTTTACGGTTTGCACTGGACCCCGTTGAAATGAGTCTGACCATTCAAAGGGTTATAGTTTTCCTGAATTTATAAGGAATACATTTTTACAAACAATTTTTTTACAAACTACCTCTCAAATACTTACAATTTTTAGACGGTTCTACATGGAACTTTATGCAGAGGCTTCCCCTCTGGGCCCAAACTTAATAGAAAGCTTTTTAATAATAATTTTAATTTTTATGGTGCCTTTCAAAAACTAAGGCACCGAACAAAATTTTAAATGACACATCGAACATCTCAGCATCCTAAATAATATAAAACAACTGATACAATTAAAGAAGAAAAAATCAGTCACCAAATGCTTGGTACCACAAGTATAGTTTTAGGGCCTGTTTAAATCCCTCCACGGTCATGCACTCCTCTAACTGGCGGGGTAGAGAATTCATAAGGGTTGTAGCGACGTGCATAAATGCCTGGGCCCCAGAAGATTTCAGACACACCCTTGGAATCTATAGCAACCCATCATACTAAGATGCATACTAAGATTTTATTAGGAGCTAGGGAGCGGTGAGGCTCATAATTGCTCCTGTTTATTAATAATCCAAAGTTGGATGTGATACATTTATCCAACTGATTTTTAAGTCATTTTAGAGCTACTAATAATATCAATTGGAAGAGCATTCCAGATCTTAACAAAATATAACGTAAAAAAATATTTCCCTGGTATATGTTTATAACGTCTTTGTTGAATCTGTAAAGGGTGTCCTCTGAGGTTGTGGGTATCTTCTTTAAAAGTAAACCCAAGGTTTTCCAATAAAATAGGGCCATTAATAATGTCATACATTAATAAGAGATCCCCTCTCAATCTTCTAATAAATAACGACATTAGAGTAAGAGATTGTAATCTGTCTTCATATGACATATCTTTAAAGCCTTTTATCATTTTAGTAAATCTCCTTTGAATTTTCTCAATTTTTACAATATCTTGTTTCTTATAGGGACACCAGAATTGTGACAAGAAATCTAAATGTGGGAGAACATATGCCCTGTAAAGTGGCATAAGTACTTCTTTTTCTGCAGATTTAATGTTCCGTTTGATTGCCCAAATAACACTATTTGCCTTATGTATTACTTCATTAATTTGAAGGTCAGGGAGGAATTTGTTAGTTATAATGACCCCTAGATCCTTTTCACTTTCTGTATCCAGAACTAATTTATTATCCAATATATAAACATGTTTAGGGTTATTAGCTCCAAAATGTAAAATCTTGCATTTTGCATGATTTAATTTCATTCCCCATTTTGAGGCCCGTAAAGAAATATTATCCAAATCCTTTTGTATTGCATTGATTTGCTCACTATTTTCACATGGTCCTCCAATCTTAATATCATCTGCATATTTAATGACATTAGAGATACAAGTCTTAAAAATATCCATTACAAATAAATGAAATGGACATGGACCCAAAACAGAGCCCTGAGGTACTCTGCTGGTAATTGATCCTGGATGTGATAGTTGGCCATTTATTAGGACTTGTTGTAAATGCTTATTCAACCAGTTAGCTATCTAACGAACCAAAGTTGAATTGATGTTTATTTGATATAATTTTGTTATCAAAGCCCAGTGAGAGAGTAGATCAAAAGCTTTACTGAAATCCAAATATACTGCATTGTAGGAAATCCTACAATCCTGTTTAAAACTGACGTCCTCATAAAAGCACATCAAATTAGTCAAACATCCTCTACCTGATTTAAATCCATGCTGTTCAGAATCAGTATTTGCAAGATGGAAGTGAGCATATCTTTAATTAAACTTTCCGGTATTTTACAAATTGAAGATGTAAAGACTAATGGGACTGTAGTTGTCACAAAGGTTTCTAGGACCTTTTTTTTTTTTGAGCTGAGCGGAGCGATCGCTCAGGGCGGTAAGGAACCAGGAGCTCTTTCAAGTAGTCTGGCCCCAGTCCGTATAGGGTGTTAAAAGTCAAGACTGACTTTAAAGGTAATCCGCCACTGTACCGGCAGCCAGTGCAGTCCGTGCAGCACTGGCAAAATATGACAAGACCAGGAAGTTCCTGTCAAAAGACTGGCCGCTGTGTTCTGCACTAGCTGCAAGCAGCAGAGTTCCACCTCAGGTAGCCCTAGGTAAAGGGAGTTGCAATAATCCAAGTGCGAGCACACAAAGGCATGGACCAGTGTAGGAAGACTGTCGGACAGAACAAGATGCTTTACCCTAGAGATGTTCCTCAGATGGTAAAAAGAGGACTTGACAACTGCTGACACCTGCGAATGCAAAGTCAGTCCTTCATCAAAGATTACTCCCAGGTTTCATGCCCATTCAGAGGTTGGGAGTGATAAGCCCCCAAGGAAAAGCCCAGAGGGCAAACCAGCCCCCGGCCCCCCTATCCGGCTCACCGGGTCCACAACCAACACTTAAGTCTTTTCCGAGTTCAACTTCAGCCAACTCGAATCCATCCACTCCTGGATTTCTGCGAGGCAGTTGTTAAAGACTGAGAGATTTCCTCCTGGTCAGGAGCAAAAGAAAGGTAGAGCTGGGTATCAGCATAGCAGTGAAACCTCAGCCCATACCTTCTTACAGTGTCTCTGAGGGGCAGCATGTACACTGCGAACAACATGGGGGACAACACTGAACCCTGAGGAACACCACAAGACAGAGAAACTGGGTCTGAGGAATAAACCCTGGACACCACTCTCTCAGTTCTTCCATTGAGGAAAGATGTAAACCACCTGAGGACTGCACCCGACAGTCCGCAGATGAACCTCAGGCAACCGAGTAGGACCCCATGGTCCACAGTGTCAAATGCTGATCAGAGATCTAGAAGAACCAATATGAAATGTTTTTTCTGATCTCTAGCCATCAGGAGATCATTGAGCACCCGAACCAGCGCTGTCTCAGTACTGTGCCTCTTTCAAAACCAAGACTGGAGGGGTTCATAGATGTCATGGATGGTCAAATGGTTCTCCAGCTGTACGGCCGCTACTTTCTCAATCACCTTCCTTAAAAAGGGGAGGTTTGAGATTGGTCTGTAGTTCACATGGCAGTCGGGATCCAAAGAAGCTTTCTTCAAGAGGGGTGTTACCACCGCCTTCTTCAGGGAGCTAGGAAACTCACCTGTTTCCAAGGAGCACCAGACTATCCATGCTAGGACCGGACCAATGGAATCAGTACAACCCAAGATCAGGGAAGTTGGTCCTGGATCGAAACTACAGCACGTGGGATGTGCACCCTGGACAATCCGCATGACATCCATGAACTCCGGTCGGTCAAAGGTACTCCAGGAAAGCTGAAAGGCAGTGGCCACGTGCTGATCCAAAGCAATGCCCATAGAGTGTGCTGGTTGGAGTACCGCCCTGCTGTCAGCCACCTTAGTCGCAAAGAATCGAGCAAGTTCATCACACTCTACTTGTGAAAAGGCTTTCTGAACTTGCAGACAGGCTGGGCTGCACAGTCTGTCTACAGTACAAAAAAGCTGAGCTGGTCAATTCTGAGCGGCAGCAGTCTCCCCTCATTGGGGTAATCCTCCCTTCCTAATAATATAGAGCTTTAAGGAGCTTATTCAGTTAAATTCATACTTTGGCAACAAAACTATCTGTTCTTTTAAAACTTAAGACATTCAAAGATTAGCTTACGTTTATATGGTAGATAAAGTGATCAAAATTTCAGTAATGCTGTTGGAATTCAAGGGCTTCAGTTACAAAGTGGAGTTAAAACCTCGCAGCAGGTTATTTTAACAGGAAAATGCATTGTCTCACTAATTTTCCTTTTTAGGAAATAGAAATAGGGACTATTAAATGTTAAATATTTGGGATATTACCATGCCGCTCATGGGCCCAATTAAACAGCAATTTATTGGATGTAATAGATCATAGTAATATGTGGTAAACCCTCTATGATGTATCTTACAGATGTAGCATGACTTTACAATTGCGTGTATTAAGAGGGGTGGCGCCCTCAATGAACATGTACTACTTGTTCTGATACGTACTACGTCAGGATTTGAGCTGTATGTTCACTGAAAAACAAAGTAAAAAAAAAAAACTATCAATCTGCAGTCACCCGTAAGAAGGCACAGTTCCTGTCCGGTGAGGAAAGGAAAGATAAAGGAGGCATAACTAGGGAATCATTTGGGGGCATATCCTAGGCTCTCGAAGATCCCTTCTCCCCTCTTCCCATAGCCCATCAAGTCGCTTTCCAATAACTTTTTAAATGGAGATTAATTCTCCTAGTCACAAAAATTAGCCAGTTTTTAAGTAAAGTCTCAACGGGGGAAGAAGAGAGAGAACAATGTTTGCAGTACTGGCCTGTTCAGGAGTCTGTAGTAGTCTCATCCTCTGATTCTTGATTTGACTGTCTTCCTACGACGGGAGGTAACTGCATGGCACTGAGCACATTTCTGGACTTCTGCCGAATCGGTGAATAAGAACACTTTGCCTTAATGCAGGATTCTTAATCTTGCTGGGAAGACCATTCCAAGTGCGATGTCCACTTCCTGTAGCAGTGCCAGCACTCCGTCGAACCGTTTCCTCCTCTGGCGCGTCGCGTAGCACAAATCTGGAAATATAGAAATCTGTTGACCTTCAAAAAGCAGGGTACACCGTCTTCTTGCCAATGCTAAGATGCGATCTCTTGTTCCTGGACCATCCAGAACTGCTATGGTAACTCTGGGAGCTTCAGAGTTATCTTGTCGACCTCTCTAGGCGACTCTATAGGCATTTTGAAAATTAATGTTCTCATTCTACATCGACTTTTCTAGTTGTAACTCCAGCCAGTCTTTTACAAATGAGAGCAAATGATTGCCCTTGCATCGTTCAGGCATTCTGATAATTCGTATAGTAGAAGAGCATGCTTGATTTTCCAGAGACTCAATTCTGGACCGTAAATGGGCGTTTTCCTTGATCAGGCTGCTCATGGCTCCCAGAGTGGCTGCTGCTCGTTGCTTAGCCTCTAGAGTTTGTTTGTAACCGGGGCATCTCAGTCTCCAGAGTAGTAACTCGATTCCCCAGGGAATCAAACTTTTTTGATAGGGTTGCTACCGAGGAAATCAGTCTGTTAAGCTTTATACCAATACTTTGGAGTGTCTCAGTACCTGAGTCCAATGCAGATTCCATGCGGCCTTGTTCGGATCAGGTGGCGAGAGGAGCAGGAGTATTTTTACTTTTTATTCCTTCCTGCTGTACCTTATCTTTTTTTTGGATTGCCCATCCTTGTGCCTTATCTATTCCCACGCCTGCAGCTGCCTTTAATTTTGTAATTAGCTTGCAATAAAACACTTTTATTTCAGTAAATTAATTTGAGTAATTCAGAGCCTCAGCTTGGAACCACCATATTGCTCAGGCTCCACAGCCCCCAACACCGATTGATAGGCCTGATAATGGTCCATCAATCTAAGGTGGTCGACATCAAGGGTGGATTTTTGCCGGCAACGCTCTAACCTTCATCCTAGTAGCCGCCTCTCCCTCAAAGTCCCATCAAACCATGGGGACCAAGGGCGAAGGGAGAGAGGACGAACGCGGACAGGAGCAGTGACATCCGGGGCTGCTGAAATGCTATATTATAGTCTACTACGAGGGCCTCTAGGTTACTGTTTGCCACCGGGAGGGTTGATAGGTCAAGTACCACCTTCAGAGCTAGCAACTCATAAAGGATGATACCTGACCATCTCCACAGGGGAAGACCTGCGAAGGGGGACACTGAAACTAAACCCCACGGTGTAGTGATCAGATCATCCAACTGGTTCCACTCCTAGATCAGAGGCTTCGATCCCCAGGAGGAAGACTAAGTCAAGAGAGTGACCATGTTTATGGGTAGCAATGGTAACTATATGTGCAAGGCCCAGAAATGTCATCAACTGGAGGAAGTATTGTCCAAATTGCAAGAGTTCGTCATCGACCCAGGTGTTGAAGTTGCCCAGGACCGTCAGCCTGGGTGACTCAAATGCCATGTTAATGATGAAGTCTGCCACTTCCTGAAGGAACCGCTTCTCATCTCTGGGTGGACAGTAGATGAGAGCGATCCTGCTACCACAGCACATTCAAATGGCTCAGTCTCCTCAACTGGTACACTCATGAGGTTAAGTTTGGTCTTAAAACAGACCACACCAACCCCACCCACGCGATCCAATCTCTGGCGGTGAATCACAAAGTACCCGACTGGAGTTAATGCCTCCAGTATGGGGCCAGAGTTCTCGTCCAGCCAGGTCTCAGTGATGCAAGCCAGGTCCGCCATTCCTACAAGACCTGCAATAATTGCAGTCTTGTTTTTAATGGACCTGGCATTGCATAGCACCACCCGAGCTGAATGAACTTCCAGGGCCGCCCGAGCCACCTGCCCACCAAAATTGATAGTGCCCTTGGATATGGAAACAAGACATGACTGACCACTGTCTTGGTTCCATTTCGCCCCAGGGCATCTCCTGAATCTTACAACCCCAATGAGGTGGTTTCTGCTTGTTCACCTTCCCCTGTCCGTGCACTCCTCCCCCCAGGCTACCCAGCCTCACAGCGCTGGTAGATTATGAAATACAGTGGGGGGAGAGAAAGGGCAGAGGGCGCAGAGAGCACAAGGCGAATAGTGCACAACTGTGGGGGTAAGGCCTCCAACACATTCTGGTGACCAATATAACAAAACAGCTCTCACTTAACTAAACCAACTATATTCCTAAAGCAAACGTATAATATAAAAAAAAAAAAAAATACAACAAAATATGAACCCTCGACACTTACTTAAAAGAAGATAACTAACCCTCAAACATCCATCCTTTATAATAAAATGAATAACTAACCCTCAAATACCCCTTCCCTAGCATAAAATTCTAAAATATAAACGACTGAGTCTTGGGCAGAAGTAGATCTGCTTGAAAAGAGTTCAGTCACAAATGGATGATAATTCTAATGCTGTAAATTAAATCGAGTGCAAAGAAAGCAAGTCAAACAAGAGTAGCAGATATCTTCAGCTCCCCAGGCCCTCTCACTGCCTCGGGAGATTTACAGGGCTCGGGCACTCTCACTGTCTGTCCTGAACCAGAAGATAGCATCAAATTTATGGATGTCTTCAGCCCCCGTGCCCTCTCACTACCTGGGGGGGCCGACAGAAACACAGGCACTCTCACTGCTTGCCAAATAACAGCAATCAGTCAGATAATGAAAATTGAAGGTCTGACCGTATGCAGGCAAAGAATCTTTGGAACTAACATCCTTGCTCACGATCCATACAGCGAGAAAAGCGAGGGCCCAGAAAATCCCATACAAGGGACCGCGGCGGGAAAAATATCCCATAACCGCCCCTTGGTTCTCCACTGGCGCCAACTCCACCAGTTGGCCTCCTGGAGAACCCCAAGAACTAATCACTGCCTGCCCATTCACCTGACAGAACCACATTCCAGTTCCCCAAGCAGCCCCACCCAGCTACCAGTCGCCCTGCAGGGTCAGGACCACCCACTACAGCAGATAATCCAACTCCTACGCCCACCAAAGGTGCTGTTACAGGACCATCAACCGGGAAGTGCAATCCAAGGCTAAAGCCGGAACAAGAGAGATTCTCTCTTGTACTGCACTAGTCCCAGCAAATCAATTTTCCAAGTAATCTACCACCGCTCCTCAACTATTCTCCATGAGGCTTCCTATCTCCCGCTCCAGCCACAGGACTGAAAAACGGCAAATCCAGATAAATCCAAGTAGATTCTAATAAAAGTATAAATAGGCTAGTACAGATCTTCATGTAGGCAGAATGACAGCGGGCTCAAACGAATGGCCCTAGTGCACACTACAGGGTCATTAGAAAGGACCCGGTGTCGCTCTACAAGTTAGCTAGCGGCAGAGACAAAGAACAGGCAGGGGAAAAAAAGTCAAACGATCGAGTAGTAAACAGGGAAGTGAAAACAGGAGAAATATAACAAAAGTCAGTCACAATCACAGTCTAGCTACAAAATTGCGAGAGTAGCCTACAGCACGCCTAGCCTGGCATGCTGTAAGAAGGAGGAGCAGGACTGAAGCTGCTATCCCTGGGAACTTAACATATTGAGCAATTACTCCACCCTATCATGGCTAAGGAGCTTTACAGTCCAAAACCTTAAAAATGGGAAAGGTCCTGGCCCAGACAACTTTGGAGCCAAATTTTATGAACGTACATTTGAATTGATAAAAGACCCTTTTCTTACAGCCCTCAGGGAGAGCCATACTATGGCCAAGTACCCCCATATCTTGGACTCAGGCCATGGTCTCTGCCATTTTTAAACCTAACAGACCTCCCCATCTTTGTGATTCATACCGTCCTATCTCTGTCTTGAACCTAGACTATAAAATTTATACCAGTATTTTAGCACATCGTCTTGATGATATTCTTCACTCTTGGTTCATCCAGATCAATTTGGATTCATCAAATCCAGTCAGACCACAGATGATATTAAAAGAACCTTATATATAATTAACCATGCTCATTCCTCCAAGACCCCATTGGTAATCCTCGGTTTAGATGCCCAAAAAGCATTTGATAGGGTATCCTAGCTGTATCTCCAATCTGCTCTTTTGGCTTCCCACAAGAATTTTTAGATAATATCAAAGGAATATATACCAATCCCAAGGCCACAGTCAAAATGAATTGATACCATTCGGCCTGTTTCCCTTTATTTCACACGTACAAGATGAAATGAAGGGAAATGAGCAAACTAATCAGAGTGACAAAAGCATCAACAGAGGAGAGGATTGCCATGGAGGTCAAAATAGGAAACCAGACATTCTTTAGACACACCAGTGAAAAAGACGAACGGCGATATAGTCAGACTTGTGAGAGAAGGTGGAGGACATGCAGAGAATGATGCAGACAAAGCAGAACTCTGTAGATATTTTCACTCCATTTTCACTAGAGGGAAGGGGAGGGGTGTGGACCATCCTTGCCAGAAGAAAATACAAGCAGCAGAATAAATTTAGAACCTCTTGCAGAGGAAAGAGTCATGAAAGAACTGTAAGAGCTCAAGGTGAACAAGGCTATGGGGCCAGATGACATTCACCAGCGATTACTGACGGAGCTGAAAGAGGAACTGGCAGCTCCCTGGCCAGACTATTCAACCTATCGCTGGAACTTGGAGAAGTACCAGAGGACTGGAGAAAGGCCACAGTTGTCCCACTCCACAAAAAATGGCAGCAGGGAGAGTGCTGACAACTACCATCTAGTAAGCCTGGCCTCAATCGTGTGCAGAACAATGGAAGCCCTACTGAAGGAAAGGATTGTATCCTTTCTCAAGGAAAATGGCAAATTGGACCAAAGACAGCACAGTTTTACTGCAGGAAGGCCATGCCAGACAAATCTGGTAGGCTTTTTCAACTGGGTGACCAAGGTAGTAGACCAAGGCAACGCTGTCAGCATTTACCTGGACTTCAGCAAAGCCTTTGATTCAGTCCCACAAAGATTATTAAACGGTACAGCATGGGGGTGTGTCAAAAGGTTGGAGACTGGATAAGGGAGTTGGCTCAGAGGAAAGACACAGAGGGGCTTTAGTAAATGGCTCACTGCCAGAAGAAAGGGAGGTGACTAGTGGAGTGCCACAGGGATCGGTACTGGGTCTCATCCTATTTAACATTTTTTCCAGCAGCATATCCAAGGGCCTGGAAGGCAAAGTGAGTTTGTTCGCTGATGACACATATTTGTAATAGGGTGGACACTCCCATCAGAGTGGAAAGGATGAGGACTGACCTTGGAGTTCAGCATTTTGATGTGTTGTTGGTAAAGCTGTTTGAATTGGAGACCTGTTTCTTTTGGTAGCAAACCTATTTTGGGGGCTTTGAGTAGAATTGGGATTCCTTTTGCTGGCTTCACTAGCTGCAAAGTTTAGTGCATAGTGGGGGAAGGGTGCTAATGGTCTGACCAGGGGCCTCGGCTACCTGATTGTTTCTGGAAGACTTGGGCTGGTCCCACCACTCCCAGCCCCTCACACCTGCCCCAGGTCTGTGATTTCCTTTATACGGGGTTCTGCATCACTTCCTCAAATGGGCAAAGGACATGCACCTGTCATAGCAGAAGCAGATATCCAGGAAAGGAACAGCAGTGACTGAAGAGAAGACTGCTGTCTCACTGGAAGGGAAGTAACTGCCAATTGAGGTGCTTTCATTGCTACTTTTTTGCATTGCTATTTGCATTCTGGAAAGGAGGAGTAGGAGTTTGAAGAAGGTTGTGCAAAAGTTACTTAAAGTCTCTTTGTGGGTGTGGATAGGAAAGTAAAAAGCAGTTGCTCAATCTATCTAAACGTGTACAACAAAGGGGGTAGGAGAAATTAAGAAAATAATGTTTTGCACTGATAGAGGGGATACTTGGGGTAGTGTTTGGTATCCTTCATCTGGAAGGTCGCTGGTGGGCAACGACAGCAATGGGTAGGGTGGTAGGATGCAACAACTGCAGTGCACCAATCTTTCTAAAAAAATGCCTGGAGTGTGGGGGGGGGGTGTTTATTGTGCAACCACATAGAGAAACGTAGGAGATTGAGGGTCTGCAGGAGGAACTAGACAGGCAAGGCAGACTGGGGGTGGGTTTAGCCCAGTACTGGAGGGAGGGCAATTTGAGTCAACAGTGGTGAGGAGAGGGTCAGAAGAAGGGACATGGAGACAAAGGGGCCCAGAACAGGAAGAACGATTGCCAGGGAAACCAGGTCAGGAGGCAAAAGACAAATGGAAGGAGGAGATAGGGACTTGGGAGGAGAAAAAGTGGCAAAAGTCATGGAGTGGAAAGGAGAGAACAGGTCACTATGAAGAGAGAGGGAGTGGGCATATGTGAAGGGTTTTCAGAAAATAGTTTTGCACTGCTAGAGAGGAAGAAGGAGGAGGGAAATTATGCAATTGGAGGAGTAATTGATAAGTGCCTGGATCAAACCTTTGTGGGGGGAAGTTCTGGGAGAATTGCAAAAGGGGAAATGTGCAGGAGGAAGAAGAGCAGCCAGAAATGAGAGATGGAGATGAATGGAAGCAAGCAGGGAGTAAGATGGGTAGAATCTTAGTGCTGGGGGACTCAATACTAAAAGGAGTCAGGTGGAGTAGCAAGGGGGAGAGGCGTAGTTGCATTTGGGTGGAGGCCATTCCAGGAATGAGAGTGGAAAGGGTGGGATAATCTGTTCTGAAATATACTAGAAGGGGTAGGGACAAGCCTCATTTAATTATACATCTTGGGACGAATGACCTGGCTGACATAACAGTAGATATAGTCCAGAGGAGGTTTGTAGAACTAGGACAATTATGTGAGGGGGCAGGAAGATCAGTAACTTTTTCAGAGATACTGCCAGTACCCAAGGCAAGCACAACAAGAACGCTGAGAAAAGAGGAATTTAACGGATGGTTAAGAACCTGGTGTTATGCTAAAGGGTATGGGCTGTTGGGGGGGGGGCGGGAGCTGGGAGGACAGTAGTCTCTATGCCAAGGACAGACTACACTTGAATGAGGAGGGAAAGAAAGTGTTTAAACAGAGGATGGAGGAGTACATAGAGGAAGTTGGGAATTTAAACTAGGAGCAGAGGCTGGTAAGTGGGCAAGAGATATGCAGAGACCACAGGTGGGGAAACCCATATGAGCTTACCCCCCATAACAGTGACAAAGGACAAATGGCAAGTACTGTTGGTGATGCTAGAAAAGGAGGGCAGGATGGAAGGTGGTTACCCTTAATGCTAGGAGCCTTGGGAGGAAAACTGCAGAGTTACAGGTGGACATTGCAGCCATCACAGAAACATGGGCCACCCAATTCAATGACTGGGACCTGTCTGTACCAGGGTACAGGTTATTTTGTAGGGACAGGGTGATTGGGAAAGGAGCGGAGGTGGCACTATATGTGAAGGAAGGACTGAAGTGTGTAAGGAAGGAGGGTAGTACAGAGTCACTTTGGATGCAAATCCAGGTTTCCAAGAATAGGATTCTCAGAATGGGAATGGTGTACAGGCTGCCATCTCAGACGGAGGAGTCAGACGGAATTAGCGGGACAGATCAGGAGGACCTGTGAGAAGAGTAGTGTGGTGATTGTGGGGGACTGCAGCATGCCAGGAGTGGACTGGAGTACCTCAACAACCAGGAACAGAAGGGAGCAGGTACTACTGGATGCCTTCCAGGACAGCTTCCTGCTGCAAATGGTCAGTGAACCAACCAGGTTAGGGAATACCTTTGTGCTGGCAAATGGGGACTTTGTGAGAGAAGTTATGGGGGAAGAACTGCTGTCAGAGAGTGACCACCACTTAGTATGGCTCACATTGGATATGGGCAAGGAAGGAATGGAATCTGGCACAAGAGTGCTGGACTTAAGGAGGGCCAACTTTGGGAGGATGGGGGAAGTGGTAAAAAGGGTACCTGGCCAGAATTCAGCCTAGTATGGACACTAACCAGAGGTGGGTGCTCATAAAGCTGGGGGATAGTGGAGACAACCAAAACCTGCTGCAAGGCCCAGAGCAAGAAGGCTAGGGCTAAGAAACCAAGCTGATTGAGCAAGGAAGTCCTAGAAAGGTAAGAAGGAAAAGAGCGGTCTTTAGAAGGAGGGAGGAGTACTCAACAGAATCTAAGGAGTTGACTCGGGCAGTAAGGGGAGCCAAGGCATCTACGGAGCTCAGGCTGGCACAAGGCATTAAGAAGGGGGAGAAGGACTTCTTTAGGTACATCAGGAAGAAAAGGAGCTGTAAGGATTAGGAAGGAGAGGGGTTGGGTGGAAGCAGGGTGCGATAAGGCAGAAGCACTAAATGATTACTTATGCTCGGTGTTTACTAAGGAGAAGAGGGGGGTGACACCTTAGGGGGGAGGAACAGCAGAAATGGGGACAGATGGAGAAATCAGGGAGGGCAGAGTTTGGGAGGGTTTGAAGGCACTGAGGGTGGACAAGGCACCAGGCCCAGATGGCATCCACCCCAGGGTACTGAAGGAGCTGGCAGAGGTACTTACGGGACCTTTGGCAGGCCTATTTAGTGCCTCACTGTATTCTGGGTGTGTACCTCAGGACTGGAGGATGGTTCATGTGGTACTCCTCCCCAAGAGTGGGCCCAAGGATGAACCAGGGAACTACAGACCGGTGAGCCTCACATCCATCGTGGGTAAGCTAATGGAGACTATCCTGAAGGAGAGACTGGTGGCCCTCCTAGAGGCCTACAGGACAGCAGACAGCATGGCTTCATACGTGTCTGATCCTGCCAAACCAACCTGGTGGAGTTCTATGACTGGGTAACTAGGCAACTGGACAGGGGCCATGCAGTGGATGTCCTGTATCTGGACTTCAGTAAGGCATTCGACTCGGTGCCACATGGAAGGCTGGGAAGTAAGTTAGAAGGCACAGGTGCAAAGCTAATGAGATGGGTAGTGAACTGGCTTCAGGGAAGGCAACAGAGGGTGGTGGTGGTTGGGGAGCGCTCACACCCAAGGGTAGTGACGAGCGGTGTTCCACAGGGCTTAGTGTTGGGACCAGTGTTTTTTGATATATTTATTGCAGACATATCACTGGACATCAAGAGCAAGATCAGTCTGCTGATGATACCAAGGTAGGAGCAGTGATGGATGACCTAGGGAGATGGCAGGGGTTGCAGGATGATCTGGCCAAGCTTGAAACCGGGTCAGACACCTGGTAACGGGGGTTTAATGCCAAAAAGTGCAAGGTTATGCATTTTGGGATGAAGAACCCAAGGAGGAGTTAGCAGCTGGGCGGGGTGCAGCTAGCCCAGACAAAGGAGGAGAAGGATCTGGGGCTGCTCATTACAGGGTCAGTGAACAACTCGGCACAATGGAGGAAGGCAGCTGCAAAGGCCAACAAAATGCTGGGTTGCATTGCAAGGGGTATATCCTCGAGGAGGTGATTCTGCCACTGTATAGGTCATTGGTTAGACCGCACCTGGAGTAATGTGTGCAGTACTGGTGCCCGTATCTGAAGAGGGACATTAAGTTACTGGAGGGGGTGCAGCGCAGGGCAACAAAGATGATCAAGGTGCTAGGGGACTTATCATATGAGAGGAGGCTGAGGAAATTGAACATGTACTCGCTGGAGGTGAGGAGGGACGGGGGAGAGACATGATTGAAATCTTTCAGTACATAAAAGGAATAAACAAGATGGGTACAGAGGGGCTGTCCAAAGTAAGGAAGGGGAGGGACACCAGGGGCCATGATATGAGAGTGGAGGGAGGAAGGTTCAGGAGGGAGATGAGAAGACACTTTTTTTACAGAGAGGGTGGTGGCTGAGTGGAATGCGTTACCTGCAGAAGTGGTATCCAGTAGAACAGTGGACTGCTTCAAAAGGGGATGGGACAGGACAAGGGGAAGGGTGGGGCAGCTGCAGAATAAGGGGTGCTAGCTGCACATTTGAGCAGACTTGATAGACCTCTAGGCCTTTATCTGCTGGCAAATTTCATATGGAGAACGGGAAAGGTCACAAACATGGCAACTGAATTTCACCACTAAAAAGTGCTAAGTAATGCACATTGGGAAGAGTAATCCAGACACAGACTACCTCATGGGAGGGGTTAAACTAGAAACCACAAAGCAGGAAAGAGATCTAGAGATAATCATTTCGATTGACCTGAAAACATCCAAACAGTGTGAGAAATCCACATCAAAGGCAAATGCTATGTTGGGTTGCATAGGAAGAGGAATTACTAACAGAAGGGAGGTCATCATGCCACTGTACAGATCTTTGGTGAGACTGCATCTGGGGTATGGTGTGCAGTTCTGGAGACCACACCTGAAAAAGAATATAGACAAACTTGAGACTGTACTGAGGAAGGCTACAAATATGATACAGGGACTCCACAATAAAAATTACAAAAAACTACTGTACGACCTCAACATGTATTCTCTTGAACAAAGGAGAGAAAGGGGTGACATGATCGAAAGAGATACCAGAAGGGAGTAAACAAGGTTCAGGAACTGTTCCAGTTCAATGGTCACACAAGAACCAGGGGTCACAGCATGAAGCTGGAAGGGGGCAAATTCAGGAGCAGCACACAAAATTTATTCTTTACAGAGAGGGTGGTGGATGCATGGAACTGTCTGCCATCAGAGGTTGTGAAAGCAAGAACAGTTGAAACTTTCAGAAAGGCTTGGGATAGGTACAAAAGTATCATCACACTGAATAGCAGTTTGGGGGGGGGGTAGGCTTATGGGCAGACGGGGGACCTCCAGATCCATCACTGTCTGTGTTTCCCTTCCGTGGTACCCGACAGGTATGCCCACCTTTCCCCTTACTTTTTTTTTGCCCATAGCTCAGTATCTGTGACAATCGCAGCAGATTCATTGTTATTTTATAAATGGCCACCTACACAAATTTACTTACTATGCAGACCTTTTATTATGCATCACTAGTCCAGAAACATTATTGGCAGCTTTGGAGGAACAGTTGCCCGTAATAGAGCAAGCTACAGGTTATAAAATAAAAGTAAACCAGGTGTTGATACAGATTCCCCTTCCCTCACCCCGATGCAGAAATATCCATATAAATGGAGCCAGTCCCATATTAGATATTTAGGCATACATCTTACTGTGGACCCAAATACTGTATTTTCTCAGAATTACAATCCTTTATTTGCACAGGTCAAAGCAGACTTACAGAGATGGACCCACCATCCAGTCTCTCTTCTCAGCGGAGTTCAGTCTATACAAATGAACATTCTGCCAAGAATATTATATTTAATGCAAAATATTCCGTGTCTCCCATCCGGAAAAGAGGTGACCAGATGGAACAGAATAATTTCTTCATACCTTTGGCAATGGAATTGGCCTCGGGTGACCTTGGGGAAAACTACACCTCTCCAAAGACAGAGGAGGGTTAGCCCTGCCTAATTTTCATAATTATGCCTTAGCAGCTTTGCTCAACCATATATCCCATTAGTTTATTCCCCCTGCAAGTGCTCCCCTGTGGGTGCAGGTGGAACGGGCACTCTCCACACTTACTCTGGTCTACACCACAGTATTTCAACCAATTAGCACTGACCTCTCTCGGGAGAAATTTCCATTCACAGACCTAGCAGCATACTTGAAGAGGTGGTAAATTTGCTGGGGGCTTGATGGATGGAGATACCATGCTTGGATCAAACCTTTGTTCCAGCAAGACTGCACCATGGGTTTAAGGAATGACACAGGAGGGGCCCTTGTCTATGCCTGCTACTTCTATCATAGCGCTGTATTCAAATCCTTCCTACAACTGCAGACAGAATTCTCTCTTCCACAGAAAGACTTCTATAGATATTTACAGATGCGTCATTTCTTGGGCTCAGCTTTAAGCCTAGATATAACCTCCAAAGTTATCCCACCCTCATTTTTACTGCTTATGCAGGTTCAAGGAGAATCTTCCCCATGACACTTGATATCCTGTTTTTATAAGGCTATGACAGACCTTCCAATGATGCTGTTAGATGGGGTCCACTCCAGCTGGGAAGCGGAACAGATGCTGAAATTGACACTGGAGAATTGGCTCCAGATATCTCAAAGGCAATACCAGACAATTAGCTCATACAATTGGAGAGAATTTAATTGGAAAGTGGTGGTACAGTTTTTCTGCACCCTGCAAATTACAGCTAAATAAATAATCATAAGGGACTCCTCCTGTTGGAGGCAGTGTGTATGTGAGGTCTCCATGCATGCCCATGTTTTCTGGTTTTGTCCCGTACTCCCACTTTTTTGGGGGGGGGGGCCATGGAGGAGATTTTTTCCGATTTAGGACCCCACCTCCTAAGATAGCTACATTATTACATCTATCTACACATATCAAATGGAGACATCAGATATATTTAATTAGCACCCTACTTGCTGTGGCTAAGAAGGTCATTACAAGATTATGGCTCCAACCCCCCCGCCGATGATTCAGAGCTGGGAAGATGCAACATATGACATATATAGAATGGAGAGTATGACCACTAGTTTACAGGACAGAATTCCCACTCTTTTCACCTATATGGCCTCACGCAGACCAGACCTAGTGCCATAGATCACTGGGGAATCACAAATCAAATCTTTAACCAGGCAAACATCGTTGAGTGAAACTCATTTTCAAGATGGACCTGGACAATAAACAGTAGCATTATAGACACAGTTTACAGCAATACTACACAATACAAATTGAGCCAGAGAAAAATCGGTTAAGATAAAAACAAGCAGGGATAGGGCATCATATACAAGAGTATTGGCATTTCTGTATATATAGACACTGGCTACATAATATACCTGGGGCAAACCAAGGGTCAGAATGATCAGAACCATGAAATTGGATGTGGAAGGTTGAATGAGCAAAAGGGAGGGGAGAAGTATGAGGATGGAGAACTCCAAGGAGTGAAGCGTCCCAGTGAGAAGTGACAGGAAACTGGGGCCTCAATGTGCAACATAATAGATAATATGCCATACGATGGAAGGGTAACAAGGGTCATTTAATAGCAAATGGGCCCAACTTATGGACCCACTTGTCTGGTCAGCCCATTTTTCACCTTTCATGTTTAGCTGTTCCTAGCCAGGAATTGTGTGGCGATGCCGGCCCTTAGATAGTCCACCCCCATTTTCTACTTACCAACCCACTCCCCTCTGAGGGGCATCCCGTTATACATTAATAGGATATATCCCGTGAATATTGAGTAATATAACAGATGTAACGACAGATACCTATGTATGTCTTGACTAGATATTTTACAGCATGTACCATTTAAAATGCAATAAAAACTACAGTTAAAAAAAGAATATAATAGAGTACCCATACATCATTAAATAAGACAAGCCCTGTCTAGTGAAATACACCGGTTAGTTCTCTTTCCCAGCTTGAACGTACAGCACCTAGAGGATCAGGTAGAGCCCCCAAAAGTACCTTATAGCATCCAGTAAGAGGCTTCAAGCTCAGCAGTTGCCCTCCCTGCATCAAAATGCCCTCCAAAGGAGAGTGTGTAGATGCAGGAGGGAGATCTAAACAACCCCCCACTGCCACAACATGCGCTGTCATCTATAAATAAACAGAAAAATGAAGAGGGAAGAGGTTGTATTGCCCAGCTAACTGTTGATAGAAAAGCTGAGTTCCTTCCTTATATAACTGGGATATAAAAATTAGACCATTTTTCTTCCAGCCATATGGCTCTGAATGCCTGCCGTAAAATCTTCCCCTTTCTAGGAGACTCACTTGTTCTCCCAGTGAGAGAGAAGCCAGTTGTCAGGAACTCCAGAAGCTGCTGTCCTCACCCACTTGTACCTTAGGTGAAGTTGACTGAGACGGTGTCCCCGCTCAGTCACTCACACACACACGCACTGAGGGCTGAAGCCTCACGGAGAGCTTGCCAGTCAACCAAAGTATGAGGCTGTATGGAGAAGACTGATTCATAGAAGATAGGAAAGTTCCACCAACAGTAATTCAGTTCAGTACCCACACTGGCAGTTGCTGGGCTATGCTTAGTTCACCAGATGCCATCAAGCTAGACTCCTGCCACCACCAGTGGTGTCATTTTCCAACTCCATCCCAAGTGAGATCTCTCCTTATGTTGGAAGGGACATGTCTCATCCTTTGCAACTCCTGCAGTATTAGAGGTATTCCAGTTTTCAAGTATTAATACTTTGAATTATTGACTTTTCAATGGTTTTCAATTAACAGTGTGTACGTCATCTTCTGGTTATCTCACCATCAAATTTAAGAATGGTCCACAAGAAACCTAGTTTTAAGTAGTGTGTTCATTGCTGACTGAGGTTGCCGACCACAGATCTGCATGACAAACAAAAAAAAATCGCAAATTGTGTTTGGGTAGGTTTATAGTTATAAGACGTACCACTAGCGATCAGGATGTGAAAATCCTGTGTGCGTGTGTATGTGGTGATATCAGTCCCTGTATAAGGGTCATTATTGACTACCTGGTATGCTGCCAGGGTATCCAATAACATCATTACTTAAAATAAAAAAAAAGTGGGAAATGTTTGTGCGAAACATATAACAAATCATTCCAAGTTCCAAAGGGTAAGCTTTAAAATCACTGGGATGTGCATGAACTGCACATTATTAACTAGGGTACCTGGTTGGTAAATGGCTATTAGACCACTGGGTGGGCCAGGGTCCTGTTTTGGGCACTCAGTATTAGATGTCTCAAATTATAGGGCATCATAGGGTAAAACCTTAAGATCTAATGGCTTTTATTGCCATATAAATTTTGGATGCAAAATTACTGATTATCAATAAAATGTAAACAGGGTCCAGATCAAGTCTAGCTGCTAGGAATGATCTGAAGCAATGATCATAAGATTCAGTAGGGTCTCACTACCCTCCTGGACAATGAACATGTCTTTTAGCACTTTAGTGTGAACTCCACAGGATACAATTAGATCATGTGGGCTTGTGAGGTACTCTGCCTCAACAGACTGTTTAGGTTTAGGTCACTGGTTCTCATCTGCTGTATGATGTGCAGTTTGGACTTGTAAGAAGACCCATAAAGCAAGCATCTCTCTCTCTCTCTCTGGAACCTTAAGGGAAAGATAAACATAGTTCAGTGGTATTCTGCCCATTGGGGGTATGGAAAAGTAATTTAATCTCCTTTAAACAGTTTAAATTGATTGGCTTGTAGCCATCTATCAATGACTCTTATTGTGAGGCAGTCTAACTTGGTAGACTGCTGGACTGAGTTTGTTTACAATGGGGCAGGGCCTGTTGTTGGGCCTTGCCCATACATTGTGCAGCAAACAAATGTACCTTTTGGATGTATTGAGTTGCTTAACATATTTTTCTACTGACACCCTGTCAGCAGTGGGAGCACCAAGGTCCAGAAGTAAGTGTTCTGGGAGTCTCATGGACCGTCTGGTCATGATTTCAAATGGGATACACTGTGTACCTGCAGAAGGTGTCCCTCTTATTGCCATAAGGAACAATGGCAATAATGAATCCCATTCTTTGGGGTTTTCCTGAACAAATTTGGATGACATAACTTTGATCTGCCTGTTAGCCCATTCCACCTGTCCTGATGACTGTGGGTGGTAAGGGATATGAAACTTTTGTTGTACCCCTAACAAATCCAGAGTTTCCTGCATTACTTTGGCCATAAAGCTGGCTCCCTGTAATCAGAATCTATCTTTAAGGGTAAACCCCACCTGGTAAATAGCTGGTTTACCAAGACATTTGCAGTCACTTTGGCTGTGTTGCTCTTTGTTGAATAGCCTCAACCCATTTGGAAAATAGGTCGGTGATCACTAGTGCAAACTTGTTGTTCTTAGTGGTTGGCATAGGGCCAATGTAGTCAATCTGGATGTTGTGCCAGGGGCCTGAGTGCCTCTGGGGTAACAATTTAGCATTTTTCCTAGCTGGTATAGGATTGTTCTGTGCACAGATCAGTTATTTATGTAATGTTTTACATCATTTCTCATGTGTCGCCACCAGACAGAGGATTTCAGTCTTTCTGTGGTTTTATCAACTCCCTGGTGTCCACCAGTTGGAGTATCATGTACTTGGTAGATAAAATCTGCCCTCAGGTGTTCAGGAACTACCCATCACTTTTCAGGAGTGTGATGGCAGTGATATCAAATGAGTAGGCCATCACTGGATAGGCGAAGATCATTTTTCACTTTCTGATAGAGGTTTATTTCTGGAAGTTATTTCTCAGTTCCTTTATTAAGGAACCTATACACTGCCCTCAAATGAGGGTCTTTCTTTTGTGCGGGCACTAGATCCACAGGCTCAAAAAGAGTTGTGTCTTTATTAATGGCAGCAACACATAGTGTAGCTGGGACAAAAGGAGTTTTCATTTCCCATGTGTCCTCTCCTTGGGAACCATCTTTTGCCAGTGGATTGGCATGGTTGTTGTAAGGAGCATAAGTTTTATGTTTACAATATGCTTGAACCTTATGACTGTACAGTTTGTATTTAAACTGTTTGGTGAGTATTTAAACTGTTTGGTGAGTGTTGTGGTGTACACAAGCAAGTCTCTGTATTTCACAGGGGTATCATCGGAGTATTGGAAATTTTCTCCCAAAAGGGTAGAAATTCAGTCAGAGAGGAACAGACCCAATTTAGAATCTATAATACAGTGTCTGCAGTACCTTTCTGCAGTTATGGAGTACAAGGTCATTTCTTAAACTGTGCAGCACTTAACCCTCTCATGGAGTGCTGGTGTCACGTTACGTAAGGAAAAATCTGTATTCCTCTCTTAACACAAGCTGTTTCTTTCTCAAGGACTTAAGCCATCCACAAACATTTGTGGTAATTATAAGGAGACTCCTCGCCTCCCTGCTTTACATTGTTTTGCCGGGTGTGTTTTAACAATGCCTGTGAATCGTACATAAATGATGCACCTCCTAGCAGTGTACACACCGTCATCATTAGGATGTAAAATAATTCCAAACCCTTCTATCTGACCCTCGTTGGTATGTGTGGCTGAGTCATCAGTCAAAACACGACACACAGTGGTGTCTTTTAACACTTTCTGAGGTTCTGTCAGAAAGGGCCCTGAGACAGGTAGGTCAGGGGGTTAGAGTGAACAATCATGGGTCTCTCCTGTAAATTGTAGGCCATGGGCCAACAAGGATGGAGTTTTGATAGGAAGGACAGTGATGTCATGATCTTGTAAAAGGAGAGACCAGTGTGTAAGTCTGGCATTAGATAGTCATCTTTTACTCTGACAGCAGAAAGTTAGTAGGCAAATGATTGAAATGCAGCACAACTGACACATATCCAATGATGTGCATAAAGTATCTCACTGCCCAGTATGTAGCCAAAAGATTCCTTTCACAAAGGTTGTATTTCAGCTCCACTGGGGAGAGCATCTGGGATGCATAAGCAATGGGTCTGATGTGTCCATTGTATGTTTGGGCCAAAACTGCTGAGATTATTATATCTGATGTAGCAGTTTCAAAATGATACCCCAAAACTGGGTTAGGATTAACCAATGCTGGTGCTATGGTCAGTGATGTTAAAAGAAAAGACAACGTTATCGACATTACAATATCTTGCACCTTCTAGCCAGAAGTGCCTGCTATTGTCTGTGCTGGGAATAACCCAGACTGTTCCTGGCTTGTGCCTGTTATTGCAGCCACAATATAGGATGATCCAGGTGTCTCTGGTGAAGGGGGTTCTGCATCATGTGCAGGCAGTGCTGGCACTATCAGGTGTGCCTGCTATTGCAGCCACAGTATGGGATGATCCAGGTGTCACTGGTGGAGGGGGTTCTGCATCATGTGCAGGCAGTGCTGGTACTATCAGGGGTGCCTGCTATTGCAGTCACAGTATGGGATGATCCAGGTGTCACTGATGGAGGGGGTTCTGCATCATGTGCAGGCAGTGCTGGCACTATCAGGGTGCCTGCGCAGTGGAGAAAAGTGGCGTGCAAGCTGCACGTAGTTCTCCAGTTATGGATTGTGGTTCAGTAGCCATTGGGGTGGCGAAAGTGGTACTGGAACAGCTGGCAGCACAGATTCAGAAATCAAACCTGTATCCCCCCACCCAAAACATGGCCTGTGATGCTGACAATATCACAGCCATGGGGCTTTTAGGATCAGGGTTGTCCCCTCCCCCATCAAATGTAAAGTGGATTTCCCCACTGGTTGGTTGCTGGATGGTAGCAGCATTGTTTTGAAGGTGACAACTGAAGTTATTAGTGGGCTGCATGTGCCCAGTGCTGTTAGTATTAGGAAAAACAGCACATTCAATCCTCTCAGGAAGGGCTGATGTTAGCTTACATAGGGAAGAATCATCACATTCCACACAAATAACAGCAATGTGCTCCTTAGCCAAGGACCTTCTAGCAGTGTAAACATTGCTAACTACAGCTGCTGCTGCAGCATCAGCCACTGACTTCATAACATTAGACTACGTGCCAGCCTCATTCAAAAGTATGTCAATATAATTTTCAATGAGATTCTTCCAGTGACTGCACTGGGGGGTTTAAAACATGGGTCGAACTGGACCTACTTGTATAAAAAAATGTGGGTCTAAAGAGGAACTTACTGGGTTAAAACATAATCAGTGGCAGATTTTGAACAGTTCACATTCCCCTTCCTTTAGATATTGTTGTAGAGTAGGTGCATCAATTTGGACCCACTGGCAAAGAAAAGGGGGTAAATTTTTTAAAGAATGCAACTTTTGCTCTTTTGGTGCATGTTAGCACTGTCACTGGATTCTTCTGTCCCTCAGAAACACTAGTCTTACTGATAACATTATGAATCATGCCATAGACCTCCGGTATGTTTTGTATGGTTAAGGCAGCAATCACAGGTCCCTGTGACTGCATGATCTGACCTCTGTGATGTGGGGGTCAGCCATTTTGGCTTACCTCATGGGTGCCGCCATTTTGGGTTACTGTATTAAGACCATCACATGACCATGAGCGGCCATCTTGGGTTACAATATTATGACCATCATCACATGACCATGAGTGGCCATCGTGGGGATGGCATAGCGACACAACATAATGACATGTGTCCTCCATTTTGAGACTCTAACAAGTCTCCATTTTGTGAATCACAGAAAAACAAGTGGCTAGCATTTGTTCTAGTCCACCTCACAGCACTCTGCAAGTGTTCAAAATCAAACTCTTCAACATCAGAAGAGGGCAAGGTCTATGGGCATTAAGGTGATATGCCTTGCCAATACCTCTGGCTGATGGCACAAGTTCGCCATTTCTACCTTGCAATTTATAAAATAAGCCTCAGATTTGGTATCACACAAATTATACATAACCTGTTTCTCCAAGTTTCTACACACGGTGGTAAGTTGGGCATTTTTATTACTGCTACATTCTAGCTCCTCACATACATGAGTGAGCACACTGTGAAGTACCTTAATTTCAAACCGCAGGACTTTCTCATTGTGTAAAACTTGCCTTCTAACAAGCAAAGCTCTATCACATGTCATCTTCAAAGCATGTACTTCTCGTCTACTGTTTTCGTAATTACTTAATAATGAATCATGTTGCTTAGTCAAGGTCTGGTGTTGAAATACCAGCTCATTAGCAGACTTGGCATTCGCCACACTCATCTCTTGCCTGTATGCAGTGTAATCTGATTTCAGAGTATCACATTGTTTTATAGAAAAGCGAATAGTGTTGCAACTAGCAAACTGTCAGGAATATTTTCCTTGGTACCATGTTTCAATTCACTATAGTATTCAGAAACCACCCTCATGGGATCGTTTCTGTTTTTTGCCACATTGGCAAACTCCTCCAAACCACCGTAGGCAGCTCAGTATTGTGAGGCATCCAGCCTCAACTTCAGTACTGATTTTTTAGACATGTCAATATGAAATGAGAGACCCTTAGCTGTCTATGAATCAAGAACTTTGCAACCGAAATTTCTGACAGGAGACAAACAGCATTTGGCGTATGTGGACTCCTAGATGAGTATAGGCCCACTAGGGTTTGAAACCACAAATGAAAGCAGTCTGTTCAGATCTCTTTACAGCTGCGTGTTCCCACAGAGAAAGAAGAGGAAAAAAACATAAGCTGACCGAAGAGATTTACACAGAAGATACTTTCAGCTGCTTGTCACTGGGGATTTCTCACCCAGTGTGTTAATTTACAGAGGAAATTAAAGTGTAACTTTGACTATCACCCGGACATGTCCTGCTGCAGTTGCCATGAATGCTACCCAGAAATCAGCTCTGGGTAAATAAATCAGATTCTTGTATGTCTACAGTGTCAGCCAAAGAAACAACCACACAAGCAGAAGTAATAATGATAGTTTATTGCAATACTTATGCCAAGCATGTGACAGAGGAAATCACAAGGGAGACTGGTTCTCGACAGTCTCCGGAAGAATGTATAAGATGGCCAGAATTTCCAGAATCTCCATGAGGAGCTAGCTTACACAAAGTTGTATACCATAGATGATAACATAGCAATAGATATGAGAAACATAATGTATTGATTCTATATTATAAACAAGGTTGTATAAGACATTCTCCAGTAGATAAAGACTTAGGAGACATAATTACTAATGAGTATAATGTTAGACAAAGGATTTGTCTCTCTCAGCATGCAGCTTAGACAAAGAGAAGTGCTGTCAGGCCACTATTACACATGGCATATTTGCCTGAGTGTAAAATACACACTACATATAATTATATGAGAATATAAATATATACAGTAATCACCCGCAACCCATAAGAGTCATCTTATCAGTGATTAGGTGGATTATATATGCATTATAGTGAGGTATAATGAATCTTGCATGATATAATCCTATAAAAGATGTAAACATTAGCATATATTCACAGCAAAGCACATTCCTGGCACTCATGCTTATACAATGGGTGCCTAAATCTACATGTTAGTGCAAAATAGCAGTAGTACATTATAATAGACCAGAAATACAGTGTAAGGTGTATGTGGGATGATAGGGGGCATAACCCAGGTGCAACAACCCCTCCAGTCAAAAGAAGCATAACAAGTGCTGCTGTCGATTATGGGAGGGAGGACATTCTTGCTCTTCAGTCCTTCGACTCCCCCAATCAGTGGACCTTGCTTGAATTACTGCTAGTGGATGGGAAGATTGAGAAAAAGGTTGAAGCTATTATGGTGTCCTCAATGGCGTTTATGACCTTGACTCCAGTCGATGAACTGGTTGAGATTTTTTTCTAGCCAGTCAACCCAGTTTGAAGGGGAAGGTGGTAACACTTCATCAGTCTCAGAGACCCCAGTCTTTCAGGATCCCTTCCTAACTGAATGGGAGGAGGCTGTACCGGTGCCCCTGGTGGAACCAGTCTGGGTCCTACCTACACTGGTGGTCCCAGTTCCAGTGCCAAATACAAAGTCGAATACAGTGACTCTATGTAAGCACATAGTGCACATGTCTTTACTGGTGGGCCCCCCCGTCATTCATGAGGGGGACGAGGTGCCATTTGCAGTCCTGCTTCTGATCTTGTTCCCGCTCTGGTCAATGCCATTCTTGACAGAGGTCCTAGCTCCTTGTTCACCGCAAAGGACTGTAGACTGCAGTGACTTAATTGGAGGTATTAGGACCTCCTTTGACAACAGGGGGAACTTACTTGCTCGGGGCAAAGTAGGACCATACTGCCTGCTTTTTTTAGTCCCTCCATGGAATCTGATGGCCCCGAAATCTCTTCTCAACCAGGGGTTCCACCAACTGCAGCCCTTCTGGTTTGACTGATCACAGTGGAACCCCCCCTTCTCTACTACAGGTGAAAAGGGCACCCATGAAGGAGTCTCAGCTAGGGTCTGACTTACCCAGGCACTTCTCTGTGGTTGTCATTCAGGATAATAGAGTTGTCTGCAGTCTGCACCCCAGAAGAGAGGGGGCTCTAGTTTGGATAGAGAGTCATTCATGGCCTCCTCTGACCCATCTGATGGTCGACCCTCACAGAGTGAGTCAACCTCATTTGCCATTGCCACTCTCCTGTAGCATACATCAAAACACCTAGGATGTGCCTTTGGAGCTAGTCCAGAAAAAGGACTCTTACCCATTCACTGACATCCTGGAGCTGAACGAGTCCCTGAAAGTGCATTTCCAGTTGCCAAGGCTGTTCTGGGTCTGGCATAGAGTCTCCAGCAGTACCCTACATCCTATCCAGTGCCTTCCACTCAACTAGTCTGCAAGGACATGATCTCCATCAGGAACCACTATGGATTCTTCTGGCACCCCTTGGCTAAGTTGCTTATATCAGACCCGACCTGTCAGAAAATGAAAGGCTACGGTGCCATGGACAAGCCACTGGACAAGGAGTTCAGGAAGGTATATGCAGTGACCACCTTAAGAATTTAGCAGTCAAGTAGCTATGCCATGCTTATGGCCAAGTGTGGTCACACCCTCTTTGGCCTCATCGTTGAATTTTGTCCTGCTACTCCCAGTCCAAGGCCAGGGCCATGATGAATATTTGCTGTATGCTTGCTAGACAGGCTACAAACTGTCTTGGATTTAGGCGCCTGTGCAGTGGCTGAGGAGATGTCTATGTATCTTAGAGCAGGGGTGTCTTTCTACCTCCTCTACCATGGAGAATCAGCATTAATTAGCAATGTCCCATTTTTTGGGATACCAAACCCTTCATCCCTGGGGTGGAGGACCATCTCGCTTGCACTGAGAGTTCATTGTCACCCTGGACTTGGTGTCTTTATCACAGCAGGCTACTAAGCCCTCAAAGACAAGAAGAAGAGTTCCTTACATTTTACTGGCTACCAGCAGCAGCCTTATCAAAAGAGGCAGTTACAGTCATATCACACCAAGAAGGCAGAGCACGAAAAAAAGGAGGGGGGCTGGTGGTGCATTTGGAGTCCCCCTCCAAAGCTGCCAGCTGATGGGCTGCATGGTGTTATTCCCCTTTCGCAACTGCCAGTTGATGGTTGGCTTCTCCACTTCTTTCTACAGTGGTTCGCCATTACCTAGGAAAAGTGGGTGCTTGACGTAGTAGGTTCTGGTGTGCCTCTTGAGTACAAAGCTTCCCACCTTACTGACCCTGAGCACCAAAGGAGTCCATGATGGCTGCAGACATGCTTCCCACACTGCAGAGCAAACTTGATCAACTCCTGGAGCACAGTGCATAAGCGCTTGTTCTGGATGCCCTAGCCTCACAGGATTAGGGTGTTTCTGTGCCTAGATGACTGTCTCAAGGGAAACAGTAGAGTGGTCCAGAAACCTGGCCCTCTAGACCGTCCAGGACTGCAATCTTCCTGTCATCTGGCCAAGTCCGAACTGGTGGTACCTATGCAGGTGATCAGATTTATCGGAATGAATGTGGACTCTCTTCAAGCCAAGGTGGGCCTGCCTGCATCAAATCTTATGACCTTTGCCTGATCATTTCAGGTTGGGCAGTTGGAGGTGTGGCGTTAGTGGTCTAAGCGCCACAGTTACCTGGACCAACCAGTCCTTGAGACACAGTCGATGAGAGATGCAATCGGGTGGTGGCTATACCCTCAAAACCTTGAGGAGGACATTTCCTTTGTCCCTTCAGAGCTGACCCTCATCTTGACAGTTGTATCTTTGTGAGTTGTGGAGCTTACCTGAGTGAACACAGAGCCCAGTGGTTGCTGTTGCCCAGAAAAGTTTGTTGTTACATCAACCTGCTGGAGCTCTGAGCAGTGCAACTTGTACTTACGGAATTTACATCACAGATTTGGGGATCAGGTCGTGCAAGTTCAGACCAACAACACAACTGCCATGTTCTACAAGAACAGACATGACACACTCCTTTCCCCTATGTCCATAGGCACTTTGCAGCTGGTCACTGGTGCACAGTCTGTAGATGAATCTCCTGGCAGTGCATGTTGCAGGTGAAGACAACTAACTGGCAGACACTCTCAGCCAAGTGTGTGAGATGACACATGAGTGGTCCCTGCACCAGGAAGCGGTGAGAGCTGTTAGCCTGGTGGGGCACACCTCTGGTGGAGCAGTTTGCCTCCTGGTAGAACAGAAAGCTGATGCAGTTCTGTTTCTGCCACTCTGTTGGGACTGCTGATGGGGGGGATGCCTTTAGTCAGCCCTGGACCAGGACCATCTGCACACTTTTTCTCCTTCCCCTTGATCCACAAAGTGGTGATCAGGGCACATCAGCGCAAGGCAGATTTGATCCTGATGGCTCCAGACTGGCCCAGGCAGTTCTGATATCAGGAACTCCCCAGACTCACCAGAGTGTCCCTGTGGTGGCTCCCACTGTGCCCTAACTTGCTGACTAGACAACAGTGGTCAGTCCTGCACCTTGACCTTCAGTCTCTGCACTTCTCAGGCTAGTTCCTGAGTGGCTACAATTCCAGGCCTTGGGCCTTTCATAAGAATTTCTCCATTTAGTGGCAACCTCCTGTAAGGAGTCGACTCAGCATAACACGTTTAACTGGAAGGGGGTCTTGCTTTGGTATCAAGGCAAGTATATTTATTCCCCTTGCCTGCTTAGTGGCTGTGGTCCTTGACTACGTTTGGTCTCTCTCTCTCTCTCTCAAGACTGTGAGCCATGACCCTTTAGGTGCACCTGGCAGTCATCTCTGCATACCTGGTATGCTGACAGTGGCACAGGAAATGGTGGATGGGTGCTTTTTCAAGGGTCTGGACCACCTGTCCCTTCTGGTGCACAAACTACCACCTCCGCTGGTGCTTGTGATGATGATTGGTAAACCATATGGTCCAGTGCACAAGTGTGAGATGTACTTCTAGAACAGTGGTTTTCAACCGGGGGTTTACAAGCACATGCCAGGGGGTCCATGGAACAGTCTGCAAAATTGAAATGTAATCTCTGTAATTGTGAACATATTTTATACCCCTGACAGTTTGGGCACGTAATAGTTCAAGCACGAGTAAAGCAATGCACTGTCAAACCTGCCGTGAAGTGTTCTTATCAACGCTTATTTTTAAACTACTGTTAGCCATTAGACTAATGATTAGAGCACCCACAGGTTGAATAATGCGAAGTATTAATTAGTAAAGCCTTGAATCCCTCGCTGACTCTCTCACTCTTTCATGTTACAGTTTCCCCGGGCAATTACCTTACAGTTTGCAGCTATTTGCAGCTCGTTGTCTGCTGTGATTATAAATTTCACCTTCAATCATCCAACGGCTGCATTTCTGTGACCGAATTTTGCTGCCTAAAAAGTCGTTAAGCACATTTGTTACCTCTCACTGCACTCGCTCCTCTCGCATCTCTCGGCTATCGTTAGCACTTTAAAGTTCTGCATATATCCAGTCTCTCCCTCATGAATCACGGACTTATGTTTATGTGGATATTTGCCCTGGTATGTATGCTCTGTGTGCTTTAATAGAGAATTGCAGAGAAGTGTGAGGATAAGTTCCCCGCCTCCCCCAAAGCAGCTAACAAGAAGTACCACTAAGTGTTTAATGTTATTTATTGTTATGTATGTCTCATTTGCATTCACAGGTTATTGCTGTTAAGGAGCAGCATAAGAATATTAAGCTAAAATATTTTTGACGTTGATATTTGTTTCATTCACTGTGTTTCATGACATATTAGTGGTCTGTGCTCCCCCCCCACAATAGATAGCAAGAAGTTCCATTACCACTAAGTTTTTTTTATTTATTGTTAGTTTAGATATAACCCCACCACCCCAAGCACATTGAAATTTGTGTTTTTCTGACAATTGTCAATTAGTATTAAGTGTATCTATTTTTTAACAATTGCAGAACAGAAATGGTAATAAATATTGATGGACAGATTTGTCAAGAAAAGAAAAGTTGATTATGTGCAACCTGAGAATATGTCTTTCAAAAATATCACCAAGGACTGAGAGACTTTGCTCATTGCATCAAGCCCAAGTGTCACATTAGTACTTAAAAACTAAAAATTTTGCACTTTATACCTGACTAATCATATTTGTTTTAGTATAATCGCAAATACGTTGTTAAAAAACACATTATTTTATAACATTCGCTTGATGTTGTTTTTCACGTTGAAGTGTACCAAATGCATGTTTTTTTGATAGGGGGTCCCTGACAAGGCCGGAAGGTGGCCGGGGGGCCCTGGACTGAAAAAGGTTGACAACCACTGTCCTAGACTATTCAATCTGGGTTTCAGGTTGCAGCATAAATAAATACCACAGCTGGTCAGCTTAGCCATTTGATAAAGAACAGACCAGAGTTAGGCGGAGGAAAATACAAACAGCAATGCTAGTTCTGTCTGTAAAATTTGCATTTGTTTGCAGATCTACTGGACTACTATTACACAAAGCATCGCACACACAGTCCTGCCTCTAATTAGGAACTATGTTTAAATAAATTGACAGTTTGCAAGGCAGAATTCTCCTGTTCGCAGCTCTCCTACTGTTGTGCATTTATTGCCTTGTTTGGGGTTTAGTTACTTCAACGAATACCACACAAAGTCTCCAGCTTCTCAAAAGAAGCCATGGTCCCCTGTATTCAAATGGTCTGCGCTTCACTTTCATGAACAGGATTTGTGAAGTGAAAAAAAAGTGCTTTTGGAATTCCAAACCCTATTAGAGCATCAAGTGCCATTATTCAAAGGCACAGTGATTACTGCACAAAGCAGTTTGTGCCCGTCCACTAACTGGTATCTAGCGCATATACAAATACATGGCGTAGCGCTACATATGGCCACACTGTCACAGTTGTTTTCAGCAGCACTAACAGGCTGGTAGCTCCATGCCAATTAATGCGGCCAAAAAACTACTAACATTTACCACAGTGGTGCCCACCCAGGCCTCTCTGGTGTAATGTTTGGCAGGCTAGTGGACCCCCTTCCAATGTCCGATGTGTATCCCCCAATGGTACTGTTCTTAGTGTATGATGGCACCCCCCTCTGGGCTCCAACCCTGAGGCTAGGTGGTGGTCCCTATTTCTTTTCTGTAGCCGCTCAGGTAGCTAGTAGTGGGTTGTAATAGGGACTGGGGGAGTTTGTGACTCATGACCCCCCTCCACCTAGCTGGCTAGAACCAGTCTGAGGCATGACTGAGTTATACCTGGATTTCTAAAAAGGGGGGAGTTGCTCAGCAATATGTGTTTTTTCTGCCCCAAATAAATGCTCTAATTTTATATGCAATCCAATTTTTTTTAATTATTATTATAAATAACTTTGTATTTTATTTCTAAAACGTTGCTTTGCTTCTGATATTGTGACAGTGACACAAGTTTCTGCTGCTGGGGGTGGTAAGGGCCAAGACCATGGGGTTGGGGAGAGACGCCTCAAGGCCATGGGGGACACGAGGGCTGAGGCAGGGGATGGACAAGGGCCAGGGGGATTTTCACAAATTTGGCAACTCATCACTGCTTTGCTCTCTCCCTCTTCGTGTGCATACCAGGAGGCTAACCTGAATCTTGATGTGCCCCATTATAAAAATACCAACAACAGCTTAATCTGGGCTGGCAGTATGGAATAGAGGTTAGAGTAACCAGCTGTGAATGAGCTTGGTACATCCAGCAGACCAGACCTTGGTTTGATTCTCACAACCTCCACTTGCATACTGTGCGACTCTGAGCAAGTCATTTAAAGGCCAAGTGCTCCTTGGTCACCCCTGAAAACAGCACTTGTTCCTAGTCAGCCTTACTCGGTTACCAAATACTAAAATAAATAAATAATTTGGTTCAAGGTCAGTTGGCATTCTTCTGTCCCCCTGCCCGGTCTTTCCTGAAAATAGGCAGAATTTGTCTAGTGCACTTACCCGGTCAACAAAAACTAAATGTAAAAGTAATTGGGAGAGCAGTGTTCACACTGGACCCTGGTTTCTGTATAACATCTCTGTTGATAAATGATAACAAGGCAATTTGGGGCAGGATTTGTGTCAAGGTGTCCTTTGCAATGGGACACCCTTTGGTATATCCTGTCCCAGACTGCACTGTTGTTACTCACACTCAGCATGGCATATGTGGAGGCAGTATGGCACAGTGGGTTAAGGCTCTGAGCTGCTAATCTGGAGACCTGGGTTTGAATCCCACAGCCCCCTAGGTGCATACTGTGTGACCTTGAGCAAGTCACTTAACTTCCTTGTGCTCCCAGGTTGCACCTGCAAACAAGCTTTCAGCTCAGTGTGTCTCACCTGGTAAAAAATTAGTAAAAAAAAAAAACCCGGCACCAGAGTATTGTGTGATTGTTTCCGCCCGGCGACCCAGGTTCGAGAACAGACTCCGGCTGCTTGAGTCAAGCCGGGGGAGTAGGCTTGAGCATCCCACGACTGCCTCGCCTACTCAGGGAGGGGGGGATGCGGCTCGCTATCTGGTACCCCTGGCGGAGGCCGGGAGACCAACAGCAGAGCCTTGACACACATGGGGGCGTGGTGAATGTCGGCTCTGCCTAGACGTTAGTGGCACACCACGCCCCGGGAGAAAACGGGAAATCCAGCCTCCTGGTCTGCCAGATGATGGCTGCCATGCTCCTGTCGGCCCGAGATGCCCTGACGCCTCCAAACTCACCTCAGCAGCACTCAGGGCCTGATGCCTAGTGCACTGGTTCCCCCCTCCCGCCGCCTTCCCCCTCGGAGGAGGGGGACCCACCTGGCGAAGGGATATGCCGGGCCATCCCTGGGTCGGCTGCGATCTGGGGTGTGGGGAGGGGGGGTCAGGGCAGGGGAGTCGCAGGAGGCATGAGCAGCCGGAAGGAGTGGCAGACCAGGAGGCAAAAGAAGGAGGATGAAGAAAAATAACACAAAAAAAAAAATATATGAAAACAGCAGTGTCGTACTGGATAATGTGCTTCTTCTCTTCCCCCCCCCAACACACACCTCACAGGCAGCATCGGGCTAGCTTAGTTTGGACAGTCAGGGCTGGGGGAATGCAAGATGGGGGCACACAGCTGTGCCCTCTGAAGATTGAGCCATTGGCTTTTTTTTAACTCATTCTATCTTATTGTCACTTAGAATGTTCAGGTACCCTCTGCCTGCTGCTAGAACACCTGTGTGCCTGAAAAGGTTTTAGATCTGCAGCATTCATACAAACACACTGTGCTTAAACCTACATATCTTAAAAACCAAACATCCAATTTTAAAACTGTAAAAAGAAAAGTTTTTCAGGACAAAAAATTTTTGAAAATGAGTGAGGTTTGGTAATGTCTATTTAACTGGATTTAATGTTGTATAAGGTTGTTTTCATCTTTTAATAAATTCTGATGATTTTATCTAAATATAATTATGTTCTATTTAGTTAGTCATGCAAAAATATTAAATTTCTGTAAAATTGTTGATTAAAATTGTTAAAAATATACAATAAACATCTGTAATCATCTAAATATAAATTTTGCATGTTTTTTACCATTTTATTAGTCAGAAATCAATATCTGAATCTCTTGTTATTACAGTTTGAGTTTTTTGTTCCACTCCACTGGTTGGAATTTTTGCAGTGTTTAATTCTTCTTACCCACTGATTTTAGTTTATGAATCTGATTATCATTTTTTTTTGTTTTTCCCCTAGTTTAGTAAGAACATATTTACACATTACCTTAGAAGGACATATCAGGAAGTGATGTAGGAAGGAAGTGCTTTGTGAGGTCAAGTGATGTAAATAGGAAGAACCCTTCCAGTGTAGGTCAGTGAGCTGACACAGGAAATGGATACCTTTGTTAGTGCTGGAGGTCTCTCTATGATTAATTGCATATTTGCTGTAGTTAAAATGTATAATTTCATTGAAATAAACTATTTTATTTTTGCAATAAAATCCCATAATAAGTATAGGAAACTGTATTTTATTTGTGCTGTTTGCTTTATCATACTGTAAATGAAGCATGATGTTCATGTAAAGGTTCACAGTCTTTCAGTAAACATCATGTTACATAAATCTGGTATTATTTAATTTCCTGGCATAGTTTATTTCTGGGGGTTGCGTTATGGGATGGTTTAAGGTAAGGGAATGACTGTATGATGAAGCACTGTGTGTTAGTGGTGGTGGTGGGGGTGGTCCTACATTCGTAATACATGCTCAGATGCATTTCATATGTTCTGGGGAAATGAGAGGGGCTGTATGCATGTAATAATGGTGCTAATATACACTGTAGATACATTATGGGTATACATATAGGATGATGAAATTGCTGAAAAGGCACTGGTAATTTTGAGTATACTGTGTCATGGGGAAGGGGGTGGGTGTTCCTGTACCAAGGAATGATGCTCATAGGAACTGCAGTCATTTTGCATCATGAATTGGCACCCATCCTTGGGGTATACTCAGTTGTAGGGAAGCAGGTGGGGCTGCCTGCACCTGGTAATGGTGTTCATATGCCATGCAGAAACATTGTGGGTACACATACAAAGTGATGACATGGGCACCTGTAAAGGCTGTGTACTATGTGCTGTGTCACATGGTTTGCCTGCATACACATGTGATATGTTGCAACATTCAGTATGGCACACTGTGTGGGGGGGAAGGAGTGTGGGTATGCCTGCACCATGGAGTCATGCTCATTGGCTCACATGTGTACTATGTGATATGTTTCATTTGAATGGACTGTATAAGTCATACACTGGCACTGATCACATCACAGTGCATCAGAGGTAAGGGATGGTCTGAAGCATTATGAGCACAAGGGACTAAAGTGGTTGTGGAGTGATTCAAACTTGAATAGAACATTACAGTGCATCTGAGGGTAGTGTTGGAATGAATCTTGATGTGCACAATGGACTACACCATGGTGACTGAGGAGGGATCCATATCAGTAATGCACATCACAGAGTGTCAGAGATAAAGGTTGGACTTAAGACTGATGAACAGATGGACTGAATCAGTGACTCTGTGGGATTTGAACCTGGACAGCACTTTACAGTGCAGTAGAGGTTGAGGCTGGACTGACACCAGATCAGTCAATGGACAACACCATTGGCTGTGGAGGGATCTGAACCTGAAATACACTTCACTGTTCACTACGGTTTGGGGCTCGATGGATGCATGATAAGGAGATAGATTTTACAAGTGGCTGTGGAGGGATTTGAGCCTGAAGAATACTTTACAGTGCATCAGAGATTGGGGCTGAACTGCTGTCATATGAATTGATGGGCTACACCTGTGGATGTGGAGGGTTTTGAACATCAAATGCACTTCACAGTGCATTATGGGATTAATCTGGGCTGATACATGGTAAGTCGGTGACAACACCATCAGCTGTGGAGGGATCTGAACCTGAAATGCACTTCACTGTTCACTACAGTTTGGGGCTCGACTGACACATGATAAGGAGACAGATCTTACAAGTGGCTGTGGAGGGATTTGAATCTGAAGAATACTTTACAGTGCATCACAGATTGGGGCTGAACTGATGTCATATGAATTGATGGATTACACCAGTGGATGTGGAGGGTTTTGAACATGAAATGCACTTCACAGTGCATTATGGGATTGGTCTGGACTGATGCATGGTAAGTCAATGGATAACACCATCAGCTGAGGAGGGATCTGAACCTGAAATGCACTTCACTGTTCACTACAGTTTGGGGCTCGACTGATGCATGGTAAGGAGCAAGATCTTACAAGTGGCTGTGGAGGGATTTTAACCTGAAGAACACTTTACAGTGCATCAGAGGTTGAATCTGGACTGACGTCATATGAGTTGATGGACAACATCAGTGACTGTGGAGGATTCAAAACTGATTTGGCTTTACAATGCATCAGAGATTGGGGCTGGACTGATGTCAGATGAGTTGAAAGGCAACACCATTATTTTTTCATTTAAACAATCAGCAACTGCGTGTTAAGGAGAAAACTCAAGTGCAGAGCATGAGACAAACATGCTACTGACCCTAACCCACTTATCATCCATAATGCAGGGAGCAACATGCCACATAGATTTTAACATAGCCATAATCCAAACATAAACTCTTTAAAAAGTAACAAAAGGTGCTGAATTCATGTGACCTCATCTAGTACATGCACAAGAAACACTCTCTCCCATCAGGAATGCCAGCCGGATCCATAAGATGTGATCACACAGGATGACCAGAAATTATCCCAAAATGAACAAAGTAACAACTATGAAAACTTATCATAAATAAAAATAAAAACAAATAAAGTAAATTCAGATTACAAATCGAGGTTTTGGCACCGAAATGAAGTGAGTATTTTAGGGTAAGAGCAGCACCTCCATCTTGAAACTAAGTTTCCAGTCACCATGCTCTTCTTGCACCAGTGTGTGCTCTGACTGGTTAATGGAAATAGTGACGTGTACAATAAGCATAGAGCAAGCATGGCAACAGTGAGGATCAATATGTCCAAATGGTGACGCACTACAGAGCTAGGGCAGGTGCAGGTGAGGGCTGTGACTCCTAACTGAAACATCAAAAAAAAAAATCACTGTATACTCCAGAGCCCAGAGAGCCACTTTCCCTCCAGTGACGGCTGTAAAAAAATATGAATCCTTGCTTGAATGCTAAATAAGGATTTAGTCTAACGTTTCAGGCTCACACATTGAATAGAATAGTGGAAGGCACAAAAAAAGATCTGCATGCAGGTTCCCTGGTGCTTTGACAACTAAGGCTTCATCAGGGGGATGGTGCCTGCATCTAAGACAATCCCTTTATACCAATTAAATTCAGAACTGGTGATGTCAGAAAATCTGACCAATCACAGAGCTCGATTTTAAAATACAGAAATATTCAGCTCACTTAGTGGTATAAATGGACTAATAGTTATAACAATCATGATATCAGTGACAACATGTTATTGTAGAAAAATACCCCAAAAGACAAAAAAATACACCAAAGTGGTGACGGCCAATCGGATTGCTCGAATAAAAAAAATATATAAGTTATGAAATTATAGTGTCAACCTGATCAGCTTAATATGTTACACTAAACTAAGATGATTTGTTGTTACAATACAAGCTAATGGCAGAATGAACATAATACATTTTTTACAGCACATGCAAAAAATAGTAAATTTATTTATTTATGTATTAAGGCTTGTTTTCTCAAAAATAGCCAATGGGAACACATATTATATTAGGTAAAATCAGTAAGGGTACGATGTCCCCTAATAGCTGGTACAACTCAGTTCATCAAATGTAAACAAATGCTTGAGCTTCACCAAGAGAAAGATATGGATGCCAATCGGCGTCATCAGGCACTACAGCACATGATTTAGGATGCCATATGGCATCATCAGGAAAAAGAGGTAAGTTTTTTTTATGATGCCATATGGCGTCATCAGGAAGGAATGAGTTAATAGTTCAGGGGAACCAAAAGAAAGTTATGGGAGGACACTGGAAGAAAGTTGAGCTGCCACAGAACACAGAGGAGAAGGGGCAGAGGATGGGGGTACACAATTCTGCTGTGTTGTGCCTACAAAGACTTAATTCTGGTAAGGGAAGGAGTAAGAGAAGGGGTGCATTTGGGTAGGGTAATGGTTTATGATGTGCTGTGCGGCTTGGACCAGATACAACCTGGTTCTACCAGGTAGGATCAGGTAGAACTTTAGTATCTTGTACTGTTTGGCATGAATCAGGCAGAACTTAGTTCTACCAGTTCTATCTGATAGAACCAGGTAGAACTTGGTAGAAACTTTTCAGGTTCTACCCATAAAGTCTGTGAGGTAGAACTTTTAGAGGTTCGCACAGCCCTAATCTTAACCACCTTATTTGCAGAACCATTAGACATATTTCTACTGCTGATAACTTTCTGCTGGCAGTGGGTCTCAAAAAGGGGAATTGACACACCCAACAAAGCGTGGACACTTAATTTGTTGCTTCTGAAGCTGCTGTGATAGAAAGCAGTTGGGCCTGTACAACATGGCATTGCAATCTCCAAACATTTCAAATTATGAAAATACTACAGAAGATCCAGGCCAAAACCTGGAGATCTTGATGGGCAGATGGCTGAAAATAAAAAAGCTATTGAAGAACTGCAGCAATCAACAGACCAACAAGTGGTTGCAGAAGGGTAAGGATTGCCCTGCATGTCACAGAACTCAACATTCCAGAAAAGGCAACTGGTCCAAGTTACCTTGGCTAGATCTTGAATTCGCAAATACTGAATATTCAGCACATATACATTGTCACATCCAGTACATCCTGATTGACTGTGCTGATGCGGTGATTGGCCTCCGATTGGCTGGAGGACCTGTCAATCACAGAAATGAATAATGCATAAACTTCACTTGATGCACTGTTGATCTACTCTTTTGGCGCCTAGAATTAGGTCCCTTTTAGTCCCCATGAGCATTTGGCATTTACCCATGAGCTTTTGGTGAATGTCCCACAAGTCCTGGCTTTGGTTTTCTGGCTTTCCAATTGGCTGTGACTGCTGGCAGTGGCTGCTTAACCCACTGTCCTTTTAGCAGATTAGATACAGTCCTGAATGATGTTCCTGGTGCAGCCAGAAATAAGGAGATAGTTGCCCCAATGCCCCACAGTTCTTTAGCCCTGCTTTTGTACTTGCTGTCACTGCTCAGATGAGGGAGTTTGCTCAGTTCATTTTCTTGTCACTGCTGCCAATGTTTAAACTCCCTGACATGCAGCAGCAGACAGGCTGTCACTCTTCTCCGAGTCCCAAAAATTGTCTGGTGCAGCCAGGAGTAAAGCATTATTTATTTACACTTGTTTTCCCTTTTTAAACAATTTCCCCTACATACAGCAACAAGTTAAAATGTAAAACATTTACTTTCTTACTTTTTCAGCTGTAGCCAAGATACAGCTGTCCCGAGGGCAGACACGCCCTCATGAATATTCATTACTGTTCAGGGTTCCTGCTCATGAATATTAATGGACCATGATCTGTTCACCTCATGGAACTCCTTTACTTTTTCAGAGAGCAGCCTGTCTGTGGTCACCAGGTCCCACTTAACTGATGGAGATCTCGAGACCCACAGAACACTCCCCGAATTAACCACTAGTTCGAACGGTTGAGGATCACAGGCGCCATGAGGGCAGACAACATAGCGGGAGATCAAGGTGAACGTTTCCAGCCCCGTGGGGCTGGATTAAAGGGGACAGGAATTCATTAATGTAGCATTCTGAAGCCATTGTAATATGTATGGGGGTTACAGGTAAGTCGAAAATATGACCTGACATGTGAAATCATGTTTAATAAACATTGTCATCTATAATAGTATCTCACTGTGTGTTTTCTGTCCATGTGCCATTTTATGGTGTTCTGCACGTGAAGCAGGAAGTGGAGTGTATGTGATGCAGTGTCACAGTTCGTTTCCATGACAACCCAGCGACGAAGTTGAGCAGTTCCCTGCCGTCCTCAAGCAGTCACAGGGTGGGTGTTTGGGTGTGTACAATGATGTATAGTCAATAAAACAATGTGAGGATGATATGTGCGTAGTTGTTCATTTGCCATGTCCGTCAGTCTCAGTGGCCATAGAGGAGTATCCATCTACCAATTTATATCTGTGCTGCATCTCCTGTCAGTATGTGTAGAATTCCCAACTGTGTTTAATGCACTACTTGGCATTATCCCTTTGCACATATCCAGATGTAATAGTATTGAGCTTCTCATTTACTTGTTCTGTAAACTAAACGGACAGTTCTTATGGCATCATTTCAAGTCTGTATGTTATGGAGCGCATATGCCATCTTCAGACCTGTATACAGACTTGTCGGTGATGTGCAGTTTACAGTGCACAAATTAAACACTGCTAATCTGTTGTGTGCACTGTTCATCTATTAATTGAGGCTGTCACGATATAGCATAAATTAATATGGGAGTACTGCATCCTTCAAATTCCAAAGAACGAGTAAAGGTGATAGTGTAACATTACCTATGTCCATACTGAAACCAAATAAACCTCTAGATCCTATTGCGTGATCAATGTGAATAGTAGAGGCTGTTGTGGTTAGGAAGAAGCGTACGTAGATCTGTAGTAGACACGTAATATATGTTGGACATTGTGTTTCAAAAAACAGCATTCATGTTGTTCCTCCAAAAGAGAAACAGAATTTGAACCTAGTACTCTCTACACACCAGGAAAGCGATCTACCCACTGAGTCAACACAACTGCTTGCTTATAATGGAATTTTGTGGTTTTGTCTTTCACTTCTTAGAGCCCATCCGTATCATTTTGTATTTGACATTGATGCAGTCTGTTGTGTAGTCACTGATATTGGATGTGGACAGTTTGGGACTGAATACTCTAACTGTGCAGCTTGAAAAACCTTGGTGGGCAGTACAGACCCCACACTGAAGGATGTGCATACTCTAGCATTTCCTAATCATGTAAAGAAAAGGAACCGTCCAACATGAGGTGTTTAACCAACAAATGTAGTGTCATGAATCAGCGCCACTATCAACACATCACAAACACAGCATTGTACACGGTTCAAATACTCCCAAATGCATTCTGATATGTTTGACACAAGAGTAAACATGCACTATTAGACATCAAGAACTGTAATGGCTCAATGGCTTAATCACTGGTTTCCCATGCAGAAGGTTGGTGGTTTGCAACCAGCCATAGTGACTTTTGTTTTATAGGACTAATTTACTTTCTTTTATATCAATTATAGGATTCTGATAAACAAACATACCCCAACAGTATAGTAAAGATAGATTATTAGGGACGTGACTGAGGAATAATATTTGAAATAATACAACGAGGAAATTATGCTTCAGTTTGGTTTTCATACAACGATAACCAACCTAAAGATATCATGGGACATCTATACTAATTAGCGATGTTTCATGTTGGCTTTCGCATTAGCAGCTTCAGACTTGTGTACCCCGATTAGACTGGACAATGTGGTGTCAGCTGTTGTGTAAGTAATACCCCCCTGACTATCACAATGAATGACAACACGGGAACTGTGCCACTATGGGTACTTTTATGTGCATTTGTGAGGGACTTTCAGAGACATCCAGTGACATGGGCTATGATAGAGATTTCGGAAGGGGATGGGGAAAAGAAATGCTTCACTCACTATATATCTATATCCAAACTACTCAAGACAAATATGCAGATACACACCGGTTAGAGAGGTGAGGTCTGATGGGAGTCTCTCGTTCAGTGTACATATGATGCACGAACCATGACGTGACATCATACACCGCACGTGATGACACGCACAGCAATGCAAAACAGGATGTTACATACTCGGCAGCACAGCGTCTGCCATGACAGACAATATAACAGTTTGGCACAATATAAAAATGGAAGTACACATCAACATGATTTCTGTGCCTAACACAACACAGGCACAGGCATTCATGAATGATTCCATTGGATGTGACCTGAGGCACATGAAATTCCTGTCCCCTTTAAAGACTTGAGCTGCATGGTGAGGCACCAGAGGGCAGGACAAGACCTGGGGGGGGACAAAAAATATGGCTTGCTAGATCAGGAGATACCCAGGAAGAGCAGGAGGAGACAGAGCCATAGGGTGGCGGGTAAGTCCAGGAAGACATTATAGACACCCTTATTTGTAGGGGGTTACACTCATCTCTGAAAGAACATAGAGTTGAGACAGTCCAGAGGAGGGCAACTAAAATGGTGTGGGATCTGCATCAAAAGCCCTATGAGGAGAGACTGAAGGACCTCAATATGTACAGACTGGAGGAAAGGAGGGAGAGGGGAGGATATGATAGAGACTTTCAAACACCTCAAGGGTATAAATAAGGTTCAAGAGGGAATCCCTTTACAGAGAAAAGGATGCACAAGAACAAGGGGCCATGCGATGAAGCAGAAGGGGTTTAGAATGAGGGGAAATGTAAGCAAACACTTCTTCACAGAAAGGGTGGTGGATGCCTGGAACAGCCTCCCTGAGGAGGTGGTGGTGGGAGAAAAATCTGTAATGGGATTTAAGAAGGCACAGGATGGGTATAAGGGAATCTTAGAAGCAAGGAGGGGGGGGTAAAGCTGGAGATCAAGTAGGGTCTACAGTGTGACAGTAGGTAGGAAACATGGGCAGACTAGGTGGGCCAAGCGGTCCTTATTTGCCGTTGTCAAATTCTTGGAAGGCTATGTCTGTAGTTTAGTGGGGTGAGCAACCAGCCACACCCCCCCCCTTCCTGAGCTATATAAGCAGTTCAAGCCTCCTTCTGAAGCACTTTTTTCTTTGCGGCCGGAAGCTCTGTCCAGCTCTACCTTCTCCCCTGGGCCTGCTAGGGCTTTGCCCAACTCTCCACCCCCACCCCCAGCATTTGCTTCCCTCCTTCCTTTGTGCTTGGACTCTGCTTGTATCATGCTGGACTTCTGTTCATTGTGTTTCTCCTGCTTTTGGTTAGTATTGCTTTGCCGCCGCCGACTGATACATGCTTCTTTGTGTGCTTGTTTTCTTCCTGCTTCTGCTCCTGTACTTGTATTTGCTTTTGTTTATTTCTTTTGGGCTTTTCTAATTTTCTAGTGCTCTGTGTATACATTGCTTTGTACTCATGGGATCAAATGGAGTCCAGCACACGGTCAGGATTGTAGAAATCAAACTTAAATTTATTCATACAGCAGGAAAAATAAACGCACTAAAGGCGAAAAAAATAAAATAACACTAAGCAGAATGAAAAAGAAAATGCAATTATACAGTTACATTCACTGAAGAAAGGGTTTGCCTAGAAACTAGCTAGACAACTGGTAGGCTTGCCTCCCTACCACACACTGACTTAATACACTCTTTTGCACTCAATATATCCTGTGGTCAGATCACATGGTACAGGAAAACTCCTCCCTATACAGAATGAATCTAACTTTAACAGCAAACACAGTTTATATTTCACCTGAGTTTCAGTTTAGGCATTCATTTCACCAATACATGGTTTTCTGGTTCATTAAAGTTAAAAATTTCAAGTAATTTCATATTTTACCCTTTTTCTGAGAGCAGCAGTCTCCTCCCATCAGCTTTCATCAAAAAAGAGGTGGAGCAAGGGCCGGCAGGCACTATAGACAGATGGAAAGCTAAGAGGAGAGGCTGCTGAACAAACAAACCATTTTCAGGTCAGTTGTTTTTACTATTTACAACATTTGGAGCAAACAGCTTACACAGTGTGACTAACTTAACAAAATAAGCTACCTAATATAATTCAGCCAGGTGGCTTTACAAACACCAAACAGCTCAAACCCTGCTTTACTTTTGAATGTTTGCACACAGTTTCTTGGCTACAAGAAGCTGTATTCACTTCCAGTGACTTCACTTGCACTGAAGAAATACAAACCCTGAGGTTCTAAGCATCAGACTAAAGCACTACTTCTCTATTTCAGCACAGACATGGAAGTGCTAACTAAACAGTGTAAAAATACACATAAAGTCTTAGAAACCTTCTTTGTGAAACTATATGGGGGATTTTCCACAGTCAAACAGCAGTTTTGGCAATATCTGGGTGCAAAACAAAGAAAGAAGACACAAAGGGAGGAGAGAGAGAGGGGGGAGGGAGAGGGAGAGAGAGAGAGAGAGACTACTCACAGGTGGCCATTCCATGAGCAGTGGAACAGATGAAATAAACAAAAGAATACAGGGACAGAAGAGAGAGCAGAGAGCTAAGTACTGTTGCAACAGGTTTCTACACAGGGGGAAAGTTCCTGTTTTCCAGCCCAAATAATTGAAAACTTTAACTGCCATTTGACTGCAGATAGGTATTTACAAACACCCATTTAACACTTCAAAATACACGGGGATAGAGAGCAGACAGCCCCTACCACAGTCTCCTCCCCACCTAAGAAAAAAAAACAACTTTTTTTTTTCTATTACAATCAGCTTTTATCTTTACCAAGACAGGATATGTAGATCTCTAGCAGAGAGATGGAACTGCCACCCTCTGAAGCTCCACCTTAGGGTCCCTGATACAATAATATAATTAATACACATGTCTGAGGACATACTCTTTCCTCAAACAATTCAATTAATCAAAACCCTTGAGGTCTACTCCTGTCTATATGGTTATATCTGCACCAAAACGAGACATGAAGTCTGCATTGCATTGGCTGTCCCAGATCTGTGCTTCACAGTGAGTTGTATGACTGTAGGGTTAATACCAACGCATAATCCTTGGATTGTTGTCTTCATATTCTGGATCCAACAAAGAGGATTATGGTCAGTCCAGACTTCAAAGTTATTTCCCATAGATAGTATGTAAAGTTTCAATTGCCCATTTAAGTGCCAAGCATTCCTTTTCTATGGTGGAATATTTAGTTTCTCTGCATGAAGCTTTCTGCTTATATATAGTATAGGATGTTCTTCTCTTCCTGGATTTGGGACAATACTGCTCCAATGCCTACATTCGATGCATCTATTTGGACGATAAAAGTCTTTGCAAAATCAGGACTCTTTAGTACTGGAGCTGAACAAAGGGCAGCCTTTATTGCACAAAGGACTCCTCGCACTCTGTAGTCAGATTACTTTGGTAGGTTTATTCTTTCTTGTTAACTTCGATTAATGGACTGGCTAAGGTAGCGAACTGGGGCACAAAACGTCTATAATAACCTGCTAGACCCAGAAATGAACGTACATGTTTCTTTGTGACGGGGTGGGGACTCTTGGCTACTGCATCTACCTTTCCCACCTCTGGTTTTACCTGCCCTTCACCTATTAAAAATCCTAAATAACGTGCTTCCTTCATAGCAAGGGAGCATTTAGTAGGGTTAACAGTAAGGCCGGCCTGTGTAATGGTGTCTAATACTTTTGTTAGGTGTTGGATATGGTCTTCCCATGAAGAGCTAAAGACAATCACGTCATCAAGATAAGCTGCACTATATCCCAGATGAGGTCTCAGTAACTTATCCATCAATCTTTGGAATGTGGCGGGTGCACCATGAAGTCCAAAGGGCATCATGGTGAATTGAAAGGATCCCAAAGGGGTGCTAAAGGCCGTCTTTTCTCTGGCTGTCTCATCAAGCAGAATCTGCCAGTACCTTTTTGTTAAATCAAGAGTACTGACATATTGGGCTTGCCCGAGTTGGTTAATGATGTCATCCACCCGAGGCATAGGATACCCTCCAAATTTAGATATCGCATTCAACTTGCGAAAATCTAAACATGTTCGGACTCCACCCTCCTTCTTTGGGACTATCACCATTGGGAAACTCCATTCACTGTTAGCCTTTTCAATGACACCCATTTCTCTCATTTTCTTTATTTCTTTTATGACTTCAGGTTTTATCTTTTCTGGGGTACGATAAGGTTTTACCCGGATGGGTGTTGTTTGGGATACCTGGATCTGATGAGAAATCACAGTAGTTTTTCCTGGCATGGTTGTGAATGTAGAAGAAAACTGGTTTATAGTCTGAGCCAAATCTAGTTTTTGTTTCTCTGTTAAGAAAGGATTTATTACTAGGGTAGAAGGAGACTGTACAGAGTCCAGTCTCTTATATGCTAAATCCATTTCATTATCAACAGAAGTAGGACTTACATACATGCTTTCACCAGTACGGTCGTTCCATTTTTTCAAAAGATTTGCGTGGTACACCTTCAGTTTTTTCTTTCTATCTGGTACTTCCACCAAGTACGTGACAGGTCCAGTTTGTTTTTGAATCACATAAGGCCCCTGCCACTTCATCGTCAACTTATTATCAGTTGATGGAAGTAACAGTAGGACACGATCTCCAGCATTGAAGTGTTTATTTCCTACTCCTATATCATATCTTTCCTTTTGATAGTTCTGTTTGGCCTAGTTTTCTTCATGGGCTAGCTGGCTATACCTTGCCACCCTTTGGCGCATTTCTCTAACATAATCAAGGGTAGTGGGGTTCTTCCAAGTTTTTGTATCTTTCCATTGTTCCCTGACCACATCTAGGAGGCCTCTGGGATTCTTGCCATAAAGTAACTCGAAGGGCGAGAATCCTGTTGATGCCTGGGGACCTCCCGATATGCAAACAGTAATAAAGGTAAATATAGATCCCAGTGTTTACCCTCATCCTCCACATATTTCTGTATCATTTTCTTTAATGTCTTGTTGAAGCGCTCAACCAAGCCATCAGTTTGGGGGTGGTATGGAGAAGTGTATACCACTTCCACTCCCAGGGCTTGATAGAGACATCTCAACATGACAGAACAGAAATTGGTTCCTCTATCTGTGAGAATAACCTAGGGTATGCCTACCCTACTAAACATTTTGAGCAGTTCTTCAGCTATCCTTTCGGCCGTAACAGTTCGCAAAGGAATGGCCTCCTAGGTACTTAGTAGCATAGTCACATAGTATGAGGGCAAACCTATTTCCTTTTGCACTTTTGGGAAGGGCCCTATAATATCCATGGCCACACGTTCAAAAGGAACTGTTACCAATGGCAATGGCTGCAGGGGAACTTTATCTTTCTTTGAGACCGGGGCTACCTTTTGACACTTGTCACAGCTTTTACAGTATTCTGCTACCTGGTCATGAATACCAGGCCAGAAGAACCTGTATAACAGCCTCTGTAGGGTCCTATCCCTACCTGCGTGACTCCCACAGGGCACATCATGTGCCAAAAATATCAACTGCTCCCCTGTATTGGCTAGGGACCACCAACTGATCCACACTCTCTCCTGTTTTGGGATTTATACATATTCTATATAGTTTTCCCTGTTGAACCCTGTACATAGGAGGCGTACCTTCTACCTCCTCAGGAACAACCTGTGAAAACAAAGGTGTTAGTGTGGCATCCTTCTTTTGATCCTCAGCAAATGACTCTAACATAGTAACTCTAAGCACCACATCATCAACAACACTTCAGTCCTTTTTCTTAGTCCAGTTAAGTTTATCAAGTCTTCTATGACTTTTGGACTTTGTGGTTTTTCCAGGTGCTTCGAATAATGTGTCATCAAAAGGAAATAGTTCTGCAACAGTTCTTTCTTGTTGAGCCTGAGCGTGAGTGGTCACAGCACAAACTGATGAGGAGGCAGTGAGCAAATCACCAAAAGTAGGAAAGTCATGACCCAAAATAACAGGAACTGGTAATTTTGGCACTACCCCCACCTTCATATGATGAACAGTACCTTGAACACGAATAGTTGCTTCCTGCAAAGGGTAGAAGTGAGTGTCCCCATGTACACAGGTAACCCCCCATTTTTTCATCACTTAGTGTCTGAGATGCCCCACAGAATACATCAGCATGTGCCAGGGTTTGCTTGCTCCCAGAATCAATTAAAGCAGTCACATCATGCCCTTCAATGTTCACAGCCATTATATATTGCCCCCAATTTGCCAAAGCTAAGTGAGAGGGTTCCGTTTTCTTTTTAGGGCAAAATCTGGCTATGTGTCCCTTGGCCTTACAGTCCCAGAAAATAATATCTGGGTTATATGGCCTGCTATTTTTCTTATAGGGAGAAGTACTGGAAACATTAGTAGAGGGGGTAGTAGATGTTTGTCTTACCGTAGTGGTAGATGGGGATGTCCCATGAGATCCTTTCTGTCATGGTGGACGAGCTGTCAAGAAGTCTTCAGCTAGGCTGATGGCCTTTTCTGTTGTTTCCGGTCTGTGTTCTCTTACCCACATCTGTACTTCATTGGGCAATATCTTTATAAATTGTTCCAAGACTATGGACTCTACCACTTGCTGCATAGTTCTCACTGTGGGCTGTAGCCATTTGGTACATAAATCCTGCAACTGAACATAAGCTTCTTGTGGAGAATCAGCTGTATAATACTGAAATGTCCGGAATCTTTGGCGGTACATCTCTGTACTGATATTGTACCGTTTAAGGATTGCCTGTTTCACATGATCATAGTTAGAGGCATTTTGTGTCTCTACATGGCTATAGGTCAACTGAGCTCTTCCTGTGAGGTAAGGAGCTAACTGAATGACCCATTGGTCCCTAGGCCACCCACAGGCAGTTGCTACTCTTTCAAATGTAGTGATGTATGCCTCTATATCATCACTGACCATTAACTTAGATAACTTAATATTCCTGGGCCCTTCACTTGGTGGGTTGGGTCTGGCAGTCCCCATAGTCTGTATAGCTTTAAGGGTCTCCACCCACCTGGCCTCGTTCTGGCGTTGGTCTCTTTCTCTTTGTTTCTCAATGTCCATCTGTTTCAAACACAGCCATCTGAGTAGCTCATGCATATCAGAAGGAGGTACTTCTTCCTCTTTTTCCACTGAATTCTTGTCCTCACCCCCAATGGCTCCTTCTTCTTTCATGTCACTCTTAGTGTCTTTCCACCTGATATCACCCAGACCGCTGGCCAATAGAACCTGGTACTTGTCTACTATTGTTCTGGTCAGAACTCCCTCAGGTGTGGGTGTTTCCATCTTTCCCTGCTTCTTTTGCTCCTCCATGATATCTCTGGACGATATCCACCAGAAGGTCAACTTGCCTTCTTCGATCCCACTTCTAACACCAACTTGTACTCATGGGATCAAATGGAGTCCAGCACATGGTCAGGATTGTAGAAATCAAACTTAAATTTATTCATACAGCAGGAAAAATGAACTAAAGGCGAAAAAAAATAAAATAACACTAAGCAGAATGAAAAAGAAAATACAATTCTACAGTTACATTCACTGAAGAAAGGGTTTGCCTAGAAACTGGCTAGACAACTGATAGGCTTGTCTCCCTACCACACACTGACTTAATACACTCTTTTGCACTCAATATATCCTGTGGTCAGATCACATGGTACAGGAAAACTCCTCTCTATACAGAATGAATCTAACTTTAACAGCAAACACAGTTTATATTTCACCTGAGTTTCAGTTTAGGCATTCATTTCACCAATACATGGTTTTCTGGTTCATTAAAGTTAAAAATTTCAAGTAATTTCATATTTTACCCTTTTTCTGAGAGCAGCAGTCTCCTCCCATCAGCTTTCATCATAAAAGAGGTGGAGCAAGGGCCGGCCGGCACTATAGGCAGATGGAAAGCTAAAAGGAGAGGCTGCTGAACAAACAAACCATTTTCAGGTCAGTTGTTTTTACTATTTACAACATTTGGAGCAAACAGCTTACACAGTGTGACTAGCTTAACAAAATAAGCTACCCAATATAATTCAGCCAGGTGGCTTTACAAACACCAAACAGCTCAAACCCTGCTTTACTTTTGAATGTTTGCACACAGTTTGCTGGCTACAAGAAGCTGTATTTGCTTCAGTGACTTCACTTGCACTGAAGAAATACAAACCCTGAGGTTCTAAGCATCAGACTAAAGCACTACTTCTCTATTTCAGCACAGACATGGAAGTGCTAACTGAACAGTGCAAAAATACACATAAAGTCTTAGAAATCTTCTATGTGAAACTATATGGAGGATTTTCCACAGTCAAACAGCAGTTTTGGCAATATCTGGGTGCAAAACAAAGAAAGAAGACACAAAGGGAGATTAGAGAGAGAGAGAGAGACTACTCACAGGTGGCCATTCCATGAGCAGGGGATCAGATAAAATAAACAAAAGAATACAGGGACAGAAGAGAGAGCAGAGAGCTAAGTACTGTTGCAACAGGTTTCTACACAGAGGGAAAGTTCCTGTTTTCCAGCCCAAATAATTGAAAACTTTAACTGCCATTTGACTGCAGGTAGGTATTTACAAACACCCCATTTAACACTTCAAAATACACAGGGATAGAGAGCAGACAGCCCCTACCACATGCTTATTTGTGCTTCAGGATACATGTTGTTGTTTCCTTACTTTAAGCTGCCCTATGTCTGTGCTCTCATGCTCCCATTTACTGTACTCACCAGATTTTGCAAGCCCTCAATCAAGTGCATTGTTATTGTATGCTTCAGCTCACACTGCTGTTTCCCTGCCTGCTGTCTCCTGTGCCTTTAACCTTAATTATTTGCACCTGGGTCCAGGCTGCATCCTGCTCAGCTAGTTGCCACTCCCTGTTGTGCTATGTGTGTTCAGCAGCTGTGCTCTTAATTCACTCAGTGCTAGCTCCACGCAGCCAACTGCTGCATTGTTATACTGGAAGTTTCAGCTATTACGTTAGCTGCCTGGTCTAATAGTGCTCTGCTTGTGGCTACCTGTTATTCCTATGGTGGGGGGACTGTGGTGTCATGGCAGCGAATGATGGCTCCGGGTAGCAGGAACATCCTTTACGTAAATTAAATGAGTCTCCCTGCTTCTTGCCTACATGGCTTTCCTGTTATCCATGTGTAAATGCATTATCCTCATAGCCTTCATGGCTTTCAAGATTTTCATTGCATTTCATTACTGCACTGCAAACGCTCCTTACTAGAACAACCTAACTCCACCTTAATGGCATCCAAGGTATTCATGCCACTCATATCAATTCACTATGCATGCTGAAACCATAGCAAACAACTGCTAAACCTCATTAAATCATGCTAAACCTCACTGATTCAATTACTGGCATCTCAGCCTCTCACTACCTAAACACTTACCTTTTATGTCACCATTAATTTGGCTTCCTTAATGGAACTGGTTGACTTGCTTTCCACTGGCTGCTACCACTATTAACCTCTGAACACTGGCTTGCACTACAGCCTCCTATCTTATCCAGGTTGCTGACTTCACTCAGCCTCCTTATCACTAATGCTGCAGGCTTCACCCAGCATTCTAATCAGTAACTTGCTACCTATTCTACAGCTGCTGGCTTTGCCTAGCCTGCTTCCATTTAGCACATTGAAGTTGATTCTTGCACTCACTCATAAATCGGAGGCACACCAACCATATCCATTACCTTTTCTGGCTCAGGGCTTGCCCTGTAGCTGATGGTCTTGCTCTGCACCCATGAAGTCCGTATCTTGAGCATGTGAAGCTCAGGGTATGGTCCATTCCATCTGGCCCATAGTGGGAATGTTCTCGCTCCGGGTGGAGCTTCAGTTGTCTAAATCATTAGCAGCCCCTCTTGATGTAGAATTTAAGACTTCAGCTGTTGAGGGGTGGGGCCCTTAAGCCCAAGAGCACCCTTTTGGCTATGGCAACGATGTGTCCCCTTCGAAAGCTATTCTCACTATGACTGCCTCTGCTTCACCTAGTCTGTTTTAGTTGGTAGGCCGGCTAAGTGCTTCAGCGGTCATCGCTCTTCTCTTCCCGCTTTGGGGGTCTGCTCTTGCTTCAAGAGTACCTGTTGTTGCAGAGGCCTCTCACAATGCTTCATAGCGTTCTCATTAGAGGGATCATGAGAACTTTCCACCAAATTGGAACAGTTCCTCCCCTTGGATTGGGTTTCCAAACTGCAGCAGCAGAGCCATCACTAAGTAGACTATCCCTAGCCTGGAGGGAAGGTGACCTGGGCCTTGGGTCCCCAGAGGTTTTCTCCTTTAAAATTTTTTTTTTCCCCTCTCCTCCATGCCAAAGTTCATAATATGTAGTTGGTTGTTATCGGTATATTCCCTTGTTTCCCTCGTAGGTTTCTGCTATTGGATGGAGATGGATGGTGATCCTACTTGCTGTTCCCTCTCTCCTTAGGAAGCCCCCTCACATCATGAGTGCAATCCTAACAACCTGTGCATTTCATTCATATTTTTCAAGCTGTTTCATTGCTGTCAATTTACTCTCAACCTGGTGGTCAATGTTTACTGCTCAATACTCTTTTTGGGGCTCCTTCCATTTTGCCCTCCTAATGGAGGGACTCTCTCTCTGGTCCCGCTGCTCTTGTACTTGCGGTCCCTGGTAGTTCCCCCATGGCAGGGCCAGGAGGAGGTTGCTGGCTTCTTTCCCCTTCCAGAGACCCAATCCAGAATCCAAGGATGGTCCCCAGGAGCGGCAGACCATCATTGAGCCTGCCAGGCTCATTTTCCTCCATTTTTGCCCGTTCTCCCTCCCTTCCAACATGAGGATGTCGGATCAAGCCTCCCGACCCATACTGCCCTCCAGCCACCGCCAGAGGGCAGTCAACGACTAGGACAACTAGTCTCCTCCCCCCAGAGAGGAGAGCAGTCCTCTGTATGCTTGATTCTCTCCCCCCCCGCCAACCCCCGGCAGCCTGGGCTCATTCCCGAACCCGGGTTACCAGCATGACACAAGGTGTAGCGACCAGTGCCTCAACCTCCAGTGCCACCAGGTTGGCTTTGGGGCTCCTTCCTAAGGTACCTTTAGCCAAGGAAATATTTCCTGCAGCACCTCTAGGGGAGGAACCCTCTTCAAGGGTTCCTTTCCTTCAGTACCCCTACAGGGTGGTAATTCCTCATGGAATAGAGAGTGCAAACAGCCAAACAGTTATCACAGTTGCAGAAGCATAACATTACTCTGGTTGCATAGGCCCATTGAATTGGAAGGCTATGCCTGTAGTTCAATGGGTGAGCAACCAGTCATGCCCCCTTCCTGAGCTATATAAGCAGTTCCTCCCAGCCTCCTTCTGAAGCACTTTTTCTTTGCCCCACCATCATCCCCTCCTCCTCCTCCTCCAGTGGCATGCCTCTCTCTTCCGAGGGCTCCTTCCTAAGATACCTTTAGCCAAGGGAATCTTTACCATGGCACCTCTAGGGGTGGAGCCTTCTTTGAGGGTTCCTTGCCTTCTATAGCTCTATAATGTGGTAATTCCCCATGGAATAGAGAGTGTTAATGGCCAAACAGTTATCACAGTTACACAAGTATAACACTATTCTGGCTGCGTAGGCCCATTGAATATGTTTCTGTTTCTATGATGCTGGGGTAAAGATCCTGAAGGTGTTTGCTATACCAGAGTGCTCCATACACTGAGAAGGATCTGTTAAGTGCCTGCTGACTGACATTGCCATGTTGTCTAATCTAAGTTGCTAGGATTCCATTGTTACAGGTAGCCAGAGCATGTGGCAACATCATTTGGGAGGGGAGCAAGCTTGGCTTCTTCCTGGACCTCTCCTCCCACACGCAGGACAAAAAATGACAACTGCAAGTGATTAAAAATTCATTTCTGGTGTAGACCTGCCAGACCTGCGATCCCTAATGTGGACCACCATTTTCTATCATACAGTATAAGGTATAAGTGTACTTACTGATATTTGCTATGATGTACTGACAAACTACCATTTAGCGACAATATATTTGTGGCCTTAGTGTGCCACCTACTGTTATTAGTTATTATAATAATGTCTAGCATATTACTGTGATCAGTATATTTAGTTACGATATATTTGTGGTCTTAGAGTGCCACCTTCAGCCATTAGTCACACTGCTATCATCAGCATATTATATGACTTGTTCTATTGTTCTAACAAATAGCTATAGTCAGTGAAATAGTTATCACTGTACAACATATAACAACCTTGGGTGCAAAATGCCCATCCTGTGAACCAATAGAAATGTTTTGCCTAGCTTTTCTAGTATTCAAATGAGCCCATTACCAGGTAATGGGATGTCTTATCTGTAGTATATAACTTTGTGTAAGAGCCTCCCTCTTCAAGTTACTTCTTCTGTTATGCACTTGGTGTTTGGATGTTCCAGACTCCCAGCAGGTATTTTATTTATTTATTTATTTATTGAATTCTAGGATTACAAATACCTTTGAACCAAAGGTTCATTTACAGAGGTTCCATGTCAGATTACAAAAATGAGCAATACAAGCAGAATGAGACAAAGAATACATGAATTAACAATAGTAGTAATTTGTCATAAACATTTTACAAATTAGAACAGGATTGTGGGAGCAATGGGGGGAGGGCAACAAGTGAGTAAGAGACAGTCAGTAATGTAGGATTTTGCTGTCCTCTGTACACTATAGGGAGAGTAAACCTTTATTCTATGCATTTGTCTCTTGAGTTGTGTTTTGCCATCAGGTTTAGATCCTGCCAACCCAACAAAATGATGACCATGGCACAGACCTGACTGGTCAGAACTGACCCAGTCGAAAAACAGGTGTTTTAGGCAAAGGGAAATGGACTCTGTATCCCAGAAGTGAAACTGTCTAGTTGAGGAGTACAAGGTAAATCAGTATGCCTTGGGCTTCCTGGCTGGTGCAGAAAAGAGGCAGAACTTCCAAAATGGCAATAAGTGCAGAGCTCAAGTTGGACATCTCAAACTTTTTAGCCTCCCATGGAGGTTGGAGCAATTTTGTGCTAGACGCAAAGTCACAAGCCCACCTGATACGGTATGTATGTGCGCTGTACTTGGAGACCAAACCTACAATCAAGAAACATGACCAAAAAGGGGTAATGGTTTCTGTGCTGTATGCTGCCCTACAGGCAGTTGAAACAGAGGTCCTGGCTCTGAAAAAAGAGCTAGGTGCCAAATCCCAAGAAATGGGCATGCAATGGAGAGAGTTACAAAAGAAGATTGAATATCTCAGAAATTAAATGTAGAATGAAATGCATTGCATTGTACAAGATGGAGAGAAATTGCTAGGTTGAGAGAGGATTATGAAAGGTTGCAGTAGGATAAAAAGCAAGCATTACAGTCGAATGATGTATTGACTGATTCAAATGATACATTGTGGGATGAGAATGAAGAGTTGCATGAGGAAACTGGGAAATGTCAGGCAGCACTGGATAGGGAGATCAGGGAAAATCACAAAGGATGTGCCTCATACATAGTTTTACAATTCAACCATGTTAGCAAAGGGCAGTACAAGGGCAGAGCAGATCATTTTAGGTGTAGAAATAAACTGGTGAGATTATGTCAGCAGTTGGCAATCCTAAAGGTCATGTGAAAGCTTTAAAGTATGCCCCACCTATCGACCTGGTGTCATTGACGAATGACAAAGGCGATGACAGAGATTTCCAAGATGGCAGACCCTGGGGCGCTGGAGGGATGCGGCCTCGCCCACTTCTGGTAGCCATCTTGAGTATGTCTGATAAGACCGAGATTGAGGCCTTGATCGAGCAAGCAGTCACTAAGGTTGGAGTGGCCGAGGCTCAATTGCCGGCAATCTGACAAGCCATAGCCAACTTGCTGAAAAAGGAGGTGGAGCAACACTCCCTCCTTCAGGGCACAGCCACCACTATGGCTGAGGCAGTGGTCAAGTCCATGACTGTGCAAACGGGGCATACCCCGAATGTTCTGCAATCTGCACAAGCCATCCAAGCAATTGCAGATAAGGTAGGTCGAATGGCCCCTGGCGACAATTTGAGTTTCCATTTGGAGAAGGTTCAGAATCAGTGCAAAATGCTCAGCCTTCCGGCCAAGCATAGAGTTCAGGTTTTGAAACAGATTGTCAAACCTACATTGTGGGAAAAGCTACCGGAAATGGTATGTAGTGATGCAACGGCCTGCTGTGAAGAAGTCACAGCCAGCCTCTTGGTGGTGCACAACCCCAATCTGGTTGGCATGATGCTAACCCATTCAGTGAAGCAACATGCCAAGGAGACCCCAGCCCAGTACGACAGCTGTTTGTGGATGGCATATCAAACAGGCAAAGAACTGGCTGATGAGATCGCAGAGCAAAATTCGGTTGAGTACTAAAGTTTGTTTTCGAAAAACATGTTGCTGGGCCTTCGTGAGAAGGTTGAGGCATCAGTGTTCCCAAGAATGGACCACTTCAGCGTCATCTTGTATAAAGTGGAACGGCATGGGGTCAATATGTCGCACAGCAGAATGCTGTGCGGCACTATCGCGTTGCTGCGTTTGCTTGTGTTCTTGTTCTGTGGGGACTCTGGCCCCACACCCACGTTACAGGGGGCTGTGCCCCAGACCCCCACTAAAGATTCTAACCCAGCGGGTCCAACTCAGAGAGAGCACAGGTCCTGGTTTCACCATAATGTATGACCTGGTACGAAGTGGAATGCACATACCAGATCTATGCTTGTGACCAGGCCTCAGGCTCAAAGGCCAAAGTGGCCATGGTACAGAACAGCACCAACTCATTCACCCAATGCGTAGTGGAAAGGAAGCAGAAGGATTTCAAACAGGATAAACCATCATATCAACACAAGGAGGCAACAGCAAGAGCCGATGCCGAGAGCGGTATCAACTCTTTTGGCAGCAGCAGAAAGATAAGAGGAACAAAGGACAGTAACCGCCATCCAGCCCCTCGTACAAAGAGTTGGTCAAGGAGAACAATCAGCTCTGAGAGTTCCATGCCAAAGTCAAATCACTTTCGGCTAACCTTCCGTACAAACCCACAGCTGCTATCCTGTCCACACCTCCATTGCAGGATAAGCCTGATGCAGAAGAAAAACCAAAGTCTCCATATGCTGAGTGTACCTGGATGCTCCAAGAGGTAGATCTCTGCCCTCCATTGGAGCAAGATAGATCAGACTGACAGTGTCAGGCCCTGGTTTGCATCATCACCACCCTAGTGACTGATGATTTTGGCCACGCATGTATAGAAGTGCTGGCTGGGGGCCACCAGCTTGAATTACTTCTAGATATGGGCACCACTGTTTCAGTGCTGCATCAAGAAGATCTGCAGCTATTTCATTGGTTTACAGGGAAGGCCATTTCTGCACAGACTTCAAGGGGACTGTAGTCACCACATACAGGTCAATACACATAACAATACACATAACAATCATCATTGGTACTTTGAAGGTGCAACATTGTTTTGACTTCATGATCTTACATCACCACCAAAGTATCCTGGGAATTGCTTTTCTCACACGCTATGGATATGCCCTGGATTTAGCCAATAGGCTACTACTCCAAATACCTGGCCAGTACCACATACTTCTCGTTTCTGACTCACATGTGGTAGCAACAGTACAGATCAATGATGTGGAGTCTGATGTCATCCTCATGCTCCAAACCCATGAACTTTTTCCCCAACTTGGGCCAATTCTGGAAAGGCATAGCAATGCCTTTGCCAAACACAAACATGACTGTGGGAGAATGGACACCCTGATACAGGTCACTGGTGATGATCCGCCCTGCAAAGGCAATACCCATTTCTGTAGAAACACCACCCTCTTTGAGGGCCACTATCGAATCCCTTCTGAAACAGGGGGTCATCAGGCCTTGTGTGTCCACAGTCAACTCTCCCATTTGGCCTGTCAAAAAGCCCAGCAATAGTTGAAAGCTCACCATTAAAACTGCAGACTTCACACCTCATGCCATGCTGGTGATCCGGGTTCAGGAATGGACTCGGGCTGCTGGAGGTCGGAGGGGAGGAGGAGGATCAAGCATCACAATGGATGCTCTCCTCCTCCTCCTGGGGTGGGTACCTGGGGTGTTCTGAGCACCTGACATACCACTGCCTGTGGAAGCATGGGCATCAGGGCACAGGTGGCTCTCCAGAGTTGGAGAGGGGAGGACATTGTGGGCATTTGAAAATGGCATGCATCAGCATGTCATCTGTCTGGATGCCAGTCCTGCGTGCCGACGCCCTCAGGGGAAGGAGGGACTAAGGGAAGAAAAATGAAAAAAAAAAATTCTCGGTCCAAGATGATGACCAATCCGTGCCCTGGATCACCTACCCACGGGCAGACCCCGTTGTGCAGGCACTCCGAAGAGAAGAATAAGGTAGGGGGATGAAGGAGTAAGCCTGGCATTCTAGGGGCAGACTCTGTGGGGGATCTACAGAGTTGATCAGGTCTGAAGGAGTGGGGTGAGAGGGTAGTAAGGCGGGGATAAAAAGAAAATTGAAAAAAAAGAAACAAACTGCAGACTTAATCAAGTCACTCCTAGTTGTGCACCAACTGTGGCCTCAGCCCCAAATATGCTCAAGCTCCTAAAGCCTGAACACCAGTGGTTCAGCATGTTGGATGTTTCCAATGGTTTCTGGTCACTTCTATTGGCACCTGAGAGCCAATAAAGGTTCACCTTCACATTTCAAGGATGTCAGTACACATTGAACTGCCTCCCACAGGGATTCCACAACATTTCCTCACTGTTCCACATTCATATGAGAGATGCCATATGTGGTTTCTCTACCTCAGAATCCCTCTTGCAATATGTGGATGATCTTCTCCTGGCCACAAACGGCTTGGAGAAGCACCTTAAGCTTCTAGATGAGCTCCTGACACTCCTATCAAGAGCAGGCCTCAGTTGCAACCCTGCAAAGGTACGGTTATGCCAACCAGAAGTTTCCTCCTTGGGTCTTTACATAACTGGAGAGGGCAGGAGCCCAGCCTTGGACAAAGTCCAAGGTCTTCAAGATTTCCTACTACCCACCAGTGTGGCTACTCTGAGATGGTTCCTGGGAATGGTCAGCTATTCCAGGGATTTCATTTGCAATTTTGCACAGAAGGCTTCACCCCTGTATGAGTTGCTGAAGAAAGATGTCCCCCTGGCAGTAGGAACCAGAACACGCAGCTGCTGTCACTTCTGTGAAACAGACCTTGGCCTCTGCTCCAGCACTGGTCAACCCCAACCCAGAACTTATATTCCACTTGGAAACTGCCACCTCTGAGGTGGGCATGTCAGCAGTCCTTGCACAAAATGCCAATGGCACGTTGAGGCCTATGGCCTATGTTTTCCAGATGGTCTCCCTAGCAGTGCAGAAGTACTCCCTATGTGAGAGGAATCTGCTGGCAACCTTCTGGGCTAGCAAACACTTCACCTACATGATATGGTTTTCCCCTATCATATTGCACATCAACCACACCCCTATCAACTTCCTATTAACAGTTGGGATTAAAAATGGCAATGTGTCTAACACCAGACTCACCCACTGGTCTTTCCTTTTACAGGATTGAGACATCATTGTACTTCACATCAAAATGCCCTCCATTTTGGCACATGGCCTCTTATACCAAAGAGATCCACATGAGCGTGGCCTAGAGCCACCCAACCTGCCAGAACCAGGCCTGTTTCTCCCTGCTACAGAGAGCAACCTGAAAGACCCTGGACTATGTTGCAACTTCACAGATGGATCCTTCTCCTACAATGAAGGAGACCAGATTGCAGGCTTCAGGGTCCTAGTCCTTATTCCAGCAGGTGACACTTTCAAGGTGTTTAGGAAGTGCATTGTTAAATCCTCACAGTATACAGAACTTGCTGCAGTTGCCTGTGCCCTGGAGATCACTTGGCAAGGAGAAGAAGATACCATCCTCTTCTCAGATTCGTCCTGAGTATGCAGTTCCTTGACGGAATTCCTTCCTTTCTGGAAGGCCCATGATTTTGCCTTCTCAGAAGGTACCCCTGTAAAATACAGGGACCTGTTCACACACATTGTCAGCCTTGCTGAGCAATTCATTTTCAGGCTGTGTATCTACAAAGTAAAGACCCACTCCAAAATGAAACCTTTCTATGAATACAACGACCAAGCTGACACTCTACTCAAAGATGGAGCTCGGGGGGGGTTAGGACCATGCCTCCTGCCACTGCAACACTAACAGTGGCTGCGAACAAGAAGACCAAAGTGGCACCCTGGACCTGACTGAAGTACAGCTGGCAGATCCAGAGATAAAAGAGGTATATGAATACCTCTCCAAGGAAACAGAGAAAGAAATGTCTGTGAATAACTCATTCAAAAGATATTCTGACAACCTCCATCTCTCCCAGGATCAGAAATTGGTTCTGTATCATGCAGGTGATCCCCCAAGCACTCTGACCAGAATTCATCCATCAAGTCCACAACACCCCTACAGGTGGACATCAAGGAGTGGACAAGACTTTACAGAGACTGAAAAACGTGGGCTGGTGGCCTGGTATGACAACAGATGTCCAACACTATGTGGACACTTGCATCACCTGTGCTCAGAACAACCCAATCCCTGGCAGGAAAAAATGCCAAATTGCTCCTCCAGAAGCAGTCAGGCCACTGGAATACAATACAGATTGATTTCATTGGACCGTTGCCTATCACTAGCAGAAACAACAAGTATGCACTTGTGATCGCTGACCTATTTTCAAAATGGGTAGAAGCCTTCCCTTGCAAGGCTGCCATGGCAAAAGCCACTGCTAGAATACTGGTGGAACAGGTATTCACCAGGTGGGGCCCTGCCTCTCAAGGTAGATTCTGACAAAGGGACTATGTTCACAGGAGATCTAATGAAAGAATGTTTGGAGTTATTGGGAGTTAGCCAAAAGTTTCACATAGCATACCATCCTCAGTCATCAGGACAGGTAGAAAGAACCAACAGACACAGCCAGTTAATGTTCAGTAAATATGCAAATGCCAAAATCTGGGATACTCTGTTGCCCTTACTCCTAATGGCAATTATAGCTGCCCCATCTGCCTCCACTCAGTGTACACCCTTTTAGGTGATGACTGGCAGATAAATGAAATTATCAGAACATCTTTGGATTGATCTCAATGCCTCTACTTTAGACAGAGTGTCAGCAGATACTTACATCATGCAACTGAAGGACAACATTGTTCAAACCCACCTGTTTGCCTCCAATAACTTGGGCCAAGCCCAACAACAGTCCAAGATGTACTTTGACAAAAATGTCAAAGAAGTTGACTGGCAAGTAGGAGACCAAGTCTTGGTACTAAAATGTTCCACCCCTGCACATCCATTTGTAAACAAATGTGCAGGCACTTATGACATCATCAACAAATTGAGCCCTGCTGTCTGTCAGGTGTGCATCACAGAATGCAAGAAACCCATATACAAATGGTACCATGTCAATCAGTTAAAGTTGTTTAAAGGTATTTAAACACTGCTAAATGCTCCTTCCCCCAGCTGGGGGAGGGAGATCTGTATGCTTAACCTTTTTTGTTTTCATTCATGGCAGGAAAAATGCAAATAAAACTAAGACTAATTTTGGTAGCGCTCCTCCTTGACCTCTGGCCAAATGACCTGGCACGTGGGTACGGGTCAGACAAACTATCGATCCTGAAAAACAAAGAGTACCAGGCTCATCTTCGTGCATTCCTCCATGCCATGGATCCCCATGACCCAGCCTACTTCGCCTTACCCCATCTTATCCATCCTCCAGGTACGGGGTACCCATCAGCATCCCATCTACCCATGTGACTGTCTGTGAAGGAAAAGATGCCTACCTGTGTGCAATGGTGGTAGCACCAGACCATTCTACTCTACAAGTTCATTGGAAAACTGACAATCTTGATGGACAGCAACTTCCAGTAGCTCGCCTTGCAAAAGGGACTTTCCAAGGTTGGCCCAACACCAGAATTTTCTACAATGGAACATTGTGCATCTGCCAACGTACCCCACAAAATACAGGTCTTTACAACCTTACAGTGAAAATCAATAAAGACTATTGCACTTGTTTTCACACCACCACCACGTGCAAACTTTGTTTCAATCACACAATTGCAACAGTAGCTTTTTCTTACAGTCATCCCAGCAACAAAATATGAGCCTCTACAATGCCCCACACTGAAGCCTGGCCCAGACAGTGGTCTAATAACAACCTTCATTCCTGGGACTCTGATTAATAATGTACAGTTTATGCATGTTTCTGTGGTTTTGAATCTTACACATTGGAACATGGTTGAATTTGGTCATTGTTCCTCCACAAATGTTTCATGTTTCCATTCTGTAATGTTAGATTTAATGGCAGCATATCAAACATGTGCACAGGACCCTGTAGCTGGGTATCACACACCGAGGGGTGTTCAGGCCTAAGCATCAAAAATGGATGATAGGTGCGGCTGGAGTAGCAGGCCTAGCAGGCACTATCACAGATATGTTTGGTACTGGAATGTCAATTTGGAACTGAGATGATTTGGCCCATATTCAAAGAAATAAAATGTTCAACTCCAGATTAGCCAGTGATGTGGTTGAGCCCATGCTACAAGGTACTGGTGGTATTTCACAAGAGGAAAGATTCACAATGTATAACATGCACAATATTGCACATTTATTTGATGAGACCCGAAACAAACTAAATTAATTGTTTTTTCTAAACAATAAAGAGGTTCAAGAGCAACACATAGGCAGGGACATCATTTGTTCAGCATATGGCCATTTTGCTAGTAACACTATCACTATCACCAATCTCTTCTGGGATCTGGAATCCAAGATAATTGATCCAAGATAAATGTATGGCCAAATGGTACTGCCCCCATTGTAAAACCCTATCATGTACTACCAAGTATATGGATAGGACAGTATTATTTTCTTTGGCCACTGCACGGAACTTGGGATATGTGACTCCACACCTGAATCAAGGACCTTGCTACACTACCAACCAATGTAGTATTTGGGACACTATGTATGTTGCATTCACTGGTTCTCTTCCAGTTTTTGACAAGGATTCTTCAGTCTTTGACACACTTGCAACCATCCACTCTGTGGGACATCTAGAGGGCAGCATCTACCGAGAACAGATCAACTTGCCTCCTTTGCTGGTGTTTCATCCTCAACATGATGCCTAGGTGGCCCCACATACAGACTGTTGTGCCAAAAGGGGCTACTACTATTTGTGCAGACATGATGTGTTTGATGTGACCCAAGGAGGGAATATTGGTTGGGGGTGTGAGGCTGGGGGTCACTGAGAAAGAGAAGGACTTAGGGGTGATAGTAATGGAGAGCATGAACAACTCTGCTCAATGCAGGAAAGCTGCAGCTAAGGCTAATAGGATGCTGGGGTGTATTGCAAGGGGATTCTCATCCAGGCATAAGGAAGTGATCCTGCCTCTTTACAGGTCCTTGATCAGGCTGCACTTGGAGTACTGCATGCAGTACTGGCATCCGTATCTGAAGAAGGCTATTAGACTGCTAGAGGGGGTGCAGTGCAGGGCAACAAAAATGATACTGGGGATGGAAGGCAAAACCTATGAGTACAGGCTAAGGGATCTGAATTTGTACATCCTAGACGAGACTAGGGATGGGGGGATGTGATTGAAATGTTCAAGTACTTAAAGGTGGTCAACACATCTAGCACTGATGGGTTATTTAAGCTGAGGAAGGGACACGAGATGGCATGGGCTAAGATTAGAGAGGGGCAGATTTAGGAGAGCGATGAGGAGACATTACTTCACAGAGAGGGTGGTATCAAAATGGAATGCCCTACCAGAGGGGGTGATTTCATGTAAGACAGTGTGTAGTTTTAGAAGGGCATGGGACAGGGAATGGGGGAGGGTCTGGGTAAGTAGTGCTGAGAACTTCCTGGAGGTGATGGGGGAGGAGGTGGGGCAGCTGCAATCTAGGGGTTCTAGCTGCACACTCAAGCAGACTTGATAGACCATGAAGCCTGTTTCTGCTGGCAGATTTGTATGTTCGTATGTATGTGACTGCCAGTTTGTGGTTACTCACCAGATTCTATGGACTGGTCATTAATGTTTGATGATGACCTATTTGCCAATCAAACTGTTAAAAATGTCACTATTCCTGTTGATAAGCCAAATGTGAATGCCTCCAGAGATGCCCTCCAAAAAGATTTATGATGCCTCACCAGTAAGATGATGAATGCTTCCATCTCCTGCCCAATCCAGCTCACAAAGTGGCAACTTCCTCAAGTTCATGTGATCTACAACTCTGATGGACAATACTGTCTTGTAATCAACTACCAGACCTTCACCAATGGACCTCTTGTATGCAGTGTCACTATGCCCAACTTCTGTTTTGTACCTCATGAATGCTCTATCATTGGCCATATGGTTATCACCCCTGTTCCCACCCCAGGATGGGATTACATTGATAGTGACCCTGACTATCTGCATGCTATAGCACAGTATTTACCAGTTTTCAATGTGCATATTGACTCACTCACCCTGAATCTTAAATCCTTGTTAGAAAGAAAGGATACCCATCTCATTCATATTACTGTAGTAATAATATTACTAAGGCAGGTGATTCTCTAAATGCTCTATTTCATGATGGTAATTTAAGCACTGCACTGTCCAGCACATGGTTGGAACACACATTCAGAGGTTTTGTTGTTATCCAAGTTTTCTTAACTCTTGCTGTGCCACTGACGTGTATACAGGTCCTAAAATTCCTATATGTTCTAAATCTTCTGGCAGCCTAAAGGTTAATTGTTTTTCTAATTGTTACCTTATGCTGTTTAAGATGCACACTCAAACAACATCATGCACAACTGAAATTTCTGTATGAAACTCACTCAGCCCATATGTAACGTGCCATACTACCCTATTAGTTTATTCAGGAAACAAAGGGGGGAGTATGCAGACCTGCCATCCCTAATGTGGACCACCATTTTCTATCACACAGTATAAGGTATAAGTGTACTTACTGATGTTTGCTATGATGTACTGACAAACTACCATTTAGCAATTATATATTTATGGCCTTAGTGTACCACCTACTTTTATTAGTTATTACAATAATGCCTAGCATATTACTGTGATCAGTATATTTAGTTAGGATATATTTATGGTCTTAAAGTGCCACCTACAGCCATTAGGCACACTGCTATCATCAGCATATTATATGACTTGTTCTATTGTTCTAACAAATAGCTATAGTCAGCAAAATAGTTATCACTGTGCAAGTGCAACATATAAAGGCCTTGGGTGCGAGACGCCCATCCTGTGTACCAATAGAGATGTTTTGCTTAGTTTTTCTATTATGCAAATGAGCCTGTTAACAAGTAACAGGACTTTCTTATCTGTAATATATAACTTTGTGTAAGAGCCTCGCTCTTTGAGTTACTTCTTCTATTATGCACGTGGTGTTTGGATGTTCCAGACTCCCAGCAGGTATCATACGATTTTACTGTCCTCTGTACGCTATAGGGAGAATAAACCTTTATTCTATGCATTTGTCTTCTGAGTTGTGTTTTGCCATCAGGTTTAGATCCTGCCAACCCAGCACTGGAAAAGGAAGGTATGGCACAACTGCTTTTTCTGGCACATTTATAAATAACCTACAAGAACAAGGAGCCTATCTACATAGACTCTACAGTGGTGAAGACCTTTCTATGCAAGCTATCACAGTAGGAAGAGATACCTGAGCAGGACTTGGATGGACACAATGGCTGATTTGGATTATTGGTCTGAGTATGCTTGTTTTCACTGCACTGTTCCTTTTTGGGGGTTTAGCCTTTGCCAGTGATAAAGCCCACTGTGCTTGATGGTTGATTCAAACAAATTTCTCTGTACTGGGCTATGGAGCAGCCAGACTGTTTTCATTTTACTTTAAAGTGTATCTGTATTGTTGAACTGTTCAGTAGTATTGAAAATGTCTCCTGTGTTTACCCCTTAGATTAAAGCTTTTCATAGATTAGTGTGGGATGACACATCTCTCAGTTTGTGTATTTGGGACTATTTGTTTAATGTGTTTCCTTCCCCCTGCATGGTGATGTTAGTTGGATGCAGGTTCCAACATTAACTTAACTGAGCACAGAGACTGTTATGTCGCCTGCCATTTTTACAGGATTTTCAGCCCTCCTTTCTTAATACATTTAATCCTGTGAGGAGTGGGAAAAGTCAATTAAGTGACCTTATGCAACTATTTTGTTGTGAGAGTATGACAGTCTACATTTTCATTCCACTGTAATATTTCTCCTAAATAATAGAGTTGGGACTTATAGGCTAATAAGTTCTAACTTGTGCTGCAAGATTGTTATCCAGTCCTGAACTGTAATAACCTATGGTCCATATGTTTACAGTATTTATTCTGTACCTCTGTTGTTCTTTTGGAATAACCCAATTGATGAATAGTAGGAAAAGAATGTATATGCAATTAGGAGGGAAAATAGGAGCACAGAGCAGAAATTTGCATGGAACAAAACTGATCCCAAGGAGTTTTAAAAATACATAAATGGTATGAAAAATTCAAGCACAAAAACTGGACCATTAATGACTGAACATGGCCTTAATTAACTAAGGCAGTTATGACAGAGGTATTTCATAAGCATTTCTGCAGTGTGTTTATTCAGAAATATTGTTCCACCAACTGTGTCCAAAGTGAAATCCATAAAGAGAATGATGAGGAAATTTACAGTACACTAGGGAGATGGTGTTAGATCAGATCATTAGTATTAACCCAAGAAAGGCTGCTAGTCCTGGTAACATTCCCCTTAACTCCTGGGTCATGCCTGAAAATAGGTACTTGCCTAGTGCACTTACCTGGTCAACAAAAATTATATACATTGTTGTACCTGCTTTGTCTGTATATCCCTTGAAATCTTGCTTAATCCTGTGTAAACCTTGTCTTTTGTCTGCATATTTCATGTAATCTCCCAGGGTTGCACCTGAAAATAGGCACGTTTGTCTAGTGTGCTTACCTGGTCAACAAAAGCTAAATAAGTAAATAAATAAATTTAGTTCTGATCCCAAATCATGATTTTGTTCCACCACTGGTATATATATTTAATCTTTCCCTGAAAACTGGGGAGCTCCCCATTAACAGAAAGATGGCCATGGTAAATCCACTTTACAAAAAGGGGGACAAAACTTCAGTTGAATATAAGTTTGATGAGCTGCCTGGGTAACATAACAGAATCCATCGTCGCAGACCTTTTAAATATCATCAGAAAAGAAGGACTATTAGATGAAAGCCACCATAGAGTCTCAGTTAAAAGATCATGTGTTACAAATCTGTTAACCTTCTATGAACATGAGAGTAAGAATCTAGTAGATATAATTTTCCGGGACTTCAGCAGCTTACTGGATAATGTGCCACATGAAACTATATTACTCAAGCTCAGGAAGTATGAAGTATGTGAGAAATTGGTGGAGTGGATAGGTTGCTGTCCACAGGGGCATAGCCAGGATTTGGTGGAGGGTGGTTTCCAAATATTTTTAGGAGGGTCCAGAGGCATGCTCTCCCAGAAAATTTTGAAAATGTAGGAATGAAATGGTGCAGTTTTGTGCATTTTTAGGCCATAACTGTTGGCATACACATCAGAATGCAAGTTGTCTGTCTCATCCCTCAGTCCCAGGTCTGTGAGTTCAACCCAGGACTCTTTTCCCCCCTTTTTATATTTCCATATTTATCTTCTCTTCTCTAGATCTCTTCCCATTCTGCTGTGCCATCCCTACACAACCTTCACTGTTTTTCCAGCTCTTCCTTTTTTTTTTGAATTTTCACTTTCCCATTTTCATTTCTGTTTTTACCTATCACCTTGCCTTTTATGTTCCACCTCTCCCTTTGCATGCATTTCCCCTTTAACTGACAACTTAATGGGAGGGAGCAGGCCTGGGTTAACTTGTCTTGGCAACACATGGGCATGTGATGTAGTGGGGTACCTGTCACTTTAACCATGGTCCATACCAAATTCGCTGTCCACACGCACGCTGACAGTCAAGCAGGCATTTTAGTTTATGTGCTTGCCTACACAACATGCCAGCAGTCTTAATTGCTCCCTACACAGAGGCAGTACAGCTTCTGCACTTCATTTTGTTTAATTCGGTGGAGCCTCACATAGAACCTAGTCAAAAAATGTTTTCTCCTTATTCATTTGTAGCACCCACTTTGGGGCACTCATATGACTGACTGGAACCCATTTTTTATTCATGTGTTTATACTCCATCACCAACCTACCCCATCTATTCTTCCACCCCCAACCCTGTCAATCACTTTAGCCTGATATTTACACTGTCCTGTGCCCCATGGCTTTCCATCCATAGTGGGGGGACTTTGGGTTCCTCTAACCATCCAGTGACCCTGCAGGAGCTTGAAAAAGCAATGAAAGACCTGCACATCAATTGTCCCAAGGTGCTCCAGTCATACAAGGTAAACGATCAAAAACCAAAAAGAACTGGAAACACACCAAAGCTGAGTTTCACAAAAATAAACTGTGATTTTTTATTTAAATATTCATAAGGCATAGCATGTCAGAAAACAGTACTGACATACCCTACGTAGAGACCCCAAATCCTGGGTCTTCATCAGGGGTGGAGTCAGCCAGTACCTACTACAGTTTTATACCCCTCAATTAAGTTTCATCGAATTATTCTGCACTCAAGCAGTTTACATTATTATATAATTGAAGTTAAGGTACAAAAGGGAACATTTAAAACCACAGATTCAATTATATTGCATTGATTCCAAATTCATATACTCATTTAAAACAAAAATACAAAACAGCAATAATCATAAACTCTGCATTAGATACCGTAAACCATTCAGGACGTTTTTAGCTAGAGGCATGCTATCATTTAAATAGTATTCATTCATTAATTTTACCTTAAATCAAAGTTAATACCAATCATCACTTTATTTCATTCATTCATGATGAAAAAAGAACCCCCTTTCACATAAATACTCACATAGGTTTATACAGTGGAGGTCAATTGTATTGCAAAAGGTCAAAGACACCCAAAGTTCCAAAGACTTATTTCCCACACACCAGAATTAGAAAAACATTTTGTTTAATGTTATGTGCAATCCTTCTTGATTAAAGAAATATAAACGAATACCTAATCCCTCAGGAGCTCCAGATCCAGTGGACAGATCTGTTGTGGTCAGTGGTGCTGGACCTGAGATGAGGAGTCCTTCAACCTGCGGCAGACAGAGATTTATTACCATGTTTTTGTCCCTAACTCCATCAACATACACAACATGTGTGGGGGTGCAACTCAGACACACACAGCATGCTCCGTTTGAGAAGAGAAGGCTCCCCAGCATATTGGTAGGAGCTGCTCTAACACTGAAACGTGCCCCCTTCCCTTCCTCATATATAGAGTATGTGAAGGTGGTAATCACTTTGAGGGTGTTATTATTGATGAATCGGGGTGGTTATATGTCATGTTTTGACAGACGTTAAAGATAGCCACCGCTGTAGCTCTGTAAGTAACTGAGGAAGCATTTTTTCCTTTACACTTTATTGCTACCTTTGCTACTTCATAATCTCCTACTTTTCTGACAGGCCCATGAGCACAAAAATATCACTTTATAAAATAAAGTAATATTTCTATGCTGCAGGGGCAATCAGAACATTTTCCTTGACTTTCTATGTGTCCCTCCTCTAAAAGTGCCATTTCTATTGTTTGGAAATATTACTTTATTTCCCCCCTTGTTCTATTCATCTGTGCCCCTCTGACTATGTTGATTCACATTTCTTTGACCCAAATATTCTTTTTCCTCTGACCCACCAGGCATTTCTACATTGTGGAACTCCTAATATTCTCTCAAATTCCCATATTGTTTGAAATCCTGTTGAATTTTCCTTTTAGTCCTCTAACTCAGCAGCAGCCCTAAGCACACCATGATGTTTTTTTCTTAATCTTCCATCTTCATTCTCACACTCAATGTGGCTTCAATCTACCTTGTTTTTTTTCTGCCCGGAAGATAACAGCAGCCACTTAAGTAAAGCCACTAGCCAGACAAGTGGCTTTACAGGGCAAGGCACAATAAGGATTCGGATTTTGCCACTTGCTGCTGCTGTAGCCATGGTAATGCTGCTATGCACCGGGCTAGACTGGACTTGGGGAGCTTGACTCAATACTCCCTCATGCTGTCCAAGCTTCTGCAGTCCGACCACCCGCCGAGACTGAGCTGAGGGACCAGGTCCAAATTTCTTTTTATTTAATATACCACCACCTGTTCGCTGCAGTATCAGCGAGAGTGTTCAGAGAGACATTGATTCAGGTGGGAAGATAACTGTGTCTGCAACTCAGTGTGCTCTGCTCCTCTGACCACCCACACATATCTGCTCCTCCAGATTGTGTGACCAGTCCAGAGATGTTCCCAGGCTTCTAGTTGTCAGGCTGTCCCCATCAGAAGGTGGGGCTTGCTCTGCATAGTCATGAGCCCATGCTCGCCTGCTCCATCTCGCTAGCCCCTTTGATTTCCCCAACCCCATGGCTGCCACAGTGAGTGAATGCTGACAAATTATGCAATTTTGAAACATTAAGGCAAGCTGGGGGGGGGTTCTGTGCACCCAGGAACCCCCCCCCCAGCTACGCCTATGGTGCAGAGTCAAGAAAACAGAAAGTAAGGTTAAACATTGTTTATTCTAGTGAGGATGATGTGGTGAGTAGTGTGCAGCAGGGATCATTATGCGGACCAATATTGTTTATAATGTTTATAAAGGACTTGAACGAGAGGGTTGAGAGCTGTACCCAGAAGTCTGCAGATGATACAGAGCTAAGCAGAGTAGCAGTTAGAGAAGTGCACGTGAACAAACTACAGTATGACTTGAATGAAATTATTAAATGGACCAAGGATTGGGGCATGGAAATAAATGTGGAGAAAAATAATGTACTTACATAGAAACATAGACTTTAATGGCAGATAAGGACCACTTGGCCTACCTAGTCTGCCCATTTCCCTACCTACTGGATAAGCTGCATCAAACTTCATTTGAGTCATAATGATCGACTTAATAATTACTATTTGGATGGCCAAATATTATGTACATCCACATGTGTGAAAGACCTAGGGGCTGTAGTTAATAATAATATTGATAATTTTGAGCACTGCCGTGCAGTCACCAAAAAGGCATACAGAATACTTCAGAAAACCATAATGACAACAAGAATTAGGGAGGTGATTATGCTACTATACAGAAGTCTAGTGCATCCACATTTGGACTTCCTTAGCCAGTTTTGGTCACTTCATCAAGAATGAGATAGAAGAAAGTTGGAAAAGGTGCAGTGGCAGGGGACTAAAAGATCAAACATACCGAGAGAGATTGAATAGTCTAAACTTGATGACACTAGAGGGCAAGAGAAAGAGAGTAGCTCTCATTACATTTGTTATGTTTGCTTGCACATGCACAAGAGACATTTTGTTACACTAAACGGCATTTCAGAGGTGTGTCACTGCCGAACCCATTGCAGCTCAAACTGGAAGGGGCTGAGCTGGCCTGGTGGTGCTGAGGGTTGAGGCACTGAACGCCACACCTCACGCCATGCTGGTGACCCAAGTTCGGGAATGAGCTCAGGTGCCGTGGGTCGGCAAGGAAGGGAAAGGACTGAGTGTCCGATGGACTGCTCTCCTTTTCTCTCCCTGGGGAAAGATCCAGGGTATCTCTGGTGCAGTAGGGAGCCCAAGTAGACACTGGAGGTACAACTAACACCTGGAGCAGTGAAAAGCGGAGGAGTGTGGTGGACGCTTTTGGTATTAGCCATGCTGGTGTCATTGCATGGCCTTGCTTCTAGGGGGAAACTTCAAACAGAAAATCCCTGGTCTCAGGGATAGGTAAAGGCTCCTCCAGAGCCATGACCACACTCCCACAGTCAGGCCTCCTCCACCAGGGCCCTCCCTCTGACTCCAGCCCAGTGCATTAGATTGCAGATAGAGTGCCAGGGTGAAGGCGGCCCCACCTCAGGGGGTTCAGAGCCGGGGTAGCTGCGGGGCTGGAGCAGATCTGGTGGAAGGCTTCAGACAGGGAGGTAGAGTCACTGGTGAGTGAGGTAGTTGGAGAGAGTTCCATGAGACTGGAGCAGAAACAGAGTCTACAAAAAAAAAACTGGAAGGGGCTTTGCAGTCCATATCAATGACAATGCACTGCGGTCATGACACCACTTGCAGCTTGCTGGGCAGAAACTTCATGTAGTTGAAAGGACCAAAGCCACTCCTATCAGGAGGGACTTCAATCCTTTCATTTGCATGAAGCTGATCAGCAAGCAGATGGTTGGCTTTCAGCATTTGTAATGTTGCTGCCACCCTATCTTGGATTTCAGTCTCCTCCTCTGCTCCAGAATGGCTCACTGTACTGCGATCTATCCCTCAATCTGTCCGTCTGTCTGTCTATCTAGCTATCTCTCTCTCTCCCCCCGTCTGTCTGTCTAGTGGACCAAGGTGGCCACCCCCAATATAGCTTCTTTCTGCCCCTCTCCTCCAGGTTGCTCGCCAGTCCTTTTCAATTTGTATGTATTTATTTATTTATTAATATAGAAGCAGACCGAGGTGCCCACCCTTTCACTGCTTCTCCTGATCGCCTCCCCTCCAGGTCATCTGCCCCCATTCCAGTAATATAGGTGGCAGCACCAGGGTGCCCACCCCAGGTGCCACCAACCATGAGTCTGACACTGGGGTGCCCAATCCCAGTGTTGGAATATCCCTGAAAAAAATCAAACATGTAAAAATTTACCCTGTAAAATAGCAAATGGTCCCAAGCCAATCTGCCCACACACCCCACCTCGACCTGCCACTCAGCACCCACCATCTCATACACCCCCAGATCCCCCGCACACCCTCACTCACCTAAACATGTCCCAGGGTGAAGATCCACTCTCTGATCAACAACATTGTCTTGCTGCTGGAACCTGCAACTGCAATATGAGAAACTAAGGAAAGTGCAGTTAAATGTATTTCAGTGGGGTTTTGAACGTTGATGCATAACTTTGTCATTTTTGCATATTTTTGCTCCAAGTTTTCAACATGGCCTTTTTTGGGACCCCACCTCATGACCAATGGTGGTGGAATTATGCGAATTAGGCCCGAAAGGTAATTTTACAGTCGCATTGTGAAATCAGCTCTTGGGGAGGATGTGACAATTTTCCCTGCCCTTATTCATGTGGTGAAGTTATAAGAAGGCTATGTTGAAAATTTTGGGTCAAAATATATTAAAATGGGAAAGTTATATATACAGTATATTTTTTTCTAAGCACGCTCGTAACTTTCGTAATTTGTAATGTTTTGAACCCAAATTTTCAACATAGCCATTTTTTCACACCCCCTCACGAATGTGACATCTGTCATTTTTCAAGTCCTGGCCAAAATAGGGTTTTGCAGTGTGGTGTGGTGTGGCATGACATTTTGGTGGTGTAGAATGATGTTGTGGATGGGGTTGGTATAACAGGATGGCAAACTCCGGCAGACCAACAGACTTTGTTCATAAAAAGCACCGGCAAGGCACTTATCATTTTATTTTCTTTGTAAAAATGCTCTTTCACAGAAATAAAAAGGTTTTGTGTCAGTTCATACACTTCAATATAAACAAATGAAATGGGCTCAAAAAGGGCCAATGCTCTGCCCAGCAATGACACTAGACTATCTCTGAGCCTGCTTCACATGGTTGTGTGAGCTCCAGAGGTCCTTCACCTCTCGCAGTCAGGTCCAACTGACTCCCTTATCTGAACTAAGTCCCTAGTGACAATCTTTTATACTCTTGTCCTAGTGACATCATGGATCTAAAGAATAGTCTCTGAACAACTTACTGACTTCCTGGACAGTCACCAACTACTCTGCAGCAATCAGCATGGTTTCCACAAAAAAACACTCTACCATCACTGCACTGGTGGACTACATCACTCAGCTCTACAATGCCTTTGCCCTAGGGATGGCGGTGGGGTCAGTCTTCATTGACCTTACAAAAGCATTTGACTCAGTTAATCACCAGCTATTACTAAGCACACTGCTCTCTATCGAACTGGCCCCTGATACAGTCACCTTGTTTCGTAGCTATCTGATGCAAAGAACTCAACGCATTAGAATCGGTGACTCACTCTCTGACCCTAAGGTAGTGGCCCTTGGAGTACCGCAAGGGTCTATACTTGGACCGCTCCTTTTCAGCCTGTTCATTAACCACCTCCCTGAAGCCTGCCCGGCTAGCATCATTTTGTATGCAGATGATGCTGTTATATCAGTCCCAGGTAGGGACCACTTGACCATTGAGGAAGGCCTACTTGATAGTTTCCACAAACTTGAAACCTGGTTCTGTCAACATAAACTGCTACTAAACCATAAAAAAAACAAAAGCATACTGTTCTCAGTCCCACAGAACAAAAGGAATTTTGACCCCCTTTGAATTCTGAACCAAAAGGGCGTCACACTTGAACAAGTCTCCTCGTTTAAATATCTGGGTGTTTACCTTGATGACACTCTCAGTTTCTCCTACCACGTTGATCAAATTGTCAAAACCACCAACATGAAACTGGGTATCCTCTACAGAAACAAACGCTACGATGACACCTGCGGCCCTCAAATTATACAGGCGGCACGGTATTATCATCTGGTGATTATGAGCACCAATATACGTCGGGGGATCAGACACTGCCCTAAACAGGATACAAAACTCGTGAATAGGGCTTGCGCTGGCACTTGGGGCAGATCGATGGACTCACACCTGTACACTCTACTCTGAGATGGGCTGGCTTCCGCTGTACCTAAGAGCCCTATACCAAACATGCCTGATCATAAAAAAAGCGCAACTAGGCCTCATGCTGGAATCCATAAGCAGTCTGTTCAAGAAGACTATGTGCACACTAAACAAACAAGAAACGTGACAAAAGGCGGACTACAAGTCCCTTTCAAGCTTACATCACTGGCCCAAAAATCCATTACTTTTAAGGGCCCCAAATGGTTTAATGAGCTGCCCGAAATGCTGACAGGAAACACAAAGCTTAGTCTGTTCAAAAGGGGGCTATGGTCCCACCTTAAGAATGTAACCACCTGTAACTGTGCAAGAAAATCATTTAACATATTCCTCCTGCCTTATCCCCGGCCTCCTCACCTCTTCCCCACTTCCCCACCCACTTACAACCTCCTACACCACCTTTCCCTTTACTCCTGTCCCACACCACCTCTAGCTATTTTGACAACGCTAATCTGGCTGCTTATCTCCCCCATCATCCCCAAAGCTTAACACAAACCTATTATTGACATGTCTCACTATTCCCAGTGTATCCCTACCCTGCAACAACTTGATGTAATGTAATTTACTCTACTTTTAAGATGTACCTGACACTAGCAAGTCTTGTACCTCATGTGCCATTTTGATGATTTTCATGATGCCTACCATGTTTTCTTTTTTTCGCTGTTATCTTAATTTGTACTTATTGTATTGATATTGTTCTGTTTTGTCCCTGACTTGGAACCTTTGAAAATTAGTCTTTGACTCAAAGGTATTAATCCCAATTGAAATAAATCTAAGATCCTCCCATAATTGCCCCTTACATAATACAATAATTATCCTATCTTTCCCTAAAGGCATTAACACAGGAAGACCCACCATAGCATAAAAATTAGTAACCAGCATACATCTAAATCAAGTATCGAAGCATCATGTTTATTGTGGGCTAACAGGACTCCCTTAATGCCTAATTGTATTGTAATCAAGTATTTAGTCCCTCCTTTATTTCAGTTAGTGACGGGTTATTTTGTTTATAAGGGGACTGCAGAGGGTGCTGCTCCCCTATAGTAATCAATTACTTGTAGCCTAGGAGTCAGGTGAGCGATACACAGCATTTGTACTCTCTGGTATAGCTTATACTTATTGTTAAATTAATTTATACCATGGAAGCCAACAACATTAAGAATTCTCTTAACAGAAATATGGGGCTACAACTATCGTTTAAGAAGAATATATTATTCTCTTCCTAGACTTATGTTTCCCCTGATTTAGCCATTTTTGTATGATTTATCTCCTTTTATAGATTCCCTTTTTATGTTTCTTTAGCGCTGGTTACACTAACAGAGTGACTACGGTTAAAAATGCAATGTTTAAACACTGTCTTTGGTTTCCCCAGAATAGCACAGAGAGTTTACATAGAAACATAGACTATGACAGCAGATAAGGACCGCTTGGCCCACCTAGTCTGCTCATTTCCCTATCTAGAGGATAAGCTGCAGATCCTATTTAACCAACAGCCTATTTCTTCCTACCCCCCCACAAAAATTGCCATATGCCTGTCCCATGCATTCTTGAATTCTCCCACAGTTTTAGACCCCACAACCTCCTCAGGAAGGCTGTTCCATGCATCCACCACCCTCTCTGTGAAAACATACTTCCTCACATTGCCCCTGAGCCATCCCTCTCTGTCTTCAAATTGTGTCCCCTTCTTCTTGCACATCTCTTTTTTTGAAAGATTCTACCCTCTTGGACTTTGTTGATTCCACTGAGGTACTTAAACATTTCGATCAAGTCCCCCCACCTTTCCTCAAGGGTATACATACTAAGCTCCTTTAGTCTCTCCTCGTATGGCTTCTCTTGCAGACCCTGCACCATTTTAGTTGCCCTCATCTGAACTGCCTCCATCCTGTCTATGTCGTTGCAGAGATGGGGTCTCCAGAACTGGACGCAGTACTCCAGATGGGGTCTCACCAACTGTCTATACAGGGGGATAACAACTTCCTGTTTTCTGCTGGTGATGCCTCTCCCAATACATCCCAGTATCCCCCCGGCCCTCCCTACCACCTTCTCACATTGCTTGCCAACCTTAAGGTCATCTAATATGATTACCCCCAAGTCCCTTTCCATTTTTGTTGTTGTTGCTACCTCCCCCCCCATTGTGTAATCTTCTGCTGGGATTTTGTTTCCCAGGTGCATTATTTGCACTTCTTTGCATTGAATCCAAGCTGCCAAACTTCTGACCATTCCTCCAAGCTTGCCAAGTCCCTTCTCATCCTTTTCACCCTCCTTGTGTATCAACCCTGTTGCAGATCTTTGTGTCATCTGCAAAGAGGCATACTTTTCCTTCCAGTCCCTCTGCAATGTCATTTATAAAAACATTAAAAAGGACTGGACCCAGTACTGAACCCTGCGGTACACCACTAGTAACCCCTCTTTCTTCAGAATGGACTCCATTTACAATTACCTTCTGTGTCCTGTTGTCAAGCCAGTGTTTTACAGCTACCACCCTGGGACCCACTCCCAGGCTGGTTAATTAACTATTAATCTTTGTGGGACAGTGTCAAATGCCTTGCTAAAGTCTAGGTAGGCCATGTCCACAGCCCCTCCCTGGTCTACTAGTTTGGTCACCCAGTCAAAGAAATCAACTAGATTCATCTGACATGACCTTTCCGCTATGAACCCATACTGCCTTGGATCCTGTGTCCCACTGGCCTCTAGGTACTCAACAGTTCTTTCCTTCAGAAGTGATTCCATCACTTTCCCCTACCACAGAGGTCAAACTGACAGGTCTGTAGTTTCCTGCCTCTGTCTTGGTCCCACTTTTGTGAAGGGGAATCACATCTGCCTTCTTCCAGTCCTCAGGTACCACACCATCCTCCCATGATTTGTTAAAAGGGTAGTCAGTGATGTCACGAGTTCTCTGCTTATTTCTTTTAGAATTCTGGGGTGAATTCCATCTGGCCCCATTGCTTTGTCCACCTTCAGTTTTAGGAATTCTTTCAGAACCCTTTCTTCTGTGAAAGGACTGGGATCGACCCCCATCCAGAGTGCTTCTGTTAATTGGATTAGGCACCTCCCTCACCTCCTCTTTTGTGAATACTGAACAGAAGTATTTGTTCAGTATCCCCGCTTTTTCACTGTCCCTCTCTGCCCGCCCACCATCCATTCTATTCAGCCTCACTATCCCTCCCTTTGTCTTCCTACGCTCCCTGATATACCTATAAAAGGTTTTATCCCCCTTCTTAACTGAGTTGGCTATCTTTTCTCAGTTTGTGCCTTTGCTATTCTGACTACCCTCCCTGCTTCCTTCTGCCTTAACTGGTACAGTTCTCTGTCCTGCTTCTTCTGTGTTTCCTTATACTTCCTAAATGCTATCTTTTTCTCCCTAACCTTCACTGCCACCTCTTTTGAGAATCATAGTGGCTTTTTCTTTCATTTTGATTTGTTTATTTGCTTCACACAAAGGCTTGTTGCCTCTGTGATGGCAGTTTTCATGTTTCCCCATTGTTACTCCACCCCTCCTTCTAGCCTGTTTGCTAGTACTTTTCTAAGGCACTCTCCCATCCTGCCAAAGTCAGCCCTCCTGAAGTCCAGAACCCTCACTTTTGTATGGCTTGACTCTGTAGCTGAGTTTTCATGAACCACACTGTTTGGTGGTTACTTGTTCCAAATGGCTACCCACTTCTAGATCTGAGATCCTCTCACTGTCCCCATTTGAGAGTACAAGGTCTAAGATTGCTCCCTCATGAGTAGGTTCCAAAACTAGCTGTCTGAGACATGCCACCTGAAGGACATTAAGAATTGCCCTGCTTTTGGATGTGGCTGCAGCAAAGGTGCTCCAGTTAACATCTGGCATATTAACATCCCCCATCAACAGTATCTCCCCTTTCTCTGCCATCCTAAGTATGCCTTCTGTCATATCCTTGTCCAATCCCTCCCCCTGACATGGGGGGTCTGTATACAACCCCTGTGCAGATTGTGGTCCCATTTCCAGTCTGTGAGGTGACCCACAGTGCCTCCTCTCCTCCCTGTTTACTCTTTTGTTCAGTTGCTTTTATCCCTTTCCTTACACAGAGAGCTACTCATCCCCCTTTTCTCCCCTCCCTGTCTCTCCTATAGGTTGTGTACCCTGGTATGTTAACATCCCAGTTATGGTTCTCTGTGTACCATGTTTCTGTGACTGCTACGATAGCCAGGCATCCCTCTTCCATCAAGGCCACCAGTTCAGGGATCTTGTTGCCCAGACTAAGGGCATTGGTACTCATTACCCTCCATTTCTTGATGGCCTTACCCCTTTTTGCCCCATCCCTGTCCTTATTGCGTTTGTCACTTTCTCCATTTACTCCTGTGATGCTCCCTATTGGCATCTCTATGTCGGTGTCTACCTCACATAGTACCCCGATTTTTGAGGGGGCTAGGATTTCCCTGCTCCTCTCCAGTGCCTCCTCCCTTGGCTAGTTTAAATGTTTGCCAATGAATCATTTAAACCTATCACCTAGGATCCTGGTTCCCCTCCTGGACAGATGAAGACCATCACGCCAGTATAGGCCTGCATCCCTCCAGGTGGACTCCCAGTCTCCAATGAAGCCAAATCCCTGAGCTCTGCACCAGTTTTTCAACCACTGATTGAATCCTATGGTGTAGAGCACCCTAGCCTTACCTGTGCCATAGACAGGCAGCACCTCCGAGAAGGTTACCGTGCGTGCTATTTGTCTAAGGCCCCTCCCCATCTCCACAATGCCTCTTGCACTTTTCTGATCCCTTTCTTAGCCAGGTCATTTGTCCCTAGGTGGACAATGACATCCAGCTCCCTCCACTGTGCAGCTGCTCCTGCGATCCTGAGGATTTGTTCCCTGTCCCTCCAAGCCTTGGCACCAAGCAGGCACCTTACCTCCCTCCTCTCCCCTTCCTTCCCTAGTTCTACCTTCCTAACAATGGAGTCCCCCACCAGGAGTTGTTTCCTTCCCCTGTGGGGGTCCCATGCCACCCTCCTGTGGGTCTCCTTTGTGGAGGTTCCCAGCATCCTCCTTGGTCTCCACTGTGGGTGCCTCCATAGAGGAACCACACTTTTCCAGAATGGCATAGAAATTGTGGAGAGGTACAAATGGAGGGATGCACCTCTGTTCCACCACCCTCACCCTCCCTGAGCCCACTGTGGTCCAACTGCTCCTCTTTCTTGACAACCTCTGAGGTAATGGCTGTGGCCCTGGTGGTCCCTGGGTGGGAGAGGAGGTCCCACAAATCCTGGCCAACTCAGCCTGGAGATGAGCAACCTCCTCCCTCAGCCCAGAGAGGTGCCTACAGGTGAAACAACACCGCATCCTCCAGAACGACTCCTGGAAGACTGCTGCTCCACAGCCACTGCACTGCACCACTCCCATCATGTCGTATTTCTGGCCCCCTAACTGTTGTTTGGAATACTTACTCTTTTCTCTGTCTGTTTATTTCTTTTTTTTTCTCTCCCTACTTACTTATTGTCTCTGTGCCCTTTTAGCTCCTGATCTTCCTGTTCTGAGACAAGAAGTTCCTGTATTTCTCAGTAGTCTCCTTACTTGCTCAGAGTCAGACCTCCAGCAGCTAGGAGGGGACAGAGAGCTACTCTTATCCTTCTAGAATGGTGAGTCTTTGGTGGCTCTGTGACCATTCACTTCCTGCTCCCAAACAGGAAGTTCCTGTTGTCAGTCAAATCCTGTGCCTATAAAAGTAGAACTGCCTTTGGGTGGAGGAGAGGAAAGGAGGGCAATATAGTCCCAGGGGAGAAGTTTAGTTATACCAGTAGCTCCTTCCTGCTGGTGCTCTGCCTGTTCTCTGGCAGAATAATATCATAGCTGTGGCTGCAATTTATCAAAACAACTGTAGCCACCTGCTCTGTTCTGTTTGCTGCATCAGACTCCAGAGTATGCTAGCTGGGAAAGAGAGAGAGCAGACCGAGGAGAGCAAGCCCTTGGTTTCTTTATTTAACCTACAAGGCTCTCCTCACTTGTAAATCAGTCTATGTGCCAAACAGAAATCACTCAGCCAGCCTTTTAGTTTAGGTAAAAAAAAGACAAGTTACATCAAAGTGCCTGCATTAAAGTGCTTAGCGCTATTTACCATTACAGAGTGGCTGTTTGTTGACAGTAAACATTTTCAGCCGCTTCTGCTTTGATCTACGCTGCAGCATATGGGAGAGAGAGAGAGAGAGCACACTCCTCGTTTATACTTCATTATATCCTTATTTTATCTCTCTCTCTCTTATTCCGTAGAAGGGGCACCAGGGAAGGAAACAGACACATGGAGCAGTAGTAAAGACAAAGGAAAAGCATTGCCACCCCGTGTCAATCTCAGTCCACTTCAGGATTCACTTCATCCAGGGGCGGATCCAGGAGTCCTATAGATGGGGGAGCTCAAGTCAGATAAAAAATAATAGGCCAGGGGTCTGGTGGGCCACATAGGCCCCCAGAAATTTTTAACATTTTGGTGCATTCTGGTGCATTTTGGAGGGTATTTCTAATGCAATTTCTACTCATTTCCTCCCTCCCCATGCTTTGTTAGTTGCACCCTAGCACCATCCCCAGAGTCCCCACAGTCCACATGACAGTATGTTGCCCAAAATACCCTCCCACCCCCAAAAAAAATCACAAAATACCAAAAGACTGCAGCTGGGCAGCAGCACATCTGAAACATATAAAAATGAGAAAAGTTGAAAGAGACTTGGTGATAAAGGCAAATTGCAGACAAATTAAATGACAATCCAAGTAAACAAGTTCACAAATGTCACTCACTCAAGCACATTATGACATTACCATAAAGCCAACCCATCCCAGTTTGTCCTACAGTACAGATTAAAGTATCCCACAACCGTATCTCAGTAAAAAAAATAAATACAATAACTATAGAAATATGGGAACAAAGTCACTTTGCTATCTAGTTTCTGAAAATATCATTTCAAGTCTGCTTGCTATTTTTGCAAAACATATTTTATTCTATAGAACAATTTATTCCAAAGAAAATACATTTTTAAATAAATAAAATATTTTTTATTGTTTTAAAATGGGGTGGCAGTATAGCCTAGAGGTTAGAGAAATGAGGTGTGAACAAGCTTGGTACATCCAGCAGACCAGACTCGAGTTTGGTTCTCACAACCTCCACTTGCATACTGTGCGACTCTAAGCAAGTCACTTAACCGCCCAGTGCTCCCAGGTCACCCCTGAAAACAGGCACTTGTGCCTAGTAGGCCTTACACAGTTACCAAAATAAAAATAAAAAAATGTCCTTTACTGGGATGGTATGAGGCATCTATCTCATTTTTATGATAGGCCCAAGAAGTCAGTAAGCAGACAGAAAAACAGTTTTTAAATAAATAAAAAATGCATTTTTTTTTATTAGCAACAGCACTTGCTTGGGTACATCACAACTTGCCCCCCCATTCAACACATAGAATTAAATAAACTAAATATTTGATTCTCTCATCTTTTTTTCTGATTTTGTGACTGCCTGTGTCAATGAGCCAAACAAGGTCTTATGACTTCTGCTGGCAATTTTGCTATCCAAGCATGCAGAAACTCCTGCACATGCCATAATATACAGCAGAACAACTTCAAAGTTCCTATGTCTATTAATTCCCTCTGTACTCATTCACACTGTACAACCACGACTGAAAAGATAACACAGATTAGACATACAGTACATGCTGAAGTTTTTACCTCAGTTCTAAGGTCTCATGCACCAGTTTCTGCCTCTCCTGGTTAATGCTGTCACTGAGACCAGAACTGCCCCAGCATTAGTTTTGTACCATTCCTAGCATGCTACAGGAGGGCACTACTCTCCAACTCCTTCTCCTGCAAATCCACACCACAACCAAATTGCCATATAGGACAAAACTAGCAGTGACCTTAAACAATTTTGATGTCATGAATTTAAGCTCCCCATACTAGAAATTAATAATACTAGTACTATGTGTATTACACACCCAATTTGATGGAACACTAATGTCCTGTCCAATCACAGCAGCTGCCCCCCTGCTAGTTTAACCAGCATCTTTTAATTAGTGCCATTGACTGCATTGAATTATTTGACTTCACCATTGGAAATGAATCTGACCAAGCCTGGAGCAAGAACTTAAGTAAGTATGGTATTACTACCGTATTCATTTCGGCAAGGACAGGGACATCATCACTGGACACTCACACCTCAGATACTCTGATTTGCAAACAAGTTAAACAACTTAACTTTTCTGGAGGTATGAGTGAGAGAGATTAGAGAGGATCATCATGGGACACCAGTAAGGTTGCCACCTGTCATTTTTTTACCTGCCGATCAGGTTTTCAGGGTCCCTATCAGGAAATCCGGTTTTGCTTTGTGCTGGTCAGGTTTTTATACCATTTTGAGTACTCACATACTTTTGAAACATATTTTGTCATATCATTCATTATTTCACCTACATGCCCAGGTTACAAACAAGTTCTCTTGTCAATATAGCCCTTTGTTTGTGAAAGTAGTCAACCTGAGAGGTGTAAAGTATGGCCATTAACACCATTAGCACTTACTTAACCTAATCTTTTCCACTGCAGCAAAGCTGCCCCCACCTTTTGTAACAGTAACAGAGCCAGTTGTCTTCCACTTTCATTTGCTGGTAAACATTTTCATCTCTAACAACATTTAGGCATTTTTAAATGTTTTAAATTATTTTTTTCCCTCAAGAAAAAAGCATGGGCCCCTCAAGGTGCAGGGGCACAGTTTGCACCTAGTTAAGACCAGCTCTGCTGTAGGACAGATGAGACCTGTGTGGCTCAGGCAGCTTTCATGGAGGCATCAGTGCATTCTGATAAAGAATACAGCACAGTGTGTTACTAATAGAGGAGCTCCATGATGGAGGAGCTATAGCTCCCTTAGCCCCTCCTCTAAATCCGCCTATGTGGAGTCAACACTGGAGCAGCTTCTCAGGTTTAGAAAGGCAGAGTGCCTTTCTATCCAATGCTCGGTTTACTTACAGCATGAACCGAGCAGACCAGAAAAAAACATTTTTTTGTTTATTTCTCGAGCAGTGCAGCTGGAATATTTCACTGGCATCCTGCCAGCCGCCTGCTCCTATTCTGCATGACAGGGACCTGAAAGAGGGAGTGGAGAGCAGTTCAGCTCCTTTCTATTTCCTCTCTGGGCTGAGGGAGGAGATTGCTCATCTCCAGGCTGAGTTGGCCAGGATTTGTGGGACCTCCTCTTCCACCCATGGACCACCAGGGTCACTGCCGTTGTCTCAGAGGTTGCCAAGAAAGAGGAGCGGTTGGACCACAGTGGGCTCAGGGAGAGTGAGGGTGGTGGAACAGAGGCACATCCCTCCAGTTGTACCTCTCCACAATTTCTATGCCATCCTGGAAATGTGTGGTTCCCCTATGGAGGCACCCACAGTGGAGACCACAGAGGATGCCTATACTGGCGTGATTGTCTGCATCTGTCCAGGAGGGGAACGAGGATCCTAGGTGATATGTTTAAATGCTTCATTGGCAAGCATTTAAACTAACCAGGGGTGAGGGGTGCACTGGACAGGAGCAGGGAAATCCTAGCTCCCCCCCAAAAATCAGGGTACTAAGTGAGGTAGACACCAACATAGAGATGTCATAGGGAAAAGCATAGGGATAAATGGAGAAAGTGACAAATGCAAGAAGGACAGCGATGGGGCAAAATCGGGCAAGACCATCAAGAAATGGAGGGTAATGAGTACCAATGCCCGTAGTCTGGGCAACAAGCTCTCTGAACGTGGAAAATGGATGCCTGGATATTGTAGCAGTCACAGAAACATGGTACACAGAGAACCATGACTGGGATGCTAACATACTGGGTACATAACCTACAGGAGAGACAGGGAGGGGAGAAGAGGGGGTGGAGTAGCTCTCTATGTAAGGGAAGGGATAAAAGCAACTGAACAAAAGAGTAAACAGGGAGAAGAGGAGGCACTGTGGGTCACCTTAGAGACTGGAAATGGCACCACAATCTGCACAGGGGTTGTATATAGACCCCCATGTCAGGGAGAGGGACTGGATAAGGATATGATAGAAGGCATACTTAGGATGGTAGAGAAAGGGGAGATACTGTTGATGGGGGACCTTAATATGCCAGATGTTAACTGGAGCACCTTTGCTGCAGCCACATCCAAAAGCAGGGCCATTCTCAATGCCCTTCAGGTGGCATGCCTCAGCTAGTTTTGGAACCTACTCATGAGGGACCAATCTTAGACCTCGTACTCTCAAATTGGGACAGCGAGAGGATCTCAGATCTAGAAGTGGGTAGCCATTTGGGAACGAGTGACCACCAAACAGTGTGGTTTATGATAAACTCAGCTACAGAGTCAAGCCATACAAAAAGGAGGGCTCTGAACTTCAGGAAGGTTGACTTTGGCAAGATGGGAGAGTGCCTTAGAAAAGTACTAGCAAACAGGCTAGAAGGAGGGGTGGAGCAACAATGGGGAAATATCAAAACTACCATCACAGAGGCAACCAGCCTTTGTGTGAAGCAAATAAACAAATCAAAATGAAAGAAAAAGCCACTATGGTTCTCAAAAGAAGTGGCGGTGAAGGTTAGGGAGAAAAAGATAGCATTTAGGAAGTATAAGGAAACACAGAAGGAGCAGGACAGAGAACTGTACCAGTTAAGGCAGAAGGAAGCAGGGAGGGTAGTAAGAATAGCAAAGGCCCAAACTGAGGAAAAGATAACCAACTTGGTTAAGAAGGGGGATAAAACCTTTTATAGGTATATCAGGGAGTGTAGAAAGACAAAGGGAGGGATAGTGAGGCTGAATAGAATGGGCGGTGGTTGGGCCGAGAGGGACAGTGAAAAAGCAGGGATACTGAATAAATACTTCTGTTCAGTATTCACAAAAGAGGAGGTGTGGGAGGTGCCTAATCCAATAACAGAAGCACTACGGATAGAGGGGTTGATTCCAGTCCTCTCACAGAAGAAAGGGTTCTGAAAGAACTCCTAAAACTGAAGGTGGACAAAGCAATGAGGCCAGATGGAATTCACCCCAGAATTCTAAAAGAATTAAGCAGAGAACCAGTGACACAACTGACTACCCTTTTTAACAAATCATGGAAGGATGGTGTGGTACCTGAGGACTGGAGGAAGGCAGATGTAATTCCCCTTCACAAAAGTGGGACCAAGACAGAGGCAGGAAACTACAGACCTGTCAGTTTGACCTCTGTGGTAGGGAAAGTGATGGAATCACTTCTGAAGGAAAGAATTGTTGAGTACCTAGAGGCAAGTGGTGCACAGGATCCAAGGCAGCATGGGTTCACAGTGGGAAGGTCATGTCAGACAGATCTAATTAATTTCTTTGACTTGGTGACCAAAGTAGTAGACCAGGGAGGGGCTGTGGACATGGCCTACCTAGACTTTAGCAAGGCATTTGACACAGTCCCACATAAAAGATTAATAGTCAAATTACCCAGCCTGGGAGTGGGTCCCAGGGTATTAGCCTGGGTAAAATATTGGCTTAACAACAGGACACAGAAGGTAATTGTAAATGGAGTCCACTCTAAAGAAAGAGGGGTTACTAGTGGGGTACGGCAGGGTTCAGTACTGGGTCCAGTCCTTTTTAATGTCTTTATAAATGACATTGCAGAGGGTCTGGAAGGAAAAGTATGCCTCTTTGCAGATGACACAAAGATCTGCAACAGGGTTGATACACAAGGAGGGTGAAAAGGACGAGAAGGGACTTGGCAAGGTTGGAGGAATGGTCAGAAGTTTGGCAGCTTGGATTCAATGCAAAGAAGTGCAAAACAATACACCTGGGACACAAAAACCCAGCGGAAGATTACACAATGGGGGAGGGGTGGTAGTAACAACAACAAAAATGGAAAGGGACCTGGGGGTAATCATATCGGATGACCTTAAGTTTGGCAAGCAATGTGAGAAGGCGGTAAGGAGGGCTGTGGGGATACTGGGCTTTATAGGAAGAGGCACCACCAGCAGAAAAAAGGAAGTTGTTATCCCCCTGTACAGACAGTTGGTGAGACCCCATCTGGGTAGCATCTTTCAGAAAAAGAGATGTGCAAGAACAAGGGGACACAATTTGAAGATAGAAGGGGGATGGCTCAGGGGCAATGTGAGGAAGTATTTTTTTACAGAGAGGGTGGTGGATGCGTGGAACAGCCTCCCTGAGGAGGTTGAGGGGTCTAAAACTGTGGGAGAATTCAAGAATGCATTGGACCTACATCAGGCAATTTTTGTGGGGGGTAGGAAGAAATAGGCTGTTGGTTAATTAGGATCTGCAGCTTATCCTTTAGGTAGGGAAATGGGCAGACTAGGTGGGCCAAGCGGTCCTTATCTGCCATCAAAGTCTATGTTTCTAAAAACAGTCTCTCTCTCAGTCTCTAAATGCTCCAGGGGAAAGGGATACATCAAAAGTTATTTTGGAAGCCCTGCAGTTTGCTCTCCTGTTTAACTAATAATTTTAACCAAAAGGGCATCCCAAATGTGTGGCAGCAGCAATTATTACATAAAAGCCTTTACCACCAGCCCCCTCTATTTTCATTATTTCAATTATAAGCACTTCTGTACTTTCTTTGTATGTCTTCAAAGCACTTACAACATTAGTACTTTAAGTTCAACAGTTTCAGTTATCATGCTGGACATTTATTCAATATTATAAAAAGGGTCTCAGAAATGCTGCAATCTGATTGGCTTTTAGGATTCCAACAGCCTTGCATTAATCCATGTTATACTGTCATGTACAGCCTGATCACCATGGCACATGAATTCTTTCTATCGGCATTCCATCCTCTAGCACTGCTAAATGTGTGGAATGATGCATTCTGATATTGAACCAGCATTCTTAAACTGTTGGTGGAAGAACTATTTTATTAAAAATCTCCCTCTAAATGAGGGAAACATTGAAAAAGTATACTTTAAACTCTTTTCTTTTGGTGTGCTTTTTATAATAGCAATAAGGCATTCCCAGGAGTTAGATTAACAGTCAGTTAATCACCCCCTAGGGGCAATATGGCACTTGGCTGTGCCTCGTGCCACATTACACCCCTAGTGGGTGATTAACAGACTGTTAATCTAACCCCTGGTCATGTCTTATTACTTAATTAGTCTTCATTCTGTTTGTTTATACATCCTATACATCAGTTCAACATTGGGCACTCTTAAATATTTCTCTGAACATAGGCACATTATGGGGGCATGGGAAGACCCTCATCTTCCTACCAGGGCACTCACCCATGATGGGGTGACCCTGTCACAGATTTTTTGGCAGGGATTTGAAAAGTTTCACCTAGCAGGTTCATGAGGTGGGGTAATAAGAAGATTGTGTTGAAAATGTGGTGTACAAATATGGTAAAATGCCCAGGTTATGATTGAACGGTACAGTATTTCAATGTTCACTCATAACTTCACTAATTTCAATATTTTGACTCCAAACTTTTAACGCAGCCATTTTTCCACACCACCTCATAAATGTGACATGTGTCATTTTGTAAATCCTGGGTAAGACATGATTTCACACCTCTGATATGAAATGACATTTCAGCTAATATACTATAAATGGTACCTGTCATGTTCATAAGGTAAATCATAAAACAAGTATATTGAAAAGTTGGAGTCAGAATTAAAAAAAATACATATATAATTGTTTAACAACCTTTGTGTGTAGTGCCAGTCTTGACCCCACTGGCCATGCTTTGTGATCCCGTGCCGGTGAGCGCTTTGTGATCCTGTGCTGGTGAGCTGAGTTTGTTGGTAAGTTCAGTGGCCCAGCTGGATGGGGTGAGTGTGGTGGAATGGTGCTGTTATGCGAGCCCCATAGCCAGGGAATGAAAGTTGCAGGGTTGTCCACATGGGCCTAAGTGCCATACAGTGAAGACAACTGTCCTCTTGGCATACGGCCATGCAACTCTCTACCCGTGGGTGGCAGAGTGCCTTGTGCATCGAGTGACAGATGCACTCTTTGTTCTGTGCATCTGTATCTGTATCTGCAGCTGCATGGAAGTGCAGGGATCACAGGGCCCTGCACTTCACAGCCCGCCAGAGAGCCCCAGGAATTCTTCACATCCGTCACTGCACAGAACTGCAGGGCCCTTGGACAGAGTCTTTCCTTGGTGTAGGGCAGCTGCATCTGTGCACTATCAGTACCAAACACCTGCACAGCACATTCATACAAGCAAATGTTCAGCATTGACAAATGCTTGTTTTAATGTATGATGTTAGCTGTGATGGGAGCCTGATGAGAGGTATGAATCTGGAGCATAGACAAGGGGGAAATATTTTCCAGTGACATAACAAATTAGGCAGTCACATTTTAAAGGGGACAGGAATTTATTACTTATGTGCAGCTGTTTGAAATGTCTCTATTTTCATAAATTATAGTCATACCTCTAAAGGATCCCTATTTAAGTGTGCCTGAATAAAAGCTGAAGCTGTTAGTTGTGTTTTGTATTGTTTTCTTTGTACGGACAACATTCTGTGCAATTCCTTTCATGGAACCAAGAATTTGGAGTTTTGACTATGTCACTTCATGGTTTCAGAACCGTGGGCACTGTACTGCTAAGTTCATGCTCACATTTCTGAAAGCATGAAGTGACATAATCAAAACTCCAAATTCTTGGTTCCACGAAAGAAACTGCACAGGATGTTGTCCATACAAAGAAAACAATGCAAAACACAACTGACAGCTTCAGCTTTTATTCAGGCATGGTTAAATAGGTATCCTTTAGAGGTATGAATATATTTTATGAAAATAGAGACATTTCAAACAGCTGCACATAAGTAATCAATTCCTGCCCCCTTCAAAGCTATGATGAGGAAGTCCTTCACAAAGAATAACCAGAATTTTTGCAGCATGTAGTGAGTTTAAACACCAAAATGGATTTCCAAAACAAGGTGGTCAAAATGACATTAGAAGGAGTAAACTTGGATTTCTACCACTGAGTTGTTGGGAGCAGTTTAAATGGGCTTCTGGCCAGCTTTTGCTCTGAAAACCGCAGTATCATCTGCAGTATAATACAGAAATGGGGGGGGGGGGTCAATGAGGATAAAGTAGATAGAGAAAGTGATCTGGGGGTTGTTATATCTGATAACCTAAAACAGTTTGCTCAATGTAATAAGGCAGCTGGTAGGGCCAATAGAACACTGGAGATGCACAGATAGGAGGATCTGCAGTAGGGAATGGAGGCAACATAATTCTTGCACTGATCACTGATGAGACCCCATTTAGAGTATTGTTTGGAATTCTAGAATCCTAACCAGAAAAAGAAAAGAGATAGGGTGGAGTCAGACCAAAGGGGGGTCACCAAGAGGATTCAGGGGTAACAGGGTAGGCCCTATGAAGAAAGGCTGATGGACCTTAAGATTTACTCAATGGACACCAGGAGCAAGGCAGGGTGGGGGTGAGGGGACATAATAGAAACATTCAGGTTTCTACAGGGATAATGTGGACAGCAATGCCAGTCATTGCCTTCAGTGTAAACACTGTAGACAATGTGAAAAGCTTGTAGGGGACAGATATCAGGAAATATTGTTTTATGGAGAGGATGGTGGACAGGTGTAACCGATTGCCCAACAAGATGGTCTGTGCAAAGTCAGTAGTAGGGTTCTTCAAGCATAGGTGGGATAGATGCATGGGTTTAGTGTAGGGGCAGTGGGGTGGAGGGGATAAAAGAAGAAGACCAGTGACCCCTAGGGGGCTTGGTCTCATAGGTTAAGCAAGGATAAGGGCAGACTGGATAGACCAACTTGCCTTCTGCTGTCAATTTCTATGTTTTTTGGGATGGTTAATCAAAATATTTGTCTGATACACCAGCAAAACAGGTGAGTTCAGTCTCTGCAATGCCAGATTCCTGACCTGCAAAAGGCTTGGATCCAAGAGCCAATATACTGTAGCCTCCCACTTAAGGCAGTATAGCGCAGTGGGTAAAGGCTCTGAGCTGCAGATCTGGAGACTTGGGTTTGAACACCACAGCCGCCTAGGTGCATACTGTGTGATCCTGAGCAAGTCAGTTAACTTCCTTGTGCTCCCAGGTCGCATCTGGAAACAAGCTTCGGCTTAGTGTGCTACTCCTGGTTAAACAATGCTCCTTCCCCCACCCCACTAGCATCTCTGGAACTACTTAATCAATCGTTGTCCCGATTATGCTGGTAAAAGGGGCAGTCTCATCAATGGCTTTGTTCATCATTGTCATTCCTTGTACAGTATTGGGTGTTTACCCACCTGGTAAAGGTGATTGTGTTAGTTGTATCCATGACACTCCAGACATTATCTCATGGGTTCCCAACCCACCTGATAGGCTAGTGATGCACATGTGACCCAGATCAAATTTCACAGCATACCTAGGTCTCAGGAGTCCCCGTTCTCCAGTTTGATTCTTCCATATCTGAAATGCAAACGCTTTAGGCCAAACCCCTCTTTCCGTGACTCCCACCTTTATCCCCATATATCTATATATAAACAAAATGACTGAGCATGGTTTAACCATCACCTTTAGTTTATTTCCTATAGGTACAATTCTAAATTCAGTTACCCAATGATATCGACAGTAATTAATAGTATATTCAGAACAGAACACTAAGAAATTCTCATCTACATGAAGTCTGTTATATGTAATTCGTCCAGTGTGAAGATCTCTGCCATGGTCGCCCTGAAGGGTGGGTCGTGGAGTGTCATGGCTATAACTAACACGATCACCTTTACCAGGTGAGTAAACACCCATTGTGTTATGTTGTATCCATGATACTCCAGACATTACCTCATGGGTTACTATAATAAGCAGTTCAACATCCATCAGGGTGGGACAGGGCAATCTGGCTGACAGCTTGTGTGACACGCTGAGGATAAAACTTTTGTGGCAAATTCAGTTCTTTGTATAAAGTCTCAAGTCTATAATGTCTTGTGAAAGTATGGACGGAGGTCCAGGTTGCCACTCTACATATGTCTTTCATGGACAAGCTAGCCCTTTCCGCCAAGGAGGTGGCCACTGCCCTTGTTGATTGGGCCTTTATTCCCTCTGGAGGAGTAAGGCCATTTGTTTTGTATGCCTCCTGTATCGTCCTCTTTAGCCAGCTAGCGATGGTGGTTTTTGAGGCAGCCATTCCTTGTTTGTGACCTTGAGTTATTATAAAGAGTCGGACCTGTGGATCATCTGTGTCCATGTAATGTATTGTGATATGGTACTACCTATGTCCAGGGGGTGGTGGGTTCCTGACTCCCCCTGTTGTGGCTGTGTGTGGAATGTCAGTAACGCCAGGGTTTGCTCCTTATGGAACGTGGACATGACTTTGGGGCGAAATGCTGGTACTGTTTTCATAAAGACCCCTTGTGCAGTGAAAATGGTGTAGGGTTCTTTGCACGACAGGGCTCCTAATTCACTAATTCTGCGAGCGGAGCAGATTGCCACCAGGAAACATTTTTTTAAGCCTAACCAGTATAGTGGTGACAGATGCCAGGGCTCGAAAGGGCTCTTCCCCTGGGGAATCAAGCACCATGGTCAGATCCCAGGAGGTCACTGGTGTCCATATGTGAGGACGAATGTTCTGTGCCGCCCTAAGGAACCTGACGGTGTCCGGGTGAGCACCAGGCTGCGAAAGCCCGACTTTCCCCATGGCCGCTCCTATGGCTGACAGCTGCACCTGTAGGGAAGAAGTGGATAGTCCTTTGTCTAGGCCCTGCTGCAGGTACAGTAGGATCATGGACATATCCACCTGCATTGGATTGAGTTGCGCAGACTTGCACCAATTGGTGAAGATGTTCCACTGCCTGTTATAAGTGGCTGTGGTGGGTGGCTTCCTGGACTGTAGGATGGTTGATATGACTGAATCATTATACCCGGCAGTTAACAGTCTCTGCCTCTCAGGAGCCAAGCTAACAGTTTTAGGGTGTGGGGGTCGGGGTGAATCATTGGTCCCTGGAACAGCATGTCCTTCCAATATGGGAGGGTCCAGCTGTCCAGTGTCATTGATACTGTGGATGCAAACCACACTCTTCATGGCCAGTAAGGCACGATCAAAATGATCTGAAGTTGGGACAGTCTGACCTTCGCCAACACCTGGGGAATCAAGGGAATCAGAGGAAATATATATGATCATTCCTGGTTCCATGTCTGAGACAGGGCATCCATTCCCAGGGCCCGTTTCTCCCTGTATCTGGAAAAGTACACCTTGACCTGTGCGTTCACCTTGGACGCCAGCAGGTTCATTGGAACCTGTCCCCACCTCCTTTGTATCATGGCGAATAGATCTGGGTGAAGTTGCCACTCCCCCAGATGCACCTGCTGTCTGCTTAGCCAGTCTGTTCTGATATTCAGCTTTCCCACCAGATGGACAGCGTAGAGGTGGGTGAGGTTGGATTGGGCCCAGTTTAACACCTTGGCAGCCTCTCTGAGCATGACTCTGCTGTGCGTTCCACCCTGTTTTGCTATGTATGCTACAGTGACCTGGTTGCCGGATTTTACCAAGACTACCTGGCCAATGTTGCTGTCCCTGAATGCTCTCAGAGCGTGGAACACTGCCCTCATCTCCAGGATGTTGATGGACAATTGTGCCTCTGCTGTCACCCACTTACCTTGCACTGTGGAGTCATGCATGCATGCTCCCCAACTGAATAGGCTGGCATCGGTCTCCACTGTCACCTCATAGGACAGCTCCAGTGGACAACCCCTCTCGAGGTTTTGGCAGTATGTCCACCACCTCAGTGAGTCCTTGACCGTCTTTGGCAAGTGAACAACTTTGTTGAGGTCGTCCTCCAATGGAGAGCCTTGCTGCAATATGCAGTTTTGCAGGGAACGCATATTCCACCTTGTCCAAGAAACCAAGTCTATGCAAGACGCCATGCAGCCGGGGACCTGTGTCGCTTGGCCCATTGTCGGCTCGGCTGTGGACCGCAGTGTCCGAACTATTGATATCACTGAGTTGACCCATTTTTGCGAAGGTCTCGCCATCCCTTCGGCTGTGTCTGTCTCTGCCTTGAGGTGCTCTATGCGCTGTGATGGTCGTAAGGAGCTCTTCTCCCAATTGACTACCGAACCATGCTGGAACAGCGCTGACAGAACCGAGTTTGTGTCCCTTTGTGATTGGACGCTGCTGCATGCCTGTATCAGCCAGTTGTCTAAGTGTGGAATTATATCCACCCCCTGTTCTCGCAGTCGGGCTGCCAGGACAATGGACACTTTTGTAAACACCCTGGGTGCCGACGTTAGTCTGAACGGTAAGGCCTGATATTGGAAGTGTTGACCCAGTATGAAGAACTGGAGGAAGCGTTGGTGGCTGGGTCTGATTGGGATGTGAGTATATGCATCCTTCAGATCCACAGATGTGAGGTAGTCCCCACCCGTATGTTCCTCAGAGTCAACCGGCGGATCTCCATCTTGAACCGAGGGGTGGATATGAATTTATTCAGGAATTTTAGGTCCAGAATTGGTCTGAGATCTCCATTCTTCTTTGGAACCAGAAAGAAAATGGAGTAGACCCCTGTGCTGGCCTTGGAGTCTGGCACTGGTTGAATTGAGTTGTTTTGTAACAAGTCTCAGATAATCTCCTGTACTTGGTGGGCAGCAGCCCTCTTTTTTGAGATGGGGGACAGTACCACTTTGTCCCTGCAAGGTTTGCTTGAAAACTCAATAGCGTAACCTTGGGATATGATCTCCAGAACCCACCTGTCTGAGGTTGTTTGTTGCCATTGCCGATGGAATGACATCAGTCTCTGCCCCACAGGAGGATAGCCCAAGTGTGGGCTTGGTAGTAGGGAGCTCTTGGTGGAATAGTCAGTACTGCTTTGGCTTTCCACCTCTGCCTCTGCCAGGTTCCTTCCTCTGGGTGCCGAGTAGTTGCCCTGTGAGGAGCCTCTGAAGTTGTTGTTGTTGTGGCCTCTCCCTCGAAAGGAATTATTTGTATAATTCTGCCTTCTGTTCTGCTGAAACCTGTTGTTCCCCCGAAACCTGCACAGAGCAGATGGCAAGTAAGTGGTTCTCTGCTTGTCTTTGGTGAGATCCTTGCCTTCTTCCTTTTGTTTCAGGAACTCTTTAAGACCTTCGCAAAACACGTTATCCCCTTTCAGGGGCAAGTTCTGTAAGAGGGTCTTTGACTCATTGTCTGCTTCCCAAAGTTTTAGCCACAGGGCTTGTCTGGCTCTGTTTGTCAGGGCAGCAGATCTGGCTTCTAATTTTAGGGTATCTACTGCCATGTCCCCCAGATACTTAGCTGGAGCGAGGGTACATTCTAGTAGCTCTGCTTTCCTGGACTTGGGGTCAGCTTTTTCTAGTAGTTCTTCCAACCAGCGAATCTGTGCCCTGGTGGAGTAAACCGCTGTGACCGCGTCTCTAGCTGTCATGCCTGAGAATTCAAAAAGCTTCTTTAGCATTTCTTCTACCTTTTTGTCAGTGGGGTCTTTAAGAGAAATGGTGCCACAAGGCAGCACTGTCTTTTTGCTGAGTACTGCGATTTGAGGATCTGTACTTGGTGCCATGCACCACAACTTGACCTTGTCCTCTTGTACTGGGTACATTCTGTCTAGGTTTCTTTTCTCGGACATGCGACCTGGCTCTGTTGCTTCCCACTCTTTTGAGAAAATATCATCGATAGCAGGACAGCTAGGGAAGGTGTCCTTAATCTTCTGGTTCTGCTGGATCATGGGATTGAGATTGGACTCCAGTTTGGGTGTTTCTATGTCGAATCCCATTGTCGATTTTATGGCCCACATCAGGCCTGGAACCAGATCGAAGGAACAAAGTTTTGATGTTAGGGAAGGTGCCTCGGGTACGATGTCCATATCCTCGTTGCCTGATTCGGCATCCTCACCATCATCTGGTGCCCCACCAGTGTCCTCATCACCTGGTAGGGGTGTAGAAGGTTCCTCATTATTATCTGGCTGAGAAAGGGTTCTTGGACCTGGAGTCAGAACCGGCACGGGTGTAGGTGGTGGCCTTGTCTTTGTCAGCAACTCCAGTTTTTCCACGACCTTAAACATGAAGTTTTGTTGGCTTTCCATCATAGTCACCGTCACCTGTTGGGTTTGAATAAGGAGTGCCCCTGGATTCATGCAGCCAGAGACTCCAGGCCCTTGATTGTCCAACTCAATATTAGGGAGTTGGCCCCCCGCCGACTGTTCATTCTAGTGTAGACAAGCTGGGCATTGAGGACCCGGGTTGTGGGGCATCAAAGCGGTACTGCAGGAGACACACTTCTTGGCCTTCACCATCTAGAAGATGAAAGAAGGATAAGGTTAGATATGTTACCCAGTGGGGTAAGGTACCTGTGAACCAGATTAAAGTATGTCAAACATCACAATTATCCTATCATCATATCTATTTTTATATATATATGTATATATATATTTGGAATATCCCACAGTGTTGTGTTGCCATTGCTGCTTACCCAAAAGCAGTAAAACTGGAGGGGGCAGCTAGTATAACCCGGTATGTATGAGGTTGTTGGAGAGCAACAATCACGGGAAAAGGGAAAACCCATGCATAGTAAACAACATATGTGTTTTAAGTATGGGTAGAGGGCCCGAAACGCTAAACGTGCCACCTGGGACGCCGTGTTATTAATGCCCAGTACAGTGCCTCGCATGTGAGCAGTGAGGATGAACCTCAGTGCCTAAAATGGTGGCTGAGCCCCAAGGGTTAGGGGCCTCAATCCAAAATGGTGGTTGAGCTGCCTTAAAATGGTAACTGCGCCATGAGGGAATAGGCCTTGCCTAAAATGGCGCCCAAAAGTTTTTGGGAGTTGTCCCAATGAAATGACGGCTGAAGTCACGCAGTGAATCAACACAATCCATGGTCCTGGTCCCTGGTTGTACTGCCACATGGTGCCTGGCGTGGATGGGCCTGAAAATCGTAGATTCAACAACAAATTGCACCCTTAATGCTTCTTGCAGTGGTCGCTGGGCTAGAGACTGCATGCACAAGCTAATCGCGAATTCTGTGCACCAAAATATGTATCCTGAGTGCTGCATGTAAATTGTAAAACTTCGTGCCCCAACCTATTAGTTTTAAGCTCCTTGCAGCGGTTTCTTAACTAGGGACTGTAAGCGGGAGCCAACTCCACATCCAGCGCTACCTGCTGACTCGGTGGTAGCGCAGGACCGCACGGAAAGTGACCGTGTGGGTTCCGCTTGGAAGGGGAAGGCCACGGATCCAGCGTCAGACCATGCAGCGTGTAGCCACGATAAGGCACAGAACAGAAATGCTGCAGATACGCAGGTAGCACTTGCGTAGTGGGCCCCGCTTGGGAAGGAGGACCACCAGCAGCTTAGCGGGCGCCAGAGTGCGAAATTTAAACAGTATACCAGAGTATGCACTTGCAAACAACTTGCGTGACACAGTTCTTTTCTCAAATGTAACACAATTTGTTTCAAACTAAGCTCTAATTTTCTTGGCAAATCACACAGAGCTACACGGGAGTGAGAGAGGACTACAGCACTGCTAGGAGCTACAGCTTATAGGTGTTTCAGTATATTACAAAATAAAACAGCTCAAATGCCAATAAATTCAACACATCTGTCTTTCTCATTCTCTCTCTCTCTCTCTCTCTCAGCCCCTAATAAGGCACACTTAAACCAACAGCAACAGCTGAGGCGCATAAATTATTTCAGCCAGGAAAAACCTAAAAAACGTTAGCTATTATTCCAGTTAAAGCCACTTAAATCAACACCATTCTTATTAAGGCTTCCGGTTAAAAGCATTAAATGATAAAAATTAACTGCTGTGGGAGCCTCACGCTTACTGCAAAGGCTTTGGCCTACCTTTAGGTAATTGATTACACAGGGACTCCTGGAGTAGCCTCTTCAGATGCAAAGGTTGAACTGGAGAATGGGGACTCCTGAAACCTAGGTATGCTGCGAAATTTGATCTGGGTCACATGTGCATTACTAGCCTATCAGGTGGGTTGGGAACCCATGAGGTAATATCTAGAGTGTCATGGATACAACATAACACAATGGCAGAATTCTCCAACTTGATAAGGAAATTACTGCCTGCTGTGTCACAGTGGACAACACTCGTCACTCTCCAGCCACCACCCTCAGTGTTGCCAGCTGGTCCTGCTGTACCTCCTCAGGCCCCTCTTCCAAGGTCTGTCTGTGACTCCTCAGTCTCTGTTCCTAGAGGAAGAGGAGGATGAGGAATACAATCCTGACCTGGACGAGGATTGGGGAGAAGAGGACCCTAATCTTTTCCTCTCCCTGGTGCAGGGAGGTTTGACTGGTTCCACTGTGTTCTCAGGGAGTGAGAGTATGATCCTGTTCAGACCCTGTTTTCTCCTTAACACCTTATCTTCCAAGCATTAATGTGACAGGTCCAGGAGACTTTGAACTTCTTCTTGGAGGAAAATGCTTTAAAAAAGAAATCTGTCATTTCTTTTATGTAGAAAGTGCCTCCTCAGTGTTTGCTCCTCCTATCCATGCTGCTCTAGAGGACACTGAACTGACTGCCTTGTACAGACCCAGCACCTTGCCGGCCATCCCTAGGAAGGAAGACAAGTGGTATCTAGTCCCTAGCAATAAAAGCATTACTTTACCCAGTCAGAAATGTATTAAGTAATGATCATGGCTGCAAATGACAAGTCTTGGGCCCCCCAGAAGATGAGCACCAGACTCCGATAAAGAGTTCAGAAAACTGGACATTATGGATAAGGACGCTTTCAGCTCAGCCTCCCTTGGTCAGCATATTGCTGACGAAGTATCAGAACTGTACGTGGAGAGAGAGGGGCCGTATTGTCAGCAGTATGCATGAGTAATGGACTTGATAAGATTAAAGACCTTAAATGTGTTTCACAAGGCTCAGAAGCTAGTAAGCACCTTATGAGAGCAGTCTGTGATACCTTAGATGCTGCAGCAAGAAATACCACCACTGACTTTGCTTAAAATGCCACTAGTGGCTCCATGTTGCAGGATTTGCCCCGAACATGCTGCAGTCAGTCCTAAACATCACTTGTAAGCACAACAAGTTATTTGGTTCAGAAGTGGAAAACATTCTCAAACAACTGAAGACTTCAAGTCTGTGAAGACTATTCCTAAAAAGTGCTAAATGTTATTCTGAATTTATTGTATTTTGACTAACTGTTTAGAATCTGATGCCTCCTGCTAAAAGCCTTTCTCATGCCTAAGTGCTCACAGCCCTTTTCCTCCCTCTGCAGCTGCATCCCAGACCTCAGGGCGCCAAGAAAATCGTTCCCCTTTATCTTGCAAATTTGGCTTTTTTTCTCTGGATAGCTTGGCCCTTTGTCCAGTGCCAGTATTAATTGCCTCCATTTTCTCTTCTTCCCCAGCCGTGAACCCTCCAGGGCTCCCAGCTCAGCCGCTGCAGGAAACTACGGCCAACGGGTGGTCGGCGCTTCCATAGCCACTGCCTGAGACCACTTGCTCAGACTCCACATGCTGAGAGGTACGGCAAAGCCGCCCGCCAATTGGAGTGCAAGCGCCTTCTTCAGGCACGGTCCGATTGGTCTTCCACCCTTCCTTGCTTTTTTGTATGTAACCTGGCCAAAAATGAGTTGTTTTCACCTAAAAAGTGCTAAATGTTATTCTGAATTTATTGTATTTTGACTAACTGTTTAGAATCTGAAGCCTCCTGCTAAATGTCTTTCTAGTGCCTAAGTGCTCACAGGCCTTTTCCTGCCTCTGTAGCTGCAACCCAGACCACAGGGTGCCAAGAAAATTGCTCCCCTTTGTCTTGCAAATTTGGCTTGTTTTCTCTGGATAGCTTGGCCCTTTGTCCAGCTCAAGTAATAATTGCCTTCATTTTCTCTTCTTCCCCAACCGTGAACCCTTCAGGGCTCCCAGCTCAGCTGCCGCAGGAAACCACGGCTACCGGGCGGTTATGCCCATAGTCAGCCAGCTCGAGACCACTTTGCTTGACTCTGACGCTGAGAGCTACGGCAAAGCCGCAGTTTTTCACCCACCTGCCCAACCTCCCTCTCGAGCCCTTACTATATAGACCCTCCTGCCCCGCCCTCTATTGTCATTGGCCCATCTTCTGCCTATCCTATTCCTCTCTTGTATATGTGTCCACAGGCCATAGACACGGTAGGCTGCCGAATCTAAGTGGCTTGCAGAAGGGAAAAAACATTACCCAAGGCAGTTTTTCTGCTACCTACTACAAGGCGTTACTAAGGAGTGTAATCTTGCTTCTTGTATTACATCTCTAGGCGTCTATGTCATAGGCCAACTCGCTCTGCTACACAAAGACTTGATATCTATCAGCTGGTCCTGCGCTACATAGTGATTCTTGGAGTTTAACTTTGGCCAGCTTATCATCTTATAGCTCCTTTCCCAATATTACAATTGTAATTATGATGGTTGAAATCTGGCTCCATCTCCTTACCATCCTATGTACGATACCCTTGGTAGTGCACCCCCCCGGGCAGTTCCTACTTTTATGAGGAGCCGTACCCATTACCCCAAGATTGTTTACATATCAAGTCATTATACAGTTCGTGCTGTACCCCTACGTTTCCATACCCACATCAAATTGAGATTCCATCTCGGAGCGGGATGAGCACCTCGTTGCCTACACAAGGACTTCTGCCCGATCATTTCAGTAATAACACCTGTTGGTGCTATTCGGCAAGGGCCCTAGGCTATGTATCTCTAGGACATCACAGTATAAAAAATAGGCCTCTGTACCCCTGCACTGAAGCTTCAACTAGTTGTGGAAGGGTTAGAACATCCAAATCATCTTTCGTTGCCTTGAGGAAAATTGTGCTCCCCCTGTTATTGTGTTCAGGCAATGTTGAACTCAATCCTGGTCCTACAAAAGTGCTTTCATCACCATCAGAACTTATAAGGCTCAAAGGAGTTAGCTTTATGCATGTTAGTGCTTGTAGTCTTTTAAAGAAATTCACCTCAATTCAGACCTGGGTCCTCCACACTGAACCAGATGTTCCTTTGGTCTCGGAATCTTGGCTTCGGCCATCCACTCCAGATAGGGAGGTCAACATTCCCAACTACTTGTTGTTCAGGGCCGATAGACAGACTAGGGGTGGTGGGGTCACCATTTATGTTAAGGACAGATTCACGGTTTCCACCTTTGACTCTTCCTCAATTGCAAATGGCTTTGAATGCATGTCCATCAAGACTGAAATATCACCTTTGATGGCTCTCTGTGTCATAGGATGCTACAGCTCCCCGTCGGCGGGATCACAGCTCCTGTCTCACCTCTCAACTATCATGGGTGTTGGCACCCTTGAAACAATAATACTAGGGGACCTTAACCATGACTGGCTGTCCAATGCTTCGCTACCTCTTAAATCCTTCTGTGACTCCCATGGGCTTACACAACTTATCGATGAACCAACATGCATTAACAAGAAAAACTTCATGAATAGCACCCTGTTGGATGTCCTTCTGGTAAGCAAACCTCATTCCTTTTCTCATGCCAGAATTTTTTCCGCCGATGTTAGTGATCATTGTTTCATCGCTGGTGTAAGAGCAGACTCCAAACCTTCATCCACAGCCAAGTTCTCTACCAAAAGGTCTAGACGGAACTTTGATCCACTTGCATACATCAATGAACTGAAAGCCAACCTGCATTGGCAGAGCTTTTAGCTAGCCAAATCAGTGAGTACAGCATACGACAGCTTCCATGAAATTGTAACATGTGCCCTTAACACCCATGCTCCGCTGGTCAAAACCCACATAAAGACTAGAACATGTTGTTCTTTCACTGCACACCTTAAGACAGCATTATTAAAAAGAGATATGCTTTAGGAAAAAGCTCGCAAATCACATACATCCAAAGACTGGTGCCATTTCAGAACAGCCAGAAACTCCTGTACCAAGCTGATCAGAGAAGCCAAGTCCAATTTCTATCGCTCAGAGCTAGACTCTGCCTCAAAATGCCCTACCAAATTCTGGTCCACAATAAAAGAACTGTATGGACACACGTCAGGAAATGCGCTCCCTTCAAAAATTACTTCCAACAATGTCATTATCAATGACAGAAAGGAAATACTTCAGGCCTCCAACAACAATTTTGCTACTGCAGGTCTAGCATTTGACAATTCGCCCGCATGTATACTACGCTCTCGGATTACTTCTCAGCCCCCGGAACCTACTACCACAAATGCGTCTTTTCCTTCTCACCTGCCTCCTTGAAAGATGTTGAAGATCTTCTTCTACAATTGGACATCAAGAAAAGTGCTGGCGCTGACTCCTTCGACCCCTACTTCTTAAAGATTGCTTACCATGTACTAGCTGTACCAATCACACATCTATTCAATCTGTCCTTATCACAAGGGACTCTTCCCCCACCTATGGAAAACTGCTCATGTCATCCCGCTATTTAAATCTGGGGATCCCTGCAATTTAAATAACTATAGGCTGATTTCTTTCCTCATCATTCTGTCCAAACTCCTGGAAAAAATTGTGAATGCCCAACTGAGAACATTCATAGACAATATGAATCTTTTAAACCCTATACAGTCCGGCTTCAGAGCTACCCTCTGGAACCCTCTCCCCTCGGATTCGGGAGTGCACAACTGTGGAGGGCTTTAAGCAATCATTAAAAACATACTTATGGCATCAAGCTTTTAACAACTGAGCCTCCTGTTTTAGTATACAGATAGTTTTATGATTTTATTGATGTCTGTTATATTTTATACTGTTATTGTTGTTTTAAATGTGAGGCACCTTGGTTATAGATAAGGTGCCATACAAATAAATTTTATTATTATTATATATATTAAACATAGTACTATTACAGCTCTGGCAAAGGTAACAAATGACTGGCAACGTGACTTAGAAAATAAAAAATTTGTCTGTACTGTTTTTCTAGATCTTAGCAAGGCCTTCGACACTGTCACCCACTGCCTGCTTCTCTCTCTACATTAAAAATGTTAGGCCTGGATTCCACCTCCCTGTGCTGGTTTCATGATTACCTTACTGATAGGCATCAGCAGGTCAAGGCTGAAGGTGGGCTTTCCCCCCTTAAACCGTTAAAAGAGATGTCCCTCAGGGCTCCATTTTGGGGCCACTTCTATTTGCAATCTACATCAACAGTATAGACATCGGCATTAAGGAGGCAAATATACACCTGTTTGCAGATGATACGGTGCTTTATATAAGCCGCTCGTCCCCTGAAGCTGCCTGTAGAGACTTGCAAACTGACTTCAACCTGCTGCAGTACCAGCTCCTTAGCAAAACACTATTATTTAATGCCAAGAAAACAAAAGTGATGCTATTCTCACCAGTTAATCATTTGGCATACCCTGCTAGTGCTGGTACTCCCCCCCATCACTACCTTATTAGGAGAAACATTGGAATTTGTGACTAAGTTCAAGTATCTGGGGGTCTGGCTAGACCACAAACTCTCCTTCATGGAACACATAGAGGATTTGCTGAAAAAGCTGAGGCAGAGGCTTGGCCTATTCTTTAGTATAAACTAGTTCAGTCCACGTTCCTCTCCCTAATCGACTATGCTGTCTTCATTTACGGCCAGAGCGCTTCCTCATACCTTGGAAAACTGGACATACTGTATCACAGAGCTCTGCATTTTATTACTGGCTTCCCCTTCTCCACCCACCACTGCTCCTTATATGCAGCTGTGGGGTGGACCTCTCTTCAATATAGGTGTAATAGAAATACGGCTTTTTGGACATTCAGAGCTATCACCAATAAACTGCCACAGTATATTACTGATTGTTTACCCCCAAGTGTGATAGGCAACTATGCTTTAAGAAACTGCTCTCTGATTTCCTTGAAAGTGCCCAGGGCCAGCACATACTTTAGGAGAGCGTCCATAGGCTTCATACTACCTTCGCTAAGGAATAAGTTTCAGAAATCCTTGACATTTTTTTCCAATTGTTTAACCAGGAGTAGCACACAAAGCTGAAAGCTTGTTTACAGGTGCGACCTGGGAGCACAGGGAAGTTAAGTGACTTGCTCAGGATCACACAGTATGCAAGTGGGGGCCATGGGATTCAAACCAAGGTCTTCAGATTTGCAGCTCAGAGCCTTAGACCACTGTACTATACTGCCTCCCTTGGACCCCTGTTAGTCTTGCTGTGTTCAAGACTTTGTATGCCAAAACTTTTTCAGAAATATGCAACTGCTTCCATCGCCCTTAGCCCACTTGTTGCTTGTCTCCTGCTCACCCTCCTATGTTTTCCATAAACCTCATGCTTGCCCATATTGATCCCCTAATTTCTTATAAACTCCGTGTCCCTACTCTTCCCTTTCTACCCTTGCCCATTCTTCTTGTCCACAGCCTGCCAATTTACTGCTCCTTGTACTGAATCTGTCCCTGTGGCATTCCCACCCTTGCCTGCCTACTTCCTCTACCTCCTGCCCGTTTCGATATGTCTAAGGTTTTGTTATTTTGATAATGCGTCTTTTTCCTTTTTACGCAGCTGCCTTCTTACCGACCTCCATTTTTTCCCTGAATATGTTATGAATTTTTACAGGAATTTTTTTATAGAATTTTACAGGAATGTTATATGAATGTTATATCTTTACCTATTATCGTTTATACCTATGCGGCCCCGGTGGTTCAGGGAGCAACCAGACAAGAGATAAACAAACTACAAGTTCTCTATCATAAGGTGGCTCACTTCGCCACACTATCCGGCCCCAGGACCCACCATTGTGACACTTTGTCCCAACTAAACTGGCCCTCCTGGGATGCCAGGCTCCAGTACCCCCTACTCTGCCATACCTATAAATTACTCATCTCCTCCCCTCCTCCCAGCCTCACTGGGCTCATTGCCCATAAGAGAAACCCTAGGCTCCTCCGAATGACCGACCGGACTCTCCTCACAGTGCCCAGTGTTAGAACCAAGGCGGGTGGCAAGTCATTCGCCATCACCACCCCCACCCTATGGAACTCCCTGCCCCCAGGTGTCCAGGAAGCTACCTCTTCCAACACCTTCCACTAGGCTTAAGGCTCATATGATGGCCACCTCAAAGTGCAATTGCTAAGGATAGGGGCTCTAAATTGTAAGCCTAACAAATCACATTTCGCTCACTCGCACACTGGCCATCCCTCCTTGCCCCCCACCTCCCTCTCCAGGATAGACCTATATAGCCTACCCACCATATGTTACCTGCTGAAATGCTACTATGTATTACCCCATGTTATGTTTCTATGTGTCTTATGTAATGTATTTTTGCTGTATACAATCCTATGTAAAATTCCATGTACCCCCCCCCCCCGGGTCGCCCCTGAAAAAGGGACTTTCGGGGCCCAGTGGGCTCACCCGGTTATCAAAATTTAATAAATAAATAATTATGCCATATTCTATGTGTAACTACATTGATCTGTTTTACGCCTGTACTTATATGCATTGTTCCTTGACCTTGTGTGATGCAGGTCCACCTTGTAAATGAGCTTGCTCAATGGTGTTCACCTGGATAAATAAAGACTTGATTGATTGATTGATTGATTCCATCTTTAACCCTGAATTAATATTAGCATGGTCATGGCAGGGTTTTTCACAGGAACAGTAACAGCAACATTCCCCTTGGTCAGGGATGTGGTTATGCACATCAGCAGGAGCATTTCATGGGGCTCCCTACCAAGCTCCCATGGGACGTTGGAAAGGGGTCACCAGTCGCCCCCCCCCCCTCCCCTTCTGACTTTTTAACTCACCTTGGATCCCCAAGTGGAGGCTTGGGTGGTGGGCAGGACCCCTCTCTTTCTGCTCCAGTGTCAGAGTGACTGCAGACAGATGGATCCTGGTCATTGTTCAGCACAGCTATGCTCTAGAGTTGGTTTCACATCCCCCTGTGATCCCTCTAAGACCCTGCTACTACTCTCTTGAGCACTTATCCATTCTAAGGGAGGAGGTGCAAGGATTGCTGTGCAAAATGGCCATTTGGCCAGTTCCCTTAACAGAAATAAGCCAGGAGTTCTACTCCAACTACCTCCTGGTGCCCAAGAAAACCAGAGGCTTTCAGCCTATTCTGGATTTCAAGCTGTGCTGTGACCAGGTTTTGGCCTGCATCATGCACCACCTCATGGGTCTCAATGTAGCCTCTATGTTAATGGTTTCTCTGGCTTGCTAGTGTATGAGAATTCCACAATGACTGCTGCAAGCTCAGGTCGCACTGGGAGACGAGCAACCTGTTGCTCAGTGTGCCTTCCTGGTGAAACATTTCAATAAATAAATAAAAAAATGAGTTTGAAGCCTTGCAGCCACTAGGCCATCTGATTGCTGTTTGAGGTTCCCTGAGAGCTGTCCTATTGTGGTGGCAAGTCAGGGATCATGTGCTGACTGGTTCTCCCTTTCTACAACTGCAGCCATTCGTGATCCTCACCATGGATGCTTTCAACCTGAGGTGGGGCACCCACTTAGGCCCCCACCGGGCCCAATTGTCCTGATCTCTGCTGGCTAGAAATGAGAACAGTTCTCTATTGACTTCAGGCCCTGGCCATGCTAATTCAGTGGATGTCTCTTCTGATACAGTCAGACAATCAGAGTGTGGTGTTTTATTTGAACAAACGGGCACACACTTCGATCCTCTGTGCCGTGAAGCAGTGAGGTTGTGAAAAAGGGTGGGAAGTCGTGCTCACTGCCATCCATGATGCTGGCTCACTAAATGTCCTGGCAGACAGCCTTAGCTTGTGAGTGATTTAGCCCCAGGAGTGGAAGATGAGTCAGACCAGCCCCACTTGTTGTAGTAATTATCAGGAAGCACAGGCATGTTTTAGATGCAAATGAAAGTTTGTCTAAAAATGTGGGCAATGCCCCCAGAGTTACATAGCATAGTGGTACTAATCTCCAAGAACTACATGTCAAGCTAGACTTCACTGGTTCCCACCCCAACCAGTTGTACAGGCAACAAATTTGTTCATCCAACCCCAAGTAAAACTGTTGATATTAGGCACTTGTGACACCTCATTAGTTGTGTATGTATTGAATTGCAGTTGCCCACTTATACATAGGCAGGACTATACATCCTTTACGTAAAAGGATTCAGGAAAAGGTTAGGTCCTTTCCATACAACCACCCATGATATACCTCTGGGTGAACATTTTACAATTCACAAAAGTAACCTCAGATACTGTTTTGGGTTTGGAACATATCCCAGTTAACCTCAGAGGTGGTAACAGGCTTAAGGTTTTTTACAGAAAGAGACAAGATGGATCTATACATTACATGCCATCAAACCACTTGGTTTAAATGATAATGTTGATATTGCACCTTTTCTTTAAATTTGCTGTTCCACATCATGGGCACTATGCACCAATGGGTGGGTAATACGTGCTGGAAGCACGTTACCCGCCCGTGGAGCTCCACACCTGTGGACAGGTGCACACCGGTGGCATTCATGACCGCCAGCCACCTGTCTATGGCCCCACCCCCCAGCACGCAGGACTCTGCAGTGCAGTTGGGGCCGGGGTCCAGCCGGGCATCCAATCAGATGCCCAAACTGGTTGGCTCAGCGGATCCCTTCTACGGTAGGGCATGCACTGGCTGCGCACCCTGTGGATGTCCGAGGGCCAGCGGTTGTGGCAGGTGTGAGGAGGGCAATGCCGCCGGCCCTCCCATGGCACTGGAGTGGTGCATGGGGCTTAGTTGGGGCTTGGGGGGGCTGTCCACCAGTGGTGGTGGGGCACGTACCATACTCCGCCATTAGTGGGATGTGCTGACGGTGCCAGGGGGGCGGCACTGTGGGCAGCACCCTAGGGCTGGTGCCCCTGTAAGGTGATATGTATGTGTATGTGTGTGTGTGTGTGTGTGTGTGTGTGTGTGGGGTGGCATGATCACAGCATGTGGCTGCACCAGTCGGGCTGCCGGGGTGGGAGGGAGGCAGCAGCCTCTCTATGGGGTGGCCTCAGAAGGTGGGTGGGCACATTGCCTTGATGCTGGGTGGGTTTCCAGGCATGTGCGGGGTGCTTAGGGGTTTTACGGCAGTATTCTCCTTGGCATACCCTGCACCCCTGTATGTATCCCCGCGGCCAGCACTATGCGCCTTTGTGCATGGCACATAGTGCTGGCATGCCCCACATGCGGTGCAGTCCATGGCCCTGGGTGGTCGGACGCGTACTGTCTGCACCCCCCATTGTGCATCCCGCATGGGGGGGCGCAATGGATGTGGAGTGGCTACGTGCCTCAGATATGCGCGCGTGTAGCCTCTCCACTCCATTGGTGCCTAGGGCCCATGTGAATTGTCATAGTTTTATTTACTATATTTAATTTTTCTTTTTCAGATACCACATCCTCACATACATATTGTGGAATGTGAAGTGACTTCTTGTCAGCACTACTAACGTTTTCTGGGTCTACATCAGCATGTTCTCCTCCATCTAGGACCATCACTCTTTTGCTCTGTGACTTAGGGCTTTTGGTTTCCCCATTATTTCTTTTCCGCCTGCATATTTTTGTACTGGTGGCAATTTTGCTCCTCTTCTATTCTATATATCTCTTTTGTGTTTTTTTAGCTAACACATAATTTTTTCTTGGTTGCTTCCTCTTTTTCCTCCTCCCACCCCTTCCTTTTTACACAGATTTTTTTTTTTGCATGCTGTTATATCAGCTTGCATTCCTTTCCTTCCCCTCTCTGTGTGTTGAATCTTGATTGGTGTTGGTTGTCAAGACAGAGATCCGTTTTTATATACATAAAGCATAATATAGTCTAGCGTCCAGGCCTGCAAGTTTTGACGACATAGCACACCAAATGCAGAAAGCACCAACTACATTATTTTGATAGAAGTGTCCCTTAGGTACTTATCTAGGGTGGATGTGGTGTTGTAAAGTGGTAGCAAGGTATGCCAATGCAAGAATTTTGTACCCATGTCAAAACAACATTTTGAGCAAGTGAAAAGGCCACAAAAATGGACTAAAGTTGTCAAGACAAGTTTGATTTACTTTAAAAGACAAGAACAAATTTTAGTCATGCAAAAGGTTTCTTTGACACAAATTATTTATAAGGCTCATTACTTAAAGAATGTTGGCCTAGGCTGGCCGGGTGGTGCTGAGGGTTGAGGCGCCGGATGCCACACCTCACGCCACAATGGCTGGGCTTCTCTCCTCCCTTGGGGGGAGGGTTGGGGCATGCCCGGCCATCAGCAGCTCCCGGTGGAGATTGGGAGTGCTGCAGTGTGTCAGCTGCATATCAGCGTGGCTGACACAGGCAGGGTTGTTGTGCACCAAGCATCAGAGTGCCCCATGTGGGGGGGGGGAGAACACCAGAACAAGGAAGAGCCTGGCTCCACAGGGTAGGCGACGGCACATGACCCCCATGCCCACCGCTGGATCCACCTTGCCTGGCCCTCCAGTTCCTCCTCCCAGGCCCTCACCTGCAGCCAGAGTCTAAACAGTAACACCGCCCAAGAAGAGGGGTGGCTCCATCCCAGAGGGCTTAAGTTGGCTGTGGGGGAGAGAGAGAGGAGGCTCAGGGTCAATGGGACCTCAGGTGGGCAGGAACAGGCAGGATGCCTGACAGAGGCTCCATGGGCTATGACCAGAGTGACAAAGAATGGGGGAAAAAAAAAGAATGGCCTTGTGGTTTGTATTGATAAATGCACAGATTATTCATTGACACAAAAGTTTTAAATACCGTATTCATTATAATAGAAGCCAGGTATATTATTATACACCACGGTGCTAGCAAAATACTAATATCCAATGGACTCCCTCTCAGTGATGGGCTATATGACAGTATATATGTGCATCTAGCTTTTTTCAATATATTTGTCATACGCTACATGTCTAAGTCCGAATCATCTGTAGTATAAGACTCATCTGGATCCACACTGGCAACTTTATTAGGATTATAACAGTCCTCACCACCAGTACACAAGCAAGCCTATGTGCATGCCATGCTCTGCCTAGAACAACTGCAGCTACGCTCAAACTTGGCTTTTTTGCACTCACATGTAATGAGTTCCAGGAGTGCTTCAGGGCAGGTGCCTGTGTCATTAGTGTTGGAGAAATGTGTCCATCCTTGTCGTGATGCCAGCCATTTCCAATTGGGGATGGGATGTCAGGCTGAGCCTCCAGGGCATGGTTCTAGATAAGGGGCTGGTAATTTACACACTTTGTATGTTGCAGAAGACTATCAGAAGTTGGGGGAAGGGCTTCGTTCTGGGCCTGTTTGTGACAGAAAAGCTTATATCACACATCATTTACATCCACTGAGTTAGCTGTTGGGTCATAAAGAAGGGTTATAAGAAATTCTACTGATTTCAACTGTGCATGCGGTATATCCACTGTAGTGCCAAACTTGGTAGGGCTTCTAAATTTGTGTTGATTCTTCTTGATAAGCTTCCATGACTTTAGTTTGCCAACCCTTGCAAGACTGCTGGTTGAATCACACCCAGTCAGTGTGTGTACTGCTGGCAACATTCTGCATAGTTGTTGGCCAAGTTCAGCTGCTATTGTGTGGATTGGTATAAACCTGGCTTTATCCTTCACACCAGTTTGAAACCAAAGCTCTTGAGTTGCTTCCAATTTGTGAATAAAATGTACAGAGAACTGCAACCTCAGTGTCTGGAGACCACATCACTACACAAGGATATTCTTGTGAAGCATGTGCAACATGAAGTAGAAGCTTCTTCGTGCAATGAGAATAGATCTTCTTGGTCTACAACTCCATCTGAAGTGGCCATGCGAGCAATGAGGCTGTCCTTGTGTAACCCCTCACCCCTGCCTTTTTGCCAAAATGACATGTGGCATGCTGTTGAAGGTGACAGCAGTACCTGGTGGGGACTGGGTTCGGGGAGGATGAGGTTACTCGGCACAGGGGACCTAGGTTTGTCTACTCTGCACAGGGGCACCCAAGTAAATCTGAACACAGGAAGCAATAACTGTAATGTCCAGAACCAGGAATGGGATTCTTCAGTGTGGCTTTTATTCACATCCAAGCTGAACAAACAAAGCATAGACGGACCCCCACGGGGCTACATTTCCTGGTAATGCAGATTAGAGACAACAGAACACTTTATCACCATTTCCAGCCCTCAGGCTCTAAACCCACCAGGCACACAGCCCGGACTTGCACACAGCTTTGGGTACACAGGCCGCCTTGTACACACTTGGGTTTTCACCACTGGCCCGGCTCCCCTGCCGGCCACTTGATCCACGGTCCATTTGAGGAATGAACCAATTATCCAATTCATGGTCCATTTGAGGAATGAACCAATTATCCTGTTGTGGCTCCCCAAACCACACTAGAGTCTTTGACTCCTAGAGAGAATTTTCCTTACAATCCCATGTCTGGGTACTTCCCTCATCACTGGCCAAGTGCCTGAGACAAAGTAGAAACCACAGAAGAAATCTGTAGAGGTGGACCTGGTCACTAAAGATGGGGAGCCACCCACCTCCAGCTCCACAGCCCATACCCGCCATTTCTCTGAAACTGAACAATTCCTTTCTAAACTTTTAAATGTAGATTCTGGGTAGACATCTGTCACATCTCCTCTACATATCATTTGCATCCCAACAAACTCTGGACTTGAACCTATTTTACTTTTGCTTAGCCCATTACTCTAGGCTTCCCAATATTTAGTAGTTCAATCCCCACATTGTCACACAAGTCCCAGGGTGAAAAACATAGGCCCTTTTAGCCAGAGCAGACACTCACCCTCACGTTGCAGGTGCCCCACAGGTGACTCACAAATCTTCTTTTCTCCCAAATAAACACTGGAACACATAGGCAGCTTTTCCTTCACAAGCAGAACTAGGGGGTTACCCCAGGAATCTGCAGGGAAACCTCCCCCCCCGGAGGGAGGGGGTACTGAGACCCGAAAACAGCGGTCTTCACCACTTCAGTTATCTTCTGTGTCTCTTTGTAAGGTGGAGACACACACCCTTCTACTTAAAAGTAGCCCTCTGTCAGGGCTGAGGCTCCTAGAGCCTTCACTGAGCTGCTTTCTCAGCAAGCTCCCAACTTCACACTCCCTCGCTGAAGACTGACTGAAGACTCACTTCAAAACTTCCCAGCGTTCTATCTAACTCCCTTTGCTGCAGATTCCAATGTGGCTCATGCAGCTGTGATAGTTCTATTGGCGATGTCATCCCTCAGTCTCAGCTAAGACTGAGAACAGAGTGAGACAGTGTGAAACCCATTTAACTGGAGTTTCACAAGCTGTCTTCGCTGCCTACCACTAGGTCTTACTGGGATTCTAGTAACCCCGGGTAACAAGGGGGTTACACTTGAATCCACCTGCAATAACCATTTTCTGATCTGTGCCAAGTCAAGTTTCTGCCATATCACACCATGATTCTCACAGGAATTTTACCAGATGCTCTTTATTCTTGGGATTTCCAATGAATTTACTCCACTGCATTGGGATGGGTGTTTTGGGACCATGGATTTTAACTTCATTGCTTTGTAAGGATTGCCTTCATGCACACTCAGAAGCTTTAACTAAATCTTTGACATAATATTGATCAAAGACGATATCTACTCTTATGCAACTCTCATAACTCTGTAGAGGCTGGCATACTATTCTGATGACCAAGTCAGCAAGTTCTCCAAAGCTAGTTGCACCTTCTTGCTCGACCATTTGTATAACAGCCATGCCATCCACTATCCAAGCTGTGGGCATGTTGGATGCTGGCAGTTGATAGATTGACTCTGCTTCTTTTTCTAATTCAGGTAACAGCTTACTCTTTGCAGTTTTGTTCAGGGTACCATCAGAGTGTGCTAGAGCATATGGAATTGTGGAAAGCTCATGTCTGAAAACTTCCTTCAGATCAAGCTCCCTTATTTGTGCAGCTACTACAAGATGGCTAAACAATTACCTGTCTACATTGATTGTCACTGTCTTATCACTACTAACTTTCAATTTGATCTTCTTGCTTAGAGATGCACATGTCTTGATGTTGAGCTTGGGCAGTGGTTCAAAGAATCCAGTGGTATCTGAATTTAGTCTGTCTTCGACAAACTGTTTCATTGCCTTGATTCCTGTATCATTCAGAGTAACAAGCTTGATGGCAACCTCTTCGGATGCAACAATATTCCATCTCTCCATCTCTCTGAAATCGTTCTCTAGTTACCTAAAGGGGAGATTTCAACAAGTTAAAGCTGAGGGGGAACTTTCACCCTTACAACCCTTGTTGAGGGGTGTGGCCCAGGGTTCCATATTGGGACCCCCTACTTTTCTCATTGTATATTAATAGCAACAATACTGGAATCAAAACAGCCAATATTCATCTCTTTGCAGATGACATGGTACTCTACATTGCCAGACCAACCCCAGTATCTGCTTGCATGGACCTCCAACTAGCGTTTAATCATCTATGATCAAACCTTCTGAGCCAAAAATTACTCTTGAATGCTAAAAAAACAAAGGTGATGCTTTTCTCACCTTGTATAAATGCAATAAATCCTGCCTCAGTTGGAGCGGTACCTCAAATTCCAACTCTGTTAGGTGAATCTCTAGACTTCGTAACTAAATTCAAATACTTGGGGATGTGGACTGATTGCAAACTTTCTTTCCTGGACGATATTGAGGAGATGTCCAAAAAGCTTAAGCAGAGACTTGGTCTCTTATTCAGGATCAAATTCCTCCTTACATAGGATGCTAGAAAAAGGCTGGTCCAAACTACTTTTCTTTCCATCTTGAATTATGTTGATTTCCTCTGTGGCCAAGCTCCTAACACAGCATTAACCAAACTTGATACTCTTTACCACAGAGCGCTAAGATTTATCTCTGGAGTACCGTATTCTACACACCATTGTTCCCTTTACTCTTTAGTGGGTTGGCCTTCCCTTAAATTCAGAAGGCAAAGAAATGCTGCCCTCTGGACCTTCTGGGCAATCACTAAGAAGCTCTCACAGTACATTTCAGATTGTTTACCCTGTTGTATGTTAGGTAGTTATGCTCTGAGAAGCTCCTCTTACATTACCATAATGATCCCCAAAGTCAAGTCACACTTTGGCAGGGCCTCAACAAGTTATGCACTTCCTGAACTCTGGAATAAACTCCAAAAAAACATGAGAATAGCCTGCCATATTGATATGTCAGCGTTCAAATCACTATATGCACGTTAAGGAGTCCTGCAATTGCTTTCCTTGATTTTTGGCTAAAGGTATACTGACCTCAGACATTATACCCTCTGTTTGGCTTCCACTGACCCCCCCATGTGATTTTTACTAACACTTATCCTCCTCCTTCCCTTCTCCACCTTAGTTGTTCCATGTAACCATTCCCTGCATGGTTGCCCACACCACCTTTGTTATGCCGGTATGTTCAATGCATATATTGTTATGTGACTGCTATCTATAAGTGTTCTCTTAGTGTACATATTTACAAATGTATCATTCTATTGTATGTAATGCCTTTATTTTGTTTTTCGTAATATTATACTGTGTTCGATCATGTACCTGTCCAGGTCCATCTTGTAAATGAATTTACTCAGAGGTATTTCGCCTGGTAAAATAAAGATTTTTGATCGACTGATTGATTGATTAATGCTAGTTGCAATGTTGGTGAGTGCTATCAAGTCAGCATTCAAATTAAATGGGTTTGTCATGGAGTCAGTGATTGCATTAAAAATCTTATTTACATCTCCTTCATCTCGTTGCATGCAACGTGGTGCAGCCTCCTTGAGTTTTCCTTGTGAAATGTTTGAGTCTACCATATCGCACATTACTTTCATGGAAGTTGTGATAGCTGAACGCTCATGAGCAGTGATGAACCATCTAGCCAAGGCTCCTGGTTTCAAAGTGAAACCCACTATACCCCCTTTTAATTTACTATCATAGTTCCCTGTTTGTTCAAGTGCCATGTCTGTCCAGACTTTGCTGAATTTATTTCTAGACCAAGCTACTTCATGCTTTCCTTGCACAAACTGCTCATAAACTTCAGGGGCACAATTTGTCAGAAGCTTCTGAGCATTGATGCACACAGATACCCAACGGGCATAGCTGATGTGGTCAAAGGCAAACAATATAGTGGTAGCATCTCTACAACTGCTGCAAGATGCAGGTCCCAGTTACTTTCACATTCTGCTCTAATGGACCACATTAGGATGTTAACCATTTAAATGTAATCACCCCAGAATGCAAATGCTTGGGAAGTTGCTTTTCCAAAATTGTGGAATCTGTGCAATGCATCCTGTACATCCTTGGGGGCATCACCGAGCTAGGAAAGTATTGCTGTTAGGCTTGTTGCATCATTGTTTTATACTACATTTTGACATTCCTGGAGCTTGGTGTTAAAGAGATCAACATCACAATAATACCTCATTGTCTTGTACCCAGATGCAAAATGCCTGCCACCTCAGTCTGGACAGAGCCTCCATTACAAGCGTATTGGCCCTCACTCCACTGTTGTATAATTTTCCTTTAAGTAGATTGCTTGCTGTGTTGCTACCATACACCAGCAATTCTGTGAGGATGTCTTCCAGACCACTCTCTTCATACTTCTTTCCAATTATAGCCAGAAATGTCTGTGCTGTGTGGAAACCACCCATTCTCAAGACTGTTTTCTGAAATTCCTCTGGGCACCTCCACTGAATCTCTTTGGCCTTACAATATATAGCCTCATCAAATGTCAAGACACTGTAATCTTGGCCAAGTGTCCTAGACATCTTGCCTACAATCTTCACTACAGTGAAAACTGTACTGCATTCAGTAGGTGATGGTGGCAGCATTGGACAGTACCAACAGATGTTACTGTTGGTATGGTAGATGAAATCATCACATTAAAAGTTGTCCATCCTGGTGCTTGCTGAGCATTCACCTTTTTAAACTCAAACTCAAATAGCTTGGTTGGGCAGCATCTTAGAATTAGCCATTGGAGATCAGGGTTGGTGGCTTGTCGACATGCCTTAACATCAGTATACCAGTTATTTTTTACTTTTCCCACTAGGTTTGGTGTAGGGTGTCTGCCATGAGGACTGTACTCCAGAATGGCTTGGCACATTGCAGGAGTTTTAAGTGATCGTGTTCACAGAACTATTTTCTTTGTTTGAGCCTGAGCTGCCACTGTGCCAAAGCTGCCTTCCACAATTGTGGGAGTCTGATGCTGATATACTACCATGGTTTTGGCATGGGTTGTGTGCTTTCCATCTAACATTTCCTCATTTATATTGTTATTGTCATCAGCAAACTGAACAAACTCCCCATGCTGTATGTTTGATGTAATTATGATATTGTCCCTGGCAGCTTCTTCATGCTGATCCATTGCAATAGCTGTGTCAGTTCTCTCTAGGGCTTCATAACCGACACAGTGCGCTATCTTGTGCACCATTGTTACTACCTGTTTAGAGCCTGTCATATGGTGTATGGACATTGTAAGCCCAACATGCTTATGTGTACACTTTGCATCTCTAGATACTATATGAATGAAGTCCTGATCAACTGATAATATCTGTCTGTGGAGGGTCTTGATAGTGGCTGTTACTAAAGGACTGCGATCTTCAATAGGTTAATCACCAACATCCCCTTGGAATACACACTTCAGGAACCTAGACACATTGTCAGGAATCATGTCTAATGCTTGTTCTAAATTGATAGTGGAATCATCTATTGGATTGATATCAAGTCCCTCACAAATTTTAAGTTCACTATGGAAAGCCTGTGCTGCGTGAAACAACGTAGATGTGGTTGAATGTTTATCTTCATTTTCAGAAGTAGGGAGAGGGTTTTCCTTTTCATACTGTTGATTTGAATGCAACCAGGAAGCTATGTTGATGACATCTTCCAAAGACACAGCACTGCTTTACACAAGCTCTGATTTACTTCGGTCATGCTGCATTTAAAAAAATGATTTGGTCACCAAATAGTTTGTTAGTCTCTTCTTTAGCTTCTCACTTCGGTAACTCTCACTGCTAGGAACTTTACCTTTCAGAATAATCTGGTATCTCTGTAACAGATAAGACATGGACAAGACTTTTCTGTTGATAACAAGGCCATTCTCAATTTCAGAAATCAGTTCACTGAAACATGCTTTATAAACAGACTCATCTTCCTTGTCACTGGATAGTGACATTTTTGTCTGTATGTTTCTTTTGCTGGTGAAAGTACTATGGCAGTCTTTGTGGTACTTTGCTTCAAATGCAGTTAAGTCCAGTCCAGCTATTCGCTTTAAGACTGTGTCGTCTTCTCTGGCTTCATCTGCATCAAGTAGAGTTTCTGGCCCTCTGAAGGTTACAATCTGTGATATATTTTTGTATCTTTTGTGATACACCTTCTGGCATATTATACACAAATTTCCGTTAACAGGCTAGTGAGTCAGTCACCTACTCTGTGAGCTTGAACACTGACTAGTATCAGTAGAAGAGCCAGGACTTGAGCTTCTTCCTTGACCTTCAAAATTGTTCAGGTGTGTTTTGCTGATGTAGGACTGATGACATTGTGCATGATAATGTACTGCAGACAAAGCTAATAACGCGTCAATGTCTAATGGCTGCAGTCACTGTAAACATGGTCTTTTCTAACAAGGCATGCATTATAAAATGACTTTAGTCCTCCAGGGATTGCAGTCCTCAGGTGTTCCTGTGTTGTTATTTGGCAGATGATACATTTGGACCAGTCACAAGTCAGGTGGGGTTTTTTGGTGAGGAGGGTCAAAGTCTCAGCAGGGTCTGCAGCCATTCTGTTGCCTCTCAGTTGTTGTTATTACCTGAAAAAAGAGAAATGCTATTAGAAATATTTTCATTAGTACATTATTCATCTTGTAAAATTAAAAAAAGAAAACACCTTTTGTCCATGTTTTATAGCTGCAAAACATGATGTTGAAATAAGCTATTTTTTTCATAAATTATATAGTGTAAGCGGTTCACAAATTACACATACAGACAAAACAACAAGCAGAGAACATATTTAAAGTAAATTTGCCATAATGAAATCAATACAGGATAAAAATACTGTAACATTATACACATGTTAAGGGAGAGTCATTATTTTGACTTCTGCAAAAAATTTGTGACGGCAATTTGACATGATTTAGAAAAGCATCCATATTTCTCAAAGTTACCACTGCATAATACCACATCCCCCTAAAATCACTCTTGGGGGCTCATCCCCACATAAATAAAGTGTTAAACCTTTTCTGTAGTGGGAAGGGGTGCTACCAATTTTAAATTTAGGCAAAGTTTTCCATTTGGGCCCTCAGACTAATACTGTTCCCATCCATTTCAGATACTTTGCTTACGATGGGAATTAATGCTCCCTCTTTTTCCCCGGTACAGAGAGAAGAGAGGCTTTGGTTCTGAATGGCATTTGCCATTTATGGTTGAGCCTACCTTTGGGTCCTCTTTAGTACATTCCCCACCATACTTTTTTTCTCATTTTTGTGCATTTACATTTTTTTGGTTACGATCCCCCAACACAAAGGGGGACTTTGGATTTGAATGGCACTTGCAGGTTGTGAGTGAGCCAATTCCTAGCTTCTTTTATGTTATACCCCTTTCTCCCTTTGCTTTCTCCCCCACAACTATTCTTACTGATTTCCTTTTTTTCAGCAGGCTTTGTGATTTTGCTCCTCACCTCAGCAATTTATGTTGTCCTTTTGCGTGTTTTAGCATGCCTGGATTTCTGGCTTTTATTGGGGCATCTGTAACTATGAAGTGATCCTTTTCCCCTGCTGTTTTAAAGTCACACTTTGTAATCTTGCTCATTTCTTTTCCACTTTTTTCTTGTGGGTATTTATTTTGTGCACTTGTGCAACTGTTATATGTCTGTACTGTTGGTATGCGCTCGTAGTGGGCTAACCTGTGATGTCACCTGTTAAATATTTATGTGTATTTTTATTTAAATAGTTAGTGGAGTCAAAACAGGCAGACAGGAAAATAATTCAAATTTTAAGTAGTAGTCAGTTGTAACTTTTTATATATGAAGTATTTTTCTTTTTACTTTTGCTTATCAGAAAGTCTTCTATGTGATAATATTCTGCTGAATGTGTGGAACAGCTCTCAGCCTGGCAGCTGACATATCTAACTCTACTGCCTACACTACATCATCAGCATTATGATCTCACTGACAGTGACATCACAGGTGAATGACCTGGCAGTCACTCACTTGCTGATCATGAGTAGTAGCGATGTCACAGTCAATGAGGTCAATGCTGATGATGTAGTGTTGGGCAGCAGAGCAAGATATATCAGATGCCAGGCTAAAAGCTATTTCACACATCACACTTAGCAACATCAGATAAGCAATATTCTAATTAAAGAAGGGGAAAAGAAAAAGTACCTCCGATATAAAAGGTAATGGTTGGCTGCTTTTAAAATCTAATATTAGTTTTATGTAGTACACTAGCTCTTTGAATGCAGTGATTTTCTAAGGTAGCCATTTGTGGTAGCGAGGATTCTTTATAACAGATTTAGACAGACAACTGTAATATAGTGCATAAAAAATGCATGGTATGCATTTATCATTTTATTGTCCAAATAAAGAAAATAAAGGAAATGAACAGAAAGGAAAATAAATAGGTGTTAGTCCTTCACACCAACGCAAATCATCAGGAAATAATTCTTCTCCAACAAAATAGTAATAAAAGAATTCCTGTAGTCTTCCTTCCTTCCAGTGTGTAAACTTTCCACACTTAGCTCTTTGCAGCTCTTATTCAGTCTGAGGTCAGAAAGCAACTGACCATCTCACTCCCTGTCTGTCAAATCTCTCTCTAACTAGCCCTCTGGTGGACATCCTTTTATGACAGCCTGATGTGACATCAGAGGTCAGGTGACAACATTAATTAGCAGGGAAACAGTATATTAAACCTCTACATTTCATAAAACAATGTCCTAGCCTGCCTAGCTTAATGCTATTCTCTATGTCCCCCATACAGGCTCTTAAGGAGTCTCTATTCTGAAGGAAAAGGCTAAATAAAACATCAATTAAAGGGGCATAATGTCATACTTGGGAGCTGGCCCTTCCCCTACTGTGACGTCATTGACTGCTTTTCCCATAAATACAGTCAGTTCAGGGGCTGCCAGCCCTATACCAGGACCTCTAAGATCATCACCTGGTATTTATACTTTTTATCTTTTATTTCTGGCTCAATGTAATATTTTAAACCAGAAAAAGAAAAATATTCAGTAGGTATCACTAGACTTGGAAAATGTAAACAGATAAAGGCGTGCTCCTTATCTGTTTACTCTTGCAAGCACTAGGATCCTACTGCTTTTTAAGAGAAATAAACATTTTAAAGAAAACATACAGAAAAGAAAACAATTTCCAGGGCATACATTAATTACAGGCTTCCATAATACTGCTTGTGACTTTAGATATATTCTTTACCATTCAGCCACCAACTTGTGCTGCATAATACAGACTTGACGAACAGCTGTCAGCTGAAATCTTTGCAGCGGTCGGCTAATATTTCAGTTTCAGCCTTCATTTGTGTTGCTAGCAAAGACACTTCTTTGCTGTACCAAAAACATGCAACAATTCCTTATTTGGGCATCATAGGGCTCAAGATGCTAGAACTCCCTTCATTCTTTCCTAAGGAAGTGTTTTTCTCTGTTCCCCAACTGACTTAACTCAGTCTATACACTCGCTGCAAAGCACAGGAGCACTGAATCATTTGGGACAATTTCTCACATTCCTTAGGGCTCTGCATTTATTTTTTCACTTCAGGACTATACCCTCTACATAAGAAACCACTCCTGTTGGTTAAATAGTCAGTTCCCTGTTTTCTCTGTTTTTCCTGCACGATCGTTCGCCCGAACGCCTGCACGAAAGTGCAATCGTGCGAATGTGCGCACATTCTCCACGCGATCGTACAGACTTAAACCATTACTGTCATACTGCTTGCAGCAGCAGGGAACCACTGCTCTTTCTTTAAGGCACCATTTATTTTTTTTCAGGAGCTGCTTTATAGCTGGCAACAGGCATTTTAACAAACGGGATAAGATAGAAAAGAAAAGAAAATAGATATCAGGTTGGCTACTCTGATAGGGAAAAGAAAGGATAGTCAGAAAAAAGAGAAGAAAGGACAGAGTGAAATAAAACACCAAGGGGATTGCCTGTTTTAAATCCTCATTCTAGCATACCATGTCCCTTGACAAAGAGTCTTGTTTGGACCCAAAGTACAGAGGCTTTTTCAGTGCTGTATCTTTTGTTTGCTTGGCTCCTTAATAAATCGAAATTTTTTTTCCACTTGTTTGAAGTATTGTCTTTTCTCCAGGACTGAATGTTGCATTTTTGTGTGGGTATTTGAGTCAGACCATAGCCGAACAGGTGTTCAAAATGTTGGGAAAGCCAGAGTTGGGCCTTTTTGCATTTCCACACAGTGCAAAATTGCAGCTTTTTTGTTTACACATATCAGGTTGTAGGTTGTTTTGGCTAAATGCATTATCCCTCTGTTGAAAATAATGATTCCTCTCTGCCTTTCCTCCTCTGCCTCCAGTTCAGAAGGTCTTGGCCACGAACAGGCATGAAACAGACTGATCCTGGTGGTTCCCACTGCCCCCGTGGCCCAAGCAGATCTGTTCTCCATTAGTGTGGGAAATGGCAGAAGAGGCTCCATTTCCACTGCCACTCTAGCCAGGCCTTCCGTCCCAGAACAAGTGACCACACAAAATGGAGCTTACACTGCCCAATCAGGTGGTGCGTTATAGGGTGGCTGGCCCCTCACACAAGTAGCAGACAAGAAAGTAAGCTGCACTCAAAAAGGACAGAAAAATAAAGCCAGCAGTATATCAATGCCAGGCTATTTTATTGTTCCACATATCCACTGCACATACTGTAGTTCCACTGTAGCTTCTCTTCCCCATGTCATTGATGATATTCCAAAGAGGCTGGATCAGGGGCACCTCTTGGCAGGTATCTTAATCAGTCTTGTTAAAGCTTTCGATACTGTTGCCCAGCCTTTTCTGCTGGACAACCTGTGGTATGCTGACCTCTCTGTCTTAGCTGTAAATTGGTTTTGCTCCTCTCTCACTGACCGTCACCAGCCAATTTAGGTAGGTGTTTTCTTCCTCCCCATCCCATCAGTTATTCCTCAGGGGTTCATTCTAGGTCCTTTTCTCGTTTCCATTTTCTTCAATGACCTTCCTTCTGCCTGTGTCAGTGCTAATATTCACATGTATGGGGACAACACCATCCTTTACTTCACAGGAGACTCAGTCCCTTAGCTTGAACCATTCCTGCAGCTTTACTTTGATACTGTCCAGTACTGGTTCAGCTCAAACAGGCTAATGTTTAATGCCAAAAAGACTGTGTCTATGTCCTGTGGCTCCTGCACTAGCTCAGTAGACTCCCTTCATTGCCCACATTCACTACCCTTAATGGCACCGATCTAGAGGATGTATCCTCCTTTCAGTATCTTGTTTATTTATTTATTTAGTTTTTGTTGACCGGGTAAGTGCACTAGACAAATCCTGTCTATTTTCAGGCACGACCTTGAACCAGATTAAGCTGTTGGTGGTATTTTTAGTGAATGAGGGAAATTCGGCCAGGACACCGGGGAAATTCTCCTACTCTTTTCGATAAGTGCCATGGGATCTTTAACATCCACCTGAACTACCACCAATCCAGGCAGCTGGGACCTCGGTTTAACATCTCATCCGAAAGACGACACCTCAGAAGTGCAGCACCCCTCTCATGCTGCACTGCAGTGTCAGTACTAGGATATTAACCCAAGTGCCAGATGTGGGAACTGAACCCACAGCCCTCTGATCTCCCAGCCTCAGAGGCGAGTGTGCTACCTACTGAGCCACTGACACTGACTTGGTGTGTGGCTTGATAGAAATCTGGATTTCTCCTCACACTTTGGTGATATCCACAAAAGGCTCTGCCCTAAATTTGGTGACCTCTACTGGAACAAGTCATGCATCCCACTTTCAGTCCATTTGGTGGTCATCCTCAAAATTATTCTTCTGGTGTTGACTATGCCGATGCAATATGCTGCATATATATAGTTTGTTCTATGGGGGCTGCTCATAAATCCATCCTAGTAAGACTGGATCTCCTTTTCCACTCTATCACTTTGCCTCTAACTTTTACCACTAACTCATTACTGTCTCCTTTACTAATGCCTCTCTCTTCCAGCTTTGGATTTCTGGCACCTTTTGTGCTATGCCTCAAATCTCCAAATTCTGGTTTTCATTCCTCCCCTTCCACCTCAACTCCCATCTATCCCCTTTCCCATTTGCCTGTTATTTCCTTCGCTCCTCTGACTCTCGCAACTTTTCTGTTCCTGTGTGCTACATTGCCATCAAAGAAACTGCTTTCTCTATCCAGATTCCTACCTGATGGAGCAAGTTACATAAACATATAATAAAATTACGTGTTTATGTTATTTATTATGTTTATGTAGCTTAGGTACAAACAGGACTGTCTTGAAAACTGGATTGTATAACCTAAATGACATGTTTTCCTGTATAAAAATAAAGTGTTTACTACTTTTACTAACTTCCAGCTCCCATTCACCCCTCTGCTACCTACCCTTCTCTCAAATCTCTTCTAACAAAATTATACACCCCTTCCTGTTCATGCCCCCAGTCCTTCCTCTGTACTGGTCACAGGACTTACTGCATCTGCTCCTCAGAAATTGGGTCTCAGGCCCCTCAGCGTGCATGTCTGTGTTTTTCTCCTGCTCAGATTTACACCTGGGCCAGGATATTCAGACTGCGCCAGGCTGTGGCACAAGCCTGGGAGCAGCGCAACTGGGATGTGCCAGGGCATTGACAGGGTGATATTCAATGGTGCTGTGCCATGGCTTAAAGCGGTGGATATACAAAAGGGGCCATAATGCAAGCAAGACGCAAATGGGGCCATTTGCATGCCATTATGGCCCCATTAGCTTGCAGGTGCGCCGATCTCTGGCGACTTGCCCCTGGCACCCTGCTAGGCAGCAGCCGTCAGGGACCAACGCCCCCTGCCCCTCAGTGGCAATGCGCCCCAATGCCCGATTGTGGGCTTTCCACATTAACAGTATCTCTGGTGGTCCAGTGGACCCTACCCCTTGCCTGATTGTGGGCGCTAACATAGGTATCTTCCTGGTGGTCCGGCGATCGATAACCCGATCGCAGTTTCTATGAAAGAAATATCAATCCTGGCAGCCGCATCCGCCCAACGCGCGCACAGGGCCGCAGCCTGATGAGCCCAGCGCTCACCACTCACTGCCCCGGCCACCCGTCCCCCCAGTCATAGCGCCAGCAGCTCCCACCTTCCAGTTACCGCCGACGAGAAAAGCAGAGAGTTAGAGCGCTTATTGGTCCAGCGTGCTGGGTCAAGGTAGACAGTTGTACTAATAGTTCTGAAATGTGAAATGAATGATTCATTCACATATTGGGATCAGGTAGCGGTAGTCTGCACGCCCATTGGCCCACGCTATGATCTCACGGGCGTACAGCCATACATTGCACGCCGTCAGTCGGCTGGTAGGCCGGGTCAGCTTGCAGGTGGAGAGCCGCCCAACGCTGACTGGGGAGGGAGCCGGGTGGCAGGACTGAGTGGGTGGGTGGGGAGGGGCCGCGAGACCACCAGGGTACTGTTTTCATTGTATTGCCCATGATCAGGCTGGATGCGGCCAATGTACTGCCAGGGATGATATTTCTTTCATAGAGCCCACGATCGGGTTGGGGGATGGTCCACTGGACCACCAGGGAGGATACATATATTGTGACGCCCGCGATCGGGCAAGGGGGTAGGGTCCAATGGACCACCAGGGATGATATATCTTTCATAGAGCCTGCGATCAGGCTGGGGGGCAGGTCCACTGGACCACCAGGGATTTTGAACCTATACATAGTCCACGATCGGGCATCAGGGGACGCGACACCGACAGAAGGTGGCGCCTGAGCTCGGGAGGCCACCCACAGCTGGCAGCTGCCATGTTGCGCCCTGCAATATGGCAGCTCACCTGTGTATGGCCAGCACTTGCTTCTTTACTTTTTGGCTCAACAGTGTGCGGCACAAGTAGGGGTTGCACCTGCATATGCTCAGCACATCCCAGGCTGAATGTCGGGATGTGTAGGGTATGCATGGGCATGCCCCCCTTACTTGCACCACATACATTACTGATGTGCCCCGGCGCATCGGGATTTGTGCAGCCCATAATCCCCTTTTGAATATCGCGCCGGGGCTCATCATTGGGTTGTGCATGGCATAACTCTGTTGCGCCATGCGCAACCCTTCTGAATATCCCGGCCCTTATGTACATATTTTATATTTTTGCTGTTTTGTTACTTCACGTATTTCATGTAACTAATGCAACATGTTGCATGTATATAGTTTGTTCTCAGCTATGTTCTTTGTATTATTCTCACTTAATATGTACCCTTGCAATATTGTTTCTTCTTATATACCTCCTATTGTTTTCCCCTCCACAGGATACACCTAGAACCCAGCCTTGGCTTGGTGTGCCTTTCCCAGTCACCAGTTTACAAAAAAATAATAAGTATATTTATTTCTTTATTTGTGTTTGGAAGTACCTTTGAGCCAGAGGCTTATTTACAGAGGCTTCACTCAAATTACAAAAACAGAGACAAATTGCGTCAATTACACAAACAGAGAATAAATGGCAGCAATTTCACATTTAAGGGTGAGCTACAAAGGATAAAAAACAACAAGACCAATGATACAGAATAAGCAATAATCAATGGTTATAACAAATTGGAGACACAGTAAGAGCAAGTTTGAACAACAGTTCTTTTGTCTTAGAGCAAGAAGTTATAAAAAGCAAGTTACACTTTTGTAACATTGAGAAAAGTGCTGAGTGGGGCAGGAGTAAAGAGATGGAGAGTGAGGGAGGATGAAAGGAGTGGAGGGGGGAGCATGAGCCGAAGGGAAGTGGTGGCAAGGGTGTGGGGATTGGAGGACGAAAGAAATAACAGGAGGATGATCATGAAACTGCTGCAGAGCAGTGGGTGTTGCAGTTCTAGAATACAGCTAGGCCGTACCCGTAATCAAGATAGTTGACCACAGAAACATGAGGGGCAAGGGGTAGGGAAGTGAGTGAGAGAAAAATGGGAGGAGGGAGATAGAGGAGGGGGAGAAAGTGAACTGAGGAGATAAGCTTGGGTAAGAGGGAGATGGCTTAGGAGGAAGTTGGATGATATGGTCAGAATGGAGAGAAGGATTTGCAGAAAACCAAATAATCTAGGTTGGGGGGAAGAGTGAGGGGGGAATAGACTGTGAGTGTAGAAATGAGAGCAGTATAAATGAGAGCAGACTGTGCAAAATGTAAAACTGGCAGCTTGTACAGAGCAAGTAAAAAATAGCTACAAACAAAATACATATAAAATGCAAAAAGTGCTCAAACAGTGCAGCCCAGATTCCCCAGTGTTTTATTCAGAAGGGTTTTTTTTCAGGGGGGCCCAGGCAGATCTGGCCTCCACTACTGCGGGAGTTTATGGAGGAGGCTCCATTTCCACTGCTCCTCCAAGTGTGCAACAACAGTATGCTGCTGCATCTGGAACCCCACTCCTTTGGGCTTAAACCTGGCTTCTGGTCTTTCAGTTTGGAGTCTCAGCGAGGTGTCAGCTATTCTGCTTGCTACTAGGAAACCTTCAGCAGGCACACCTACTCCCTGAAGTGGAAGTGTTTTACTGTTTGTTGCCAAGTGGCATCCCTGGCACCCATTCTTGCCTTGTGCATGCTGACTCTGTCTCAGTCAGGCTTGTAGTACGGTGAAGGTTCAGCTGCCAGCCATTTCAGCATTGCATGCCCTGTTGGGGACAGCCTGTTACCCCACTGGATGTTGTTCACAGGTTCCTGAACAGCCTGTTGCCTCATGCCCCTCTGGACTACAAGCCTGTTATGGTTTGCGACCTGAACCATGCACTCAAATCATGAACAAAAGCCACTTTGGAGACCACATCTTTCTGTGACATGATGTAGCTGCCCTGGTTTATTTCTTGTGGCTATGCCTTGGTTTGTGGACTTCCTTTTCTGTTTCACAAGAATAGGCTGGTGTTGCATACTAATTACTAGTTTTTACCTAAGGTGGTGTCCAATTTAAACATCAAGGTACTCCACAGTGTGCTTTGTGCTTGGAGAACAGCACACTTTGGGTAGGTTAAAGCATAAGGACAAAGGTTAAGTACATCCACCACCCAAAAGTGCCATTATCTCAGCACAAAGCTCATCTTGGAGTGCCTTATTATGATTATAAAATGGATCTGTTTGGATGTGTTAAGAAACATAAATGTAAAAAATTTCTAATTTAAATAAGTAAAAACTTAGAAAAAGCATAAAAACTCAAAAAAGTAGTCCTATTGGGCCATTGTAATTTTCTTGTTTGGCCAGCAGATGGCAGATGCCACCTGTTTTTTTTGTTTTTTTTTAATTGCAAGTAGTGAATTGAGGTGTATTCATACAGCTATGAGTGCTTAATGTAAACAGGTCAGTGAGGTTACGGATCTTTTTCCAGTGCTGTTGTACTGAGATATCAGCACTGGGTACAAGTTCTTCACTCAGTCAGGTTTATGGATTTTGTATTCCCATTTCATAATTCATGGCAAATCAGTCTACTAATTTGCCTGTATTCTTTTCTCGCCCTAAGAACACAGTTGAAGTGCTATTGCATTTCTTGTACATGCATAGAAACATAGACTTTGACGGCAGATAAGGACCGCTAGGCCCATCTAGTCTGCCCATTTCCCTACCTACAGGATAGGCCGCAGAGCCTAGTTAACCAACAGCCTATTTCTTCCTACCCCCCACAAGAATTGCCTTATGTCTGTCCCATGCATTCTTGAATTCTCCCACAGTTTTAGACCCCACAACCTCCTCAGGAAGGCTGTTCCATGCATCCACTACCCTCTGTGAAATAATACTTCCTTACATTGCCCTGAGACCGCCCTCCTTCTATCTTTAAATTGTGTCCCCTTGTTCTTGCACGTCTTTTTCTGAAAGATGCTACCTCTTGGACTTTGTTGATTCCATTGAGGTACTTAAAAGTTTCTATCATGTCCCCCCTCTCCCTTCTTTCCTCAAGGGTATACATATTAAGCTCATTTAGTTTCTCCTCATACGGCTTCTCTTGCAGACCCTGCACCATTTTAGTTGCCCTCCTCTGGACTGCCTCTATCCTGTCTATATCCTTGCGGAGATGGGGTCTCCAGAACTGGACACAGTACTCCAGATGGTGTCTCACCAACTGTCTGTACAGAGGGATAACAACTTCCTGTTTTCTGCGGCTGATGCCTTTCCCTATACATCCCAGTATACCCCAGCCCTCCCTACTGCCTTCTCACATTGCTTGCTAACCTTAAGGTCATCTGATATGATTACCCCAGGTCCCTTTCCTTTTTTGTTGTTGTTACTACCTCCCCACCCATTGTGTATTCTTCCCCTGGGTTCTTGTTTCCCAGGTGCATTATTTTGCACTTCTTTGCATTGAATCCTAGCTGCCATACTTCTGACCATTCCTCCAACCTTACCAAGTCCCTTTTCATCCTTTCCACGCCTCCTTGTGTATGAACCCTGTTGCAGATTTTTGTGTCATCTGCAAAAAAGGCATACTTTTCCTTCCAGTCCCTCTGCAATGTCACTGATGAAGACATTAAAAAGGACTGGACCCAATACTGAACCCTGCGGTACCCCACTAGAACCCCACCTTTCTTCAGAATGGACTCCATTTACAATTACCTTCTGTGTCCTGTTGTTCAGCCAATGTTTTACCCAGGCTACCACCCTGGGACCCACTCCCAGGCTGGTTAATTTGACTATTAATCTTTTGTGTGGGACTGTGTCAAATGCCTTGCTAAAGTCTAGGTAGGCCATGTCCACAGCCCCTCCCTGGTCTACTACTTTGGTCACCCAGTCAAAGAAATCTATTAGATTTGTCTGACATGACCTTCCCCGCTGTGAACCCATGCTGCCTTGGGTCCTGTGCTCCACTGGCCTCTAGGTACTCGACTATTCTTTCCTTCAGAAGTGACTCCATCACTTTCCCTACCACAGAGGTCAGACTGACAGGTCTGTAGTGTCCTGCCTCTGTCTTGGACCCACTTTTGTGAAGGGAATCACATCCGCTTCCTCCAGTCCTCGGTACACACCATCCTCCCATGATTTATTAAAAAGAGTAGCCAGTGGTTTCACTAGTTCTTCCTTAATTTTTTAGAATTCTGGGGTGAATTCCATCAGGACCCATTGCTTTGTCCACCTTCAGTTTTAGGAGTTCTTGCAGAACCCTTTCTTCTGTGAAAGGACTGGGATCGACCCCTATCAAAAGTGCTTCCGTTAATTGGATTAGGCACTCCTCTCTTCTTTTGTGAATACTGAGCAGAAATATTCGTTCAGTATTCCTGCTTTTCACTGTCCCCCCTGCCCACCACTGTTCATTCTATTCAGCCTCACTATCCTCCTTTGTCTTTCTATGCGCTGATGTACCTATAAAGGTTTTATCCCCCTTCTTAACTGAGTTGGCTATCTTTTCCTCAGTTTGGGCCTTTGCTATTCTGACTTCCTCCTTGCTTCCTTCTGCCTTAACTGGTACAGCTCTCTGTACTGCTCCTTCTGTGTTTCCTTATACTTCCGGAATGCTATCTTTTCTTCCTGACTTTCACAGCCACCTCTTTTGAGAACCATAGTGGCTTTTTCTTTCATTTGATTTGTTTATTTGCTTCACACAAAGGCTTGTTGCCTCTGTGATGGCAGTTTTGATAATTCCCATTGTTGCTCCACACCTCCTTCTAGTCTGTTTGCTAGTGCTTTCTGAGGCACTCTCCCATCTGCCAAAGTCAGCCCTCCAAAGTCCAGTACCCTCACTTTTGTATGGCTTGACTCTGTAGCTGAGTTTAACGGAACCACACTGTTTGATGGTCACTTGTCCCCAGATGGCAACCCACTTCTAGATCTGAGATCCTCTCACTGCCCCCGTTTGAGAGTATGAGGTTCTAAGATTGTTCCCTCACGAGTGGGTTCCAAACTAGCTGTCTAATGCCTGCCACCTGTAGGGCATCAAGAATGGCCCTGTTTTGGATGTGGCTGCAGCAAATGTACTCCAGTTAACATCTGGCATATTCAGGTCTCCCATCAACAGTATCGCCTTTTCTCTGCCATTCTAAGAATGCCTTCTATCATATCCTTGTCCATTCCTTCCCCCTGATATGGGGGTCTGTACACAACCCCAGTGCGGATTGTGGTGCCCTTTCCAGTCTCCAAGGTGACCCACAGTGCCTCCTGTCCTCCCTGTTTACTCTTTTGTTCAGTTGCTTTTATCCCTTCCTTTACATAGAGAGCTACTCCTCCCACATTTCTCCCCTGCCTGTCTCTCCTGTAGGTTATGTACCCTGGTATGTTAACATCCCAGTCATGGTTCTCTGTGTACCATGTTTCTGTGACTGCTACGATATCCAGGCATCCCTCTTCCATTAAGGCCATCAGCTCAGGGAGCTTGTTGCCCAGACTATGGGCATTGTACTCATTACCCTCCATTTCCTGATGGCCTTACTCCCTTTTGCCCCATCCCTGTCCTTCTTGCCTTTGTCACTTTCTCCATTTACCCTGCCCTTCTCCCTATCGACACCTCTATGTTGGTGTTTGCCACACTTACTACCATGATTATTTGGGGGGCTAGGATTTTCCTGCTCCTTTCTAGTACCTCCCCTTGGCTGGTTTAAAAGCTCGCCAAGGAAGCATTTAAACCTATCACCTAGGATCCTGGTTCCCTCCCGGACAGATGCAGCCCATCATGCCAGTATAGGCTTGCATCACTCCAGGTGGACCCCAGTCCCCAATGAAGCCAAATCCTTGAGTTCCACACCAGTTTTCAACCACTGATTGAATCCCATGGTGCGGAACACCCCAGCCCTCCTATGCCATAGATGGGTAGCACCTCCGAGAAGGTTACTGTGCATGCTGCTTGACTAAGGCCCCTCCCAATTCCACAAACTCTTCCCTGCACTTCTCTAATCCCTTTCTTAGCCAGGTCATTTGTCCCTAGGTGGACAATGATATCCAGTTCCTCCCCGGCAGCTGCTCCAGCAATCCTGAGGATTCGCTCTGTACCTGCAAGCCATGGCACCAGGCAGGCACCTTACCTCCCTCTCCCTTCCTCCCCCAGTTCTACCTTCCTAACAATGGAGTCCCCACCAGGAGTTGTTTCTTCCTGCAGGGTCCCCTGCCACCCTCCTGTGGGTCTCCTTTGTGGAGGTTCCCAGCATTCTCCTTGGTCTCCGCTGTGGGTGCCTCCATAGAGGAACCACACTTGCCAGAATGGCATGGATGTGGAGGTACAATGGGAGGGATGCGCCTCTGTTCCACCACCCTCACCCTCCCTGGGCCCACTGTGGTCCAACCGCTCCTCTTTCTTGGCAACCTCTGAGGCAACGGCAGTGGCACTGGTGGTCCCTGGATGGAAGAGGAGGTCCCACAAATCCTGGCCAACTCAGCCTGGAGATGAGCAACCTCCTCCCTCAGCCCAGAGACGTGCATGCAGATGGGACAACACCGCATCCTCCAGAACATCTCCCGGAAGACTGCTGCTCCACAGCCACTGCACTGCACTGCACCACTCCAATCATGCCTTATTTCTGGCCCCTTAACTGTTTGCAATCCTCACTCTTTCCTCTGTTTTTTTTCTCTCTCTCCTTACTTTTTGCCTGTGTGCCCTTTAAGCTCCTGATTGTCCTGTTCTGAGACAAGAATATCCTATATTTCGCAGTAGACCCACTTGCTGCTCAGAGGCAGACCTCCAGCAGCTAGAGGGGCCGAGAGCTACTCTTGCCCTTCTAGGATGGTGGGTCCTTGGTGGTTCTGTGATCACTCACTTCCTGCCCCTAAACAGGAAGTTCCTGTTGTCAGTCAAATTCTGTGCCTATCAAAATAGAACTAGCTTTGTGTGGGGAGGAAGGAGGGCAATATAGTCCCAGCAGAGAAGTTCAGTCACAGCAGTCCTTTCTCCTGGTGTCTTCTGCCAAGCTATTAGCAGAAACTTTCTAAGGCAGTCTTTAAATGTAGCTTCCTTCTAGCTAAGCCACTCCCCCTACTTACCAGATCTTTCTACAAGTAATTTAAACCTCACAGCAGTTAAGTCCTTTCAGTCACCTGAGATTTACACCTAGATAACTCTTCAGATACCCATTCAGTTCAGTTAACCCAAACACACACTTTTTTTCTTTGTATGCTAGTTTTTTATACCCTAAATTAAAGGTCAAATACAAAAGTTCTTCTACTTTAGTCCCAGCAGAGAAGTTCAGTCACACAGCAGTCCTTTCTCCTGGTGTCTTCTGCTAAGCTATTAGCAGAAACTTTCTAAGGCAGTCTTTAAATGTAGCTTCCTTCTAGCTAAGCCACTCCACCTACTTACCAAATCTTTCTACAAGTAATTTAAACCTCACAGCAGTTAAGTCCTTTCAGTCACCTGAGATTTACACCTAGATAACTCTTCAGACACCCATTCAGTTCAGTTAACCCAAACACACACCTTTTTTTTTTGTATGTTAGTTTTTTTACCCTAAATTAAAGGTCAAATACAAAAGTTCTTCTACTTTAGTCCCAGCAGAGAAGTTCAGTCACACAGCAGTCCTTTCTCCTGGTGTCTTCTGCCAAGCTATGATGCACAGAATCCTACAGTACTATCTGAGACTGAGACTATCTACATCTGGACTGTACCAGGAAATGTGCCCTGTCCTCCCAGACATTTGTTTCCTTTGGCCCTGACAGCAGGGTATGCCTGTTTCCAAAAAACTCTCTCCAAATGGATTGCATCCTATATCGGTTTTGCTACAGGCAGGTAGGGCAGGACCTACCTGTTACTATTACAGGGCATGCAGCCAGGGGCATGTCAGCCTCAGTGGCCTGTTTTAATTCTCTTTTCAACCACTGACATTTACAAAGCTGCTACCTGGCACAGGATGCATACTTTCACTGAGCATTGCAACCTGGATTTGTTCTCAAGAAGGAGGGCTGATTTCAGCCTGGCTGTCTTGCAAGGCCTGCTCATCTTTTTTCCATATTCTGCCCCCCCTCCATAATCAGGCATGCAGTATCTCAGACCTGTCTCTGCTGCCCTTGTAGGAATGCATGGGATAGACACAAGAGAATCTTAGAAGCAAGAGGGGGGGTGTAAGTCAGAGTCTAAGTATAGTCTATGGTGGCATTATAGTTAGGGAATTAAGGGCAGACTTGGTGGGCCAAGTGGTCCTTATCTGCTGGCAACTTCTACGTTTCTATGTTTTTATGCCCTCCCCTGGCACCAATCTCCCCAAGCCTTACCTTCCAGGTACCCCCATGGCTTCCCCCAACTTGGCAGGGCCAGGAGAGGGAGGGAGGGAGGGCTATCCACTCCCCCTGGGGAATATTCCAGTGGTGGTCGGTGACTTGGTGATGGTGTGGGTGATGGATGAGCAGGCAGGGCTTCATAAAGCTTGCGTGATCTGGGTGTTTTCTCCTTGGTTTTCTGTCCCCACCCACCTCCCCTGACATCAGCCACAGCTTCTGCAAGTCTTGTCATACCCTGATGTCCTTGGGGTGGAAATTCCCTGGTCTACCCACAGGATCACGAGGGCAGTGGACACAATCCCCTCCATCACCGGACTTGGAGCGCTGCTACAGGGCAGTGCCTCCCCACCCCTTGGGCAGCCCAGCCAGCTTTCTGAGCTTGCTTCTGAACTTGGCTCGCCAACATGGGAGCATGAATCATTACCAACTGTGCCATCAGGTGGCTCCAAGACCTGCTTTCCTGAAGGGTCAGTCTACATTTTTACTGGCCACTTGGTTGAGTTTGGTACTACTTGGTGATTGTCTAATGTATTATGACACTAGGTAGGTACCCTTGACTTACCAGTAATGGTAGATTTTTAAGGGGATCTCCATGGTACCATACCATTTCCCACTGGTTGTCTTCCTGGTGTGGCAGACCTATTCTTACAGCTGCTTGGCAAGCCACTGCATATTCATTTTGTTGTTTATATCAGTGTGTAAGAGAGAGAAAGCCGAAGATCCATCTGCCCCCCCCACCTTTTTGGGTTTCCTTAATTCAAATGCTGCAGGACATTCAGAGGGACTCCAAGATGTACACTGTGTTCTGTTTTATGTTGTATGTTGTGTTTGTTGGGCTGGCCACCCACAATCTGTATTTATTTTTATGTCTTCTGTTGTGTGTGACCCCCTGTAGTCATCATGGATCTCTTCATAACCCTAGCAGCCTTAGGTTATGGAAACTAAGTGTGAAGCAGAAATGTATCTAAAAATAAAGAAAATTCTGGCTTGTAACTTCAAGTCTTCAATTAATTAGTTTAAAGCCTCTTTGGAAAGCAGGCATCGCGACAGTCTTGAGGGAGTTTTAAGAAGTCTGCTCAAGCAGCTGCACTATCGCAAGGATGGAAAAGGCTCTGGAAGCAGTCTTTAATTTAATAAGGGTGTCCGTCTGCATTATAGACAGAACGGATGAAAGGAAACAAAATACAAGTAAAGTAAAGCCTTCCTTTTTATGGGAGATACAGAGAAGTCCAGACTGCTGCTGTTTAAATTCTTTCTGAGCTCTGCCTTTGTTGTTTAGTTAGCAGTCTGTAGAAAACTGTTTAAACCGCCTGAAAAGTACTGGTTTGGGCACAATATTCCTATTGCTAGTGCTGCCATTTAATTAAAGTAAATTCTCCACAAGGCACAGAAGGAGTTCCCCCTTAAAAAGCACTACTGAAAGAGAGTATTGGTAATGTGAGTAAACTTTGTTTGTGTGCTTCTGCTTCTTGCTGAAAACACTCACATTACCAACACCTCTAGGAAGAAATATGTTTGGCTGTACTAAAAAGAATTAAGTAACACTTGACTTACCTGTATAAGGCAACTTAAATTATACCAAGGTAGTTTCCTTTTAAAGTTTCTGTGTAGCCAAATGCTGCTGTTTCAGAAGCTCCCTGCTTCATTGTTCCGTATGGACCGCCGCCGCCAGTTTCCTGTTTTTATCCTCACAAAGAGGAACTTCCTTCTGTGAAAGTTAAAATATTGAGACAGCTCATAAAAATTGTTTTGAATGTCAAAATGTTTTTGGAATGTTACTTTATGTTTAAATAAAATAAGATATTTTATTTTGAGAAAGATTGAATGGATAAAATTTTAAAACTGGAGTAACGAGGTCACATGTCTGTAGAAACTGCTATATAAGCAGAACTACATAGGAAGCTAGCAGTGTAAGGGAGGGTGTGAATCTGTTAACACCCAGTCCTGAGATAGTCAGTACTACCTCTGAAATGTAAACTATGGACTTTTTGGCTTGGTTTATTATTTTGTCATTTCCAGTCCGCTCTCGGTAATAAATTTTTAAGTTTATTCTGCTAATTTTTGTCCGAGCACTTTGTTTATCCCACACCATTTCACACAGTGCCTCCACTGGCAGTGTAGTGAGCAGTGTTTGCTTTGTTCCACCTGGCTCTCTGTGCACGATTGGTGGGGGCAACCCCAATCCTGCTATTAGTGGATGTTCGGAACTTTGTTCCTCAGTGGTGGTGAAACAGAAGTGGTTGGGGCTCACCCATATTATATAGGTGATGCTGTGCACCAACAATGTGTACATAAACATGAAGCTGTGCATGGCCCCATTGTGTAAAAACTTCCTGTGAGGTCCTGATGCCAACATCTGACAATTGAATGTATTAGGGCTCTTCGAAGATAATCTCAAATATCTACTTTTACTCATAAGTAATAAACCTTTCTAACAATGTGGATTCAGTTTATGATCCACACTTCTGCAGAGTCTATGCTCCATCACCAGACATCTTCAAGCTTGGCTCATCCCACCACCCGTGGTGTCATCCTCCAACTCTGTGCTGTCTGACATCAGATCTTTTTTTCCACTGGAAGAGCTAGGCCTCCTCATTCACAGCTCCTGCAGTGTATGAGGAATCATAGTTTTCATGAGCTGTTCTTAGCAAAATGTTCAACTTTTTGTCTAAGTCATCAATATCAAAGTTGCTTACCTAGACTTTAGCAAGGCATTTGACACAGTCCCACACAAAAGATTAGTAGTCAAATTAACCAGCCTGGATGTGGGTCCCAGGGTGGTAGCCTGGGTAAAACATTGGCTGAACAACAGGACACAGAAGGTAATTGTAAATGGATTCCACTCTAAAGAAAGAGGGGTTACTAGTGGGGTACTGCAGGGTTCAGTACTGGGTACAGTCCTTTTTAATGTCTTTATAAGTGACATTGCAGAGGGACTGGAAGGAAAAGTATGCCTCTTTGCAGATGACACAAAGATCTGCAACAGGGTTGATACACAAGTAGGCATGGAAAGGATGAGAAGGGACTTGGCAAGGTTGGAGGAATGGTCAGAAGTATGGCAGCTTGGATTCAATGCAAAGAAGTGCAAGATAATGCACCTGGGAAACAAAAACCCAGGGGAAGATTACACAATGGGGGGGAGGTAGTAACAACAACAAAAAGGGAAAGGGACCTGGGGGTAATCATATCAGATGACCTTAAGGTTGGCAAGCAATGTGAGAAGACGGTAGGGAGGGCTAGGGGGATACTGGGATGTATAGGGAGAGGCATCACCAGCAGAAAACAGGAAGTTGTTATCCCCTGTACAGACAGTTAGTGAGACCCCATCTGGAGTACTGTGTGCAGTTCTGGAGACCCCATCTCTGCAAGGACATAGACAGAATGGAGGCAATTCAGAGGAGGGTAACTAAAATGGTGCAGGGTCTGCAAGAGAAGCCACACAAGGAGAGACTAAAGGAGCTTAATATGTATACCCTTGAGGAAAGGAGGGAGAGAGGGGACATGATAGAAACGTTTAAGTGCCTCAGTGGAATCAACAAAGTCCAAGAGGGTAGCATCTTTCAGAAAAAGAGATGTGCAAGAACAAGGGGACACAATTTGAAGATAGAGGGGGGACGGCTCAGGGCAATGTGAGGAAGTATTTTTTCATAGAGAGGGTGGTGGATGCGTGGAACAGCCTTCCTGAGGAGGTTGTGGGGTTTAAAACTGTGAGAGAATTCAAGAATGCATGGGACAGACATAACACAATTTTTGTGAGGGGTAGGAAGAAATAGTCTGTTGGTTAAATACGATCTGCAGCTTATCCTCTAGGTAGAGAAATGGGCAGACTAGGTGGGCCAAGCGGTCTTTATCTTCCGTCAAAGTCTATGTTTCTATGTTTCTATCTTGTCTTCCAGTTATGGCTCCATTGATAGCAATCACAATGGACTGCAAAAGCCCAGGTTCAAGAGATGGATGTGTTGCAGACAGATGTCAACCATAGACCCGTATGACACGTGCCTTTTTCTGCCTGGGGGTGAATATGTTGGTGGGTGCCCTTGCTGTGAGGCCATGCATCCTTTGTCCTTGGAAGAATGGAAGGCATTTCTTCATCCAAAGTAGGTCTGAGGAATGTCAAAAGACCATGGCAAGCACTGGGTCAGTGGTGCAGCTTACGACCACAGAGGAGGATGCAGTGGTGACAGGGGCCTCCTCTTTGGCCTTGCCCATGGTCCTTGTTGGGCTGGCCATGGGCACTCCCTTCAGGGACTACCCAATGTTTAGAGAGATGTACATGGCTCTCCTCAGCAACAAACCACCCAACCCCAAAACATATAAGAAGCACCACTACTACCGATTGTGGGAGAGGGAACATTCTCAATTACTTAAGTCCCTCAACTGAGGGACCTTGGTTGAGCTTCCGCCAGTCAAGGGGTCAGTCACGGCAATCATGAAGCTTGCAAGAGATGTGGACTGGGCTGGAAAAGGGTACTTTTTTTTCCAGCTTTTAAATTTAGTCCATTTTTGTGGCATCAACAGCATGACCTTGACCTGTTAAGCAGGCTAAGCCAAGACATGTTCCAGGGGCCCTTGTCTGTGGCAGTCGGGCCCAAAGTGTCATCTGCAGAAGACTCCAGCAATCCTTGAAGGTTGTCAGGGAATCAAACAGGAGCCCTCCCTATTCTCTGAACCTGCACTGGCTGTGAACTGAACTGGAAAAAAGCAAAGTCAATCGGACAATGCAAAGGCACATTCTAGGAGCCCCCTTTTCCCTCTTTAGGTACACATACACATGCAGCCCCTAGCATAGCAGTCCTATCGCAAAGGCCATAACAGAAGGGTGTCTTAGATCAGCATGTCTGGGAAGGGTCTACAGAACACTATCCTGAAGCCTCATTGTTGTACTACTACTAAACCTACAAGTAACTGTATGTCTCCTGTTTTATCACAGCTGTCCTAGTTTTGCTGTTCCTATGCTTCCCCCTACTGCTCCAAGGGGTTCAGAGATCGATCTAATCATTACATTGCATTGTTAAAGAGCAGCTGACGCCTTCAGGAAAACTTTAGCAAAACATAATATTTAGACATAGTTCAGCTTGTAGTTTACATTAGTTCTGTATTTCTCCTCCCCATTATTAATCACTGAGGTCATTTGCATGAAAACAGAATCTTAGCTCCTGAAGAGTTCATCTGTTCCTGTTGCTTTTTCCCTACCTTAGGTCATATGCACTGCTTGTGACATCACAGTCACTCCCATGGCAACAGAGTGTGATGTCACAACAAAGGATTATAACTTGAAGTAGGGAATAAACTAAAGAGGCAGATAAACTCTAAGGGATAAATATCATATATTCATTTATATTTCCTCAATAATAAATAATGGGGAGGAGAAATCTATAGAATATATATGGAATGCAAGCTGAATTGTACCTAAGTATTATGTTTTTCAAAGTTTTCTTTGAGGCATCAGCAGCTCTTTAACTGCTCCCACTGTCCCCCTCTTTGACACTAGGGGTTCGAGGACTGGTCTAATTTTATATGGCATTTGGTCAAGAAACACAGACAAAATAGCATGAGTGAAAACAGCTACAGTACATGGACATAATAGCGCACATTATAGCGCTGTTCATGTAGCTGTTTTTACTCATGCCAGTGACTGTAAGTCCACGAGTGTGGGATGCCTAACTATCCTGGCAGCATAGCATAGTGGTTACAGCCACATCCCGTGAATCAGGTTGCTGCATCCAGCTGACCCAGGTTTGATTCTGACTCCATACTTTTATTTTCTGGCCATTGCGCCCCTTCCCCAACTTTCTCACCCCCTGAGTTGCGTCCCCTGTGGAGTTCTACTACTAAATCTGCCCCCCGACGCCCCCCCAAGTTGCTTCCCCCTGTGGAGTTCTATTACTAAATCTGCCCCCAAAGTTTCCCCTCCCTCTCTCCCGAGTTGCGTCCCCTGCGGAGTTCTGTTACTAAATCTGCTCACCTCCATGAGTTTCTCTCCCCCCAGTTGCATCCCTCCAAGTTCCATTATGGCATTAGTCCACCCCTCAAACTTTCAGCCTGTCTGAGTACCATTTTTACTTTGCTGCTCCGTCTTCAACTCCGCAGTGCTAATAGTACTCTGTATGTCTGTAGCTGCTTTTCACCGGAGCTTTCTTTTGTTACACTGTTTTGCTTGCACGGTTTTTGACCGTGCTATTTTTTCCACACTATTTTGACCTAGACCCATTTTATATTATATATTGTTGCTGCTCCTACCTTCCCCCTTTATGACCTGGTGGGAGCAGGGCTTGGTCTGATTATTAGTGTATGTTATTGCTACTACCCACCCTCTTCCATATGACCTGATGGATGCAGGGACTGGTCTGATTATTAGAATGTAGTGTTGCTGCTTACATCAGTCCCCTTTTTGACACTTATGTGTGCATAGCAGGTCTTATTACTAGTTCGTATTGTTTGTTGCTCCTACCCTCCCTCCTAATGAACTGAGGGGTGTGGATCTGGTCCAGATTTATATACTGTATTGTTTGTTGCTCCCACCCTCCCCCTTTATGAACTGAAGGGTGTGGATCTGGTGCAGATTTATATTTTGTATTGTTGCTTCTACCTCCCTTCCCCTTTATGACCTGTGGGTTGCAGGGGCTGGTCTGATTTTTTTATTTGATATTGTTGCTGATACTACCCTCATCCCTTAATGTCTGGAGGGGGTAGGGGGCTGGTCTAATTTATATTTAGTATTTGTTTGCTGCTCCCACCTTCCCCCTTATGACCCAAGGGTTGGGGGAACTGGTTTTAACTGTATTGCTTTTCTAACTCAACGTGTATCATGCTCCTTTGCTCCCTTATCCTGCTTCTCCCATTATCCCCCTCTCCTATCTTCTTCCATCTGCTTTTATTTTCAGCATCTTTATCTCCTCTCCCTACTTTACTCTCCCCAACCCCCTCCCCTTAGCAGTTCTTGGTTTTCTGCATGCAGCTTCATCTATTAACCTTGGCTACATCTGAAAGCCCTCTGTGACTGTTGCCCTTTAACCCCCTACTTCTCCTCCTTCTTCCACCCACCACTTCGCTACCAGCCGCAGAAAGGCTTCATCACACATATCATTACCTTGCTCCTCAGTGGACAGGCAGAACCTAGGCAAAAGGGGCAGGAAAGTTACAGTGTATGTTTCAACACTCCTCAGTTATGAGGTTACAAATTGTTCTTCTGCTGCTTCCACTAATGAGCTGCTGCAGCTCTCCGTCCCCTTCTCTGCACCTGAATTCATTACTGGAATCTGTTGCTGCCCTGGTTCCAATCCAGTCTCCATCACTGACCTCCTCTCCTTAGTCTTCTTAGCCTGTTCTGGGGAACTCATAGTTATTGGCAACTTAAATTATAATTGGCTATCCCCTTCCACTAAAAAATTTATCCAAAACATAAACTTAGTCCAACTCAGTTAACTTACAGTACCTCTGAGCTCCCGACATCCACAAACCACACCCTCATTGACTGGATCCTTTTATCCCACTGTATTTTGGAAGGTGGTACAAGCTGGTACACTGCCTGATTCTCTCAGTAATCACCGCATGGTGTACTGTGAGCAGAAGATCCATCACCCCAAAGCCCCTCTTAAGATCATGCACATTTGGTCATTCTGATCACTTGCTCTTTCTGCCCTGCATGCTAACCCTCAAATACTGACCATTCCTTCATCTCGGCATCCAATGACATAAATGATTCCCTTACAAATTTTCAAGCTAAATTTATGGCTGCCTGGGATGCCCACACCCCTCTAAGGAAGAACAATCAAAGACTCACAACTACGTTGGATCTCTGCTGAGTTACTAGTATGTCTTAAAGCAAGGGACTCAACCGGGTACTCCATAAGCCTCTAGCCCACTGACAGACCTTGCAAGGTATAAGTCATTACATAAGGCCTGTACCAAAACCCCTCAGCTTGCTAAAGCTTAGTATTTTGCTTCCACCCTTAAGAAAAATATCAGCCATGCCTGAAAATTCCAGAAAGTTATCCATGCCCCTTTTTGAGCCTCCTCTCCAGTCTACAGTCACAATCCTCAAACTAGGGAGTATGTCTGTTACTAACCCTGCTGGTGTCTCCTCCTCCATCAATAGTTTCTTTACCACTTGTACCCTTTTGCTTCTCCCCTTCTCCCCATCCCTTCTACCTCCAGTCCCCATCCCCTTCCCTCCCTCTTTCTCCATCTCCTTCACCTCTCCTGTGCCTGGTCTCACAGGCCTTTTGACCCACAGTCCTCACAGAGGTCACAGCCTTGACTGGTTAGACACCAAGCCCTTTAATCTGTCCATTCCTGCTGTGGCATCTCTTATCTCTGATTTCCTAAATCTCTCCTTCCACTTGGGCACAGCCCCTGACACTGGGAAGAGGGGCTACAGTTATTCCCCTCCCTAAAGGTGTATATGTGGGTGTGTGTGTGGGGGGGTGGGGGTGACCCCTCATTCCCAGGCAACTACTGCCCTGTATTACTACAGCTTTGGTCAAACTTCAAGAATGCTTGCTTCTATCTCAACTGCCCCCCCCCCTTTCTGGACACTTCCTTTCTCACCACCTTCCAGTCTGGCTTCAGGAAATCTCACTAAACTGTTTCCTCCCTTCTCAGATTCACTGACACCGCCCTGAAGGGAATGGGTCAGGCCAGGCCTGATAACCACTGCCATCTTTGTTGACCTAGCTGGCCAGAACCTTTGACACTGGCATTCTCCTGAACAAAGTTATATGTACTGGACTATCTGGCCTAGTGGTCAAATACCTATAGGGCTGAACACAAGTAGTCCAGATAGTAGAATCCCTTTCCCTGCACTCCCTATCGAACAAGGTGTCTCCCCAAGGCTCCTTCTTTGGCCCTATGCTGTTCTCAGTTTTCTTAAACTTCTTTCCCAAAACATATATCCCCCCTAAGATATACACATTTTGGTGGTAACACAGTGCTTTATGCCCCAGGCCCATTTGCCTCTGATCTGGCTGTTCACCTACAGAGAGATTTTTACCAATTTCCAGTCATGGTTCTGCTGTAATCTGCTTACTCCCAACATCTCAATGACCTTTGGCACCAGGCAAAGTCTGGCCAAGTGGCTGTCCACTGCTGCCTTCAAACCCTTGAAGGTACACTACTGGAGAAGGTCATCTCTTTCAAGTGCCTTAGAGTTTGGCTGGACCGCCACCTCGCCTTCTGTCATGTGGATGCCCTTCACAAGAAACTCCACCCAAAACTGGTTGTGCTCTACAGGAACAAAGCCTGCATCCTGTTGGCAGAATTGTTCTGGACCTGATGGTGAAACATGACAGAGAGCCAAAGATATGACAGGAATAACTTGTTTATTACCAGAAAACACAAAACACAGCAAATACCTGCTGGGAGTCAGGAACAGGACCCCAGATATCATGATATCACTCCAAATCAAATTCGAACTCAGCAGAATACAACATGGGTATCATTCTCATACTCTAAGATAAGAAATATACATTACTAGGTAACGGTCTGCCAGACAAGGTAAAATCACAAAATATGGAAACCTCATCGGTAGAAGGTCAGTGAAGAGGACCGTTAGCTCATCAATCTCTCTGCATGTACTCTCTATAAGAGCAAAACTAGCTAAAACTAATTTTGGGTTACAATACAAAAGGTGTTTAGTTAGCCAGCAGCAACTTAGCAAAGGAAAATAACTGTACCATAAGGCCTGCATTAGCAATGCTGATACTGTTAGGGCCAGAGGTTACTAGCACATAGCCCTGTTAGGATCTGCTGTTTACAACCAGTCCATGCTACAATCATATGTGCATGTCTTATCGCTATATCACATAGTACTACACTATATGCTACCCCACTAAGTACATAAATGTATGTGTACCATATGCTGCACTAAATATAGGGTTGAGGGAGTGACCAGGTCTACAATCCCACTTCCTCTCCAGCGTGAGATATTTGTTAAAATGATCCTCCTGGTTTTTGATTATGGGGATGCATTGTATAGTACTGGACCAAAGTCCACCCTTGCTAGACTGTGTACCATTTTTCACTCCTTATGTTGTTTTACTTGTAAGAATCCACCCTGCACTTATCACTGTTCTGTTTACACCTCATTCTCTCTCTGATCTCTTGTGGACAGACCACTTACCCATTATGCTTCACTTATTGCTTTAAGTTCTGGTTTGGAAACCTTTCCACATATCTCAGCTCATTACGCAATTGTACACCTGCCTCTTCACAGCCCCTCTGTAACTTACACATTCTGTCCATTTCTGTCTCTCTCTCCCTCCCTCACATGAAAATGTCTGTAGTTCAATCTGCTTTTGCCTTCCAGTCATCAGAGTTTTGACTCTGAACTAGCCGTCTCCCCTCTTGTCTGTTCTGGCCCTTCCCCCTTTACCCTGAAAGTCCTTCTCCATGGCCATACAATCAATGTTTATACATTTCTGCACTCTCCTCGTGGCCAAAGCTGTGTGTACACTGTGGCAACAAGGACCTACATTCCACGGCAGGTCCTCATGCTTGCTGTGGCCAGACTATGAGCAATTATGCAGTGATTCTGTGGCAGTTCCATGATGGATTTAAAATGCTATGGCAACTCAAATTAGACAAGGCAAGTTGTATTTGTTTGGCACCCTATCCATATGGCTCAGAGTGCCTTACTACAATAAATGAAACAATCAATAAATAAGCACTATAAACAAGAAATATGAACTATATAAATGCATTCCCATCACAATTTAAAACTGATCTATTCTGGATAGGCCAGTGCAAATAAAAAGGTTTTTAGAAGGTTCCTAAAAGCTTCCACAGTTCAGGCTGGATGTACCACTTCTGGAAGTGCATTCCAGAGCAGGGGCAGGAACCTTAAAGCCCTGTCCCCGATTGCTTCAAACAGGAATGAGGGACCTAGAACAGATCTGTATCTGTTGTGTGGAGGTGGTGAGTAGGCATGTAGGACAACAAGAGGTCTTTCAGGTGGCTTGGGCTCAGACTATGAAGAGCCCTGAATGTTAGCAAGCAGATCTTGAAGGTAATATGTTGCCAAATTGACAGCCAGTGCAGATCATGGTGAACCATCATAACGTATTTTATAACAATTTATGCACAGAGGTGCTGACTGATGTCACTTCCGGTTTCAGGACTATAAACTTCCTGCCTCAGCAAGCAGAGGCCTTTTCTGATTTTAAAAAGCTATTGTGAAGCCCAAAGGGATGTTTGGGCTACTTAGTAGGGTATATCTAAGCCTGGGACAACAAGGGAATCTTTGGAGAACCACTGCACAAATGGACAACCTTTGACCTCCCGTTTTTGAGGGGCTAAGGTCCTAAGCTGCTACAGCTTCACTGTAGCTTAAGTACCCTTTTGTGTGCTCAGGTGACTTTAACTTGTCTTTTTAAAGGCAGGTTACTACCATACCTGATATTTATAACAGTTTATTCACAGACATCACTTCTGGTTTCAGGGCTGTAAACTTCCTGCCTCAGTGAGTGGAGGCAAGCGCAGGGCAGAGGCAATGCAGGCAGAGGCAAGATGCATCTGCGTGCATCAGCTGAGGAAGCAGAGGGAGGGAGGCCAACCCTCTTCAGTCAGTTACACTCTTCAGGTACTAAAAACTGTTGATTGTGTGCTTTTACATTTTACAAGAAATTCTGTTCTGGTTTTTGAGCTGACTGTGGAAAAGGCCCCTTTTTCTCTGCCACTATAGTACTGTTAGTGTACATAAGTGTGGGTTCTTTTCTAAATTCTGTTTCTATAAAGACTGTTGTACAACAGCATCTCTCTAACCCTGGCATAACACAGCATGTTGGCCACTCGCTATGCTTATACTGTAAAATCTCTTCCTTTCTTTCTATCTTCTGTTTTCCTACCCATACTTGTTTGTGCACATTGTACTGTGAGGCTAAAGAAATAAATAATTACTTCCAGGTAATTTCAAATAAAAGTATTGTGGACGGGCTTTTCCCTGTTTAAGCGAGCCCATGATACTGCTAGTGAAAGACAGAGGAGTTGTCTTTCAGCTGCATTCACTCTCCCGTATCTGATAAAATGACTCTGAATTTAATTTGTGTCAAGTACACTGTGCGCTCATGCTGAGCAATGTAAAATGTGCTGAAACCTACTGTAATTTAAGTAAAAAGCACATATCTGTAAAAGAGACCTCGTTTAAGTTCTTCTGTGTGAAAGAAAAGCCCAGAAGATAATTTAGGTAGAGCGAGGACTCTGTGTGGTTCTGTGTAACCCTCCCTCTTAATAGTTATGCAGACAAGAAAGAGGATGTGCTTATAGGCATGAAAATGAAGGCATAAAGGTAGCAAACCTCAGTACAAAGAAAGCTGTGTCTGCCTGTATTTTATTGCTACTCAGTGTAGCACTCGGAACAATGTTGAAACTGTTTAAAATGTTTAAATGTGTAAAACATTCATGGACAAAGCTGCAAATGCATTTCAAGTACACTAGTCTGTTTTAAGCTTGTTTTTGTATATAAAAACCTGTAGAAAAACCTGTAGCTAGCCAAGTTCAGTTTTTCTTTTAAGGTTTGGGCTTGTGTAGTCACTGCCCCTAGGCGAGGTTCACATTTCTGTACCAGAGAATAACAAGCATTTGTCAATGCCGAATGTTTGCTTGCTGGCATTGGCAATGGTAGTGTAGAAGTTACAGAGCTACGTAATAGGAATGGCAGTGAAGTACTGAACTGAAGCCAACCCCACCACCACCCTGCAGAGAGTGACAGGCATTGAGGTGTGCCTTTGGGTCGTCAGGCATAACGGCCACACCATTTCCTACACCACCCTGCAGACACTGACAAGTGTCACGGTGTTCCTTAGGGTCTTTGGCCCTTATGCCACCCATTTCATTGGAAATACAGTGAGATGGGTGCGATATAGGAGAATGGGTGAACTTTGGGGCCGAAGAGTCAAGGCATCCCTCGATGCCTCTCTCACTGGCACAGGGTGTGGAATGGTATGAGCATTACAGGCAAGAATCCCAAGTCACACCCCTGATGCCTGTCATTCTCTACAGGGTTGGGTGTTATGGTTGGAAACCCTAATACCTCAGGCATTCGTTGGTATTTTCACTCCAAATTTTCAACATGTTTTTTTTTGTGACCCCACCTCATGAACAGGGGGAATATCAGTTTGTTAGCTGAAAGCTGCTTATGCACAGCGACTACGGCATTTAGCACCACAGGTGCAAAAACATTCAAACAGGATGTAAAAAATGACAGCTGTACTGTTCATGAGGAGGTGCAAAAAATGGCAATGTTGCAAATCTGCAGTAAAAATATTAAAAAAAAATGGTGAAGTCACAAGCGTACATAGAAACTGGGCAACGCACACCCGTAATATAATTAGGTTGGGGACTTTTTACAGCAGGTTGTCAACTCAGGCATTTTGGTGCCTCCGATCATGAACAGTGTCACTGTGATTTTCTTTATCTGTGCTGAACAACGATTTCCCACAGCGACCACGCATCTCTGCGCTGAAAGTGTGAAAACACACTTCAGCCATGTTGTGAAAAATGACAGCTGTACTGTTCATAAGGAAGTGTGGAAAAATGCCACTGGTGAAAATCTGGACTGAAAATATTACAAAGTCATGAACTTACGAGGGTGCGTGGAAACTACGCAATGCTCACTCATAACACAGTTATTTTATGGACTTTTGTCACCAAATTTTCAACATAGCCATTTTAAGACTCTGCTCATGAACAGTGTAACTGTGATTTTCTTAATCTGTCCTAAACATTGCTTTCTCACACCAACAGCACCATTGTACGCTACATGTGCGAAAACACATTTTGGGTGACATATGAAAAATGGCAGCTGTACTGTTCATAAGGAAGTGTAATAAAATGGCAATGTTGAAAATCTGGAGTGAAAATATTAAATTCGCAAACTTACGAGCATGCATAGGAACTGCGCAACGCACGCTCGTAAAACAGTCATTTTTAGGACTTTTTTCACCAAATTTTCAACATAGCCATTTTAAGACCTCTGCTCATGAACAGTGTCACTGTGATTTTCTTAATGTGTCCCATACATTGATTTTGCACATCGACTGCGCCATTGTGCACTACATGGGCGGAAACACATTTTGGGCAAGATGTGAAAAATGACAGCTGCACTGCTCATAAGGAGGTGTGGTAAAATGGCAATGTTGAAAATCTGGAGTGAAAATATAGAAATTTCGCGAACTTACGAGCGTGCGTAGGAACTGCGCAATGTACGCTCGTAAAACAGTCATTTTTAGGAATTTTTTCACCAAATTTTCAACATTGCCATTTTAAGACCTCTGCTCATGAACAGTGTCACTGTGATTTTCTTAATTTGTCCCGTACATTGATTTCACTCACCGACTGCGCCATTGTGTGCTACATGGGTGGAAACACGTTTTGGGTGAGATGTGAAAAATGACAGCTGTACTACTCATAAGAAGGTGTGGTAAAATGACAATGTTGAAAATCTGGAGTGAAAATATTGAAAATTCGCGAACTTACGAGCGTGTGTAGGAACTGTACAACGCACGCTCGTAAAACAGTCATTTTTAGGAATTTTTTCACCAAATTTTCAATATAGCCATTTAAGACCTTTGCTCATGAACAGTGTCACTGTGATTTTCTTAATTGTCCATATACATTGATTTCACTCACCGACTGCGCCATTGTGCGCTACATGGGTGGAAACCTGTTTTGGGTGAGATGTGAAAAATGACAGCTGTACTACTCATAAGAAGGTGTGGTAAAATGGCAATGTTGAAAATCTGGAGTGAAAATATTGAAAATTCGCGAACTTACGAGTGTGCGTAGGAACTGTACAACGCATGCTCGTAAAACAGTCATTTTTTGGAATTTTTTCACCAAATTTTCAACATAGCCATTTTAAGACCTCTGCTCATGAATGGTATCACTGTGATTTTCTTAATTTGTCCCATACATTGATTTCGCACATCGACTGCACCATTTATGCTTCATAGCGAAAGAATGACAGCTGTACTACTCATAAGAAGGTGTGGCAAAATGGCAATGTTGAAAATCTGGAGGAAAATATTGAAAATTCACGAACTTACGAGCCTGCGTGAGGAACTGCGCATGCATCGCCAGAAACAGTTTGGTTTTTGACTCACCTCAACATGGTTGGACCTTCTTTCATGACATGGTGTTAGTTTAGCCAGAAGGGTGATTTCACCAGTGATGCAAAATCACCCTTCGGCCCAAATAACACCATGACAGTGACATCATTCATGAGAAGGGTCCCAAAACCCATGCTGAAAATTTGGTGCAAAAATTCCAAAAATGCCTGAGATATGCAATAAAGTTGAAAACCCCTATCTAGCCCATTATACAGCTTACTGCATTTCCTCAGTTCGCGGCCGGCTTTGAAGAGTGCAGACGTGTTCCCGTCCACCAAGATCGCCGTGCCCGAGCTCCAGAGGTAAGCATGGGTGGGGGTGGGGAGGCAGGGTGCACTGTGGGTGGGTGCAGGTTGTGGGAGGGGAGCTGGGAGAAGTGCCGTGGGGCGTTTTATTTTGCAGGTAAAAAAAAAAAGACAACGTGGATGTTTGCCATGCTGGGGTGGGCTCCAGCAGGCATGGCGATCACAAATGTGGAGCCGACGGGGATTGGGCACCCCTGCTATTATATGATCGAAGTTGCTGCCACGGGTGGGCTCCCAATGTGGCACCCAGTACTGGGGTGAGGACAGTGGAGCCAATGGGGATTGGGCACCCCCATCGGCTATTCTATGAGTTGCCACGCTGGGGTGGGCACCCAGTGTGGCATGTGGAAGGCTTTGGGGAGCGCAGCCGTCGACGGGATTAGGCACCCCGCGGCTATATGTGTGTGCGGGGGGAGGAGGGCAGCATGCAGTATGCGTGCATTTCTCTGTGTGTGTGTGTGTGTGTGTGTAGGGAGAGCTGCGCATGAGCAGGCGATATCTTATTGCTGTTCACTGAAGCGTAGTTCCCCCTTTCAACTGTATGCCACGGCATTTTGGAGCTTGTCATAGACAGCTCCAGCATGCATTGGATTACAGGGGCCACGCCTGCCAACACACTGACTGAATTGGGGGAGGAGGTGACACACCTCCAAAATCTCGGATGATGGCACTATGTTTCTTGCACATACGTGCAAGCAAACATAAAAATGAGGGTGATCCTGTCTTATAATTGACACTGGTAATTTTGGAACCACTCCCACATTCAGTACATTAGAATAGTCATTCACTCCCAAGGTTATATTAACAGTGCGGTACTGATGAGTGGCCCCGTGTATACAGATTATTCCAGTGGTTAGTTCTGAAGTGGGTACAAAATAAACTAAGTCAGCTCTGATTAAACTTTGCTGACTTACCAGAGTCAACTAAACCTTCAATCTTATGTCCATTTACTTGTGCCTGAATGACAAAGTTCCCCACGTTCATGGAGGCCAGATATGCTGGATCTCTCCATTTATTAGGACAATAATGGTCTATATGTCCTAACCTGTGGCAGTAATGGCACTCAATATTAGGGTCAGTTTTTCTTGGTCCAATACTCTTCCCATCCCTTTAGGTCTCACACTCCCAGTCCCAGGTAAAACAGAAGGAGTAGGTCTTACCAATGTATTTGATGGAACAGAAGATGCAGGAGGTGTTGTTCCTGAAGGTCCATCAGTCCTTCGACACCCCTTCCTCAAAGGTGATGGGCAGAGAGGAAGTCCTCAGCCAGGGTGATGGCAATTTCTGAGTTTTCAGTATTGTGCTCATGGATCCATAACTGTACTTCGGGGGGCATTACTGTAATGAATTGTTCCAGAACCACATGTTCCTTCACCTCTTTGCCGGTCTTTCCATCAGGCTGCAGTCATTTACAGCATAAATCATTTAACCTGGTATATGTCTCTCTAGGGGGTATGTGTGTCTGGTGTTTTAATGTCCAAAATCATTGTCTGTAAGTCTCAGTGTTTATGTCATAACATTTTAGAATTTATTTTTTAACAGCAGCATAATCAAGGGATGTTTGGCTATCCATACTGGTATATGCTATCTGTGTCTTACCAGTCAAATAGGGGGCTAAATGAATTACCCATTGTGGTTAGGGCCAATTTCATGCTTGTGCCACCTGCTCAAAAGTTGTTAAGTATGACTCAATGTCATCGGATGGAGTCATTTTGGTTAGTTTAATATCTTTGGGAGCGTTAGTAGCAGCTGCTTGCCCAGTTCCAATTATTTGTAATGCCCTCATGGTATCAGCCCTTTGGTCTTGACGTCTTCTCTCTTCTTCTCTCTCCTTTTGGTTTATAACACATTGCTGGTCAGTCTCTAATTGTTTCATTGATAGCCATTTTAGCAATGAAGGGATGTCCTCTGGTGGTAAATCTGCAGGCTCTTCTTTCTCTGGTTCACTTAGGTTAGGATCCTTGGTATCCATGGTAACTTCCGTAGAGGTGTCTCTTCTAACCTTTGGCCTAGTAGCAGGATCTAACCCAGGTAGTAAGAGTTCTCCAGTTATGGCTACTCTCTGCCATGTGGAAGCTCCTGGGTATGTCTTGGTGTATTCCACCTTATAAGCCATATATCAACCTACTACTAGTGTGTAGTGATCTGGATACTAGGGACAGTATCCTATATTTGGAGTCCCCCAAGATTCTTGGACCTCCGGTACTACCCCACTCCTAGTACCAATATGTTGTGGGTGCAGTAATAAGATCACACAAACAAAGTAGAAATATGGTTGGACACACCAAAGGTATGTCTAGATTTATTAAAAATAAATAAAAGAAACAAAAAAACACCCTGAAACTTATAATTTTCTTTTAGTTCAGTTCATCAGCTCAGAACGCTCAGAGAGGCAGCAGTTTATAACAGTCCAGAAACCCAGCTGTTTCCAAGATACAGTTTCAGCAAGATAATTCAGCATTTGAGCTCACTTACTTGCCCTAACTAGAAAATAAAGTAAAACGGCACAGCTCAGGGAGTTAAGGGAACTGACTCCCTGGCTTTGGTCTGTGCTTGATCTCAGACTCCTAGATCCAGTTTCAAGGGAGACCTCACCAAGTTCAATCCTTAACTTGATCTGACTACAGGGTCCCTAGGCAGCTCTTAAATATCCAGCTAACTCCTCCCTAAGAAGCTGGACACACCTGTAATAATCAAAATATGAGGAATATGCTTTATATTCTGATTAAAACATTTGCAGGAATAACAGACTAGATACATTTATACAAATAATCAGTTAGCTAGCAACCGTTTTGACACAAAGATATAATATTCTATCTAAAAATCCTTAATAAGGTAGAAGAGGGTGTTAAATGAGGTGTAGCTCCTCCCTCACAAGGGTGATAGACAGATACGGATACTATAAAACAGGAGGCACAGGAGCCGCTGACTCCCTATCGGACACCCGTAGCACACAGCTAGAAGGCAGCGAGTGACTGGTGAGTGTACAGGAGAGGGAGAAAAGAAAAACAGAACTTGGCTTTCTACAGGTTTTTATATAGAAAAACAAGCTTAAAACAGACTAGTGTACTTGAAAAGAAAACTGATGCAGAGACCCACGGGCAAATGCAGATTTTCTTGTGTGAAGATACGTTCATGTTAATACGACTTTCAGATAGTTTTTCTTTGTTTTATTTAAGGTGCCCTGGGGTGGAGCTTCTATGAGGGTGGGTGGAAGCACCAACCCATTCCGTCTATGGAATGTGGTTTGCAAACCACTAACTCCACACTGGTTTGTATCTAAGCAGGGTGTGTGTGGTGAAAGCCCCTTTTTCTCTGCCACTTTAGTACTGTTAGTGTACATAAGTGTGGGTTCTTTTCTAAATTCTGTTTCTATAAGGACTGTTGCGCAACAGCAACTCCCTAACTCTGGCATAACATAGCAGGTTGGCCACTCTCTATGCTTATGCTGTAAAATCTCTTCCTTTCTTTCTGTCTTCTGTTTTCCTACACATACTTGTTTGTGCACATTGTACTGTGAGGCTAAAGAAATAAATAATTACTTCCAGATAGTTTTAAATAAAAGTATTGTGGATGGGCTTTTCGCTGTTTAAGAGAGACCATGATACTGCTAGTGAAAGACAGAGGAGTTGTCTTTCGGCTGCATTTGCTCTCCCATATCTGTTAAAATGACCTGAATTTAGTTTGGGTCAAGTACACTGTGTGCTCACGCTGAGCAATGTAAAATGTGCTGAAACCTACTGTAATTTAAGTAAAAAGCACATTTCTATAGAAGAGACCTTGTTTAAATTCCTCTGTGTGAAAGAAAAGACCAGAGAATAGTTTAGGTAGAGCGTGGACTCTTTGTGGTTCTGTGTAACCCCCTTAATAGTTATGCAGACAAGATAGAGGATGTGCTTATAGGCATGAAACTGAATGCATAAAGGTAGCAAACTTCTTTTATCGAGCTCCCGCCTGGTTCAACTCCCTCCCTACCTGCATCACCAACACTGCCAAACTTGGTCCCTTCAAAACTGCTCTCCAGAACCATCTCTTTAATGTCCGCTGCTGTAGGTGCAACCAACCCTGCCCCCCAATCCTACTGCAGGATCTTTCCTTGCCTGGCCCCCCTAATCTTGACAAGGTCCCCTGGACTGCCGATCCATCTTTCCTCCTACCCCTTTTTACCTACCCCCTTAGGTTTATAGAAGGATGTATTCCACTGCAACTCCAGAGAAATTGTACATCTTTAATTGTAAACCTGTATTTTATACCAACATGTAACTTAGTGTATTCTGTGTTTAATGTCTGCATCTGTAATGTTGTCCAATGTTGTATCTGCACAATGTTCTATTGTCTTGCCCTCCCTGCGACGAGGTGCCTTTGTAAATGAGTCCCTGACTCAAAGGTTGTAAATCCAACTTGTTCAAATAAACAAATAAAAATAAATAAAACCTCAGTACAAAGAAAGCTGTGTCTGCCTGTATTTTATTGCTACTCTGTGTAGCACTCAGAACAGTATTTAAACCGTTTAAAATGTTTAAATGTGTAAAACATTCATGGACAAAGCTGCAAATGCATTTCAAGCACACTAGTCTGTTTTAAGCTTGTTTTTCTATATAAAAACCTGTAGCTAGCCAAGTTCTGTTTTTCTTTTCTCCCTCTCCTGTACACTCACCAATCACTTGCTGCCTTCTAGCTGTGTGCTATGGGTGTCCTATAGGGAGTCAGCGGCTCCTATGCTGCCTGTTTTATAGTATCCCTATCTGTCTATCACCCTTGTGAGGGAGGAGCTACACCTCATTTAATGCCCTCTTCTACCTTATTAAGGATTTTTAGATAGAATATTATATTGTTGTGTCAAAACAGTTGCTAGCTAACTGATTATTTGTATAAATGTATCTAGTCTGTTATTCCTGCAAATGTTTTAATCAGAATCTAAAGAATATTCCTCATATTTTAGTTATTAGAGGTGTGTCCAGCTTCTTAGGGAGGAGTTAGCTGGCTATTTAAGAGCTGCCTAGAGATCCTGTAATCAGATCAAGTTAGGGATTGAACCTGGTGAGGTCTCCCTTGAAATTGGATCTCTGAGTCTGAGATCAAGCACAGACCCATGTCAGGGAGTCATTTCCCCTAACTCCCTGAGCTGTGCCTTTTTATTTTATTTTCTTGTTAGGGCAAGTAAGTGAGCTGAAATGCTGAATTACTGATCGTTTTTTTTTTTATTTATCATTTTTCCCAGGATGCATCCATCCTATTTCTGCCCTGGTCACGGCCCTCGAAACTCCCACCAACCGCCAAGTGCCTCAACTCCCGGTTACCCCTGGCTTGCCCCCCAGAGGGCAGGGCCACGGTGCCAGTTTCCCTAATTCTGGTGCCATGGAACTAGTATCTGGTTGCGATTGTGGCGGCAGTGGCTAATTGAAGCCCAGGGAGGGCTTCATGTAGATGGAGGCTCTCCCCTTCATTTTCTTAATTTTCCTCCAAGGCAGGGACATGCAATGACATCCAGCGTCTGCCCCGCCTCCATTGAATGTGAGCACCAGTGTTGTGGGACCCTCAGCCTCCGCTAGGGGTCCATCACACACTGGACCTTCCCCACCCTCCCCCCGGAGAAGGAGAGCTGTCCATAGGACGCTCAATCCTTCTCCCCCCCCCCGCTGCCAGCCCTCCAATGACCCAGGTCCATTCCCGAACCCGAGTCACAGGCATCGCAAGCGGAAATCCAACTGCTGCACCGTTGGGCCAGCCCTGAATTATTGATCTTGCTGAAACTGTATCTTGGAAACAGCCGAATTTCTGGACTGTTATAAACTGCTGCCTCTCTGAGCTTTCTGAGCTGATGAACTGAACTAAATGAAAATCATAAATTTCAGTTTTGTTTGTTTTATTTATTTTGAATAAACCTAGACATACCTTTGGTGTGTCCAACCATATTTCTACTTTGTTTGTGTGATCTTATTACTGCACCCACGACACTGACTTAGCCTGGTCTGTATCATATCTCATATTAAAAATGCACATTGTGAAAACAGCAGAATTTTGGAACTTAAAAATGGGGATATGGGGTTATTATGCATTGAATACAATCATCTCCTGATTAGGGAACTGATAAACAGAGAAGTATGCCTTGCACCAACTGTAGCTTAATCAAAAGTCTTAAGAAGGAAATTCACAGGTTAAAAACTGAACTAAACAAAATTAAAGACTTAAGAGATTTGGAGACATGTAAACAATATGATTAGTGATCTAGCACCCAGTACTGAGCCAGTGGCACCTGCTACAGATAGTGTCAATATCAATAATCCTCTAAATAACTTATACTGTACCAACAGGGGCATAGAGAATTGTGTATGACCATTCATACACAACAAGGACATTTTTCACTGGAGCGGGTTCTGTAGTTACTGGAGACCTCAAGAGTGCAGCTTGAGAGGTCCCTTACCATGGAAACCACAAGAGTAAAAAAATATCCTTGGCATGTATGAGCAGTCATACATGATCCTTTATAGTGTATGGTCACTCATACAATTAGGTTCCTTACTTTATGAGGGGTTTTGTGCTCTTCTTCCCGGGACTGCGTTCACCACCACAGCCGTTCCCCGAGGATCTCAGGTCACCCGACTGCACATGCACACTCACCTTCTAAGTCGTTGTGCCGCACTTGCTACATAGCTAGTACAGCATAACAAACTAGCTGACGTATCTAGTGCAGCATAACAACATTTTTGAATGAATGTATTTCCATCTGTAACAATGTTCCACCTTACACCATAATGCAGTAATCAGTGGTAAAGAAGTAGAGAGGGAGAGCATGAAGACCCACAAGACACAGATTGGGAAACAGTTCAGCCAAGAAAACTAGAAGAGAGTAGGAGGGCAAATATGCACACACTAGCCCCTATGGTTTTTAACTGTCCAGCTGCAAATAGATTTGCCCCTCCTAGATAAACCATCTCAAGAACAGGGGACCAATTCTAGTATGAATCCTCCATCATGTAGGCTACAAATTGTTATAGGTGATTCTATAATTCACTTTACAGATTCCCATTGACTGTATGTCAGGCAGACAACTTCTGTAATAAAGTTAACTATTTTCCAGGAGCAAAAATCGAGGATATTAAGGCCAGAATTGACCAGCTGATTACATACGAACATATGAATTTGCCAGCAGATAAAGGCCTTATGGTCTATCGAGTCTGCTTGAGTATGCAGCTAGCAACCCTTATACTGCAGCTGCCCCTCCCTCCCTCCCCTGACCCTCCCTCTTACCCTATCCCATCGCCTTTTAAAGCAGTCCACTGTTCTACAGGATACCACTTCCACAGGTAAAACATTCCACCCAGACACCACTCTCTCCATAAAAAAGTGTCTTCTCATTTCCCTCCTTAACCTTCCTTCCTCCCTCCCTCCAGTCTAAGATCGTGACCTCGAGTGTCCCTACCCCCTCTTAACTTGAATAGTCCCTCCGTGCCTGTCTTGTTTATTCCCTTTATGTACCTAATGGTTTCAATCATATCCCCACTGTCTTGCCTCTCCTCCAGTGAGTTCATGTTCAACTCCCTCAGCCTGCTCACGTAGAGTATATCCTCTAGTCCCTGTACCATCTTTGTTGCCCTGCACTGCACCCCCTCCAGTAACTTAATGTCCCTCTTCAGGTATGGGCACCAGTATTGCACGCATGAGATACAAACAACAAAAACATCCTAAACACAGCAGGAGACTGTGCAGCAACTAAGGATCAATTTTTTAATTTGGTGGCATTGTATAGGTCAGGCATACCTCTGGGGTGAGGTGGTAAGGTTGCGAGCCATCGCTTGGCAACCAGTGAAACTTTGCACTGCATTGTGGGATACTTGGGGGCTGTCTAATGTACAAGCAACAGTACACCCAGTATCACCAGCAGTGTGAACTGAGAATTGGTGCTACATTGTTTTTATGTGTAAATCCATTGCATGAGGTGGTTAAATTAGCTGTACTTCTAATTTTTTAAGGGTAATTCCTAGTGAGGCAGTACCGGAAGTCCAGAAGTGAGTGGCCTTAGCTTCTGGACTACTTCAGTATAAATTGTGGTCCCCGAGCAGGTGGGGGGCTGCACGGGGTCCACTGTGGACACAAGGAACAAGGGAAAATAGAAATAATCAGGGGTAAGTTTCATTGTAGCAAATAGAAACATAAATGGAGTCACACTAAGTGTGAACTTTGTTTGATGTATGTCTAGGGAGAACATGAGGAGGGATATAACTGTCACAAGTGTGTCCTAGTCAAAGATCTGAAACAGGAGATTAAGGAACTGACATATAGACTTGAAACAAGACAAGGTATAAAGACCTTAGAAAACTTTATAGACTCAGTTGCCATTGGCTTAGATGCAGAGGAGAGGAAAATGGAGGATAAAGTAGAAGACTGGGCCACAGTCAGGAAAAATAAAAGGAAACATAGAGGCAAACAAACGTACAGCAGTGCCCCCATCCAAACTGTTAACAAATTCAGTGTGCTTGACAACACAGTAGAACTGGACACTGGAGATAATACTGTGGAGATTCAGCCCCTAGGCAGTGAAGCAGATAAACCAGGAGAGGACACACCCAGAAGCACAAATTCAGAGAAACAAAACAATAAAGTTCCTATAAAACTAAGATCTGTAAACACTAGGCCACATACTCTTACTCCGGAGCTAAACCAGTTGATAGATCTAGAAAAGGCACAAACAAGTCCAAAAAATTAAAGAAGTCATAGTTCTAGGTGACTACACTATAAGGGGAATTGACAGAATTCTATACAAAGAAAATAACAAAAACACCATGGTTAGCATGTTCCTGAGAATAAAAATTCATGAACTGGGACAATTACTTAAAGGATGCCTGGGTAAAACAGAGCAACCACTGGTAATTCTTCAAGTAGGTGTAAACAATGTATGTTCAAAGGAAATAGGGATGATCCTGAAGAATTACACAGAACTAACACATGAATTAAAACAGTCTACATCAGATATTATTATATCTGGTATCCTACCAACTTATGGAAGATATCATTATAAAAATCAAGATATCACTTTACTTAATTACAGGCTCAGGAAACTATGCTTAGAAGAAGAGATCGGTTTTATAGAGACAAGCAGTATTTTCAGAAATAATTCTCTGTAAAAGAATGATGGATTACATTTAAATAAAATGGGGGAAAGAATATTGGGTAAGACTCTCAACAAAATTATTGAGAACCATTTAAACTGGGAACAGAGGGGGGAGGGGAAAACATTCTGAAAGCAACAGTCAACTCCACATCAAAACTACACATAAAGAAATTAAATACACTCGGAGGTCTATTAGCCAATGTCAGACGTTTGGACTAAAAATGTGATGAATTCACACATCTGATGAGGGAAAAAATATAAAAATTGCAATCTTTATAGAAACATGGTGGGAGGAGGGGGATACATAGGATAAAAATATAAAAGGATATAACCTGTGTAATAAACCTAGAAGATACAGGAAGGAAAGAGGGTGGCAATCTACATTCATGAGTCACTTAAAAGCATGGAAGTATACGAAGGTAGTTTAAATATAGAACACCTGACTGTTAAAATTATCCCCTCAAATGCCCCCCAAATTATGCTGAGGGTGCTATACTGCCCCCCAACTACCAGAGAAGGGGACTGAGAAATCTTAAAGTATTTGGATCTCTTAAATCCAGCAGAAAACATCATCTTGGCGGGTGACTTAAATCTACCAGGAAATGATTGGGAGAATCAAACCATAAAGCACAGTATTGATAGAGACCATCTGGAAAAAGTCAATCAAATAGGTCTAGAACAGACAGTAAAGGATAATACTAGGGGAAATAATCTATTAGATGTCATTTTAACCAATATGGGAGTAAATATATCAGACACTGAGGTGGGCCCTCCATTAGCAAATAACAACCATCAATCAGTATTCTTCCAACTGAAAGACCTGCCTTTAGATCAGGGTGGAATAACCCAAATTCCTAACTTTAAAAGAGCCAATTTTAATACAATAAGAGAGGCAATGCAGAAGTGGGATTGGAAATCAGATTTTTCAAAACTAACATTAGAGGAAATGTGGGGTAAACTAGTAGCCAAAATAAAGACGTTATCTGATACATATATTCAATATACAGCCAAGAACTCTAAGAAAGGAAATAGACTCAAATGGCTAACTCAGAAACTAAAAAAAAAAATTAATCGTAAAAATAAAATGTACAAACAATTGAAACTAAATAAGATCAGCCTCCCTGAATGTAGGGAACAGCTTAGAAAAGTAAAGAAATCGATAAAAATTGCAAAAGCAGCCTTTGAGAAAAAATTGGCCACAAATAGCAGAGACAACTACAAGAATTTTAATTCTTACATAAACAACAAAAGAGGAAATACACTATAGGCCCCTTTAAGAATGCAAAAGAAGAAATATTAACGTCTAAAGACATGGCTAATGTCCAAAATAACTATTTTGGTACGGTGTTCAACCCTAGGGGTAACCCCACAATGAAAAAAGATACACAACTTCATTAAAAAATCAAATCAAAATAGACATTAAGGATGTGACAGCTAGAGGAAGGAAAATAAACATAAGTAAATCTCCAGTAGCAGATGACATACATCCAAAAGTTATCGTGGAGGTAGCAATGGAGATAGCCCCACCAGTAGCCTTTATTTTTCAGAAATCTTAGATACAGGGGAGGTGATTAATAAATGGAAAGAGACGCACGTGGTTCCAATCTTTAAAAAAGGAAAAAAGGATTCCCCTGAGAACTACAGATCAGTGAAGGTGTAATTAAGGACCACATTCTTTTCCACCTGAACAAAAATGAACTGTTGGATCCATACCAACATGGGTTCACAAAGGCACGATCATGTCGAGCAAACCGTCTTCACTTCTATGGGAAGGTGAGTGAGGCTTTAGACTTAGGGAACTTAGTCGATGTGGTACAACTGAACTTCTAGAAGTCTTTTGACAAGCTTCCACATCAGGAATTAATAGAATCTCTATATTCGCTGCAGATTAACACAAATATTATTAACTGGATATCAGCTTGGTTAGATAAGAGGAGACAGAGGGTGATAATAAATGCAGAGTTATCTGATTGGCTTTCTGTGACATGTGGGGTCCCTCAGGGGTCTGTGTTGGGGTCATGTTTGTTTCATTTACATATTTCCTTCTTACAATGTAATTCTGAGAACATCTGGATAACTAAGTTTGCTGACGACTGCAGAATGGGGCAGTTGTTAACTCAAAACAGGATCAAACAAAGCTCCAAGGCACCCTAAACTACATAGAGGACTGGACAAATAAGCATAAGTTAAAATTAAATGAAGAAAAATGCATAGTTCTACATATGGGTAGAAAAAACTTAGAACTACAATATAACATAAATAATGGACTGCTGAAGAAGTCAGTTGAAGAAAGGGATTTGGGTGTCATTATTAAAAATAACCTTACTTTTGGATCACACTGTGACCAGACTGTAAAGAAAGCAAATAAAGCACTTAATTGTATCCTTAGGCATACTGCAAGCAGAAGTAGAGAAGTTCTGATCCCCCTTTATGGGTCAATGGTGAGAACACAGTTGGAGTACTGTTCCCAGGTCTGGGCACCATATTGGAAAGGTGATGTGGCAAGATTGGAGGGGGTGCAGAGAAGGGTAACCAGATCAGTACAGGGGATGAAGAGTAAATCCTATGGGTAAAGATTGAGAGATCTAAATCTGTACTCACTTGCATATAGGCGTTGAAGGGGTGATATGATACTATTATATAGATCCTTTCAGGACCAGACATTAACATTAGAACTAGGACTAGAACTCAAACAAAAAAAATACAAAACTAGAACACATAATATACAACTAAGTCAGCAGAAATGGAATTTACTCAAAAGAAAATTCTGGTTTAGTCAAAGGGTGGTTCCCTATTGGAACTCCCTCCTAATTGAGGTGGTGGAAAGTCCGACCATAGAAACCTTTAAAGCTAGGTTAGACAATTATAATCACAATAAGGTAAGAAAATATTAAAAACAAAATTTGAAGTTAGCATGGGATCAGTAAGCAATACGGACGAAAGTCTATTACATGCTTTGTAACTACTATGAGACTATGAGACTCCAGGTGTGGCCTAACCAGTGACCTATACAATGGCAGGATCACCTCCCCACTCCTTGAAGATATACTCCTGGCAATACGACCCAGCATTTTGTTGACCTTTGCAGCTGTCTTCCTGCCTTGTGCTGAGTTGTTCATTGAGCCCATTATAATCCCCCCAGATCCTTCTCCTCCTCTGTCATGGCTAGCTGTCTCCCTCCACCCAACTGGTAGCTCCTTCTTGGATTTTTTGCCCCAAAATGTTGTACCTTGCACTTTTTGGCATCAAACTCCAACTGCCAGGTGTCCGACCAGGTTTTCAATTTTGATAGATCATCCTGCAACCAATTCCACCCTCCTAGGTCATCCACTACTGCTCCCAACTTGGCGTCATCTGCAAACAAACTGATCTTGCTCTTGATGCCCATTGAGATGTCTGATATGAACAACCCAAACAACAATGGTCCCAGCACTGAGCCCTGCAGTACTCCGCTTGTCACTGCCCTTGGAGATGAGAGCTCTCCTCCCACCACCACCCTCTGCTGCCTTCTCTGTAACCAGTTTACTACCCATCCCACCATTTTTGCCCCTGCACCTGTACTTGCCAGCTTACTACCCAGCTTCCTATGTGGCACCGAGTTGAATGCCTTACTGAAGTCCAGAAACAGTACATCCACTGCATGGCCCTTGTCCAACTGTCTAGTTACCAAGTCATAGAAATCCACCAGGTTGATCTGACAGGATCTTCCCATGACAAACCCATGCTGCCTAATGTCCTCCAGTTCATTGGTCTCCAGAAGGGACACCAGCCTCTCCTTCAGGATTGTCTCCATCAGTTTTCCCACAATGGATGTGAGGCTTACCAGCCTGTAGTTTCACAGTTCATCTTTGGGACAATAGTACTAATGTTATTTTACACATGGGAATAAATGATGTGGGATGTTCTCATGAAAAGGATATCTGCTATGACCTATTAGAACTTGATAAAAAATAATGCTCCCAACTTTGGCAGAGTTGCTCAGGTTGAGTTCCCCTCAGGCTGCACCTTGCTGGTTGCGCTCCACTAGTGTTCTCGTTTCATTTAAGCAGTGCAACATTTACTTCAGGTGAATCCTTCCTTCCTTTTATCTTAGGACCTTGGTTGCTGTGGGAGCCAGGGTGGAGTATCCCCGCTTCTCTCGCTTACCGGAATGGCTTGGTGCTGGGGGAGATTCTGTCCCTGGTTTTGGCCACTGTGCAACTCCCCTTCCTCATACCCTAAAATGTATAAGTGCATTACTGACATTTGGGGATATGTCTCTTCATTGCTGAACTACCGGGGAGAATTTGTCAGACTGCACCAGATTACAGAGTTGCAGTATTTGTTCTCATGCATAAGGCTCCCCATTGGTGCATTCGGATGGCTATTACTATTGTTCTCTAGGAATGCACTTCATGGGGGAGATTTGGACCTATTTCTACCCTCAGGGTGAACTTTCTGTTGTTAAAAGTTTTTCTTTTTTTTGGGGGGAGGGGGTTCTCGGACACTGACAGCTACACTTGTGAATAAAGCAGGTGTACTGCTTTCCTCTACTGATATTCTCCTTCTGATGGACTTGTTTGGACTTTATAAAGTTATATCTTTTGTTCCATAGATAGATTGTATGTTGGGGGCAAATTCATATGACTTTACTTTATTAATGCCCCTTAGCACCTATATAAAGACTTATTTTATTTCAAATTTGAATTCTGTCTTATATCAGTTGTGCCTGTACAGAGCTTCGAACATATAGACTTTCCCCCTCACCCTCTATTTTATTTGGGGTGTCAGCGGTCAAGAGGTTTATGGATTCTGAGTGGAAGGATGGAGATGATTGTCTTTAGTCTTCCCTCTGTTCCAATCCCCTTCCTGCAGTGTTTTTTCCCTCTTTTGTCTTCCAACTCTCCTCCTTTCCCATTTATGAGGTAACATAATCCTTGAAGGAGCTTGACTCATACTTGGGGTCGATAGTCTCCTCGGGTAGTTAATTATACTGCCACATATAGGGGAGCTCTTTCTAGCACTCCACTTTTTGGAAGTCCTTTTAGCGATAGTTATTCCTGTCTCGGTTGAGGAGTGGGTCTCTGGACATACCCCTCAACTTGGTTCTCATTTTTGAGCCAGTTGGCCAATTCAAAAGTTACGATGCAGTTTGTCATCTCTTAGGCCATGGTTATGCCTGTTGGTTGTTTTCTCATAGTCGGTTTATTCGTTATAACTTAGGGTTATATTTTACGGTGCATACTGGTTAATGGATAACTATCACTTTCAATGCATGCAATTGTCTACATTATTTTTATGGCTGCAGCCTCCGTACTGCATTGGATTGTTTGAGGGGGGAGGGGGATGCAGCTTGCTGGTTTTGCCTATGGTTTATATATACTGGGTGGTGGGAGGTGACCCTCATGCTCCAGAACAGTTATGGGGGAGCCATCAGTGTTAAATTTAAAATGATATCACATAATGTAAATGGACTGACTGGACTGGTTAAAAGGTATAGCACCATAACAGCTCTTAAGAAGTTTAAACCAGATATTTTACTATTACAAGAAACACATCTGTTCAGTATAGAACATCAAAAGTTGGCTAAATTTGGATTTACCCATGTTGTTGAATCAGCTTATAAACATGGGAGATGCAGAGGGACAGTGGTTTTAGTCCTAAAAAATTTACCATTTGTATTAGAAGATCACTACTCTGATGACAAGGATGGACACCTGGCTTTGGTCTTGGGTTCTATTTGTGGTCAACAGGTGACAATTTGTAGTATTTATATACCCCGGGCAGCAATGCCTCTTCAAAAATTAATGGATGTTGTACTCACCCATAAAAAAGGACTCTTATCATTGGAAGGGACCTCAACTGTCTTAAACCTGGCCTTAGACACCTCTCTCCCCAACCCCCCCCCGCAAAGCCCCAGTGTCCTCTTCAGGACAGAAACATCTTCAGTGGCTTATCAGAGAAGTTGGTTTAGTGGATGCTTGGAGGCACTTGCACCCAACCACTAGACAATTTACCTTTTAGTCACATGCTCATAAGCATTACTCCTGATTGGATTGTTTCTGTGTCAGCCGGGAGCACCTTGATTGGGTACACTCCACTGACATAGATAGTATTTACCTGTCTGATCATGCCCCCATAGATATTGAAAAAGAACACAAACATACATGTTGGAGATTTAATCATTCTTTTCTCCGTAACCCTGAATTTATCAAAATGATAAAAGAGGTCATCCCTAGTATAATTAGGGACAATGTCTCTGGGACCACTACCCCTCAAGTCCTCTGGGACACTTTAAAAATGGTACTCCATGGCCATGTCATCGCCTTTTCTACTCAAAAGAGGAAACAATGTGAGGCACAATTGTGGGAAGTACAGGAGAAACTAAAATTCCTTCAGTTAGCTCATATGCAGGGAGATAACTCATTAACTCAGTTAATCCACCAAACTCAGAATAAGATCCAAAATATATTGGCCCAGATATTCAAAAGGGTTGCTCCATGCGCAACAGGGTTGCGCATGCGCAAGTCCTACATTGCGCCATTCTGCGATATTCAGCAGGAGGCAGTTGCTCCACTGCCAACAGGTTGCGCAAAAGAACAATGCAAATGAATGCATGCTCAACGAGGGAGGAACCATGCATAACCTCGCCCGATATTCAGTCGGGTTGTGCAGGAGGTTGTGCATCAAACCAACCTGCGCCTGCACAACCTTGAGCCAAAAGGATCAGTTGAGGGCTACCTACAGGTGAGCTGCTGCATTGCAGGGCGCAACACAGCAGCTGCCACCCTGGCTGGCCCTAACCTCGTCCCTGTGCTCCCCCACCAGCCCGATCAAGGGCATAGAGTAACACATACCTCTCAACTGTCCCTGATTTTCAGGGATGTCCCTGATTTCATGACAGAATTTTCCTCTGTCTCTCGAAAATTCATGTTTCTGTGACAGAACAGTGGGGACTGTAAGCATAAAATAATATCAAACATTAAAAATACAGACTAGTTCTTCTTCAGAAATGCATCTTATACAAATCCCCTTATTCTATCAGATTTCTGAGTGAATATTACCAATTGTTAAGATGTGTCCCTGATTTGGCATCTTTGTCCCTGATTTTTTCAAGCCTTGTCCCTGATGCATGACACAAGAGGTTGAGAGGTATGGAGTAACATGAACCCCCCTCCGCCCACACATCTCCCACAGCCCGATCGCGGGCATCACAGTTACAGAAACCCCCCACACATATCCCGAAGCCCGATCGCGGGCATCACAGTTACATGAAACCCCCCCACACATCTCCCACAGCCCGACGGGCAGAACGTGTATGAACCCCCTCCAGTGCCCGATTGCGGGCAGAAAGTAACCTCCCCCAACCCGAATATCTCCCTGGTGGTCCAGTGGACCGTAAAGCCCGATCGCAGGCAGAATGTCACATCACAACCCCTCAAACATCTCCCCGGTGTCTAGTGTCCCCCACCCACCCACGAGCCCCTCCACCCCGCCCCCCCCACAGCCGGCGGGCGACAGCATCCCACCTGCCTGCCGCCCCGCCGCCCACCGACTGACTGTCCGGTAGGGCTGCACGCCCATTGGTGCAGAGCTACAGCCAATGGGCGTGCAGCCCATACCGTACATGACAGTCCAGATTTGTGAATGAACATGAAACTATGTCATCATAGTCAAAAATTGGCCTACCGCCTTAGAAAACAAAGTCAAATAGTCTCCATTCTTAAAATCAAGGATCAACAGACAGGACAGTTTGTTACAACAACCTCACAAATACTCCAAGTATTCCATAATTATTATTATTCCCAGCTGTACACGGAAGAGCTGTCTTCATCTTAGGACGCTGTTACTAAGTTCATGGAGGGGCTACAGCTTCCTGTCTTAACAAACTTTTAGAAAGAAGCTATACTTAGACCCATATCAGAGTTTGAATTATTTCTAACTATTAAAAACCTGAAAAAGGGAAAAGCCCGGGCCCCGATGGCTATGGGGCTCAGTTTTATAAAGCCACTCTAGAGCTGATAAAGGAACCCCTGTTAAGAGCCCTACAGGAGAGCCATGACACAGCCATCTATCCCATTTCCTGGCAACGGGCCACTATTTCAGCTATCTTAAACCTAACAAGCCAGCCCACTTACCCAGCTAGGGTATTCCGCACCATGGGATTCAATGAATGGTTGAAAAACTGGTGTGGAGCTCAGGGTTTTGGCTTCACTGGGTACTGGGGAGCCATCTAGAGGGATGCAGGCTTATACTGGTGCGATGGTCTGCATCTGTCCGGGCCGGGAACCAGGATCCTAGGTGACAGGTTTAAATGCTTCATTGCCAAGCATTTAAACTAGCCAAGGGGAGAAACACTGAAAAGGAGCAGGGGAATCCCAACCTCCCCCCAACAAAACACAGTAGTTAGAGAGGTAAACAACAAGGTAGACAAGTCAGTAGGGAGCGGGACAGGGATAAATGCAGAAAAAGGCGGTAAGGGCAGGGATGGGGCTAAAAGGGGTAAGGCCATAAAAAGTACATGGAAGGTGATGAGTACCAATGACTGCAGTCTGTGCAACAAGCTCCCTGAACTAGTAGCCTTGATGGAAGAGGGATGCCTGGATATTGTGGCAGTCACTGACACATGGTACACAGAGAACCATGACTGGGATGTCAACATACCAGGATACACAGCCTACAGAAGGGACAAGGTGGGTAAAAGAGGAGGAGGAGTAGCTCTCTATATAAGGGAAGGGATTAAAGCAACAGAACTAAAGAGTAAACTGGAAGTTGATGAGTCACTATGGCTCACCCTGGAGACAGGAGTTGGCACCACAATCCGCATGGGGGTTGTGTACAGACCCCCATCTCAGGGGGAGGAAATGGACAAGGAAATGATAGAAGGCATCCTCAAAATGGCAGAAAAAGGGGAGATATTGTTGATGGGAGACCTGAATATGCCAGATGTTAACTGGAGTTCCTTTGCTGCAGGCACATCCAAGAGTAGGGTCATTCTTGATGCCCTACAGGGGGCATGCCTCAGATAGCTAATGTTGGACCCACTCGGGAGGGAGCAATCTTAGACTTGGTACTCTCAAATGGGGAAGGAGAAAGGATCTCAGATTTAGAAGTGGGTAGCCATCTGGGAACAAGTGACCACCAAACAGTGTGGTTCACAATAAACACAGCCATACAAAAACAAGAGTATTGGACTTTAGGAAGGCTGACTTTGGGAAAATGAGAGAGTGTCTCAGAAAAGCACTAGCAAATGGGCAAGCAGGAGGGGTGGAGGAACAATGGGGAATAATCAAAACAGCCATCGCAGAGGCAACAAGCCTTTGTGTGAAGCAAATCAACAAAACAAAATGAAGGATAAAAAACACGATGGTTCTCAAAAGAGGTGGAAGGGATGGTTAAGGAGAAAAGGACAGCATTCAGGAAATATAAGAAAACACAGAAGGAGCAGGACAGAGAACTTTATCAGTTAAAGCAGAAGGAGGCAGGGAAGGCAGTCAGAATAGCAAAGGTACAAACTGAGGAAAAGATAGCCAACTTTGTTAAGAAGGGGGATAAAACCTTTTATAGGTACATTAGGGAGTGACGAAAGACCAAGGGAGGGATACAGAGACTTAATAAAGGGAAGGGAATGTGTGCAGAGGGTGACAGTGAAAAAGCAGGGATACTGAATGAATATTTCTGCTCAGTATTCACGGTGGAAGAGGAGGAGGAGGCACCTAAACCAAACAAGGGAGAAACACTGAATAGGGGGGTCGATACTAGTCCATTCACAGAAGAAAGGGTTTTGAAAGAACTCTTGAAACTGAGGGTGGACAAAGTAATGGGGCCTGATGGGATTCACCCAAGAATTCTAAAAGAACTAAGGGTAGAACTAGTAACACCACTGACTACTCTCTTTAACAAATCATGGGAGGATGGAGTGGTACCTGAGGACTGGAGGAGGGCAAATGTGATTCCACTTCACAAAAGTGGGAGCAGGGCAGAGGCAGGAAACTACAGACCAGTTAGTTTGACTTCAGTGGTAGGGAAAATGATGGAATAACTCCTGAAGGAAAGAATTGTTGAGTACCTAGAGGCCAGAGGGACACAGGACCCAAGGCAGCATGGTTTCACAGCAGGGAGGTCATGTCAGATGAACCTAATAGAGTTCTTTGACTGGGTAACCAAAGTAGTAGACTAGGGAGGGGTTGTGGATATGGCCTACCTAGATTTTAGCAAGGCATTTGACACAGTCTCACACAAAAGATTAATATACAAGTTAGCCATCCTTGGAGTAGGTCCCAAGGTGGTAACCTGGATAAAAATCTGGCTGGACAACAGGACACAAAGGGTAATAATAAACAGAGTCCACAGTGAAGAAAGGAAGGTAATTAGTGAGGTACCACAGGGTTCAGTACTGGGACCGGTCCTCTTTAATGTCTTTATAAGTGACATTGGAGAGCACCTGGAAGGAAAGGTATGTCTCTTTGCAGATGACACAAAGATCTGCAACAGGGTTGATGCACAAGGTGGAGTGGAAAGAATGAAAATGGACTTGGCAAGGTTGGAGGAATGGTCAAATATGTGGCAGCTCAGATTCAGTGCAAAGAAGTGCAAGGTAATGCATCTGGGAAACAAAAACCCAGGGGAAGAGTACACAATGGGGGGTGAGTTAATAACAACAAAAATCGAAAGAGACCTAGGAGTAATTATATCAGATGACCTAAAGGTGGGCAAGCAATGTGAGAAGACAGTAAGGAGGGCTGGGGGGATACTGGGATGCATAGACAGAGGCATCAACAGTAGAAAACAGGAAGTTGTTATCCCTCTGTACAGACAGTTAGTGAGACCCCATCTGGAGTACTGCGTGCAATTCTGGAGACCCCATCTCCACAAAGATATAGACAGAGTGGAGGATGTTCAGAGGCGGGCAACCAAAATGGTGCAGGGTCTGCACCAGAAAACATACGAGGAGAAACTAAAGCAGCTTAATATGTATACCCTTGAGGAAAGAGGGGAAGGGGGGACATGATAGAAACTTTCAAGTATCTCAAGTGAATTAACAAAGTACAAGAAGGTAGTATCTTTCAGAAGAAGAGATGTGCAAGAACAAGGGGGCACAATTTGAAGATAGAGAGGGGACGGCTCAGAGGTAATGTTAGAAAGTATTTTTTCACAGAGAGGGTTGTGAATGCATGGAACAGCCTTCCTGAGGAGGTTGTGGAGTCGGGAACAGTGGGGAGAATTCAAGAATGCATGGGACAGGCATAAGGCAATTCTAGTGGGGGGTAGGAGGAAGTAAGCTGTTGATTAACTAGAATCTGCAGCTTATCCATCAGGTAGGGAAATGGGCAGACTAGGTGGGCCAAGTGGTCCTTATCTGCTATCAAATTCTATGTTTCTATGTGTTTTATGTGACTCCTATCACCCCATCTCAGTCTTGAATCAAGACTATAAAATTTACACCAGTATTCTTGCCCACCAATTAGATTCTATCCTCTCCATGCTTATTCATCCTGACCAATCTGGTTTTATTAAATCACGGCAAACTACTGATAATATTAAAAGAACCCTGTATCTAATGAATCATGCTCATCATACTAAAACCTCCCTATTAATACTCAGTTTGGATGCCAAAAGGTATTTGATAGGATTTCGTGGACCTTTTTACGGCATTTCCTGTCGAAATTTGTGTTTCCTCAAGAATTTTTAAACAATATTCATGGTATTTATACCAACCCCCAAGCAACAGTTAAGATCAATGGCTCTCATTCTTCTTGTTTTAATTTGAACCGTGGCACCAGACAAGGCTGTCCTTTGTCACTGTATTTGTTTGCATTATATGCAGAACCAATAGCCCAGTTTCTGCGTCAGATTCAGCAGATCCAGGGTTATCTGGTGGCGGACCATCAGCATAACATAGAAACATAGAAACATAGACTTTGACAGCAGATAAGGACCGCTTGGCCCATCTAGTCTGCCCATTTCCCTACCTACAGGATAGGCCGCAGATCCTAGTTAACCAACAGCCTATTTCTTCCTACCCCCCACAAGAATTGCCTTATGTCTGTCCCATGCATTATTGAATTCTCCCACAGTTTTAGACCCCACAACCTCCTCAAGAAGGCTGTTCCATGCATCCACTACCCTCTCTGTGAAATAATACTTCCTCACATTGCCCCTGAACCGTCCTCCTTCTATCTTTAAATTGTGTCCCCTGTTCTTGCAAGTCTCTTTTTCTGAAAGATGCTACCCTCTTGGACTTTGTTGATTCCACTGAGGTACTTAAAAGTTTCTATCATGTCCCCCTCTCCCTTCTTTCCTCAAGGGTATACATATTAAGCTCCTTTAGTCTCTCCTCATATGGCTTCTTTTGCAGACCCTGCACCATTTTAGTTGCCCTCCTCTGGACTACCTCTATCCTGTCTATGTCCTTGCAGAGATGGGGTCTCCAGAACTGGACACAGTACTCCAGATGGGGTCTCACCAACTGTCTGTACAGAGGGATAACAACTTCGTGTTTTCTGCTGCAGATGCCTCTCCCTATACATCCCAGTATACCCCCAACCCAGTATATTATGCTGGTGATTTGTTGCTTTTTATAAAATGGGTCAAAAATTTCAACTATCCTGATTGGCTAAGCATGAGTCTTACCCGTGTCCTTATACAGCCATATCATGCCAACCCGCACTACATCAAAGCAAACTGACACAGCACAGCTGTAGTATCAATCTTCTCTCACACCCACTATCAAGAACAGTGATCTCCTTAGCTGAGCCATCTCAACAAGTTGCATAGTGCCGAACGTGAGCTGTGGCGACAAACTCATACTGACAGTAAAAAAAAAAAAAAAATGAACATCACATGAAAAGACACCCTAATCATTTTTTTTTACTGAAGCCTCACCACTATTTCTTCATCTGGTTCCCCTCTGTATTTTAAACAAAGCAAATTAGTTAACAAATGCAGTTTGAAAGGCAACTACAGCCCCTGTCATCCAGCGGTCTTAAAATAAAATATGACCCTGCTTGTCCACTGCTATATTAGTCCAAACTATGAAACACTTTTTTAAAAATCCTGTATCACGAACCAGCCCACCGTTACAAGGAGAATCCAGGAAGCGCTGTGAGAAAAGCGCTAACTACAGCGGTTCCAGTGAGACACGCCCGTTCTCACTCAAACTGATGGTCAGTGTAAGGTAAACGGCTGCTGGGGGATTTCAAGCAAATAGCACAGTTCATGCTTCACTTAAAATGAAAAAAGTAGACTGGATGGTGTGATATTAAAGTCAACGCTGTGCTCAAAAATTCGTAGGGAGTCCTGTACTGCTGATAAACACGTGAAAATACATAAACATGGGGACTATTTTTTGTATTTTAGTCATTAAAACCTCTTTTTTTTGATCTTTCTGACATATTTTTTTTTTTGTTAATAATTACTTGAGGGGCCCATTTTATAAGCACAATAAGACACTCCAAGGTGTGGGTTATGGCCTGATAACAGCACTTCCCAGGTGCTAAAGGCACTCGGCGCAAGCGCCTCATGCCTCATAACGCACCTGGGACGTGCTCTTATCAGGCCATAACCCACACCTCGTCATGTCTTATTGCTGGCATATCACCAGCCCTGACTCTTGGTTAAGGTCACTGGAGCACTGCCTCTATACCATTGAACAGGTTTCTAGCTATAAGATTAATCCACAAAAAACAGAGGTCTTAACAGTACATTTTTCCCCTTCTTCCCGCCTGCAGCAACGATATCCATATAAATGGAATCAATACCATATAAAATATGTTGGTATCTACCTGACACCAGACCCTGCAAAATTTGCCTCACAAAATTACACAACATTAATAGAATGGATTAAATCCTATTTACAAATTTGACATCATCTCCCCTTTAACTTTTAAGAGTATTGTACAAACCATTCAAATGAATGTCCTGCATTGAAGGCTTTATTTATTTTAAAATATTCCATTCCTGACCTCAAAAGGGGAGTTTTGTAAGTGGGACAGGATAATTTCCTCTTTTTGGTAAGGGAAGTGCCCTCAAGTTGCCCTAAGGAAAATGCAGTTATCTAAGTCTTGGGGGGGAGGGGGTCCAGCACTATCTAATTTACAAAATTATGCAATGGCGTCCCTTCTTGCTCATATAACATGCTGGTTTCATCCACTTGCTCGAGCCCCTTGTGAGTTCAGGTTGAGCATAGTTTGTCCCCATCGTTCTTGATAAAACAATGATTTTTCAACCGAATAGGGATGACCCTGTGCTAGAACCATCTATTTTCACAGCAGATCTATTGAGACACTAGAGAGTTTTTTTGACTAAATCAGAAAGCAGCCTAGGGGTGAGATGGATTGGAATCCTGGCCCTGGACCCGGCTTTCTTTCTGGCAAGGCTAGATCATAAATTCCATTCTTGGTGGAGATTAGGTCTTACCCAGGTTAAACATTTTTAACATGATGGGACCGTCAAGTCCTTCTTGCAATTACACACAGAATTTCATTTAATGAGTTCTGACTATTATAGATATTTACAGATCAGATATTTTTTGAGTAACACTATTGGTGTCAGTGTTGATCGTCAGGCTATTGTTTCACTTTTTAATTTGCGCTTGCAAATGCAGCGGGAGGTTCCCCCACCCACCTTATTTCCTGCAGCTACCGAGCTCTTTGTGATGTGCTTACTCCAATAATGGATGTTGTTCAATCCAGTTGGGAGGCAGAACTTTCTGTTGAACTCACTCCGGAGTACTGGAAATGGATATGGAGTAGACAGTATCAAACAACAAGCTCATATATCTGGTGTGAGTATGGCTGGAAGGTAGTGTCCTGCTATTTTTGCACCCCACAAAAAACTGTGAAATTTCACATCTCTTGGGACTCGTCCTGTTGGAGAGGCTGTGGCTGTGAGGTATCCACACACAACACACACACACACACACACACACACACATATTTTGGTCATGCCCTGTGTTAGCCCCTTTCTGGCAGTCGGTCGAGCTGGATTTGACGGAGACGTTTCCTGATTTGGGACCTTTGGCACCAGTAATAGCGATTTTATTACATTTTCCCCCCTGAAATCAAACAGAAGCAGTGCCTTTACCTACTTAGAGTCCTACTAGTGGCAGCTAAAAAAGCACTAACCAAACTATGGCTACAGCATCCTCCACCACAAATGAAACAATGGGAGGATATTATTTATGATATTTATTAAATGGAATGAATGACTGCTCACTTACAAGACAGATTACTGATCTTTATGAACAGATGGACAATTTGGTTCCTGTATGTTTCTAACCACAGGTCTGATGTAATTCCTTAATTGAGTCGGAGCTATTGTGGAGATGAACACAGTCTAGTCAGTCCCTTAGAAGTCTGACCGTCTGGTCCAATGTTTAGATGGGGGGGCCTACATTATTCTTGATGTTGTGCCTCCACTTTAGGCTCTCCCCCCCAACTCTTATATAGATTCCAGTATTATAAATGTCTATGAGGAATTAATCTATATGTGTTGCTGCTATGAATGACCTAACAGAATTGTCTAATGTATGTACCACTTAAAACCTTAATGAAAAGAAAGCTTAAAAAAAATAACTTTGTATATTGTAAAAAAGGCTACAAAGTTGCAGTCTCTGGCATTTTCCCCATCCCATGAGCTTCCAACAAAAAGAACTACACTATAGCCAGAATCAGTGTGTGCCTTATTAACTGGTGCAGTAGGGAAGGTATCTTGTTTATCAATCATTGGGATACCTTTGTTAATAATAAGACTTTATTTTCTAAAGATGGCCTACATTTGAATAAATTAGGGGTGAAGTATCTACTTCCAGACAGCACTTAACAGTTTGGATTTAAAATAATCACTCTGTTAGAGTTGTTGTGTTAGCACTTTGTAACTATACAATGTAACCAATTTCTTGTCTCTATATATACTGTACTCTTCTGTTCATGTTCACCACTGATTCCCTTTAACCTTTGTTATGTCATATGTACCTGACTGACTTGGAACCTTTGTAAACAAACCCTTGGCTCAAATGTATTAATCTGAAACTGAAATAAACAAATAAATAAATAATCTCATGTTGGAAAACTTGTAGTCTTTCTGGGATAATTCGTAAAACATGTCTCCATAGTATGCCTAGGTGTACTATTAATAGGAAGGGGTAAACAACATTAAGGGATGGCTATTGAATGCTCGCAGTTCAAATAACAAATCTGATGATCTTTTAGCTACAGTACTTGTGAACTGGAAAAAACAGATATTTTTGCAGTAATAGAAACATGGTGGACCAGTACTGAAACTTGGGGCAGAACTATTCAGGGTTATGAACTATTCTCCTCCATTAGAGAGACTAGAAAGGGTGGAGGGCTTGCTCTATGTATTAATCCTGCATTGCTCCCTAGTGACATGACTCAGAAAATTAGAACATCACAGCTGACTGAATCCCTATGGATAAATATAGTTACTGACAAATCAGATAACCTCATCCTGGGACTTTGTTATCAACTACCAGACTCTGCCTCTAATGTTACTTTGGAAATTTTAAAAGAGTTAGAGGTTGTGGATGATTTAAGGGAAGTCATCTTTATGGGTGGCCTTAATTTTAGTGTCATAGACTGGGTCCACAAAACAGCTGCATCCACACTAAGTAAGCAATTCCTTACTACTTGTGAAGAACTTAACATGTATCAGCATGTACTAGCCTCTACACACAATCAGAACATCTTAGATATCGTACTGAGTTCAGAAAATGTTGAAATTAAAAACTGTACAGTAGAAGCACCATTAGGCAATAGTGACCATAATATGGTCAAATTTGAATTAGGTGTGGTTTATACTAGTTCTAATAATCTAAAGGAAACATTTATCTATAAAAAAGCGAACCTAACAAAAGTTAATGAGGAATTAGTAAGATAAACGGGAGTGATTTGCTTAGTGATTGCTCGGTAGACACTATGTGGACTAGGCTAAAGACTACAATATTGGATATTGCAAACAAACATATTCCATAGATCAAAAATTATAGAAATAATAGGATTACACCAAAATGGTTATTAAAGAAAGTTACAAAAATGATAAACAGGAAAACAAGGTTATACAGGAAATATTTACTACAAGAGATCATAGTAAGATGGGAAGCTTTTAAGAGAGCACAGAAGAGATATAAGGTTGTTATTAAATAAGCTAAGATGAGCCAGCCCGGTGGCACTGAGGGTTGAGGTGCTGGATGCCACAACTCACACCACGCCGGCGACCCGGGTCCGGGAACGAGCTCGGGCCATCGGGGGTCGGCAGGGGAGGACTGGGATTGAGCATCTGTAGACTGCTCTCCCAGTCCTGGGGTGGGTTGGGGAATCTCGCCGCATTGTAGCGGCTCCTGGGGATGCTCGGGAGCACTACTAGTGCTGGCGATCTGGAGGGGGAACGCGGCGGGTGTCAGCACATTCTGCCCGGACATCATTGCACGTCTGCATTCCAGGGGACCAATCAGGAGGAAAATGGCTGGGTGTGACCGTGCAGCTTGATGGCCATGCTTCAAGCCGCCTGGAGAACTTTGGCAGAATCCTGTCAGAGAGGGTCCGGGGCTATGCTGGCAGGCTGAGGCAGAGGGGGAACTCTCCAGCGGGATGGCAAGATGGCCTTCCCAGATCCTCCTGGGTGCAGTTTGAGCTACCCAGTTCTCCGGGCGGGCGGAGCCGGTGGCTGGATGCCCCAAGCCGGTAGTGTGCCATAGCAGGTGGAAGAAAGCATTACATGATAAAAAAAAAAGCTAAGATGGTCTGCATCTATCCAGGAGGGGAACCAGGATCCTAGGTGATAGGTTTAAATGCTTCATTGGCAAGCCTTTAAACTAGCCAAGGGGGGAGGCACTGAAAAGGAGAAGAGAAATCCTAGCCCCCCAAAAGAAATCAGGGTAGTTAGTGAGGTAAACACCAAGACAGAGCAGTCAATAGGGAGAAGGGCAGGGTTAAATGGAGAAAAAGACAAAGGCAGTAAGGACAGGGATGGGGCAAAAAGAAATAAAGCCATAAAAAAAATGGAGGGTAATGAGTACCAATGCCCGTAGTCTAGGTAAAAAGCTCCCCGAAATGGTGGCCTTGGTGGAAGAGAGATGCCTGGATATCATGGCAGTCACAGAAACATGGTACACAGAGAACCATGACTGGGATGTCAACATACCAGGGTACACAATCTATAGGACGGACAGGGAGGGAAGAAGAGGAGGAGGAGGAGGAGGAGGAGGAGGAGGAGTAGCTCTCTATGTAAGGGAAGGGATCAAAGCAACAGAACTAAAGGGTAAACAGGGAGGAGAGGAGGCACTGTGGGTCACCCTGGAGATGGAAATGCACCACTATCCGCACAGGGGTTGTATAAAGACCCCCATCTCAGGAGAGGAAATGGACAAGGAAATGATAGAAGGCATCCTTAGGATGGCAGAAAAAGGGGAGATATTGCTGATGGGGGACCTGAATATGCCAGATGTTAACTGGAGCACCTTTGCTGCAGCCACATCCAAGAGCAGGGCCATTCTCGATGCCCAACAGGGGGCATGCCTCAGACAGCTAGTTTTGGAACCCACTCGGGAGGGAGCAATCTTAGACCTTGTACTCTCAAATGGGGACAGAGATCGGATCTCCGATCTTGAAGTGGGTAGCCATCTGGGAACAAGTGACCACCAAACAGTGTGGTTCACGATAAACTTAGCTGTAGAGTCAAGCCATACAAAAGTGAAGGTACTGGACTTCAGGAGGGCTGATTTTGTCAAAATGGGAGAGTGCTTCAGAAAAGCACTAGCAAACAGGCAAGAAGGTGGGGTGGAGCAACAATAGGGAAACATCAAAAACCACCATCATAGAGGCAACAAGCCTTTGTGAGAAGCAAATAAATCAAAATGAAAGACAAAAAACACTATGGTTCTCAAAAGAAGTGGCGGGGAAGGTTAGGGAGAAAAAGATAGCATTCAGGAAATATAAGGAAACACAGAAGGAGCAGGACAGAGAACTGTACCAGTTAAAGCATAAGGAAGCGGTGTACGCAGTCAGAATAGCAAAGGCCCAAACCGAGGAAAAGTGAGCCAACTCGGTTAAAAAGGGGGATAAAACCTTTTTATAGGTATATTAGGGAGCAAAGAAATTCTAAGGTAGGGATACTGAGGCTGAATACAGAGGAAGGTGGTTGGGCAGACAGCGACAGTAAGAAAGCAGGGGTACTGAACGAATACTTCTGCTCAGTATTCACAATGGAAGAGCTGGGGAAGATACCTAATCCAGTCAATAGAAGCACTCTGGATGGGGAGGGGGGGTTGATATTAGTCCTTTCACAGAAGAAAGGGTTCTGAAAGAACTCTTAAAACTGAAGGTGGATAAAGCAATGGGGCCTGATGGGATTCACCCCAAAATTTTAAAGGAACTGAGGGAAGAACTAGTAACACCAATGACTACCCTTTTTAATAAATCATGGGAGGATGGTGTGGTACCTGAGGACTGGAGGAGGGTGGATGTGATTCCCCTTCACAAAAGTGGGAGCAAGACAGAGGCAGGAAACTACAGACCTGTCAGTTTGACCTCAGTGGTAGGGAAAATGATGGAATCACTTCTGAAGGAAAGAATTGTTGAGTACCTAGAGGCCAGTGGGGCACGGGACCCAAAGCAGCATGGGTTCAGAGCAGGAAGGTCATGTCAGACAAATCTAATTGATTTCTTTGACTGGGTGACCAAAGTAGTAGACCAGGGAGGGGCTGTGGACATGGCCTACCTAGACTTTAGCAAGGCATTTTATACAGTCCTGCACAAGAGATTAATAAACAAATTAGCCAGCCTGGGAGTGGGTCCCAGGTTGGTATCCTGGGTAAAACACTGGCTGGACAACAGGACACAGAAGGTAATAGTAAATGGAGTCCACAGTGAAGAAAGGGGGGTTACTAGTGGGGTACCGCAGGGTTCAGTACTGGGGCCAGTCCTTTTTAATGTCTTTATAAGTGATGTTGCAGAGGGACTGGAAGGAAAAGTATGTCTCTTTGCAGATGACACAAAAATCTGCAACAGGGTTGATATGCAAGGTGAGGTGGAAAGGCTGAAAAGGGACTTGGCAAGGTTGGAGGAATAGTCAAATGTATAGCAGCTTAGATTTAACGCAAAGAAGTGCAGAGTAATGCACCTGGGAAACAAAAACCCAGGGGAAGAGTACACAATGGAGGGTGAGATACTGACAAGAACAAAAATGGAAAAGGACCTTGGGGTAGTCAAATCAGATGACCTAAAGGTGGGCCAGCAATGTAAGAAGGCAGTAAGGAGGGCTGGGGGGATACTGGGATGCAAAGGAGAGGCATCACCAGTAGAAAACAGGAAGTTGTTGGCCCTCTGTACAGACAGTTGGTAAGACCACATCTGGAGTACTGTGTACAGTTCTGGAGACCCCATCTCCGCAAAGACATAGACAGGGTGGAGGCTATCCAGAAGAGGGCAACCAAAATGGTGCAGGGTCTGCAACAGAAGACATATGAAGAAAGACTAAAGGAGCTTAAGATGTATAGCCTTGAGGAAAGGAGGGAGAGGGGACATGATACAAACTTTCAAATACCTCAAGGGAATCAACAAAGTCCAAGAGGGTAGCATCTTTCAGAAAAAGAGATGTGCAAGAACAAGGGGGCACAATTTGAAGATAGAGGGGGGACAGCTCAGAGGTAATGTGAGGAAGTATTTCTTCACAGAGAGGGTTGTAGATGCATGGAACGGCCTTCCTGAGGAGGTCATAGAGTCAAAAACAGTAGGGGAATAAAAGAATGCATTGGACAGACATAAGGCAATTCTAAGGGGGGGTAGGAGGAAGTAGGCTGTTGGTTAACTAGGATCTGCAGCTTATCCATTAGGTAGAGAAATGGGCAGACTAGGTGGGCCAAGTGCTCCTTATCTGCCATCAAATTCTATGCTTCTATGTTTCTATGTAAGATATCAACCGAAAAGACTTAAGCAGCACAAGCAACTAAAACTAACAGTAAAATGTTTTATAGCTATATTAATTCGATGAAAAGCCCTCAATGTAAAGTTGGTCCCCTATCCATTGATAGTGTTACTATCAATTCTCCTCAGGAAATGGCAGATAAACTAAATGAACATTTCTGTACGGTCTTCGCCAATCACAACTCTAGACTGATGGTTAGTATTGCCTCTTTAAAGATAGGATATGTCTGGCCCGGTGGCACAGAGGGTTAAAGCGCAGGCACCTTAGCTCTCACCACGCTGGCGACCTGGGTTTGGGAACAGACTCGGGTGGTGGGAGTTGGCAGTGGAAGGGGAAGGATCGAGCATCCGTGGGACTGCTCTCCTCCCCTGGGGTGGGTTGGGGATGCATGGCCATTCTGCATCAGCACCCGGTGGAGACCAGGAGCATTGCAGAGGGATCGCCATAAGGGGAACACCAGATAAAAACAGAAATACTGCTCTGGGGACTGGCCAGATGATGGCTGCTGGCCCAGGACACCTCCGAAGACTCCCAGAGGCCACACAAAGCCTCAGCAGTGCCCGGGACTGAAGGAAAGAAATAGTGTGCTGGTTTCCTCCGGCCGATGCCTTCCCCCTTGGAGGAATAGTGACCCACCCGGTACAGGGTTACGCTGGGCTATCCCGAGGTTGGCTGCAGATTTGAAGTAAGGTGGCTTGTGTGGGAGATAGTAGGAGGAATGTCTGAGGGGTAATGGTAGTCCAAAGGAGAGGTAGCTCCTGAGCATGGCAGAGGGTAAAATAGATAATTCAAAAAAAAAAAAAGATAGGATACTGTCTGAATTAGGTGATCTTGATATTATCAAGCATGGGGTCTCTAAGGGCAGGTTGGTGGTGACTAATTTAGTATGCTTTAATAAATCAGTCAGTCATTGCTTAGACTGCAGAGTACCATACAATGTAATATTTTTGGATTTTAAAAAGGCCTTCGACTCAGTGCCTCACTGGGCTCTGATCAAAAAAATGGAGAACTTGAATGTCCACCCAATATTATTGTTTTGGTTATTTAAGTGGCTGGCTGATCATACACAATGAGTATCACTATAAGGACACCACTCTAACTGGAGACCTGTGTCAAGTGAGGTTCCACAAGGATCTGTTTTATCCCCTTTAATTTTCCAGATATTTGTTGCAGATCTAGCCACAAATCTTAACAGTTGGGTAACAAAGTATACAGATGACTGCAAATTAGATGATCAATGTAATACTTCCTTTGAAATCTGTCAAATTCAGGATGATTTCGACAAACTTTCCTGAAGGGTGGATAAATGGGAAATGCATTTTAATATTGACAAGTGTAGTGTAATGCATTTCGGCATACACAGCCCTAAACATGAATATTTTCTTTGCCGGAAACTGAAGTAAATCGCAGCATAAAAGAGATTTAAGGGTTACTATTTCTGACAATTTTACATTTAATAAACAGATTACAGACCTCATTAGTAAAACTAATAAAACATTGTGGGCTATAAAGTGGAATATAAAGTCTAGAGATCAGTCTGTATTACTACTATTATATAAAGTATATTTCACTCACATCTAGATTTTGCATCACAGTTTTGGTGCCCATATCAGAAGGGTGAGATTACACGTACTGAGAAAGTACAAAGAAAAATTGCAAAACATATAAAGGTCATTGGTGATATTAGTTATCAGGATAGGTTAGAGACACTTTAACCGATATCACTGGAAATTAGAAGACTGCGAGGTGACCTATTGTTTACATGGGATGTTCTTAAAGATCAGTACTTAATGTCTGAAATAGGACATGATTTTAAACAAATAGTAGTAGAAGCCAGAGGACATCCCTTGTAATTTGCATGTCCCAGGTTCAATTCTATAAGGTGAGAGTACTTTTTCTCTCAGGGAATTGCCAGGCCTTGGAACTTGCTTCCCTTGGAAGTAGTAATCAGTGAGATCAAATCCACATTCAAGAATAGGCTTGATGAGTTTTTGCTTTCTGGGAACAAGATTACTTATTAGGGGTGACTGATGGGAGCCTACATGGGCTGTGCCTTTTGCTCCTTACCTCTTACCTCAGTGAATCTTAGAGAATGTGGTCTCTTTGAGAAGTTCCCACCACCAGCTGGGTCGCTGTCTTCTGGACCAGCTACAGATGGTGCATCAAGCCTCCTGATAACCTTAAGTAATGAGCCCCAAAATAAGAACTAGTTGTCCTGAAAGAATGTCCAGAAAAAGGCAGCATGGAGCAGCTTGGCAGATGCACAGGCAAGGCAATGCAAAGCAGAAATGAACCAAAAAGCATGGTGCGCATGAAACTCAAAATGTCAGAAAGCAGAGTAAAGTGCACGGTGTTCATTTATTCTAAACAGGCCATACAGAAAAAAACACCCAACACTTTGAATCTGACTATTCGTCCTCGGAGGGGTAGGGAAACCCTGCTGGTACTGTATCCTACTTACATAGCAGCAGGTTTAAAGGTGTAGTGCACTTAACCTTGAAGTAACCCCTCTTCACAGTAAGACCCCATACTACAGCGATTAATAAAATTCCAATAGTACGATTCACAGTGTATCTCCTTCAAAAAGTGAAACATTTTAAGAAAAACTAAACAAATGCTGGGATTTAATCAATTATGTAGATTATGATAAATAATGCAAATCTAATTTGCTCCAGTTTATAATCTTTTATAGTTTTTAAAATATATTTCAATGATAGACTGCTAAGATATGACCTGTAGTAGGAGTAAGACATAAGAAGAAAGACAAAATAAATAAAATTAATGGAATACTTTCAATTTTGTGCTGATTTTAAAGGATGTGAGATGTCTACAAAAATGGCACTATGTCCCAGTCATCATTAAAATGTTCAGGTGAGAATGCTCCCTGTGTGAAGATGAGTCTGCTTTCTCATTGGAGAAGAATCTGGACTCTGTTACCTCCATGTGGATGTAGAGGGATATGGTAAATACCCATGATGTGGAAGTCACATTGGTCTGAACCATGTACAGCACACTACACCAAAGGATCCCAAGTGGAATGTCACTTCTTTTGTTCAAAACTGAGAGAACATTTTCTCGGATGCACTCCTTCATTGGTTGTGTGGCACAACCAATATAGAGTTTGGGACATTCACACCATGAGGCATAGATGGCAAAGGGAGAGTGGCAGGTTATTAGATGATCAACTGATAACTCCTTGAGTTTGATGGACTCAGAAAAGTGTTATCATGTGAGCAATAACTGCATGCATTACACATTACACATTTGTGGAAACCAACCCTTGGGGCAAGCCTAGTGAGTAATATTGTTTCTGGTGTGTTTTAGAAGTGACTATGCACTACCAAATCCTTAATATTCATGCCTCTAGGATAAGCTACCCTGGGGCAATCACCAGCTTCTACTATCAGATCTGGATCTGCATGAAGGACATGCCAATACTTCTTCAAAGCACTAGTCGCCCTGAAGAAACTGAATTATATTCAGTGATAAAGTTGACCTTCTGACTGCTATCCTTAGAACAAACCCTAGGGACCAGAAGTTCTATTCTATCTCTTTTTCTCACCTTTCTGTGACATTGTTAAATATAGCTAGGTCATGCCCATGTTAAATGAAGCGACAGTACAGATCTGCCACTTGATGATCAAAGGTAAAGAGGTCTGAACAAATGTTGTGTAACTACACTAATTGTTGGTATGGGATCTCTATAATCTGGTGCTGGGGATGGGAGTTGTCTGACCTTAACAATATATTACTAGAAATGGGTTTCTGTAGCCTATTTTGTTATTATCTCATCTTCACGTCCTGTGATTTTCAGATGCAGGAAGGTTATTGTGTTCTGGCTCATTGTACAAGTAAAGTTTAGATTAAATTCATATTTATTGATGTGTCTCAGAAAATTGTCTGCTTCTTCAGATGAACCATTCCAAATACACAATGTATCATCAATAAAATAGTCCCAATACTGAATCCCGTCCACAGGTGGGTTGCTAATGGGGTTCTAGGTGGCTATCACCTCCTACCAAACCATAAGTAGGCTGGTGTAAGAAGGAGCCATCAACAACCACATGGCCATCCCACATACTTGCAAGTACAATTTGGAATCAAAAGTGAAATAGTTCGAGGACAGGATCAGATCGAGAATATCTGTGATGAATTCTGGTTCAGCTACACTTACAGGGTTGAATTTGTCCATGAAAAAGGCACCACATTTACACCCAGAGGATGTTTGCTGCTGGTGGAAAGTAAAGTCACATCAGTGGTGAGTCACAAGTATCCAGCATCCCATTCCAGGTGTTCAAGGGGCTCTAGAAATGCCACTGTATCTCTTCAGTACAATAGTACCTGCACCACTAAGGTATGAGAAACGCATTGATAAATGGTGATAGATTCTCAGTAAGAGACCCAATAGATGAAACAATTGGTCTCCTTGGTGGGTGCTGTAGATCCTTGTGCACCTTGGAGAATGCATAGAAGGTAGGTACTATAGGAAACTGCTGTGGAATTTTATTCCAATTTAGTAATGCTGTCTGACTCTAGGGATCTAGACAAGAAGCTGTCTATACGTTCCTTAAAGGGATCACTCTGTAGTGGGTGTTAGTATTCAAGGTTAGTAAGTTGACTCAGGATCCCTTTTCTGTAATCACTACCATCCATAATAACAACAGCACCCCCATATCAGCTGGTTTTATAACAAGATATGTCATGTCTAGGGATGTGAGTTTGTCACAGGAAAAAGTGACAAAAGTCATGGTTTGGTCATGGGCACTTTTTAAAATATTTACGGGGTGGTAGTGGACAAAAGTGCAAATGTCATGGCGAAGTCACAGGCACTTTTTTAGTGACATGCAATGCTAGTAAAGTCAGTTAAGACACAAAACAAGACATACAACAATATCTTAGCAACAAATTATTGAATTTATTGCTTTTTCATACTGTTTAAGGAAAGTGTTCACATCAAGTGCCATTTGGCCCAGGTCATACATCTTTAAGGATATATTCTTGTTGTTATATAAAATTTATGTGTTGTTCTGGTTCGTAGTCCAGAATTAATACATTTCATACATTACATTACTTCTGTTCTGTACAGTAAGGAACAATAGTGCTAAAATCTAAAGTGTTACCAACCACAACTTGTGGCCAAAGTTCCAAACCAATCCCAACCTGTCTGCTGTGCCCTGAAATAACAGGAGGAACAGCATTACTTGTATACGAATATATTTGTTCCTTAAATTACTGTTCACAGGGAGGTCAATCAAAACAAAGTGACATGCTAGCAGTAGGGCACATCTCAAATGTCACTGTGCAACACTCACAGTGTTGTATGATGCTGATGCAAAATGGACCTAGTAGGGCAGTATATTTCTCTCTGTCCGGGACCCTTCAGAATCAGTGAATCACAACAGAGATAGATAGGATAGATCTGGTCCACAGCACACAGTTAATGTCACTGTAATGTGAGTGTCAGTTTTACCAACCACAGCATACCAATTTCATGTAACACATTCAAATATTTGTTCCTGAGAGGAACAGTAAAATGTAAGTGAATGCTTAACTTGTTGGAATCAACTCCAGCATGTACAACATGAAAGAAGTGAAAGAAAACAAACGATTGATTTGGACCCAGCTGCTATTTTTTTTCCAGGTAACAGCAGGTCAACTCTTACCAAAATATATGTGGCATTTATTAACTCACGCAAGACCCTCTTAAACAATACAGCATATACTGTAGGCAGAGCTGTTGAAGATCCAGAGACAGGAAAGACAGACCCCCCCCCCAAAAAAAAGGTTAAGACCACCACTTAAGTACCTGCTAGATGTCCGATTAACTGGTGGTGACCAACCTAGTCTGCAGCCTGAACAAGAAAAGATTGTTGGGATGTCAAAGCTGTGTCTTTCCTGCCTGTCTGCAACCCAGGTGCCACAACCTAAATTTTGCTTCAGCAACGTCTTGTAGCAAAGAGAGAGCATGTTTCAGGCATCACATACTGACAGAGTTCTGTCACTGAATTAACATGTTAGGTTTGCAGTGTTTAACTTATTTACTGCAACCTTAACATGTTAATTCAGTGACAGAGCTCTATCAGTCTGTATTGCCTGAAATGTGCTCTCTCTTTGCTACAAGAAGTTACTGAAGCAAAATTAAGGTTGTTTTGGCACTTGGGCTGCAGACAGGCAGAAAAGACACAGCTGTGATACAAAAGAATTTGAACCCTGTTGTGCAATTTCACTTTGCACATTAATTATTTACTTAAATAAATGTTCTGCTGGAAAATATTTTGTTAACATTTTCAAAGCCAATTCATTTTATGAAGTTGCGCATCAACACATCAACTCTTGTCTTGTAACATAGAAAATACTGTACACTACTTCCACAGTATTCCCAAAAATATATGAAACATTAGAGAACAGTAGTGACACCAAACACATTACATTAGTAAGATGCTTGCTTGTCCAGACAGTACTTGACAACATGCAGATGTGACAACATTACATGACTGCACTGAGATATTTGAGAATCCTCTCACATGCAAGTTGACCTTGAGCTGAAATGCTAACAGATCTGACACCATGAAATCATTTAATCATTCAATGACCTAAACAGAATTGGAATGGACCAGTCTTGCAGTGTACCCCACAACATCCCAACAGTTACTCAGTTTTTTAGAGTGAGAAAACAGTCCAAGCAGACTTTTGACAGCTTCTAAAGAATGATTCTGTGATTCATACTGCTGTCTTTCTCTTTACTGATTCTTCTGCCGCACCTCCCACTAACCTGTGGTCTCCAAGCACTCAAGCAGTAGTGTCCCACTAGATGCCGGTACATGACATAGACAAAGAACCTCTGTGCACAAGCACTGAGGCAATGGTTACCCCAAAGGGCATTTGGCCGAGAAGCCAAGTTTCAAAGAAATACAAAATCATACATGCCCCTACAATGCAAAGCATCATGGGCTGCATATGCAAATCACCACAGAATATTATGCTGGTTCAACTTTAAGCAGAAATGCATGGTGCTGAAAGGCCTCTCACACAGTTTGCAAAGGGTGCCAACAGAAGACATAGACATGTGTTTCGTCCTACCAGGACACATCAGTATGCCTCGTCTGTTTGACACCCAGTTGAACCAGCATAATATTCTGTGGTGATTTGCATATGCAGCCCACAATGCTTTGCATTGTAGGGGCATGTGTGATTTTGTATTACATGTACATAGCACAACATACAACATACACTGCTGTGCTCTTGAATGATGTTGTGACATCCCTCTCAGCATCTTTATTTGCATGGCAGTGTACCTGAAACAACATATGTTGAGATTGCCTCTGACACTGAGGAGAATAGACTAGTGCCAGCTGCATCTGTTAAGACAGTACTGTGTCTAAGAAAATCAAGAAATGAATGAATGACTGACAACACGACAACAACAACCTAATTTGCCTGTCAATAATTTAAGACTTGCATGGGGAAAAACTTTAGTACAGAAGCCCTGAGACCATCTAGGTAAAGAAAAAGTTCTGAGACATGTGACACTGGCACTCTGTGCTGCAGCAGCCAAAGCATTGTGTAGTGGGATGTCACTGTTATGCACGGCAAGCACAGGGCTTTATAGAAGAAGAAGATGAATACAACTGAGAGCCTGAGGTGCATCTCATAAAGTTTAGGTTCACAGGGTGGCATTCCATACACCTGATGTGGCAGTGACCACATCACTTCAGTCCATGCTACTGGGTGGGTGCTCTGGATTAAGTCATGTAAGCTTTGTTGCAGCAGCATATCCAGCATTTGGGGAAGCACTACCAGCTGCTCCATCTCTTAGTGCAAACAAACAACAACCTAGAGAAAGTCACAACTTGACATGCTCTTCCCAAACCTACATGTACATTGGACAACTTTGCAGTCTCAGATATGTGTGACAGAGAACATTTTTATGCTACCTATCCCTCGCACACATTTTTAAGATCTGCAGGTAACAACATGCCAAACAGTGGTGTGTTGAATTACCTGCACATCAAAGTGAACTTGAATACCTGACTTCAAAAAAATAACATGAAATGGCAGGCACGGACAACAGTGAAGCATATTTTGTTGTAAAAAACAAATAAAATTAGCCCCATCTTATCTATGTTGAGCACAAAACAGCTACTGACTTACTTGGATTGTAGTCAGAGACATAGAAAACAATCACATTTTTTCAGAATTTGGAACAGTATGTTGTACATAGACAATTTTGAAGAACAAATTTGTCTGCTGTCATGCTGTAGTACATCACTATGTGTCAGTGGCTCAGTAGGTAGCACACTCACCTCTGAGACCGGGAGATCAGAGGGCTGTGGGTTCAGTTGCCACATCAGGCACTTGGGTTAATATCCCAGTACTGACACTGTAGTACAGCATGAGAGGGGTGCTGCACTTCTGAGGTGCCGTCTTTCGGATGAGACGTAAAAACTGAGGTCCCATCTGCCTGGATTGGTGGTAGTTCAGGTGGATGTTAAAGATCCCATGGCACTTAACGAAAAAACATAGAGGAATTTTCCCGGTGTCCTGGTCAAATTTCCCTCATTCACTAAAAATACCAGCAACAGCTTAATCTGATTCAAGGTTAGTTGGCATTCATCTGTATCCAGCTCCCCGGGTCGTGCCTGAAAATAGGCAGGATTTGTCTAGTGCACTTACCCGGTCAACAAAAGCTAAATAAATAAATATGCTGAAAATGAACGTTCAGCATCCATACTATTTACTGGTACTGAGAGGCAACAAAGTGCAATTTGGGACAGTTCTGGGAATCGTTCAGACATACTTTTCCAAAAAGTAATCATGTTGTCACAGTTAACCTCTTTTAAAAAATCTCTGCATGCCCGAAATTCTATTTTTGCTTTAATGTTCTCCTCAAATAATGGTATGCCATCAAACACGCTATCTTCAGTCATGTTGAGCCATTTTGCTCTGCTAGGGTCAAACATACGACACGCTCTAAAAAATGAAGCCGCTGGCTGACAGAACCTGGAATGCGTATCTTCTGCAATGTATGACTTTATTTTATTTGCACATTCAGCTAAAGCTTTCTTTGCTAGTCTATGTGCACACTGCTCAGAACTAGTCTGTACCCAATTGGCTAAATCTGTTAAATCGTCAATTACTTTGTGAGCTAGAGGAACTGCTGCTTCATAACTTAATGCCTGCATTATTCTAGGAGTATACTGCAGCATAATCTGCAGATCACCCTTAACTGCATCAGTCCGTGCTAACTCAACAACATCCTCAATAGCAGCACTGTCATCTGCATCTTCTCCAAAGAAATCCACATATTCCTGAAGATGTGAGGAATGATACAAAGCAGCACTAAACTAGCTATTCCAATGAGTAATTACTGGAGCTGGTGGAACACAGCCATTTTTTACCACTGCCCACCAGAAACTGACGAAATCTCGCTTAACGAGCTGGGCATGCAGTAAAAGTACATTTTACAGCTGTAATGAAACTATAATTACTGGCCACAATTTTTTCCCATAGACAAACCGAGTTATAATTTGCCGTTATAACTACGCGCCACCTGTGTCTAGACTGGTCAGCAATTTTTTCCATAGGCTGAACCAGTTATAATTGGCAAACACGCGCCACTTCAATTAAACTAGAGCCACATCCTTATTAGCTCTCCGCTTCTCATGGGCGGGCTAAACACATAACAAACATGGCGGCTCCTCGTCCGGCTTACCGAGGAGCTGCCACAGATCAGCCGTCACACCGGAGATCGTCTTTTCTTGCACAACCTCTTCTTTTCTTTCAAAACCTCTTATCTGGTTGATCCTGCTATCCATAACCCGTACAGCCCGAGAAATGCCTCCGAAACAGAGCACCACGTTGGAACGGCTCCGAAGCACTTAACAGAGGTAAGCGCTGTTGCAGCAAGTGAAACAAAAATCAACCAAAGCACAAAGAAACACTTGTAAAAAAGGAAAAGATGCCTAACAAACAATCTCATTTTCTAATAAAGATGCTCTGTGTGTGTGTGTGTGTGTGTGTGTGTGTGTGTGTGACAGTATGTGTGTGTCTGTGTGTCAGTGAATCACAGACAAGCAGCATCAATCTGGGGAAAAAATTGCTGACCAGCAATTATAAAAATTAAAGTAATAGGCAGGTGGTTATTTATGAGAATTTTACACAAACTCTCGGTGTGGGATGCCTATATAAACCCCTCGGGCTTCGCCCTCGGGGTTTATGGGGCATCCCACACCTCGGGTGTGTGTAAAGTTCTCCTAATAACCACCTGCCTATACATTATTCTCTATGTTAACCAGTTTAAAATTGTTCCGCCAAATGTCACCAAATAAACTGAGCAAATGGGCTGTATAAGTGACATGTATCCCATTCAAAAACAAGTTCTTCAAGCTACTGTTCCATGCTTTGTACATATATGCAGCACTATCTGTCACAAAAGCTGAAACCTTATCAAAAGGAACGTCATACTTCTGAAGCACATCTATGACAGCCTGACTAACAGTTTTATAATTAGTTCTCTCCAGTATGACACAGTCAAGCAAAATAGCTGACAGCACTGTTTCACTTGAATTTGTTGTAGTGGAGCCGGAACTGTCACCCTCATCAGAAGTTTTAACTGTTGGTACAACAAAAACATTAAACACGTATCTATCTTCAGCATCTGTGGTTTCATCACATACAATACTAAGCCCACTACACATCTGAAATTGTTATTTTATAGCAAATTTGTGACCCTCAAACACTTTTGATAAATAAGATTGTCTCAGCTGATGGGATGTGGGGATTATCCCAATGTATTTCAGCCCATTTTCAAAGTAGGACTTGAGAGATTTATTGTCAAGAACGTGCAATGGAATATTGGCTGCTGTAAAAGCTTCGGTTAATTTGTAAAGCTCCATTCTTCTATGTAACTGTTCCTCAGTTGAATTTCTAAACAGTTCAGTCACAGTTTTTGGTTTTTTTACGCCTTGCAACTTTGCTTGCTCTACACTTTTGCATTTCCTCTGATGCACTGTACTACCCAAATGTTTGTCACAGCTTGCCTTTCTTGAGAAATCCACAGGCACATTGCATGTAGAACAAAAGAGTTTGCCATCACGCTCATGAAAAACATTACTAGCATACTGAGCACAGCATCCATTTGCACTCTTTTTTGAAATCTTAGATTTGACGTATTTGTCACAAGAATAATTTCTCCCCCCCAGATGTTGTGCAGCTACCTCCATTTTCAAAAACTGTCTGCCTCAGTGATTCCACTGATTCTGATCCTGACTCTGAGATTCAATTTGAAAGTTGAAAATTAAATTACAGTACTACTACTACTGTACTTTAAAATGTTTCTATGCACAAAACATTCAGCTGTAGACAGTATACAGCATACAGTACTACATACTCAACATGCTCGCAGTCTCGAAATGATCACAATCTAACAAATAGCTGGTGCTCTGTAAATTGACAGTCTAGATCACACAGTTTCATGAAATAAATGTCTATCTATAAAACTGTCTCTGTGTCACAGTGCTGTTTTAAATGACAGCTCTGTCTCAACAACTGGTGGTACAGTACAACAGATCACTGTGTACTGCCAAACTTATCTGATGTTGATCCTCTTCTATTTAGTGTCTTCTTTGAAGGATGAGGGAGTCCGTGAGATGGATGGATGGAGGATGGATAGTCACTTCAGGCCAACACCCAAACTTCTTTTGCTGATCTTCTGATCTGTGATCTTGATCGTCACCATTGCAGTCTGTCTCTTCACTCTGTAACAGGTGGTACCACCACATCCCAAGTTATGAGCTTCCCCCCAGACGAGGCTTGCTAGGTGGAAAAAAAACAAAGGAGACCATTACTTGCTTTGCTGAGGTGAGAAACACAAAATGGAAATAGCAACAGCATGAATGGCACAGATCTTCATGTCACGGTGAGTGAGCCACCCATGCCCAGATTGTGGAGTGCAGCGTAAAAGGGAGACATTTCAGTGACAGCAAACTGAGGTGGCATGCATGGCAGGATGGGTTTTGTTGGGCTAGGATGTAAAACCCCAGCCCAGCAAAACTCACCCTGCCATGCATGCCACCTCAGCTCGCTGTCACTGAGATGTCTCCCTTTTAAGTTGCACTGTCTAGGCAGCAGCATACACCCCCAACCCCCACACACCACCATGGATCTGAGTGACCCAGGCCCAGATTACACTGCTGCACTTGTCCTGCTGAGGTAGGAATTCAGTCTGAGAAGGAGCCAGAAAACAGATAGCCCTGCACTGTCACCATGGATTGCTGCCACCTGCCTTTCTGTGTGAGCCAGACACCCATTAGGGGTTGGTGTGCTGCCCTGTCAGTGAGATTAACAGAGAGCTAAGTGAACTCCTGCCTGAGCAGGACAAATGCAGCAGTGTAATCTGGGCCTGGGTCACTCAGATGCATGGTGGTGTGCAGGGCACGTATGCTGCTGCCTAGACAGTGCAGCTTAAAAGGGAGATATCTTGGTGAACTGAGGTGGCATGCATGGCAGGGTGGGTTTTGCTGGGCTAGGATGCAAAACCCCAGCCCAACAAAACCCACCCTGCCATGCATGCCACCTCAGTTTGCTGTCACTGAGATGTCTCCCTTTTAAGCTGCACTGTCTAGGCAGTAGCATACACCTCCCACACACCACCATGGATCTGAGTGACCCAGGCCCAGATTACAGTGCTGCAGGAATTCATGTAGCTCTCTGTCAATCTCGGCGACAGGGCAGCACACCAGCCCCTCTTGGGTGTCTGGCTCATCAGAGAGCCAGTGGCACAACATATGGTAACAGTGCACGTTATCTGTTTTCTGGTCCAGATTACACTACTAGATTTATCCTGCCTGATAACCCTGTACTGTTACCTTGTGTTGCTGCCACTTGGCTTTCTGTGTGAGCCAAACACCTAAGAGGGTTGGTGTGCTGCCCTGTCACCGAGATTAACATAGAGCTAAGTGGCAGTAAAGTAAAGAATTTTCCACACAATACAAATCAGCTGCTTAACATGTAAGGAGTGTGTGTGGCCCGGACAAATACACAGGAACTATATTTTCTTTGCAAACAAGCTTGGGTTGCTGCTTAGAAAATCCAATTAACTGCACAGTGTCTACCCCCTCCCCACAACTGTTATAAAGAAGTGATCTTACCTTACTTTCACTGTGGTCTTCTCTTCTGTCCCTAGTCAGGTTCCTGGTCCAGTCCGTTGCTCCTGCGCTGTGATCCTGCTGCAGGTTAATGCAAGGCAGGTTAAGGTTTGCACAAAGGTCACTTTTTCTCAAGACCCTGACAGGATGAAGTATAGTGGGGGTGTCTCTCTGTGGAAATTCTTGCACTCCACCTCTCTTCAAGAACTGCTGCTCTTCACCTGCTGTTTCATCAGCCAAACATTTTCTACTGCATATTTTGCACTCTCTAAAGCCTCAGACTAAATTCCCTGCCCTTTGCTTGAAAGTGCTTCTTTTAGCAGCATGAAGTTAATCCAGAGCACCCACCCATTCAACTGATGTGCTTTCTTGATATGCTGTTTGAGCAGTGCTGTCCAATAAAGTTATTTTTATTTTATTCCTTCTCCCTTTGATAGCAGTTTCAATGCAAAACACGAGCAACAGCTCACAATTTCACTCTCCCCAGTCCATGAATTCAGTTTACCTGCTGCCTGTGGCTTTCTTACAGCCACACAAGCAAATCCTCCCTCAAATACAGATACAGGCACTTCATTCAGGGATATAAGAAGATCGTTTTTATTTTGTCCCTCCGCAAGTTCACTATCTAGCTCTTTTCTCAGACTGAACTCTCCATAAGTTCACTTTTTAGGCAGAGACTCCACAGGCCCACACATTCACTCTTTTGCCCTCCCAATTCAACACTTCACTGGCTGCACTGGCCTGGACTGTCTGTTACCTCCCCCTCCAGGCCACCAGCAATCTTCCCTTAAATGCAGGCAGTCAGAACGTCGTCCAATCGCATTTTTACTGTATTTGTCCACCAGAGAAACCACCATGAATCCTGGCTGTGTTACCGATGAAAATTGCTGCATGAACAGAGAAGATGGCACCAATATGTGAGTGCCTGTGTAGCGGCCGTTTCTTGAGGATCTAGAGTGTCACGCCACTCGTGCATGTGCATTCCAGATGGACAGCGCGCTACTGCATGCATGTGCAAAAGGGAAACTGGCAATAAGGCAAAAGTCACAGAGGCACCTGAAAATCATGGTTTCCATGACCTCCGTGATGGATTTACATCCTTAGGCATGTCCCTTAGTTCTTTTACAGCGTGTTTCTCCTCTGTTAGGTTTTGGAAGTCCCTTAGTATCAGTTCTTAGGATGTTTTCTGCACTTATTCGGGTCAGTTTTTCAAAGACTGCTATTGCTAGTGAGAAACCTTTTCCTGGACAAAATGCTGAACTTGGTTGAAACCCTTGTGAAATCCTGGACAGGTGGAGTCTCTTCATTTTCCAGTGTCTTGAATAGTTCGAGTGCCAGTTCAACATCCCAGCTTTCCTCTGGTGGATAAGCCTCATCGCCTTCAGTCATAGCTGTTCTTGTGAGATGTGTAGATTTACTCTCCTTGAGTCCTGTAGTTGTTTCTGAAATACATGTTCCTGACTGGAGCTCTATTTGTGGTGTCATGCTGCTAATGGCATCTACTGATGCTGGTTCCAGGAAACCCATATTTCTTTTTCTGCTGAAGAATTTTTTAAGGTGTAGTTTTCTAAACATATTTCTTAAGTTGACTTGTAGCTGAAATTTGTCAGTGGTTGGTTTAAGGATGAAAGGCAACCCCTTAGATAGTGCTAACATTTGTACTGACGTAAAAGATGTATTTAGAATATATTAATTATGTTCCCTTGGTTTTCAAATTGTGATGTCCCAGTGGCTGGTTTTGCTTGCCCTCTCTATTAACCCCCCCCACCACCACCATCACCACCCGGTAGCCCCTTCTTGTTTTGTGCTGGTTTTGGTCTGCTTCCCCTTCTTGGGTATTGCTTCAATCTTTTGAGCCTCTTCCATGGATGTACCCTGGCTCCTGTCCCCTAGCAAGGTACTGCCTTTTGTTGATTTTCAGTGGGGGGGGAGGTCATTAAGTCAAGAGGTAGATGTTATTGCCCTTTTCAGTGACCTTGTAGATGACCTGCCATAGGCTAGTCAACATCTGCTTCTGTTACTTCTGCTACTAGGGGTTTATGGTGGGTGAGCATTTAATACAAATATTGCTAAATCAGGACTCAGAAAAATACAACCTAGTAATAAAAGAATTGGAAGAAACAGAGGAAGAACTGCTAAACAGTGAACAGAGTGAAGAATTTGAGGATCTCAATACATTTGTCACCAGTATGGCACTGGTATTGGCTTACAAACAACAATAACAGGGACATGATAGACTGTGACAAACAAACTGTGCATCAGTTGGATCATAGACCACACATACCCAGCAGAGGTTGATCAGCCAGCAGAAGCAGACATCAGTCAGACCATGGCAGGTTCTTGACAAGGTCACCAGGAAGGGCAATAACATCTAACCCTAGACTCGAAGACTCCCCTGAAAAGCAACAAAAAGACAGTGTACTTTTAGAGGACAGCATTCAGTGTACATCCCTGGAGGAGGTTCAGAAGATCGGAGCAATATCCAAGAAGGAGAAAGAGCCCAAAACTGACATATAATGAGGAAGGGCTGCTCTGGTGGGCAAATGGAGGAAGCAAGTAAAATCACCCACAGGGATATAACAATTTGACAACCAGAGGAAAATAATTAATATTTATGTTAGCCACCCCTCTTGGGGCTGGCTTGCTATACCGTATTTCCTTCTTTTGGTTAGGTTCCCTGAAAGGGGCATTCCCATGTTCCACCTGAGGAGGCGCTGCTGTTTACCTGGGTTTAAAAAGGGATTTCCTGGGAAGGAGAGAGGAACCGGTGAGCTGGATATAGGGCAAGTTGGGCTGGGGTTTCAAATCGCTGTGCCCGGGAGGTGCTGGCTGGTGTTAGCACTGATGGTTATGCATGTTCAACTCCAATAGGGTGGGTGGTAGGAGTATGGCAAAAGTTGGAACCAGGGTCCTTGTAAGAACAGTGGCTGGGTGGACAGCAGCCTGGAGGTAAACCCATCATTATCTGGCTTTGGGAGTCCTGGTGACTTTGTGAAAGGTATGGCAGTGGGGCTATCGCATCAGTGGCAGGGCCACGACGGGGCCCCTTGGAGGTGGTAGTTCTGAGGTGGTCATTCCCAGTGAGGCACGCTGCCAGGGTGAGTTTGGGTGGATTGAATTTCGGGATCTCATTTTATCGGGTCTGCCGTGCAAGTGTCTGGGGCAGATCCCATGTCAGGCCCACAAAAGAAATGCAAGGAAAGAGTAACTGTAAGAGAAGGAGCCGTGTTACTCATGCTATAGTTAAGCTAACATCCTGTCTCTGTTGGAATAGGGTTACAAATGGGTTGGTTCTCTGGCAAGGTTTTCAGGGTGGCCGTGTGTGTTAAAGGCCACAGTTTGGGTTACTCTGGGGTGCGAAGTAAGGCACTCCCCAAGTACTGGTTTAGGTCATGCATTGTACCCTCTCAAGGATTGAATTTTACTCTGGCTCAGGTTATCTGCGGGGATTCTGCACCTGGTCTAATAGTTAGGCCTGTTTTAAACATCTTTCTCAGCCTGGTACAGTTGATACCTCCCATATATACCCTCTGGACTGTTTGTCTCTCGGTTCCATGGAACTGCGCACTTTATTTATTTATTAATTTAAATAGAAACAAAATTTAATTTCTTTATTTACTCTTTTACTTCGTGTGTGCTGGGATTATTTAAATGAACTAACCACATTCTTCCTCAAAAGAAAGATCCAGCCTCAGACCACCTTGGCCTGGCCTTAAGTTGCAACCATTTGTAAACGCTAGCCTACTGAGTGAGAAAACAAAACCTGTACTATGCTAAATGAGATCTGCAGGTGAGGTAAGGCCTTGTGTTTTTCTCCTGAGCCGATGGCCTGATGCTTGGAAGGTTTTTGGTTTGTACCCTCTCCCCCTCCCAGTTTATCATCAGGACCCCTTGACATATAAGGGAGGGTGAAGGGGAGTTACAAATGTGGGGTCTTGTCTGGGATGTTGACTTAAGGTCAAGCACTTATGGGTGGACTGGATGAAGCCGGGGTCCTGGTGCTGCGGCAGGCCTGGATGCATGGTAGTGGTAGTGCAACACTGTGGGCCACCATTGTAGGGTGTGTTGGCTCTCTTTTCTCATCTTCTGGTAAAAGAAGGCACCTGGCAGTCAGGAGGAGTGGTCAGGTGGGCAAAGGTGATGCTGCTGATTGGTCCTAGCTTTAGTTGTGTGAGGAATGTGCAGTGAAGACACCATTTTGTTCTTGAGCTTGCAGTGGGAAGACACGACTTGTGAGAAGAAGAGATAAAAAGTAGTTATGGCTGAGAAGTTTCCCCTCCGATGAGCCCCAGGCCATCACTCCAGCATCATTATTATCCTTGCTGTGGAAGTCAGCAGGAAGAGGAGCAGCGGAAGAGGAATGTGTGCATTGTGGGTTTCAAGGAGAGGGAGTGGTTCAGCTGCATTTGTGCTCTGTTTGTTCCAGAGGGCCTTCTGTGGGAATATTTGAAGGTACCTATACACATATTCCTGGCCCTACCCTGCTGTGGCGTTGGCTGGCACAGCATCATTGGTATCCCAGGGGCGCCTGGTCATATATGAGGAAGCCAAGCCATCTGATTCAGTGGAGGAAGCAAAGCCATCTTCTCCCCTGGTGGAGACAAGTATGGGGTCTCCTGATGTGATAATGGAGGCTGTGGAGGAGGACACTAGTGAGGGTGCTGTGGGGCACAGCCGTCTGCCCAGTCCCACATTACCTGCCACCATTAACTATCCTGTTGGTGGAGGGAGAGGTAGGGGTGGAGAGTTATAACTGGTGGCCTCGCCAGGGCCCGGGGGTTGGCTGCAAGTCCTCTACCTGGTGATGGTGGCTCTTCTGGTGCCCCATGTGAAGAATTTTCCTATCTTAGTACTCCAAGTCATCCGGCAGTGGAGGAACAGGAGTGCAGGGTCATGTGGGAGGTGCCAGCTATGCTGCCTCCTGGACAAACTCCTAAAGCCTATCAGTTTGCTGATCAGGAGGTATACTGAGCCATCCTTCATCCCTATGTATGCCCTACTCTAAAACTGACAGACAATACCCCATGCCTCCTGGTGCTATGCAAGTGCACTTGTGTCAGGATGGATGGACTTTTGAATAATGACCCGGTGAACATGCCATACAGAGCCCAGGTGAGTTTGGAGCCTGGTACCTCCTGGCACACCAGTGTGTGAGATCTGCCTCTGGTCACAAGCGGAGAGATGGGTGAAGTGCAGAATCCACATTGAATATCCGAATGCTGAATACCCTCGTTTTAGAATGGCCATGGGACATTATAGAGGAGAAGCATCCTGACTGGGTGTTTTGTGGTGCAGTCCTGAAGTTGCAACTTTGATCAGAAATGTCTGGCCCACCATCACAGGAGGTCATCCAGAAAGCTAGATCTTTGCACTTCTTGTCTCCTTGGGCAGGACTAACCTCGTTGAAGCACTATGCCATCATCCAAGATGTGGCCGGTTGTCGCATGAAATATTACATAATTTCCACCGATTTATTTGTGAATGTAACTACCAAGCCAGATCCTGCTTATTACTACCCTTTCTGCAGGGGGCCTACTATTTAGAGGAAGACACCCAGCAAATTGTGAACTGCCAGGACTGTCAAGTAAGTTAGTTTGACTGTTTTTCAGTATAAAAGAAATAATTCTCAAAAGACACTGTGCCCAGTGGAAGGTGCTGCAGGACTGTTCCTCAAATTTAGGGACTGGGACTCTTTGAACTAACCCACTGTGACTGTTGTTCATGTTATAGTGAAAGGTTGTTCCCTGTTGGAACCAAAGAAAATGAATGATGATGACTATAAAGAGTTTCTACCTCATGCTGTGAATGGGTTATGTGAGAGCATATCCGGAGCGTGGGAGAATGTGGCGAATGTGTGAGGTGAAAAGTGGTCTTCCTCTTACAAAGGTATTACTGTTTTTGAACTGTTTGCCAATATTCTGACATCATGTTAGGTAACTTTGTTTAAGTGACAGCCTGGTGTAAGCGTTTCATAATTTTAATCTCTGAATTTCAGCTACAATTATTGGGCAGGAGCAGCTCCATGTAGCGGATTGGGAAGTAGGCCCCTGGGGGTGGTGGTAGGTTTACTGGTGCACCTGGTGGGGGTTTTCAGGTGGGGAGTGTGCATACCCATTTCGGTCAGCATCTCCCTAGATGGCTAGTTGCCCCATTTCTAGGAGGAAATGGAATTAAAAGTGGGGACTGTGTAAGCCACCCCTCTCAAGGATGGCTTACTATACCATATTCTCCCCTTTTGGTTAGGTTCCCTTTAAGAGGCATTCCCATGTTCTTCCCTCTGGGGGCATTGCTGTTTGCCTGGGTTTAAAAAGGAGTTTCCTGGGAGGAACAGGGGAGCCGGTGGGCTGGATATAGAGCTAGTTGGGCTGGGGTTTCAAACCCCTGACCTGGGAGGTACTGTCTGGTGTTAGCGGTGATGGCTACGTGTTTTCAACTCTGATAGGGAGGGTGGTAGGAGTATGGTGATCGTTGGAAACCGTGGTCCTTGTAAGAACAGTGGCTGGGTGGACAGCAGCCTGGAGGTTAAGCCCATCATTATCTGGGTTTAGGAGTCCTGGTGTCCATGTGAAAGGTATGGCAGTGGGGCTGTAGCAGCAATGGCAGGGCCATGGGACGGCTCCTTGGAGGTGGCAGCTCTGAGGTGGTCATTCCTGGCGTGGCACGCTGCCGGGGTGAATTTGGACAGATTGCATTTTTGGATCTCATTTTTATCGGGCCTGCGGTGCCTGTGTCTGGGACAGATCCCATGTTAGGCCCACAAAAGAAATGCAAGGAAAGAGTAACTGCACAGATGGCTCACTTTTATTACCTTGATTTGGGTGTTACATTTGTTATGATAGATCGGCTATCATTTATGCTCACATCTGTTGTATCTTCAGGGGTAATTAGTAACAAAACTGGGGATGAGAGAAGAAGACTAATAGGGACATCTGTTACTCATGTTAATAAACTAGTTTTATGTCTGCTCCTGGTTTTGGCTGGAGACACTGAGCTTAATCCAGGCCCTTTGTCTTCACCCTTATGGAGTTTCTCTGGAGGAAATGGAGGGACAATGGGAAAATAAGGATTTAAAGTTAGCTTATCTGAACACATGGAGTGTACAAGCACATTTTAGTGAAATTAAAGTTTGGATAGAAACTGAGGCCCAGATATTCAAAAGAGTTGAGCCATGCGCAATAGGGTTGTGCCTGCGCAAGTCCGAAAATGCGCCATTCTGCGATATTCAGCAGGAGGCAGTTGCGCCCCCAAAATCACGCTGAGCAACAGCGCAATGATAATGAATGCATGTGCAACTGAAGGGAGAACCAATGCATAAATGGCGCGGTCACGATATTCAACAACACGCCATGCACAATAGAGGAAACAAAGCGGAAGCTGCCATAATGAAATGAGCCAAGACAAAAGGGAGCAAGGGAGAGGTGCAAGAATGCTCAGGGAAGCCACATGAGAGCAAAATACAGCAGGACACACTGGGCAGCAGGGACACACAGGGCCAGGCAGGAAAGGGCACCTGGAAGCAACAGCCACAGGAGAAGGTGTGGGGAGACAGTGCAGAAGGGGGAGGTACACCACACAGCAGTGAGGCAAGCACAAGCAGGTGTTCGGTGCAGGGGAAGTAACAGTGTGGACAGCAGGGGAATACAGTAACAGCTGCTGGGGGTGAACACACAAGCCAGGGACATGGCCAGTGCCACCTTCCAGATGGAGGCTGTAATGAGGGGGTGAGGCGGGCAGCAGAGGCGTGGCCGTGGAAGGGGACCTGTCGGCGGTATGCCCCCAACAGGCAGTACCGAGCCCGCACCAGCTTTGAGCTGTACAATGATACTGAGATTGTGGGCCGGTACCGCCGAATCAGGCAATTCTGAGGCGGCTCTGTGAGCTGTGCAGTGATGTGATGCAGGCACCCACACGACAGAGCCATGCCCTGTCAGTAGAGACCAAAGTGACAGCTTGCATGTGCTTGCTCACCACGGGTACCTTCCAGAGACCAACTGGGGACACCACAGGCATAACCCAGTCGGCCATGTCACGCCACCTCACCCAATTCCTCAGCGCACTGCTGCCACATGCTACGGAAGTACATCCATTTCCCCAGCACACACGGCCAGGCGCACAGCAAACATACAGGAAGTTCCACAGGGTAGCACATATGCCTGGTGTGCTGGGGCAATAGACTGCACCCATGTGGCCATCCCACACCACCTGGTCCCGAGGGGCGCATACGTGTCGCAAGGGCTATGCCAGCATCAACTGCCAGGTGGTGTGCGATGCCAGAGGCGCATAATCAATGTCTGTGCCACGCACCCTGGGGGAGCACACGATGCCTTCATCTGGCACCAGTCGGCACTGTGCCACAGATTCGAGAGTGGGGATATCCCCACTGGCCACCTAGTGGGTGAGTATGCAAACCACATGGACAATCATAGAGCCTGGGGGGGCATGGCAGAGGTGACATGGGTAGTGGCCTACATGGCCTGGGGCAGGGCGATGCTGATCACCAAACTAACCTCCACCCTCTACACACAGGTGACAGTGAATACCCACTCCATCCCTGGCTGCTCACACCCTACCGCCGGCCCGCGATCCCATCGCAGCAACACTACAATGAGGCACACGCCACCACACGTAATGTCATCGAGCGGGTGTTCAGGATGCTGAAGGCACATTTCCGTTACCTGGACACCTCCGGCGGTGCCCTACAGTACAGCCCCTCAAAGGCCTGTGGGCTATTCCTGTCCTGTTGCATCCTGCACAACATGGCCAATGAATGTGGGATAGCCGTACAGGTTGAAGAGGGGGACAGCGATGGGGACAATGAGGACTCTGGTGACGATGGTGATGGGCAGCCCCCCTTGGGCAACGGGACCCCCGACTGCTCCGGCTGGCACACCATCACAGAGGAGCACTTCAGCGAACCCAGGTAAGTTATGGGGCCATGTGCAGCCAACAGTGGCTAAGGCACAACCCACAAACACTCATGGACACACACCAGGGGTGCATGCCGTCAAGGGAAGTGGCAGGGCATGGAACCACACACACAACTAGGGATGGGTGAGATCTAACATGCCACATGGATGGACACACACACACACATGCACACACACACACAATGCACCAAACATGCACAAAGGGTAGGAGGCACACTGACCCAGAACGCCACCCCTAGCCACACACATGTCCACAGACCACCATGCCCACTGCCTGTCCATGTGCGTGTGTCAGATGCTGAGCACCATTGCACATTGGTATACAGCACAATGCAGGCATCATCATGCACACGCAACTGCGGACAGCAGCCGGGAGGGTGTGCAGATAGACTGTGTGTCTGTGTGCAGGGCCGGGTACCCACCCGTGCAATGCCCACTGAAAGACACAATGCACACAGGTCAGCACCAGACAGTAACCACGTTGGGAGACAGGTCAGTCACGTGACACAGTGCCCCCACCACCACGGATGCATGGGCGGCCCCACCGAGACCTGCCAGCACTGACAGGCTGACCACTGGCCTCATTAGGTGGCACCGATGGTCCCCCAGGGGTTCCACTGCGTGAACGTGACCGTGCTCGCGCAGGAGTCTGCAGCACACCGAACATGCCTGTGCCAGGCATGCTCGGGATGCCCACAGCTGAACCCAGTGTCTACAGGGAGGGTGTCGCATGACACCGGGAACGAGGGGTGGACAGTGCACTGCGTGGTGTCTGCGATGCATGGGCACATGACTGTGTGCCCATTGTGGCCATGACAGCAGTGAATGCCTGTGTCTGCCTGTCAATGGCAGCGGTCACATCCTCCTGCAACTGGTCCATCCCTGCCAGGATCAGAGCGGTGTCTCTGCTGTGATGCTCCTCTGCCCACTCCAGAGCCGCATGCATTGCATCCACCGACATTGCAAGCTGCATCTGCTGCTGGACTGATGCTTGCAGTAGGCGGGTGTGCTCATCCAAGAGGTCATCTGCCTCCTCGGCATCCTGTCCCTCAGGGTGTGCACGGCCCTGATGCTCAGCACCCCTTGAGGGTGGACGCTGCACACCAGGACCAGGTCTGGGCATGTCCACAGGCAGTGCACAGACGCCGCCCCTTGACCCTGTACTCCCAAGCCCATTGGCCGACTGCTGATGCTGCCCCTCCAGCTGCTGCTCCCCAGGGCTCAGTGATACTGCTGCAGTGGCCGCAACAGTCCCACTGTCCTGAACACACACCAGTGCTGCCCCACTGGTGCTGACAGGCACAGGCTGAGACTGTGCTGACACTCAGGCCTCCATGACAGCACCACCCACAGCCATGGCCGCGATGTTACCTGCTGTGTGGCCATCCCGTGGCACAAACGTGTCACTGCCCATGTTGTTAGTGACATCATCATCGGTGACGGACCCGGCACCAGCCCGAGTCACAGCATGCCGGCATCTGTGGATGCTGGCACGCTGGGACATGGGCAGGGCTTCCACTGCACCTGTTCCAACAACATCAGTGTGGACAGCCAGGCGGGCCCACTGTCGCACTGAGCCATGTATACCTGTGGAGGTGGATGGGCCCTCCTCCATCTCCAGCCGACTGTCCTTGGTGGACAGGCCCACCACCGTTGACCCATGCAGACGCTCAGGATCTGTAAGGGAAAACAAAGTCACGTTACTGCATGTGACCTACCCTGCCCCCCTCATAGACAGACCATGACCTACCATGCAGTGATGGGCTACCACCCGTCTGGAAGCCACCACCCGGAACACCCTCAATGGCACAATGCTTCATGCTTCCAGCAACCCTCTCCTCCTGTGGGGTCAGGTGTACCACCTCCGGCTGTCCCCCACCTGTCGCAGCTCGTGCTGCCCTGATGGCAGCCACCTTCTCCTTTATCCTCCTCCTGTCTGTGCCCATCTTCTTCTTGCACTCCTGCACGGAGCACTGGTGGCTGCCATGCAGGTTCACTTCACGTGCCAGCTCCTCCCATGCAGTAGCACGGGCTTGAGGTGTTCCTTGCCATCTGCTAAGAAGCGGCTCCTGATCTAAGTAGGCCTCAAACAGGGCATCGGTCTCGGCCTTGGTAAAATTAGGCCTCTTCCTCCTCCCACCACTGTGTTCCTCCTCTCCCACAATTCGCTCGGTCATATTTTAGCTTGTAAGAATGACAGTTGTTACCTGTGACTGTGCAGTCCCATGCATGTCCCTAAATCCACAGTCTACACTCCCAAACAGCATGCAACTCACCAATAGACTGCAGTAACCGACTATGGCCAGTGCAGCCCAATGTCGCACTTTTATAGCACAACCCATGCAAATGAGGTGAGGCGCAACTTTAAGTGATGCAAATTGCAGTGCTGTGCCATTGAATGGCTGATTAGCTGTTTTGCATCTGACGACTGAATATTGCGCTGTTGCGCTTTGCGCAATTGTGTTGAATGTGCTGAGCCAAGGGCGCAGTTCTGTGACATGCGCAGTACACACCTCACTGCGCATGCCTGGGTTGCTGACACAGGCGTCTGCTGCGCTGCTGACATGCTGTGTGTGGGAAGCAATGCAGGGCACGGCCACCATTGTGCCAGTGGTGCTACAGCAATGTTCACCTACATGGCGCTATGGCACTGGACCATCATAGGCACACTGGCGCAACAGTGCGGTAGGCCACTACTGGAGGTAGCACAGAGGCATCCAATCGCGCTACACACATTGGGTTCCAATGGCGCTGTGCCTGTCCGTGCGCCAGAGCCCCTTGACCCTGGGCCCGACCTTTGCCCCCTAGGCACCATGCGTCAGGCATGGGTGCACCACTATCGCGCTGTTCGGTAACAGCGCGATAGGGAATGGCAGCGCTGTACCGCGCAGCATCTGCACGTGGGGAGCCGTGCTGCAGAGCACCATTTTTGCAGACTGAGCTAGCAGAATGGTGTGCAGGAGGGCTGCACAGTGCAGCCAGGTAGAACTGGCTGACCTAGTGGCCATAGTGGAGCCACACCATGGACCACTGTTTGGGGAGGCACCCCTGAACAGGTCCAGGAGCCAGATGTGGGAGGAGTGGCCACTGCACTTGAGGAGGCCACTGGAAGGGGCGGACAGTAGAGCAGTGCTGCCACAGGTATGGCGACCTGCGGCGGAGGAGCCAGACCTGCTTGCCCACCTGCGGGCACGTGCCAGGAGGGCACGGTGCCACGGCCAGGTAAGTGTTACGTCAACACACTTTTATTTTCCATATGGGTATCACGGTTGTATGTGTCCAGCACATGGGGGAGGGACCATCCGGTGTTGGCTGTGGTGGTGTTATCAGGGTGTGGGGTGGGTGGGTCTGGCTGGGTGGGAGGGCACACACCTGGGGGCAGGGAGGCTTTGCTACAGGACTGTACTGATGTTCCTCTCTCCATGTTTGCACCACAGGGCCAGAGGAGCGGCCCCTGGCACGTGAAATGCAGCACCACCAAGAGGACAGGGACACAAGATGGAGCGACGGTCCACAGCACCCGAGGGACTGGCTCGATGATGGTGAGTGCCATACCTCCATGATTACTATTGCATGTTGTGTAACAGGGTGGGCAGCGGGGCATGGCCATCATCCATTGACACCACTGCCATGCACGCCACTTCTTACAGTCAGCACTGTCCAGTGGCAATGCATGTCTGGGAGTGCATCGATGGTGGTCCATGCGTGTACTGGGTTCATTCAGGGTCGAGAGGGTAGGGGTCTGCTGCCTTCCCCACACATCCCTCGTGGTCACAGTCGCATTAGGAGCTGGGATCCCCCCCAAAGCCAGGACTGAAGGGTCAAGAGGGTAGGGGTCTTCTGCCCTCCCCACACATCCCTTGTGGTCACAGTCACGTTAGGAGCCGGGATCCCCGCCGAAGCCAGGACTGAAGGGTCAAGAGGGTAGGGGTCTGCTGCCCTCCCCACACATCCCTCGTGGTCACAGTCGCGTTAGGAGCCGGGATCCCCCCCCGAGCTGAGCTCAGGGACAGAGGTGTTTTGTGTCGGCGTATATGTGAAGACTGGTTTTCTGCCTTTACTTCTTGGTCAAATAGACTGTGCTTTTCGGCAAGAAATGGCAGTAGCTTTTAATGTTGAGCAGATTCCCACGATTTAAGCAACATCAGTGCCTGTTACCTTAAGTCCCACTGCCTGCTGTTTCTGTTTTATACATCTTGCCTTATGCAGTTGTTTTACATATTTCTGTGACATTAAGCTGCCTAGCTGCCTGTAGTACTAAATCTACTGCATTTCCCTTTCCACTCAAGACGTGGCTCCTGAAGTGCTGGCTGACTGGAAAGCCCTGCCGGTAACTGCACTCGCTCCAGCACCTTACCCAGTCGCTCAGCCACACAGGGGTCGGCAAAATTCGGGCACTTTGTGAAATTACATACCGCTGAGTAGTTTTCAGCGTGGTACAAACAATCAGCCATTTTTTGATAACGTGCCGCTAAACCAGGAAATCTCCTACTCCACCAATTTCTGAATAGCTCATATTACCAGATTAACTGTTTGCTACGCCCCTCTCTGCTGATATATAAATAATCCTTACCTTCTGTTTTTCTTCAGGGTTGAGAGGGTAGGGATATGCTGCCCTCCCCACACATCCCTCGTGGTCACAGTCACATTAGGAGCTGGGTTCCCCCCCCACTGAAGCCAGGACTGAAGGTACGAGGCAGGAGTTCGGAGGCTTTTGTTTTGCTTGGCGCCAATTTCAAAAAGCATGCAGCACAGCTCGGGGAATCTCAGAGCTGAGCTGAGCTCAGGGACAGAGGTCTTTTGTGTCAGCGTATATGTGAAGACTGTTTTTCTGCCTTTGCATCTTGGTCAAATAGACTGTGCTTTTCGGCAAGAAATGGCAGTAGCTTTTAATGTTGAGCAGATTCCCATGATTTAAGCAACATCAGTGCCTGTTACCTTAAGTCCCACTGCTTGCTGTTTCTGTTTTATACATCTTGCCTTATACAGTTGTTTTATATATTTCTGTGACATTAAGCTGCCTAGCTGCCTGTAGTACTAAATCTATTGCATTTCCCTTTCCACTCAAAACGCGGCTCCTGAAGTGTTGGCTGACTGGAAAGTCGTGCCGGTAACTGCACTCGCTCCAGCACCTTACCCAGTCGCTCAGCCACACAGAAATCCGGTAAGTCAGACTTGTGACAATTTACATACATCTGAGTAGTTTTCAGCGTGGTACAAACAATCAGCCATTTTTTGATAACGTACCGCTAAACCAGGAAATCCCCTACTCCACCAATTTCTGAATAGCTCATATTACCAGATTAACTGTTTGCTACGCCCCTCTCTGCTGATATATAAATAATCCTTACCTTCTGTTTTTCTTCAAGGTCGAGAAGGTAGGGGTCTGCTGCCCTCCCCACATATCCCTCGTGGTCACAGTCGCGTTAGGAGCCGGAATCCCCCAACCCGAAGCCAGGACTGAAGGTACGAGGCAGGAGTTTGGAGGCTTTTGTTTTGCTTGGCGCCAGTTTCAAAAAGCGTGCAGCACAGCTCAGGGAATCTCAGAGCTGAGCTGAGCTCAGAGACAGAGGTCTTGCCCCGCCGGTGCTGCGCGCCGGCTCCCCACTGCCCCCACCACCACCCTTGGTCAGCATTCTAATTTATATGTAGTTAGTGTGTCAGGTGATCTGCTAAAACCTATCAGCCCACTTTTAGGTTTGCAGGTTATATCAACCCTCCAGCAGAGGTCACTGTCACAAACATTCAGAAAAACTTCAGTCAGTTACTACTGTTTAATCCTGTAATCATACTCCTCTACCTAATAGCTTGGTCAACCTTCGCTTTCCTTCCTGCATCACTACCCCCATCTATACAGCCCCAAAACAGCCCTATTCTACTAAACTCTATCTTTCTCCCTACCCCCCTTCTTCCCCGAACACCCCATAGTGCACCAGGCTCATAACCTGAATCCTGGCTGGCCTACACACCCCTCTGTCGTCCCCCCTTCTTTCACCCCTCGCACTGCTGCCCTAAATAGCCTAATGCATTCACTCCCTTACTACACCAACATTCCCAGCAACCCCAGGCATAAAATAAGAAGTAAATGGCAGTCTGCCCTCCAATACCTCACCATGCTGCTTCTACTGGTGGGCGATGTTGAACCCAACCCTGGCCCCCCGACACACCCCGACCACCACAAACTGCCCAAGGGACTTAGTCTAATTCACCTAAATATACGCAGCTTATTAAACAAAGTTCCAGAGCTGCAAGTCACTGCCCATACCCTCAAGCTGGATATTTGCGTTATATCCGAAACATGGCTAAAACCCCCTCATAGTGACTCTGAAATTGCCTTGCCCGGCTACACAGTGGTATGACAGGACAGATTAGGTAAAAAGAAAGGCGGTGGCATTGCCATGTATATATCAAATGCTCTCCAGTATTTCTCAGTCCAGCTCCCAGGCCACACCCCCCTCATGGAATCCACAATGATCAAACTTGTCCTGCCCTACACCTCACCGTTGTTTGTGGCGGGGATATACTGTGCCCCGGCAGCCCTTGCAACTGACATCATTGATCACCTAACCTCACTAAAAGACTTAGTCACTGCTGGCGAACTCTACATCCTTGGTGACTTTAATCACAACTGGTTAGATAAAAGCTGCTCGAATCTATGCAGCAAGATTAAAACCCTTAACCTCTCCCAACAGATTGAGCAACCCACCCGCCTGAACCCAAAATCCCAAAACCACTCCCTCCTGGACTGGGCCCTGACAACTCTTCCCCATAGGATTATTAAAGCGGGGCTTCTCCCCGATTCACTGAGTGACCACCATATAATCTACATGGTCAGGAAAGTGCACCTGCCCTCTCTACACCAGCCACCAAAAACTCTCCACACAAGATCTTTCAGCTCTCTCTACCTCAACTCCCTACTAAATGCCCTAGCCTCTACGGACTGGTCGATCATCTGACTGGCACCTACCATTGACCTTGCCTTCGAGACGTTCCGTAATCTATTTCTCGCCATATGGAATTATCATGCTCCATTGAGAAGCAAAAGGGTAAGGGAAACCCATCTCCCCTGGGTCTCTGCTGACATTATCTCCAGATGCCGAGCAAGAGACCAGGCCTGGAAAAAACACAGGCATTTAGGTACCTCTGCATCCCTACAGCATTACCGCACACTCCGTAATAACTGCACCAAGGCCACAAGGCAGCCAAAAAGGAACTACTTCCGCACAGCCCTCTCCAATAATCTTAGTCATCCATCCAAATTCTGGAAAGCTATTAAGTCCTTGCTCACTCCCCCTATCCAGACACCCCCCCTTCCCTAAACATTCAGGGTAGAACTGTATCCGAGCCAAGCCAGGTTGCCACAACTTTCAACACCTTTTTCACCCACAGTGCAACTTCTCTCCTATCAAAGCTACACCTCACTCCAACCACTCCAAAACTCCCAGCCCCAGTCTTGGCTCCCCCCTGCCTCAAAGTTCTCCTTCCACCCAGTCTCCACAACAGAAGTTTTAGCTGCCCTACGTTCTCTTGACCCAAACAAAGGTAAATGCCCGTTAGGTCTGGGCCCAAACTCCTGTACCTGTCTGCCCCGGCCATCGCGGCACCCCTAACCACCCTCCTAAACCGCTCTTTCTCCACTGCCCAAATCCCAACTGCCTGGAAGGAAGTGGTAGTCATCCCACTGCCAAAGGGTGGTAACCCATCGGAACCTGGAAACTACTGCCCTATCTCCCTCCTTCCTATTCTGGCCAAGCTCCAGGAACACCTAGCCCTCTCTCAGCTAACACAATTCCTTGATGCCTCCTCCTTCTTCACCCCCTTCCAGTCTGGTTTTTGTAAATCACACTCCACCACCACTGCACTACTAAGACTCACTAACGATATTGCCGCTGGCATGGACAAAGGCTTCCTTACCTCGGCCAAATTCATTGACTTGGCCAAGGCTTTTGATACCATCTCCCACACCAAACTCATCGCAAAACGGCATGCTGCTGGGCTATCTGAATTGGCCATTAGCTGGTTCCAAGTCTACTTATCAGACAGGAAACAAGCAGTAAAGATTGACTCACACGTTTCCTCCGCACTCCCGGTCACCATGGGGGTCCCCCAGGGGTCTGTCCTTGGCCCCCTTCTCTTTTCTATATTTTTAAATGACCTCCCACTGTCCTGCCAAAACTCAGCCATACAAATGTATGCTGATGATACCGTTCTATACGCCTCCGGCCCCGAAAGTGAGTCTCTAAACTCTGCCTTGCAGCAGGATTTCCATGCCGTTCAATCCTGGCTAAACTCAAACCAACTTGTCTTAAATGCTAAAAAAAATGTATCCATAACCTTCGGTACCCAGCCTAGACTCTCCCGTCTAGATGCTCCACCCACCTTCTACACACTGGACGGCACCTTCCTGGATTCCTGTAACTCCTTTCGTTACCTGGGAGTATGGCTCGATCGCCACTTAGATTTCTCCGTCCATATTGACCACCTTCAGAAAAAACTTCACCTAAAGCTAGGTGCACTTTACCGTAACAAAGGTTGCCTATCCACCTCAGTCAGGTGGGAACTAGTGCACAAAATGATTCTCCCAATTTTCGACTACGGAGATGTGGTCTACAGCGGTGCCCCTCTATCCACCCTGGCCAGCCTCAACCCCCTCTTTTTCTTTCCTTCTGTTGGCTCATCCTGGAATGCCCACCTTCCACCCACCACTGCTACCTGTGTAGCGCACTTGCTCTCCCCTCGCTGCACTCTAGGTGCCAGCTTCACTGCACAAATCTCGTAGCAAAGTACTGGTCTAACTCTCTCCCGCCCTATCTCAGCTCTGTCCTGGCAACCCAACCCCCCCCCGGCCTACTCCCTGCAAGGTGCCAATTCTAAACACTTACAAATCCCTTTTATGCGCACCACAAAGGGGCAATCTGCTTTCATATACAGACTGCCCAAACTCTGAAATGATCTCTCGGCCAAAATCAGGCTGTCCTCTACCCAAAGGTCCCAAAAAAACTCTCTTACAGGATCACTTCTCCGACACATGTACCTGCAACCTGCAGCCCAGATCGGTTCTCACAAGACATCGTAATGTACCTTAAACAGGTCCACTTTTCAAACAACTGATTTTGCTATTTGTAACGTTGTTTCCTCAAATGTCTCCATCTGGTATGTACTGGGGCCATAACCCCCAACTACTGTCCAGCTACTCAATCCACGCTGCACTGCTATTCAACTAGGACTACCTAACAAAAAGCCTGGCCCAGCCTGTTCCTCTCCAGACCTGCTGTTTTATCACTGTCGTCTTCTCCCTTATGCTCGCGGGTGTTACCTGTCTTTTGCCCTGTTGCTTTTGCATCTGTTATATTGCATTTGTATGTGTTGATTCTATGTATTTATGTACTATTGCCTTTGCATCCGTTATATTGCATTGTATGTGTTGATCTATGTATTTATGTATGCAAATCCCAGGTCACATCTGGAAACGAGTGGTTTACCGCTCTGTATGCCTATCTGGTAAATCTCATAAATAAATAAATAAATAAATGGCTGTGCCACTGCCTTTGCACCACATAGCCATGTCACTAAATAGCCATGGTGGTGCTGTGTGTGACTTGGCCGGTGGGTGTGTGCAGCATTCCACATGGCTGTATGCGCCTGGGTGGGCAGGTCATGTGGACGTGATTACTGTGGGTGGTCAAACACCATCACAGAGGCATGTCCCACAGCCGTATGCCATGCACAATGGGTGGGCTGTATGGGGCTGTGCATTCACACCTATTGACTGTGCTCCCTTGTCCTAGGTGTCTGCCAGCTGATGGAGATAAGGGAGGCATTGTGGGAGATCTTGCACATGGCAAGAGCGTCCCTAGAAATCCTTCACTGGATTGACCGGATTGGGGTCCGCAGGAGGCACCGGCGGAGGAGCAGCCAGAGTGGGGAGCAGGGCTCCTGTTGACAGTCCCTCTGCCCCTGATATCCCCTACCCCCCTGGACCCACCCTCACATCCCTCCTTTCCCGTCCCATTTGTTCACCCCTGCCCCTTACCCACCCCCACCTTGTTTGTGGCCCTCCCCAACTTTATATATATTACTGTATATAGTTCACTTTGATATTTTGTTTGAATACAGATATTTTGATATAAATACTGTGGTGGTCTCTGATTTGCAGTGGGCTATAGGTGCTCAGCTGCAGTGGTGTGCATGGCGTCAGGGTGGTGCAGTCATGGGTATGTGTGTGTGTGTCCGTGGGGAGGTGACTATGGTGTGGGGGTAGCCATCAGTCAGTGTCTGTGGTGTGTGTGTTGTGCCCTGTGCACTGGATGACTGTGTGCAGTGGTCCATGGTGCATGCTCTGTGTCCATGGTGCCCCTGTCAGCCCGTCCATGGCCTGTGCAGCTGACACCCATGCATTTCTGTGACCTGCACAGTCTGCTGGCATGTCAGTGGTGGCTGTCCATGCAGGGCAGCCGCTGTACCTGTCACAATGCTGGGTTGCCTCCTGTCACTGGTGTGGTGCATGTCTGACTCGGGTGACACTGTGGCCTCCACAGTTGTTGACCCACCTCCATGCTGTGGCTTGTGTGTGTTGCAGGGGATGTGCACCACTGTCTGTGACTTGTGCTCTGGGCAAATGCTGATGGCGTACAGGTCAACAGTGCCTGCACAGGGTGGCTGGCACTCCTGTGCCATGGAGGACTGCAGGTTGTGTATCACATGTTTACATGGGCCACGTTGGGGCTTGGTTACCTTCTGATGTCCCTGTGTTGTTGTGCCCTTGGGTATGGATGGGTGTCTGTCCATGCACTGTGTGGCATCCAGTGTGGTGCATGCTTCCACGCACCACTGTGGGTGTCTGTGCTGGCTGTTGTGGTCAGTGCTGGGTCGGGGTGTGTCATTGGGAGAGTGTGCAGGGTGCTGTACCACTGGTGGTGTGGTCCGGGGCATGCCCTGTCCTGTGTGGAGTACCTCGTGTGCCGATGCCTGGTTGGTCTCTCAGCAGTACCTCAGGGGGGCTGTGCGTGGTGACACTGTGTATGCCACTGTTGCATCACTGTGTGCTGCCACCCACTGATGGGTGCTCGTGGTGGGGCTGTCTTGCATGGTTCTGTGGTGCACAGGGTTGCATTGTCACAGTGGGGGCGGTGGCATGCATGGGGTTTCCTGCAGTGGTGGACGCTGCTCCTGGGCAGGGTGTCTGGGGGTCACGGTGCAGGGTGTGCTCTGCATTGGGGGGATGGTGTGGCACGGGGTGGTCAGCCCTCCTTGTGTGCCAGTCACAGCTTGCCAGGGGGTGTGATGGGGCACCATGGCCCGGCTGTGGGTTGGTTGCTTGTCTCCATGGGCCAGTGGTTATTCCAGCCCTCCCCCAGTTGTGCAGTGCATGGGGTGTGGGGGGGACAATGTCTGTTCTGCTGTGTGTTCCTCTGCCCATCTGTGGCATGGGTGGTGGGCCCCTACCTCCCTGGTTGTGCAGTTGCATTGCTGCCCTGCTGCTGGGGGGCATCCCTGGTTGCGCTATGGCACCTCTGGACTGCTCAGCTGAACATCCCTTGTTGCATTATGGCGCATCTGATCTGCTCAGCTTCCCCTCCCTAGTTGTGCTATGGTGCAGGTGGTGCGATATTCAGTCGTCGGCTGTAGGCGCAGTTTGGCTGGCTCAATTTTTGAATATCGCGCCTCTTGCGCATGGGCACAATGGACTTGCACTTGCTCCTGCTATTGCGCACTTTTTGGGTGCAGTTTGAATATCTGGGCCTGAGAGCGTAGATGTTATAGGCCTAAGTGAAACCTGGTTAAAGTCTCAAGTACCTGACGAACATCTGATAATTGAGGGATACAGATTATTTAGACAGAATGGGGGGTAAGAAAAGAGATGGGGGGGAGTTTTATTTTATGTTAACGATAAATCTGTGGTACAGGAAGAAGAAAAAGGATCCTGTCTGGACCAATTTGACTATTTGAAGATAAAGTTGCTGTTTGGAGGACATGGGGTAAAGCACCTCTACTTAACTTGTTTTTATAAGCCTTCAACTTGTTTAGACAAAGACTTGCAGTTTATTCAGTATCTGGTCTCCCGCCACGACAATAGGAGGGAGCTCGTGGTGTGGAAGGGGGGGACCAGAACCACAGCTGGGAGTTGGGTATGGCAAAATATGGTAATAGATTGGCTTCCTATGGATTTACCTAGTTGGTCACCACCCCTACCCAATTTAATAACAAATCGGGGAATCACACAAAGCTAGATTGGTTGGTTACTAACTGGCCTAACAACATTGTACGCTGTAAAGTTTGGCCAGACTCTATATCAGATCACTATCCCTTGTTTTGTCTAAGGAAATATAATAAAGTTAAAACTCCACCAAAATTGATAGAAAGGAAAAATGTTGGAAAATTGGTAATAGATACATTCTTGCAGGATTTACCAATGGTAGATCTAAAAAAAAATAACTTTAGATTATCCTGAGAAAGCTGCTATGTAGCTGACAGATGCATTGCTAAAGCTAGTCAAGGCTAATGCTCCAAAGATAAAACAAAGAGTCAAGGGAATTTATTCCCCTTGGCTCAGGAAAGAATTGCGGACTTTAATGAAATTTAAGGATAAGGCACAGATGTTATATTTACTAACATGAGATCCAAAATATCTAGTTGAGTTTAAACAAAAATGGAATTTAGTCAGGAAAGAAGTAAAGCAAGCTAAATCTAAGTACTATCAGAAACAGCAATTAAAAACGTTAAAAAATCCATGTTATTTTGGTCCTCCTTTCACGATATTTGTAATCCCAGGGTAAGGTGAGAGATTAACTGTTTGATGGACAGTAATTTAGTAAAAACAGAACCAAAGGAAATAGCAGATTATCTAAATAGATTTTTAATAAATCAAACAGGAGAGGATGAGAGTAGGACAAATTCACTGCTAAATGGGGGTAATATTCAGGAAATACAAGGTGTGAGGCAGGGAGATAGAAGGCTTGTTTTAACCCCCATTAAACAAGAAGAGGTGCTTAACCTGCTACAAACCTTGGAAGAAAAGAAAGGCTATGGCTCAGACTTACTTTCTCCAAGGATTTTAAAAATTGTGGCCCTGGAAATTTCTGGCCCGTTGACATATTTGTTTAACTTGTCATTATCTAGGGGTATTGTATCCACAATTTGGAAGGATTCAATTATAGTGACAATTTTTAAATCGGGGATAAGACAAATACCGCAAATTACAGGCTAGTTTTGTTGTTGCCCATAATGGGGAAATTATTAGAAAAATGTATCCTAAAGCAGTTGATGCCTTACTTAGATCAAAAAGGGCTATTGGTTGATCAACAATATGGCTTTAGACAGGGTTATGGTACTGCGATGGCTCTGGTTGGGTTGGTGGGCACCGTACATGCTGCAAGTGAAAAAGGATTAATGACTGGTGCGGTGTTCATCAACCTGACCAGGGCCTTCAACTTACTTGACCATGGCCTGTTGTTATCAAAGTTGTCCTCCTGTGGAATAATGGGGAATAGTTTGGAATGGTTTAAGAGTTACCTTAGTGCTAGGGTACAGAGGGTAAGGCTGGGTGACTCTCTGTCTGAACTGCTGTACATAAACTCAGGTATCCCCCAGGGCTCAGTGCTGGACCCATATTGTTCTCTGTATTCGTGAACGACCTGCCGAGCATCCTTACGAGGATGGAGTGCATTTTATATGCTGATGACATGGCCCTCCTCGGCTCGGTTCTGTCTACCTTAGATATTCAGCTGACTTTACAACATGACTATGATAATTTGATTGAATGGTTATTGCAGAATAAGTTGAAACTGAATGAGAAGAAAACCAATGTAATGTTGTTTGGGACATCTCAAAGACTGGTGCAGGCTGGGGGGGGACCTAATCATCATGGGAAGTGGTGGGGTAGAAATTTCAAGGGTTCAATTATTTAAGTATCTTGGAGTACACCTTGACCCAGTACTGAGCCTTGTGGGCCACCTGGAGAAACTGGTAAAAAAAATATATCAGAAACTGGGCTTTTTGTACTGAAATATTAATGCTTTAACTGAAAAGGCATGTCTTGCAGTAGCTAAGCAGATACTGCTGCCCGTACTGGATTATGGAGCATTTCTGTTTGTGAATCAGAGTGCTTCATTTATTAATAAATATCAGCTCATATCAAACAGTATCTGTAGGTTCGGATTAAGGGCCCCAATAACCACACACCACTGCCTATTGTATAAGGAAATGAATATTTTGTCCCCTGCAGGGCAAATTGAGTACACTGCAGCAGTGTTTGTTTACACACTTTACCATAATTCTTAGCCCCTTCTTTCTTTCTTTTTTTTTTAACTTTATTTTTTCCACCTTCCCCCATTCTGATAGCCCCGCTTTCCTTGGGAGTCGCCAATGGTGCCTACCATGCTCCTCCTCCTCCTCAACCTACCTGATCCTGTGGGTGATCCCCCAAGGATCCATGATATACCCCCAAGGTGGGTATGAGGTGGGGCCCAGCACCCTGAGATCCTTCTTGTCTTGTCAGGCACCCAGTGGCAGGACAGACAGGCAGGAGTCACGAGGTCACACCAGTGCTCTGTCTCCCCGGCACTCTAAGAGGGTTTTTTCCCTGTTTTTCTGTAGGCCTGATGTGCACCCAGACGTCAAGGCACAAGCACCGATGTCTGTCATGCCCCAACCCTTCTGTATTACTCGGACGCTCGCTGTGCCCCCAGCCTCCACCAGAGGACAGCCAAGCACCGAATCTAAGTCCCCCCTTCCTCCCAGAGAAGGCGAGCAGTCTGCGGACACTCAATCCTCCTCCACCTGGCAGGCCCTCTTGGACCCGGGTCTGCTCCTGAACTCGGGTTGCCAGCTTCGCAAGCAGAAATCCAACTGCTGCACCGACAGGTTGGCTGCCCCCCTGTCTTTCTGATAAATTTATTAGACACAGTGGTACGTACTCAACCAGACAAAAAACAGATCTACTTTTCTATCAGCCCTGCCAAACTTAGGTATGGCTCAATGATATTTTACATAGTATGGTCCAACACTTTTGAACAGTTTATCATTAATTACTAGAACTGCTAAAACTGTAAAGCACTTTAAAACTTTGACTGATTTTTATCATAAGAAAAATATATGTACTTGTGTTATTTAATGTTGATATTGTCTGTGTAAATCTATTGTCTTTGTCAATGCACTGTTTCTTTATCTGTCAGGTATGACTGAAAAAGGGCTGTGTCCAGTCATTACCTGGTAAAAATAAAAAAAAAATGAATGAATGGATGAAATGAACTGTAAGGAGGGAGCTGTGTCACTCATGCTATAGTTAAGCTAGCATCCTGTCTCTGTTGGAAGAGGATTACAAATGGGTTGGTTCTCTGGCAAGGTTTTCAGGGTGGCTGTGGTGTGTTAAAGGCTGCATCCCCAGTTTGGGTTACTCCGGGGTGGGAAGTAAGGCATTCCCCAAGTACTGGTTTAGGTCATGCATTGTGCCCTCTAAAGCTTTGATTTTTACTCTGGCTCAGGTTATCTGCAAGGATTCTACACCTGGTCTAATAGTTAGGCCTGTTTTAAACATCTTTCTCAGCCTGGTACTGTTGATACCTCCCGTATATGCCCTCTGGCCCGTTTGTTTCTCGGTTCCATGGAACTGTGCACTTTATTTGTTTATTAATTTAAATAGAAACAAAAGTACATTTCTTTATTTACTCTTTTACTTCATGTGTGCTGGGATTATTTAAATGAACTAACCACATTCTTCCTCTAAAGAAATATCTAGCCTCCAACCACCCTGGCCTGACCTGAAGTTGCTGCCATTTGTAAGCTATAGCCTATTGGGTGAGAAAACAAAACCTGTATTATGGAGAATGAGATCTGCAGGCAAAGTAAGGCCTTGTGTTTTTTTCCTGAGCCAATGCCTGATGCCTGGAAGGTTTTTGGTTTATACCCTCCCCCCCACTTTACCATCAGGACCCTTAGATATAAAAGTGGGGAAGGGTGAAGGGGAGTTACATTTAAAATATGGTTTTCATATCAGCACTCATTATCTAAGCATTTGTTTTTCATCCTAGAACCAGCCATGAACAAATTTCAACTACAAGTCAACTTAAGAAAGACATTTAGAAAATTGCACCTTAAAAAAGTCTGCAAATGAAAAGAAAATGTGGGCTTCCTGGAAGCAGCATCACTGGATGCCAGTAGCAGCACAACTCCTAAATAGAGCTCCACTCAGGAACTTAAATTTCAGGAGCAATTGCAAGACTTAATGTTGATGAACCTACACACCTGACAAGAACAGCTATGGCCAAAGATGATGAGATTTATCCACCAGATGGGAGTTGGTATGTTGAATTGGCACTCAAACTATTTGAGACACTGGAAAATGAAGAGACTCCACCTGTTCAGGATTTCACCATGAAAACAAAAGCCTTTCAACTAAGTTCTGTATTCTGTCTGGGAAAATGTATCTCACCAGCGATAGTAGCCTTTGAAAAAATAGTCCAAATGGAGCTGGAGAACATCTTAAGAATGGATACCAAGGGACATTAAAACCTAACAACAGAAGATAAACATGCTGTAGAAGAACTAAGGGACATGACACATCTACTTATAAAACTTGCTGATAAGTGGGTGCTATTGTTATTGTGGATGGTAATGATTACAAAAAAGAGATCCTGAGTCAACTTAGCAACCTTGAATACTTCTGTCCATTACAGAGTGATGCCCTTAAGGAATGTATGAATAACTTCCTGTCTAGGTCCCTGGATTCAGGCATCATTATCAAAATGGAACATAGTCACAGAATGGTTCACTCCCAGAACTCAGTCTCGAAGGCTGTTACCAGTTTCACAATCCCTTAGATGCCCGAAAGGGTTACCTTGGTATGTTGCCACTACTCACTGCAACCTCACTAGGGGTAGGCCTGGTGGTGCTGAGGGTTGAGGCACTGGACGCCACACCTCACGCTATGCTGGTGACCTGGGTTCAGGAATGAGCCCGGTCCACTGGGGGTCGGCAGGTGAGAGAGAGAATCGAGCATCTGTAGTACTGCTCTCTTCTCTTGGGGAGGGATCCAGGGGTAGCCCAGTACGGCAAAAGCCCCTGGTGGAGACCAGCAGCACTGCTATGCACATGGGGCTTAGCAAAGGGATAGACGTTGGGCGGCTGTCCTCTGGACGTGGTTGGGAGCACCCATGTCTTAGGCTGGGATGGCATTGCAAGTCCCACGTCGGGGAGGCGTAAACACCACAGGGAAAAACCCCTCTGGGCCAGATAGGCAATGGCCCGCCCCGAGCCACACTGCCACACATCCAACACTGGAGCTCCTCCACCACCCCTTCTATCTCCTCAGGCCTTATGTCCTCTAGTGGGGCACAGGGAGGAACAGTAACATCCTTGAGGATGGCGGGGCTCACAGTGGGTGGTAGAGCAGCACTGGCCAGAGGTGAGGCCTGAGAGAGAGTTCAAGCTCCAGAGGTGAGAAAACCTCACTTGGGGCATCTCTAGGTCTGAATCCCACCAGAGTCACTGCTCAATCACAGTACAATACTCCTTACCAAAGGGTAAATGACCCACCCCTTCTGTTACAGCTGAGAATACTTTTGCTTAGATATGGTAACTGTAGCCTACCTCTTTGAAGATAGATAACAACCTTGCCAATTTATCCTGGTTATCTACATTTGAAATGACTCAGTCACAAAAAATATGAAGCACATAAAAATACTATTTAATACTTCAAGATATTTACATATTATATGATAATACACACTAAGGCTATTGGGAATATAGTATCTTTACAGAGATAAAAGAAAGGCTATTGAAAAAGATAATGATCATACCGAAAACATTTAACTCTCATCTATCTAAATCCTAAGTAGCTTACCCCAACTGGGAACTCGGTGAGTCATGGAAGACTCAAATCCTTTATGTTATTCGTTCAGAATCCCAGCATGACTGCTCTTTCTCAGAGTAAAACAAGACAGAAGTACATTCTGCAGGCCCACATTACCCACATCATCATACATGCTTCTCTGACATCACAGGCTCTACTATTTCTTTTAATTTTGTTGAACCACGCTTTTCAGAACAGGTCCAAAATGGATTTGTTATTTCTAGCTCAGTTATGTGGATTGTAGCTTCAGTCCTTTTTGTTCTCCCATCTGGTTAACCAGCAGAAACCTGTCCCATTCTTCCATGGACTGTCTGCCATCAAAACATGTGTTTTTTTATGAAACGGAAGTAGCCCTTTTGAAGTTTAACCCCACTACAAAAGCTTTTATATGACAGGAACTGGATTGCCTGACAAAGGATCCACATTGCTGAATATTCCCAGGCATGGGCTACAGTGAGTCTAATTTACAGTGTCCACCAGGCTTCGCCCTCAGTTAAAACACTTTACAAAGGCAGAGGCAAGATCATACTCAAATAACAAACAAAAAAAAAAAAAACATACAGCACACACAATAAAAATACTTTGCAAGTTGTTATATCTCCATGCTCTGAAAAAATGAATAGCAAATCTTTTAGAATTGCTAAATGTATTTATTTATTTGAAGAGTTTCACCAGGAAAGACATACTGAGCTGAAATAGTTCATTTCCAGATGCATCCTGGGGGGAGGAGGGAAGAGGGAGTACAGTAAGTAAAACACTGGATACACAAATAAACAATAAGCAGATCATTACTTAGAAAGAATAAAGAGAATATAAACAATAATGTTTCAAGTAATATACAGGTAATTATACATATGTACACTATATTTATATGTAAACTGGTAGTCCCAGAATGCCCAGAGAAGCAACGAGTAACCAGAATGGGAGTAAGGCATAGAGTGGATGGAATGCAGAATAGAGCGGTCTTGGAAGTGGTAGAGATGAGGGGTAGGGGATATGGAGAAAAGGTGAGGTGGACTTGTATCTCTTTGGGGTGATAATGCCACCAGGGAAGGAATGGGTATGAAATGCCCAGTCCAAGTCAAGGTTAAGCCAAGTGAAGAAGAGTTAGGGAAGAGAATGGAAGGCAAGGCATTTGTCGAATTTGGGGGAGACCACTCAGTCCATGAATTGTTACCTGGCCAGCTTTGATGGAATGTAGAGTGGGGAGGAGAAGGGGTAGTAGTAGTAATAGCAACTGGGAAGGGCAGGCAGGAAGTAGAGCTGTTGGGGGTAGTAGTGTGTGGAGAAAGTAGTGGAAACGAGGGGGGAGGGGAGGGAAAATAGGGGAGAGCTGAAGCACGAATAAAGGGAGTCAGAAGCAGTTACAGGTAGGGGAGCAGAGAGAGGAGGGATAGTAGGGGGGAGTAAATGATGATCGTTTTTCATGTTAACAGGTTTGCTCTGTCTCCTATGCTTCCAGTTTCTCTTTGAACACTACATTTAGCCTTTAAAGCACCTCCCTTTCTTTGCTGGGCAACTGGTTATTGCCTAGACAAACCATCTGCATTGCCATGCTCAGACTCACCACAGTGGCTTATATATGTATTATAGGACTGCAGCCCCAGGGTGCATCTTAACAATTTTTTTTTTTTGCCTCCGGTCCTATGAAGCCATGTGACGGGTTGTGGTTAGATACCAGTGTGAACTACCTCCCATACAAATATGATTGCAGTTTCTGCAGAGCCCAAACAATATCCAGACACTCTTTCTCGACTGGGTATGCTGTTTTGACCGTGACAACCGCTCAGCGAACCCCCCCCCACAGTGAAACCCCTACAGTGGCTGTATTTGCAGCGACAGGTATTTCACTGCGATTGACTTTGTGGTGATGAGGGTCATATATCTAACTCCACTGTCTGTGCGACATGGAGTTAGATATCTAAAGTAGGGGGTATGGGGGCACAGCCCCCTGCATGGGTCTGTGTTGGGGGCACAACCCCCCCCACATTGCCACGATCGAGTGTGGCTGTCGGTGTCAGAGTGTTCCTGGTCATTGCAGGGATGCATCGGTGTCAGGGGTGTCAACGGCTTTTTGTCAGTGTCGGGGACTTCACTGTGTAGGGTGTTGAGCCGGCATCATGGATCTTCTCAACTGTGGCATAGGCTTCCTCTGGGCAGCAATTTTTTGCTCAGGTACACGACTGGGTATTCATCCTCTGTGTGTGAGACCTGACTCAGAACTGCACCAAGCCCATGATCAGATGCTGTCACATGCACAGTGAACCTCAGAGAACAATCAGGAATGGAATGGTACCCAGGCGAAAAATAGAATAAATCATGTGGGCCAGTAAAGGCAACAGTATTAATTACATTATGGATGTGTACAGAATACCCTGCTTTGTAACTGGAATGAATGTGGTGTCTTTTTCTACTGAAATTGGATTATTTATATTAAAAGTAATTAATCTGTAAAGTATATGTATCACTTTCAAAAAGTTTTTGGAAAAGTTTTTGTGAAAAGTTTTCTTGCAAGTTCACATGGGTGTGCTTGCCATATAAGGGATATGACTCTGGGGGTGCCATCTTTGAAAAGGCCTGTCAATGTGACATGTCAGAGTGTGCCTTCTCCTCACTGCTGTGGCTATCTGCTTAATAAAGGAGGAGAATTTGTTCGCAACCAGGTCTGGACTTCTATTTCATGAGGTGTGTAAGTACCATGACTTTTGTATGAATTGTGTTACTTGCTGTCACTGAGCACCCTGGAAGTGGCTCTTCTCTTTACCTGACTGGTGCATTCTTCATCACAAATGACCTTACTCGAAACTCAAATAGGCCAAATGGAGGGATGAATGCCAGCCTTTCTGTGGCTTCAGGGGTCAGGATACCTGCCAATAGCCCTTTGTCAGGTCTATGGTGGTCAGGTACATGGCTCCCCCTAACCTCTTTATGACCTCATCTGTTCTGGTCATGAGGTGTGCATCTAACTCTGCATATCTGTTGAGCTTGTGGTGGCTGATGCAGATCCTTGTGGTCCTGTCCTTCTTGGGTACCACTACCACTGGGAAGGCCCAGGCACTGCTGGACTCCTGGGTTACATAGAAACATTGAGACAACTCTCAAATGGGGACAGAGAGAGGATCTCTGTTCTTGAAGTGGGTAGCCATCTGGAAACAAGCGACGACCAAACAGTGTGGTTCACGATAAACTTAGCTGTAGAGTCAGGCCATACAAAAGTGAAAGTATTGGACTTCAGGAGGACTGATTTTGTCAAAATGGGAGAGTGTCTCAGAAAAGCACTAGCAAACAAGCAAGAAGGTGGGGTGGAGCAACAATGGGGAAACATCAAAACCGCCATCACAGAGGTAACAAGCCTTTGTGTGAAGCAAATAAACAAATCAAGATGAAGAAAAAAACAGTACGGTTCTCAAGAGAAGTGGTGGGGAAAGTAAGGGAGAAAAAGATAGCATTCAGGAAGTATAAGGAAACACAGAAGGAGCAGGACAGAGAACTGTACCAGTTAAAGCAGAAGGAAGCGGGGAAGGCAGTCAGAATAGTAAAGGCCCAAACCCAGGAAAAGATAGCCAACTCGGTCAAGCAGTGGGATAAAACCTTTTATAGGTACATTAGGGAGCAATGAAAGACTAAGGCAGGGATACTGAGGCTGAATAAAGAGGAAGGTGGTTGGGCAGAGAGAGACAGTGAAAAAGCAGGGATACTGAACGAATACTTCTGCTCAGTATTCACAATGGAAAAGCAGGGGGAGATACCTAATCTAGTCAATAGAAGCACTCTGGATAGTGGGGTTGATATTAGTCCTTTCACAGAAGAAAGGGTTCTGAAAGAACTCTTAAAACTGAAGGTGGATAAATTCACCCCAGAATTCTAAAAGAACTAAGGGAAGAACTAGTAACACCACTGACTACCCTTTTTAATAAATCATGGGAGGATAGTGTGGTACCTGAGGACTGGAGGAGGGCAGATGTGATTCCCCTTCACAAAAGTGGGAGCAAGACAGAGGCAGGAAACTACAGACCTGTCAGTTTGACCTCTGTGGTAGGGAAAATGATGGAATCACTTCTGAAGGAAAGAATTGTTGAATACCTAGAGGCCAGTGGGGCACCGGACACAAGGCAACATGGATTCACAGCAGGAAGGTCATGTCAGACAAATCCAATTGATTTCTTTGACTGAGTGACCAAAGTAGTAGACCTGGGAGGGGCTGTGGACATGGCCTACCTAGACTTTAACAAGGCATTTGATGCAGTCCCGCACAAAAGATTAATAAACAAATTAGCCAGCTGGGAGTGGGTCCCAGGGTGGTAGCCTGGGTAAAACACTGGCTGGACAACAGGACACAGAGGGTAATAGTAAACGGAGTCCACAGTGAAGAAAGGGGGGTTACTAGTGGGGTACCGCAGGGTTCAGTACTGGGATCGGTCCTTTTTAATGTCTTTATAAGTGACATTGCAGAGGGACCGGAAGGGAAAGTATGTCTCTTTGCAGATGACACAAAGATCTGCAACAGGGTTGATATGCAAGGTGGGGTGGAAAGGATGAAAAGGGACTCGGCAAAGTTGGAGGAATGGTCAAATGTATGGCAGCTTAGATTCATTGCAAAGAAGTGCAGAGTAATGCACCTGGGAAACAAAAACCCAAGGGAAGAGTACACAATGGGGGTGAGATACTGACAACAACAAAAATGGAAAGGGACCTGGGGGTAGTCATATCAGATGACCTAAAGGTGGGCCAGCAATATGAAAAGGTAGTAAGGAGGGCTGGGGGGATACTGGGATGCATAGGGAAAGGCATCACCAGTAGAAAACAGGAAGTTGTTGGCCCTCTGTACCAACAGTTGGTAAGACCACATCTGGAGTACTGTGTACAGTTCTGGAGACCCCATCTCCGCAAAGACATAGACAGGGTGGAGGCTGTCAAGAGGAGGGCAACCAAAATGGTGCAGGGTCTGCACCATAAGACATATGAAGAAAGACTAAAGGAGCTTAAGATATATAGCCTTGAGGAAAGAGGGAGAGGGGGGACATGACAGAAACTTTCAAATACCTCAAGGGAATCAACAAAGTCCAAGAGGTAGCATCTTTCAGAAAAAGTGATGTGCAAGAACAAGGGGGCATAATTTGAAGATAGAGGGGGACGGCTCAGAGGTAATGTGAGGAAGTATTTCTTCACAGAGAGCGTTGTAGATGCATGGAACGGCCTTTCTGAGGAGGTTGTAGAGTCAAAAACAGTGGGGGAATTCAAGAATGCATGGGACAGACATAAGGCAATTCTAGTGGGGGGTAGGAGGAAGTAGGCTGCTGGTTAACTAGGATCCTCAGCTTATACATTAGGTAGGGAAATGGGCAGTCTAGGTGAGCCAAGTGGTCCTTATCTGCCATCAAATTCTATGTTTCTATGTCTCATGTAAACATGAAGCCCTACCATGACTAGGATGAGATGCCCCTGACTGTGTGCAGCTATCCAGACGAGGAGGAGGAAGAGGAGGCAGAAGCAAATCATGGTAGATTCACTGTTTGCACCTCCTGTCTGATAGCTCCGTCACGTAATTAACATAATTCACCCTCCTGACCACTGAGTAAGGACCCTCCCAAGCCACCCGTAATTTATTTTATCAGATGGGAATGAGTACCATCACTCCTTGCTCAACATTGTATTCCCTGGCTTTGGCCTCACAGTCATACCACATCTTCTGCCTCTGTTGTGTGATGGCTGGGTGCTCCTGGGTGAATTCCATGAGCTCCTTGAACCATGACCTGAAATTCTAGATGTATTCCACAACAGATTCCCCTTGGGGAGCAAGCTCATCCTCCCATTCATCCCTTACCAAATCAAGGTGACTCCTTACCCTCTGGTCAGACAGGAGCTCGAAGGGGAAAACCCTGTGGACTTCTGGGGAACTTCCTTATATATGAATAAGAGATGGGGTAGGTTCTTGTCCCACTGTCTTGTATACTGGTTAGTGAATACCCTTAACATAGTCTTAAGTGATGCATTAAATTGCTCAATCAGACTATTAGTGGTATATGTAAGCCCTGAGCTGCCTCACTCCACATTTCCGCCAAATACTAGCCATTAGGGCAGACATGAAATTGGTGTCCTGGTCCAACAGAATCTCTTAGGGAAAACCCACTTGACTAAATATCCCTGGAAGTTCATTAGCCACTTTTTCCACCTCAATAGAGAACAAGGGCACTGCCTCTGGGTACCTCATAGAGTAATTCACAACCACCAAAATGTAGCTCTTGCCTGTGGACTTAGAGTGCTGAGCGGTCCCACAGTGTCCACAGCCACAGCAAAGTGCCAGACTAGCTCTTCAACTATTGGTAAGTGAATCAAAGCCACTTGAGCCTTGTCTTCAACCTTACCCACCCTCTGGCACTGCTGACAAGTTTGACAGTAGTTTGTCATGTCCTTAAAAATACTGGGCCAGTAAAAAGTTTAGTCAGCTGCATTTTTATATGGCTGACTCCTGAGTCTGGAAAAGGGTATATCGTAGGATAAGGCCAGAAGCTGCTTCCTACTGTACATTTACAAAGAAATCCAGCACTTGAACTTTAAATTCAGCAAGAATATTATTTTACTTGAATAAAAAAATATTTTTTTAAAAAAACAAGTAAGTAAATTACTTGTAACTCCTAGGTGGTTCTATCCCAAGGGCTACTACCCTTGCCTGCATGGCTAGTAGCACGTTAAGGGGCCTGGATAATGAAGTGGGTGCCTCCACCTGGAGGTCAGGGTTGTTAGTGGTCAAGCGAACCTGGGCACAGCCCTCTGGGACACTGTAATCCCCCTCTTTCCCTTCTAGTGGCCTGAACAATATACAATAATTACTTTCACAATGACCCTTATTCATCAGTCGATTACCCACACTGTTTGCACTTATCACCAGGGCTGGTTCCTCTAGCTTGACCCTGGGGACCCCCTGTAAAACAAGGTTAAGCACAGCAAATAGCAACAGTACAATACTTTTGACACAAACTGGAACCACAGTCAGGTTAAATACAAACAAAGTTAAATCTGATTTATTCAGGTGACTTGAACAAGGGACGGGCGTAATCAGGTTGATTTGCTTAAAAGCTATATTAATCAGACAGTTATGCATGCAGTTCAGAGTCCCTACACAGTCACACACTCTGGGTACCCAGGTAGGAAAATGGTGGGCTAGCCAGAAACATTGCAGCTGGTTGGGGCCCTGTGATGGAAGAAAGCAACATGCACAAGACACACTATTTGTAATCCGGGGCCGGAGGGCTCAGTTTGTGAAAGAAAAGGCAACAAGACAATCAAATGAAAACACTTTTAGATTTAGCTGTTGTTGCAGGGAGCTACCCTGATGTTTACTCATGATACCCAATACTGGACACGGGCAGGATGAAATTGAGACTGCAGGCTGTTGAGCTGGAGTGCCTGGAGACGCAGGGCCCACACGAATCACTGAGGCGTCATTCCTGTTCAAGGCATTGAACAGGGGGCTGATCCCCAGGCCGGTCTCTCGTCGATGACTTTCTCTGCATAGCAGGTATTCTGGCTGAGCCAGTGTAGCAGGGCCCAGGCAAACGGAAATGGATATGGATTCAGTCCGTGGAGCTGGATACAGCCTCCAGCAAGCAAAACACAGTTCAGACACACAGTGGGGAACCAAATTACGACCCTCTATAAGTACACAGCACATTCACATAGCCCTTCAAATAAGTCTATTTTGGACATATTTTACATCCAAGAATTAAGTTAAAACTTCCAAAAATGTAGCCTCTGGAGTCAATGAAGTCCAGTAAGTTTTCACTTGCTGAAGACTGACATCATTTTTTCATTGTGTGGACGTCATGTTTTTGTGTCTCGGTTTTTTTTTTCCCAGCCCCGTAAATGGGTTGGCAAACTTCCCAGTTACCATGGCAATCATCTTTTTAATTCTGGTGCTGGTTGGCCTGCCCCAAAACTCTAGCAGTGTTCATTTCACATAGCGCATGCGCGGGGCTATTCAGCTGAGTGGGGAGAGCATCTGCAGCTTAGAAGATGGAGTGGAGTGAGCATGCAGCCTGCAAAAGGAGCGTTCGAGCGAGTTACTGAGCAGTGGGCCGGGACCAGGAGGGATGGAGTCAGACTCAGGACTCTCAGGAGGGGCACTCACCTGGTCACAAACACCTCTGTGACCAACAATAGATATTTCTGGGAGGGATAGTAGGATTGGAGCCTGAGGAGGAATAGATGTAGACGTAGTCTGGAGCAGCTTGCGCTTGGTCATGCCGGCCTGTGAGCAACGAGTCGATGATGGTCAGAAGGTCAGGTGGACTGTGTGGCATTGGGGTCAGTCACTAGTCAGAGAGGAGTGTGCACTGCTGCAGCCTGACAGTGTGCCTGTTGTGGAGGCATCGTCTGGAAGAGGGAGTGCCAAACGAATCTGAGAGAGCCGGTCCTGAGGTGTGAAGCATTAGCCAACCCGGCTGGGTTCCCAAAAAACTCAACCCCCAACTTCCAGTAGCACAGCACAGACTTGCAGCCATGTAGGAGGGCAGATGACAAGGAGTGCAGCTGCGAGGGAGTGACTCAGCTCAAGGCCAGGCAGGTAAAATGTTATATGGAAAAAAAGAAAATCATTTTATTTATTTTTTTCAATTGTTTAACCAGGAATGGCACACTGAGCTGAAAGCTTGCTTACAGGTGCGACCTGGGAGCACAGGGAATTTAAGTTATTTGCTCAGGGTCACCTAGTATGCAAAGTGGGGGCTGTGGGATTCAAACCCAGGTCTCCAGATTTGTAGCTCAGAGCCTTAAACCACTGCACGCACCATACTGCCTCCCTATCATCATTGAATCTTGTTTATGATCGTGATTGAACATTGATTGAAGTCTTTGATTTTGACTGGTGGTCTGGTAGTCTCAGTCAGAGTCAGGTTAGACAGTTTCTTTTAGCCAGGTACTGAGTGAACATGCAGGCAGGTTAGCAAGGTACACATTTTCTTATGCACAGAGAAATTCCTTGTGAGTTGTGAGTTGTGAGTGACACACTGACCTGGGTAAAACAGCAAATATAACTGTGTGGCATGGTGATGCTGATGTTGCTTCTGTTTCATATTGAATACTAGATAGAGTGAGGTATTTTAAATGAATTAACAGAAATAACAAGTTACTTTCAGGGGTGGCAATGTGGCATGGGCCCGTGGCATCATACTTCAGTGGCACTGGTTTCTGGAACATCACAAGCACCAAGGGATTATTTTCTAGTTACTGATGTTTGTACACTACTTTTATTTTGTCTTTGACCCCCCCTCCCATCCCTCCTGGGTAGGGTGTGCTACCTACAGCACTGTAGTCTACATGCTCTTAAACAATAATTGAAAAAGGGTTGCTCCCTCGAGGTTGGTGCTGTAGGTCCAATTACTGAAAACAAAACAACTATGGACCCAGCACTCAAGTGCAGCCACAAATTTCAATGCACGAAAATGTTGTTTGAAAAAGCTTTTTTTATTGTGAGTAGTTAACCAGAAGAGAAAATGTGTAGCCAAGGGAGGCCACCCACAAGCCCAACATTTCATGCCTGGACCGTGACAAAGCACCCAGTCTGGGTGTGACATGTTGGGTTTCTGGGTGGCCTCCCTGGGCTACACCATTTCTCTTCTGGTTAACCACTCATGCATACAATAAAAAAGCTTTTTCAAACAGCTTTTTTGCCTATTGAAATTTGAGGCTGAACTCGAGTGCTGGGTCCTTAGCTGTTATGCTCTGAAAGAGTTGAGTGTTGCTTGGTGTGCAGGTTTTCATGTCGTGATTTCGGTTGGAGTACAAATAAGAGGTGCTGCTGTGCCTGGTGCCATTTTGGATGAGATCATCTTGGAGATAAAAATGGGGGGGGGGAGACCTGGAAGGGTTTCTTCCTCAAAGGGGCTGTCTGTCTCAAGGATTTTCAAGCCTGTTAAATTCTGCCAGCAGTGGTGATCAGTTTGGCCACAGCCTTTGCTTCTGACACTTGGCACAGGGACCAAAAAAGAAGATAATGTAAGGGTGTGGGTCAAAGTATTACCATGACATTTGAGGAGATGCATGGTATGTGGAGCATGGTGTGTCCTCTGGGTAATAGGTCTTCTCCAGTTTTCACTAGTAAGGAAAGAAAGGCAGTTTTGAGATAAAACAAAGTAAAACACCACACCAGTACAGTAGTACCACTGCCAGTACAGAACCATTGAAAATGGTGTTGTGGTATATAGGGAACCAGAATACATAATGGACTGCAGATGAAAAACACATTTATCTACGCTAGCAGTAAGTGATAAGACACAATAACTCACAAGTGGCGCAGCCACGAGTTACTTATAATGCTTTTACTGCTACTGTGCAGTGGAAATAAAGGTGTTATTCCACTGCTATCCATTAGATATGTGATATTTACCAAACCATTTGTAATGATTTTTATTGGTATTGTGTTTTACCTTGTTTTAGCTCAAAACTTCCTTTCTTTCCGTTGTAATCTCTGCAGTGGCCGTGTGGCTCATTATTCTGAGTTCCATTTCCACATTCTAAGGAGAAATAAGTTAACATTTCTAAGTTAAATAAATTGTGATCCAACTGACATAAATGGTGCTATAAGTGAAAATAAATATTTTGCCAAAATAACATTTGATTTCTTTACCCCATTTATTTGCCACTGGTGTGGTATTACATGTATAGTCAAATACATAATGGATTTATTGCAGCAGAATGACACATTTACCAAAACACATGAGTGGTAAGGGACAGGGTAAAAAAACATCATAACTAACTCACGGTTTCCATCTTCACTTCACCATTTGTGAGTTATGTGTGTCTTCTTACCACTCACAAATGGTATACGTTGTGTTATTCCACTGCAGTCTGATGGGGCACAGGCTCAGAGTAGTCTAGATGTGCTAGTGAATTTGCTGTCCTTTATGTATTATCTCCTATATAAAACAAATGAGATGAAATATTAAAACATATGACAGCCAGCTTTAATAGGAAGGAGACAGATTTATCTCTGACTACCAGACTTTGAATGTAGCAGGCATCTGTCTGTCTGCAACCAACTTTCACATAGTAGCATGATGGAAGATAACTCCAAGAAAAATTCATGAAATAAGCACATATTGTCTGCAGATGATTACTGTGTACTGTATGTTTTCCTTTCCTAACAGTAAGAAATGTATTTATGTGGATGTAGCATGGAGTACAGCGAGGTATTCAGAAAGCCAACTAATTGACTTCTAAAACTATAGGTCTTGGAGTATTTTGACTGCCAAAATTTGTCGACTGGAATTATTTTGACTTCCAAAAAATTGACAGCTGGAGTATTTTGACTCCAGTAAAACTGAAATGACTTCCAAATTTCAACCTATGGAAGTATTTGACTTCCACCCAAAAAAAATTATCTGAAGCCCTGCATTCACATGTAAGGAAATTCCACTGTACCAGGCAAATGGCTCTCCCGGTCGCAATTACAGAGTCTCTGCACAATCCGGGAGTTCAGAGGTAGCTGGAAGTCCTGACAGGCCGATCGCATTCAACAAATCTTCGGTCTTCTTCAGGTTAAAGCCTGGTCACAATTCATTGGCTTAATTCGCTCTCTAAATTCGGATTCAGTCCAAAAAAAAACCCACCAGTTCCCACTCAGGAATAGCAGGTAGACATGCAGGCCAAACTCAGGCCTTTCCACAGTTCTCCCATGCAATTCCACTATGGATTGCTGCTCGAAGTATCTCGAGCTGTTACTTCTTCACTTCCCAACTCAGATCATTTGAAACTGCAAGCAGTGTGGGACTTTCCCCACATCCAAAAGGTTTGGTTGGCTGATCTGTTTGTCATTCACAACAAGGGCTCCCCCTCCAGGTTATTTTAGGTGCCAAAAGCCCAAAACTACAATTCCTACAAGTTTTGTCCCCACCAAGCCCCTGTAGGCAGGCTGCATTTTAGAGTCCCAAATGTACTGATTGGCCCATTCTGTAGTCCAGGACCAAGATGATGGAAACAAACAGAACTGTCCATGCTGCAAAGAAGGCAGGTTAGAACAAACTGCAATATTATTACTATTCTAACAAATGATCAGCAAACAAGTACATCCTCTAACAGAGATCCCCCTCAGATTAATTATGAGTGCAATCCAGGCAGCTCTTAAAGAAACAGTACACAGAGGTTATACAGGCACTCTCTGGCAATACATTTAAACTACTAAAACGCAGAACACCAGCCTGGCAGTGAGCATTTAGGCAAGCTCAAGGAAGACTTTTCAGGAACCCCCATTTATAGGGGGTTACATCCTTTCCTGCCTGGAGGAAAACTTGGTGTCCGTGTCAAGTCTGTACCATCATGCATCAGTTAACATAAACTTATTACTTTACTATACATATTCACTACACTTCATGATGCTATATCCATAAGGACAATACTTATGCATGTTTCATACAGGTAATACTGATTCCACGATGATTAACATACTTGTGACATCACAATACTGATTCATGTTATAACTTCTTGTACATTAAACAATGTAGGAGGGGGCCCTTCCCTATCAGCTAACTTGGGGCTGGATGGGGCAGGGGCACCATACTGAGAAGGAAGAACAGTCAACCTGGAATTGGCCATTAAGTTCAGTTTGGGTAGTGAGCTCTGAGAAATATAAACATCTTTGTGAACCACACTGAGAGGCAAATCCACTGACCTCCTAGGAGAATCATAACTGAAGCGCAATACTGGCTTGACAGCTCGGCCAGTCTTTCTAGGGGGAACAGCCACAGTCTCTGTACTTTCAGCACTAACTTTGGAGCTTTCATCATTCGTGAGGGGTGCCTCTGCATGGATGGGAATGTCCAAACTGGGAGCGCTGTCAGCTCCTTGCTCTGTAGGCTCTGTTTCCACAACACTTGGCTCATTTAGAGACAGTTCTGGCACAATTAGGCTTTGTGGCACTTAAGGGGGGCTGTCAACACTCTCATATTGTTCAAGTTCTGGTGTGTCACCAGGGAGACTCAGACCATCAGCCCCTTCTTTCAGGCAATTCACACAGTTCCACAAAACACAGAGTCCGCAATCTCAGATGTGGTGCTTTGCACTTCACTTTCAGGGAGCATTGGCTCCAAGTACAAAGCTGGGGGGATAGGCAGTCCAGAAGACCCAGCTTCATCCCCACAATCAGTCATAGGGTTACCTCGAAACAACTGACTCAATTCATAGGAGTGGTAATAGGCATTGTCATACTCACTATCGTCAGAGGTGGACTGACAGTCACTATCATTCTGGGGCCTGCTGTGGGGGAAACCTTAACTCTGTAACTACAGGGGTAGGTAGACTCTGTCTCTTTTTTGCAGCAGCATGAGTCACTGGCCCAGGGGAGGCAATATCTGCTGGCTCAGCTTCAATAATAACTTGGCTGATAGGCAGCAAGTGGTTACGGTGCATGGTCTTGACAGCTTTGGAGTTATTCTCTGGGCGTACCTTGTATACTGGTAGATCATCCAACTTTCCAACTACTACATGAGGAAGATGGTGCCACCTATCAGCAATTTTGTGCTTGCCATGTAGTCCTAAATTGTATAACAACACACGGCCGTAGCTCTTGAGCCTTTACTTTCTTGTCGTGCCTCTCTCTTTGTTGGCGAAATTTCTTTTAGTGGCCATTGTCTGGGCCAGTTGATATGCATGGTTCAATTGAGCTTTCAGTTTCTGTAGATACTGCAGGTAGTTTTCAGCTCGGACCCCATCTGGAGAGACCCCAAAACAGACATCAACTGGCAGGCCGGCCTCCCTCCCAAACACGAAGCGGTAGGGGGAGAACCCAGTAACATCATTTTTGGTGCAACTGTACGCGTGTACCAAGGTGCTAATCTGCTGGCTCCACTTATGTTTGTCTTTTGGGTGGAGGGCAACCAGCATGTCTAGAAGGGTGCGGTTAAAATGTTCTGGTTGAGGTTCCCCCTGCAGGTTATAGGGGGTGGTTCTTGACTTCCACACCCCCCCCACAGAGAAAGCATTTCTTTGATTAGCCGACTTTCAAATCTCTGCCTTGGTCAGCGTAGATCTGCTGGGGGGCACCATAGTGGACAAAGAAATTTTCCACTAGCACCTTGGCCACGGTAGAGGCCTTTTGATCTTTAGTTGGAAAAGCTTGTGCATACCATGTGAAATGATCCATAACTACTAACACATTGCCAATATTTATTTATTTATTTATTTATTTAAGAGTTTCACCAGGAAGGCATACTGAGCGGAGTACCACTCGATTCCAGATGTGTCCTGGGGAAAAGGGGAGAGGACCAGTACAGCAAATAAGACAGATGCATTACAGCTATTTCAGTACAGAGTAAGCAGCAATTATACAATATCGAACAGAGACTAGGCAAACAGCTAACAGAGTACCTAACTAGTTTCAGTTCCAATTATCCCTCAAACCAAGTTTTAGTGAGAATAAGTAACAGTGGAAGGACATTAGCAGGTTGTAGCAGCATTACAGGCCGAATTTTCTCCAGACTCTGGGCTAGGGCCTGGGGCATGTTGGGTGGTGAGGGTCAAAGTGGAAAAGAATTAGGAGCGGGAGGGGGATATATGGCCTACAATGGAGAGGACTGCACGAGCAGGAGGGAAGGAAGGATGACTTGAGGCGTTGGTTTAGCTGCTGAGTGGTGTCTGCATGCCTAATGTCAGCCGGCAGAGCTTTCCAAAATTTGGGCATGCGGTAGCTGAAAGTGGCCTGGCCTTTGGCTGTGAGCATTAGAGGGACATGCAGTAACCGAGAGTCAGGGTTCCTTAGAGAATATGCCGAGGGGGGTTGAACTGCAAAGGCAGGCTACAAGAAGGGGGGGGGGGACTGTGACCAGAATTTAGCAGTTAACTTCACACAATGGGTAAGTCTATGGTCCTGTGGTGAGGGGCGGTCTAGCCTCTTGCAGAGGTCACAGTGGTGTACAGAGGGAGTGCAGTCCAGGGCAAGGTGGCAGAAGGAATGGAAGAGGGGATCTCGCCTTGTGAGGGTGGACTTGGGGCCGGCACTGTAGACTACATCACCATAGTCAATTATAGGGAGAATCATTTGTTGTAGGATTGCTTTGTGAGTTGCCAGGGGTAAGCAGCCCTTATTATGGTATAAGGCACCCAGCTTGGGGTGCAGTTTTTTGTGTAGTGAGTCAATATGAGCTGAGAAGTCAAGGTGCTGGTGGAGCCAGACCCCAAGATACTGGAAGGAGGTGCAGGCCTCCAATGGAGTCCTGTTGATAGTATGATGGGAAAGGGTTGTGGGGAGCTGGGAGAGCTTCTGGCTTGTACCAAAGGTTAATGAGACTGTTTTTGGGGGACTGAGGATGAGCTGATATGATTGAAACCAGAGCTGGACAGCATTGATGTCATTCTGCAGTCTAGTGGTCACTTCAGCAGGTGAGGGACCAGTGGCATACAGTACCGTGTCATCGGCATACATATTAGTGAATGTGCATTTGCATACTGAGGGTAGGTCATTCAGAAAAATGGAGAACAGGATCAGGCCAAGTACAGAGCCTTGGGGGACTCCGGAGGTTACAGGGAGGGGGGCTGAAGTACATTGACTAATTCTCACAGATTGGTATCTGCCAGTTAGGTAGGAATTGAACCAATCTGTGCAGCTGTTCAAGAGACTGGCCTGGACGAGTTTGAATAACAGCAGGGTATGAGAGACGGTGTTGAACGCTTTGGAGAGGTCTATAAAAATAGCAGAGGTGATGTGCCCATGATTCATACTCGTGAGGACAGTGTTGGTGAACCTGAGGGGTGAGATGACGGTGGAGTGTGTCTTCCTGAATCCCGATTGGTAGGGTGTGAAGAAGGAAGAGGCGTTGAGAAATGAGCAGAGCTGGTCTAGCACAAGGTGCTCTTGGATTTTGGCCAGGATGGGGAGTAGGGAGATAGGGCGGTAGTTGCTCGGGGTAGAGAGGTCTCTCCCTTTAGGGAGAGGGATAACAGTAACACATTTCCAGTCGGATGGTACTGAGGCAAGTGAGAAAGAGAGACTGAGGAGAGTGGTTAGTGGGGCGGCTATGGCAGGGGGCAGATAGGTAAAGCATTTTGGAGTCCAGACCCAAGGGACATTTACCTTTGCTGGGGTTAAGTGCCTGTAGGGCTTTTAGCACTTCTGTAGGTGTGACCATGAGGAAGGCAAAGCCCTGGGTTGAGTGAATGGAAGGAATGGGTAGGCTATGGAGAGATGGGAGGAGAGCAGATATGAGAGAGGCCGCGCAGCTGGTGAAAAAGGTGTTAAAGACCGAGGCCACTTTGCCTGAGTCAGTGATGGTAGTGGCATCAACATTTAGGGCTGGGGTGGGGGGCTGGGCCAGGGGGGTGAGGAGCAGTTTGATAGATTTCCTGAATTTTGCTGAGTGATTTAAGTTATTGTGGAAGGAGGCCTTGAAGTAGCTCGCTTTGGACTGTCGTAGGAGCTTAGTACAGGAGTTGCAGAGTGTTTGGTAGGACTGAAGTGATTCCAGGGTATTTGAGGCCTTGTAGGCTAGCCATGTTTGGTCCCTTGCATGTAATGGGTTGATAATATTGGCTGTGACCCAGGGCAGGTGGGCACCTCTGACGCGGGTCCTTCGCAGTGGTGCATGGCGGTTCCACATGGTGAGGAAGTTAGATTTGAACTGATCAAAGGCGTTGTTGATAGATGAGGCCCGAGGGATGAAGGACCAGTCCACGTCAGACAGATCATTTAATAGGGCTAATAGGTTTAGGGATTTGTAGGACCTGGTGAGCAAGATACCGGGGGGGGGAGCTTTGGGTTTGAATATTTTCCTTACTACGTAGATCATGTGATGGTCACTTAGAGAGTCCGGGAGGAGTCCTGAGTCGAGAATCCGGTGCAGGTGTGTTGTGAGTGCCCAATCAAGTAGGGAGTGGTTTAAAGACTTGTGATTAAGTTGTGTTGGTTCAGAAATTTGCTGGGACAGATTTAGTGTGGATACATGGCACTGAAGCTTGGAGCTTTCGCTGGAGAGCCAGTTCGAGTTGAAGTCACCAAGGATAATGAGTTCTCCCCTTGTGCCTAGCTGTTTAAGGGTGCTTAGGTGGGCCACTGTGAGAGGCAAAGGGGTGTCGGGAGCACAGTAGGACCCTGCTATGTAAATTGGGATAGAGTGTGGGAGTGAGAGCTTAATCAGTAGTGAGTCTATTGAGAGTGTGGGCATGGCGAGCTGGATAGGGGTGAATTGAAGGTGTTCAGCAATGAACATTGCAATGCCGCTGCCCCTTTTGTTACCCTGGTGGTCTTGACGAATTAGTGTGTAGCCAGGGATAAATAATTCCTCATCCAGATTATGTGGCTTGAGCCATGTTTCGGTAATGATCAGAATATCTGGCTGTAGTGTAAGGACATTAAGTTGGAGGAGGGTGATCTTGCTCAATATGCTGCATATGTTCAGGTGCATTAGTCTTAGTCCCCTAGGTAGATTGTGGTTTGGGGAGGGTCGGGGTGGGGTGGGGTGGGGTGGGCCGGGGTTATGCTCAACATCACCTGCAAGAAGCAGTAGCAGAGTAAGCAGTAATTTGGTTTTCGGCAAAAGCCCTTGCTCCTTCCAGAAGGCATGGAGTGGTGGGGACGGTATCCTAGAATTAGCAGGTAATAAAAAGCGAAGTGCAATTTGTCCAGCGTGGAAAGAGGGTGGTAGAATAGAAGCACCGGTAGCCCAGTTTAGTAGGAGATGATGAGGCGGTGGCTCTGTACTGGTGGTGGCATGGTGGGGTGGTGGAGATGCATTACTGCCTGAGAGTTTGGTGTGTGATTGTAGTTGTGGCTGTGGGTGGGGAGCGAAAGGGAGGGCTGCTAAGGGTAGGATGAGGCATAGTATGTTGAGCTGTATTAGGAGCATCACAAGAATCTATGGATTGTTTGTTCAGCATGGTAATTTAGAGAGGCCAGTAGTGGTGGAGAAATGCTGGCTTGTTTAAGAAGCTCAGTGTAATTAGAGAGTTAGAGTGGCCACTAGTGGTGGGAGCAGGTGATATGCTTGAGGAGCATAGTACTTTGTAGTGGCCACTAGTGGTGAGAGCTTATGGCCTGCTAAGGGAAAAGTGGTTTGATAGTTAAAATCACGTGATCATCTGTGCCTATATAAGGCAGAGTCCACCAAGGGTGGGGTGGGGGTGGTGGGGCAGCCAACGCAGAGCGCCGGTGGGGTCTCACTTGGCTGAAAGCAGCACTCTGACTTCCTTAATGGCTACATGGAGTATCGTACCTGTGAATGTGTCCTGAATGTTCAGCATGGGGTTCGACTTGGGGGAGGGCAGGACCAGCAAGGCCTTCACAACCTCCTCACAGACACTGGGGAGAAAGGAAACAGGTGAGTTATTTAAGAGGTAAGCAGGAGGAGGGGCTTCCTATTCACAGAATCCCCATTTTGCCTGGTGTGATTTCTGAAGGCTCTGTGCTCGGCTAAATAATAGTTTCACAATTCAAGATAACTCCTGGCACTATCTGCAGCTGAGCTCCATTTTAAATATGACTTACAGAATTAATGAGGCTGAGTTCCATTTTAAATGAGTTACAGAGTTAAATTAATGCGGCTGAGCTCCATTTTAAAATGCTCCATTTTTAGCTGACTAATAATAAGTGTGTGACTTTGCAGCCTATCTCCATTTAGAGCAAACAGTTTAACTACCAGTAGCTGGAAATACAATTTCTTAAGCTGAATTAAGTTTACTCGTGGAAAGCTACAACTGGGCTCCGTTTTTAAACATGCAGCAGCTGGAAATACAATTTCTTGCACATACAGTTTAGGTTGTTGTGGGTTAGGTTAAGTATTCCCTGGCAAGTGAGTAAGCACTGTACATTGACATTAAATAAGGAGATAAGCAGGTATAGCTGACAATTAAAGCACCCTCAGGCTAGTGTTCAAATGCAGTTAAGGGCAGAAAACATGGTGAATAAAAACTATCAGCATTGCTCTGCTGATGGAAATTCATCTGGGCCCTAAAAAGGCGCAAAGATTCAAAAGTCCTTTGTTCACTTGGCTGAAAGCAGCGCTCCGACTTCCTCAATGGCTACGTTGAGTATCGTACCTGTGAATGTGTCCTGAATGTTCAGCGTGGGGTTCAGCTTGGGGGAGGGCAGGATCAGCGAGGCCCTCATGACCTCCTCACAGACACTGTGAATGTGTCCTGAATGTTCAGCGTGGGGTTCAGCTTGGGGGAGGGCAGGACCAGCGAGGCCCTCATGACCTCCTCACAGACAATATTCCACTGATCAGGTTCTAAACACGAAAAGACTATGCAGACCAGTTCCATGGGGGTGTTGGCAGTAACATTGATGAGGGGGCAGCCCTCTGAGGCAGGGCATTCCTTTGTAGGCAACGACTGCAGGTCTTTACATGGTGCTCAACAATGGCCCCCATCTTGCGCCAGTAGAATCAAGATCATACCAGATCGAGAGTTCTGTCAATACTGAAGTGCCCCATGTGATTGTGGAGGGACCTCAGTACCAAATCTTTAAAGGCTGTGGCCAGGACCAATTGCTGCTTGTCTACTCAACCACTGTGATCTACTGTCTCTCTGTATAACAACTGATTTTGTAACTTCAACCTGGGGCCCTCTTTAGACAATAGGGCAGTTCGTAAGTCAAGGGAACACAACTGGGACACATCTTTCCATGCACGAATAGCATCAAGTGCTGGCTGAATCATAGGATCTTGGGATTGAGCCCATTGGATGCTGTTATTGTCAAATTGAGGTAGTGCACTAATATCTAGAGCAAAGAAATGGCAAAAGGCAGCTGGTATGCAAGTATCAGGAGGGCCCAAACAATCTACTAAACAGTCCACTGTGTCCATAGACATCTGTTCATCTCTATCAAACTTTTGGCACAATGCTCGGATGTCAGGTTCAGACAACCTGACCCAATCACTGTTGGAGACTGGCTTTCATGACAGGGTGTCAGCATCAATATGGTTCAGTCCTGGCCTGTATTTGACAGCATAATCATAGGTTTATAAAGCAGAGAGCCACCGTTGCCCAGCGGTGTCCAACTTAGCTGAAGTCTGTACATAGGTTAACAAGTTATTGTCGGTCTTCACCAATATCTTTGCCCCATAGAGGTACTTATGAAACTGGTCAACAATGGCCCATTTTAGGGCAAGGAACTCCAGCTTGTGCACAGGATAGTTTCGTTCTGATGGGGTCAAGCTCCTGCTGGCAAAAGCTACTGGTCTCAAACCATCCTCATGGTCTTGATACAGAGCAGCAAATAGGGCTTGGTAGGGTCAGCATAGGTGAGGATGGGTGTGTGGGTGAGCTGATATATGACTTTGGGGAAGGCTGCTTCACATTCGGGTGTCCAGTGGGGCCCAAAAGGTTCACCTGTTCAGAAGTATACTTTCTTGGGTTCTTTGACAGCCCGTTTCTTGTATTTACGGATGGTAGGGGGGTAACCCTGGGTGAGATTCAGGAGCGGACGAATCACCTTGGAATAGTCTTTTATGAACCTGCATTAGTAGCCACAGAACCCCAGGAAACTTTGTAGTTCTTTCAAGTTATGGGACTGGGGCCAAGTAGTCAGTGACTTGATCTTACTGCGATCGGTCTCTATCCCTTCTGCAGTTACTATGTGCCCCACATACCTCACGGAGGTTTGAAAAAACTGGGACTATGGACAGCTTGAGGCCAAAGTCTTCCAATCAGCCTAGGACTTAAAACAGTCGGGTCTGATGCTCCTCTAATGTGCGTCTGAACACAATGACATCATCTAGGTACACTAGGCATTCCAGCAAGTTCATATCTCTTACCGCACGTTCCATCAGTCACTGAAAGGTGGCTGGGGCATCTAAAATCCCCTGTGGCATTCTCAGGAATTCATAGAACCCCAAAGGACAGATGAAGGTGGTTTTCTCACGGTCCTCCATGGCCATCAGAATCTGGTAATATCCACTGCGAAGTTCCAATACTGAGAACCATTTGCTCCCATTCAAGCAATCCAGGGCATCTTGTATATGGGGCATGGTGTATTGATCTGGGACGATCCGCCGGTTCAGGGTTCAATAATCAGCACACATTCTCACCGAACCATTCTTTTTATGTACAACCACAATGGAATAGTCATATGGACTCCTTGATTCCTGCATCACACCAGCAGCAAGCATTTCCTGCAGGTGTCTCCTCACATCATCTCTGTCTGCTGGGGTGAGGCGTCGTGATCTCTCTTGAAATAGCCGGTCATCATGCAGGTGTATATGATGCTCTGCACCCTGGACACACCCCACGTTCCATACATTTAATGAAAACACTTGGTCTCTCTGGGTGACTTTCTTGCTAATCCTAGCCTTCCATTTAGCTGGCAGTGGGGAATCACCAAAGTCAAATCAGTCCGGGGTCACTCTCTCCTTTTGGCCAGAGTACTTGTTATTGGGTAATATTGCAGTGTCTGTGCAGTGTACTGTAGCTAGAGTGCACCCTCTATTCATTTGGACCTCCCGATCTGACACATTTTGATTCTGGACCATCACTCATCGTGCATAGGCATGGGCATGGCAGGCAAGATGCTGGGTTTAACCAATAATCCTTCTGGCAACTTTCCATCACCTGGTGCATCCAACATTTATATTTTGTTCTTTACGTTTCTCTTTAGGTGGACTTCTCCATGGATTATGCACTGGGCGTTGGGGGCCAATACCAAGGAGTCAGGTTCCTTTTTCTACACTATCCCCACTAGCTCATCTGGGTTCTCTTCATTAGGTTTCAGTTGTAAGTCGTATGCCCTTTTTGCTAAGGCTGGAATTCTGAGGGCCCATCCAGTCAGTTGCCCTTGTTTCTCATGGCAGAGTTGTGCTAGTCTCCCAAACATGTGGGCGTTTGTTCCAATTAACAGGGGGAACCCCATCATATAGTCCGCTGGGGGGATACACTAGGGCCAGTGTCTCTACTTGCTCCTCTACACCAGTTACAGTTGCAGGAAAAGACAACCAGAGGTGGACATATCCTAGGTAGGGATAAGACTTGTCGCTCAGCCCCCACACACATGTAGGTCTTCCAGGGATTGTAATGGCACATCAGATAAGTGTTTGTCATACCAGTCCTAAAATACAATGGTCACTTGCGACCCCATGTCAAGCACAGCCTGAGTAGGAATACCATTCACAGCCACAGTAGTTCATTGAAGGGCCCACTATTTTGGACCAGTCTGGAGGAACAACAGCAGGGGCCTGGACAGACAATTTAGCCCCAGAGGGGTTTGAGTTAGGATGGCCGAAGCCTTCACTGCAGTCATTTCGTACACCCCTTGACCACTGACTAATTTTCTGAAGCTCTCCTTGAAGCCGGTTCACCACTTTCTCTCAGTTCTACTGAGACCGGCATTCTCCTCATATGGCCATCCTTGCCGCAACTGTGACAAATGACAGGCTTTCAGGCCATCCTTGGGGAAAACATAGCAGGGGATGCTGGAGCATAGACGGGAGATTGTGATCTGACTTCTGCTGTTAGTGTACCATGTATCAAAAGTTTCTTTAGGGTGGCAGTCAATTTCTTGAGCTCAGCCGAGAAGCCACCCTCAGTAGAGGATGCCTGAGGGTGCACCCCGGCCCCATAACAGTCACATCCTGACAGGGGCCAGGATCTCTGTCAGCAGGGGTAGCTCAGCGAATGCACCCGGTTGTACTTTTCCGACTTCCTTCAGCAACTCCTCCCTTCACCGTTTAGCCCACAGTGGGACACTTGTAGTGGTCTCCATTTCAGAATGGCCTTCCGGTGCCATGATCACATGGGCTGCACTCACCCCATAATTACAATCTTCCTCTTCACCTTCTACCTCCTGGAGTTCTTTTATCAAGTCACAGTAGTCAGGTGGGTTACCTCTCCTATACTGAAGCCTTAACTGGATGATCTGCAGTTTAGAATGCTTGCCATGTTGCAGTATGTGCCCCAATCTCACACGGTTCAAATCACTGGCGGCTACCCCACCTTTCCGGTAAGCTTTCTGCAGAGCTCTTTCTAGGCGAGTAACATACACAGGCAAACTTTCCCCCTTCCATTGTCTGGTACCTTGGAATTTCCACATCAAAGTCTCCCTGACTCAATGCTCCCAAAATTGCCTTCAAGTACAGATGGGTACTTCTGAGCAGATGCATCAGGGTTTGTGGACCTCAAAAATGTTATGGCTTCAAGGGCAGAGCCCCTCAAACTTTCTATGATTCTTTTCTGCTTCTCAGCCTCCGCATACTGCCACTCAGGTACCAAGGGGGCAACATGGTCGATCCAGGTCTCCCAGTCATCCTCCCCTCTGGGGGGTGGGGAGGGTGCCTGAGAAGATTCTCAGCCTTCAGTAGGAGTCGTGACTGATAGTGGGTACAGATATAGGGGCCAGCATTGGCATGGGCACAGAAGGTGGGGCAGTAACAGGTGCTGGAGTGGGAGGAGGTGTTGGGGAAGGAACACCCCAGGTGGCAGGAATAGTTTCTTAAAGTCCTCTATGGTTTTCCCTTCCTCCAGCAACAACTTGGCAAATTTCTCCACAAAAGTCTTATATAATGGTGGGAGCTCATCCCCCCCCCAGGGTCTTTACTGTCTTTTGTTTTCACTCTCCAGGTGGCTAGGACCCCTTCTGAGGCAATAGTCTGTGGCACTTTAAAGCTGTCCATGAGGTCACTACACTCTACCAAGGCTATGAAAGTTTGGGCGATCAAATCAGCCTGTCGACCCACCACCACAGGGTTTTTTAAACATTCAACTTTGGAGAGTGCTCTCTCTACAGTGACCTTACTGGTACCCAGGGAATATCCAGTATAAGCAGAGAATTTTGGGGGTCAGTCTCCTGCCCAGTACACCACCCCACCAACTGGTGTACAGCCATTTCTACTGGGGTAGCCATTTAACGATAATTCGTAATTTTTTTGCCACTAGAAGGCACAAAATCCCAATGGTGAGCCTCCAAGATGTAACCCCTAGGTGGCGCTAGCCCAAGGGCTACTACCCCTGCCTGCTTGGCTAGTAGCAGGTTAAGAGGCCTGGGTAATGATACGGGTGCCTCCACTCAGAGGTCAGGGTTGTTAGTGGTCAAGCTAACCTGGGCACAGCTCTCTGGGACACTGTAACCCCCTCTTTCCCTTTTAGTGGCCTGAACAATATACAATAATTACTTTCACAATGACCCTTATTCACCAGGCAATTACCCACACTGTTTGCACTTACTATCAGGGCTGGTTCCCTAGCTTGACCCTGGGCACCCCCCTGTAAAACAAGGTTAAGCACAGCAAATAACAAAGGTACAATACTCTTGGCACAAACTGGAACCACAGTCAGGTTAAATGCAAACAAAGTTGAATCTGATTTATTCAGGGGACTTGAACAAGGGAGGGCTGTAATCAGGTTAATTTGCTTAAAAGCTGTATTAATCAGACAGTTATGCATGCAGTTCAGAGTCCCTACACAGTCACACACTCTGGGTACCCAGGTAGGAAAACAGTGGGCTAGCCAGGAACATTACAGCTGGTTGGGGCCCTGTGATGGAAGAAAGCAATATGTACAACACGCACTATTTGTAGTCTGGAGCCGGAGGGCTCAGTTCATGAAAGAAAAGGCAACAAGAAAATCAGATGACTACACTTTCAGATTTAGCTGTTGTTGCAGGGAGCTACCCTGATGTTTACTCATGATACCCAATACTGGACACAGGCAGGATAAAACTGAGACTGCAGGCTGTTGAGCTGGAGTGCCCAGAGAAGCAGGGCCCACACGAATCACTGAGGTGTAATTCCTGCTCCAGGCGTTGAGCAGGGGGCTGATCCCCAGGCTGGTCTCTTGTCGATGACTTTTTCTGCGTAGCAGGTATTCTGGCTGGGCCAGTGTAGCAGGGCCCAGGCAAACGGAAATGGATACGGATTCAGTCTGTGGGGCTGGATACAACCTCCAGCAAGCAAAGCACAGTTCAGACACACAGTGGAGAACCAAATTATGACCCACTATAAGCACACATCACATTCACATGTAAGAAAATTCCACTGTACCAGGCAAATGGCTCTCTGGTCACAATTACAGAGTCTCTGCACAATCCGGGAGTTCAGAGGTAGCTGGGAGTCCTGACAGGCTGATTGCATTCAGCAAATCTTTGGTCTTCTTCAGGTTAAAGCCTGGTCACAATTCAGTGGCTTAATTCGCTCTCCAAATTTGGATTCAGTCCAAAAAAAACCCCACAAGTTCCCTCTCAGGAACAGCAGGCAGGCATGCAGGCCAAACTCTGGCCTTTCCACAGTTCTTCCACACAAATCCACTATGGATTGCTGCTCGAACTATCTCGAGCTGTTACTTCTTCACTTCCCAACTCAGATCTAACTGAAACTGCAAGCAGTGTGGGACTTTCCCCAAGATCCAAAATGTTTGGTTGGCTGATCTGTCTGTCAGACACAACAAGGGCTCCCCCTCCAGGTTATTTTAGGTGCCAAAAGCCCAAAACTACAATTCCTACAAGTTTTGTCCCCACCAAGCCCCTGTAGGCAGGCTCCATTTTAGAGTCCCAAATGTACTGATTGGCCCATTCTGCAGTCCAGGACCAAAATGATGGAAACAAACAGAACTGTCCATGCTGTAAAGAAGGCAGGTTAGAACAAATAGCAATATTATTACTACTCTAACAAATGATCAGCAAACAAGTACATTTTCTAACAGAGCTCCCTCTCAGATTAATTATGACTGCAATCCAGGTAGCTCTTAAAGAGACAGTACACAGTGTCTATACAGGCACTCTCTGGCAATACATTTAAACTGCTAAAATGCAGAACACCAGCCTGGCAGTGAGCATTTAGGCAAGCTCAAGGAAGACTTTCCGAGAACTCCCATTTGTAGGGGGGGTTACATACTTACAAAATATTAAGTGCTAAAGTGAAAAAAATTCAGGCTAATACACCGTAAATGAACAAGAAGCCCCTGTGCTTCGGGGCTATGCAACCTCTTCCTTAGGAGGCATCTGTATATTCCCTAGAACTATTATTTGCAGGAGTACTCCTTCCTCAGGTTCTCCCATTGGAACCCATTCACTGTATAGCAGCCCTTTCTCCCTGTAAACCTCCCTTTTCTCTGAATCGTGAGAGTCACCTTCCACCATGGTGGCTAACTCCCTTAATTTCTCTGGGGATGGGTCAGCACACTGAGCTCTCCACCGCTCCGCACACTTGACCTTCCCTAAAATACAGTCTCCTGTGAGAGAGCTGCCCATGGATGGGCTCTTCTCAGTCTGTAGCTGTGGCTCAAAACTGCTGCTCTCTGCTTGTTCTTCAACTACAACTTCCCATGCTACTGAGGCAGGGGTTACTTCCAACTCCACTTCCCCCTGTCTGTCTTCAGGAGCTAGTTCCCTAGCCTTGCTATGGGTAGTGACATACAATGTTGCCCCGGCTGTCAAAGTCATTACCCATAATTACATCAATGGGTAAGTACTGTAAAACACCCACCTCCAGTGTTTTCTGGCCACCTTCCAAACTTAGAAAGATCCAGGCCACTGACACTGAGACAACAGGACCAGTCACTCCACTAATTCTGGAAACATGACCTGGCAGGATCTGTTCCTCATGAATCAAATCTTGTTGTACCATGGGAATGGAGGCCCTGGTGTTCCTCAATTCCTGAGTTACCATCCCATTTACTAATACAGGGTACATATGTGTAGTGGAGTTAGTGGGAACTGCAGTCTGGGTATTGGCCACTATCTGCTGGGAGCTTCCAGAGTTACCCTCTCTAGCAGACCCTTTTAGTATATTTTTTTGTACAGTCATACGACAAGTGTTCCAGTTTTTGACAGATATAACACCTGCGTTCCCCTGACTCCATACTTTTAAAACCCTTTGGGTTCCCTTATTGTTTTGCCACAGGCTGGTTTCCCTTAGGTTGTCACCTAGGTTCCCATAAAACCACCTGATGTCCCTTCTCTGTTACTTTTGCGCTGAAAGCAAAACCACCTGATGTCCCTTCCCCCATTATTGTAACACTGAAAGCATATTTGAGTGCATACAAATTGATCAGGCCTCTTTATTTATTTTATTTATTTAGTTTTTGTTGACCGGGTAAGTGCACTAGACAAATCCTGCCTATTTTCAGGCATGACCCGGGGGGGGGATACAGATGAATGTCAACTGACCTTGAACCAGATTAAGCTGTTGGTGGTATTTTTTTTTTAGTGAATGAGGGAAATTTGGCCAGGACTCCGGGGGAATTCCCCTGCTCTTTTCGATAAGTGCCATGGGATCTTTAACATCCACCTGAACTACCACCAATCCAAGCAGATGGGACCTCGGTTTAACTTCTCATCCGAAAGACGGCACCTCAGAAGTACCGCACCCCTGTCATGCTGCACTACAGTGTCAGTACTGGGATATTAACCTAAGTGCCAGATGTGGGAACTGAACCCACAGCCCACTGATCTCCCAGCCTCAGAGGCGAGTGTGCTACCTACTGAGCCACTGACACTGACATGACTTGGCTGCCTCCTGTATGGAGCTCGGAGTCCTATCCAGCTATCCAGCAATCATATTCTCAACTCCTCTGGTATAGTCTTCAAGAACTGCTCCATGAGGAGCAAATCTTTTATCTGTTCCAGAGAGATAGGCTTTGCACCCTCTAACCATCGCTCTAACAGACTGCCTGATTATACACACATTTCAGAATAGCTGTCTCCCAGTGTCTTTCTTAAACCTCTAGATTTTTGTCTGTTGGGCTTGACAGTCAATACAAAACATTTTAACAGTGCATTTTTCACTTTGTTATAGTCCATTCATTCCTCATCATCCATCCTGGTGAAGGCATCTAATGTTCTGCCCATAAGGAGTGGCAAAAGGTGAGTTGCCCAAGAAACACTATCCAATTCAAATTGCCCATAAAGTCTTTCAAAAGATTTTAAAAACAATCAAGATCATCCCCCTCCTGATACTTGGGGAAACATTTGGGAATTATTTTTGGCTTCTTGGGTCAAACCTCTGATGTCAGTATTTACAGTTCATGGTGCTGTCTTCTGGCACAGACTCTCCATGTCTCTCTCATACTGGTACTGCCTTTATTTATTTGAAAGTTTGTGACTGGGAGAGACACACTGAGCACAGGTTCATTTCCAGGTGTGACCCGGGGGCAAGGGAAGGAGAATATTTGTACAGATGTAAACTGACATACAGAACCAGACTAAGCTGTTTTTCACTCCTCTCACTCTTTCTCATGCTCCTGTCTCATCTGGTTCCTATTCTCTTTCAGCTGGATCTCATGCTGGCACTGCCTTTCTTACTCCTCAGCTTCCAGGTTTGTTCTCTTCAGCTCTGCATCTGCTTTTGCCTTAACTTTAACAGGGGCAAGCTCCAGCTGCAACATTTATATCTAGTCTGCTTGTGTAGCTGCCCCAGTTATAGGCTCTGGATCATCTACATTCTCTCTAATCTCCATCTCATGACTTTGGCTAGCCGTGATCACTTTTACACCGCTTCCCTCATCACTTTTTTCAAGGAGCTCTATGAGGGTCTGCACATGGCCAACATTTCTCAAAGACAAGCCCTCTCAATTGTTCATATGGCCCAGACAGGGTCTTCTAGCTGTCTGCTCTTACTTACAGGGAAAAAAAACTGGTAGAATATATAGTGTCCCCTTTTGTATAGCCTGTTATGTGACTGGACCAATAACCTTTTTATTGACAATGTGTTTTAGATTTGCTGGCCTGGTGGCACTGAGGGTTGAGATGCTGGAAGCCACACCTCGCACTGTGCCGGCGACATGGGTTCAGGAACGAGCTCGGATCATCGGAGGTCAGCAGGGGAGGACAGAAAATGAGTGTCAGGAGACATCTCTCTCAGTCTTGGGGTGGGCTGTGGACTTTACACCATGCTTCGGTGACCCCTGGTGATGCCTGGAGGTACCACAAGCAACGGTGTAACTGGGGGGGGACTGCTGTAGACGTCTGCATGAATGTGCAATGTCATTGCACATCCAGGTTCCCTACGGGAGAAAGAACAGGGAAAAATATGGCAGCACGGTTCTGCAGCAGCTTGATGGCTGCAGTTCCGCCGGCCGACGATACCTGGAGGCATGTTTCCTCACTGGGAGCTGGGGCCATGGGGGGGGTCCTTTCATAGGTGTAGCTGCATCTGCCAGCTGGGCATGTGAGCTTCGGGGTCGGTGGTGGAGTGGAGCGGTGGCTGGATTGGAAGCAGGGACTGTGGCTGCAAGGAGGCAAAAACTGTTAAATGACAATGTGTTTCAGATTTCACCTCTGCTACCAGTTTGTGACAGACCGTTTCTCTCCCAGAACTCAGTCTGAATGGCCACTGCCAGTTTCACACCCCCTCAGATGCCTCAAAGGAGTACCTTGGTATGCTACCATCACTCACTGCAACCTCAGTCAGGTATCTCTAGGTCTGAATCCCACAAGAGCCACTGCTCACATACAGTATAGTGCTCCTTATCAAAGGTCTAACAACCCACCTCTTCTGGTACAGCTGAGAACACTTACGCTTTGATATGGCAATTGTAGCCTACCTCTTCGAAGACAGATCACAGCCTTGCCAATTTACCCTGGTTCTCTATACCTGAAATGACTCAGTCACAGAAAGCATGAAGTATGCAAAAATAATATTTAATATTCCAAGATATTTATATATGTTACACGATTATACACACTAAGACTATGGAGAATATAGTATTTTATTTCTACAGAGATAAAAAGAAAGATATTTGAAAAAGATAGAGATCACACAGGAAAAATCCAATGCACATCCATCTAAATCCTAAATAAAGTAGAAGCTTACCGCAGCTGGGAACTCGGTAAGTTATGGCAGACTTGATCCCTTCATGTTGCATATTTAAAGTCCCAGCATAACCGACTTATCAGAGTAAAACAAGACAGAAGTATATTTTGAAGGATGACCCACTTTAGTCACATCATCATACATGCTTCTCTGACATCACAGGTTCTACTATTTCTTTGTTTTCTGTGGACCACCCTTTACAGAACAGGTCAAAACTGGTTTTGTTATTTCTAACTCGGTTATGTGGATTGTAGCCTCAGTCCTTTAGTCCTCCCATGTGGTTCACCCAGCAGGAACATGTCTCATTCTGCTATGGACTGTTTACTTTTAAAACATGTCTTTTTGGTAATGAAAGGGAAGCAGCACTTTTCAAATTCAGTCACACAATGAAACATTTTATAGGACAGCTTCCTTCCTTGCTGAGGCAAGATGATAATCAAACAAGAAATTAAAACAAAATACAACACACAATAAAAATACATTGCAAGTTGTTATAGATATGATTACTTGACACAGATGCTCTGTACAGTATCTACCTTATACACACTCCCCATGGTGCACAAGGACCTCCAGCACCTGCCAAGGAGACCAATTGCATCATCAATTGCATCTCTTACTGAGAATCTATCATTATTGATCAGCACCTTTCCTCAAACCTTAGTGGTAAGACATCCTTGTACTCAAGAGATACAATGGCAGTGCTGGAGGCTTTTCAGCACCTGGCATGGGATGCTAGATACTTGTGGTTCACAACTGATGTGACATCATGTCACATTATACCAGCATCAAACATCATCTGGGATTAAATGCAGTGCCCACCCCGGACAAATTCAACCTTGCAAATGTAGTTGAACCAGAATTCATCATAGACACCCTCAATCTGATCTTGTCCACAAACTAGTTTAGTTTTGATTCCAATTTTTATTTGCAAGTGGTTAGGACGGCTACGGGGTCATTGATGGCTCCTTCTTACACCAGCTTATTTATAGGTTGGTGAGAGGAGGCAACCATCTATGACTTCATTACCAACCTGTTCATTGACAGGATTCAGTACCGGGGACATTTTATTAATGATATACTGTGTATCCGGAATGGCACATATGAAGAAACAGAACATTGTCTGAGACACATCAGTAAAAATGAACATAATCTAAACTGCACTTGTACCATCAACCAGAACATAACAACCTTTCTGGACCTGAAAATCATAGAACATGGAGATGGGAAAATAATGATGGAGGGTACCAGAAAACCCATTTCTGTTAGTATGGTGTTAAGGTCAGACAGCTGCCACCACCTGCACATGATTAGGGGGATCCTATATGGACAATGTCTGAGGCTACACTGCATTGGTTGGACCTCCTTACCAGCCACATCATTAAACATGGGCATGGCCCATTGCACTTAGTGAAGCTAGGGAAAGGGTGAGAAAAACTCCTGGTCCCTAGGGTTAGCCCTAAGGATGACAATCAAAGAGTCAACTTTGTCACAGAATATAATTCAGTGTTTTCAAGGGTGGCTAGGCTTTGGAGAAGCATTGGCATATCCTTCATGCACATCCAGATCTGGGAGCAGAAATTGGTGATTGTTTCAGGGTAGGCAAGAACATTAAGGATTTGGTAGTGCACAGTCACTTCCAAAACATACAAAAAACTGTATTCCTCCTGGGTTTGCCCCACTGGTTGGTTTCTACAGATGTGGAACCTGTAATGTGTGCCATTATAGCTCACAAGGCAACACTTTCTGAATACATCAAACTCACAGAATTATCACATGAAACATCTGATAACCTGCTGCACCCTCTTCATCATCCACTCATTAGGTCTGAATGCCCCAAACTCTACATTGATTTCATCGCATGACCAATGAAGGAATGCATCCAAGAGCATGTTCGCTCAACCTTGAATGAAAGAAATGACACCCCAGTCAGTGTCCACTGGCATAGTGTGCATGGTTCAGATCTCTGTAAGTTCCACTTCATGGGAATGGACCATGTCCTTGTATATCCACGTGGAAGTAGCAGAGTACAGACTCTTCAACAAGAAGACAGACTCACCTTCATACTGGGAGCTTTTTCTTCTGAAGGTCTTAATGATGATTAGGGCTATAGTGCCATTTTTGTAGACAGTTTACAGTCTTATAGTATCAGCATGAAATTGAAAAGAAAAGTGTTAATTCATTTTGTTTTTCTTCTTGTTATTTATTTATATTTCTACAGGTTGTACCTTAGAGATGTATCAGAGAGAAATGTTAAAGAAAAGTATAAAAGATTATAAACTGGAGAAAACTTAAATTTGCATTATTTACCATAATTTACTTAGTTTATTAAATCCCCAGCATTGCTGTACGGTGGTAATCATGCAAAAGTTGACTGTTAGCACAGTACACCGTGTGGTGGATTAGCGCGGTAGCCAATGAATAACATGCATTGCGCCACCAAGCATACCGCACTATACTGCACTAACGGTAAACTTTTACGTGATTACCACTGTAGTTCTTTGTAAATGTTTCACTTTTTGAGCCTCATACATTGTGATACATGCTATGGTAATTTTATCATCTCTGTAGTATGGAGTCTTGCTGTGAGGTGGGGTTACTTCAGTTTAATTGTACTATACCTTTAAACCTGTTACTACATAAGCGGGGTACCTGTGAGGTTTCCCCTCCACCTTGAGGAAGAATCATTAGAGTCAAAGCACCAGGGTGCTTTTTCTGTATGTCCAGTTTTGAATAAATGAGCACTGTGAGCATTGTGATTTTTTTGCGTACCTTGATTTGTGGTTCATTTCTGGTGTCCAATATTTGTGTGTGCTGCAGCCTCCACTTTTCTTGTGTGCTCTGAGCTTTTCATTTCATAGTACAAAGCCGTTCTGGCACCATGATTTTGGTTGGAAGTAGGGCATGGGGAAGTGAAGGTTTTTTTTTTTTACAGCAATTTGTTTTAGTCTTCCATGGCTGCCTCTCAACTGCAGTGCTGGTTTACCACAGTGACACTCCTGTGAATGCTTCCCCTGCCTTCCCACTTGCTTGAAGGCCAGTACTGTCAAGCTACAAAGTGATGCTACTCCAATGGCTCCCACTCTCCCATTTCTTGTCTATAAAGGTTGTTATCCCCTAGTCATTGAAGGCCCCCCTCTGGCTCTCTGCTGACATCCAGCCCTCTCACTCACATTTCCCAGGGCTTACCTGGCTAATTTCCCTTCCCCAACAAATTACACCTTTTTGGATGAGCCACGGAGTGAGGACTGTCCCCTCCCCAATACATATCCAGGTTATCCCTGAGCCAGAACCCGGTTGGCGGTACCATACCAGAGAGTTTTTTCCTCCTGTATTTTCTACCTTCCACCTCCCCAGGCATCCTGTAAAGCCTTGCCAGGTCTCATCATGCTTGGTGCTCCTGGCAAGGGAAGTTCCCCAGCCCATTGCAAGGTGCCGCCTGAGTGGTAGAACAGAACATCCTCCCTCCCTGGGTTAGGAGCACTGCCATGCAGCAGTTCTATCCCCCAGCCCCAGACTGCCCAGTTAGCTTCCTGAGTTTGATCCCAAAGTTGGGCCACCAGCATGGGAACTTGTTTATTTATTTATTGAAAAGTTTCACTAGAAAAACACACTGAGCAACCAGGGCTGCTCGTTTCACGGTGCATCCTGAGGATGGTAGCAGTGATACAAGGATGCCATGGAGGCTGCATATATAACAAATACACAATATATATGACAAGGAAGCTCAAGGAAATAGTATACAGCACAAATAACTAGGAGATCATTTAGTATAGAGCATTACGTTATTATGGACAATAATATAGCCCACTAAGTGCTGGGGGAAATTGGTGCTGGGTTGCAAGTGGGGAGACTGCCTAGGTACAGGTACAATTTGCTGAGAAAAAGTTTTTTAAGGCTGAAGAGATATATGAGGGGGAGGAGGAGTGGCATACTGGAGGAGGCAATGGGTTCCATAGTCAAGACCCCTTGAATTCTGCGGCCGCAGAATTTTGCACAGAACTTGCAAACTACTGCAGAACTACTGCAGTGCCACAGAATTCACTGTTCTTGGTGATTTTTTATGAGTATTTCTGTTTATCCATAGAATCTGGTTCCCTTTCCCTCTTTTTATATCCAAAATTCCTCTATGCTTAGAATGTGATGTTATCATTGCTATAACATCATAAATTAGCTAATGAAATGGCTGCATTCTGCAACAGAAATGAACAGTCACTTATCTACCACAGCTCCTACTGCCAGTGGCTGTGGCAGCACATCAGGCATGGTGATACTTGTTCAAATTGCTCTACAGCCTAATACAATTTTCAGTCTTACGTTATTGCACTAGGGCCAACTTAAACAAAACCTTGTCAATAGCATGGACTTGTTAAGACCATACCTCACTTTGTACAAACTTATTTGTGCCTATAAGGTATAGAGATGCCACCTGAAATGAATAACTGGTAAAATGAATTTACCTGTCATTTTTAAGAAAAATAAAGTAATTATGCCCAGAAAAGTGAAATATAATAATGTGTAGACCCACTGAAAGAACAGACCTGTTAAATAAATAATTGCGCTGGGATTTTTGCTAGGGTTATTGATTATATATTGTCACTGTTTGATAGAGTCAGTCAAACGTTATGGAGATATGTGTTCAGGGCCAGCTGTTGGGCAAGAGGGTAGCATGTTGCGTTTCCGTGCCAGCAACTCAGGTTCAGAGATTAGCTCTGGGAGCTGGCTGGGCAGCACAAGGATTGAGGGAACACATCACTGCTCTCAGCCTGGGAAGGTATGGTGCAGTGTTCTGTCACATGGTGGACACATTGTGATGGGTTGGAGAGCTCTATCTCACAATCGGTTCACATATATGTCATGGACTGATGGTGTTATGTAATGTGTCAGAGGAAGCAGGTTGGCATGAAAAATGAGTTTTGCAATAACTCACTCTATTCTGTTTATTCCATTTCCAATGGGACTGGTATGAATCAAGATGCAATTTCATGGAAATTAAAAAAAATATATATATATATATATATATATATATATATACACACACACACACACACACACAAACACACATATACAGTATCTCTGTCTCTCTCTCTCACTACACACACACGCACGCACATATTTGTATGTATGTTACAGAGTGCCTATAAATATATAAGTGATACACAGTGGGGACCTTGTGAGTGGTGTAGGATGCACATATAAATATATAAGTGATACACATTGGAGACCTCATTAGTGGTATAGATACCATTCATATAGAAATACCTTATTTATCACATAAAGTCCCCTCTGCATATTTCATTTATGCAATAGGCTGGGACCTTAAGGGAGAGATATTTGTTTTGCTTTTTTAGACATAAAATAATTTCTATAAGTCTGTTGTTTTTTGAACTAGTGTTACTGTGCTTTCCCCCATCCTGATTGCTATAACCACTGCCATGAAAATGAAGTCTGGATGACAAGCTGACACTGATATTGTTGTTTGTTAGTACTGCAGAACTTCCTCAGAAATTACAAACCACCGTCGCAGAACTTCTGCAGCAAATGGTAGTCTTGCCACAGAACTTGGTCCCACTGTGCCGTAGAAAAGTAGGGGCCTTGTCCATAGTTTGGGAAGATGATAGGAAAAGGTAGTCTGACCTATACTCGTGGATCAGCATGGGACTGCTAAAGTGCATGAATCAGCTGATCTGAGGAAGTGTTGGGCAGGAGGGGGGAAAATAAGGGATGAGGAGAGGTAGGGAGGAAGAGAGTAAAACCAGAATTTGGAGATGAATTTAGTGCAATGAGCCAGGTGATGGTCACCCAGAGATGAGAAGGCAAGGGAGTGATAAAGATCACAGTGGTGAGTGGGGGGGGGGGAGTCTAGAGCAAAACGGCAGAAGGAGTTGAAGAGGGTATCCAGTTTGGCTACGGAGGACTTAGGAGCATCACTGAAGACTACATTACAGTAGTCAAAAATAGGTAGAATCATTTTCTGGACAAGCTCATGCCTGACCGTAAGAGGTAGACATGAATGGTTCCTGTAGAGGGCACCAAGCTTGGGGTGCAGTTTTTTCAGGATGGCATCCACGTGACCAGAAAAATTGAGGTTGGGATCCAACCAGACCCCAAGATACCTAAATGAAGAAGTGTCCTCAAGTGTAGTCCCATCAAGGGTGTGGAAAGTGGAAGGGGAGTTGAGCTTGGAGAGTCTCTGCCTGGGAGTAACGCTGTCCATTGAGTGGCCCTCCTCCCACCCACTTGATTTATAGGTTCATCGGTTCATAGCTTCATATTAGAGCATGAATTCTAGCAGGCAATTTGCCTTTTAGTGAACTCGCCACCTTGTTGTCTTTAAAGGTGAAACATATATTTTCTATCTCCCATATAATGGTCTAACCTATGCTTAAAGGTAGTAATATTATAGGTTCATAGGTTTGTTTACAAGTCTAGTGACCATAACAGCCATATAAGACTTGTCACATGTTAGTGGAGGTAGTGTCTAATTCTTACTCCCATATAAATAAGTGGTTCTTAAATGCCTTGGTGCTTCCACAACCTTGGGGGGGAAGTCTGTTCCATATGTCTACTACTCTTTGATTAAACCAGTGTCCCTGTTTGTGGTACTGAACAGATCCCCCTGTCTATTGTCTATTATGCCTTCTGGATTCTCTGCCAGTATTAGATGTGGATTGTAGTCCAGTGGACTCCCATAGCACCAAGTTGTCAAAGGCTCTGTAGACAAAGCAAAGATCATCCCTGGTTTTCCTATAATCAAGAGAAAAAAGTTCTGTTACAGTCGGTCGCTATAACTCAATGTCTTCATACCCTTTATCCACTTTGTATATCTTCTCTGTACCGTCTCTCTTAATTTTGTTATGCCTGCACTTTGAGGCATAGGCAGTGGTGCTGCATACTCTAGTATGAGTCTCAGCAGAGATTTATAGAGTTGGATCAGGACCACCCTATTCCTACTTTTGATATTTCTAAAAATATTTCCCATAGCTCTGTTTGCCTTCTTAATAATATTTTATTATGTGCATCAAAAAGTAAGTTATTGGTGATTGTTACTCCGAGATCCCTTTCAGATGCAGTACTATTTGTTTGTTATTATTTATATATGCTGCTCGCAAATTATTAAACCCAAACTGCATCAGTCTAGACTTATGTTCATTAAATCTGAGTTTGTATTTGTTAGCCCATGCCTCCAGCCTTTTTAGTTGATTTTGTAGATTTTGTATAGCCTTTAAGTTATTTACTATAGCGCCCACCTTTATATCATCTGCGTACTTCATTAGCCATACTCTTCAGACACCTTCATACTTAGGACAAAAGTAAGGAACAAGAACGGTCCCAGAATGGAATGCTGGAGCACTCCACTAGTGACTCTACCCCAACCTGAAGTGTAACCCCTGACTTGCACTCTCTGTAATCTATCCTAACCAAAATTGTATCCACATCACTAACCCTGGATCTACTCCCATGTCATACAACATATCAATCAAGATACAGTGTGACACAGAATCAAATGCTTTAGTGTAGTCTAAGTATATCACATCGATGGGGAGTCCACTGTCCAGGGCCTGACTGACTGTTTCAAAAAAGTCTAGGAGATTGGTTACACAAGACTTCCCCCCTCTCAGAACCATGCTGGGATATGTCCACATGTCCCAGCTCCCTTAAGTTTTCTTCTAAGAGTTTTAACAAAACTCTCCAAGATTTTTCCTAAAGCTGAGGTTATACTTATTGGACAATAATTTCCACCACTAATTTGTCCCCAGCCTTGTGAATCAGGGTAATGTTAACTAATCTCCATTCAGTGGGAGTTACTCCTGTTTCCAAGGATTTATTGAACAGTATTATGAGCGGCCCAGCCAATTCCTTGGCCGTATCGTTTAAAAAGTGTGGATGTATTCCATCCGGTCCACACAATTTATGTTTGTTTAATACCTTAAGTTTCTCATACATCTGCATTTCAGAAATGATAAATCTATTTGCATGGCCCTTAATGTTTTTGACTGTGGTGTGTGTGTCACTATCTTGATTTTCAAAAACACTTTAAAAATACTTATTAAAACTCTCAGCTATTTCAGTTTCATCATCAGTTATTCTGGTACCATCTTTTAGGTTTGTTATCTGTCTATTAATCATTTTTTAGGCTGCCAATATAATTGTACAATTTTTTGTTGCTATCCTTCCCATGTTTGACCAAATTTAGCTCCGCCCTTGCTTTTGCCCTCTTTATTGCATTCTTGCATCTCTTAACCAATTCCTTGTACTTATTCTATTTCTCTGATGCTGGATTACTTTTATATTTTCTATATGCTTTTGCCTTAGATCTTAGCAGTTTAAGAATCTTTTGTGAGAACCATTTTGGTATTCTCCCTCGTCTGTTATACTTTTCTTTCTACGAGACATACTTCTCTATACAGAAATAGATCTTATTTTTTATTAGTTCCCACATGTCATTTGTAGTTACATTATCCATTTCTTTTTCCTAATCCCATCTGTGCAGTATGCCTCTTGTGGCCTCGTAATTTGCCTTGTTGTAATTCTATACCTTTGTTTTACCTCTTCTTTTACATACACTCAATTTCAGTGAAAACAAGGTCATGTTATGATCATTGGCTCCCAGTGGATGTGCAATCCTTATGTCTTGTATCCCACTTTCAATGTTACTCAGAATTAAGTCTAAAGTATTATTGAATCTAGCACCTCCCTTCACATACTGTTCTAGTCCATTATTAATGCAGATCTCGAACCCTGCACCTGAACCCAGTCCATATGGGATAAATTGAAGTCCCCCAGTACAACACAGTTTTCAGTCAGGGTCATAGTTTCTAAATTATTCATAAATTCCAAGTTTCCCTTCTCTGTCAGACTCGGGGCTCTATAACATATACCAAGGGTTATAGCTTTATTGTTCAATTTGATTTTTACCCAGAGTTGCTCTATCTGCAAGTCAGAATTTGGTACCATACTAATTTACTGAGCATTTAGATAAGACTCTACATACACCCCTATCCCCCACCCCCATTTTTTACCATCCCTATCCATATGAAAATAGTCGTAACCTGGTATAGTTTCGACCCAGTCCTCCTTTTTGGTCCAGTTTTCTGTGACCCAGCATATATCTACTTTCTGTGTTAGTAATATATATTTCAATTCATCGAGCTTATTTTTTACACTTCTAGCATTGACCAACATTTTTATGTCCTGCCATTTCCCTTGTCTACTAGATTTATGTATACGTGCAGAAGTATTAGGGTATGTATTTTTTCACAGGCAGTTGATTTACTTCTGTACTATGGTCCTTAATAGTTTCAGTTGACCCTGACAGAATTGGTATGGCTCCTCTCCCCCAAATATTTAAACATTCATCTATCGTCTTTTTGAATACATTGCCCAGAACCTTGCTGACACTCCCGTTCAGATGTAAACCATCCTTTCCAAACAATGATAAGTCTTTGCTGAATATTTCCCCTAATGTAATACACTTAGGGCAGGATTCACGAACCGGTCGGGAGCTGAGTCCCACTCCGCAACCCCAGTGGCGGACTGAAATCGCCCGCAGCAGCGGTGCATGCGATTTCACAGCTGCAGCAGTTGCGGAGGGTGTTACGGCTGCTTCCACTGGCCGTAGCCACTCACCGCACCTGCAGCAATCCCCCTAGCAACACCACCCGCAAGCAGCCATAAGTCGTGGAGCCAGTTGTAATCTGGCTTCACCTATATGAATACCTGCTGCTGCGGGACCCCTGCGGCTGCGTAAGTGGCAACCCTTTGGCGCCAATGTTTTGCTGCAGCTGTGAGACTTTCATGGGGTTCATGAATCCTGCCCTTTATCCCTTGGCTGAGGCACCACCTCCTGATCCAATTATTTATCCTAATAATTTTCTGATTGTTTTTTTTTGACTTGCCCTGGTCACGGGTAATATTTCAGAGAAGATTGCTGTTCCATTCAGTTTATGTATCAAACTTGCAATATGTCATAGCTCCAAATATATTTGGTCTTCTCTAGTAGTTCTTAAGTCATTAGTTCCTGCATGAATCAAAACTAATGGCTTATCCCCTTTTTCCTTCACAATCTGTGGAAGTAACTTGGTCACATCTGCTAATCTGACTCCCAGTAAATGCAAACTGGTAACATATTCTTTATTACTCCTAGTGGTGTATGCATCTGTGTATTTAACCATAGAGTCCCAATAATGAACACTCTATCCAGGACCTTACAGTTCTCCACCTCCACTGATGTTTCCACATTGTTTGCATCTGCATGCTGTTCATTTTGCTGACCTAAATTGGTGTCCACCCTTGCTTGATTACTCTCTGCTTCTTTGTTTTCAGTATGTGTGCTTTCAATATGTTTAGTTGGTTGGGGTATCCCATCCTGGGTTCCATGTGATGATATCGATTGAAAAACAGTGATTGCTATCATTGCGAATGTATTTCGCTGAAAAGCATTTCGGTGATATACAATTGTCAGTGACCTGACTTCTGGTAAAATTAATTGTTTTTATGGGGGGCTGTGCCCCTCCGCACCTCATACTTAAGATTCTCAACTCAGGGGCTGAATGTCAAGGAGGGGGCAAAATTCTTCGGTGGAAAAAAAAATACACAGCCACAATCAGCGGCAAAACACTATCCCCAAGCAGGTCCCGAACCCAGTGCCTACTGCACCTTAGCCAGCCACCCACCCTCACCACCACACCACAGGGCTGGCTTGGTTGCAGCAGGCTCACCTCCCCTTCTAAACCCTCCCTCCTATCCCTCCCCTACAGCTCCCCATCCCTCCACTTCTAGTCTCTCTAGGTGCTATACCATCGCTACCATTGCAGGGTAGCTGATGATGATAGCGCTATAAATGAGTCACTGTTTCTATAGTCACTCATTTATAATCACTATCATCACAGGCTACCCCCATCCTGTACTGGCTTCCTTCTGGCTGTAACCTCTTGGTGTGTGACATCCGATTGCTCGGGCCTAGTACCCTCTTGCACCCTTCTACTGGTCCTGTGTCTAATTTTCTACAGGATCTGTTAAATCCAATGAAGGAGTAAATGTATTTGATAAGGGAATATCGTATTTCATAGCCCTTCTTCCCTTTTTGTATTTACTTTTATTTACCCGAGTTTCCCAATCACCATCTGTTTCTATGGATCCCCTATCTCTCTTATGTGTTTGCTCACTATGGCCTGCAGTCACTTTGACACTTTTCTGCCCTGGTTTCACCACCTGTTTCATGCATTTAAGTTCCAGTTCTAGGCCCAAAATTTTCACGCTCATGTTTTTCAGGTCTAAGCATTGTTTACACACATATTCCACCAAGCTAGTACACCCTTTTAAGGAGAAGTTACCACATTCCTTACAACGTGTCCCCAGCTTTTCTGTTTTTAATGTTACTATATACAGTAGCTATCCATATCAAGCCTTAGTTAAAATACAGAGCTTTCTATACACCACAAATCAAACGCTTTGTATTTGCTTGTACAAAGGTTAAAGGAAATATGTATATTGAATGCAGAGGTAATTACAGACCTAAATGAGTTGGTCCTGCTCCCACTGCCCTAGCCTGCACCACTCGCTGAGCCCCTTCCTGAAATAGCATCCCGCGACCCGGAAGTGAGTGCAGGGGTCACGGGTTTTAAAAACTCCCCAGAGCTCTCATTTTGCTACATACCTAGACCTGTGTGACTAGTACTGTGTTCCAACCTTCCCCTTGTATGCACTACTGGAAAATACACACTCTGTGCAAAGCTGTAGTTCCTTGTAGCATCAATGGGAACTACATTCTACAGTCTCAGGCAAACTTCCTGGCCCCTACCCTCCCCAGTTAGGTGAAATTCAGGCAAAGAAATCAATGTACAAAAATCACAGGAACCCTGCAAAGTAGCAGCAACTAAGTCCAGATCTCCTGTCACGCCGCATTTGGCGGCCACACAGGTATGATCAGGGCCAAAATTATTGCTGTCAACTATGTGCCGTGGAAGTGTGTTCCAGATTGTAATAATCCTTCGTGTGAATCAATTACTGCATTTTTTAGGTAAGTTGGTTTCTCCTATTAATTTGTGAATATGGGATCTTGTTGTTTTAAATTCATTTAACTTCAGTAATCCAATTGTTTCAATGAGGCTTTGATCTTTAATGCCTTATAGGTTAAACATAAGGTTCCTCTAGTTTGTCTATATTCTGTGGAATATAGCCGTAAATGCCTCAGTCTATCATTATAGCTGGGATGTTGCAGACCTTTAATCTTTTTTGTTACTGTCCTTTGGACACCTTCTTTTAGTTTTTTGCTTCTTATAGTTGCTGGCACACAAAATTGTGAGCAATAATCCAGATGTGGACGAACCAGGCTGCTATACAGGGGAAGAATTATCTCTGGTTCTTTGCTTTTGATGTTTGAGCCTGGTTGTGTTGGTTTGTCTTGCAATGCTACTGCAGTGGCTCCCTGCTGCTTGCCCACTTCATCACCAGTGGCGCCTTTTCATCAATGTTGTTTCTGCATCTCCCTTTCTCACACCCTATAAGGCTAGAGAGCAGCTAGACCGTTTTGCATAAGATGCAGGTCCACAAAGCCTCCCATGTTGTGTTTTTGCAATAATTACTGCTACTTTTCCATTCCACAAGTGTGCAATAGGCAAAAGAGAACCGTCTCTTTTTTTCTTAAAGAAGACTTCAAACAGACATCCTAAGGTTTTCTCAGTGTTTGTATAAGGCTGTAATGGTCATAAGCTTCTGGGTGAAGTGTCAGTGGATTGAAAAGGGGTTGTCCCCTTGACCACTGCAACCCAGGGGCTTATGGAATGAAACCACCAGCAAACACATACTAATGTAATTTCAGGCTTGCTCTCAATTTCTTTAACAGATTTGTTGGGCCTTTTCAGTGGCAGTGGCCATTTTTATTGCACCAAGTGTGCTGTTTCTGTAGCAGAGGCATGTCTGCAGTAAGACCATTTTTCTGCAGTGATTGCTGCAACTACAGAATCACAGTAAACATGAAGCCAAGATGCTAAGATCAAAGGGGATAAGGGGGGAGTGTGAGGAGGAGGACCAAGGAAAAGCATCTATCCTAAATAGATACTTCTGCTCAGTATTTACTGAGGAGAAGGTAGGGAAGAGCCCACAGCTCAGTACCATAGACACTGGAAGGGGGTGTGCACTAGTCCCTTCACAAAAGAAAGGATCCTAAAAGAGCTTGTTAAGCTCAGGGTGGACAAGGCAATGGGACCTGATGGCATACATCCCAGGGTACTAAAGGAGCTAAGGGTGGAACTAGCAGAGCCATTATCAGAACTGTTTAGTGAGTCTCTGAGAAAGGAGAGGTCCCAGAAGACTGGAGAATGGCTCATGTGATCCCGTTCCACAAGAGTGGTAGCAGGGAGGAGGCAGGGAACTACAGACCAGTTAGTCTTACCTCAGTAGTGGGCAAGATTATGGAGGCACTCATTAAGGAAAGGATAGTGCAACACCTGGAATCCATAGGAGCACGGAATCCCAGACAGCATGGGTTTACAACAGGAAGGTCCTGTCAAACTAATTTCATAGATTTGTTTGACTGGGTAACCAGAGTGGTGGACCAAGGGGGTGCAATTGATGTCGCCTACCTTGACTTCAGCAAAGCTTTCAATACTGTTCCACATAGAAGATTGATTAATAAGCTAGGTAGACTCAGGGTGGGCCAGAAGTTGGTCAACTGGGTGCAAACTGGTTAGTGGGCAGAAAACAGAGAGTGGTGGTAAACGGTATACAGTCAGAAGAGATGCAAGTCACAAGTGGGGTACCTCAGGGATCAGTCCTAGGGCCAGTCCTCTTCAATATCTTTATCAGTGACATTGCAGATGGACTGGAGGGTAAGGTTTGTCTGTTCGCAAATGACACCGAGATCTGCAACAGAGTAGATGATCCAGATGGGGTGGGCAGAATGAGAAGAGATCTGGATAAACTGACAAAATGGTCGGAAGAGTGGCAAATGGGGTTTAACACAAAGAAGTGCAAGATCATGCACATAGGGAAGAGAAACCCTGAAGCCACCTATAGGTTGGGAGGGGAGTTGCTGGCATTCACAAGGTAAGAAAGAGACTTGGGCATCATCATCACAGATGACCTGAAATCATCCAAGCAGACCACTAAAGCAGTAGGTAAGGCTAGAGGGATGTTGGGGTGTATTAGTAGGGGTATTGCAAGTCGTAACAGGGAGGTAATAATCCCATCTGGAGTACTGAGTGCAGTACAGGAGGCTGCACCTGCACAAGGACATTAACAAAATGGAGGCAGTCCAGAGAAGGGCAACCAAAATGGTGCAGGGACAGCATCAGAAAACATATGAGGACAGATTAATGGAGCTCAATATGTATACCTTAGAGCAAAGAAGGGAGAGAGGTGATATGATCGAAACATTCAAACATCTAAAGGGCATTAACAAGGTAAAACAGTCTAACATGTTTCAATATAAGAAAAATAGCAGGACAAGAGGACACAGCATGAGATTAGAGGGAGGCAGATTAAGGGAGAATGTGAGGAAGTTCTTTTTCACAGAAAGGGTGGTGGATGCATGGAACGGCCTACCTCAGGAAGTGGTGGATATGAATACAGTACAGGGCTCCAAACAGGCATGGGATAGGCATAAGGGAGCAATAAAGATGAGTATGAATAGATAGGTCATTGACAGAGTACAGGCCTATGGCACATTCATAAGGTAGAAAAATGGGGCAGACTGGATGGGTCTTGCGGTCCTTATCTGCCGTCAACTTCTATATTTCTACATAAGCCCTGCTCAAAGTCCATTGCTGTTTACTTTGCACAATACATTATATCAATATGTCTCTAGCTATACACACAAACATACAGTATGTTCTATCTATATATATATATCTATATATTATACTGGTGTGGTTTCAACAGTATAATTAGGGCTAAGTAGACCGCTCAGTGATAAAACCCTAACTTTGCACCTTAATAACTTTTGAGGTGTTTAATGAAATTGCTGCAGATTTGGCATGTATTGTCTGAGATTAAAGTTCTCAAGACATTGGAAGTTTCATGATGGTGGCTTTTCTGGTTTCTCAGATCCAGATGTGTTGTTTTTACAGAAAAGTCTAAATGTTTTTAGGCTTTTATTACACATTGGTTTGCTGTCACCTGCGCTTAGATGGCATGGAATTGTTCTGAAACTTTCAGGGTAGAAGGGAACTGTGCCAAAGTAATGCCTTTCAACAGTTTCATGAAAAAAATATTCATTGGTTCCAGACTTATAAGGATTTAAACAATTTTTTCTGAGCATTCTCAGTGCGGTTTTAGGATAACCCTCTGATACGAAAGATAAATTTACCTTTTACAAGCATTTATGCAGTCGCTGCACAAATCATCTCTCCAGCAAGATTTGAACATTTTCTCCTATCAGGTTTATGACATGGGGTCATAAGAAGACTATGCTCAAATTTAGAGGTGGGCAAGCCAAGATTATTTCACCTAGAGCCAAGCCAGAGCTGGGCCAGGGGTCTGGCTTAACTTTATGAGCCAAAACATGAGCCGAGCTCTGGCTACGGCAGGCTGTTTTCTACATAGGAGTTGACTATTTAAGACACTACACTAACTGCTCAGGCTGACAAAAATGCATACTTTGACCATGACTGGCTTGGCTTGACCTTGGCTCTCAGATGCTTATAGAGATCGAGCCAAGCCAAGCCAGGCACTAAGCTTGAGCCAGGCTTGAGCCTGCACTGGCTTGCCCAGCTTTATTCAAATTTGGAGGCAGAATATAAAAAAGAAACAAAGTTATGAATGTACTTTATACAGTAGCAAAAAAAATCTTTGGCTCTGATTGGTCAGTCTGGGATTGGACCTGTGATGTTATCCCAGTACAACATCATGGGTCTAGTCCCAGCACACAGATGACCGCAAAACTATTAAAGAAATCCCTCCCTCTCCCTGCAAACCACCGCAAATCTGACACTGCCCTGTACATCAGGAACCATTATCCAAACATTATTGGACAGTGCGGCCATCACAACATCACCCCCCACAGTAATTTCCTCCCTCAGGGCTAATACAATAATGGCATAAAACAAACCATACCGATATTTTTTAAAAATCATGCTTAGCTGTCAGTCTTTTCTGTTTTCACAGTGTCACACATGCTCGCAATCAACTGCTCCTCTACGACCGGCTTCACACTTCAAATCTCCCTTTCCTCAGACTCGGTCTCCAGTCACAGTAAAATTAACAGTACTCCTCCCATCCTTTTCGCCGTCTCACACAGAGAGAAAACAAATTTAAAAGAAAGAAAAATCTGACGATCCAAGTGACGTATTGGCATGCATCTTCCAGCCACGTCAGTGAATAGCGCAGACTGTAATAGGTGATCACGTGCTTCAGTAAAGCCACTCAGTTTGGTTTGTGGGGGGAAAAAAGCAGCAGTGCTTTCTCTTTATTCTAGAACAGCCTCGTAAGTACAGAGATGCCATATAGGTGTCATAAATGCACAATTCCATCTCCTAACACCCTCTCTTAGCTACAAAGCTTCCTATCATTCAGCATTCACCCAGTGGCTCAGTAAAGAACCGCCATGTCCATTGTTCGAAAGCTCACTTGCTATGCATTTCTTCCGATCACAGCGACTGAAAATTTGAAGGGAAAACACTACAAAAACAAAATTCTACCAGGTATACTACTTGGTGTCATTCTGTGCGTGTGTGTGTGTGGGGGGGGGCAAACACTTGCTCCTGAACATGACGGACAGAGCCACAAAACACAAAAAAAAGCACCAATCACCAGCTCCACCCACTGGCTGAAGCAGTGTAAAATAAATTTTTTCTTATTATGTGTACCTACTCCAGTAAAACAATTAACTAAAATAGGTTATTTTATGGATTTTTTTAACTTTTCCTTTTTTTCTTTACAAACGAGCCATTGTATAATAGCAATAATGCACTCCAGGGTGTGTGTTGTGCTGGGATAACGTCACTTCTGGGGTGATTAGCCGCACTCAGCCTGCAGCCTCGTGCCTAATCACCCCAGGCGTGACGTTATCCCAGCACAACACACACCCTGTCGTGCATTATTGCTTAATTGAAACTGTTTCATGTTCACTCATAAGTATTTTGACTCCAAACGTTTAGCATAGACATTTTTCACACCATCTCATGAACGTAACAGGTGTAGTTTCTCAAATCTTGGACAAAATGTGTTTTTGCACTTGTGGTACAAAATGACATTTTGGCCAGTAATCTAGAAATGCCACAGGTCATGTTTTTAAAAGGGAGTCATAAAAAAACTATGTTGAAAATATGGGGTCAAAATAAAAAACAAAAAATTTAAAATATTGTAGACAGGGCCAGATTTTGGCCCAGCAAGTAGTGCTTCAGTGAGCTGAGTTCAGAGTGAGCACAGTGAGCCAGCTGGATGGGCCGAGCCTGGGGGGATGGTGCTGCCATGCTGCACTACCCTCTTGCTTGGGAAGGGAAGATGCAGGGTTGCCCATATGGGCCCAAGTACCACATAGTAAAGAGAACTCTTCTCTTGGCATAGGGACCTGCACTGAAGGTTGCCAGAGGGCCCTTCACTTTGGCCGGCAGATGGAGTCTTTGTCCTGCACATTTGTATCTCTAGGTACATGGAAGCACAAGGCCCAGAGGGCTCTGCTGTACCACAGCCTGCAAGACAGCCCCACAGATTCTTTTTTTTCCATATTACTTTTTCCATTCTTGTTTTTCCGTTTTCTCCCTGTACACCACCTCCCCCTCGCAGTGTAAACATACCTATGTGGAGGCACACGCACATCATGTAACCACGCTTCTGTGTCTCCCGACCTCCAGCACTGTCCTCTAGCCTCCACTAGGGAGCAGCCAAGGAGTGGCATGACAACCTTCCCTTCCCCGGGAGAGGAGAGCAGTCCTTTGGATGCTCAATCCTCTCCCTCCTCTGCCAACCCCCGGTGACCCAAGGTCACTTCCAACCCCCAGTCGCTGGCATGGTGTGAGGTGTGGTGTCCAGTGCCTCAACCCTCAGTGCCACCGGGCATAGCCGGTTTTAGGCACCAGCGAACCCTGCGGTTGCTGGGAGCCCCTCCTCCTGGGGGCCCCCAACCAGAGAAGTTTACCTTATTCATTTTTAAACATTTTTTTGTCTTAATATATTTTTAAAACATCTGTAAAGGACTGTGCAGATCCTTCTGGTTCTATCATGAAATACCTCAACAAATTATGATCCAGTCAATATGAGGTGGACAGGCAGCAATGGATGAGATGGGAAGAACATTCCCAAGAACTGGCACTGCTGTGTCCTCCTATAATTTTTTTTAAATACTACTGGTTATACTAAAGCTGTATATAGAAACAAAAAACATAAAATTTGCTGGCATATAACTACTGCTTGGCCCACCTAGTCTGACCATTTTTCTCTGCCTATAGTATCACCACAAATAAAATCTTGCACCTATGGGCTACAGTAAAATACATGGGCTAAAGGTGGGCCAAGTAGAGGGGCCCTATGACTTCACTAATTCTGCTGGGGGCCCCCAAAACCCTAAAGCCGGCCCTGCCACCGGGCCAGCTGCCTCACAGATTCTTGACATCTGTTGCCACATGGAAGTGCAGGGCCCAGAGGGCCTTGCACTTCCACAGGCAGATGGACTCTTCCCTTGGTGTAGAGCCCAAAGGGCCCTGTGGGTCTGTATCTGTTCATGCAGATCCTGAAGGGATCTGCATGAATGAGGATATGATTCCACTATCTCAAACAGAAAGGGAATTTATTGCAAAAAACTGCATTAATGCATTAGTTAGGGTTCAGCTAGGTGTCACAAAAGTGGGGAAATGTGGTGTTAGGGTTTCCAACCCTAACTTCCCACCCCACCAAGCAACAAAAGAATGATACCTTGCAAGCAACCACAGACAGCCATCATCTGTAAGACAGACAACATACAACTCTTTACAGGGCATCTTTAAAGTTAACCTTTAGAGGGGTTCATGAACAGAAGTAACATCTGGTGCACAAAGGGCAAGCAGGGAACATGGCACTCTGCACCAGCAGTGAAGGTGTACTCATCATCGTGGGAAGGACTTGCCACAAGGGAACAACATTGTAAGTAAATTCACACTACTGCACTGAAAAGGCATCGAGGTGAGGGCACTTATTAATGGTCCAGGAACTACAATGGTAGGTGTTTTCCTTTAAAGAATAAAGCATGACAGAGGTGGGGATTATGTTATGCTGATGTATCGAATGGTAGGTTGAGGTATATTGACATAACATAATGCCACCAATGGAATTGCCTTATTCCACTAATAAAATGTTTAGCAATGTTAATTTTTTAGCAGTGTGGTAGTGTTGTAGTGTTGTAATTTGGTGCTGTATCTTTAAATGTTTACCTTTAGTGCATTATCATAATTAGATATGTGTCGGGGGTTGGATTGCAGTTGGTAAGCTCCACTAGTTGGGTGCGGCTGCACTGCAAGGAGTGAGCATAGAACATAGAAACATAGACTTTGATGCAGATGAGGACCACTTGGCCCACCCAGCCTGCCCATTTCCCTACCTACTGGATAAGCTGAAGATCCTAATTTTACCAACAGCCTACTTCTTCCTAACCCCTATCAGAATTGCCTTATTTCTGTCCCATGCATTCTTAAATTCCTTCACTGCTTTTGACTCCACAACCTCCTCAGGAAGGTTGTTCCATGTGTCCACCACCCTCTCCATGAAGAAATACTTCCTCACGTTGCCCCTGAGTCATCCCCCCATCTATCTTCAAATTACACACCCATGTTCTTGCACATCTCTTTTTCTGAAAGATGCTACCCTGTTGGACTTTGTTGATTTCCCTTGAGGTATCTGAAAGTTTCTATCATGTCCCCCCTCCCTCCTTTCCTCGAGGGTATACATATTAAGCTCTTTCGGTCTCTCTTCATATGGCTTCTGGTGCAGACCCTGCACCATTTTCATTGCCCTCCTCTGCCCCCATCCTGTCTATGTCCTTGCGGAGATGGGGTCTCCAGAACTGCACGCAGTACTCCAGATGAGGTCTCATCAACTGTCTGTACAGAGTGATAACAACTTCCTGTTTTCTATTGGTGATGCTTCTCCCTGTGCATCCCAGTATCTGCCCAGTCCCCCTTACTGCCTTCTCACATTGCTTGCCTACCTTTAGGTTGTCTGATATGACTACTCCCAGGTCCCATTCAATTTTTGTTGTCGTTAATACCTCCCTCCCCATTGTGTACTCTTCCCTTGGGTTTTTTTTCCAGGTGCATTACTTTGCACTTCTTTGCATTGAATCTAAGCTGCCATACTTTTGACCATTCCTCCAACCTTGCCAAGTCCCTTTTCATCCTTTCCACCCCCCTGTTGCAGATCTTTGTGTCATCTGCAAAGAGGCATTCTTTTCCTTCCAGTTCCTCTGCACTATCACCTATAAAGACATTAAAGAGGGCTGGTCCCAGTACTGAACCCTGTGATAACCCAGTAGTAATCCCCCTTTTTCAGAGGGGACTCCATTTACTATTATCCTCTGCATCCTGTTGTCCAGCCATTTTTTTTACCCAGGTTACCACCCTGGGACCCACTCCCAGGCTGACTAACTTTTTTGTTAATCTTTTGTGTGGGACTGTGTCAAATGCCTTGCTAAAGTCTAGGTAGGTCATGTCCACAGCCCCTCCCAGGTCTACCACTTTGGTCACCCAGTCAAAGAAATCTATTAGATTTGTCTGACATGACCTTCCCACTGTGAATTCTTGCTGCCTTGGGTCCTGTGCCCCACTGGCCTCTAGGTACTCAACAATTCTTTCTTTCAGAAGTGATTCCATCATTTTCCCTACCACTGAGGTCAAACTAACAGGTCTGTAGTTTCTTGCCTCTGCCTTGCTCCCACTTTTGTGAAGGGGAATAACATCCGCCCTCCTCCAGTCCTCAGGCACCACACCCTCCTCCTATGATTTGTTAAAAAGGGTAGTCAGTGGTGCCACTAGTTCTCCCCTTAGTTCTTTTAGAATTCTGGGGTGAATCCTGTCAAGCCACATTGCTTTGTCTACCTTCAGTTTTAGGAGTTCTTTGAGACCCTTTCTTCTGTGAATGGACTGGTATCGACCCCCCATTCAGTGTGCTTCTATTATTTGGTTTAGGTACCTCCCCCTCCTCTTCTTTTGTGAATACTGAGCAGAAGTATTCGTTCAGTATCTCTGCTTTGTCACTGTCACTCTGTGCCCAACCCCTCCCCTTTATTAAACCTTACTATCCCTCCCATGGTCTTTCTTCACTCCCTAATGTACCAATAAAATGTTTTATCCCCCTTCTTGACTGAGTTAGCTATCTTTTCTTCGGTTTAGGCCTTTGCTATTCTGACTGCCTTCCCTGTTTCTTTCTGTTTTAACTGGTACAGTTCTCTGCCCTGCTCTTTCTGTGTTTCCTTATACTTCCTGAATGCTATCTTTTTTCTCCCTAACCTTCCCTGCCACCTCTTTTGAGAACCATAGTGGTTTTTACCTTTATTTCATTTATTTGCTTCACACAAAGGTTTGTTGCCTCTGTGATGGTAGCTTTGATTTTTCCCGATTGTTCCTCCACCCCACCTTCTTACCCATTTGCTAGTGCTTTTCTGAGACACTCCCCCATTTTGCCAAAGTCAGCCCTCCTAAAGTCCAATACCCTCACCTTTGTGTGACTTGACTCTATGGCTGTATTTATCGTAAACCACACTTTTTGGTGGTCACTTGTTCCCAGATGGCTACCCACTTCTGAATCCGAGATCCTCTTTCCGTCCCCATTTGAGAGTACCAGGTCTAAGAGTACCTCCTCCCGAGTGGGTTCCAACACTAGCTATCTGAGGCATGCCCCCTGTAGGGCATCGAGAATTATCCTGCTCTTGGATGTGGCTGCAGCAAAGTTGCTCCAGTTAACATCTGACATATTCAGGTCCCCCATCAACAATATCTCCCCCTTTTCTGCCATTCTAAGGATGCCTTCTATCATTTCTTTGTCAATTTCCTCCCCCTGAGAAGAGGGTCTGTATACAACCCCCATATGGATTGTGGTACCATTTTCTGTCTCCAGGGTGACTCACAGTGCCTTCTCTCCTCCTTGTTTCCCCTTTAATTCCATTGCTATGATCTCTTCCCTTATGTAGAGAGCTACTCCTCCTCCTCCTCTTTTACACTCCCTGTCCCTCCTATAGATTGTGTGCCCTGGTATGTTGATATCCCAGTCATGGTTCTCTGTGTACCGTGTTTCTGTGACTGCCATAGTATCCAGGTGTCCCTCTTCCATCAAGGCCACTAGTTCAGGGAGCTTGTTACCCAGACTATGTGCATTGGTACTCATCGCCCTCCATTTTTTGTTAGCCTTACCCCTTTTAGCCCCATCCCTGTCCTTACTATCTTTGCCTTTTTCTCCATTGACTCCTGTCCTGCTCCCTATCGACTTCTCTACCTTAGTGTTTACCTCATTAACTAACCTGCTTTGTGGGGGGCTGGGATTTCCATGCTTCTTTTCAGTTCCTCCCCCCTTGGCTAGTTTAAATGCTTGCCGATGAAACATTTAAACCTATCACCTAGAATCCTGGTTCCCCTCCCGGACAGATGCAGACCATCTTGCCAGTATAGGCCTGCATCCCTCCAGTTGGACCCCCAGTCCCCAATGAAAAAAATAGGCATAGCACCTTCCCTGACTGGGAATCGAACCCTGGCTGTGGCGGTGAGCACACCGAATCCTAACCACTAGACCACCAGGGATCCCTGGGAGTGGGTTATTTTGTTTCTTTATATAGTTATTCCTGACTTGTAACTTCCTGTACTTGCCATGTGATCTTTGAGGTTAAACAAGAAGCTTGGGCTGTGCTTCTTGTTCTTGCCATATGATCTGAGTCAGACCTGGTAGCCTATGTTGATTAGATGTCATGTGACCTGACTTAGATTCAGTGCATTTTAGTTGACTGGATTCAAGCAGAGAGTGTGAGCTGTCATGTGTTTCTTACTGCATGCCCGATAGGTAAGTGGATATTTTATTAGTTTTTAGAGCAATGTTTATAGATATTTTGCAGATGGTTTAGTGATGCATGTAAGCATGTTTCTGTTTTTGTGTAGAATCATAGTTTTGAAATATATTTGGGGTTTTTATGGTGTTTAAAATGTTTTTCTTGTGTGAGCAGCACTGGGTGTTTGGGTTTGGATTTGTGATGAGGAAGTACTGTACCGGTGCACTAGCACCAAGGAGGTCACCAGTGGGTTCCCATAGGGCTCAGTGCTCAGACTGGTGATGTTGAATGTCTTCGTCAATGATATTGGAGATAATGTTAAAGGCAAAATTTGTCTATTTGTGGATGGCACCAAACTCTAGGGGAAGGTGAAAACAGCAGAAGGGATGCAAGACCTGAAGGAGGATCTGGAAAAACTGGAGACGTTGTCCACAATTTTGCAGCTTGGCTTCAATACAAAGAAATGCAAAGTTATACATATTGGAGCCAAGAACCCGAGGACTGAGTACAGCCTGGGAGGGGCCCAGGTAGCTGCATCAGAGAAGGAAAAGGACCTGGGAGCGATGATCACTAGTGCCCTGAAACAGTTTGAAGAAATTAACTGATTTGCTCTGTTGCATTATTGACCATTATTGACCAAAGCTCCAGGCAGGGCAAGGTAGCTACACCTATTTCTCAGTTTTTTATAGGTAAAAATCCCACGAGTTGCTATAGCAACTAAACATGTAGGAGTTTATCTGAAAGTGCATGCTCAGCCACTTAAACTTCAAAATCCAAAAAAATATTTAGGAATAATAATATGCACTCAGTTTAGGTAACAGCTGTCCATATGGTTGCTTGCATAGCCTTAGTTATCTATCTAAAGCACCGATGATCTGCTATTTAATCTGTATGGGAGTCCATTATGTAAAGCAGCAGTCAAATGAAAATTGTTTTCTCTGAAAAAGCTATTTTGAGCTACAGTTCATAAAAATAATAACATACTTGTCAAATCTACTTACCTAGGTACCTCCAATGCTGCGCACCATAAGTTTTTTATTTTTTTTTATTTTCTTGATTCTAACAGATTCTAACACTTATCAGGGTTACAATAGTATTTCCAAGTGTCCACCATGGAGACAAAAACAGTAGAGGGCTTTAAGCATGCATGAGCTAGACGTAGGAGATATTAGTAAATAGGCAGGGAGGAGATGGTGTCGCCAGAGACCAGTTAGGGTCTGAGGAGACAGACTAGGCAGGGAACATCTGGACAGACTGGATAGGCCAAGCAGTCCATTTCTGCAGGCAAATTCTATGTTTCTATGTAAACATATTACCTCCTTCGTCAGCTTGTTTTATAATGACAATTTTCAGGGCTTTCAATTCTAGCAATGCCTCATTTTCTTGTTTAGTCAAATGAAAAGTTTTAAGAGGTTCAGTTTTGTTAAATCTTGCACTTGTTGAAGAACAGTTCTTTCAAACGTATTTACTGTAGCATTCTAACCTGTAGGACAAAATAGTGATTTGCCCTTAAATAACAGTTTCGTTTTTTCAGGGAATCAAGAATTTGTAACATTCTTGGTAAATCATTATTACCTTGCTGGAGACCTTCTCCCTCAAAGTCCAAACTCGGTCCTCTATTTTCAAATAGCAAATGTTCCAAAGCTTCCAGGTCCTCAGTTCTTATATTTTCAAGGTGGCCCATTTCTATTCCTTGTCCTGTTAACTCCACAACTTCAGGTATTTCTCTTGCTTCCATTGCTGACAGTAGAATATCCAGATCATTTATGTCAGTTTGAATCAGTTCTTCAATCAAACCCATATTGTCAACTTCTTGTAGTGTGCCTTTCCCCCCCCAAATTATGTTTAATTTTTATTTTTCAGAGCAATTTGTTGTTTAGAACTATTTAGTTTTGAGCAACTTCAAAACAGTTAAGTTGCACGAAGCCCGGAAACACATCACCAAGGCAATCTCAAGTCAAGAACTAGTGGGGACCCACTAGATCGCAAACTGCTATCCCTCTTCCTTGATGAGGTCCTAGTCCAGTTAACTCATATTCTCAACCTCTCCCTTAGCCACAGTCAGTTCCCCGACAAATGGAAAGCTGCTACAGTTACACCAGTCCACAAAAGTGGGGATAAGACCTTCCATGGGAACTATCAACCAATTTCTATTCTACCTCCTCTCTCCAAGGCTCTCAAATGCATAGTGGCCGACCAACTCAGTGAATACCTGGAAAAACACAATCTCTTATGCACACAACAACATGGTTTTCAGAAAAGGACACAGTATCTCATCTGCCTTACTGGAATTCACTGGAGCACTACACAGCACCTTGGCTAAGGGTCATCTAGCCAGGGCAGTATTTGTCGATCTGATTAAGGCATTTGACACTGTTCACCATCTTCTGCTGATCAAACAATTCCAGCTTACAGGGCTCTCCCCCAGTGCTGTAGCATGGTTCAATAGCTACCTGCAAAATCGGTCACAAAGAGTAAAAATGGCAGGTGTCCACTCGGATCCCAGACCGGTCCGCTCTGGAGTCCCTCAGGGGTCCGTCCTGGGCCCACTACTTTTCAGTATTTTCCTTAACACACTGCCAAAATCCTGCCCTGAACAACTCATCCTCTGTGCAGATGATGCTGTAATCTTCTCCTCCTCCTCCCACAAGGACCCCGTGATCCTACAACTCAATCTTCAGCAAGGCTTTGCCTCTGTGGAAAACTGGTTTAGCAGTCATAAGCTGGTCCTCAACCATAAAAAAACCAAGGCAATGCTCTTTAGCAGCCCTCACAGCAGACATAAACTTCACCCCCTCACTATTTCAACCTGCCATGGAAATGCCCTTGAACAGGTGCAGTCTTTCAAATACCTAGGGATATCTCTGGGCTCAAATCTTTCCTATGTGGACCACATAGATGGTGTTACTAAAGCTGCCAACATGCGTTTAGGCCTGCTATACCGTCACAAACAACATCTCATGACAGAAGCTCTTAAGATCACCGTCCAGAGCTCAGTGGTCTCCATCATTGACTATGGACTAATCATCTACAGCTCTGCTTCCTCCACTGCCTTCAGATGAATATCGACATCCCTTAACAAGGCCTGTAGGCTCACCTCTGGTGCTCACCGTCTTACACATACATGTGACCTCTATGCCCAGTCTGGATGGCTTCAACTTTCCAACTGCATAAAGTATCTAACCTGCATCATGGCAAGGAAATCTACCATGGACCTCACCCCTCATGGAGTCCAAGCCTTACTGAGTCAAAGACTGAATCCTCGAACCACCAGGGGCTCTGAATCCCAGCTCCTCCAGGTCCCCCACTGTCGCACCTCCCAGGGCTAAAGATCCTTTGCCCACAGAGCACCCAGCTGGCTAAATGAGCTCAGCCCTGACATCTCCTCCACTACCACTCTTGGCTTATTCAAATCTAAGCTCCACCTCCATCTCACTGACACTAGCTCCTATGACTGTTACCTATAGTCACCGCAGTCCACTCTCTGTGCTCATCCTCCTTAGCACTTATTTATCCCTCTTTCTCCCACTTCCCTCCCATTCCCGACTCACCCCCTTCCCCCTCTCCTTCCCTCCAAAAGCACTTTGCCCTGTTAAGTTTAGCAATGTTACTCTGCTCTGTGCTGTTGACAAGGCCCCCAGCTGCTGTCACCCCCCCTTATGTGACCTTACCACACTTTGTGTTTCCTTTGTCCCCTCTTCCCTCCTCTCCACCCTATTCCAGTATGTTACCCTGTCTTCTCCTATGTTACCTCACACTAGTACTGTTTATCCTGTTTATTGCATTGTTTCTCCCATGGTTACTAGTTTGTCTACTGTATTGTATTGTACTGTTTTATGATGTGGAACCTTTGTAAAAGAGCCCTGTCTCAAAGGTATATTGTAATCCTAGACTTAAATAAATAAATAAATAAAAAACTTAAATAAAGGATTCCCACGCAGATTTAAGGCCAGATAAACACTGCTTTAGATGGATTATTTGTGCTATACAAACAACCATTTGGTTATCTGTGACCTTGACTAAGTGAGTGTGTAGTATTATTATTCTTCTCAAACATTTTTTAGTATTTTTGAAATGCTGGGCAAGCACTTAAAAAAAACCTTTGCTTTCAGCTGCTATAGCAACTTGCAAGACTTTTTGGTTACCTTGCCCTGCGTGGTGCTTAAACCATAATGTAACAAAGCAAAGTAAGTTAATCTCTTCTAACTGGGAATGAACAGATTGGTTTTATCTGAACAGAGCTTTGGTACCTCTAAATTCATTAACTCAATATAATCTTATTAAAATGCTCCAAAGACAGGGATTATTAGGAGTCTAAGAGAGGCATATTATATCCACAGCAAAACAGGTTAAGTCACACTGGGAATAAATATAAAGGTTTCTACTTATGTTGTAGAGCAGATCTGATACAAGGATGGATGGTAAACAAAATTTATTTTATATCTATAGAATTTTTATTTGTTTTATGATTTACTGGGTAGGTGCGCTAGACATAGAAAATGCCTATTTTCAAGCATGACCTGGGAGAGTACAAACAAATACAATTATAGCCAAATACAGCGCAGTAGAAGTACATTAAATACAACATCCATGAACAGTTCAAGGGAAATTAACAAAACATCATAGTAAGCATAATACAGCAGTAATGTACAAAGTCTTGGGGATAAGAATTAAACAACAGTAGTGTTCAATAAAAAAAGCTAGAATACATAAATCTAACATTAATGGCAGGACAGTTAGGATAAATTTATTGAAATGTATTAAAGTCAAGTGCTAAATGGTTGGCTAATATGTCCCACGGCAGGAGGAGGAAGGTTAGTTAGCAATTGAGGGATGGAGATAGTATCGGTAGAACTATGGGCAATATGTTAGGTAGGAGCTGATTTAAGACAGTGGGCAGTAAGTGCAAGGGGTATGGCTATGGCCTAGAGCAGGACGAGTATAGTAGGAGAGGTGTCAGGAGATGTTCAGGGGGGAAGGAAGCAGGAGCAGAGGTCTGACTGCAGCAGGTGACTTTTTAGCTGTCGCTTAAAGCTGGAGTGAGTAGAGATGAGGTGGATATTGGTAGGTAAGGAGTTCCAGCATACAGGTGCAAAGTGGGAGAAGGCCTGGGTAACAATGGCTGCTTTACTTCTAGGTACTTGAAAAAGCATCTGTTCTCTGGAGCGGAGGACATAGTAGGGGCTTTGGGAATTAACAACTGTGCTAGAGTATGGGGAACATCAGAATGAGAGATACTATCAGTCAGGACACCGAGTGAGTAGAGACGGTTTGCCAAGGGTGAGAGCTAAAGAAGGTTGCTGTAAAGATCGCAGTGATGGGTACGACAATGCAACACCAGCATAAAACAGCATATGTTGTTATAAGTGGTGTTCCATTCATGCAGACTAGTTTTAGAGGCACTGGCATAAGTAACAGAGCCATAGGTAAGGGCTGGAAGCAGTATGCCAAGGGCTATGGTGACACGGGCTGAGGGTGTGAGAGCATGTCTGGTTTTTAGGCCAGTCCAGTCTTAGAATTTACAGCTTTACAGATAATGGAGATGTGAAGGTCAAAGTCAAGGGGAGGGGTCACGGGTAATGCCCAGATATCTGAAGGATTGAACATTGTCAAGAATGGAGCCATCAGTGCTGGAGACTAATAGTTGGTTATGGCATTTCTTTCGGGGCAGACCCAAAGAGCATCACTTGAGTTTTACCAGTGTTAAGTACTAGTTTGTTCCTGGAAAGCCAAACTTGGATACGGTGAAAGTTGAAGGAGAGGGTAGAATTAAGGTCAGTGGCCGGGCCTGGTAGCGCTGAGGGCTGAGGCGCTGGATGCCTTACCTCGTGTCATGCTGGCAACCCAGGTTTGGGAATGAGCTTGGGATCATTGGATAGCTGGCACGGGGGGAGGGACGGAGCAGGATTGAGCAGCCAAAAGGCAGCTCTCCTCTCCCGGGGTGGTGCCTTGTCACCCACCATAGTTCCACTGCCCCTGGATGGAGGTCCAAGGGCAGTGCAGGTGGGCAGGTGGCAAAAGTAATGGGAGAGCATTCCAGTACTGCAGCTTGTATGTACCTCCACACGTACGCGGGCAGCCGGGATGGGATGGGATGGGAGAAAAATGGGAAAAAAATGGGGTAAAATAGATAATAGAAAAAAAAGAATTAAGGTCCATGATGTCTTTGGCACTATGGTACAGAACAAGGTCATCAGCATAGAGAAGGGATGAGGAGTGGGTAGCATTAAGAGAGATGTCATTGATAAAGATGGAAAAGAGAAGGGGGGCCAAGGATGGAGCCTTGGGGTACCTCAATGTTGACAGTGGAAAGATCAGAGGTAGCAGAGCAATATTTAACATATTGCTGTCTGTCAGTGAGGTAACTGTTATGCCAAGCAACAACCTCAGGGGAGAAGCCAAGGGAAGTCATTTTGGTCATAAGTAAGGTGGGGTCTACAAGGTCAAAGGCCTTGGTTAGGTCAATAAAGATTACCCCAGTTAAAAGGCTGGAATACATAGCAGTTTGGGCATCATTTATGAACTTGAGGAGTGCAATGGTTCTGCTGTGGCCCTTTCTAAATCCATGCTGTGAATCAGAGAGGAGTTTAAAGTCATGAAGGAAAGCAACTGTTTGTAGGGAGACAAATATTTGCTTAGAACAGATAGTATGGCAATAGGTCTATAGTTCGTGGTGGATTTAGGGTCTCCTTTTTAATAAATGGGGACTGTCCTGGCTGTGTTCCAGACCAGGGGGATGATCCTGGAGCAGAGTGATAATTTGAAAATTCTAGCCAGAGGTGCAGCAAGAAGAGGAGGAGCGGCTAACTTAAGGAGTCGGGGCTCAAGGCCATCAGCACCAACTCTACAGCTATCCGAGACTGACCCAAGTAGATCATAGACCTCCTTGTTGGTTACCACCCAAAAACTGAAGCAATGAGAGGAGCGGGGAGAAATATGTAGAATCAGGGGTTGTAGCATTAAGAGTTGGGAAGGAATTTGATAAGTCAGCGAAGTGTAGATTTAATGAGTTGGCAATTGTAACTGGATTGTTACAGTGCAAGCCAGTAAGCACTGTGTCATTGGAAGATTGAGAATGCTTTGTTCCTATAAAATTCTTAACGTGGGCACAGAATATTTTAGGGTCACCAGCAGCGTTAATCAGTAGGTTTTTGCAGTAGGCACTCTTGGCTAGGCGAATAGCTCATTTACAGAGGTTTCACTTTGATTGGTATTCCTGCAGATCAGCCAGCTGGCCAGAGGTTTTGAATTTAGACCAACATTTATCAAGGGATGTTAGTTGAGCTAGGAGAGTCTTACTAAGCCATCTGGTGGAGGCCCCCCGGATCCTCAAGGGATATGGTGGGAGCATGCTGGTTCTGCAAAGTGCAAAACTGTGCTAGGAAATAATCAAGGGTTTCAGAGGCATCATCAGAGGCATAGAGGAGTGACCAGTCAATCATTGATAGATAATTTAGAAACATGGTAATGTCGAGTTTGGAAAAATCGCAGAAAGTTATGACTTTCGGTGGGGGAGTGATCAGTACATGGACACACCAAATACAAAAAAATTGGGAGAATGGTTGGCAATAGCATCTGAGAGGATTCCTGCTCCAGCAACCCTATCAGTCTTATTTGTTAGGATCCAGTCAATTAAAGTTTTAGAGCCTGAGTTCACAGTTATTCTGGTGGGAGCAGTAATAAGTTGGTGGAGGTTTTGCTCTTGAACAATGCAATTATAGGTTTTATAGGATTTGCCTAACCAGTCCAGGTTGATGTTACCAAGAATAATAATTTCATTACATCCGGCAGCTGAGGCAGCATATGAGAGGAATTCAGTTAGGTCAGCAGCGCCTCCAACTGGAAGGTTATAGGCACAAATAATATCAAGTTTCTTAGTGCCTCCTAGAAGGAGGAAACAGTTCAGCAACTCACAGTGTGAAAGGGGAGGGGCGGGAGTAATGGAGAGGTTCAGATGAGATTTGAAAAAAATTGTTACCTCACTGCCCCTTTTAGAGGAGAGGCAATCCTGGTGAATAAAACTGTAGTTGGGTAGAGAGCAGGCTGAGTCCAGAATGGATGGCTTTAACCAGGTTTCCGTGATACATAGTATATCAGGATTGTAAAGGTCTACCATCACCTCTAGGTCAGCCAGGTTACATAGGAGGCTACACATATTTAGGTGAACAATATGCAGCCCTTTTCCCACTGAGCAGCTGGGATCTGAATGTGGGGGTGGTGGCAGGACCAGGGTTTAGTTCAATATCTCCAGTCCATATAAGGCTAAGGGGGCCAAGGTACCACTAGATATGAGAGAGAGCAGAGAGGAGTAGGTGGCGGGGTGGGCAGCGGCAACGCTTCTTTGTAAACTTGGTAATCAGGAGAAACTGGCCGAGGGCGAGCAGAGAAGTGAGGTTGGAGGAGAAGTGCTGAGAGGCGAGAAGATTGGAGTATAGAAAGTCAAGAGCAGGGTTTGGGGGGAATGACAGGAAACTGCTGAAATAGTTTAGTGGAAGGACAGCAGGGAGAGGGAAAGAGGGAGAAGAAGAGATGCAATGATAGGAGAGAGGCGCAGAAGAGGAAAACAAAAGTGAAGGAGGGCATGACTAGTATGGGCATGTTGCACTATTAGGTAGCAGAGAATGTCAGTAAAGGATTTGGGGCTTGAGCAACTGAGGGGAGAGGTTTAAAGGAGTGGAATGACAGTGTTAGTCAGTGGCCAGAATACTTAAGATGACTAATTAGAGACTGAGTTGCAAGTACACAGGTACAGGGACAGCACAGCAGGGAAAGCCTAGTTGTCATGGTCACAGGTCAGATGGGAGCAACCAAGTGCAATGGTGTTGGGGAGGATGGAGCAGTTCAAATGCACGAAACTATAGGGGTGCAGAAGTAAACAACAATAACAAAGAGGACTGCATCACTTAGTGCTATTTTCATTAGCTCCAGGTATGAATCTTCCATTTTTTTATTCAGTTTTGAAAAAAAAATACAGTTAAAAGAGTTTAAGGAAAAGATATGTTTATTCATTTGAATTAAATGAAAACCTATTCCTCTATGCAAAAACTTAAAGGTGTGACTCCAATGAATAAAGGTGAGCTGAGAGATGTTACCTGAAAGGCTATTGTATTTTCCCATGCACATTTTATATAAGTATTACTTATTATTATAGAAATTGGTACACAGTTTTCAAAAAAACATCGTTGAGGGTGTTTAGGATGCGTAACAGGATTATCCTACATGTGTTGATTTTTTTTTAATTATGCTGACATATTTACATTGATGTAAAAATAATGAGCCATTAGAAGATGAAGATATATGTATATCTCATATATATGTTTAAAGTCGTCATTTAAAAAAAAAACAAAAGCCATGTATAAAATGTATGAAAATAATTGTATTTAATTCACAGACAACTGTTGGACCCTGAAGAAGTGACACTTAAGGACACGGAACATAGGAAGTTTTTGTCTTTCTTCTCTTCTCAAAAAGTAAAGAAATAAAACTTTTTAGAACAAATATCTGGTGAGTGGGTCATTACTCCAATCTGAATGATGGAATAGACCAGCTATTGGAGCAGACTGTTCCTACATTTCTTCTTATTGCAGGAGCATGGCCACGCTGAACTCTTCATGGATTAGACTGTATGGGAGCCACACCCTGTGAAGCACCTCCAGTGGGAAAGCCTTTATCCTAAGTGAACAGACCCACAGTTAAGCCAAAGTTTTTTACACACACCCCGGCTTGCCACATTAGCATATTAAAAGGGTTAGGTTCCCCCTGAGCAGAGCCAGGAGGGACAAGAACTGTGGGGGTGCTACAGAGCCATCTCCAAGGACAGATGTGTCTCATGGTGGCTCTTCCAGCAAGCATTTGTATACATAATTATGTGGTGGTCTGATCATCACTCCCCAAAATGCCAAATGTGTGCATACATCCTCAGAAAACAAATCAGAGCCAACATCCAACTGAACCAGCAGCCTCCATAATCTCTTGGCCAAAAAGAGAAAACTGGAGCAGTCCAGGAAGAGGGTACAACCTCGCGCCAAAGAGGATGTAAATTCCTGGAAGGCAATGGCTGCAAATACTAGGAGCCTAACCAACAAACTTCCCGAACTCACAGCCATCTTGGAAACAGAAAGATAATTAAACTGGGTGGCTGTAACAGAAACATGATTAATGGAAAAACACGGATGGGATATATCAATTCCGGTTCCAATCTGTTCAGAAAAGATAGGCAGGGCAAAAAGGGGGTGCATAGCGTATTTACATTTGGGAGGAAATAAAAGCCACGTAAATAAAAGGGCAACCTGGGGACTTCGAGTTACTGTGGCTAACAGTAGACACAGTCAAGGGAAAACCCTTCAGAATCGGCGTTGTGTACAGGCCCCCAAATCAAGGAGATGAAGAAGAAAATGACCTAATAGAGGAAATCCACAAAATGTCTGATAAAGGCAAAGTAATACTGGTGGGGGACTTCAACCTACCAGATATTAACTAGAGCACACTAACAGCAGCAACAACAAGAAGTAGGGACTTCTTACTGTCACTACAAGGTGTGGAACTGTGCCAGCTTGTTAAAACCCCAACAAGGGGAGATGCTATTCTTGATCTTGTCCTCAAAAACTTGGAAAGGATCAAGGACATCGAAGTGGGATGCCATATGGGCAACAGCAACCATCGCATGATAAGCTTTAAGGTAAACATAACACAGGACACCAGCTACTCAAAGATAAAGGTGCTAGATTTCAGAAAGGCTGACTTCCGAAAAATGAGGAACAACATAAGTAGCCAGTTAATGGAAACATAGGTTGAGGAGGTGGAGGTCATGTGGGGGAGATTCAAGACAGCACTAAAGACTGCCACAGATCAATGTGCCAGATGGGTCAGCAAAGCAAAAAGAAAAATAAATCCTCTATGGTTTTCCAAGGAAGTGACTACCACAGTCAAAGAAAAAAAGAAGGCATACAACATATACCAGGAAACCAAAACTGAGAAAGACTGAGAATCGTACAAGGAAAAATGAGAGTCTAACAAACAAATTAGAAAGGCAACATCCCAGACAGAGGAAAAGATAGCAGAAGGAGCAAAGAGAGGAGACAAATCATTTTTAGATACATTAGGGAATGTAGGAAGGCAAAAGGGCGGATAGTAAAGATTGCTACTGAAGAAGGGAAATGCACCACACATGACCCAGAGAAAGCCGAAATACTCAATAAATACTTCTGCTCAGTGTTTACCAAAGAGGACCCAGGGGATGGCCCAGCCATGAAAAACACAACACCCCAGGACCAGGGGCAGACACGAGTCCCTTTACAGAAGCCGAAGTACGGGAGGCGCTAAATAAACTAAAAGCAGACAAAGCCATGGAACCAGACAAGATGCACCCCAGAATCCTTAGGGAACTGGGGGCAGAGTTAGCAGCCCCTCTGGCACTTCTAGTCACGAAATCCTTGAAGAGCGGTGTGGTACCCGAAGACTGGAAAAAGGCAATAGTGGTTCCACTTCACAAATCAGTCAGTTTCGAAGAGGCTAGTAATTACAGACTGGTGAGCCTCACATCTATAGTAGGGAAACTAATGGAGACACTACTTAAACAGAGGATCATAGCATTCCTGGAAACTAGCGGGCAACAAGACTGTAACCAGCACAGTTTCACAGCAGGTAGGTCATGCCAGACAAATCTGCGCAAGTTTTTTGACTACGCTACAAAAATAGTGAACAACGGTAGGGCAGTAGTTGTCTACCTAGACTTTAGTAAGGCCTTTGACTCAGTTCTACACAGAAGGCTGGTAAGGAAGCTTAACCACATAGGGGTTGGTCCAGAAGTAGTCAGATGGGTACAAAACCGGTTACAAGGCAGAACCCAGAGGGTACAGGTTAATGGAATGCAATCAACGGAAGGTAGGCTGACCAGCGGGGTGCACCAGGGCTCGGTGCTGGGGCCTCTGCTCTTCAATGTTTTTATAGCAGACATCACTGATGGACTGGAAGGGAAGGTGTGTCTGTTCGCAGATGACGCCAAGATATGTAACAGGGTGGACACCTCAGGAGGAGTGAGCAAGATGGAAGCTGACCTCAAGAAACTAGAAGAATGGTTTGAAGTGTGGCAGCTGAGATTTAACACCAAAAAGTGTAAGGTCATGCACATAGGAAAGAAAAATCCAAGAAAGGAGTATTACCTAAGAGGTGAAAGATCGGTGGCCTCAAACCAGGCATGAGATCTGGGAATCATAATCTCAGATGACTTGAAGGTTAGTAAGCAGTGTGAGAAGGCAATGTTGAAGGCCAACAGAATGCTGGGCTGCATTGGGAGGGGAATCACGAGCAGGAGAAGAGAGGTGGTACTACCACTGTATAGATCGCTGGTCAGGCCTGACCTGGAATATGGAGTCCAATTCTGGAGGCTTCACCTCAGGAAGGACATTGACTGGATGGAAACAGTACAGAGAAAGGCAAGAAAAATGATTCAGGGTCTGCAGTACATGTCCTACGAGGCAAGACTTAGGGAACTTAATATGTACTTCCTGTAGCAGAGAAGAGAGAGGGGACATGATTGAAACATTCAAGTACATAAAAGGCATTAACAAGGTACAGGCACAGGAACTTTTTAACTTCAAGAAGGGCTCCAGGACCAGGGGACATGGCCTCAGACTGCAAGGAGGGAGGTTCTCTACCAACCCCAGGAAGTTTTTCTTATATAGAAAGAGTGGTGGATGCCTGGAACAGCCTGCCTCAAGAGGTTGTGGAAGTCAACACTGTGGGGGGATTCAAGAATGCATTGGATAGACACAAGGGAGCCCTGACTACAATGGGCAACTAGAGTGTCAAAATAGGTCTAAAACAAATGGGCAGACTAGATGGACCTAGTGGTCTCCTTCTGCTGTCAACTTCTATGTAATAAAATCTGTATTTTTCACTGTTGTACCTGGAACTTTGAAAATAATCAGATTACTTAATGTCCAGCAAAAACCTACAGATCATAGTTGGGGCATCTTGATAGAGCAGGGAAGAGCAGAGGAGCCAAGACCCAACAGCAGTAGCTTGAGGAGGCTGGAACTATGGCAGGCACTAGACCCAAATACAATGTTGGTACCCCTATAGCAGTCAGCCCTGGCTACAATGAAATTCACTGATGCAAGATAGAAATTATCCTTGATAAACTGATTGCACAAGATTCAAATATTGAGTCAGAAACAGACTGTAAAAGTGGCAGAGGACTACTCCTTTCAAGCACTGGCAGCTAGGACAAACTGGTGCAGGAAAATGTTTCCCTTAAGTGCTAATTGGAAGCCTTGAAAATCAGAGTAGGGCTGTGAATATCGACATTGCTGAACTGCCCAAGAGAGTGAAGGGAAACTGCACTATCAATTTCTTACAGACCTGACTGTCAAAAATTTTACAGATTCAAGAGGGTGGCATACATTGTGGCATATGAGCAGACTTGATTGGCCATCAGTCCCCTTCTGCCATGAGTCTATTTCCTTCAAAAAGGCATACAGGATTTATTCAGGAGTCAACAAAAATATGATGACTTCACTGCGCACAAAGGTCCTGGATATTTTGCAGATGCGGGACTATCTCCTGTGACTGGCCTGTGCTAGCCATCCAGTGAAACATAGTGTGGAAGGCATTCACTTGTTACAAGATATCTCGTATACTACGAAAATGCATCACAAGCAATTTTGATGTGGTGCAGCAAGAATTGCGCAGCTTTACTAATGCTGGTGAGGCTTCAAATCAGTTTTTGTGGTAAGACTACCAGTATACCGACCCCAATGATGCAGGATCATGGTTCAGCAAGTGGACTGTAGAATTCCACCCCAGGAAAACCGAGTTCTCTGAAGATGGTGTCTGAGCTGTCTGGACAGAGTAAGTAAGCAATAAGACACACGACCAAGGGTGTAGTAAGGCACAAGGCCGAGTGCCTTCAGGCCCTGGCCGTGCATTAGAAGTGTCTAATGCACACCCCTGGAGTGTCTTACATACACACACACACACGTTTCTTACTTCCCCCCCTTTTGTAATCATGTATGGTTATTGTATGGTCTCTGACTTCAAATAAAGCTTTGGGAGTTCCCTACTGCATGGCAAATCACATGGGAAAAGGGAGTGCAAGCCAGAACAAGATTTGGGGGAAAAGTTTCAAAAGATAAGAAGACACACTGCAGTTTGGCTAAAGGTTTATATTTTTTTGGAACGGGTGACACGGGGTTGACATTCTTCTCAGTGCACAGCCCTTGCATGCTCAGCTCCAAAGCATAGACTGATACAAATAATATGAGTTTAACATTTTTTTGTGTGTGTGTTAACTATAGCTGCTGCAGTACCTTGTTTTAGCAGTGCTGAAATTCGCAAATTGGATCACTGCCATCACTCTCACTATGGAATGCACTTTAACGACTGATCACATTCAGTGCTCTTGCTGTTACTGCAACTGTACTATACAAGAGCAATCAAGTGACTGAGGGGGCAGCTGGGATCACAGCTGGGAATGGGATTATGAGCAGGTGACCAGAAGAGCAGCAGTCAGTCTGGCGGCTGAGCAGAGAAACAAACAGAATGGCACAAATACAAGAATTACACATTTTTTAAGAGCATGAACAGTGTAATGGAAATATGAATGCTCCCTTCCAGTATTGTATTAAAATGTTTTAAAGTCAGACTTTTCACACAAGTGCGATCGAGTGACGGGGAAGGGGGCGCTGTTAGGCGCTACAACCACAGTTAGGATAGTGGCTTTAAAAATGATCATGGCTGTAACGGTGTGGGAATATTAAAGATGGACAAAACTCCAGTAAGGTGCAACCCACCTAGTTATGTGGGAATTTTATTATAAAGAAAAAATATGTAACTCAGTCTTATGTCTGGCACCTTCTTCAGCATTCACTTCATCTTGAACCAGCTTGTTACAAAATCATAGTTTTTCAAAAGGCAAAACAAAAGAAAAATACATAGATGGTCTATACTCAAAAATGGTGGAAACTTCCTGCACCACTGATCAGCAGCAACTGACCCACTATCCCTTGAGACCTGTTCAGGTAAAGCTTTTATTCCCTCCCACCTGGTCAGGTGACACTGTATCTTCAACAGAAAGATAACTCTTTTAATAGCTTTAAAAACAATATTATACACATTTTAGATTGCTATATTCCCACTAAGTGATCTATTGCAATATTTCTCTCAAAATAATGTATTGTGCTAAGGTTTTTCTATCCCATAGCACAATCCCCTGTGTTTGAGTGACAGGTCCTTAATTATAAAAATAGCCCACAAAGGGCCACTGATTCACTATAGTCCAAGCCAGAATGCAGCAGACTCTCACCACAAACAGACTTCTGGGGTTGAGAAGAGCTCTACTTCAACTATAGCTACTAACCAAAGGTATTTGTTTTAAATGACTGCTTATTTTATTTCCTTTAAACCATGTTAACTTTTAAACCTGTGGAGAAAACCACATGCAGTAAACTAACATTACTTAGGTTGGTGTAGAACACCAACTCCCAGTTATGCAGACCCTTTTTATTAAGGTGCGTCTTCTTGTCTTGCAGTTGTAGAGGATACAAACAGCTAAAGCCTTACTTGGACCTACCTAAATGTATTTGGCTAAAGACAGCCTTAATTATATTACACTCAGACTGCAGGACAACAAAGGAACCCTCTTAACAAAGGTTTGGTAAAAGGGCTTCAGGTTTTCCAGCTTTTGGACAATTTGAATTAGCTCAAAGCTACTGGCAGGGAACAACTGTCGGTTTGCAAAATTAAGCTGTTAGCTGAGCTTTCTCCCCAGTAGCAGAGCAAACTCAGAGAGCTGTAGCTCTCTCTTTAAGCAAAACGGCATTGCGATTTTCTTGGGGAAACATTTCCAAGAACAGCCTAAATGTGGCTTAAGTCCTTTACTTTAAAAATAATTAAGTGCTATCAACAAGGAACAAACATTTCTGCCAAACAACAAGACTACTTCAATGTTTGTTCAGGGTGTTTCTTAGCTTAGGCAGGGGGGGCCTAGAGTTACTTGAATGGAATATGAACAAAATACTTAAGAACAACAGGTAACTCTGTAGTCTGTAATATAGGTGCCATTTATATACTGGCTAACTCTACTGCAAAATGCCTCTATTTATTTCTAGAAGCCTCCATTTTGTTAACCTTTGTTCAGAGGTATTTATTTACCTCACACAAACCTTGCTCTATTCTTAAACAGATTAGATGCAAAACAAAAAATATCGTAGCAAGCATTCTTGTTGTCCTTCCTGTTTGCCTGCAAGGCTTTTGCCATACTACCATCAAATTACCTTATTCCAATGTACCAAACTGGAAAAATAGAGAAAAATAAGAAAAGGGGAACAAGTTGTGGGGGATGTGTAAGGAGGTGGCCAGTCTCCATACAGAAAGTCACAGGGATAGCCTCAGAAGAGGGAAAGATAGTGGTTGCAACCAAAGACAAGATAAAGAATTGGTACATTTAGGAAGTGGCAGGGACTAACCCTGTCACAGTGGCTATAAAAGCACACTTGTGATTCAAAATGAACAGAACAATCAGTTTGCTTAAAATATTTTTTGAAACACAGCTTTTACATTGAGTGCAAGTTAGTCTGTATGTTTTCATAAAATGGGGCACTGTACTGGAAATGTGGGCTAAGTGAGGGGGAAATATGGCAGCTGTATGTTTTTAAAAATTCTACTCTCACATACATTTCTTTGTAGAAATGCATCCAGCTGCCAGCCCCTGTTTTTAGCCGAGCATTAGACACTTCTAATGTTCGGCTAATGACCAATTAGCTTTCAGGATCTTCTCTTCCCATTTTATAACATTTATTTATTAGCTTTTATTGACCTGGTGAGTACACTAGATGTAGCTATGCCTATTTTCAGGTATGACCCAGGAGGTTACAAGACAATCAGTACAGTAACGACAAGCAAGATAAAATACAATAAGAACCAATGCAGCAAATTAACAAATACAACAAGGCATGTCGTGGAAGAGAAAGATAAAAACACAAATAAAGGATACAAAAAATTCATGAAACTTCATGAGCTGGCCTCGTGGGGACTATGGCTTTCTCATAAACCTTTTTCTATATTTTCTTTTTATTGAGTAGATTTTCAACAGTATACACACTACACAACATCAACTAAACAATATTCTGCTGTAGGTAGAGAATTAACATCTGAGTGGATTGCATTTACATTACTGTTCATTTTGTTTGTATACATTTTATGTTCTATTGCTGTTATTTCTGTGCTGATATCATTATAGTTCCTCTTTCTCATTTCATTTTTTCTAGTAGACTATCAGTTTTGTTTTCTATTTCATTTCTAGTTTCCTTAGGGCACAAAATCGTTTCTTTTCCCCATAATACATATTATTCATCTTCTCCATATCAGCTCAAACATCTGCATTGCTTGTGCTACTTTAGCAGTGAGCTTTTCCATCTCGTAAATTGAATTCATTATGTTCTGCCATAGCTCTAATGTGGGGGTCATAGGGGTAAGCCAATGTTTTGTTATTACCTTTCTGGCTGTCAGTGCGGAGTTATATGTTAGTTTTTTGGTGTATGTGTCCCTGATATCTCTGAGGATGTCTAAAAACAAGAAGGTGACTATAGTCAAATGGAATGAGGGATGCACTAGAGTCTGCATTTCGATTTCCAGTTGACCTAGGTATATTTGAAGTTCTGGGCAGTGCTACAAAATGTGTGCATGAAATGCCCTCTATTGTCCACTCTGCTTCCAACAGTGCCCCCTATGTCTGACTGGAACTTCATCTGTTGCGCTGGAGTGCAAAAGTATTGAACTATGCCCTTCCATGAGTATTCCTTCCAGATATATGATGCTGTTGGTTTATGCTTAGTAAATGTGTTCCACTGTTGTGTGGCTATTTCTATTCCGAAGTCTAATTCCCATTTCTTTCTAGTATATTCTGTGGATGTGCCCTTTAGCGCTAACAAGGCCTGTAAATTTTGGAGATAAGGGATTCCGTTGATCCTATTGTCAGATTTTGCAGAATTATTACTATTAATTGTGGGATTGGGGTTTCTTTTGGGATTGTGCCTTCTTGTTGGGTGATATAGGATTTCAGCTGCAAATACCTAAAGAAATCTGCTTCATCTTATATATTTTTTTAAGGCTGAGATCTCAGTGATTTTTCCTTTCTGCTGACAATGTGATGGTAGGAAAAGTCTCTCTTTCCCATTGCTTAAAAGTATGGTCTAGTTTTGCTGGTTGAAATTTTTTGCTGCCTGCAAAGGGGGTGATGAGATACCTATATGGTTGAAGTTTTGGGTGTTTCAGGGTGTCATTCCAGATCTGAAGTGTCTGTTTGGTGAATGGATTTTCACTTTCTGGCCTCAGGTCTATTTCTAGGTCATAAAGGAGTGCCTGTGGCATGGGCCATTTCTGGCTTCTGCCTCATGGAGGATTTGGTTGGGAAGTTTGTCGGTGCAGTTGGAACACACTGCACCAGGACTCTTTGGAGGATTTGAACAAGGAGAACTGTGATGACAATGCTGCAACACAAGGACTACTGCTGAGTGCAGGAGAGTCGTGCTGGGTGAGGGATCCGCTGTGCTCTCTGGGGGCAGTCACCCCATTGCTCTATCCGTGACCGGGCAGGAGTGGCTGTGTTTGGCCACCGGGCAGTCAGTGAGTGATTGGAGCATCTCCTAAGCCACTTTCGGGGTCAGCAAGAAACCGACTCATCAAGGTGTCTGTAGCTGCGGTTGCGGTTGTGGGGCTGGGGTGCAGCCAGCTCCTAGGAGCATAACCAGGGGGTTTCTTCTGTTTCCCAGCTATTACATTCTCCAAGCTCCTATTGTCAGTTTCTCCCCCACTGGCTGAGGTGTCGGCTTGTGGGGGTAGTGCCATCTAACAACGGTCTGTGTTTAAGGGTTTAGAGTGGAGCCTTGGATTGCTGACTGTTACAACTGCTAATTTCTAAGCTGTAAGCAAGAAGAAACTTGAAGGCTACAACAGAGTCTCCTAAATCCCTATTCCTCCTTTTGGATTATCTGTGGACCGATTGGTGTACTGCTTAGCCTGCTAATTGTGCTCCTTGGAAAGCTGACTTTGCATTTTCCTACTTATTCATACCATCTGGTTCTATGGGTGGTGAGAGTGCTTAGCACACAAATTTTATTTACTTTTAATTTACTGTTGATTTCTCCACAGCCATGTGAGTGGTGGCGTTGGGGCTGAATTTATTCTGGGGCATTCAACCTGAGAGCTGTGAGATCTCTGGCCTTTCAGGGTTCAAACCGGATTGCTGTATACTGACGTACTGTGATTAGCATACTGCCTTGAGTTATTGCTGATTCTTCCCCCACTAAGTGAGAGGTGGTGACGGGGTTGAACTACTTTTGGACTATTCAATCTGAAGACTGGAGCTTCAGAACACAAATTGTACTGGTAGTCTGTGACTGCTTTACCTCCTGTCCCATCTGTACTTTATGTAGTTATAGGATTAAATAATTTTGTACAATTTTATTTTTTTTATTTGTGTTATTGTGCTGAATATCTTATTTTGTTCTATTTTATTTATTTTATTTTCATTTTTTATTTTGTCCAGCACTGTGTGTAAGAGAGAGTAGAGGATTGTATTTTTGGGTTGTTTATGTGGGGTTGAATCTGATTTATTTAAACTTTGGGGTTTTGTTTTGTTTTAGCTTTTTCCCCCACTCTGTGAGAGAGAGAGAGTGAAGGATTGTATTATTTTGGTTTTGAGAATTTGATTTATTTTACTGTTACCTGCTGCTTTTGTGATTCTGAATGTTCTGGGTTTTTGGGTATGTGTCGTGAGATTTTGGGTGCCTAGATGTGTTGGTGGACTGCTCTCCGTTTGGTGCTCTATTCAGCCTCGAACTTCGTGACCTCTCCCATTTCCTGCCCCTTTACAGTTTACAGTTTACCAACGTTGTAGAGCATTGGGAATTGTTGGGGGCTGGGCAGAGGTTGCGAATGTCAAGGGAGAATGAGCGGGATCTCATATCGGATAGTGAGTCCCAGGAGATGCCCTGGGTGAAATGGATTCTGAAACATGGTCCTCCATGCCTGGTATCCATAACCAAGGATTCCACTATCGGTGGGCAGATAGCTCGGGCAGCCCCTGGAATCCCGTCCGACTTGAGCGTTGTTATACAATAACAGATCCATTAAGAACAAGACTGCAATAATTGCAGATCTTGTTGGGACAGCAGATCTGGTTTGCGTCACCGAGATCTGGCTGGATGATAATGCTAGCCCCATATTGTAAGGCTGCTGTTCTGGACGGGTACTCAGTGATACATTGCTCAGGATCGGACTGCAGGGGGCTGTTAGTTATCTGTTTCAAGATGGAACTGGACCTGACAAGTGTGCCAGTTCAGGAGACCAACTCATTTGAGTGTACCATGATTGCAGGTGTAGGTTGTAGGATCATTCTCATCTACCATCCACCCTGGGATGAGAAGCAGTTCCTTCAAGAAGTAGCGGACTTTATCATCGACATGGCATTTGAGTCATCCAGGTTGACAGTCCTTGGTGACTTTAACTCCTGGGTCGATGATGAACTCTCGCGATTTGGACAGGACTTTCTCCAGTTGATGACATCCCTGGGCTTTACACAGGTGGTTGCCTCTGCTACCCATTAGTTCGGTCACTCTCTTGACTTGATTTTCCTCCTGGGGATTGAAACATCCAACTTGGTGGTGGAGCTGGTTGAATGGTTGGATTATCACACTGTGGGGTTCAGTTTTCATGCCCCCCCGGTACAGGCCTGCCCCTGTGGAGATGGTCAGATACCGCCCTTTACAGGATGTGAGTCCCGATGATCTATCGGCGGTGTTAGACATATCGGTAATTCTGGAGGCAAGTGGGAGTCCAGAGAGCCTGGTTCAGGCCTATAACAAGGCTGTTACTATGGCTCTGGACTCTATTGCTTCCGTCCGTGTTCGTCCTCTCTCCCTTCGCCCTCGGTCCCCATGGTTTAACGGGACCTTGAGAGAGTTGCGGTGACTTGGACAAAGGTTAGAGTATCACTGGTGGAAATCTGCCCTGGTTGCTGACCACGTTAGATTGATGGAACATTATCAAGTCTACCAATCAGCAGTCACCTGCAAGAAGGCAGAGTTCCTGTCTGGGGAGATTGCTGCTGCTCAGAATCTACCGGCTCAGCTCTTTCGAATTGTGGACAGGTTGTGCAACCCAACCTGTCTTCAGGTTCGAAGAGCCTTTTTTAATAGATTGAGTGTGATGAGCTCACTTGGTTCTTTGCTGATAAGGTGGCCAGCATCAAGGTGGAGATCCAACCGGCACACTCTTTGGGAGCTGACAGTGGTCGGTGTATGGTCACTCTCCCTCGGTTTACCTTGAGTTCCTTTGACTGGCTGGAAATCATGGATGTTGTGTGGATTGGCCAGGGTATGCACCCAACATGCTGTAGTTTGGATCTGGACCCAACTTCCCTGAAATGGGTTGTTGTGACATCATCGGCCCAGTCCTCGCAAAGATAGTTTGGTGCTCCTTAGAGTCTGGTGAGTTTCCCAGCTCCATGAAAGAGGCAGTGGTGACATCTCTCCTGAAGAAAGTTGTTCTGGACCCAAGCTGCTCTGTAAACTACAGACCAATCTCAAACCTTCCCTTTGTTGGATTTCCATCCTTGGTTTAAAAAACTATATACCTTGCAGGGGTTAAACTGCACTGAGAAGTAGTGGAATTTCTAAATTGGTTTCTGGTTGCAGATTAAGCAACACTAGAGAGAAAGGAATGTGTGACTGTGAAATAGGAAGTTCTTCGGACGCTGTAACCAGTGGGCCTGTAGCTTAATGGTTAGAGCGCTGAACGGCATACTAGAGGTACGGAGTTCAAATCCGTGCTCCCACATTTTCCTTTCTCATTTCCATCCTTGGTTTAAAACTATATACCTTGCAGGGGTTAAACTGCACTGAGAAGTAGTGGAATTTCTAAATTGGTTTCTGGTTGTAGATTAAGCAACACTAGAGAGAAAGGAATGTGTGACTGTGAAATAGGAAGTTCTTCGGACGCTGTAACCAGTGGGCCTGTAGCTTAATGGTTAGAGCGCTGGAACAGCATACCAGAGGTCCAGAGTTCAAATCCCGGTGCGCCCACATTTTCCTTTCTCATTTCCATCCTTGGTTTAAAAAACTATATACCTTGCAGGGGTTAAACTGCACTGAGAAGTAGTGGAATTTCTAAATTGGTTTCTGGTTGCAGATTAAGCAACACTAGAGAGAAAGGAATGTGTGACTGTGAAATAGGAAGTTCTTCGGATGCTGTAACCAGTGGGCCTGTAGCTTAATGGTTAGAGCACTGGAACGGCATACCAGAGGTCCGGAGTTCAAATCCCGGTGTTCCCACATTTTCCTTTCTCATTTCCATCCTTGGTTTAAAAAACTATATACCTTGCAGGGGTTAAACTGCACTGAGAAGTAGTGGAATTTCTAACTTTGTTGGGAAGGTAACTGAGAAAGTTGTGGCACTGGAACTGGAGAACCACCTGACCATCTATGACATTTACAAACCTCTCCAATCTGCTCTGGTTCGGGTGCTCAATGATCTCTGGATGGCGAGAGCTCAGAAGCGCCATTCTGTCTTGGTATTTCTTGATCTCTCCTCAGTCTTTGACACTGTGGACCATGGGGTGCTTCTCGAGCACCTAAGGTTCATCTGTGGCCTGTCTGGTACAGTTGTCAGATGGTTTAAGTCCTTCCTCACTGGCAGAACTCAGAGGGTGGCATCGGGGTTTTTTTCCTCTGACCCATTCTCTCTGCCACGTGGGGTCCCTCAGGGCTCAGTGTTGTCCCCATGTTGTTTGTGGTGTACATGCTGCCCCTTGGAGACATTGTAAGATGGTATGGGCTAAGGTTTCACTGCTATGCTGATGATACCCAGCTCTAACTGTCTTTTGCACCTGACCAGGATAGTGCGTTTGGCATTTAACAACTGTCTCGCTGAAATCCAGGACTGGATGAGTTTCAGCTGGTTGAAGTTGAACTCTGGAAAGACTGAGGTGATGGTAGTAGATCCTGGTCACCAGACAGAGGGGTTGAAGGCTGGTCAGCCCACTGGACTTTGTCTAGGAGGTATCCAGCTTCCTTCCCCTGAACGGGTGCGAGACCAAGGGGTGATTCTTGACAATAGGCTGACACTGTGTTCGCAGGTGTCATCAGTCATCAAGTCCTCTTTTTACCATCTGAGGAACATCGCCAGGGTTAAGCACCTTGTAGTTAGAGAGGTAAACACCAAGGTAGAGAAGTCAACAGGGATCAGGACAGGGGTAAATGCAGAAAAATACAGTATGACATGGATGGGGCTAAAAGGGGTAAGGCCATCAAAAAATGGAGGGTAATAAGTACCAATGCCCATAGTCTGTGTAACAAGCTCCCTGAACTAGTGGTCTTGATGGAAGAGGGACACCTGGAAATCACGGCAGTCACAGAAACATGGTACACAGAGAACCATGTCTGGGAAGTCAGCATACCAGGGTACACAAGCTACAGGAGGGACAGGGAGAGTAAAAGAGGAGGAGGAGTAGCTCTCTATGTAAGGGAAGAGATCAAAGCAACAGAACTAAAGGATAAACAGGGAGTAGAAGAGGCACTGTGGGTCACCCTGGAGACAGGAAAAGGCACCACAATCTGCATGGGGGTTGTATACAGACCCCCATCTCAGGGAGAGGCAATGGACAATGAAATGATAGAAAGCCTCCTTAGAATGGCAGAAAAGGGGGAAATATTGTTAATGGGGGACATGAATATGCCAGATGTTAACTGGAACACCTTTACTGTAGCCACATCCAAGAGCAGGGTTATTCTTGATGTCCTACAGGGGGCATGCCTCAGACAGCTAGTGTTGGAACCCACTCAGGAGGGAGCAATTTTAGACCTGGTACTGTCAAACAGGGATGGAGAAAGGATCTCAGATTTAGAAGTGGGTAGCCATCTGGGGACAAGTGACCACCAAATAGTGTGGTTCACGATAAACATAGCCATAGAGTCAAGCCACACAAAAGCAAGAGTATTGGACTTTAGGAGGGCTGACTTTGGGAAAATGGGAGAGTGCCTCAGAAAAGCACTAGCAAATGGGCAAGAAGGAGGGTGGAGAAACAATGGGGAATAATCAAAACAGCCATCGAGAAGCAACAAGCCTTTTGTGTGACGCGAATCAACAAAACTAAATGAAGAAAAAAACACTATGGTTCTCAAAAGAGGTGGTTGAAGGTTAAGGAGAAAAAGGTAGCATTCAGGAAGTATAAGGAAACACAGAAGGAGCAGGACAGAAAACTGTACCAGTTAAAGCAGAAGGGAGCAGGGAAGGCAATCAGAATAGCAAAGGCCCAAACTGAGGAAAAGATAGCTAACTCAGTTAAGAAGGGGGATAAAACCTTTTATAGGTACATTAGGGAGCGAAGAAAGACCAAGGGAGGGATAGTGAGTCTTAATAAAGGGAAAGGAGGGTGGGCAGAGGGTAACAGTGAAAAAGCAGGGATACTGAACAAATACTTCTGCTCAGTATTCGCAAAAGAAGAGGAGGGGGAGGTACCTAAATCAAAGAATAGAAGCACTCTGGATAGGAAGGTTGATACCAGTCCATTCACAGAAGAAAGAGTTCTGAAAGAACTCTTAAAACTGAAGGTGGACAAAGCAATGGGGCCTGATGGGATTCACCCAAGAATTCTGAAAGAACTAAGGGTGGAACTAGTGACACCACTGACTACTCATCCCCCTTCCTCTGAGCCATGTATACACCCCAGTTTTTGGCTCACTCCTCCCCCTTCCCCCTTTCTGCCCCCCACACAGTTATCGCTGTTGACTATACCTGTATCCCAATGTATATTTGCCCTGTAATACTGTACTATGAACTGTATGTAGCAATTTTGTATCTAAATATGCTCCATATGCTTCTTTACAAATTGTAAATTTCATTGTTAATATTTGTTACTTGTCTAATCACTGTTAACTGACATGGAGCCTTTGTAAAGGAGTCTCTGACTCAAAGGTTGTTATTCCAAATATCCTAATAAATAAATAAATAAATAAATTCCCTCTTTAACAAATGATGGGAGGATGGTGTGGTGCCTGAGGACTGGAGGAGGGCAGATGTGATTTCCCTTCACAAAAGTGGGAGCAAGACAGAGGCAGAAAACTACAGACCTGTTAGTTTGACCTCAGTGGTAGAGAAAATGATGGAATCACTTCTGAAGGAAATAATTGTTGAGTTCCTAGAAGCCAGTGGGGCACAGGACCCATGGCAGCATGGATTCACAGCAGGAAGGTTGTGTCAGATGAATCTAACAGATTTATTTGACTGGGTGACCAAAGTGGTAGACCAGGGAGGGGCTGTGGACATGGCCTACATAGACTTTAGCAAGGCATTTGACACAGTCCGACACAAAAGATTAATATACAAGTTAGCCAGCCTTGGAGTGGGCCCCAAGGTGGTAGCCATAAAACATTGGCTGGACAACAGGATGCAGAGGGTAATAGTAAACAGAGTCCACTCTGAAGAAAGGGAGGTTACTAGTGGGGTACCGCAGGGTTCAGTACCGGGACCGGTCCTCTTTAATGTCTTTATAAGTGACATTGCAGACAGACTGGAAGGAAAAGTATGTCTTTTTGCAGATGACACAAAGATCTGCTACAGGGTTGATACAGAAGGTGGGGTGGAAAGGATGCGAAGGGACTTGGCAAAGTTGGAGGAATGGTCAAATGTATGGCAGCTTAGATTCAATGCAAAGAAGTGCAAAGTAATGCACCTGGGAAACAAAAACCCAAGGGAAGAGTACACAATGGGGGGTAAGATACTAACAACAAAAAAAATGGAAAGGGACCTGGGGGTAGTCATATCAGATGACCTTAAGGTGGGCAAGCAATGTGAGAAGGAGTAAGGAGGGCTGGCGGGATACTGGGATGTATAGGGAGAGACATCACCAGTAGAAAACAGGAAGTTATTATCTCTCTGTAAAGACAGTTGGTGAGATCCCATCTGGAGTACTGCGTGCAGTTCTGGAGGCCCCATCTCCACAAGGACATAGACAGAATGGAGGCAGTCCAGAGGAGGGCATCTAAAATGGTGCAGGGTCTACACCAGAAGACATACAGTATGAAGAGAGGTTAAAGGCACTTAATATGTATACCCTCAAGAGAGGAGGGAGTGGGGGGACATGATATAAACTTTCAAGTACCTCAAGAGAATCAACAAAGTCCAAGAGGGCAGCATCTTTCAGAAAAAGAGATGTGCAAGAACAAGGGGGCACAGTTTGAAGATAGAGGGGGGATGACTCAGAGGTAATGTGAGGAAGTATTTTTTCATGGAGAGGGTTGTGGATACATGGAACAACCTTCCTGAGGAGGTAGTGGAGTCAAAAACAATGGGGGAATTCAAGAATGCATGGGACAGACATAAGGCAATTCTAGTAGGGGAGGGTAGGAAGAAATAGGCTGTTGGTTAACTAGGATCTGCAGCTTATCCATTAGGTAGGGAAGTGGGCAGACTAGGTGGGCCAATGGTCCTTATCTGCCATCAAATTCTATTTTTCAATGTTTCTATGTTCCATCTGGTGAGCTTCCAATGTTGATCCATGCCTTTGTGACCTCATGCCTCAACTACTGCCGCTCCCTTTATCTAGGGCTTCCAGGGGTTGATATCCACTGCTTGCAGCTAGTGCAGAACACTGCGGCCTGGCTGTTGAAGGGGACTCCTCATACAAGTCACATCATGCCAGTGCTATGTGAACTGCACTGGCTGCCTATTCAGTGGTGGATCACCTTCAAGGTTGGGCTTCTGACCTATAAGGCCCTGTACAGACTGGGCCCGGACTATCTGCAAGAGCTCCTGTGTCCCTACTGCCCCGGGTGACTACTCTGCTCAGCTGATGAGGGGTTGCTAGAGATTCTCAGGGTGAGCCTTAAGTCATCTGGGACCCATACGTTTATGTATGTGGCCCCAGCCCTGTGGAATTCTATACCCCGTCAGATACGTGAGTGCACGACCGTGGAGGGCTTTAAGAAGGCCCTGAAGACACATCTATGGCAGAATGCCTATCCAGAATGATCATTTTAGCTTTATTATTTATCCTGTTATTTGGTTACATTGCTATGTATTTTACTGCTTTTATATGCTTATTTACTGTCCAGTGCCTTGGTGCTTGTAAGGCGCTTTACAAATAAAGATTATTATTATTATTTTGATTTTTTTTTCCACAATGCCTCATAGGCTGGTATCAGCCAATATAGTGCTGTTCTTATATGTGCTGCTTGATGATATAACTGTAGGTTTGGAAGGGCCATGCCTCCCTTATTTTTAAGAAGTTGTAGGGTGCTGTATCTGACTCTTGGCCTTGTTTTGCCCCATAGGAATTGGGAAATAATTTTGTCCTGTGCTCTGAACTGCTGCTTAGTTGGGGCAATTGGTAACGTTTAAGCTAGTTATAATTGCCTGGGTAACACATTCATCTATATTGTATCTATTTTTTGTATCTGTGTTAAATTTATTGTTTGCCAGTGTTTAAGATCTTCTTGTAACATGGCAAAAAGCAGTAACACAAAATAAAGAAAAGTAATAGGTGGAAAAGCATCACATGGTTCAATTTGGAGACGGCATTAACTTTAGCAATAATGCCATCCTCAAACTGAAGTGCCATCTTCAGCCACAGAGCTCAAAGAGCAGGAGAGCACAGAATGTATGTCGTAAGAAGGGAGTAGTCCTTGTCTGTCCCACCCACCCACCCATATGCCCATGACTGCAAGTGAGCAACACTTACCGGGATTCTGCAGCCACGTGAGCTAGGGAAGTGCCATGCACACGCATCACCAGTAGAGCAGCTGGCGCAGGCAGTGCCGGACAGAAACACACCCTCAAAGGTAGTGAAATGGAAAATGCGAGCCGCAGGCAAAGTGCAACACGTAGCAGTAGATTGGAGCAGCAATCGCAACTAATGGTGTCCAAACCTCATGCAGGATACACCTAACACTTGCAATCAAGTGAAAAAAGCAAGGAGGGTGCAATAGAACGAGATGCATGGCACAGGAGACGGAACCACACCGGACCGATGCCGTACACAGACAGAGAACGTCACAAAATATGCTAAACAGATTCAGTTGTAAATAGCACATGGCAGAAATCATGATAGTATGGACAACCTACGACACTGATGAAAATAATAGCCGCACAGATCTGCTAATTTCTGACACAGTAATGTTGACACATAGTTTGTTGACAGATATATTTCCTATTCTGTTCACAACATCAGCATATAAATCGTAGTGTATGAAATGTTGCAGAAGTGCACAATAGAAATTCAAACAGTGCGAAATATCTTTGTCTAGTTTAATTCAGAGTATGAAAATAAGAGTCACAGTAAACATATCATCCTAGAAGCCATGCTACAAGCCGTTAAGCCCTCCGAAGGTGGCTCTAATGGAATTAATGCATGGTTGGGCCGTTCATACCACTGCCCGCGGCTTGTGCTACAACGTCCCTAACCATGCATTAATTCCCCATTAGATGCCACCTTCATCATGGCTTAATGCTTACTTGTATTGTTTTTATAATGGGATCATAGTTTAGTTTGTTTAGGGATGTCAAATTCTTGGATATCTGTATTTCCAGGTATGTAAACGAGGGCTTATTCCATTGAAAACCAAAATCTTACTTGATTGTATTAGAGGGGGTATAGTTTAGGGACAGTGTTTTGGTTTTTGTATCATTAACTTTATATCCTGCTAATTCTCCAAATTGGGTCAGGACAGCACAGGAAGGGATTGCTCCAGTGTGGTTAGGTATACTAGTAGGTCATCTGCGTATAGGGCTAGTTTTTGTGTTTGTCCCCCAATTCAGGTCCTGAAATATGTTTATTTTGCCTTATGATTTCAGTAATGGTTCGAGAGAGAGTGCAAAAAGTAATAGGGACAAGGGGCATCCCTGCCTTGTGCCCCTGGTCAGGGGGAACGGGCTGGAGATTTGTCCATTTATTTTCACATATGTTTTCGGGGTATTGTATTTGGCTTTTAATGTATCTATGAAGGTTTGCGGAAAGTGGAATTTGAGTAGAGTACTAAAGAGAAACTCCCATGTTACCCTATCAAAAGCTTTTTTCTGCATCTAAGCTCAAGAGGAGAAATGGGGTTTGGGAATGAGTTATATTGTATATCGTATGCAATGTTCTTTTAATATTATTCTGGGTTTGCCATGTATGGATAAAACCTGTTTGTTCTAGTTGTATGATGGATGGTAGAATACTGTTGAGATATTTGGCATAGATTAAGGAGAATAATTTTTTATAAAATGGTAAGCGAAAATCCTGAAATCTGATTGGCTGTTGTTCATGTAGCAATTATGTTCCACGCACGGAAAATAAAAAGTGCTGCCGAATGTGCACTGATCACCACTGGAATCATTACACTAATAGAATGTTAAGAATTCAACTGGCAGCCATTGTTTTTTGCCCTGTAACTGTGAGCATTACCTTTACGTGCACTGGGCCCTAAAAATCAAACTACCTTAAATACAAAATAAAGCAGATTAATTAAATGTTGTTTCCCTGATCATCACATTCTTCTTACACACATAAGCAAATTAGAAACATTAAGTATTGTTTATAGTTTTCATTACTGACAATGAAAAATCCCCCTTCTATCTTTACCTGCTTATCAGGAAAATCTCTTCTCCTTGCCCTGACAGTGAGATAATTGAGTCTATGGCTGTAACAGAGGCCTTTGTTGTGTGTGTGTGCATAGTATGTTAGGAGAGTAACATTCTAACAGTGGAACCGAGCAGAGTTTTGAATCCATGTATTCCATCGTAAACATTCCATGACAAACATTCCATATCTTGAATGTGGGGAAAAACAGGGGAAAAAAAAACAGGAAGAAGAAAGTAGGCAACAATAAAATGACATAACCAGTGACATCATTTGCAGTGGGAAGAAGGACTATTTCATCATAAATGCACACAAGTAAATCTATTGTGTCTACATATAAACATGCTTTTCCCAATTGTAAAAAGTTTTTTAAAAAAGTGCCCATTTTATAAGCGCAATAAGGCACTCTAGGATTTATGGAACACCATTTTACCGCACGCTAGCAGCTAAAGTCACTCGGCCTTCGGCCTTGTGCTTTATTACGCCCCTGGCCAGGCGGTAAAATGTGTTCCACGCACACCCCATCATGCCTTATTGCTTACATAGTCTATGTTTAGTACTGATATCGGTCTAGATCAGGCACTTAGAGTTCTATCTTTATTGGGCTTTGGGATTTCTGCGATGGTGGCATAGCTCCACGTTGGGGGGTTCTCTGTCCACTACCCAATTGCATACCCTAGTTAAGGGTTTGGCCAGTTCTTTCCTGAATGTTTTATAAAATTTACTAGTATACCCATCAGGCCCTGGACTTTTGTTGTTTTTAAGATTGTTAGTATTAAACATGACTTCCTCTGTCATTATTAGTCTGGTTAGCTCTGTGGCCTGTGTTTCCAAGAGGGTGGGTAATTTAAGGTGTTCTAGGAATTTTTTTGTTTCTTGGGGATTTGCTTTCTTTTCTTGGGTGTACAGTTGTTCATAGTAATTTTGAAAGGTATTAATTGTTACAGATTGCGTTTTGTGTATTTTCACTCCATTGTTGTCTTTGATTTGGGAAACTATGGACTCCAAGACTCTGCCTAAGTCGATATGTCAATAGCTTGGTGGCCCCTATGACCTCACTCATAGAACCTTTGCTTATAGTATCTTAGTGCCATTTCAGTTTTCCCATGTAAGATCTCTTGAATCTTATCTTGTAATTTTTTAATGTCAGTTGGTTACTTGCATATGCAAGTCCTGTTTTTGTTTAAGCTCCAACTGCAGTTTGGCCATTTGCTCTTCTCTTTGTCATTTTAATCTTGAGCCCAGGCTAATCAGGTCCCCTCTAAGTACTGTTTTTAATGTACCCCATATAATACTAGGGGATATTTGTGGGTCTGTGTTGTCTAGCAAGATCTGCTTTATTTTTTCTTGGATCAATTTTTTATTTTTGATGTGTTAAGGATAGAATTATTAATCCTCCGGAGAGTTTGTTTTTTATTGTCCCCTGTTTGTAGTCTAAGTAACAGGGAGCATGGTCTGATAGGCATATTGGTAGTACTTCGCAACTGTCTGGGTGTGGAAAATGTTCCTTGGTCACATGGAACATATTTATTCTAGTGTATATTTTATGGGGATGGGAATAATGGGTATAGTGCTTCACCCTTGCATTCATGTGCTGCCATGTGTCCTGCCATCCATAGGTTTTTAAGAGACATTTAGCTCTTTTAGTGGCTTCCATTTGCCTCGGCAGTTGTGTGTTCGATGTATCCAGTGGGTCATATACCATGTTATGGTCTCCCCCTATCAATAACATTCCTTTTTGATATTGGACAATTTTGCCCAATAGGTTGTTTATTCTCAGTGTATCAGTTCCTGGAAGGATATACAAACTTGATAGCGTTCTTTCTTTACCCCTTAGCTCACTGCAATTGATAGTCTTCCCTGAGGGTGACTGTAAGAGGCAGTCATCTGAAAGGGTGTTCCCTTGGGGACTAGTATTGCAGTTCCCCAGCTCTTCCCTTTGGGGAAACTGGCCAATATGATTATAGAGTATCCAGTCTTTGTGAGTTTATCATGTTCTTCTTTAGAGAGGTGTGTTTCTTGTAGGAGAACAAAGCTAGGGTGGTGCTTTTTAATACTGCATAGTACTTTGTGTCTTTTGACTAGGTTATTAAGCCCGTTTACATTGTGTGAATATACTAACATAGAGCTATGATCAGCCATAACAATCTTTCAATCTTTGTGGTCTGTGTTTTCCGTGTTCCTGGGGCCACCAGGTCACTGGTCTATATATTCTCCTTCTCTGCTCACATGCCCTCTCCTTTGGTCTCTCCTATCACAGTTTCCTTTCTGGCTTTTTATTGGGGATAGTGATATATAAGATTCCCGGTCTCTCTAATGTTACAATCCACTTTTTCAGTTTTACTGGTATTTCAGCAGCAATATTACAGCAAGATCAAAAAATAGCAGTTTAACATAACCATAAACATTTTTTGCTAATCAAGTTTATAAAATTAGCTTGTCTCCATTCCCTCCCTCTCTACAGAAAGGTAAGTTTGTGGAGCTGCGTCTTCTTTTTTCTTAGGTAGCAAGCATCATTCCAGGAGGTCCATCCTGGGAGGTTTATCATGCCAAGTGGATGTTAGCTGCTGTAGCCAAATGTATCTGCTTGCAGGGTGGGGTGGGTTGTGACTTCCAAGATAGGGGTGTCTGAAGCATGACATCCTTATGTACAAACGTGGAGCCGTTGCCTTGGCTCCCTCTTTTGGTAGGAGGAGAGGTGGGTCCCTTGGGGGATCCAGGCCTATTGAAGGTGGGGTATATCCACCTTTGGGGTGTGGGTTGGAGTAGGTGCATCACCACCTGCGATAGCCGTGCAGAGGCCAAAGATAAAACTCAGTCCAATGAGTTGCATTAGAAGAGAATTCATGCTATACCCTCTACTATAACATTGCCTTTTTCCTTATTCTGGGGCAATATTCTTGGTTCTATCTCTGGAAGTTTGTTGGTCACTGTAGGCTAATGCTTTATCCTCTTGGTCAGCGCTATTGTAATGTCATGCAGTCATAACCTTGCCTTTTCTCTTGTGGGGGTTCCCTCCTAGTTACAATCTCTAAAGTAATTTCCCTGGCTACTGGGTATGTATCTTTGTCTGTTCACAGGTTTGATTCATAAAGGGCACCGGTCCTCCTCCCTGCCTCTCCGGTGTACAGGGCTGAGAGCCTAGGGGGCCATCAAAGGGGTGGGGAGACATCTCCTGGGGATATTGTCTGTCTGCTGTTCTGGTTAATTGGGTATTTCATCCTGTCAGCTGTATATCTCTGGGTGGGAAGGGGGATGCCCCGCCTGGATTTATTTTTTAGAGTTGTGTATCATCACTCTTGATGTCCAGGTCTTTTCTACAATTCAGCTCCCCCAGTTGTATTCCTCCCCCCTTCCCACTTAATACTGTATTTTCTACAGGTCTTTCTGGTGTTGGTGGGTTTATTCCTCTTTAATCCTATTTACTCTGCTGCTTTCCCCTTTACCGTCTACTGCACCTCTATTACCACTACTTTCTGTCTTATTATTGCTGTGCTTTTTCCTAGTGTTAATATTGTGAAAGGCACTCACCAGCAGGATGCATGTGATGGATGATGAGTCCCCCCAAGATGCAGGACCTGGTGTTATCTAGGCAGCATTTCATCAGGGCTTTGCCATTTTGTCCATGCTACCTCATGGAAGAGCCAGCAGCTGGCCATCTCCGCAGTGTTCCTGGATTAAAACAGCATAGAAGCAATTTAAGGTTTCCCACCAGTTTTACAATTAATTTTAATCTTATAGCTCACAGGAGTGTTTCTTTTGGGTTTCTGTATTGCAGCTTACCTTCTTCTATTTGGTTATTATTTACTGTCAGGCACCTGACTTTGGGATCTCTTTCCCTCTTGTGTGCTATACTTTCCATCCATTCCCCTTTCCCTCCTCGAAGTCTGCTGTGCTGTCCCCATCTATACCATTTCTGCTGTCTTGCTTTGGCTGGCTGGAGTTGTGTGCCACGCATCCCTCTCTTGCTCTCCTCCCTTCTGCATTTCTCAGGGTGGGTCTTATTTCCTCCATTTCTCAAATTAATCGAGTATACAAAACCCTTCCCCACAGTTCCAGAGTTACTCTTGTCTCTTATGGTGCTTCCTTTATATTGTCCTAATTTGTTAAAATATGTCTATGTCGTGTCGTTTTAAGGTAGCAATGTCTTTCAGAGAAGCCTCGTGTATCTAGAAAACTGTGTACATGATTTTGCCATTCCCCATAGGCCCAGCCTCAGAGGTACCGCATGGGAGTCAACAACCCCAGCCACAGCTACCATCTCTCTTTTATTTATCCTTCTTTCGCACTTTATTTTGATATCTCCTCCCCACCAGCCACCCAGCCCCTTACCTGGACCTGGAGCTTTCTCTAGAGGGCAAGTACACCTCAAGGCATCCTTCGCATTGAGTATATTTTTATTTTTATTTGACTGTAACTGGTGTCTGGCCCATACTGTGCTGCTGCGAGTTGAGCATCCGCGATGCCGCTCCATTATGCATGGCTACTCTCATGGGCGGCATCATTTAAACTTCTGTTGGTAAGTCCTGGTTCAATTTTAATGCTGTTACATCAACCTCCAGGTATGTGGGTAATGTTCTGTGTCAGGTTGAATGTTGCTGGTTACAGGAAGAGGGCAGTTTTGTTTGCTGTTGTTATGGCAGGGTTCATAAAAAGTCAAAGCATGGTTTCAGCTTCATGTAGTGTACACTGTGCATCCTACACATCTCTCCTTTGGGAGTTTTTCTTGTAAGTCAGTTTATGGATTGTCTCAGGCCTTCTGAAAAGTTTGCAATATTTCCTGTATATTTTTCAAGTTTGTTGCAGCATGTTTTCTCTGGACTAGTGCATTTTCTTCAGATTGTTCACTTTGCCCTCTGGTTTCTGGTCTGTTTCTGGTTCGAGGAGGTGGAGCTGGGTTTATGCCTTTTATTATGAGTGCTGCTCTGGCCATTTTGGGGTCCTCATAAGTTATAGCTCCCTTCAGGAAGAACACCCACACCTTTGCTGGATAGGGAGTGTGAAACTTCAGGTTTTTGTCTTTTAGCAATGTCATAAGTGGTCCCAGTTTGTGGCGCTGTTCCATCACTGCTGCTGAATAATCGTTATTCGCAAAAATATGGACCCCCTTGTAGAATACCTCCTTCTGCTACCATAGGCTGGTTTGAATTTCCTGCTTTGCAGCATATGACATGAACTGCAGGACAATTGATCTTGGATTCTGCTAGTTGTGAGTTTGAATTGGGCCCAGCATTCTATGGGTCCGTTTGATGTTGAAAGGAAAATCAGTCGGTAAGTCCAGTTTTTGCTTAAAGAAAGTCTCAAGAAATTAGATAATGTTGTGTCCCTTGGCATGTTCTCTAAACCCATATAGCCTCAGTTTTTTCCTTCTAAATTGCCCTTCTAAATCCTTGCACTTTGCTGTAAGCAACTGGATCTGGGCAAAAGCCTCGACGACCAGCCTGTCACTTCGATTAGCTCGTGTGTCCAGTTCAGTGATTGCAGCTTGATGGTCAGAGTTGTTCTCTGTAGCTCTTTAATATCAGCAAGTAGGCTTACAAAGTCTTGTTTAGTGTCTGCTCTGAAGTCTCTCTGCTTGTCCAGCATTATATAAATTTTTTTCTTTATTTGCAGGGGTTCCTGATGGGTTGCGTCCCGTTGCTATCATGCTGGTCTGAGAAGACATTTCAATCGCTGAGTCTGGATATTTATTTATTCATTTCTGATTAACACCTTTGAGCCAAAGGCTCTTTTATATAGGTTCCATGTCAAAGACATATGAGGGGAATAGGGTACAGTGCAGAAAGGTAGAGATTAAACAAACATTCAAGTAGAAAAATAGTACAGTCATAACAAAATTGACTGCACAACAGCATGAGGGTGAAACATTTTTCTTTCTTTTTTTTAACACATGTGCGTTGCACAAGATTGTACAATGGCACAGCCAGAGGCATTGTCAAGCAGGATGCTGTATCTAGGACCAGAGCCTAAGTGCATTGGTTCACAACAGTGTCAGGAGGGGGACACTACCAGTGGGTTGATATAGAGCTGGGAGGGTGGACAGGATAGCATGAGAGGGTAGATGGGTTAAGAGAGAGCAGAGGGGAGGTAGAGGTGGGATGATAGAGGTGGCTGTGAGGGAGGGATCAGGGAGGATAGAGGAGGGTGGGAATGGAGGTGTACTAGAATGGGGATGGGAGGAGGGAGCTGGGGATAGTAGGGAATTGGAGTGAGCAGGAGAGCAGGGGTGGCAGGATAATCTGATTCTTCTGCATCCAGTTGATTCTCCAACTTTTGCTCCATTTTTTCCTCCCCATATTACTCCAGTGTTGTCTTGTTGCAGGTATGATTTGTTATTTCTTGAAAAATGTTGATTTTAACTAGGCTGTTTCTAGGGGTTTATGCCAGAGCTAAGTTTTAGTCAGCCATCTCGGCTTTCTCATATTTCATGGGTTTCATAGCTCTTACGAGCAAAACAAGACAAGTTGATTAGTAAGACTGCTTGCCATTTCTCAGTTCTTATATCCAGAGGTATCCTGATCCATCGTATAGGTAACGGTCTTTTAAATTTTTTCAGTGATTCACTCTCTATTATACTACTCCACATCGTAACCACCTACTCTGTTAATCAAGCCATTCTCATAGTCGATATTAGTAGAGGTAGGCACAGGACTTTATCTGACTTTTAATCTGCCACTTGACAACTATTGACTTGCCTTTCAATCATTCAGACTTTAACCTCATGTGGGGAATATGTTGGGATTTTTTCATGTTGGATGATTTTCATGGTGGGCCAAGAGGAGAGAAATGTTTCTTTATTGGGCTATATGTGTGCTAATGTTATGTACTTCTGGAACAGAAATGGGCTGGAAAATGCAGTCAGGATCTGTTCTTTTCACAAGCAATTGCGGGCCCTGGATAATGAAGAGCATTACTCTGAACTTTATTTTTCATGAATAGTATATCTGCATGCCACCAGAGGGAGCCATTTACCACAAAAGCCTGCTTTGACTTTTTCATTGATGGATACAGTGCACTCAGCCTTATACTTTGATACTGCAGCATGTGGGATGAAACCAGTCAAACTACAGATGAACTGCAGTTACCATGTGTCTAAATATGTTACCATTTCCATGTCTTGGAACATTAAACATTTTTATAAGGTGATACAAAACTGCTATCAAGGCTGGTATGTTCCTTACTTGCCAATACTGAGTAGAAGAAAGAGACAACATATAGTCTCAAAATGGTAAAATTAAACCAATAAACCTTCAAACAATAAACATGTCATAAACAATTGAGAATTTCAAATCAATGCACAATAACCTAGGACTTTTAACATAATGATACTATATATATATATAGGTTCTAAAACTTTCATCTACGATTGCTGATATCTTGCATGTGAACTTACATGGAACTGTTCTCAAGTAAAAGCAATAAAATATATATTTTAAAAGAACTGTGGCAGCTCAGAAGAAACAAAAGCCTAGATTTTTCCTGACCCTTGGAACCAGGGGACAGAGGACTGGGAAAGAAGCCAGAAGGAACAGTACTCCCTTCTTATTTGCAGTTTTAAGGAACCAACATGGATGGGTTCCTGGCTCTCAGGATAAGTTTCAAGTGGAGCCAAAGCTATGATCTCTTGCACTCCCATGGGGGCAAGTGGAGCTGGACATAGATATCTGACTCTTGGAACCAGTGTGCAAAAGACATTCCCATTGGGAAAATGGAATAGGAAGCAGAACTGCAGCTGATCCAGGAATGTCATCATACCCCAGACATCCTGGAATAGGGAACCATGGTCACTACTGGGGGATCAAAGTTACTTGGCTGGCAGCTTCAAGGAGTTGGTTTCCTCCCTTGCAGTCTCAGACTAGGGAACTGGGAGGCAATCTTGTGGATCAAAGACTTATCTCATTCATCTGGAGATGAAGTAGTGGATAATGGGTTTGAGTTTTCTAGTCTGATTGACAGATTTCTTGTGCATTACCTCTTTCTTTCCGTCTTCCTTCCTTCCTCCTTCCTTCCTTCCTTCCTTCCTTCCTTACTTCCTTCCTTCCTTCCTTCCTTTTACCAGGAAAGGCATACTGAGCTGGGAACAGCTTTTATCCAGATGTATCCTGAGGGGATTGGGAGCTGGAAGGGGAACAGTGCAAGACAACAACACTATCAGTTAGTAATAAGGTAACACAAGAGCAGTAGTACAACTCAGTCTATATAATCAGTTCAATAGTAGGTACAGAAACATAAAAATATAGAAACATAGAAGTTGATGGGAGATAAGGACCGCAAGGCCCATCCAGTCTGCCCAAGTATCAAGTGACTGCAAAGAAACATGGGCAATGGTCTCACCATACCACCATTCAGGTGCAGAGCAGGACCATGTATAAAAAATACCAAGGGTGGGATATTCAAAGGGATTGAGCATGGCGCAACAGTGTTGCGCCATGCACAACCCACTGATGCACTCTGGCATGATATTCAAAAGGGTAGGTTGCTCAGCACAACCCCTGATGTGCCGGGGCATACCAGTAATGTATGCGGCACAAGTGCAGGGGTCATGCCCATGCATATGTAGCACATCCCGATATTCAGCCTGGGATGTGTGGCACATATATAGGCACAAACCCACCTTGCACCGCACGGGGGCGCAAAGATGTGCCCGCCAAAACAGAAACATGCCGGGGACACTAACAGGTGGTCTGCCATATTGCTGGGCACAACATGGCAGCTGCCTGCTGTGGATGGCCACCTGACCTCCCGGGATACAGTCCGGTGTCATGCCCTCGCTCGATTGTGAGCATATATATATATATATATATATATATATATATATATATAATATCCCTGTGGTTCAGTGGACCCACCCCTGCCTGATCGCGGGCATAAGTGTAGAATAATATCCCTGGTGGTCCAGTGGACCCAATCTCCTGCTTGATCGGGGCATATGAAGAATTATCCCTGGTGGTCCAGCAGTACCCTCCTCCCCACCAGCCATTGAGCCCCGCCACTCTGCAACCCCGTTCAGCGGTGGGTGGCAGCTCCCCACCCAAGAAGCCACTCGGCCGCTCGCCGACTGACAGCGTACTGTATGGCTGTATGCCTATTGGTTCACTGTGTGGGCCAATGGGTGTGCAGACCGTACTGTATTACACAGTCCCAAAATGTGAACGGTTCACACCCTGTGCACTGTAATGTGCATGCCTGGAGTCTTCTCCACCACTGTGTGCCTGGTTGCTGGGGAAGGGGGAGCTGCCGCTGCAATCAGGGATGACGAAACTGTCCCTTATTGGAACGGCAGATTTCTTTCAAGTCCGGCACTTGCTCTGAAACTGCCATCATCAGCAGCTTCCCAGTTGATTGGTGGCTGAGGGACATGCCCCTGAAAGCATTCGCTGGATTGGCCAAACACTGCCACACCTCTGCAATGCTTTACTAACCTCAATATGTTTCTTGTGCGCTATGCACGCAATCAAACATAAAAAAGGAGTTTGTAAATATGGTTTTAGCTAGATTTTCACAGAAAGACATGTTTCTTTTTGCAGAAAAGAAGAATCAGAAGAAAGATCAAGCATGAAAGTATAGATTTAGCAAGATTGTGACAGGCAGATAGTTTTTTTCAGGAAAGAAGAATTTTAAGAAGAAATGTGTATGGGTTTAGCAAGATTCTGACAGGCAGATAAGGTTTTGTTTTGCAGGAAAGAAGAATAGGAAGAAAGAAGAGTTGGAATTTGTAGATTTTGTTGTTAGGAAGGATGTTTTTATTAAAGGAATGGAAAGTGGAAGAGATAGAAGAAAAGGAAAAAAACATTAGTTATCTTTAAGTGATAATTAAATGTCAAACACAACAGAGTAGCAATAACAGATTTTAAGAATTATAAAATGTTCTGATTTAGGGAGTTTTTTCTTTGCAGGTCTTCTGGAAGTAGTCCATTTACTGTAATCATGAATTCTGTGGGGAAGAAGAGAAACAAAAAGGGTAGAAATTGAGTGTTCCCAGTAGTAGAGTGTTTAAATTTACAGCACATCTAGTTATAGCAGTTAACTGCTAGGCTGTGTTGGTGCCCTAAGGCCTCTTTTTTTGGCACATTTTTCCTAGTCACACGTCATCATCAAGAGTCAGTTTTTCATTTCATAGCACTTTTTTGTTATTTATATTCTATGCAGTTATGTAACATACTATTATAATATAGTAGTAGTCTTGCAAATTGTTTTTTTCTTGTACTGTCTGGTACATTTTGTATTGGTTCAGGTTTGGGGTTATCGGGTGCTATCAGTGGGTATCGGTATAACTGGACATTAGATACTGACTGTTGTTACATTTTATTTTTAAATATTACAGTAATACTTTTATTATTCAGAATCTCTATCTGAATCGAGAACTTGAGAACATTTTCTCTTTATTAAATCATAACAGTTTCCTGTAGTAAGACATAAAAAGAGATATAAAGAAAATTAAGTGCTGGTTGTGATTGTATTTTGATATTTGTTTTTGTACTGGGGTGGCGATTGGGCTGTTTAATATGTCTCTGGTGACTCTGTATATACTTTTTTAAAATAACTGTAATATTATGTGACTGTTGTATATTTTATTTAATATTTATATAACTGGTAATTTTTTTCTATGTGCTCAACCAGTTATTATTTGCTGTAATAACTGGCTGGTTATTATGGTAGACATGCATGCCCTCACAATCTGTAAGTGTGAGCTCCAGCCACACAGCTGCTCTCACTTACTTCCCACTGCGACTATGAGAACAGACACACTCGAAAACTTAAAACCACTAAACTGACATTTCAAAGAAAACATGATGAAATTAAAAAAGAAAAATGTAATTTCTTAACAAAACAGCCTTTTGAGTGGCAATAACATATGGAATAATGGCTGGGAAGGTGGTCATAATGAGAATTCCACACGCACCCAAGGTGTGGGGTGCTACTTAAACCCCAAGAGTGAAGCTCGAGGGGTTTGTAAAGGCATCCCACACTGAGGGTGTGTGTAAAATTTGAGTTTTATACACCTACCCAGCCTTTATTTCATATATTATCTGGGGATTTTTTTTTCACCACAGCAATTATATAAAATAAACAGACAGCCCTACAGAGCTGCAGACTGCTTGGGTTTCAACCTGGTTCATAGTGACTGGTGAAATAAACATATGTTTACTTTTTTTTTGTCAAACAGCCAGTATAACAGTTTTTTTAGCCCTGTTAATATATATTTTTTAAAGAACTTACTGCTGACTCCAAGAGGTGGTGACCAGTGCAGAGTTGAGGAGTGGGGTTGGTGCAGAGAAACAGAAGAGCGCAGCTGGTGCATGCACAGAGTGACGGGAAACCCGGTACATGTTTGTAGTTATAGTAAGGGATCCAGAGCCAAAAAGCCCTCAAAAATTGGTTGGACCTGACACCTCTTGCTGTACTTTGCAGGCCACCATTTTTGCAAAGAAAAAGACCCCCCCCCCCAGTGTTATAATCAAGAGGCCTGCTCTGTCATTACTCTTGTTCAAGTTGTGAAATACACTGAAATAAGTACAATGCGAATGAAAAATATGAGAAAAATCTGGAAAAGTGGAAATTTTACCAAATATGATCTAGAACCTTCAATATTGCTCAGATCTCTGTGCTCTGTCTAACATTTGCACCAGTTATGCACATTATGCACATTGAGGTTTTTCACATAAAACAAGTCTCATTGTCAAAATGTTTTTTACAGTACAGGCCAGAGTATGCAATTATTGTAGGAAAACATTTCCCAAATTGCTGATTTTGCAGCTAAATTTTTGAATAGACTTCATGGCGTTTCCTCTGACAAAGTAATCATTGCATTTATACTACATTATACCATATTTCCATCTTCTACAATATTTCTGCTTTCATTTAAAATAAATCTGACTCAAATATCATGATTTATGACTGAGATATTCTATTTTACGTACCCAAAGCCCCAGTGGACATCTACCCAGCATTTGCCAGTTTTGGCCATATTGTATATGCATTTCTAGTTTGATTTTGGTATGGTTTGAAATACCATATAGGAGTTTTATGATAGTGGTAATCTGCATGTTTAGGGAATGCTCTTAAAGTAATCAATCTGATGCTTTGTGCCAAGTATTTATAAAGAACTGTTATGTTAAAACGTACTATAACAGTAAATCTTTGAGGGAATCTCAGTTATCAGGTTACACCATAGGAACCTTCACTGTTAGTGAAGGGGAATCCACATTGAAGATGTTCAGCAGTACAACTGGGTCCACCCATGCCGTTAACTTCTGTCGATGTCACCAGCCCTATAAAGGCATGAGCAGCCCTGTTCCCGCCTCAGTTCTCCCCCCAGAGACAAAAGGAGCATAGCCCTAGCCATGGGAGACTGAGGAGAAATAGAGAGAGAGGTGCCCAGACCTATGTGAAAGGCTGGATACACCAGACAGTCATTTCCTAGACAGGAGCCCTAAAAGGGGGATGGTGGGAAGGGAAAGCAATCCTGATGACTGAGATCACCTCAAAGATCTACTGTTACAGTAAGTTCTTATGTGACTGTTCAATCTTCATCAGGGTTATTTCAGTCATCAGGTTAACCATAGAAACAAGTCCCAAAGTGGTGACAGGTACAAACAGACAGTCTGGTAGGAGGGTTCGCCTTTAACTTAAGACAGGAGGCCCTGCAGCACAGCCCTGCCAAAACCTGCATGGGCTCTAGAGGCAATGTTCAGACTGTAGTGCTTGGTGAAAATATGGACAGTACTCCAGGTGGTAGCCGCACAGATGTCAGCGGCTGAGACCCCTTGAAAACAAACCACAAAGGTAGCCATGCCTCCTGTGGAATGAGCTTTAACAGCACCAGGCAAATCTTTGCCATGTTTGTTGTAGCAGAAAACAATCCAATTTGCCAACCCTTTGGATAAATATTGCTTAGAAACTGCAGCGGCCTCTCTTCCTGGGGTGAAAAAAAACAACTGCTTCAACTTACAAGTCTCCTTGGTTTGAAGCACATAGTACTTCAAAGCTCTAGCACATCTAGGAATAGAGCAGAGCATGCTCTGGATGGACTGGCTCTGGAAAATAAACAGGAAACTGGATAGATTGTTGAGTGTAAACCTGAGACTACCTTAGGGAGAAACTTAGGATTTTACGTAAAGACACCCAGTCTTTGTGAAAATCAAACAAGGCTCTCGCACCAGAGGGCCTGAAGCTCTGAAATTCTTCTAGCAGAAGTAATGGCACCTAAAATAATGCTTTCCAAGAAAGAAAGCACAGATTGCAAGACATGATTGGCTCAAAAGGAGACAGGGTCAATTTCTTCAAAACAAAATTCAAGTCTCAGGCTGGTACAAGAGAACAGATTGGGGTTTCAGATGCAGGATGCCCTTAAAAGGTGTGGAGACAGCCAGCTGAGCAATTGTGCAGGCTTAGAAAGGCAGAAATAGCCAAAGGTGCACCTTGAGAGAGGAGTATTGAAACCTGAGTCAGACAAAGAGATCAGGTAATCCAGGATGTAGTTCACCAGACAAGTGAAAGAATATAGACTATGTTTGACAGCCCAGAAGGTAAACTGCTTCCACTTCATGGCATATGCGACTTGAGTAGAAAGCTTCCAGGTGGCCACGAGGATGTCCATCCACTCTCATTTCCAAGACCACGAACTTGGCGATGGCTATGTCCTCAGAAGCTGTGCATGCAGATGGAGGGACCTGAGGTTGAGAAGAACCAGGTCCCTGAGCCTGTGTCAGCAGATTCCTGCAGAGGGAAGAGGAACCTGTGGCTGCTCCACCAGCTGCTGAAGCAGGGGGAACCATATATGCTGAGGCCAGAATGTAGCTACCAGAATCATGCTGGCCCCCTCCATCTGCAGTTTGATGAACACCCTCTGAATTAGAGGAAACAGAGGGAATGTATAAAGAAATCTCCCACTCCAGGAGAGGGGTGACACATTTTGGCAGAGAACTCCAGGCTCTGGATCTAGCATGACAGATGAGAGGAGCTCCCAGTCGTGCATGCTGGATTGAGTCCAGCTGAGGCTGTCCGGAAGAGTGTTTAACACGCCTGGCATGTGAACTGCCGTGAGTGTTAGATCATGATGCAGCACCCAGTACCACATTCTCATGACTTCCCTGCATAGGGGGTACAAATGAGTCCCCCCGCCCGCTTGTTGATGTAGTATACTACACTTAAATTGTCCAATTGCACCAGCAGCTGGCCCAGAGCCAGGTGCTCCTGAAAAGCCTGCATGGTGTAGAACACTGCCCTTCTCCAGGACATTGATATGCAGGGAGGTTTCCAGCTGGGACCAGATCCCTGGGTCTGAAAGGACCCAGGTGTGCTCTAGATGAGACTGGAGGCATCTGTGGTGACGATCTGCTGTGGAGAGAGATCTGAAATAGGATGCCTTGAAGCAGATTCAAGGGTTTATCCACCACTGTAGGACCTTGCGGACTGGGGAAGAGACCAGAACTGGATGGTCTAACTCATTCGGGCACTGCTCCCACTGCACCCAGAGGGTCTACTGGAGGACACACATATGAAGCCTGGCCAATGGAACAGTGGGTATGGCAGCTGCCATCAGGCCCAACAGTCTCAGGTACACCCTGGCAGGAATGTGGCAAGTCTGAGCAAGTTCCACGCTTGGACAATAATACAGTCTGCCCTGTTTTGGGACAAGAAGGATTTCCCCTGGGCCAAGTCCAGAATGCCCCTATGTACTGTAGCCTTGGGACAGTACTAGAACTGATTTGGTCACATTTTTTAATTGTTTTTTCCTGTAAGCACTTTTAGCCACTGGAGCCCTGGCAGGTGGCTACAGCCCACAAATGGAGGATTCTCTCTAGTCCCACCAATCTCATGCTAGGCAGTCCCTGATAGTTCCCCATGGATTGTCTCTCACGGCAGCCAGGAGGAGGTTGCCAGTGTCTCCCCTCCTGAGACCCATCCAGATTCTCAATGACTGCTCCCAGGAACGGCAGACCATCATCGAGCCTGCCAGGCTCATTTTTCCTTTTTCGCCCAGCTCCCCTTTTGACGTAAGGACATTGGATCAAGTATCCCAACCTTTACTGCCCTCCAGCCACAACCAGAGGGCAGTCAGTGAAATGAGATGACTAGTCCCCTTCCCCGATAAAGGAGAGCAGTCCTCCAGATGCTCAATCCTCTCTCCCTCCTTCGGCCCCCAGCGGTCCGGGCTCATTCCCGAACCTGGGTCACTGGCGTGGCGCGAGGTATGGAGTCCAGCACCTTAACCCTCAGTGCCACTGGGCCAGCTCTGATTTGGGCAAATTGATGGTAGTGCCCAGGAAGTGGGAAAGCTGGAGAGTTCACTCCAGAATTACCAAAAGCAGTTCCTTGGACAGGGCCTTCAGGAGCCAATCATCCAAATAAGGGAAAACAGACAGTCCCTCCCTTCTGAGAGATGCTGCCACTGTTGCTAAGCATTTGGTAAAGACTTGTGGCATAGAGGACAAGCCAAAGGGCAGTACTTTGAACTGATAATGCTCACTCTGAAATGCAAAGTTGAGAAACTTCCTGTGGGGAGAAAAGACTGAAATGTGCAGGTAAGTGTCCTGCATGTCCAGAGAACAGGGCCAATCCCCTGTTTTGAGAAGGGGCATTTGGCCCAGTAAGGTTACCATCCGCAACTTTTTGTACTGGACGTACAGACTGAGGGCCTTTAGGTCTAGAATGGGCCTCAGATTGCCGGTCTTTTTGGGTACCAGGAAAAACCTGGAATAGAGACCCTTGTTTCTCTGGTGCCTGGAAACTGTCTCAGTGGCCTGCTTGTGTAGAAGGGACTGCACCTCCTCATGAACTGACAGGTGAGCCGGGGGTAATTGGAGGGTGGAGGAGGGGGTTTCTGGAGGTTGCTCGATGAGCTCCAGTCGATGCCCCTTCTCTATAATCTGCAGGATCCATGCATCTGAAGTTATGTCTCTCCATTGATTCAGATGGAGGGAGAACTGACCTCTGACCACCACCTCCTGGTCCAGGACCAGAAGAGGGAGCTCCAGCAAGGAGTCAGGCAGAGGAGCCAGCCTCTTGGGCTGGTCCCTCAATTCTGGGGTGCTTGGCCACAGCTTCATCATTGAAGGGGCAAGCAAGCATCTGGGGCTCTGTATTTCCCTTGAGGTAGAGAGGGTGCACAGGGCCTATTGGACACTCTGGGAAAGGGAGGGTGCCCTCTACCTCTTCATTGGGTATGGTAAAGGGAGTGCACAGACTTGAGGGCCCTACCTGGAGCATTCAGATCATTAATAATATCTTGGACATCAGGGCCAAAAAGCTTAGTGCCATTAGAGGGGGCATTAAGCACTTTTTGCTGTATGTCAGCAGTGAACCTGAACACTCTGAGCCAGATGTGCCTATGTAGGCATATGCCCATGGTGGCCACTCTGGCAGCGGTATCAGCCATATCATAGAGAGCTCTGAGGAGGTACTTGCTAACATCTTCAGCTGCTTGGAGGTACTGCAGCAGCTCCTGCTACCAAGTGCCATCTGGAAGGGCCTGTACCATGGTCTTGCCCTTTTTCTAGTTGGCATCTTGGTATTTCACCATGTGAGACAGGTAATTTGTAATACTCAAACCTAGGGTGGAGGAGGCATACACACTCTTATCCCAGAGGTCAGTTCTACAAGACTCTTTATCTGGGGGAAGGGAAGTAAGGTGCTTAGGTGCCTTAGAGCTGTCATGAGCTGCCTTGATGACCATTGAGTCCATCTTGGGATGGGCAGCATAGCTGGGGTGCCTGAGGGGGGCATGGTAGAGTTTATCTGCCCTATATGGCATAGCTGGCACCATGTCTGGTCTGTGCCAGGCTGCTGTGTCTGCATTCCTTTGAGCAGGCAAGATCAGAGGAATGATTCTGAGGAGATTCAGGGATCTCCAGGAAGTCCACCAGCCCTTTCTGGTGGCATCCTCTCTCAGTGTGGAAGCCCATGGCTGAGAACAGCTGCTTCATCACATTGAAAATGAGTGGTCCTCAGGAGAAGACCTGGGAATATGCTTCAGTGAGTTATCACTGACAGAAGAGGTGGTAGATCAGTCAGAGAGCAGGATTTGCTCCTCCTCTTCTTCCTCCTCCTCATCATCAGGAAGAATGAGGTCTGGGTGGTACTCCTCTTCTGTGTTGACCTCCTCATTATTCTGGGTCTGGCATCGGATGTGCCCATGATAGCACATGGGGAGCCTCCCATGGCAGACAAGTAGGCTTTGATGACAAAGCTCTGTCGATGGTGTCGGCAAGGAGAGTCTAAAGGCACTCAGCTGCTGTACAGACATATTAGTAAATTTGAGCAGGACTTCATTCAGGTCAACGGTAGTCATAGACACAGGGGAGTTCAATGGCACAGGTGTCGACAACCCACCTGTTAAGTCCTGAGAGCCCAAAGAGGCAGTAGCCCTGGAGGGAGAAGGGGCTGGCCTTGATGGAAGAGGTGTTGATGAGCCTGTCATTGATGAAGGAGGGGCTGAGGACCCAGAGGTCGACAGCAAGCTGTCCTGAGAATCAGGCGGTGTTGCTGTCGGTATGCGTCTGCTGGGCACAGAGATCTGGAAAGCAGTCTTCCTCATTGGTGCAGCTGCAGCCAATGAGGATGCCCCAGAAGAAGGAGAAGAGGCCATTGGGGAATGAGATCGATGCTGGGGGGAGAGATCACAATCTCTGTCTTTTTTATAAGTTTTCCCCAAGGATTTGCCTTGGGCCCTGGAGGCCTGGGAGGTTGATGATCCAGTTGGTGACTAAAAGGCTGGGGCCCCAGAGGACCCCTGTCCAGAACTGGCTACCTGTTGATCCATCAGGAAATTTTTAAGAGCCTTTTTGCATCACCTAAGGGTTGTTTGGTTAAACTTCTGGCAGAGCTCATAGTCCAAAATCTCATTGTCTGTAGAGGCAATCTTCTTTCCACAGCAGCAGTGACAGAAGAGAGAAGTAGAAGGATTAACTCTCGACATAAACAAAATAGAGGAATCTCTTTAATAAAAGAGGTTCAGAAAAATAAAGAAGAAAAGCTGTAGGCAAAAAATGGTGCAAATACTGTGTTGGAGCTTCTACGGAGACCCATGCGTTTGAGTAAAGAAGTCAAGAACTGAGGAGGGAGTGGGGCCACTCATGCCTTCATAGGGTTGGTGACATCGATGGAAGTCGATGTCGTGGGCAGCCCCAGTTGTACTGCTGAAAATCTTTCATGTGGATTGCCCTTCACCGACAGCGAAGGCTCCTACTGTGTAACCTGATGACTGAGATAACCCTGATGAAGATTGTGTATTTTTGTATTTTGTATAGGGGTTTTATAATATTAGTAATCTCTTAATGTAATCAATTTGATGCTTTGTGGCAAATTTTTATAACGTGCATTTTTTTATTTCAGATTTATGACTGATCCACCACGGAGTCAGAATTCCAAGTTGGCACTATAAGGTGCAAACAAGCACAAATTACTCCAGCTGCCTCATTTGTCAGCAAGATGCAAAATATAGCTCTTTACAAAGACTGACAGAACTTGGATATTCTGCCTTTTTGTAAGCAATTCTGAACCATGGTGATGATGTCGCTTTCCGACTGGAAAAAGACGTGTTACGTAAAGATGAATTCCTAGCAAAGACCCCAGTAATGCATGCAAGTTGTCACAATGCATACACCAACAAAAAAACTGTTGAACAAAAACACCGCAGAGTTTCAGAACAGGACAGTGAGCAATCGGGTCCATCTCATGTGGTCATACAATCTTCAATCAATAGCCTATTTGATTGCAAGAGTAAATGTTTTGTGTGTGAAAATGGGTGGGATAAGAGCGGGACAGGAAACTGTTGATGATTGCAACTGTTCAGCATCAAAAATCCATGTGGCAAAAAGCCAAAGCACTCAATGACAGTACTATGTTACATAAGTTGCAAGGGGTTGGGAATGAATGCCTAGATTTGATAGCACATGATTTTTGATACCATATATCATGTCTTAATAACTATATAAATAGAAGAACAGTCATGGAAGGTGATGACATCTATGATGTAGGGTTCTGTTGGCTAATTTCTCAAATTGCTAGGCCAATGGTTGACAATGGAAGTGTCTTCTATATCACTAAACTTCTTGATAGATATTACAAGTGGTTAGAAGATCATGGTGTAGATGATGCAGCATCCTGTAGGTCAGTAAGTCTGAAAAGATGCCTACTGACATACTACACTAATCCCAGTGGCTGTAGGGTAACCATAGTTCCTCAGAAAGGTACATCAAGTCTCTTGTGTTCAACAAAGTTGAATGTTGGACAATTGCTTTCTGAGTTCGCCAAGTTAAAGCAAACTATGGAAGAATCAGAATATACAGAAGAGAGTGACGACGAACTCGATGATACTCAGACTCAAATGGATGCAAATATGTTGTTGCAATGCAGCAAAATGAATAAGGTTTGAACTGAAAGAGTTTAGCAGAGAAGAACGTCAAAGAATTACATCAGTTAAAGAGTGCACATTACAAGACCAAGACACGTGTGAAACAAACCTGGATGTGTCTTGTGAAGCAGCTTTAAAACGTGTGGGTACTACTCTCTACAATCACATGGCTTGGATGTTTACCAATGCTACTCCAGAAGTAGGCAATGATGGGAGAGTTCAGCTAAACCCAAAACAACACAAGCTGGTATTGAACAAGACGTATGCACAGCCATTGCTGGTGTTCCAACACCAAAACATGTTGGTACTGCCCTGCACATACTAAAGGCCACTTAGAGCAAGGAGGCCATAACCATGCTAAATAGATATGGAAATAGCATTAGCTACTGAGATGCCCAATGTTATATTGCTACCATGACAGCAGCTGCTGATGAGCAGGAAGCTCAAGATGGGGGTTTCATACCCATGAATCTGAAGTCAGGTTGATTCACAGTGTGCAAGTGACAACCTAGACTTCCATGAGAGTACAACAGATGGTAATATTATGCATGGAACATTGCATGCAGTGTATCAGTATGCTAATCAAGGTGAGGATCCACAGTCATTGGCTGTTAGGGTGTCCCTAGTTAAAAAAACATGAGTCTTCTCACACATATCTTCAACAATTGCAAACAGGGAAAAACAATCTCACCCTCAAAGACAGTCAAAAGAGTTGTTCACTTGCTGGCATGGCAATAGCACCACAGCAGACCAGAGAACCACTTCATCCTGTAGACTGGCTTTGGCAATTAGTGAATATGGGTCCCATACTTTATTTAGATGTTATAGAACAATCAAAGCCTGTTACATGGTCCTCCTTTTATGAATTAGTTACCCAACAGGAAGTATAGATGACTGTGATTGGGTTTGGGCCTTACTTTCTAGAACCTCTTGTAAACCCTGATGTGGTTGAAGCATCAGTTTAGTATTGTATGAAGGTCACTCAGAAAACTGGGCAGGAATTCTGCATAATTACCTGTGAGGTAGCAGTCTATGAGATTGATCTTGGCCTTCAGAAAAAGAAGCTGGAGAAGTATAGCAAAGTCATCCTTCGTATGGGTGGCTTCCACATTGCACTGAATTTCATGGTGGCAATTGGGTATTTAATGAAAGAAACTGGAATAGAGGATCTCCTCATTGAAGCCAGTGTTTGCTTCCATGGAACTGCCAACAAAATGATGTCAGGCAAAGACTATTATGCTATGCTGAGAGCCCATAGACTAGTTCATGCTGCCATGTATGAGCTACACTGGAAGGCATTTGAAAGTTGGCTCCTTGGCGAATATGACAAGGATATGGAGTGCATGGCATTGTTCTCAGAAAGTGTTCAAAGACAGAGATGTTGTGGATTTCAAGGATGCACAAAATGCAAATGATTCATACATCCAAACAACTAGACTACTGGAAGAAGTAGACACGTTAATAAATGAGTTCCATGAGGCAAATTGCAAATCCCCAACAACAGGGCTCTGGCTTATGGACATGATTCAGATTCTGAATTGCTATATCTATGCTGAGTGAGCTGGACACTGGGAGCAGCACTAGGCTGAAGTTGAGAAAATGCTTCCATATCTTGTAGCTGCCGTCATCACAAATATGTTTTCTGCATTCCCCATTACTCGTCCCACTATGAAAGACCTGCCAACCACAGTGCCAGACATCACTGAAGTGTCCAGATTTGGAAAATTTACTGTGCAACTCGAACAGTTGGTAAGTTTAATGGTGCGTGGACTGATATGGCGCTGAGCAGACATATAACAAAGATGCCAAGACCCAGCTTTTCCATGGCATGACTCACAGCTTGCCACTGTGAAGAAATACCTGCATTCATTACCAGTTCTGACAGCAATCTCTGAACAAATGAAGGTGATGGCTCACCTTCATGGTACTGATGATCACAAACAACATGGAGACTCTGAGTATGCAGCACAGAAGGACAGTACAGCAATTAAACAATTACAAATGTGGTCACTAGCAGAATGATCAGTTCATTCACCTGTGATACCAGTGATCTTCTGGATATTTCTATGGGTCAAAAGGCCACATCAAATGACTTTATTGAAGCCAAGGAACAGAGCATTGCAGCCTTAACCACAGTACAACAGAGTGGTAGTGAACATGTTAAAACTGTAAAGTTTCAGACATTCGTAAGTAAAGCCAAAACACCCTCACACATTCAGAAAGTGAAAGAGGCCTATGAAGAGGAGAGGAGAGGAGAGAAATGTGTTGTACTTTATCTGAGATTTGGATGATGACAAAAGATAGAAGCCTTCAGCCACAGAGTGGACAATATATCCTCAGCTCTTTTCAGCCTATATGCCGACCTTTCCCAAGGCTATGCCATGTGCAAAGGCAACAAAGCTGATTACCTGACTGCCGTAAAAAGTTAACTTGGGAACTGTGACCTTAAGAAGGTAACTTGCCATCTTTAGATGAACCTACTGTACTAATTGTTGATGAAATGGCATTTGTTCAACAATACAAAAACCTTGATAGTTGTACATTTGATGACCTGCAGGAGAAGTACATAGATACACTACTTCGAATAAAGCCAGAGAGCTGCAGCTGCATTAACACTTTGTAGGAGATAAGTGTGATGTTAGTCCATCAGTAAACTTAAACAGTGAGGAGTGAGAAAAATGGGAAAAGCTTCATTGTGCAAAGAGCAAAGCACTTGAATCTCGAGAATCCCTGCCCATCCCTTATTGGAAAGACTCCATTGCCAACTCCCAAAACAAGGCCAGTCTCCTTGATTTCTTGGGAGGTGCTTGCATAAAGCACAACACTCAGCTACCAGAGGGATGTAGATTGACTCTTGGTGGATTGTTTAAGACCCAGGTCATTCCGCTCTTCTCCTAATAGATGACATGGTAGTAATTCCTGAACTGTCATGTACAAAACATAAAGAAGCAGATACAAGAATAATCATCCATATTTCATATTGTGCAAACACACTTGGGTATCGGAGAGTATTAGTGGCAGCCATGGACACTGCTGTGATTGTAATGTGCATTTACTATAGCACTCAGATGGCTGGTCTAGAAGAGCTATGGGTTCAGAAGATGGGTATGTACCTGCCATGCCATTCAGTAGAAGCTTCTCCTAGCACTATGTGCAACACAGACCCATCACAACTCACATCAGTTGTTCTTAGTGCTTTCATCTTAAGTGGCTGTGATACTGTCAGTTATCCCTTCAGAAGAGGGAAGAAGCATGCTCTAAAAGTTGCCCTTAAAAATGCAACCAATCTTCGTGCATTAGCAGATTATGGCAAACCTGGAGTAAGTCTAGATGTCACTGATGAGGTCATTTCAGCAACACGTGAGTTCTTCATGAAATTATACTGCAGAGACGAGTTCAGTGGTAGCCTGGATGCTCTCGGAGCTCACCTATGATGACAACAAAGGGTGACCTACGGACTCTGCCACCAACATAGGATGCCTTTAGACTTCACATGCTATGCACTCTGCACTAGATAGCGGTCAATCAAATGGCTCATGAGTCAAATACAGTGCTTCCTGACCCTACATTGTTTGGCCAAACTCTTCAAGAAGGCAGGCTAATCCTGCATATAATGACAAAGGAACCAAAGCAAAGTGGATGTACAAACCAAGTACTGCAAATGCAAAAGAAACAAATGCCAAAGAGGCTGCATTTGTGCTAGGGCAAATGTCAAATGTGTTATTGCATGTACTGTATCTGTAATATAGCCGAGTTCAAATGAATCTGACTTTGGAAGACAGTGACAGTGATTAAGTTCTCATCTGTATAAGACTGGTGAAAGTCATGAACTTGATGATTAGTATAGTGATGATCTCATGTAATTGAATATGTAGCTATTGTCAGTGTAATACTAAACAGGAAATTCTACAGCCTTAGATCATTGACTAATAAGTTTTATATATGCAGTTAACTAAATCTTTATCATAATTATTTTCTTAATTCTAAATTATACTCTTTGTATTGAATTTGTAATTTTAACACTGTTTAGTGTGATGCACCCTTCTTTCAATTCTTTCCTTACATCAATGAAACAAAATTAAATGTTTTTTTTCTGCAGAAATAAATGTTTTATTTACCCGTATGTCTACAAGTTTTGATCAGGCCCATTTGGGGATATAGGTACACAAAATGGAATATCTCAGTCATAAATCATGATATTTGAGTCAGGTTACTTTTAAATGAAAGCAGCAACATTGTAGAAGATAGAAATATGGCATAATGTAATATAGATGCAGTGATTACTTTGTCAGAGGAAACGCCATGAAGTTTGTTCAAAAAGTTAACCGAAAAAGCAGCAATTTTGGAAATATTTTCCTACAATAATTGCATATACTGGTCCATACTGTAAAGATATGATGACAATGAGACTTGTTGTATGTGAATACCCTCAATGTGCATAACTGGTACAAACTTTAGACTGATCTGAGCAATATTGAAGGTTCTAGACCATAACTGGTAAAATTTCCACTTTTCCAGATTTTTCTCATATTTTCTATTCACATCATACTTATTTCAGTGAATTTCACAACTTATACAAGAGTTGTGACGGAGCAGACCTCTTGATTATGGTATGGGGGGGGTCTCTTCTTTCCAAAAATGATGGTCTGCAAAGTATAGCAAGAGGTGTCAGGTCCATCCCCATTCAGGAACCCTGGATCCCTATTATAACCCGCAGTTTATAAGGGATGAATTATAACCCGGTTCCCCTAAGGGAGAACATGCTGTCCAGTTATTATGTATAGAATCATACATGGGGTGGAGTGTATCATGAGATTTTACACACACATACAAAGGTGTTGGATGCTACAGAAACCCTGAGAGAGAAGTGCAAGGAGTTTATTTAAGCATCCAAATCAAGGGTGTGCAAAACCTCAAGTTAAACACACCACCCATGTTTTATTTTATAATTGATGGGGTCATTTTTCATCAGCAATTGTATAAGGTAAAAACACAACTCTCTGCTGCTGCTACCTCTCCGATTTCAGCCCATTCTGCAGAAGCATCAGCACTGCATGCCTGCCTACACATTACAATACAACTCCAAACCACTCACATCAAAAATCAAATGGCTAAGAGAATCACTTGCTCATCCCTCCCACCCAACTCTCTCTTTTGGAAGCATAATTTAGCAACTTACGCCACTCTGAGTTACAGCGATGAGTGTCAGAGAATGCCAGCTGATGAGGAAGCGGGACTGAGCGACAGTCAGCACATGTGCACAAGCAAAACTGGGCGCGTGTTCACCATTATAACCCACAGGTTATAATGGCAAATTATAACCCAGTTTCCCTCAAGGGAAAAAAAATGATCCACAGTTATTATAACGAAATTTGTGACAAGAAGCTCACGGTGACATAATCCAAGAGATTTTCCATTAGAACACATCTCATGACACTGCAGTTCAAGCAGGTTCCATGAAACAGTGTACAATGACCAGTTCTTCAACATCTTTCCACCTTTTCAACTGTTTATTGCAGTTTTTCCACGAATATTAAAATGCTTTCATACCTGAGGCACAAATAGTCCCTATTTCTAAGTTTAAAAACAAGTTTTAAAAAAATCATCTTTTTCAGATGTTCCTTAGACTGACAGTTCATTCAGTTTGCAGTTTTATTGATTTCTCCATGATAACCTGCTGCCAGAAATGTTTCTAGTACATTTAAAAAATAAATTCATTTGAGAATGCATATTCTTCTTGTCTTCAATTCTGTTTTTAACTGCTAAATGCCCAATATGCAGGCTGCAAAACCTATGCTTTCTCATTGTTGTTTTTCCTTTTTCTGGTTGGAAAAAACTGCTCTCCAATAATTATAAAACATAAATTATGGGGTGGTGTCCATACTTAAATTTATAATGCACACTCGCAGTGCACACCACTCCATCCATTATTCTCTGTATAATTACTGGTATGCGCTTTTTCCATTGGGAAACCCGGTTGTAATTTTTCATTATAACCAGCTGGTTATAACAGCAAACATGTGTCAGGTTTCTCTCAGACCACGTATGTGCCAGTGACTGGTCTTCCTTTAGTACGCGATGTTCCAGGAGCAACGCCCCTCACAGTTGGTGGTTGGTTGATTTTTTTTATTTAAAAAAAATGAAGAAGTCTCTTCCTCTACTCATTGCCCTTAAACAAAAAAAAAAAACAAGAAGGAAAACCAAATGGAAAATGAACACACTGGCCAGTTACCCTGTCCGCACACAAGAGTCAGTGGGTCTCTCCACCACTTCATACCAGAAGTACACTGCAGCTCCACAACCGCTGTTTGTCAGTAAGTTTACCTATACGAAAAACAAACCCTGAAAAATACAGAAACAACTACTTTTAGTTTCTCTACTTCTTCCTGCCTCAGATAAATGGAGCACTGTAACGTGGCAAACCGCGGACCGCATGGAATCCCAACTGGTCTGTAGCTGCCTGAACACAAGTTTGTTTCCTTATTTTATATAATTGCTGAGGGGAAAAAGTGCACACCAGCAATTATATAAAATAAAATATGGGGTGCTTGCATAAAATTCAATTTTACACACCACCCCACGTTATTCTTTATATGATCTATTTACCTTGAATGATGTTGAATGTTATTTTGTTTGCAGTTATGGTTGGTTACTGAAGCAGGCTCCAATTAGGTCAGTTCTAGTTTATGATGATAGAAAGCTGTTGCTAACGGAGACATGTTGCGAGGTAGGTGGAGCAGGTTGGCAGCTTAGAAGGCGTGAAATATGCTGTTGTTTCTCATCACTCATTTTTGAGTAATCATTTAAAGACTACAGCTGTTTATACCGGGATAATTGAAGGATCTTGGCTGGTGCCAAACCACTCTCAGAGAGCTTTTGTATCAAGTGCTTTCTTACAGAGTGATTCGTGAGGCATTTACCTGTTTGGATATCAGATTTGGAGACCATTGCTTTTATGATGCTTCCCAGCTTGTTTATGCTCACTGGTTGGTTCTTTTACCACAGAGACTGGTAGTTTGGTTTTACATTTGTGTTGATGGCGAGGAAAAAGGAGCATCTGGGTGAAGTACTTCATCCAGTCAGTGGCTTTTAAACAGTCTGTAGTTGGCTACTGGGCACCGTGTTTTATTGTCCATCTGGTAGGTCCTGGGCTTCAGCTCGTGGTTGTTCTTTGGGATTTGATCCACTTCTCATTTTAGTTTGCCTTTCTTTGTTGAATTCTAAGTCCCACTGGTCATTTTTGTCTGTTTTCAGCTCAGTGTTACCCCATTTCACATTGAAGATGTCCGTGTTTCACTGCAAAGTAAAGGGTAAGTACCAGCCACCTGCCATTCAAGAGGGCCTCTGGGTCATGTGTTCCATGTAGATTTGTGGCATACAGTTTTTCAATGATGGAATCATTGCAGGTCTTGGTTTTGTTTTGTCCTTTCCATATCCTTTAAACAATTTTTTTACCTCGATTGGAGTATTTGTCTTTTTTTTGAAAAACAGTGAATGTTGATAGGAACTCCGGGTACATTTTTAGTTTGTGGTGTCTCTCGATGCTCTAGAAGGTTGATTGGAGTGTAAGAGGTTTATAATGGGTTCCATTGTTTTTGTTACAGTTTGTGAAATAGTGGCACATAATTTAATCCAGTTGTGTAGGTTGTACTTCATGAACGGGTTGTTCTATACACTGAAATGCTCTTTCAGGTATCGGCAGAACATATGTGTGTCAGGCCAGTTTTCTGGGATGTACTGTATTTAACTTTCTTGCATGTAGAATATACTGGTCAGTAGCATTTGGGTCAACATTGCTCAGGAACATGTAACGTTTGCAAGTCAGGTAAATCAGTTGGGCCTTGTGCTTGCTATAGGTTTCAGCTCCATGAGAGACTCGGTGTTGTTTTGTATCAGAGTTAGAATTTTTTCCATCTGTAACTCAAAGCTGTTATCCAGGTTAGTTATCTTTTTTGTTTGTTTGTTTGTTTACAAACTGCAGAATGTATATTTTGAACCAATATTTAAAACTGGTACTGTTTTTTTTTCCATAACTGTAAGGCTTACACTGTGACTTACTTGTATCTGATTTTGGTCATTTTTTTGTGAGAAATGAAAATGGCATAGAAACATAGAATTTGACGGCAGATAAGGACCGTTTGGCCCATCCAGTCTGCCCATTTCCCAACCTAATGGATAAGCTGCAGATCCTAGTTAACCAGCAGCCTACTTCTTCCTACCCCCACCCCCTAGAATTGCCTTATGAATGTCCCATGCATGCTTGAATTCCACCACTGTTTTTGACTCCTGTGCACCTTGTTCTTGCACACCTCTTTTTGAAAGATGCTACCTCTTGGACTTTGTTGATTCCCTTGAGGTACTTAAGTTTCTATCATGTTCCCCTCTCCCTCCTTTCCTAAGGCTATACATATTAAGCTCCTTTAGTCTCTCTTCACTGCCTTCCGTGCAGACCCTGCACCATTTTAGTTGCCCTCCTCTGGACAGCTTCCATCCTGTCTATGTATTTGCAGAGATTTGGTCTCAGAACTGCACACAGTACTCAGATGGGGTCTCACCAGCTGTCTGTATAGAGGGATAATAATTCCTGTTTTCTACTGGTGATGCCTCCCTATGCATCCCAGTATCCCCCAGCCCTCCTTGCTGCCCTCTCACATTGCTTGCCCACCTTTAGGTCATCTGATATGACTACCCCAGGTCCTTTCCATTGTTGTTGTTGTTAGTATCTCACCCACATTGTGTACTCTTCCCTGGGTTTTGTTTCCCATGTGCATTACCTTGCACTTCTTAGCATTAAATCTAAGCTGCCATACATTTGACCATTCCTCTAACCTTGCCAAGTCCCTTCTCATCCTTTCCACCCCACCTTGTGCATCAACTCTGTTGCAGATCTTTGTGTCATCTGCAAAGAGACATACTTTTCCTTCCAGTCCCTCTTCAATGTTGCTTATAAAGACATTGAAGAGAACTGGTCCTAATACTGAACCCTGTGGTGCCCCACTAGTAACCCTCCTTTCTTCAGAGTGGACTCCATTTACTATAACTCTATGTGTCCACCCGTCCTTCCTGCCCATTTGCTAGTGCATTCCTTAGGCACTCACCCATTTTGGCAAAGTTAGCCCTCCTAAAGTCCAGTACTTTTGCCTTTGTATGGCTTGACTCTATTACTGTGTTTATTGTGAACCATACTGTTCGATGGTCGCTAGTTCCCAGATGGCTACCCACTTCTACATCTGTGATCCTCTCTTCATCTCCATTTGAGAGAACCAGGTCTAAGATTGCTCCCTCTCAAGTGGGTTCCAATACTCATTGTCTAAGGCATGCCCCCTGTAGGGCATCTAGAATAACCCCACTATTCGAAGTGGCTGCTGCAACTGCACTCCAGTTAACATCTGGCATATTCAGATCACCTATCAGCAATATCTCCCCTTTTTCTGCCATTCTAAGTATACTTTCTATCATTTCCTTGTCAATTTCCTCCCCCTGAGAGGGGGGTCTGTATACAACCCCTGTGCGGATTGTGGTGCCATTGCCTGTCTCCAAACTAACCCACAGTGCTTCTTCTCTTCCCTGTTTACCCTTTTGTTCTGTTGCTTTGATTCCTTCCCTTATGTAAAGAGCTACTCCTCCTCCTCTTTTACCCTCCCTGTCCCTCCAGTAGATAATGTATCCTGGTATGTTTACGTCCCAGTCATGGTTCGGTGTGTACCATGTTTCTGTGACTTCCACAATATCCAGATGTTCCTCCTCCGTCAAGGCCACTAATTCAGGAAGCTTGTTACCCAGACTACGGGCATTGGTACTCATTGCTCTCCATTTTTTGATGGCTTTACCTTCTGTTGCAGCATCCCCCACTAACCTTTCTACCTCGGCCTTTTTCTCATTTAGTACCCTGTTTTGTAGGAGAGACGAGTTTCCTGCTGCTCATCAGTGCCTCCCCTTGACTAGTTTACAAGCTTGCCAATAAAGCGTTTAAACTGACTGCTCATGAGGGCATTGGGTTTGGGGATAGTTGGTGCACAACATAATGACAGGTGGCAAGCACTGGCATAGATTAGGAGGGAAGAAGTAGTCTGGTCAGTTTCAGTTCTTGGACAGTGACATGTCTACTATGTACATACATTTGAATGATGTGTTTACTTTTTACATACATGAAATTTATACAACAACAGTGCAGGTAAATGAATTTATACAACAGCTTTTTTTTTGTATATAATTTTTATTGGTATTATTCTTAAGAACAGAGATAGAAAAGAAATACAGGTTACATGCTTTCTCATCCTGTTTTTTAAATTAATAACATACAACTGATTATAGACCTGTTTTCCAAAGGGAAAAGAAAAAAGAAACACCAGATAATATTCATTCCTTCTTGGTGCAGCTTAACTTATTAGTCCATATTTACTTTACACGTCCCATTAGCTGTCCTACTAACATATTGCAACATTTGTCTTGTATCAAGTTATTACATAAATGAGGTATGCAATGCAACCTGGGGTAATGAAATCAGACAGTAGAAGAAAGAAAAATAAGTGCAAGTAGATACAATAAGAAAATAAAATTCATTCTGCCATTTGACGTATTCTAAACCAATCTTAGTAAGCATATGGTTCTCATAACATATATTGTGTATGTGGGGTGTTTCGTTTTCTGGGGTATCATTCCAGGCTAGCCACAGGTATATGGGCACTTTCCCTCTACAGAGACTTCTGTCTACCTTTGTTCTCTCACCCTTTCCTGCAATATCTGTGCTTCTACAGGAGAAAGGGATGCAATTAAACTTGCCCTTTCTGTTAGGAACTTTTCCACCTTTCCTATCATAGCATACGTGAGTCTACCCATTGCAAGGGTTGCTATAGGAGGGTTCTCCACATTTGAGTTGTGGGTGAGATGCCTGATACCCAGGTGTTAAGTATTATTTGTCTAGCCACCACCAAGGCAACCTCTTACCTTCTTGGGTACATCTCCCATTCTCCTCCCTTCGCACTCCACCCCAAACAGAAATGAAAGTGGTGAAAGATCACTACCTGATTCAATACTTGGGAGATCTCCGATGTAATATCTATCCAGTATGATTGTAACTTTGGGCATGTCCAGAAGTAATGAAAATATGTACCTGTAACTGTTTTGCACCTCTCACATTTGTCTGAGATCCCTGGATAGAACTTATGCACCACACTTGGTAGAACAATCTGTAAATAAATTTAAATTGTGTCTCCTTGAATCTGTTACAAAGCAGCAAACCCACATGGGATGTCACAATTGTAAGCCAGTTCTCCTCTGTTATTGGGGACCCTAAATCTACCTCCCATTGGGATCTGGTTTTATTGGAATAGTCAGGAAAAAATGACCTATTGAGCCTAGCAGCTCTCCTTATTAAGCATTTTTCCTGTGCTCTTGCCCTGTATATTTCTTGTTCTGTTGCAACTGTGTTAGAATTCCCATCAGGTATTCTGTTTAGCCCACCACAATAGTTTTGTACTTGCAAGTATCTATAAAAGTGTGCTGCTGGGAGCCACAGGGATTCCTTCACCACTTCAAAGGGGTACATGCCTTCCTTATTACACTCAGTTCCTGTACACCTAATACCTCTTTCTTCCCAGAGAGAAAAGCCTTGATCCTGCAGGCCTAGCAGAAACTCTGTGTTTCCCACTGTTGGTGTCAATAGGGTATTTTCATCGTCCACCCCCCCAACAGTGTCCCAGGCATCTAACACCATCATTGCAGAGGGTTTGGATTGGAAAACTGCTTATAGGCTTTCTGGCCATTTTTAGACAGATATGCAGTAAGCCTACCTGGGCACCCTTATTCCTCTAATTCCAGCCAAGATGCTGCCTCCCCTTTGTTAACCCAGCTATGCAAATAGCGATATTGGACTGCCAGATAGTAACCCCTGATATCTGTGAAATCTAATCCCCCCCAACCCTTGGTGGCCTTCAATCTCTCCAGTTTCATTCTGGATTTTTTCCCCTTCCAGATAAAATTTGCAAAGCCTTTTTCCAATCTTTGTATGTCCTGATCTGTAGGGCTTGCTGGGACCATCTGCATGATGTAAAGGATCCTAGGCAGAACATTCATTTTAATAGGTTAATGTGTCCCAACCATGATATTGGGAGAGCCTCCCCTGCCTAAATCTGCAAATATTGTTTCAAATAATGGTGTATAATTCCAGTCATACAATTTATTCAATGTCCCTCCCACCATAATCCCTAGATAGGTAAAATGATCCGCTACCTTCTTTAAGCCCCATGCATGGTTGGGAATCCCCCCCCCCCAGGAATAGTATCTCTGACATTTGGAGATTAAGCTTATATCCAGAGAATGCTGCAAATTCCTTAATACATAGCAGAGCAGGTATCGATTTCTCTGGGTGGGTGACAAAAAGTAATAAATCATCAGCATACAAGGTGAGTCGGTGTTGCCTGCCCCTATGACCCGGAATGCTCTGTATTACCGGACTCTCCCATATCGTAATAGCCAGTAGCTCTATAGCAATAGCAAAGAGGAGGGGGAGAGGGGGCACCCCTGCCTGGTCCCCCTCAATAGTTCAAATTCTTCTGGGGTCAACCATTTACTATTATCCTGGCTCTTGGCCCTTCTTACATCATTTTAACTAAGGCTACAAACCCATCTCCCATTCCAAACCCATGCATTACATCAGAGATACTCCCATTGGATTCTATCAGATGCTTTGTCAGCATCCGTAGTCAGTGCACAAGCCTACCCCGGACGTCTAGTACCCCACCAAAGGACATTCAATAATCTACGCATGTTGTGATATGAGAGCCAACTCTGTACAAACCCCATCTGGTCTGGATACACCATATCTGGGAGCACCCGTTCCAGGTGGAGAGCCGGTACTTTAGCCATAATTTTGCAATCCTAGTTAAGGAGGGAGATGGGCCTGTATGAAGAGCATTCTGTGGCATCTTTGCCAGGCTTTGGCAACACACATATATTTACCTCCAAGCATGTCTTGAGGAGCCCCTTCTTCATCCCTAGCCTCCTCCATCAATAGCTTTAATTGCTCCACCAAGGCTCCCTTTAAAGCTTTGTAGTATTTCGCCCCAAATCCATTGAGACTCTTTGCCTTGCCTGACTTGAGACCCTCTATTGTCTTCCTAACTTCTAATGCAGTTATTTCTGCCCTAAGCATAGCTCTTTGCTCCTGTTTTAGACTAGGAATATTTATACCCTCCAGAAAATTTTGTGCCAGGTTGCTGGTGCCCTTACACTACGTTTGGTATAGTTCACTATAGAAATTCTTTTATGTTTACACTTTTTTTGCCATTCACTCTGCAGCTGGGGGGGGGTGTTACCTATTGTACCCCCCCAGTCTGGTTGGTCTCGCAGCTCCCTTGCCACTTCACGTACCTCATTGCTCTACCCTCTCCTCTATTCCGTGCTGCGCCCGCAAAACGGCGGGTACATACCCCACCACTGTGGAAGCCGGGGGTCTGGATCCAGGGGGAGCAACTTGGAGTCAGAGCGGTGAGGCGCTGTTGCACCTCCTTCATACAGCATGCCGAGGAATTATTTTTAGTATGTTCCTTGGTACCCCTCAGCCCAGGTGTTCAATGGCACCAATGCTGCCACTGTGCATGCTCCCATGCATCGTGCATCAAACGCTGCCTGTGCCACCCTCTGTTTTTGAGACGCTGCATGCAATGACCCCCAGCCACTGCCAGGAGTTGACACAGCCATGGCTTCCTCATTCCTTCCTCCCCGGAGAAGGAGAGCAGTCACTAGGATGCTCAATCCTTCTCCCACTATAGAAATTCTTAAAGCACTCTCGGATATTTTGGCTGTCATGTACCATTTTTCCCTGCTGATTCTTGATTGCCACTACCTACATGGGACTTTTCTCCTTTCATAAGATTTGCTAAGAGAGGGCTCAGCTTATTGCCCCATTCGTATATTCTTTGTTTTGCAAAGAAGAGTCTCGTCTGTGCCTCCCCCATATAGCATTCATTTAGAGAGTCCCTAGCTGCCTTCAGTTGTCTCTTCTCTTCTCCCAACCCCCCTCAATCACTTTTCTTTCTAATTCTTTAATCACTCTTTCCAGGTCTTCTATTCTGCTTCATCTTTCTTTTTTTACTTTAGCCGTATAGCTGATGATAGCCCCCTCATATAAGCTTTGCCTGCTTCCCAGATGATTCCATGTGACTCTACTGTCCCACATTTACTGACATGAAAGTTTCCCATTAATCTTTTAAATAGTTCAGAAATTCTTCCCAGGCCAGTAAGTATGTTGGAAATCGCCAGATCCCACCACCAGGCTCCCTAGTTCCTATTTTCAATTTTAACTGTACCATGGAATGATCCAAAATACATATTGAGCCATGAGACACATCTACCACCCTTTCATATAATGTACTGGGAAGATAAAGATAATTCAGTCTGGACCAGGAGTCGTGGGGCAGGGAGTGAAAAGTGTACTCTCTGGCTCCTGGATCAATTGCCCTCCAGCTATTTACTAAGCCTAGTTCTAGCAGGCCACTGACCCATGCTTTTGTGGCCCTGTTCGATCACCTCTTGTTTCCTGAATAGTCCATTTTCTCATCCACTGTACAAGTAAAATCCTCCCCAATAATCAGATTGGGGAATTGTTCCCTATGGATGATATCCAGTATCTACTGGTAAAATTCTGGCTCAAATACTGATGGGACGTATACGCTTCAAATGTTATTTGTTGACCTCTGATCTTACCTAGAACAAAAACATACCTCTCCTCCAAGGTGTCTCTCACCACTTAGTCCACCTCCATTGGAAAGTTTTTATGAAGTAATACCGCCACTCTCCTTTTGTGTGATGTGAATTATGCTATATAACATGCTTCTACCCACCCTCCTACTAGTTGGCATGCTCTTTTGGGATCAAGTGTGTTTTCTGCAGGAGGGCCACTTGGGTAGACTGTTTCTTTAGGGCTGCAAGAACCTTAGCCCTCTTTATTGGGGACGCAAAACCCTTAATATTCCATGAAATTATTGTGTCTACCCTTTTGTTAGTCATTTGTTATCAACTCTGGAAGCCTATGCCCTCCCCACCAGTAATGCCCTCCCCACCAGTACACATGACCCCAAACACGTGCTCTTACATTCATTCCACATGCATTTCAAATCATTGGCAGATTGAATAAGAAAAGATTAAACAACTGTAACATTTGGCAGTAATATTGCCATAACAAATATAACTTTGTAACTGTAACCATAACCAACAAATCCCCCTCACTCCTCCCTCCATCCCCTCCTCCCCACCCTTCTGAATACGTGAATGTGGAATCCGTCATCCTCACTTATACTAGAGCTTTTACCTGCTCTCCCACCCCATAAACAAAGAAAGCTTTGCAGAACTCTCTTATCGAGTTCAAGTCAAACCATCCATACGCCGCCCCTCCTCAGCCCCATTGTTCTCAAATATTTCCAGCCCTCTTATGATGTCCCTTTGCAAAACTCTAAGGATTTTCGGGTACCCCCATTTATGTCTCGCTTCATGGTGCACCCAATCACACTCCACTACTGTTCCCAGACACTACTGGTATGCCTCAGGAACTTTTAGGCTCTGTTTCTCCATCCGTTCACCCTCTCCTTGACTGCCTCCTCTGTTATCGGCCTCATTTTCAGCTAGTCATCTCCCCCTCACTTTTACTTTAGTGTCTTATAGCCCCCTTTCCAGTGATTCTTCCCCCCTCCGTTTCAGCCCATCCTGAACCTCAGCCTCCCCCTGGTGTCCCCAAAGTCTCACACAGTTTTCCTTGCCTTTCCCCTCCTCCCCACGGTTGAAGGCCATGAGGAGGGGGGTGTCCCACACACCAAAAATATGCATCGGCCCCCCCCGCCCCACTGACTTGATGCTCTGTAGTCCTGCATGCTCAAGGCTTTTGTTAATGTTGCCTTTCGGCCCATTTCTTTCCCTTCCATCGAGCAGTCAGTTCAGCTCCCAATAAGCCATCGAAAGAAGAGGAGACAAAAAAATAAGCCTTATGACAAGTACTCTCCTGACTGTCAGCTGCTGGGGAAATACAGTGGTTCAGCATTTCAAGGCTCTTCTGAAATTTTTATACCCACCTCTGCTTTGGCCTGCTCGGCAACAAAAGCACTGTTTGACACTCAGGAGGAAAGCATTTCTCTCGAGTCCAAGTGTTCTCATCATATTCCTGGGGATTATAGCAGTTTTGATGAGGCTGCTAAAACAGTCCCTACCAATGCTAAAATATTAAGCTGATACTTCTCAGGGCAAACAGAGCCTCATGGTGAAGATTCAGTGGTATGCAAGAAAACTTGATTTTATGAGAAAGCTTAAGTTCAGTCCCATCATTTATCTGTGTTCTTCTTGTCTGGGTCCTCGATGAATCTCTTCAGCTTTTCTGGCTCCCAGAAGGAGTAATTAGTTCCTTCTATCTTGATCCGAACCACTGCAGGGTAGGCCATAAAAAATTAAATTTCGCCTCAAGCATATCCATGCAGTGATTAAATTGTTGCTGTTTCTTTTGCACTCTCACAGAAAGGTCTTGATGTTTTGTGAGTTTGGCTCCATTATTCAACAGTTCCTTTTAAACCCTGTAAGCTGCCATGATGGCCTGGCAATCTCTCAAGTGGTGTAGCCTAAATATAATCTGTCTTGGGGCTGAGCTGCAGGGCCTATACAACAGCTTTGAGTCCACGCCTACTGATTAAATATATTCAACAGGCATTATTGCGCCTGTATATTAGGATTGAGTAAGCACTTCATGTATAACAATCAATATTTTTTCACCTTTATAATTTTGCCCCTATTCAGCCAATTTTCATGAAATTTGGAAAGCACAACCTTGAGCCACGATCTCTTGATCCTGACAATTTCATGTAGACTGTTCACGGGGCAAAGTTACAGAGATACAAAATGTCAAGTCTCCATTTTGAAAATGTAAAGACTTCTTTTGCCAAGAAATAGGAGGCTTTAAAACCTGAAACTTTCAGGTTTAATAGAGGTTGATCCAAGGTGTGTGCTTTTGTTGTTTACAGGTCCAAATGTTAAGTGTTTTTTTAATTATTTAGAGAAAAAGTTCCATTTCTGAGCATGTATAGTTCAAAAAATCAACATTCTATGAATAACTGAATTTTTGCAAAAGCATGATGTCCTGTTGTTGTGTTTCATGATGTGTTTCGTATCATATATTGAGGTGTATCATATAGCACAACACCACAGTATATGATATGACATATAATGGAAAAAGCAACTAGGAGATGTAAGAACCTTTTCCCTGTTGGCTGATGGTCCCTCCCCACCCAATCACCTGCTCAATACGTGATAAAGTTTTCCCTGGTGACTAGTGGTCCCTCCCCCACCCCATCACCCTCCACTTATGTCCTGTTCTAGTATTTTGTTATGTGTGTCATATCTTGTACTGTGGTGTTTCATATACCAGAACACCACAGTATATGATATGACTCACTTTGTTTATGTTTCCCCTGGTGTTTAGTGCCCCGCCACCCTCCAACTACTGTCCCCAGTTTTATTCCCTTTTCCCTGGTGTCTTGTAGCACTCTCACCCTCTGATTGCTGGCCCCATTTTTCTTTTTCATTTCCCTGGTGTCTAGTGGCACCCCCACCCTCCAACTGCTGGCCCTGTTTATCATTTAGTTTCTCTGGTGTTTTTTCAACAACAGTCAGTTGCACTATATGACACAGCTGTCATTTACTAACAAACAACAGCTGTGTCACATGGGAAACCCTGCTGTGCGTGACTCATATGTCTGGGATGGGGCTACTGTCATTGTAGCCTTGCCATCCTGACTGTGCTATGGCATAATATACTGTATCTGCACACTGGGGGCCCCAATTCCTGGTGGCAGTGTATTGTTTTATTAATTGTTGCCCACATCAGGAGGCCCAGTCCCCATGTTGGCATTTATAAGCCCCTCTCATCAGTGTGGGACACTGAGGGTCCCAAAATAGTTTATTAATGTTTATTGGTTTCTGCAATATGAAAACCATCCTTCAACATCTTTTTTTTTACCTGAAAGAAAATAAAAATCCCTCTTTGTTCCAGCTGTTCCTCTCCCCATACCGGCCCTCCCACTAAGCAACCACCCCACCCCCACTCTCCCTTACCCTATACTTACCACTGGAGGTCGAACGCTGTCATCCTTTGTGGACCAAGACATGTCTGCATTCTTCAAAGCCGAACCATGAACTGGGTAATAAAGGTAAGTGTGGTACAATGTATTTCAATGGCATTTTGAACTTACATTCTTAACTTTAATATTTTATGAATTCACCAAATTTTCAACATAATTTTAATTCACATGAACACTGGCAGTGCTCATTTTTTAATCATCCGAAGGTGATTTCATGCAAAATCACCTTTCGGGACTGAATAACAAAATTTCACCACCAGTGTTCATGAGGTGGGGTCACAAGAATCATATTGAAAATTTAGTGAAAAATTCCAAAATGGCCAAGTTATGAATGTTCATTGAAATTGTTCTATGCACATGCATACTTTGTAATTTTCAATATTTTGATTCCAAATTTTCAACATAGCCATTTTTAACACCACCTAATGAACAGTACAGCTGTCATTTTTCACATCCTGGTCAGAATGTGTTGTTGCACCTGTGGTATGGAATGGCATTTTAGCAGTGATTTGAAAATGTTCACTTTCTGGGTTTAAGAGGTGGGGTCATAAGAGGACAATGCTGAAATTTTTAGGTCAAAATATTAAAAAAATAAAAACGATAGTAACGTTGTTTGCAGGGATGTCCATTGCACCATTGGGGAAACACATTGCCTTACTATGCTAATGAACTGAGTTCAGGTGTGAACTCAGTGAGATGCTCTAATGGGATAAGGTTGACTGGGAAGGTGCTGCAGCATGCAGCACCAGCCCAGCCTGGGCTGGGATGGAGCAGTGTTTTGGTGCAGACACCACACCCTGTGATGGGTCAGGGAACCTCAGCCACACAGTATTAACATGAATGCCGGGCCTGTTGGGCACATGGACTGGGTCAGGGCTGTTCTAATATTGTATTATCTCATTTTGTGCAAGTCCTAAAGGGACCTGCACAAATGAGGATAAAATTCCTCTATCAGAAAAAGAATGGAAATTCTTTGCAAAAAACTACATTAATGTAGACATTAGAGTTGTAGAAGGCAAAGTGCACAAAGAAAGAAAATGAAAAACATTAGGGATTTTGGTCTCTGGGGTATTGGTGAATCAGTGGTGGGGTCTTATTTGGGGGTTGTCAACCCTAATGCCCATCCCCTCCATTGATAAGATGAGGTCAGCTGCAATGTCCTGGGTCCCTGCATGAAGAAAGCTCTGATAGATTATGTTGGCCATACTGTATCACTATGAAGCACAAGGTTGGAGCTGTATCTTATGCTTCAGAGGCTACGAGGTGGGGGAAGGGGGTGGGCATTAGGGTTGACAACCCCAAAATCGCTGCATTTTCTGCAGTTATTTGCTAATTATAAAAAAAACTAAAAGGTATCTGTAAATGAAACACAACTCATGAGGTAGATATTTTTGTGCTGAACAAATTTCATGCTCACAGTACCATGCTATCATTTTTCATTTTAAAGTTAAGAACATAAAATCATAAGAAGATGATGGCAGATGGAGACCTTGTGATCCATCTAGTCTGCCTGTGAATCTACCCCGCCCCATAGGTTGCTTGTTTTGCTTTTAGTGTAGTGTCGGCCCCATGCGTGCCTAAATTCATTCACTGTCTTTGCTGCAACCACCTCTGCTGAAAGGCTATTCCATGGGTCTATCACCCTCTCCATGAAAAAGTACTTCCTGACATTTTTTCTTAGCCTACCTCCTCTCAGGCATAGGTCGTGCCCTCTAGTATGCACCTCTTTGTTGTCCTGGAAGAGGTTGTCTGCCAGAACTGTGTTTACACCTTTGATGAATTTGAATGTTTCTATCATGTCCCCCTGTCCCTTCTCTGTTCCATGGAGTACAAGTTCAAGTCCCTGAGTCTAGATTTATATGGCATGTGATGGAGGCCCTGCACCATCTTAGTGGCCCTTCTCTGAATAGTTTCCAAGTGCCCCTTGTCCTTCTTTAGGTGGGGCCTCCAGAACTGGACACAGTATCCCAGGTGTGGCCTCACCAAGGATGATTACTTCTTGTTTCCTGCTCACAATTCCCTGCCTATGCATCTGAGGACACTGTTTGCTATTCATGATGCTTTTTCACATTGTTTCCTACTTTAAGGTCATCGGTTATGATTATGGCTAAGTCCTTTCAGTCTTGGTCACCTCTTGTGTATACCCATCTAGGATATACTGTATTTCTGGGTTCTGTTTACCCAGATGCATCACTTGCATTTTTAGCATTGAATCTAAGTTGCCAGTCTTTGGACCACTGTTCAAGTCTTTTGAGATTTTTGTCATACTAGAGGCTTCCTCTAGAGTATCCACCCTATTACAGAGTTTTATATCGTCTGCGAACAGTCAGACTTTACCCTCTAGACTGTCAGCATTGTCACTGATGAATATGTTGAAGAGGACTGGACCTAGCACTGACCCCTGAGGCATTCCACTGGTCACATAACCCTCTTTGGATATGGCACCATTTACAGTGACCTTCTGAGTCGTATCTTGCAGCCAGCGTGCAATCCAGTTTACTGTCTTATGACCGACGCCTGTGTGCTCAAGTTTTTTGATTAGTCTCCTGTGTGGTACAGTGTCAAAGACTTTGCTGAAGTCCAGGTATACCACGTCCACCACCCCACTCTGATTCACTGTCCTGGTCACCCAATCAAATAACTTGATCAGGTTAGTCTGGCATGATCTGCCTGCGGTGAACCTGTGTTGTTTGGGATCAAATTTTCCTGCCCTCTTTTTTCTGTCTCTGGTAATTCATAGGCATTTACCATTCCAGCATGCAAATTATGTAGAATGGGCTTAATAGTAATGATTGGTAGCTGCTGCTGCATTTTCTACTTATTCCCTCCTTGGCCTAATTAAAACTCTTAAAATAGACCTAGATGAATTGGTTGTTCCTATTAAGCAAAGAGCGACAAAGGAATGCTCGGCTGCTGTGGTGGGATAACATCCACCCTAGTTGGGCCTTAGCCACCGCCGAGGGTGTCCAACACCCGAGAAGGGATGTTATCCCAGTATAACACCCATCCTGGAGGGCATTAATCCTATTATACAATGGCTTGTTGTTATATACAGAATAAAATAAAGAATTTTAAAGAATGTTTTTGTTAGTCTGGGAAAATATTTTTGTTTTTTAAGAGAAGATGGATAATGATGCTAGAGTAGCTCCAACAAACTATCAGCAGGGAGGTTATGCCAGGATAACATCCCCGCTGTGATGGCCAACTGACCAATCAGAAGCCAGGATTCTTTCTTGCCATTGTATAATTTTTCTTTAACGTACGGAGTAGTTGCCTCTTACTGCAAACATGCATTTGTTACTCCAATATTCAAAAGTGGTGATAGGTTATTAACTTCTAATTACAGACCAAGTTCTGTTTTATCTCTACTGTCTAAGCCACTCGAAAGAATAATACACGATCAGATTACAGAACATGTTGAAAAACATAATCTGCAGAATGCTGGACAACATGGTTTTAGAAAAAACTGTAGTACTATTACAGCTTTAGGAGAATTTACTTATACATGAGGCTTTGGACAGTGGTGATCAATTGATACTATTGTATATGCATAGATTTATTGAAGGCTTTCAACTTGGTACATCATACAAAATTGTTCGAGAGCTTGAAACAGCTTGGTTTTTCCAAATCAGTTACATCTTGTTTTAAATTATCCACGTTTAAAACCTTGTTCTCCCGAGCCTTCCCTGAATCCTGTAATCGTATGAAATGACTTCTCTTTAAATCTTGCACTTTTATACCATCTCCCCACAATAATGCAACCTATATCTGTCCTCATGCCAGTCCTCTGCCCTCCCTCCCTTTCCCATCTTAGACCCAGTACGACTTGTACCTTTTGTACTATGTTATTTTCAATATATGCAAAGAATGTTGTATGATGTTTATGCTCCAATTTTGTGAAAGGATAAATTGTCTGTTATACTTTTTTTCTGCACTGCTATCATTGTACTGTCACACTGTCTTGCACTGTCCTCATTGTTTAGTATATGTCCAGGTCCATCTTGTTAATGAGTTTTCTCAATGTTGTTTCACCTGGTAAAATAAAGCTTGATTGATTGATTAATTAGTTAAAGATTACTTAACCGCCGTGTGCAACAGGTTAGACTTCAAACATTTCTTTCAAAACCATTACCTGAGTCTTGGGGTGTTCCACAAGGATCTGTCCTTGGACCCTTGTTCTTTAGTCTTTTTTTGAATAATTTACCCAGTGTTATAAAACAATCAAAGATTCTATTGCACACGGATGACACAGTAATCTTTTTTCCGAAACAAAGACTTAAACAACTTGACTACCACATTACAATCTGATTTTTGTGCTGTGCACAATTGGTTCATTAGTAATAAGCTATGCTTGAATTCAAAAAAGGACAAAATTATGTTATTTCATTCAAGACATACTGTTTTTTCCCTACAGAATCTTTCTATAAAAACATCTGATGGTATTATCTTGGATCAAATCACAAAATATAAATATGTAGATCTGACTCTAGATAGCTGTCTTAGTTGTCATCAGCATATTGACAATGTTGTGAAGTCCGTAACCCAATGATTTGGCATGCTATATAGGAATAGATTTAACTTTACCCATGAAGCAAAACAACTTATTGTTCAAACTCATATTCTATCCATTATTATTTATTTATTGAACATTTCGGAATTACAACCTTTGAGTCAGGGACTCATTTACAAAGGCTCCATGTCAGAGGACAGGTAATATAACATAGATTATAACACAATCACAGAAAAGATAACAACATAAGGTATACAGTCGGGTATCTAGAGAACATACAAGCAGGTTGCCTAGTAAAATTCAAGGACATACAGTATCAATCTGTGGCCAGCGAAAGGGGAATAGGGCAGGGGGCTTAGAGCCAGCAATGCTGGTAGAAGGAGCCAGAGGAGATCCTTAGTCAATGGGGAGGGTGGGGGAAGGGATAGAAGGTGCAGGAGTTGGGAAAGGGGGGCAGAAACATTTAAGGACAGTCGTAGTGTTAGTGGTCTGAAGATGGCCCTGAGGAGGGATTTAAAGTAGCCAAGCTTATGTTCGGTGGTTATGGAGGCAGGATGGAGTTCATCCAAAGTAAGGCTCTGTAGGAAAAGGATCTTGACCTGGAGAGGTCCTGAAATGGGGATAACAAAAGGGATTTAGTGGAGGCCCAGGTGGCAATTGAAAGGGGGTCCAGTTGTTGTAGGGAGAGAGCCCAGGAGAGGATAACCCAGTGAAGACCTTTTAGCCTGGAGGCAGGTTTGGTATTTGAGCTCACTGTTGCAGTTAAACCAGTTGGTCAAACTGTATAGGATGCAGGTGTGCATGGAGCAGTTGCAGCCAAGGACAAGGTGACAGGCCTTATTGAGTATCACCCTAACTCTTTGGAGGGACATGGTATCGGGTGGCTCCATATACTAGGATCCCATAGTCAATAAGGGCAGGGATGGAGGAGGAGATGGTGAGGCAGAGAGCATCAGGGGTGAGACAGTGCTTGATCCGGTGGAATAGTCCAATTCTGGTGTTGACAGCAGTGCATAGGTGGTGTGTATGTCTGTGGAAGGTGAGTGCAGGATCAAGGGCGATACCAAGGTATTTGAAGGAGGCTACTTGGTCAAGGGGCTGTGACAGGGAGTTGAGAATTTGGAGGGTAAAGCTTTTGTGCCTGTTCTGGTGGTTGGAAAACAACATAAACTTGTTTTTTTTATAATTTAGGATTAAGCGGTGTTCAGCAAACCAGGTCTCAGCATCTGAGAAGGATTTTTATAGGGAGAGTTGGAGCATATGAGGGTTGGAGTGGGCAGTGGATAAGACTGCATCATCTGTGTATAGTAGCATCTGAACAAGTCAGGTTTTTAGGAGAGTGTCAAGGAATAGGCTGAATAGAAGGGGTCTGAGGATGGAACCATATGGGACCCCTGACTTGACTGGGAGGTAGGAGAAGAGTACGTTACCTAGATTAACTTGCTGTGATCTGTCTGCCAGATAATCAGCAAACCAGCTCATGGCTTCATGTGAGAGACCTGAGTGGGTGAGGGTGGAGATGAGGAGGGTGTGGTTAATTGTGCTGAAAGCTTTCGACAGGTCCACAAAGGTAGCACCAACTAGACAGCCTTTGTCTAGGGCAGAGTGTAGGGAGGATGTGAATTCTAACAGAGTGGCTGTGGTGCAATGGCTCTGTTGGAAGCCATGTTGTTCCTGGCACAGAAGGTTATACTTAGTGAGATGATCTGTGAGTTGGTCAGATACAATTCTTTCCAGGGCTTTTGGGGATAGAGATGGGATGGTAGTTCCTTGTAGAGGCCCAGTCACCACCTTTGTGGATGGGTGATGACAGCTGTTTTCCATTTGGAGGGAATTTGCCAAGACAGAGGGCAGTTAATGAAACAGGTGAGGGGAAGGGACTTCATCGAGGGTAAGGCGCAGAAGTTTAAGGTCCAGCGAGTGCCCCTAAGGTCTTTAGGAGGTAGGGCTTGGCTTCTGCTGGGTGACAGTCCGAAATGGAAAGGGAGAAGAGAGGGGGTGGAGGGAGCATGTAGGTAGAGGGTCAAAGAAATGGGGGGAGTATGCTGCTAAGGTCAGAGAAGGATGAGTCCAGGATGTCAGCTATGAGTTTGGGGTCTGTGGTGGTGATACCATTACTGTAGATGATGGGGGGATTTCCATTTAGCTCCTTAAGGTTATCCCAGAATTTACTGCCAGAGCCCCAGGTGGAGGTGAGGGAAGCCTTGTAGTGCCGGCCTTGGCTTTGTGTATCTCCCATGTGCATTTGTTTTCATGGCATGGTAATGTTGTCTGCCAGCTGGCTTACCTGAGGCCAGGGCTATATACCAGAGAGAGTCATGATGGTGCATCAGGTCGAGGAGAGATTGAGAAATCCACAGAGTGAGGGGTCCCTTAACAGTGCACTTCAGATAGGGGGCTATATGTTGCAGGCAGCATTGAATGAGAAAATGAAGTAGTCTAGAGCTGAGTTGATATCAGTGGCCCTGTAGATGGGCAACCAATCCCATGAGCTGAGGTAGTGTTTGAGAAGCTGAAACTTCCGAGGCTTCAGGCGGCATTGGAGGATTATTTTGGACTGTGGTTTAATTCTCTTACAAGACCAAATACAGGACATGGGGGAATGGTCACTCATTGCATTGAGGAGTACAGTGACGCTTGTGATTCTGGAGGGGTGTTTGGTTAGTATCAGATCTAGCAGGGTGGCAGTGCCAGTTCTGGAGTTATGCCTAGTCGGGGAGGGGACAACTTGTGAAAAGTCCAATGCAGCGATAGCATCTTTGAGGGTGGCGGTAGTGGGGGAAAGCCAGTTGACACTGAAGTCACTGAGAGCAAGACATTCAGACTTTGGTGGCAGAAGAGAGAGGTGGCTTAGGACAGAGAGGAAGGCAGGTTTTTGATTCCAGGGTGCAATACAGTTGGAGGTAAAAAAGAGAGAGGCAGTGGCTATATTGGTTGTAATTTTTAGGGAGAGGGCTTGGGCTCCGTGATCTAATTGGGTAGGAGGGAGAGCTTAACACTGAGGGGTATTACGAAGGTAAATGGCACAGCCTCCTCCACGTTTTACCAATTCTGTCAGCTCAAAAGACACAGTACCTGGAGATGGCGATTGCCGAGTTGGGGGTATTTTTGGAAAGCCATGTTTCAACCAAGGAGAGTATGTCTGGTTGATGTTGGGCAATCCAGCCCTGGAGGGAATCAAAATTTTATCAACAAGCTGCAGATGTTGATGGAGGCTAGGCACAGGCCTTTAGCTGCATGGTAGTGGGTGTTGGAAGGAGAGGTGGGGCCTGGGTTGGGGTTTACATTCCGGGACATCAGCATAAGAAGTAGAAGCAGGGGTCTGAGCAGCAAGAGCTTGAGTTGCTTTGGGGAGTTGCAACCTAGTGAGGACTGGCGGGAGAGCTTAGGATCAACAACTAGTATGGGGAGGGAATATACATGCATTGCGGCGACTGTGGTCTGGTCATTTACTCATCTGCCAGTAAATCTTTGTTGCAGAGAATAGCACTGTTACTCAACAAAGCCTATAGGTTTGCATTTGATTTACCTTTGGAATGTCATGTTTGTTGTCTACACAGTATATCAAAGTGGTATATTTTGCAACAAAGAATAAATCAACAACTGGGATGTTGGGCCTGGAGGATGGTAAATGAACAAGTACCAGCTAAATTCAGATTATTGGTAGAAAGACCAGCATTGTCAAACGTTAAAATCTGATCTATAGATCACTTATATTAAAAATTATCTAAGTGTTCAAAGCAGGTTGGTCAAATAGTTTTCTATTATAGAGTTGGCACTTTTTGGAATTCCTTACCTTTATCCATAAAAACATTAGCTAATTACAACTTTAAGAAATGTTACTGGTGCTACAGATATTTGTGATGGGCACTAATGGTGCTCTACTTTATGTATGAAAATGTGATCTTGTACCATGTATTTTGTCTGTATACATAGTCTTGTATTGTATACTCTCTGTTATTTGTACCATGACTATGGTTGCTTATGAAAATGGGCATTCATTGTCCATAGGCTCTCATTTTAAATAAAAATTAAATTAAATTAAACTACGCTAAGAAAATGACTTATTCTAAGTCTCCAGTTCTCATTGACGCAGTGGGCATACTACCAAGGAGGCATTAATTAAGTCAGTTCTGCCACACCTTGATAAAATCAGTAATCATTAGTTAATCTGATTTATTGGGGACAAGTAGTATATATGGGAACAATTAACAATGCAGCAGCACCTCCCCCTGATGCAGTGTCAGTGGCTCAGTAGGTAGCACACTCGCCTCTGAGGTCGGGAGATCAGAGGGCTGTGGGTTCAGTTCCCACATCTGGCACTTGGGTTAATATCCCAGTACTGACACTGTAATGTAGCATGAGAGGGGTGCTGCATTTCTGAGGTGCTGTCTTTCGGATGAGATGTTAACCCGAGGTCCCATCTGCCTGGATTGGTGGTAGTTCAGGTGGATGTTAAAGATCCCATGGCACTTATCGAAAAGAGTAGGGGAATTTCCCCGGTGTCCTGGCCAAATTTCCCTCATTCACTAAAAATACCACCAACAGCTTAATCTGGTTCAAGGTCAGTTGGCATTCATCTGTATCCCCCTCCCCCGGATCATGCCTGAAAATAGGCAGGATTTGTCTAGTGCACTTACCCGGTCAACAAAAGATAAATAAATTAATAATAATAATATTTTTATTTATATAGCGCAATTCAGAAATCAAAGCGCTTCAGGAGTCATGTGATGTGGTACACAGACTAGCTGCGTCCGCCGGTCGCTCCGTTCTGCCGAGATTCACTTTCAGTTTTAACCGACCCCTTTCGAGCTAATTACCGTCGGATTTTGGTCAGAACTGTAAGGTATGTGTATCGCGGTCACGGATGGAGGTAGATAAGCGAAAACCTCCCCAGCAACACACCCCGCCGGCCACTCCAGAAAAGGCCGCAAAGAAATCGAAAGCCGCTACCTCGTCTGCATCCCAGGGGCCCGGGGAATCCCCCATGCTGGAAGAGCCTCTCTCTCTTTCGCGGTTTTTGGAGGAGATTAGACCGTTAAGAGAAGCAGTCCAGGACCTTTCTGGTAGCATGAAAACCATTTCAAATGCCATGGAGGAATTAACGAGGAGGGTATCTGATGGGTAGGCAAGAATCAACTCATTAGAAGGGCATACTGACAGGGTGGATTCCATGGTTACCAAGATGGCCACAGAATCCAGAAGCTGGAGCTGAAAGTAGAAGATTTGAGGGTCAAACAGACGTAATAATGTTGTTGTTATTGGTCTACCGAGAAAGCAGAAGTACGGAGCCTATTAAGTTTGCTCAGAAATTCACAGAAAATTGCTGGTCCTCACAATTTGGTGCCACATATGTGATTGAAAGAGCTCATAGGGTGCTACGTCCAGTGCCACCCGACCACCCCGAGCATTTATTTTTAAATTCCTAAATTATCAAGAGAGGCAGCGGCTGATGGATAAAATTAGAGAAACTAAGGACATATTCTGGGAGGGAATCAAAATTAGAGTGGTGCAAGATTTGCCCTTGTCCGTCCTGCAGAAGCGTGCAGCATTCCACCCACTGGTTAAAAAACTGATTGCAGCCGGAATTAAATTTCGAATGGGTTATCCAGCAAGGCTTCAAGTTTGTGCCAACAACGAGTGGAAAACTTTCGAATCACATGAGTCGGCTGACCCTGCTCTCCGTGTGCTGTTTCCAGCTTTATTCAAGGATCCTTGAAGTGTACTGTCTTTAACTTGGATCATGTCTCTGTCTCTGGGGTCAGTTGGTTGCTGTTTAGCTCGATTTTAAATTCAGGAGCCCCAGTTGGAAAAAGAGTTTCGCCCTCTAAGCATTGGAAATACTCCCCGTCCTCATTTATAAATCTTACCGGGGCGGGATTCGAGACTGGGACCTTGTCAGTTTTTGTTTCAAGCTGTGAAGATCTGGATTGGTTAAGACTGATCTCCCAGGACTTAGGGGACATCCACTGTTTTGTTTATCCTACCATCATTGCCTATTGGATTTGGATGGTTCGCTGATTATTTTTAATTTTTTTTGAGGGCGGTTGGGTCAGTCTAATACTATCGCCAGGAGGGTAGGTTACTACGTGTGAGATGGCAGGGGTCTTGCCCAGTGTGGTTGGGCTGCTCCCCTTTACTATGTTTCTAATTTTCAAGTTTCTACATGCTATGGGGCTGCGTGATTATAGTATTTTCACTAGGTATGTTACTTAGTTCAATAATGTTTTATCATATTTCCAGATTTTTGGATGGGAAGGGGGTCTTTCTCTCTCCTTTAATCTCGGGGGTTCGGGGATGGCTTGTTAGGCGAGCTTAGTGGGCTGGTGTCATGGGCCGGTATGTAGTTCGCAGAAGGGGTGGGTGGACTGGGGAGGTCGGTTAAGATGGGTTGTTTATAGTGGATTAAAGAAAGGGTATGGGGGGGTTGGGTTTTGTTTGGAGGGTGTTGTTTGGAGGGACTTTGGATTTTCTGTGTTGGGGGGGTGCACAAGGCCTGCAAATATTGGAGCTTGGGTTGGTTCAGTACACAATCACAAGACAGTATAGGGTTTATTCAGAAATGGAGACGGATCTTGTTATAAAGTTTCTTACTTTGAACGTTAAAGGGGCGAGGAATAAAACTAAGCAATTTAAGATATTGAAGTATATTGATGCATTGAGGGCTAAAGTTGTATTTTTGCAAGAAACTCATTTGTTACAAGAGGAAAGTAATGCTATGGAGACTTCAAATAGGGAAGATTTTCTCGTCCCAGGAAACACATGAGCAGAGGGTCATGTTATTATTCCACCGATCAGTGCACTTTATCCCCTTAAGGCTATCCAAGATAAAGAGGGAGGTACATTTTAGTGCAAGGCAAATTGCAGAGTAAGGTTATATTGTTTGGGGCAGTATATGGCCCTAATTCGGACTCTCATGATTTCTGGGTCGAATTATTAAGGGTCCTGCAACCATTTAGCCACTATCCCATGATGATAGGTGGTGATTTTAATACGGTCCTAGACCCCTCTTTGGATAGAACTTCTAAATCCCATGCACATTCCACTCCTGCTTCCCGTACTCTTGTGGAATTGGTTGAACAGCTGGGTCTAGCAGATGTCTGGAGGGTTCTCCATCCCGAGGAGAGGAGTTACACATTTATCTCCCCAACTCATGGATCGGGCTCCTGGCTGGATTATATTTTAATGTCTCGTACATTGCTCCCCGGGATTCTCAGCTCAGCCAACGTAGCTGCTCCCCTCTCTGATCATTCGGCTGTAGACCTTACAGTTCTGTGGCCTTCCTAATCCATAAAGTAATAGATGGAAGATAAATAATCAAATATGCAGGTCCCAAAATAACTAAGTATTTGTCTGCACAAATTGGAGTTCTTTTATTTTAACCAGAAGAGAGGTTCACCCAGATATTCTTTGGGGAGCATTTAAAGCTTACATTAGAGGCTTACTGATCAGCCAGTCTGTGCAGAGAAAGAAAGATAGGGAAAGCACAATGGCGGGGCTGTTAAATCAGATCAGGTCTCTAGAACATAGGTTTCTCAGTACCCCCACTGAGGAGGTGAAATTAAGTTTAGTGAGGCAAAAGATGCATATCTCAAGATATTGAGAGCAGGCCGAACTGGCTATTATTAAAACTAAGGCAAAGTTTGTGGACCAAGGTGAGAAGTCGAGGCAAAGTGTTGGCCAGACAGATTACCACCAATTGAGCTTCGATTAATTGAGGTATTGTATCAGAAGGGGATGGTGCTGTCAAAACCATTCCTGAAGATATGGCCCAGATTTTTCAAAACTATTTTAAATCTCTCCATGCGGGAATGCAGTCACCCCCGGCGGAGGCTGAGATTTCCTCATTCCTGGAAAAACTACCCCTCCCTACTCTTAGCGAAGTGGACCAATCATTGCTCAGTGCAGAGATTACAAAGGGGGATGTAGAATTGGCCATTAAGGGTCTTACACCTGACAAAACACCAGGGCCAGATGGGATCTCACCCAATGTTTTTACAAAACATTTGCCGCCCAGCTATCCCCGATTTTGCTTAATCTTTTCAATACATTTTATGTGCCAGAAGTAGCGCTCCTCACTGAAGCACTCATTGTGCTTATCCCAAACCGAATAAGCCGCCTGAAAGGCTAATGAGTTACAGACCAATCTCGTTGTTGAATTACGATATAAAGATTCTGGCCAAGATTCTGGCTGATCGCATTTGCCAGGTAATTCCGAGGTTGATTGGACCTGAACAAGTGGGTTTTATGAGGGCAGATCCTCTCGGATCACTTTAGAACTCTAGGCATGTTTCTCTGCCTCCGAGGGTCCACACTACCAATGGCGTTGGTCTCCTTGGATGCGAAGAAGCCTTTGATAGGGTCCATTGGGCCTATCTCTTTCACCGACAATGAGCAGATTTGGTTTCCCCAAAATTCGTGGATTGAATTAGGGCTTTGTACACTGACCCTCTGCTAGGGTGCGTGTGTACGGAGTATCTCTGCATCCTTCAAATTACTGGCAGGAACAGAGACAGGGATGTCCCTTTCACCCTATTGTTTAATTTATACATTGAGCCTCATTAGGAGTATAGTTTTATCCCGAGATTTTGGGTATTAACGTTAGGGGACACATAATTAAGGTCACCGCTTATGCCGACGATTTATTAATCTATGTATCGAAACCCGATAGTCTATTCCCAATCTATTAAAATTATTCAAATTTCAGTCTGTTAACTAATTATAAATTGAATCAGGACAAAACTGTTGTTTACCCTTTGAATAACAGAGTATTTAAGCCTGAGGTTGTAGGACTAGGTTTAGGATGGGGTCCAATGCTCTCAAATATTTAGGCCTCTTCTTGGCAAGCAGTCAGGATAGACTCGTCAGTTGTTACGAATCTTTAGTACACACAATCAGACTTGATCTCAAAGATGGACAAAATGCCTCTGTCCTTGTGGGGTAGAATAAATATTGTAAAATGAATATATTCCTAGGCTTTTCTATCCTTATATATGTTAAATATTTGGATTCCCACTCTTGGTTTAAAAAGCTGCATGGTGAATTGGATGACTTTATTTGGGGATATAGAAAGGCCAGGATGTCCTATCTCAAATTGGCGCCTCAAAACCTCGGTGGTCTGAGAATGCCTCACTTTAGCTTTATTTTAGTGCTCATTTAAATAAATATGGAGATGGATGTGAAGAAGGCACCATCACAAATGCTGGATACATTCCATTATGGGTTAATTTGGAATTTAGTTTTATTAAGACCCTAGATATTAATCCCAAGGCTTTACCCTATGTACCCAGTTCCTTGCTTCCTTCTTTTACTGAAAAGTCTCCTATTGGACTTTCTCTTAGAATACATAATCAGTTATGTAATTTTCTGAAGTATGAACAAACACGGGACATGGGTCAGCCTGTTTGGGGGAATCCGCAATGGCGGATAGGACATCGGACTATCAAACAGAATTGGTTGCCCTTCCTAGAGGAATGTTCCCTGAATGATTTTATAAATACAGATGGTGGCATAATTCCAGCAGCCCAGATTTTGGCGAAGTTCGAGCTGACGCAGAGGGATATGTTCAAAGTATACCAACTACGCCATGCACTGGTTCAGAGAACGGAAAGTAACCCAGTTTTCGTACCTCGTATTTCATTTTGGGAGGAACTTGGCGTACTAGTTGGAGCCCCTCAGGCCATTTCTAAGATCTACTTAGTACTGTTCAATTGGGCCTTTAGGGATAGTCTAGGACCTAGTTCATACTGGGCCAAAGTATTTCCCAACATAATCTGGGATTGGGCACGGATTTGGCTGAATTGCCACAAATTGATCAGACAAGATCATCTTAGAATGGTGCAGTTTAAAATATTGCACAATATTTACTACACGCCTCAGAAATTACAGGATCTAAAATTAGTACAGAGTTCTCTGTGTTATAGATGTAGTAGGAAGGAGACCTTCTTCATATTTTGCACTGCCCTAACATTGCCCTTTGTGGAATGAAATTAAAAATAAAGCTGACCCATTACTTGGATTAGGATCTGTTTACCCCAGAAATATGTTTACTAGGGGATATGTTGGGTTGCACTGTTAAACAGAGGAAATTCCATATATCCATGATCTCTTGTATCGTTAAAAAAAGTTGTGTTGAAGCACTGGAAGGACCCCTGTCTAATTTCTTATTCTGAATGGTTGGCGGAACTTCTTTCGTGCCTCAGGACCGAGAGGATGATTGCCATATTGAATAATATGTTGCCCCGCTTGAGAAAATATGGTCTCCATTAATAATTGCTTATTCATAATAAACCGGTGGTAGTGATACCTTGTTTCCTCTTAAGAGGTTTCTAATTGCAGTGCCTTGTGTGTGTGTGGGGGGGGACAGGGTGAGAGGGGGTCGGGGGGGGCTTGCGGAGGCTGTATGTACTTGCTTTTTCAGATTGTACTGAATGATCTTGGTGTGACCTCACTTGTGCTGTATTTACAATTGCTTTTCTGTCCCCTCAAGCGATTGTATTAAAATGTTCAATAAAATATTAATTGCAAAAAAAAAAGAAATCAAAGCACTGTACATACATATATATCATAAACAATTCAATAAGATCTTACAAATAATTCAGCTTCAGTTAAAATTATCCACAATCCATAAAACATCAGATATTAAAAGCCTGTTTAAACAGATGTGTTTTCAGACTGGTCTTGAAACTCTCCACGGTACTGCGCTCTCTAATCTGATAAGGTAGAGAGTTCCACAGGGATGGTGCCATGAACATGAAGAGGCTGGTTTAGCCTTGAAGCGCCAGGGTTGCTGCTTCTGGTCTTCTGTAGCCATGTTTCACAACTGTATCCTGAGTTGGATGTCTGAATCAAAAAACAACTACATGCATTTTGGTCCACAAGTGCTTCTTAGCCTGTCAATCTCCTGTTCAACGGAACATTTCTCCAAGAAGGCACCAGCATTAGCTGTGTGCACTGCAACCCACTCCCAGGTAACCACAACTGAAGAGAGAACTTGAGGAAGATTTTGAAGTATTGCTGGGGGCTTCCCTCTTTATTGAAGATCCAAACTAATTACAAAACTATTGAAGTAATAAATACAATTTGAAAGCTGATTGACTAAGCCAGCCTGTTGGCGCAGTGACAAGGCTGTTGCTCGCAGTGCTGGTGACCAGGGTTCAGGAATGAGATTGCCCCATTGGGGGCTGAACAAGGGGAGAAGGCTGAATTGTCCCAGAGGAAGCTCTCCTCCGGGGATGGAGGACAGGCTGCTTAATGCAGTATTGCCACCTGATTGACGTTTGATGGCAGTGCACTCGGAGCATCTTGGGAATGGAAGCATGATGGCTAGTGCAGTGTGTAACCACACAGATCTATGACCGGTCGTTGACAAAAATTTTGTCGAATGACCAGACAGCGTAACTGTCATGTCGACCGCTTTTGCAGTCGGCATACAGTTTCTAACACACTTACATATTTTCTTCAGGGGGCTTCACCCCTGAACCCCTCATGTGGGGGGCTGTGCCTCCCCACCCCCCCACTAAATATAATTAACTCCGAGTTGGAGCTGATTAGGGGAGGGGGTGCAGGAGCCCCCGAATACAGTGCAGGGGTCCAGCGCCAACACTACAGCGACCTGGTGTTGTAGTCGCTGTAGTGTCGGCCAATGTTGACAGTGTATACCTAGCCACACAATGCATGTGTATGTGCACTTTGCACCCTTGCCGTCGACATCCTGTAGGTGTGCAGGAAGAAGCTGGAAAACATCAGAAGGTACACAGGATGATGCCCTGGTGCCTTCCAGTCTGACCTTCTGACTAGCCTCTCACTTCCTCGCACTAGTGGACCAAAGGGGTGAATCTGAGTGAAGTCCCCCCCCCCAGGAACCACCACAGGGCAGGAACTGTGCCTGTGGCACTGTGGAGATGAGGTAAGTGTCAGAGATGGAACTGGATGGTCCTGTACACCTGGGTCGAAAGGGGAAGCACTGGTAAGACAGGGGAGTAAAAACTATAATAAAAAATGGTTGATTGGGCACAACTTACTGTAATGTATGTGTGTGTGTGTGGGGGGGAGGGCACCAGGATTCAATGCCATATCACGTGACACTGCATGACAAGACAGATTAACTGCCACTGAAATTGCCTTCTTTCCAGCAGTAACTCTTCTACAGAATTCTGCAGTATTGTACTGCATCCTGGCAGGCTTCACTGTAATCTAAGGTTGTCAGGAATACATAGCTGCTAAAAATACGTTACTGTGAAAAATGTTCCCAACTTACAAGAACTGCTGTTTTACAACAGTTCAGCATATTGGAAACACTTTACCAAAGTCTACACAACTCTGTTGAACAATATCAATGGAAACACGACTGGTAGAAATGTCTTTGGTAGGTATTGATGGTTTGCAGAGAAGAAGAACCATGTCACACCCTTTTTCCAGTTTTATAACACTAAACCTTCTGAGAGATCATCACATGCATGGCTCCAAGTGCATTTGGATGCACCTGTTTGAAGACCAAACTATTTTCTCATTGTATTGTCTAAATTATTTCTTTTTTAAATTTCTAAAATGACTCTCTGTATAGGTGTGAAAGCCACAGTTTCTTTTTTTTGTTATATAGGTCTTTATCCTCCCCCCTCCAGATGACGCGTGTTAGGCACCCTTCCACCCTGTCTGTGCCATCCCCCACTGCCTACCACCTCTCAGGGTTTACCTGCGATCCGGGCTACCCCCACAGATTGCCCCCCATAGCAGGGTCTGGAGAGGGGGGTTATCCTTGTCACAAACCAACTCAGCAGGTCAGGCCTTCTACTCCCAAAGTGCCAACCTCTGAGTGCAGTCTTGAGAACAGTGTAACAGACAAGGTAACCCTCTTGTCTGTTTTTGTGAGTTCAGATCAACCTTTGGTCTCAAGTTCTGGAGGGATTCAAACTGTTAACCTCTTGTTAGCATACCCAATGCACAGGTTCAGATATATCTGTCTTTGGGGGGCCAGATATCTTTGCCTATGGGCACCCAACCAGGTATACAGAGATGAACCCTTTAAAACTTTAATAAAGACCTCAGATTTAAAACGCTTCTCTTTCCAATTTGGTGCCACCATACAAGCTTATGTTTAGTATCTGCAATAAACATACACTTTTCTTACAACTGAAAAGAAGCCAAAGACAGACCAAGTAAGCTCTAAAAAGAATTTTACTAAAATATTTAAAAATAAGTAAAACACAAAATACAGAACTGTTATATCACAAGACATACAAATCTATTAAAAGAACAAGGTTTTAAACAGTGCAATTCCTACTACAGTACTTAGTCTCTAAATACTTGCTTAAAAGTGCTCCCAAGATGTTTTGTGGTCAGAGTCTAGGTAAAAAAAATGTGTTTCTGTGAAGTAAAATGGACTAAATTAAAAGCTGGCTTTTACCCCACCTCTTTTCAGGAGGTCACCTAGCTCCTCCCTGTCAGGATATATGAAAATATAAATCTTATAGAAAGTATTACATTCTGCAACTTCAGCATAATTCATGTCCTTCAAGTGACACTTCGTTTGATCCCATGCTGTGTCCTCCTTCACACAGACTTCACAGGGACATTTACAACCTTGCACCCTTGTGTAACAACCTAGGTTCCTCTCCAACGTCATAAACCTTCTTTATGATTTCTCTCTTAACAAAATTAACTTGAACAAGTCTGTAATTAACTCAGAGAAACAGGATCCTTGATTAAAGTCTTCCATGTAACACATTGTCTCTAAAAACTGTGTGTGTGTGAACTCACATGCTGTCAGCATTTCCTCATGGCTTCCATCTCTCAGCTGAAATCTGGAGGGGGGGATGAGTGTGGTCACTCCTAGAGCATTTGATTTTCAGCAGGAGACATTCAGTAATACATTTTATATTAAAACAATGATACAGCACTCAGAGCTGGCTGTCTCATCACCTCCTCCTCACCCTAGACTGAATTTGGAGACCTATCCCCTACATGGGATGAGCTTCCCAAATCAGTTCACTCCTCATAGACCCTAGACAGCCCATCTGAGATCTGGTTCTTTGCTCCAGCTCTATGTATGATTTTTAGATCATACCCTTGCAAAGCAATACTCTATCTTGGTAATCTGCCATTGTTCTTTCCCATCTGCATCAGCCAAACCAGGGGGTTGTGGTCAGTCTGCACCACAAAATGCTGCCCTTACAAGTATGGCTCTAATTTTTTTAGGGCCCACACTATGGCAAGACACTCCTTTTCCACCATGGAGTATGCTTGCTCCCTGGAAAGCAGCTTTCTGCTTAGGTACACTACTGGGTGATCTATCCATTGGCTGGATGTCTGGCTCAGTACTGCCCCAATACCCATGTCTGAGGCATCCATCTGAACTTTAAAGGTTTTGCTATAGTCAGGACTTGTCAAAACAGGAGCACAGCACAGTGCCTCCTTCAGTCTGGTAAAGGCTTCCTCACAGGCTGGGCCCCAGGTAATTTTCTTTGGCATCTTTTTCTTTGTCAGGTCAGATAGGGGAGCAGCCAGGACACTGTAATTGGGTACAAATTTCCTGTAGCGCCCTGCTGTCCTTAGAAAGCTCCTGACCTGCTTCTGGGTTTCTGGTCTGGGCCACACCTGGATCACCTCTATCTTTATTTGGTTAGGACGGAGCTGTCCCTGGCCTACCACATGCCTGAGGTATGCCACTTCTCCCATGGCCACCTGGCACTTCTCGGCTTTGACAGTGAGCCCAGCCCTCTGTATCCTGTCCAGCACTTCCCTAAGGTGGGATAAATGTTCCTCCCAGCTGGTACTAAAGATGGCAATGTCATCCAGGTATGCCACGGCGTACTCCTCAGCACCATTTAACACCTGGTTCACCAACCTTTGGAAAGTGGCCGGGGCATTCTTCATTCGGAAAGGCATTATTTTAAACTCAAATAAGCCTATTGGAGTGATGAAGGCTGACCTCTCCCTAGCTCTATCTGTCAATTCTACCTGCCAATACCCCTTGGTCAGGTCAATAGTCGTAAGGTAGGTCGCCCCTCCCAACTTGTCCAGGAGTTCATCCGTCTGGGGCATAGGGTGGGCATCAGACTTCATGACTGCATTCAGTCCACGATAGTCCACACAGAAACGAGTTGAGCCATCTGGCTTAGGTACAAGGACTACGGGTGAGGCCCAGGGGCTGTGGGATCTCTGGATTACCCCTAAATCCAGCATCTCCTCCACTTCCCTCCTAATGTCCTTTTGGACAGCCTCTGACACCCGATATGCCATCCGCCGAATGAGCGTCTGTGTCCCTGTCTCCACATCGTGTGTCACTAAGGGGGTTAGTCCAGGCTTGGTGCTAAACAAGGGGGCAAAGTCTGCTAAAACCTCCCTTACTTTCTGGACCTGGTCTGGGCTCAGCTGAGGAGACAATTTTACTGCCTCCATAGAGGACTCCCACTTACTCTCTTCCAGCAAGTCCAGAAGGGGATCATCTTCGTCCATCCCCTCCCCATGACTACACACTGCAAACACCATGTCAGCCCTATTCGCATATGGCTTCATCATGTTGACATGGTACATCCTTCCAGTCTGTCTTCTGTCAGGTAACTCCACAATGTAGTTCACGTCATTTACCTTCCTAACCACTTTTATGGTCCTGCCCTCAGCTTGCAGCTTGTCTTTCCAGACCGGAATAAGGACCATGACTTCCTGATCCACCATGTAAGAGCGAGCTCTGGCTCTGCGGTCGTACCATACCTTTTGTTTCTGTTAGGCAGTTGCCAGATTGCTCTGGGCTGTCTCCATAAGCTCCTTCAGCCTTTCCCTAAACCTAAGGACATAATCCACAATGGGATTCCCTGGGTGGCGTGCTTGCCTTCCCAGTCCTCCTGGATCAAGTCTAGGGGCCCACGTACCCGGCATCCATATAAGAGTTTGAAGGTGGGAAAATCCTGTTGACTCTTGGGACACCTCCCTGTATGCAAACAACAGGTGGAGAAGGTATTTCTCCCAGTCCCTCCCATGCTGTTCAGCAAATGCCCGGAGCATTGACTTTAGGGTACCATTGAATTGTTCCACAAGCCCATTGGCTTGTGGGTGATACGGTGTTGTGCATCTCTGCATCACCCCACACTTCTCCCATAAACATTTCATCAGGTGTGACATAAAGGAACCCCCTCAATTGGTGATTACCTCCTATGGAAACCCAACACAGGAGAAAATCCCAAGTAAGGTATCTGCCACTTTGTCTGTCCTCAGAGAGGATAGGGTGACTGCCTTTGGGTACTGGGTGGCATAATCCACTATAGTCAGGATGAATCTCTTCCCTGAGGAGCTGGGGGGTATTTAAAGGCCCAACAATATCCATTCCCACCCTCTGGAATGGCTCCTCCACTATGGGCAAGGGGATCAGGGTGGCTTGGGTTTGCTGGCCCGCCTTCCCTATTTCTTGGCACTGGTGACAAGACCTGCAATACTCCTTCACCTGCTGGGTGAAGTTAGGCCAGTAGAAATTCTGGGCTAACCACTGCATAGTTCGTGTGATTCCCAGATGACCAGATAATGGACTATCATGGGCAACCTTGAGCAACTGCTCACGATATCCCTAGGGAACGACAATCTGCCTGCCTAGCATCCCTCCCTCTGTCTGTACTGCCTGTGTATACATAAGTCCATTTTCCCAATAAACCTTATGTCTGCCATCACCTCCCTGTGTGCCCTCTTAGTCTGCCCAAGCCCTCAGCTTCTCTAAACTAGGGTCACTCCTCTGAGCAGATGCAAACCCCTCACACAGTCCCAAGGCATGGGACAGGTCCCCTTCCATCACTAAACTAGGGTCCCTAGCACTAGCATCAGGGCCCTCAGGATCACTGTCAATCCCAACACTCTGACAAAAGGTCACCCCTCCCTCTTTGGAGTAACCCTCTGCAACTGTGTGGTCACTTGCTACCGGGGAAATTTCTACCCCCTTTTTATCAGTCTCCCCATCTGGAGACACAGGCTGGGGAACTAGCCTCTCAGTGGTTTCCACACTGGTTTCTGTGGGGTTCAGGGAACTAAAGTTTTCCCTTGCTGCTTGGCTATGAGTAACTGCACATATCATCCCCTGTTGGAGATTGTTACCCAGGATCACATCCACAGCTAACATTTTGGCTATAGCCACCTGTTGTACAGTTCCCCCGGTTTCACCCCAGTCTAGGAGAACACTAGTGAGGGGCAATGTTTTCTCCCCACCCGTAAAGTCCTGTACAGTTACATATTTATTGGGTATAAGCTGACCAGGCTGTACCAGATCTCCCTTTACCAATGTCAGGGATGCCCCTGTGTCCCTTAACCCCTGCGTCTGTACACCATTTACTATGACTGGGTGCATGTGTTCCCTCATGTTCACTGGCATGCTCTCAGGGACACACAAACAATCCACTTCTTTTCTAGCACCCTGTTGTGTATTTTGGTTTGCCTTTTTGGGGTACTGTCTGTCAATATGCCCAGTTTCCTTACACAGCCAACATGCATTTCTTACTTCAGATAAATCTTTTCATTGAAACCTGGGGCTAACTGGTTTCAGTGGAGACAGTGAGGGTTTTAGCTGCCCTGAAGGCGCGCTTTTCCCTTTCTGCACTGCCACGCCTGCCCCATTTGCTCTCAGAGCAGGTCTGCTCTTGGCATAGTGGTCCGAGAGTTCAGCAGCCTCTTGCACTGTTTTTGGATCTCGGTCCTCTAGCTAGGTTTTTAGCTCTGCTGGGCATGCCCAATAAAACTGTTCTAATAAAATCATATTTTCAATTTTATCAACAGAGGTTGCCTCAGTTCCTTCCCACCAACGTTTTAAAAACTGACATTGTTTTGTGGCTAGCTCCTCATAGCTTATATCAGGGCTTCTCCTGAGCTTACGGAATTTAGCTCTGTATGATTCAGCAGTTAATTCAAACTTTTTTAACAGTGCAACTTTTAACTTGCTGTAATCGTCACTGTCCTCATTGTTCATTTGACCCAATGCATCCTGAGCTTTCCCGGTAAGTAGCAGGGGTAGCTGGAAGATCGAAGACTCTCTAGGAATTTTAGCCTGAATACAAACCTTTTCAAAATAATTTAAAAAGGCATCCATGTCCTCCCCTTCCTTAAACTCGGCTATTAATTTGGAGTTCAATTTGTAACCCAGTCCTGGAGTCCCAGTTAAACCCAAACCACTTACCTGCTCTGGTGTCGCTGGTTGGAGTCGTAGCTTCTCCAGTTCATGTTGCCACTGGTGCTCCTCCCTTTTCTCCTCTCCTCTCCTCTGCCTCTCTGCATTCTCACTCTCTCTTCTCCTCTGCAGCTCACTGGCGCTCACGCTTCTCACAGTCTGCCTCCCTCTGTTGTTGCTGTGCCTCCAGTTCCATCCTGTGCAACTTAATCTGCAGTTTGAGTACCTCTGGATTCAGGATACTGGTGACCATTCCCTGCTGCTGTGGCCCTTCACTGACAGTGGCCCTGCTGTCCTTTTCAGTCACGATCGGGTGACTCGCTGCTCTGGGTATCTGCTACCATCAGGGCCTCTATGAGGTTCTGATTTTTGGCTGTCACCTCGAACAGGACTCCTCTGTCCCCGCACAACTGCTTCAGGTGATCTACAGTGTGCCTGCTGTAGTGAGAAGCCATCATCTTCTTCCCTGACTATGGCTACTCTGACTTGCACTTTTAGAAAAAAAATAAATAAAATGGGTAGGAACTTGACTGTATGCCAAGTGATATATAGTTCTGTTTCCTTTTTAAAATAAAACTCTGTCTTTTTCTTTCTTTGTAAGAGAGCTTACGGTCTCAGCTGACACAGAACAATAAAGCTTATGATACCAAAATTATGCCACGCTGCCAACCAATTTGTCACAAACCCACTCAGCAGGTCAGGCCCTCTACTCCCAAACAGGGCCAGATTAAGCCTTTGTGGGGCCTGGGACACTTGACCTCTGGGGGCCCATGCATATGCAGTGATTATGACAGGTCAAAATCCCCAACCAAGCTAGGGGTCGGGGTCATGCTCCCCTGTAAAATTTGAAAAAATAGTTGAAAATGGTGCATTTTAGGGGTTTCCTTACTGTTTTCTAATTTTTTTCTACTGAAAAAGTGACACTTTATGCTGGAAAAGTTCTGGTATTGTCATTGCCTTAAATCATATGTTGTATCTTTCCATATTCACATATCTGGATAGTGCAAATTTGTATGTACTTTCAGGATATGAATATGTAAACATACATTGGTTACTACTACAGATATATTTGCATTACCATAGTATGTTTCTTGGCGGGGCGGGGGGGCTCAGGCTGAAAACTAAAGCAAGTGATACAGTGTAGGGTAAGGGCTGTGTTCAAACTTTGGGGAGGTCTGGTGGTGAGGCTTGAGTCTGGAAGGTGTACACTACTCCCTTCACAAAAGAAAGGGTCCTACAAGAGCTCATTAAGCTCGGGGTGGACAAGGTAATGGGGCTTGACGGCATACATCCCAAGGCACTAAAGGAGCTAAGGGTGGAGCTAAGACAGACATTATTGGAACTGTATTGCAACCCTCCCAGGTATACCCAAAATAGACATCTGCACGCTTAGTGCACGTCCCTGAAAACCAAAGACAAATACAGATTTATGTTTTTCCAAGCCCCCCCCCATCTGAAGGTATAACATCAGACTGCAGTGCACCTTCTCTGCAATGGGCACTCCAGTTCTTCATGGGACAGATGTGGAAAGGAGCAGGTCTGAGGGGAAAATGTGGGGCAAAGGTTGAGAGGCACTCTACATCTCCTCAAAAACGGCTGCTAGTGTCTTTATAGACCATCACATCTAAACATTAATGCATGCATAAGTTAACTATTCTGATGTAAAATCACTTAAAGGTTTACAGACCCCTTTGTAAAGGAGGCAATTTGTGCTGGTGGTTAGAGCACAGTGAGAATGGGGACTAGAAGAGCACATATTCAAATCCAACCCCCACAGCCAGTATACTCACTGTCTGTAATATGACCCAGAGCAGATCACTTAACCCCAATGCCCCAGTCATTCACCCAGCTGTAGTAATGTGTGGAGACTGAAAACAAATGGTTGCATCTCAGCTGGTTTATCACAGGTACATTGTACAACAGCTTATAATGTTAAACATAATAAAAAGTAGGACAATTTAAGACACCTTTAAAAAAACTGAGTAATAATGCTACGGTTTATTAATTATCACAAAGTTTCTATTTTCCTTGTGATGATTTTATTGGTACCAGGTATCTGCATATGCTGTCAAGTTAATCTTTTTATTTTTTCCAGCGTTTTACTGTGCGGGGTCATTTACTTTTTACCAGACTGATAGCCATTGGGTGGCACCAACAGCTCCGATGTTCGATTCCTGGCCACAGGAAAAGAATCTTGTGACTGCCTGGACAGAGCAGAGATATTTGCGGTGATACATCTAACTCAGCGCTTAGTTTTGCAATTGTTCATGCTTCGCTTCTCATTTTTCTAAGTGCTAAATAATTTGTTATAATACCTCACTCAGGGTACTTAGAAAACGAGAAGCATGAATCGCTTACATTACTGTCCGTCTCAGTAAAATTATCCTCTAACATGCTGTTCTAGCTGCTACTACTCCTCGAAGTCCGATCCCCCTGTTTTCCCACTCTGGCATCAAAATTGATAGTTTTTGAATTGTTTTCATGGGCCTACTCCTCCACTCCGGGCCTGGTGAGGGACAGCTAGTGAGCAGCAATGTTCGTGCAGCTCAGACTTGAGCTGTGTTTTATTTATTTATTTTACAACAATTTTCAAGTTTAGCAACTGCTGGGGCATATGGGTGTTATACTGGGATCAGGGACCCAGCAGCATCACAATGAAGGCAGCAGGTTGCAGAGATGGTCATGGAAGCTGGAGGGACCGAGGATTACAAGAGGTGGCAACTGAGGCTCTTGTTTGCAACTCAGCATATAGTACAGGGAAAAGCTGTGATGTGAGTTTGGCCTGCATTGCATTTTGCAGGTACACCATATGATTAAAGATTATGAAGTGTATTATATTTGTTTGGAAAAAAATATGTTTTGTAGTATTTACACTACATTTGGTGACTGGTGGTGTATTAATTTGACATTCAGTTGAGTTTTAAAAGTCATGGGTTTTTTGGTGTTCTGATTCAGCGTGATGCAACATGGCTGCTTTACTGCTTGTGTCTTTTGGGGGTTGATTTAAGAAGGGGATGCTAGTGATGGGGCTGACTGGATCTTTCTGCGTGAGTTATACTGGAATTTACTCATTGGTGAAAGAGCCAGTCAGCCAATCAGATTTCTGCATGTTAGAGTGCCATTGTATAAAGGAGGTTAGCAGACATGGTGCCACTGCACAAGGGAGGGGATAGGGATGAAGGAAGTAGTTAATAGGCCCTGTGTCATATCTCCATTGTTGGTAAACTAATGCAGACACTAGTCAAAACTACCTGGAGAGACATGGGCTTCAGGATAGTATGTATCACAGGTTCATGGCAGGGTGGTCTTGTCAGACCAGCCTGATAGTATTCTTTAGCTAGGTAACAAGGGTGGTGGAAAAGGGAAATGCAGTAGATTTATTCTACTTTGACTTCAGCAAGGCATTTGACTCTGTGCCACCTTGTGCCACGCAGAAGGTTGTTGAAGTAATTAGATGATCTGTGAGCAGCAATGGACCAAGTTTAGATGGGTGGGAAGTTGGTTGGGGGGGGAGACAGCTGAGGGTAGTGGTTAACAGGGTCAAATTGGCTAAAAGGGAGGTCATACGTGGGGTACTGCAGGGGTCAGTCCTGGAACCAGTCCTTTGAAATATGTTGATCAGCAACATGGGAGAAGGAGTGCAGGGCAAGATGTGTCTCTCTGCATATGGCACTAAGCTCTGTGGCAGGGTAGCTAGTGAGGAGAGGGACAGGGAGTTGTAGAGAGAAGAGGTGCCTGCAAATGTTAGAGAGGTAGTCCACGATCTGGCTACTGAAATTCAATGCCAAAAAGTGCAAGGTGATGCGCATAGGGAACAAGAACTCCAGGAAGGAATCCTAGAATGGAGGGGTTATGTTGGCTACTACTTCAGAAGAAAAGGACCTGGGGGGTCATCATAAGTGACTCCCTAAAACAAACTAGCCAATGTAACAAGCCCTACAGCAAGGCAACCAGAATGCTGGGGTGTACTGGAAAGAGTTTCATTAGCAGGAGAAAAGAGGTACCACTACCTCTCCATAGGTCCTGCTGAGATCCCATCTGGAATACTGTGCCCAGTTCAGGAGGCCTCACCTGTGGAAAGATAGAGACAAGCTGGAGAAGGGGCAGAGTAGAATAACCAAAATAATTTAGGGCCAGCAGGGCAGCTCGTATGAGGATCAGCTCAGGGCACTGAACATGTACTCACTGGAAGCAGAAGGGAGAGGGGAGACATGATTGAGATCCTCAAGTTCTTGAAAGGAATAAACAATGTAAACTGCAAGGGACTATTTAGCAGGAATGGAGGGATGAAAACAAGGGGACATGAATGTAAGCTGGTGGGTGAAGGAGACTAAGGAGGGATGCAAGAAAGTTTTACTTTACAGGCAGAGTGGCTGAGCCATGAAACAGCCTACTGGCAGATGTGAACTGAAAACAGTATTTAGTTTGTGCGGTGGTGCAGGGCTTTTTTTTTACTTAGGGACTGGCTAAATCACAAAGCTCAAACTACTATGGAAAGGTAAGGATAACAGCACTCTGGTAAGGCAGCTAAAAAGCTCCACAGTTTTTTAAACATTGCTGTATGTATACATCTCATAGAAGTGGACTGCTGTACCAATTCATTTATTGTTTTAGCATAATACGGACATAGTAATTTCTGCAAAATAATAGAACTTGACTGGAGTCGCTCTGTGTCCTTAGAAAATGGGCATGAAAAATAAAACAACCTGACTGGCTGAAAGGCCATGCCAGGTATGCATTTATTTTTTAATAGATGCCTGCTAAAAAACAAGTGCCAATTCGGGGTGCCCCATTACCAAAGGTGTCAATGAGCCACCCGGAATTGTCAAGTCACCAGCCGTCATTGTTTTTCTCCTGCTTAGCGAGAGAAACAGCACCCCGGCCCCCCCAACCACCACCTGGTCACTACCACACACACAAAGAAAAAAAGACTGCCTTAAATTGAGCCACATCCTCTTTTTTAATTCAGCAAACAAAGTTCCTTTTTTAATCAGTTCCTCGGTGTACTTACCTCTGATGGCACACACAGACTGCTGCCACACTGATGACTCCTTGGGTTCCGCTCGCAGTACCTCTGCGTGCCCACCGCATTCCTATACAGATCTCAAAACGGTACTTCTCTGACCAGACAAAACTGCTAAATCTACCTTCTGTATGCAGTTTAAATCTTCCTTTTGATCGTAGCTCCCTTTCAAATAAAATCTATAGCCTTCCCCTCTCTACTCCGTTCTTCAACCGTGCCGCTGTCTGCCTGCCACTATCGTGCTGCTGTCAATTCCCCAAAGAGCCTGTTGTTTAAGTATTGCAGCCTTTCTGAAAATGAAGGATGTACTCGAAGCATTAAAATCTACACTTTCAATTTCAGGTCAGGATAATCAGAGGAGGTTTACGCTCTGCTGAGGTGTGGAATATGTCTTGCCCAGAAGAAGGATGGTTGGGTAGAGAACATTTTTCTTTGGGTCCCAATATATGGATTCATTGCCAACCCATCTTAGGCCAATTAGCTCTAGTCCCAATTTAGGAGAAATAAAAAGTTGGTTTAAATCTGAAGCTGACAAAAAGTTGATTGTTGAGTAATTATGTATATTATGCTCCAAAATATGTTGTATAGTTGCACTTTATGAATAGGAATATGTGTGATGTATATGTTGTTTATTTGTATGGATGTTAGTATTATTGTAAATTATTTATTGTGGTGTTATTTTAAGTATTGTTGTTTGTCATTTTGTGATATATTTTTTATGATGTTGTTAATATGAATGTATGCATTAAGGACCTCACTGGAAATGAGCTTGTCTCAGTTGAGTTTGCTATTCTTTGCTTGTCAATTGAATAAAAATTTTTACTACTACTACTACTACACTTAGGCTAGAAACTACTTTTGCCCTCTCAGGTTGTCCAGCCGCCACTTCTCTTTGCCTACAGTCCCCAGATGAACCAACGAATAAGGAAGTCCTACATTAAATTAATACATGAAAAGAAAAATGGATGATAAAAAAAAAAAATTACAAAGAAAATGCAGTTGAACTGCTTAACTTCAGTCCTGCATCTATCGGGTATGGGGACAGAAAACCATGACAACCAGCAACCAAATTTGCATTTATGGAGACTGTACTAGGACAAAAGTCACTAGTTAAAAAAAAAAATCACTAAAATGCAGGCGGAAGAACTATTTGATTACAAAAATAAATGAAACAGCTCAGAGTTTAAATATTTAAATAACATTTTTTTTTACGTATATAAAACTCAGTTACCCATTTGCTAAGCACAATAATACCCTCCAGGGTGGGAGGTATTGGGCAATACTGGACTTTCCAGGGGCTATAAGGCCCTCCACCTGCGGTGTTGGGCCTCATTACGTCCCTGGGCGGTCCAGTATTGCCCAATACCGCCCACCCTGTTGGGTATTATTGCTTACATACGAACAAGTTCTATAGTGCAACATCAAGCAATTATTTCAATGATTTTTCACTGAAAAAATGCTTTTACATGCAAAGTGCAGAAAAGAGAGAGGGGGGGAGTTGTCTTTCCCACCAGTCAACTGCACCAAAACCCCAACATTTTGTTCCTTTCGAGCTTTGTCAGAGGGTATGGTTTAGGTGCTTACGATCTCACTTAAATAAGGGAGAAGTGCTCAGCTGATATATCACTTCACAGATATTCAATAAAACGCGAGTATTTTTAACATTGTTTTAACCTGAGCATCAAATGTGTTTGCCTATCTTATTTTTAACATACATGTTTCTGTTTGGAGTCACTCCTTATGTAAAACGTAGTATCGCAATACTAAAAAAGTGAATAATAAAAACAAAGTTAAACAAGGGGAGCATGCTTGAGTTAGTTAATACAAAATATAACATCAGATGATAAAATGTACCAAGGTATACTTCACAGAGAATAAGCAGGTCAGTACAGAACTATCTGAAACCCCTAGGGCACAATGATGAAATGGACGATAAACCCATTTCTGTAAATGCCTGTCAGTATTTTTAGTGATGAACAGTTTTTGGGTATAATAAGCTGTACATGCATATTTATTTTTCTGACCGCTTGTCTTGCGCCTTGACCTTTTTACTGGAATAATTACCTCCCTTTTTCTTCCTCTTCCCCCTCCTCCTCCTCTTCCCCTCCTCCCTTCCCACTTGCCCCAGCTATCTCTTGTCTATCATCCATCTTTTACTCTCTTTCCTATTATCACCTCCTACCTCTAATTCATCCATTTAGATTACTGGTTGAAGTACAGTATATTATATTTTATTACTTTGTTGCTTTGAGCATCACTGTGATTATACTGTACACATAGGCTGCTTTTATAGTCAAACTTCATTTGCTCTCTCTCTGTATGTCTCTTGGAGGTACCATCAGAACTGAGTGACAAACTGTTATTTTAAAAGCATCAAGATCATTGACAGGATTTCAGTCTTTACCCTAAACTTTTGGGATTGGATCTGAAATACATGGAGCTGACCACTAATACTTGCTCCAAAATCTTGTTTGATGCAAGAAACAGTTTTGAATATCCATTCTGTATTGATCCTTGAGCTGCTTATTCTCTGTGACTTGTACTGTCTACAGCCGAAAAGAGCATTTTCAGTTGCATTATGCAAAGAGTTTGCTCTGTTTTTCTCAGACAGGGTGTCCTCCATTCAGGCAGGAATCTCCCCAGCGGGACATGATCTGTCCCACAGTGGTTGGCCTGGTTGGAGCAGAGGCACTCCTATTTTCTGGGGGAGTTTCAGCCAGTGGAGGTGGCTGAGGTGGTTGAGGGGATTTCGAAGCTGCAGCCCACTTGCTGTGAATTGACCCTGGCCCAACTCATCTCTTAGTGGAAGGGGCCAAGGCCATTGGTCCAGTGTTTGACAGGATCGTCTGGTGTTTGCTCTCAGAGGGGTGCTTTCCTGACACCTTGAAGGAGGCGGTGGTGAAGCTCCTTCTGAAGAAATCATCGCTCGACCCTGATGTCCTGGCGAATTATAGCTCTATCTCCAACCTCACATTTCTAGGGAAGGTTGTTGAGAAAGTGGTGGCTCTGCAGCTTGAGACACACCTCTTAGCCTTTGACATCTACGAACCATTCCAGTCTGGCTTCAGAGCTAGGCATAGCATGGAGACAGTACTAGTTCGGGTGCAAAATGACCTCCTCAGGGTGAGGGATAGAGGAGAATGGTCAATTCTCATCCTTCTCGATCTCTTATCAGCCTTTGACACATGGCCCATATTATGCTTTTGTATGGTGGACTCACTGGAATAGTCATCCAATGGTTTGAGTCCTATCTGTCTGACAGGAGGCAAGGCGTAGTGATGGGGAGTTTCTCCTCCTCCTCGAAGCCCCTGTCGTGTGGAGTTCCTGAAGGTTCGATCCTTTCACTGATGCTGTTTGCAGTGTATATGCTGCCCTTGGGGGAGTTCGTTGAATGAATAAAAGTTTATTTTTATAGCGGTAGCAAATTGTTAGGGTAAAACCCTATCTGCAACCATATCCTGCACAAAACATGTAAAACAGGAAAGACATACAAACATAAAACAAAAACATTTACAGCAATAAATACTTCATTATCAAAAACAGGTATAAGTGTGATGCAGATACTGTTTCAGAGCTTTTTGAAAAGCACTGCAAGTGGAGATGCCCTTTAATTCATTCAGACAATTTATTTCAAGTTCTAGAAACCAGGACTGTAACATAGCATCCGAACCTGTTGTATGTTCTGGTGGTTTGGATATTGAGGCTATTAACTCTTAAATTATAACCCTTATCTTTACTATGCATACAATTTATAATGGTACTCAAATTTGTGTTCCCTTTAGTATAGAATTGTCTTATAACCAGTTTATAAGCATAACTCTTATTTTCCACAGGGTGAAGCCAGTTTAAATTATTGTATAAATTGCAAGCTGCCCATGTTTACTCCGGGTTATGAATTTAACTAATTTATAATAAAGTTGGTCTAGTTTATTTAATTCTGTTTTGTTAGCATTTCTATACAGAATTGATCCATACTCTATCACAGTCAGTTGTCATGTGATTGACTATTTTCTTTTTAGTCTCTTTTGAAAGGCAATTAGCCACTCTTCTAAGGGCTCCTATTTTTTGATTAGTCTTTCCAACTGTCATCTTTGTGTGTTCTTTATAGTCTAATTTATGGTCTACCATGACACCCAAGTACCTATAGTGGGTTACATTATCCATCCTGAGTCCACTGCTATATCTTAATTCTAGGGTACTTCCCTGGTCTTTATTAGTACCAGTTTAAAAGTAGACATTGTGTCTTTTTCTTGTTCAACAGAAGTCCTGATGAGCTAAACCATGCTTCCATACTGCTCATGTCTTATTGAGGTTTGAGTTCCAACAGGCGGCGACTGCACAGGCTACGCCATCAGCGTACAGGTGCACGTCACTGTTTCTAATGCTCTTTTCTAAATTGTTCATATAAATATGAAATTGTTCTCCATTCGGGCTAGACAGTACAGTACAGTCTTGGTTTCCACTGCTATGCAGATGATTCCCAACTGTATATGTCATTTGCGCCTGGAACTGAGAGTGCCATCAAAGTGCTAAATAAATGCCTGGCTGAGATTCAGGACTGGACGTCCTTTAACTGGCTGAGGCTGAACCCCAACAAGATGGAGGTGCTGGTGATTGAGCCTGGTTACTGGTGTGATGGGGATGCCTCCAGAGTGGTGAAAGGTTTGGTCCTGGGATCCACCCAGTTGATAGCTTCCCCAAGGTAAAACATTTGGGCATCATCCTTGACAACAGGCTGACATTTGAAGCTCAGGTGTCATCTGTTGTCAGAAGTGATTTTTGCCACCTAAGGAATGTCACCTGAATTAAATCCTCGATTCCACCAGAAGACTTGCCATCACTGGTATATGCCTTTGTGACTCCAAGACTGGACTACTGTAATGCTCTGTACTTCAGGGTCAATGGAGGAACCCTCCGCCGACTGCAGCTGGTGTAGAACATGGCAGCCAGGTTACTGATGGGCCTGCCTAGGTCCTGGCATGTGACCTCGGTCCTGCGGGATTTGCACTGGCTGCCTGTCAGGTGCAGAATCATCTTCAAGGTGAGCTGGCTCACCTATATGTCCCTATACGGCCTGGGCCCTGGTTACCTGTCTGACCTCCTTACTCCAGCCATCCTGGTACATTCCCCTGTGCTCTTCTACTGAGGGCCTCCTGGCAGTTCCAAGGGCCAGGAGGCTTTTAAAAGGGACCTGAAGACCTCCCTCTTTAATAAAGTATTTTTAGATAATTTTCAACTGTTTTAAATAAGTTATTGAATTATTTATTATAATTGTATTGTATATCTATGCTGCACATATCCCTGTCTTTCTATGATGGCACCCAGAGCCTCTGGGAATGGGCACCAAATACAAATAAAATTCTACTTACTTACTTACTTTGGGACGTTTTTTCATCTGATGTGATACATTGTAGTGTAATAACTGGTGACCCCCTACATTGATTGGTTGTCCAGTCTTGATAAAATGCTATAATGACATACTGAATTCATAATAACTCGATAGTGGTTATTACAGCATTTTCTTCCTCGTGCTCTCACTTCACTGAATCGCGAAGAAAGCACACTGTATTTGTGCAACTACAGCAGCCACTGGACACATGCTAAGCTCACACAAAAACAGTTTAAAGTTTTTCTCTGAAACCTTGCACCAGTTATTATTTAAAATAATGCCTGTGCAAAGTTTGTTTTATGAGTATTTTTCACATACCCTCAGTGTGTGATAATCTCATAAACCCCTTGAACTTCGCTCTCAGGATTTATGGATTACCACAAATCCTCATAACACACACCTGCACAGGCATTATTCTCTATAACTAACACAGACACTCTCCCCTTATTTAACATTGCTTTTATTATTCACTTTTTTAGTATTGTGACACTAAGTTTCACATAAGAAGTGGCAGTTGGCTTTTGGTCTCACAGTAAGGAATTCGCTCTTGCTATCAGAGCAAGGAGACAGCTCACTGAGCAGCTATAACATTTGTGCTAGAACATTTCTAACTAGGGGATAAGTAAACAGATACATTAACAGACGTATAGGGCAGGATTCACTAAACATTCTGAAGGTGCAAAACTTTCCCTAAGTCTCCAAAATTTCCGTAGCTACAGAAAAAAGGGGAAATTTCTCTTAGTGCAATTCACAGAAACCTCCGTAGCTGCAGAAAAAATACACTACGGACTGTGGAAAAAGTGCAGCTGCGAACGTTCCTGAGGGAAAAAGGTAATTGATAAGTATGGCACAGCCCCTCAAAGGCTATTCTCAGCCAAGTTTTTTCCACAGTTGCAGAAAAAATGTTACACACATTGGAATGAGGCATAACACTCCCTCAGCAAACTGCAGTAGTGCCCCAACAACTGAAATACAATTAAAGTGGAGGTCAGGCACAGGTAATAGCATCCCAGTGGGTATATCAGTGGCTGAAGTTACAGCAACATTAGCACACACTGCCATTGAATGGCAACAAACAACAACCACCGACCCAGTGCAGCCCATGAAGGAGCCCCACAGGCAGTACAGCCTGAACAGCCTGCAGTGAGTGTTACTACTGCAGGTAATAGGAACATTCCCAGGGAGGGATGACCAGCAGTGACAGACAAGCACTGTGGTGCCATGGTATTGCTGGTACCTGTGATGCTGCAGTGGTCCCATTTGAGGGACTGGTTGTTGATCTCTTTGTGGGTGCTTTCAGCTTAATGCTATGGCAGAAATGTTAAAGTCTGCTGCTTCAGCTAATTAGGTTCACTGTTGCTGTGCCTCCTAAGCCATTTCCACAGCTGTGAATCTGCTGTTGCAGATTTTCTGCACTTCCTCAATTTCCACAGCTGCTGAATCCCTGCAATTGCGGGGATTTTTATGGAATTCCACACCTGCACAAATTTTCTTTAAGAATATCATGCAACTGCGTTTCCGCAGTGCTGCAGGCCTTTTTCCCCGCAGCTGCGGGATTTTGGGCTTTCTTTGTGAATCCTGCCCATTGGGTCTGCAAGGTAAATTGAGATCTTCAGTTAGGGTATAAAAGAATACACAGTACTTAGCAGTGTGCTAGTCTGAGGTGGGGGGAAAGCAGCTGACAATCATTCTTGCAGTTAGCTGGGTGAGGATAGCTGTGAACTGGGGTGTGTGACTTAGGCAGATGTGAAACAATTGTCTGCATTTAGACTTTCCTAGCCTTCTTACAGGAGCACTATAAAAGGGCTCCCTCTTAACATGCCCCACTTATGTTCGTGTCCCAGCATGTGAGTGGAACAGCACAGTAGTGGAAGAGGACTGGTATCTTAGGCTTTAGCAGGCATCTACAGGCAACAGCAGGCATGCAGGGAACTCTGTCAGGCCACTAAGATAAAGTAAAGTACCTGTTTGCTTGTTGCTGCCTGAGTAAGAGTGAACTTCATTGGACAATAACAAATGATTTAACTTGACGTTGTAGCCATCAATCTGTATTAGATTGTTATTGTGTGGGTTATATTTGTTTATCTTTTGCAGTTCAGGGTATAGGAGGTGTGTTATTAAGATTAGAGAATTTTTATTAAGATTAGGTTTTTGGTTTTATTGTCTGGGGTGGGTTATCATCTTTAGAATTTGTTTATTTTATTTTATTTGAATTACTATGTGTCAGGGAGGCTTAGTGACGGTCAGACATTACTCCCCCACCAGACTCAGGGAATTACATCCTTTTGATTGTCCCCTATTAACATTTGACACCTATTCTAGGTGTCGTGCCTTGGGGATATTTAGAAAGCGCATAAGAAGGGGGAGAACTGGGCATGGTGGGGGAGGAGAAAGGGGAGGGCGGATAGGAGTTGTGGGGTCCAAGAGGCACCCTGGGGCAAAATGGAGTCAAGACAGAGGTCCTCCCTGTCTTGTACCCATTCCCAAGGGCTCCGATCTTAGCGGGCAGGTGCTGAGGTCTTCCCCAACGGCTCATCCTAGTTGGGCAGTGTTGTGCCATGCCAGATCTATTAAGAACAAGACAGGTATTATAGCTGATTTTGTTGAAACCACCGATCTGGCTTGCATCAGTGAGACCTGGCTGGATGAAAATGCAGGCCCTGTTTTGGCTTCTGCAGTTCTGGCCGGGTTCTCGGTGATACACCGCCCAAGGTTGCATCCTGGGGGGTGTGGCCATTATATTTAAAACTGAGCTGAGCCTTGTGGATGTGCCATTGGGAAACACCAGATCCTTCGAGTATATCCTGGGTGGGGGTGTAGATTGTGGGATACTCCTCATCTACCATCCACCAGGGGATGGTGGAGCATTCCTGCAGGAGATAGCGGACTTTATCATCATTGACATGGTGTTGGGGTCCCCAGATATATAGTTCTGGGGACTTCAATGCCTGGTCGATGATGAACTCTCATTTTAGTCAAAATCTCCTCCAGCTGATGATAATGCTGGGCCTCACACAGGTAGTTACCTCCTCAACCCATAAAGGGGGTCACTGGTTGGATCTGATCTTTCTCTTGGGTATGGAGATAGCTGATCTGGGGGTGGAACCAGTCAGCTGGTCTGACCATCACACCATAAGGTTCAACTTCAGGGTCCCCCCTAATAGGTCTGCCCCTACGGAGATGGTCCAGTACCGCCCTTTAAGGGGAGTTACCCCTAGTGACCAATCGGTGGCACTGGACCTATCAGGTCTGTCGGGTGAATGCATGAGTCCATGTGATCTTGTTTTAGCCTATAACAAGGCTGTGGGAGATACCCTGGACCAAGACTGCTCCTGCTCATGTTCAGCCCCTCACCCTTGGCCAAGGAACCCTTGGTGTGATGGTTCCTTGAAGGAGCTGAGGCGAGTTGGTCGGAAGGATGGGGAGGGCTTGGCGAAATCTGGCCTTGATGCTGACAGGCTTAAACTGATGGCACATTATGATAGCTATCAGTCAGAAATCACCCAAAAGAAGTCAGAATTCCTATCCAGGAGATTTCTGCTGTGCAGAATCGACCAGCTCAGCTTTCTGGACCATTGACAGATTGTGCAATCAATCCCTCTTCAGCCCAGAGAGCTTTTCTCAGTTGAAATCAGAGTTTGCTCAATTCTTCACACATAAGGTTGCCAGTATCAGGTCTAGCATTGGCATGGCCTCTCCTACAAGGAATTGTGGTGATCGGGGGATGTGGTGTACACTCGGTCTCTGGTTAGATTTCTACCAGCCAGAATTCAGAACATTGTGAAGATCATTCCGACACTCGCCCAACCAGTTGTAGTTTGGATCCGGGCCGACACGCTTTTATTGGGATATGTTGATGTTATCTGCCCGATATTTGCTGAAATTGTCTGGAGGTCCTTGGAGACAGGGGTCTTTCCAGAACCCCTAAAAGGAGGCGATCGTTCAACCACTCCTTAAGAAATCCTCCTTGGACCCAGACTGTCTAGCTAACTACCGACCTATCTCTAACCTGCCATTTGTTGATAAGGTTATTGAAAAGGTGGTTGCGTTGCAACTGGATTATCACCTTACAACTCACAAGGTCTATGATACTCTCCAGTCCGGATTTAGGAAGAAGCATAGCACAGAGACTGCACTTGTCCGAGTGAATGACCTCCTGATGGCTAGAGATTGAAGGCGTGTACCATTCTAGTCCTTCTTGATCTCTCTGCAGCTTTTGACACTGTAGACCATGGTGTGCTGCTGGGCGCCTCGACTTCTTTGTGGTCTGTCTGGTACAGTCCTCAAATGGTTCCATTCTTTCCTCGCGGACAGGTCTCAGAGAGTTGCCACCGGAATTTATTCCTCTGGCACTCACTCCCTGCCCCATGGGGTGCCACAGGGCTCCATTTTGGCCCCCATGTTGTTTGCAGTGTATATGCTGCCATTAGGAGATATCATCAGGTGATACAGTTTGCGTTTTCACTGCTATGCAGATGATACTCAACTGTATATGTCCTTTCTGCCCAGACAAAATGTTGCACTCTCTGTGCTAAACAAGTGCCTTACTGAGATCAGAACTTGGATGGGTACTAGCTGGCTGAGACTGAATCCGGACAAGACTGAAGTGTTGGTAGTGGACCCTGGTCGTCCGGGGGCGGGTATGGGAGCTGGACAGGCATCAGGTCTTTTGATCAATGCCATACAGCTCATTACCTCAGACTGAGTGCGTAACCTTGGCATTATTTTTGATGATGGCCTAACACTAAAACCTCAGGTGTCGGCTATCGTCAAGTCCTCTTTTTACCATCTGAGGAATATCGCCCTGGTGAAACACTTGGTTCCTCCGGATGATCTTCCAACATTGGTCCACGCCTTTGTCACTACCTGCCTTGATAACTGCAATTCTCTCTACCTAGGGCTTCCAGGGGTTGATATCCACCGCTTGCAGCTAGTGCAGAACGTGGCAGCCAGGCTTTTGACTGGAACTTCTAGGTCCAGTCATATTACTCCTGTGCTCTGCGACCTGCACTGGCTGCCTGTTCAGTGGTGGATCGCCTTTAAGGTTGGTTTGCTAACCTTTAAAGCCCTACATGATCAGGGACCTGGTTACCTGCAAGACCTCTTGATACCCTACTGCCCCCCCCCCATCCTCTCCGATCCACCAATGAGGGATTGCTAGAGATTCCCAGGGTACAGTTAAAAACATCAGGTGCCCGTGCTTTCTCTTTTTCGGCTCCAACCCTGTGGAATTCTCTGCCTTGTCGGTTAAGAGAATGCCTGACCGTCGACAGATTTAAGATTGAGTTAAAAACATATTTATTTAACTTGGCCTTCCGTAATGACTAATGTGTTTTATTCTTCTGTTTTAAAGTTATATTTGTATTTGGTTTTATGTGCAGCGCCTTGGTTTTGAAAGGTGCTCTAAAAATTAAGTTTGATTTGATTTGATTTGAAAGAAGGTAAGGGGATAACAGAAGAGAAGGTTTTATAAGCAGTAATTACCTACTGAGTGTGAAAAGATGAAACATCCTATCTAGGGTAAAGGTACAAAGGGGTTAGGTAAATCAAGAAAGGGGAAAACTAGAAACACCCTATCTAGGGTAAGGGTACGAAGTACATTCCAGAAAAAAGTAGAGAGTGAAGGAATGGAAATGTTGGGAGTGGGCAGTGCAGTGAATGTGAGGTGCAGTTTTCAGAGACATTCTGGAGACTAAAGTGCTGCCTCACCTGCAGACACCCCTCTGGGCTGAGGGAGGAGGTTGGACTCTGGGCCAAGTTGGCTTGGATTCAGGGGACCTCTTTCTCCACGCAGGGGACACTGAGTCTACTACCAATGCCCAGAAGATACATAGAAGAAGAAGGGCTGGCTGGACTGTGGTGGGCTCTGGGAGTGTAGAGGTGGCAGGTTAGGGCACATTCCTCAGCCCGTGCCACTATGGAACTTATTCACCACTCTGGCAGGATGGGACTGCTAGGAGGAGGTGCCCACAGTAGTGGCCATGGAGGATGTGGGGTCCTCTGTGGGAGGCCCCAAGGTGGGAGGTGAGGCCCGCAGCAGAGGAGGATTCAACTTCTGGTGGGGACACAATAATTAGAAGGGTAGATTTGGGAACAGAAAGAGAGGAAAGAGGGAGCTGAGGTGCCTATGGTGCCACAACTCAGAGGATGGAAAGCAGATCCTAAGGATCGCTAGGGCTGCAGGGCAGGAGGGGAAGCTGGATGTCATTATTCACCTAGGGACTAATGACCTGGCTCGGGATGGTGCTGGTACTGTGCAGGGGGATTTTAGGGAGCTAGGGAGGGGTCTTAGGCAGATAATGTACTCAGTGACTTTCACTGAGGTGCTGCCTGTCTAAGACTGGGAGGAGGATAGGGTTCTCTACACCAGGAGTTTCAACTCATGGTTGAAGGAATGGTGCAGAGAAGAGGGGTTGAGCTACACTAGGGACTAACCTGGAGGGATCTGGGCCTATACAGGGGGAATGGCCTGCATCCATTTTGAAGGGGAAATGCAGTCCTCAGTCGACAGTTTAAATGTTACCTGGATGAACATTTAAACTGTCTGAGGAGAGTGGCAGAAGAAGCAAGCATTTGTCAATGCTGAACGTTCACTGCTGGTATTGCTGTTGTACATTCCTCCCATATTTTTCTGCGTATATTCCTCTGCCTTGCATTTTAAGGCATCACTCTCAACACAAATTTCTTATGTTCTTCCAGTACTGGTTCACTTCATTAGAAAAACAAGCGTTTGTCAATGCCGAATGTTTGCTTGCTGGTATTGGCATTGGTAGTGCAGGAGTTAGAGAGATGCATAATAGGAATGGCAGTGAAGTATTGAAGTAACACCAAACCCCACTCCACTCTGCAGAGACTAGCAAGCATTGGGGTGCCTTTGGGTCATCGGCACATAACACTCATGCCATTCCACCTCACCCACCCTACAGACACCGACAGGTGTCGAGGCAGGCTGAGGAGGCTCGGCCCCACGCTACCCCTATTCCATAAGGAAATAAGCTGAGATGGGTGCAGTATAGGGGAATGGGGTGAATGTTATGGCCAAAGACCCCAAGGCACACCTCGATGCCTGTCAGTGGCTGCAGGTTGGGGGTAAAATGGGGTGTGCATTACGGCCGATGACCCCAAGTCACACTCCCGAATCCTGTCAGTCTGTACAGGGTGGGCATTGTGGATGGAAACCCTAATGCCCCAGGCTATTGCTGGTATTTTTGCTCCAAATTTTCAACATGGGCTTTTTGGGACTCCACCTCATGAACGGTGGCAGTATCATTTTGTTACTCAATCCCAAAAGGTGATTTCGCACAGCGAGTACACCATTCAGCGCCACAGGTGCGAAAACACATTTTGGGCAGGATGTGAAAAATGACAGCTATACTGCTCATGAGGAGGTGTGAAGAAATGGCAATGTTGAAAATCTGGAATGAAAATATGAAAAAGTGGCGAAGTTACGAGTGTGCATAGAAACTGTGCAACACATGCTCGTAACGCAGTCATTTTTTGGAATGTTTTCACCACAGTTTCAACATGGCCCTTTTGGGACCTCCGCTCATGAACAGTGGCACTGGGATTTCATTAAACTGTCCCAAAAATTGATTTCACACAGCAACTGTGCCATTCTGAGCCACAGGTGCAAAAACACATTTCGGGAAGGATGCAAAAAATGACAGCTGTACTGTTCATAAGGGGATGTGAAAAAATGGCAATGTTGGAAATTTGGAGTGAAAATATAATACAAATTGATGAAGTTACAAGCGTGCATAGAAACTGCACAATGGGCGCTCATAACGCAGTCCTTTTTTGGAGTTTTTCACCAAATTTGCAACGAGGGCTTTTTGGGACCCCACCTCATGAAAAGTGCACTGTCGTTTCATTAATTTGTCCTGAAGGGTGATTCTGAGCAGCGACCATGAAATCACATTTTGGGACTGAGAAACAAAATGACAGTGTCCATGAGGTGGGGTCCAAGAGCCCCATGTTGAAAATTTGGGACCAAAACTCCAACTATTGGCTGAGACATCAGCCTAAGTTGAACAGTTGAATCCTCCACTGACTACCATTATAGGGCTTACCATAATTTCTTCAGTTCCCAGTTGGTCTTTGAAGAGTGCAAACCTGTTCCCAGTCCACAGAAGATTGCTGCTTCTGACCTCTGGAGGTAAGTATGGGTGTGGGGAGGTGGTGTGCACAGAGGGAGGGTGCGGGTTGGGGAGGGGACCGGTGGGAATGACGAGGGACATTTTCTTTTTTTTCCTCAGGTTTAAAAAAAAGACCTTGTGGGACTGATTTCTTTTTACAGGTGAAATATTAATAAAAATGGATTTCAGTACACTGGGGTGGACTCCCAGTGGGCCAGAGTACTGGGGGGGGGGTCAATGCCGACCTGGGGATTGGGCACCCCGAGGTCAGCTGAAAACATAGGGATGTGGGGGGTGCATTGCATCCGACACTGGAAGTGGGCATCCCGGTGTTGGAAACATCAAAGAGGTACTTTCTTGGCACACTATGGTGGGCTCCCAGTGTGTCACATTAATGGGGGAGGAGGGATACATGCTGATATGGGGACTGAGCACAATGATGTCGGCAGAGGGGATCCACTAGCGTGATCATACTTAAGTGAAAGTACCTTCAGGCACTGTAAACTCCCAGACCATACTTAGCTTAGGCTATGGCCTACTCCGCACGGGTGGGAGAAGAGGAACAAAAAGAGCCAGTGGGAAGTGGAGGAGGCAGGGGAGGAAAGTGCCTCCTCCCACCTTCCAGAATCGCCACTCCGGCAGCACTATTGTACATTTATTTATGCCCTACAGGGCTTACGGTGTCAGCCAGAGGTGCAAGGGACTGGAGAGGGAAGGGACTGTTGGGGTGGCAAGGGGGGGTGGAGACATCAGCCATGCTGATCGGAATGCAAACAGCTGTTTGCTGGGCAGTGACCTGCAGATGAAAGGAAAAAGCTGCAACATGACTGGTGTGGCTTTTTCTTTTCAAGCGGAGACCACTTCAGGCAAAACAGTGTCATGATCAGCCTGACTGATGATTGGTGTGATACTGTTGAGCCCCTTGCAGAGCACCCTGTATTGGACAGACAGTGTCACGCCCCTCACAAATCACTCATCATAAGAAGTTTGACGTGCATGTGTGAACTTAAAAAGGGAGACATAAACTGCCTCCCCCCCCCCACACACACACACACACACACAGACTGAAGCAGAAAGAAGGGAGGACTCAAGGGGAGAAAAGTCCCCCAGTGTGCAAAATAAACAAGCAAGCAGTGTGGTAGAATACAAAGGGGAAGGGGAAAAGAGTTTTAAAAAGAGAGGGGAAAAGGAGGCAGGCAGGGCAAAAGGGAAAAGAGAGGGTCATCAGGCATAGTAGGAACAAAGTGTAGAATGCCATCTATGCAAACACAAGAAATCTAGGAAACAAAATTCCAGACTTAGAGACCATCATGGTGGAAGCAGACCTGGCTGTTGTGACCATTTCCAAGTTGTGGTAAACAGGAAACCATGACAGAAACATGGCAATACCAGGCAATACTCAGTTCAGATTTTGTGGGAAGGTTTGAGGAAGACTCAAGACTCCTTTGAAAATTGTTAAACTGTTCTTATTGTGACTTTAATAAGGTACCTGACCACCTAGAAGGACCAGCCAATGTTTCATGGCCATAGGGGGCCACTTCTTCAGAACAAACGGTAGTCCTATTTTGGAAAACAGAAAAGCAACTTTTACGTTTATTCGTGTCCTGTATTTTTTTTTACTAACAAACCACCATCTCTGTGAGCCTCTAACTTTCACCAGTTACTTTCAAACATATAAACAGTATTAACCCATATACAGAAAATAAAACTCATAAAGTGATTTATATATGTTAAACCAATGGTCCACAATCTGGAGCGTTCCCTCAAGCCCTTTCAAACAAACCTTAGTGCCATACAGTGATCATATGCTTTCAGTATAGTAGTGTTTTGCATCCCAACATGCTTTTGTACATACAAATATTATTCAAACTGATAGCTTGCTGCTGTAAAAACTGTAAGACAAACTTACTTGTTTTGTATACTATATGAATGCTCAAATTATACCAGGCAGAAGACCCTTACTACTTTAATATTAATCTCAGCAGCACTGGTGGTTACCCTTCTGGTTATGTTTCCTAAAACAATGTTTATACAAGTTAGTTAACTGTATACCCTTCATTTATTTGTGCCTTTGACTTAAAATAATATTACTGTCTTAGTTTAACGTTTAAGAATACCTACTTTATAGCATAGTCTTGGTACACTGCATCTGACCTTTAGCTCATGTGCTGCATGAGTACTCTTGCATAAATAATAAAGCATACAAAACCACAATAATGTTCAGCAAAGGCATATACGCTTTATGGTGATGGGCTCATCCTCCTGTGTTTAAGGTTGCTCAGTATCCATATACAAGTGTAACCTTGTATTGCATACAGAGAGCTGATGCCATATTGCTATTCAAAATAAAAGTATTCTTGAAAACATGTTAATGTTAACTAATGTCTTGTTTTACTCAGTTCAGGAAAGACAGGCTAGAAAGGAAGGGGCAGGTGCTGTATGTAAGGATGGGTATCAAGGTGACGGAGACACAGAAATCCAAGGGGAAAAGGAGGGGTTGGAGGTACTGTGAGTCACCCTGGAGACAAGAACTGGAGCTGCTACTCACACTGGCATGATATACATATATTTAGCACAAGGGGAGAAACTGGGTACGACAAGGGAGGAAGCCATTAGCACACTGTTAGAAGAACAGAAGGTGCTGCTGGTGGGGGTCTTCAGTCTGTCAGATATAAATTGGAGCATCCCAGCCACAGCTTCAGCTACAAGCAGGGATATCCTAGACTGACTGTGGGGCATTTCTCAGGCAGCTAGTCAGGGAGCACACTCATGATGGGGCAATACTAGACCTGGTGCTCACTAACAGGGACAGTATTGCAGATGTCAAGGTGGGAGGCCCAGGTGGGAGGCTATTGCTGGCCCAGTGGTGCTGAGGGTTGAGACGCTGGATGCCACACCTCATGCCACACCAGCAACCCGAGTTCAGGAGCAAGCTCGGGTTGCCATGGGTTGGCTGGGGGGAGGACGAGGAGCTGGTTTGGGCTGACAACAGGCAGATCTCCTCTCCTGGGAGGTATCTGGAGTCTCCAAGGCTCTTGGCTTCCACTGGGTGGAGGCTTGGTGGTAGCACAAGGCCCAAAGGGAGACTCAGCTGTAAGCTGGATGGGTGGGAGGAAGGGTCTGTCACCAGATTCATGCAGTAAGTGCTTGCCTCCACAGGCATGCACTTCCATGCTCTGGTGTCCCAGGTTAGGTGGGAGAAAAAAATAAAATACCTACATCTTCCTGTTGCCAAGTAAGGTGGGAGGCAGCAATGGGGAGCAAAAAGTGATATCAAAAAAAGGTGAGAGGCCATCTGGAGTTTAATGATCACCATACAGTGTAGTTCAACATAAGCATGGCAGCAGAACCAAACCACACAAGGATGAGGGTCCTGGACATCAGGATGGCAGATTTAAAAAAATGGTTGAATGCCTCAGAGATGACCTAATAGGGGAGAATGACCGGGGTAGGGTGGAGGAACAGTGGGCTAAGTTTTTTTGCCATAGAGCTGTTTATGGCTCCCCAAACCCGGCAGGCGGCTCCAGTCCCTCCCTCGGAGGGACTCAGTTTCCAGCCGCACCATTTCCCTGACCTGACACCCCCCTAAATCCCCCATGGCAGGGCCGGGGTGAAGGGGCACTGGCTTTACCCCTACCCATAGAGTGAAATCCAGATATCGGGGGGCCAGTCAGTGTGCTGGTGCGGTCATCATGGAGTCTGTTGGGTCCAATTTTCCTTTTTCTCCTATCCCCCCTCCCTACTGATGTGATGATATCAGTGCATGTCTTCCTGACTTGTACTGCCCTCCAGCCACCATCAGAGGGCAGTCAGTGAGCGGGATGACCAAATTCCCTCCCCCGAGAGAGGAGATCAGTCCTCCAGACACTCGATCCTACCCCCAGTGGCCTGGGCTCATTCCCAAACCTGGGTTGCCTGCGTGGTGTTAGGTGTAGCGACCAGTGCCTCAACCTCCAGTGTCACCAGGCCAGCCACAGTGGGCTAAGTTAAGGGAAGGCATAGTGAAGGCAACAAACCTCTGCGCAAAAGAAGTAAGCAAAAGCAAAAGAAACAAACTCTGTCCAGAGCCTATATGGCTGCAGTTGAGGAATTGGGGTTAAAAATATTGAAAATTACCAAAGTTATGAGCCTGTATTAGCAAAATGTAATATAAGGTCATAAATTTGCTGTTTTGTAGTATTTGTACACCAAATTTTCAACATAGCTTTGTTATGACCCTGCATCATGAAGAAAGGCAGAGCAAATGTTCAAGTCATGCCTGAAAGGGGATTTCATGCAGGGATGGTGAACTCAACTTTGGGATGTGAAAATACATTTTGGACAGGAGTTGAAAAATGACAGCTTTCACATTAATGTGGTGTTGTGAAGAAATGGCTATGTTAAAAATTTAGGGTAAAAATATTGAATATTACCAAACTTACAATCCTGCGTTTGCAAAAATGCAACATAGCCTCATAACTTTTGGTTTTTAAATATTTTTACACCAAATTTAGAATATAGCCTTCTTATGACCCCACCTCCTGAACAATGGCAGAGAACATTTGCAACTCCTGCCCGAAGCTGATTTCGTGCAGGGATTGTGAAATCACCTTTTGGGATGTAAAAAAAACATTTTGGGCAGGATTTGGAAAATGACAGCTATCACATTCATGAGGTGTTGTAAAGATATGGCTATGTTGTAAATTTGGGGTAAAAATATTGAACATTACCAAAGTTACAAGCCTGCATTTGCAAAATTCAACATAGGCTCATAACTTTGTTCTTTTTTAATATTTTTATACCAAATTTATAACATAGCCTTCTTATGACCCCACCTCGTGAACAGTGGCAGAGAAAATGCTCAACTCCTGCCAGAAAGGTGATTACGTGCAGGGGACAGCAAAATCACTTTTCGGGATGTAAAAAAAAAAAAACATTTTGCCCAGGATCTGAAAAATTACAGCTGTCACATTCATGACGTGCTATAAAGATATGGGTATGTTAAATATTTTGGCTAAAAATATTGAAAATTACCAAAGTTATGAGCCTGCATTTGCAAAATTCAATGTAGGCTCATAACTCAGTTGTTTTTTAATATTTGTACACCAAATTTAGAACAAAGCCTTTTTATGACCCCACCTCATGAACAGTGGCTGAGAAAATTTTCAGCTCCTGCCTGAAAGGTGATTTCATGCAAGGATTGCAAATTCACCTCTTGGGACATAAAAAAAAATTTTGGCCAGTATTTGAAAAATGACAACTGTCACATTCATGAGGAGCTATAAAGATATGACTATGTCATAAATTTGGGGTAAAAATATTGAAAATTACCAAAGTTACGAGCTTGCATTTGCAAAATTAAATGTAGGCTCATAACTTTGTTGTTTTTTAATATTTTTTACACCAAATTTTCAACACAGGTATCTTATGACCCCACCTCATGAACAATGGTGAAGAACATTTCAACTCCTGCCCAAAAGATGATTTCATGCAGGACTGCAAAATCACCTTGGGATAGATTAACCTAACATCACTTGCAATGTTCATATGGTGTGTCCCAAAAAGGTATATTGAATATTTGGGGTTAAAATAATGAAAAGTGGCCAAATTATGCTACAAAGTTCAAAACCCCATTCAAATACATTGAAGCACATACCTGATTTCCTCCATTCATAGTCGGGCTTGAAAAGTGGCCAGCGTGTCTGTGGTCCAGAAAGGATTATGGTGTTGGACCTCTGATTGGTAAATAAGGGTTTGGGGTGAGGCCTGAGTGGGAAGGTTGGGTGGGGAGTCTTGGCCAAAAGACATAGATGGATGGTTTCTTTTACAGGTACTAACAATACAAAAGAGTGAGAATTTTGGCATTGGGATTGAACACCCCAGTGCCACTATTATATTCTTGAGGGGTGAGTGGGTGGTGGGTGCTGAGAGGGCAGGTTTGTTGGGGGTATTAAAATCATTATCCAACACTGGGGCATTGGGCACCCCAGTGTCACTCTTATGTTTTGGGAGGGTGCAGGGTGGTGGATGCTGAGAGGGAGGGGTTGGGTGGGATATCAATAATTTAAAATAAAACTAAATAAATAATTATACAGTCATGGCACACTCCTGCCGTGTCCAAGATGGCTACACACCACTGTGTGTGCATGACTACTAGCAAATGCAGAGCGCGGCGGTGACCACTGATTTTTTTTCCATTTAAATTATAGATATTCCCCCACCCAACCTCCTCTTAGCACCCACTACCCCACACCATCCTAGAACATGAGAGTGACACTGGGGTACCCAATCCCCAGTGTCACAATCAGGATGCTCAAGATTTAGGAAAACAAATAGTGCAGTGCTCAGGAGACAAGGAGCGGTGTGCTCCAGAGATGCCAGGGACGTGGAGGGAAGGGTACTCGATGTCCAACAGGTTATTTGTTTGGAAGAAATGCAAGGAATGCAGGAGTCCTTCTCTGTAGCAAGAGGACTGCAGGGCTCTGCCCACTGCAGTCCTAAAAAGAGGCTGGTATGGTTCTCAAAGGATTTGGTTGAAAACGTAAAGGCCAAAAGGGTAGCAGTCAGGAGGTATAATAAGATGCAGAAGGAAGAGGATAGGAAGGTGTATCAGGAAGAGCAGAGAGAAGCAAGAAAAGTGGCGAGGAGTACAAAGGCACAAACTGAGGAAAGAACAGACCATGGGGTAACTAAAGAGGACACAACTGTTTTTAGGTATATAACTGAAAAGAGGAAAATGAGATGAGGGATTGTGAGGATAAGAAGCACAGGGTAACTGTGCAGAATGAGCTCAGGAAAAAGAAGATATCCTGAACAAATACTTTTGTTCAGTCTTCACAGAGGAATGGAAAGGGGAGAGGCCAAGCAAAAGCAGCAGAAACAGTGGGAGGAGTGAAGTAGACACTTGTCCATTTACAGAGAAACAGACCTTCAGGAACTCTACAAATCTGTAAGTGGACAAAGCTGTGGGACAGATGGGGTACAACTAAGGGAACTGAGGGAGCTCAGAAGGACTGGAGCAGAGCAGATGTGGTCCAGCTTCATAAAAGGGGTAGCAGGAGGGTAGCAGCTATAGATTGGTCAGTCTGACATCAGTGGGGGAGTTAATGGAGTTGCTGCTAAAGGAAAGATTGTGGAGTGTCTTGAATCCAGTGGGTTACAGGACCTGAGGCAGCGTGCATTCATGGGGAAGGTCATGTCAGACAAATCTGATAGACTTCTTTGACTAGATGACCAGGGAAATAGATCAGCTTGGGTGGTGGACATGGCCTACTTAGATTTTAGTAAGGCATTCAACACTGTACTACATAGGAGACTCAAAAGGAAACTGGGCAGCTTAAAGGTGGGTCCTAAAGTAGAAACTGGGTAAGAAATTGGTTAATGGGTAGGCGACAGAGGGTGGTGGTACTTGGAGTTCACTTTGGGGAAGGAAAGGTGACCAGTAGGGTGACACAGGGCTCAGTACTGGGACCATTTCTCCTTAGTGTCTTTATAAGTGGCATTGCAGACGAACTGGAAGGGAAGGTATGACTCTTTGCAAATGACAATAAACTCTGCAACAGGGTAGACACTCCGGAAAAGGTGGAAAGAATGTGCAGAGACCTGAGAAAACTCAAAGAGTAGTCAAGGCTACAGCAGCTGGGTTTCAGTGTGAAAATGTGCAAAGTCATGCAGCTAGGGCACAGAAACCCGGAGACAGATTGCAAAATGGGAGAAGAGGTATTGATGGTCTTCAAACAGGAAAGGGACCTGAGGGTAATCATATTTGATGACCTCAAGATGGTGAGACAGTATGACAAGGCAGTGGGTAGGCCCAGTGGGATACTGGGGTGCATAGAGAGGGGTATCACCAGCATTAAGAGGGAGGTGGTGTTGCCACTATATAGATTGCTGGTGAGACCCCATCTGGAGTACTGTGTCTAGTTCTGGAGATCACATCTCAGGAATGATATAGATAGGGTGGATGCTTTACAGAGGAGAGCAACTAAAATGGAGTAAGGGCTGCATCAGAAGCCCTATGAAGAGAGATTTAAGGACATGAATATGTACCCCTAGAAGAGAGAAGGGAGGCATGCTATAGACCTTTATACACTGCATGGGGTTAAATAAGGTACGGTAGGGGAGTATTTTTCAGAATAAAAGATGCACAAAAACAGGGGGATATGCAATGAAGCTAGAAGGAGAACATTTAGGAGAGATGTGAGGAAGTACTTCTTCACTGAAGGAGTGGTGGATGCCTGGAACACTCTTTCAGTGAAGGTGGTGGGGACAAAAACAGTGGTGGACTTCAAGCATGCATGGGATAGGCACAAGGACATTTTAGTTGGGAAGCATGGGGGAGGAGGGAGCTGGAGATGCAATAGGGTTTACGGTGACAGGATCGGATAGGCATGGAAAAATGGCAGACTGGGTGGACCAAGCAGTCCTTATCTGCTGTCAAACTCTATGTTTCTATGTTTCCATTAATATGGGAACATGCAAAATGTACAAATTGATATATGCCAAGATGTTTGATGTTCGGGTTAAAAAATGTTACAAAACTCACAATCTATTGAATTTGTATTAAGTCATATGTCAGGTGAACATTCCTTGTGTCTTTAAGTGAGTTTCTAATCACCTAAACCACTCCCCCGATGAAGCTCAAGAGGAAGGATGTGCTGGGATTTTGGTGTAGTTCACCAGTAGGGAGGCAGCTCTCTCTTTTTTGCACTTGCACTCTGCACATGAAAGCATTTTTTGCACTGAAAAGACACTGAAATTATTGCTGGATGCTGTACAATAGAACTTATTGATATGGACTTGTACTGACACCAGTCAAGTTCTATTAATTTGTGGAAAAGCCTGCATGTGCATATTATACTAAACCAATAAATGAACTGGAACAGCAGTCCACTGCTATGAATGATATGTATACAGCAATGGTTTAAAAAAACTGTGGAGCTTTTTAGCGGCCTCACCAGAGTGCTCCTAACTTCAGCTTTCCATACTGGCAGAGGTGATTGTTGCAAAAACCATTAATGGCTTCAAGCACATCTGGGACAGAGTAAAGGGCTAAAAAGTTATTCAGTGGATTAGCAGTAAGGCAGTGAGCGAGTGGGGGAGGCGAGGGCAAAAACCCCATCTAGACTATAAGTCATGAGGTAGGGTAGGGTAAAACCAGGCAGACTGGATGGATCGATGATTGTTCTCTGCCAGCACTGTCTATGTTTCTATGTTCAGATGCAGTCCTGAGATCACCAACCGCAAGCCAGCCCATAGTCATGGGGTATTGCAGATGCCAGGGCTTTAAGGCTAAAGGAAGAGTGATGCACATGAACAAAAATAAAGATGAAACCAAGGTAAGAAAGATGGCAACCAAGCTAAAGATTATTTATTCATAATATAAAAACTGAATATGGGAAGAGTGAAATAAACAGAGAAGAAACAAACAATTCTACTGACACTGCTGATGTCTGATTTTCTATATTTTTAATGTATGCCAGTTTTTGGGGATGGCAGTACGTGGAACCTCTGTATGCATCAAAACCCACCACCCCAAGTGTAACTGTATATGGGGCTGCTGCTAGATGTTCACAGAGGAGGGCAGTCTTGGAACTCCATGGTTAGGTTACTTCTGGCTCCTCCTTGGGAAACAACTATTCGGCCATTTGACTGCTGCCATCGGGTTAGGGAGATACCTGCCAGTAACTGTCAATGTTGCATGAAATGATAGTCAGCTCTAAAGAGATTCAAATAAATATGGACAGCCAGAACAGCTGCTGTGAAGAATCAAACTGGAGGTTTAAGGTACATTCACGTAACTACATAATGTAAGTAAGAGTTAGGGTCCTCCTCACTGGCCATCCTTGCTGAGATCCCCCAAAACTATAATGCTGGCTCTGTGTTTTTGTTTATTAATATGCCACAAACTTAAAACCTTGCAGCAGAACTTGACCCCACAGTACCGTGGAAATTCAGAGTCCCAGCCACAGAAGTTACTTCTACTATGCCACAGGGATCAGGGGCCTTAGTTACTGCTGTCAGACTGCCTTGCTGTGTGCAAGAAAACCATTTCTGTATGACTACAAGCTCTGTCATGGAGCCCAGAACACTGAAAGTCTTATTGCATAGACTTTTTGTAGCCTTTGTGGGGAGGAACTTGTAAACACTGTCTTCTCAGGGATCAGGTACTGAATGTTAAATGCTGTTGCACTACCTGTTATTCTAATCGCTTTTGATGATTTGCCTAATAATGATGGTACTAGGCTTGATGAGGACATCAAACATTTAGGCCCCAAAGAACGTAACCCCCCTATAGATATAGAGGTTACTAGGCCTCTTAATAATTTTGTATATGTGGACTAAAGGGTTAAATCTGCCTTAGCTTGGCTCTAAAATGTAAGTACTGGTTTCCTGAAAGGATCTGTTGTAGCGACAGCACACCGACCATGTGTTGAGTACACTGTACTCATTGGTTCAGCCCTTTCCTGTTTTTTTTTGGTCCACCCACTCAGGGCATACAAATGGTGTCCCAGTCACGTAAAAAAGGCTAGTATCAGTTTAGGGTTGATGACGCCCAAGAGCTTGAAGTCTGAAGGGTGCAGGTATGTGCAGGGTGCACACTCCAGCTGTGATTGATTAGAGGGGGCTTATGGACCCATGATGGTGGCAGGGTCCTTGTCCAGAGTGGAACTGGTTCTCTCTGGTTGTTTCCAGAGGCTCAGATCCCAGCTGGGATCCTGTATCGGGGAACAAGAGGGCCTACTGGTGTTCTACCCACAAGGAGGGCTGGCTGATGGCTGTCACATCAACATATCCTGCATAGCTGAAATCAACCTGTAGTTTTTCTGTCATCATCCTGGCAATCAGTCAAACAGCAGAAATTGAACTAACCCAAGAACCTGCGGAAGACCAAAAGAAGTAGCACCATGACACTGACCCCCCAGAGAAGGGGTAAGATGCTATGAGTCTGATAAGCCTCATTGCTGTGATCACATTGCTGCTCTGATACTGAGACCCAGAGCAAAGGGGTAAGATGCAGCAAGCCTCCATTCAACCTCATGAATTTGGTGCCTGTAGCCAAGTGCATTTGAACTGGCTAGGAGGGTATACTTTTCACCCTTTTTTTGCTAATGTATGAAAACGTGTATAAAATTACTGGTGCCCTAATGGGAGCAGGCATGTCCCATGACCCAGTCACTGCAGCTGCTAATAACTGTTAATATGTTTTGCTGCTAAGTTTTATACCCATGCTGTTAGGTTCAGGATCTGTACATACTGATGATGATGTTTGGGCCCATGGTGGGGTTGCAGTCAGAGCTCTTGATGTGTAATCCTGTTATCTTTCTAGTGTTGTTCACTGCACTTTGTAAATGAAATCATTGGTTTGTTGCAAGCAAATTACACCTTAAGTGTGGGGCACTTTGTCCAGTGTCAGTGTTGGAAATATTATAAAGGGGAATAGAGTTTAAAGAGACTTGAAGCATGTTAACACCCATTTACTAAACTGATATATTTCAAAGTTGACTTCCTGGGATCCACGTATAAGTTGTGTGAGTTCAGTCCATGTTTTGACCAAAGCAGTGTGGCTCCAGGCAGCCATGCACCAGTGGGCTCTGGCACTGAAGGGATAGAGAATGTAACTGAGAAATGCACACTTACAGACAGAGGAGGCCATGCAGTGAAGACCAAGTGGAGAAGAAGGAGGAGAAGGACAGGGAGTTGGTCTTCCTATGAGGGACATAGTATGGTGTGAGCTAAACAGTTTCACTGGGTTGGCACAGAACATATATAGGTGGCACGCTGGCAGTCTGGCATAGAGGGAGTGCAGCAGCCAGTGTGGGATGTTTGTAAGGGGTGGCTCCTAGTGAGATGTTACCACCCAGATATACCTAGACACGAGAGTTGCCTCTGCCTTCTCTGAGGCATGGTTAAGGTAGGTAAGGGGAGGTGTTGTCCTTGCACTGGATTCAGCTAAAATCAAGAGAAGCTTTGTCCTTGAACAGTAAGAATTAGCAGCTCCAAGGATAGCGCAGGGAGGCAGTATAGCGCAGTGGTTTAAGGCACTGAACTGCAAATCTGGTGACATCCAGCAGACCAGACCTGTGTTTGAATCGCACAGCTTCCACTTGCATACTGTGTGACTCCGAGCAAGTCACTTAACTTCCCTGTGCTCCCAGGTCACTCCTGTAAAAAGCTTTCAGCTTAGTGTGCTACTCCTGGTTAAACAACTAAAAAAAAAAAGGATAACTTCAATATCTGAAAAGGAGCTACTGTATCAGCTCTTATAAAGTTGGTACAGTGTGCCATTCAGGGAATTAAACAGTGCTGTTAAAGTATGTATCACTAGAGCAATACATTTTTTCTAAAACTTGTCAGCTAGCACTTGATTTATAAGGGTGAAGCTTCTGGAATTCCTGTTTTGTGTGACAGGAAATGAAAGAGGTCAGTGTGGCATCCTGAAACGTCTTCATTATCATCATACTGTTCCTGTATCTGGCAAAGGTGACCCCCCCCCACACTTCCTGTTCTCTGTTGATAACAGCATTTAGTCTGATGTTTTCCCTTGTGTACTACCAACCAAGCAAGGAAAATACAGAATCTCTTACGCAAAGAAAATACCATTTCAGTTTAGACATCGTTAATATGCAAGCTGTAGGTGAGCTGTGCTGTAACTGGAAGAGCACTGGGGCAGGTAAGCAGCAGATGCTCACCTAAAATATCCCTTATGGTGTGTGACTGAATGTGATACTGGGATATCTTCAGCTTTCTCCTTCTAATCATATACTGTCTTATGATGTTTCTTAAACTGGTTTCATTGTGAACTATCCAGATTTTGTGAACTATTGCTTACAATTCACCAACTACAGAGTAATGATGCCTTACAATGTTAATTAGGAGAGACAGATGTTACCATTACCCATGTCTGTCCAAGGCTGTTAAACAATTTCCCATTTCACAGAAGTTACGTACATCCCTAAACTCCCTCAAATCAAAGGTGCATACACACTTGTTAGGACAAGTAAAAGCTGCATTTGCCTCTCCTAATTTTGCAATAATATGACTTCCTGCATTTTCCTCTGTGCTATATGTTCTTAGTACCCCCTGCTGATATGTGCTAAATTTTGATTACAGACTTGCTATTGATTTGAAAAATAGTGTAGAACTGTTCAACGTAATCATTTTTTTTCAAAACGTATAGTTTCATGTGACACAAAATACAATCATCTAATTAATCACACATGGCGGCATAAAAAACATCAGACGTCTAAGATATTCGAGACTGAACTCACTCATTACATGCATGATTCACTCACAAACAAGGATGTTTGGCACACAAGCGAGTTATTCAAATAATTTTTAAAAACTGTAACTGAATTCTCATGTCTCAGTTTTCGTGGTAGATTGTTCCTTAATTTAGCCACATTATACTATTATTTTATGAGGAGTGTACAACATTTATTACTTTCTTGAATTTTTCTAGCCCATTTATCCCTATCATACTGTACCGCTCTCAAAATAGCCTTTTCTGGCAGTAAGCCAAGTGGGTACAATCAGGAGGGGATGGAGGCGAGAGATAAAAGTACACAGTTCTGATTACTGAGGAAGACAGCCCCCCCCCCAATCTAGTGTAGGTGTGCTCTTGATGCAACAGGACATCATACTCATTCCCAACATCAGTGTCAAGACAGTGACTGGAGTTGTATAAATGCAGACAGTAGGCACTCGAGTGCTGCTGTGATCAATAGTGTCACAAGCCACTGCAAAACAACACCTAGCATTTATCCTTTCACCAGATTGTGAGCTCTGTTGAATGGCTAGAGAGGGAGTTGTGAGCCATAAACTGTCAGGCCTGACTGGGGCACAAATCTTTGTTTTGAGAGTTGTTATAATAAAGATTTCAACCACAGAAGAAAAGCTTGTTAACACCAGTGAACTGTGACACAGTTTGGATTTCTGCATTCTAGTAAGAAATTATATCAGATATTCTGGAAATTGCTGAAGAGATTGAGGTGTGAAGAAAGCTGGTCTCACACATATTTTTGGTGTATAGAAGCAGTAGAAATAGTGAGATCTTCATCAAAGATGAAGAATCTCCATAGAGCCATAACATAGAGCCATAACATATTGGACTGCAAATCATCATTGTGAAGACACTGCAGGAAACTTATGACAGTGAACCACCCATGTTGAAGTGTATCCATGCACATGATGGTACACAGCGTTACCTGTATAACATGTGTGGGCTCCATCCACTTCTGTTCTTTCTCTCCCACCATTCAAAGTGAACATTATGTCCGTTGGTGTGTTTTTCTTCCACGTCTGCAGCAATGAAGTTTGCTTCATTCTGGTAAGTACTCCTTCAGGATCAACAACTGCATAGTGTATGTTGTCATAAAGTAAGGAGCTTTTTCATACCTGTCATTGCAGTAACCCAGGGGAAGACACACACAAGCTCTGTGTTTGTTGTATGGGCCTCCCCTCATTTGCAAACAGTGTGGTTTTCAATGCGTTTAACCAAGAGACCTGGAGAAGCAGACAAAAGGCTTTGAAGCATTTTATTATTATTTTAGCAAAAAAGGACAAGAACAGCACAGTCCTTTGCAAATCATTGAAACCCCCCTTCAGTACTGAAATTGCTGATGAAAACAAACTCTGGTCAGAGCTAAAATGCTGCTATGCATAAGCCTGAAGTTCCTGAAGTGCATTGTGCTTGCAAGCTGGTAACCTGGGTTTGGAACTGGACTCTTGGAGCAAGGAGTAGGTGGCCAAGGTTGGTTAGTGCTTCCAGCAGGATCCAGCCTTGACAGGGAGGACACTTGGCTCTGCTACAGCAGTGATCCCTCTGAACTGGCCAGGGATCCTGATACCTTGTGGGGGATGGGGCACATGTGGGTTAAGTGACAGATGTCAAAGCACTGCCCTGACGTCAAGTGGAGGAATGGATCAGAGCAAATCAAGAATATAACACCTGGCCACCACCTGAATGATGGCCCTAGTACTTCCTGGGCTCCACACCATGAAGTCTGCCACCGGTCAGGATAGTTGATGTTGGGGACATCATTACTCGAAGAATGGCTATGAAGGAAGAAAAAGCCATGTAGAAAAAAAGACTTTAACAGAGTAAGTTTTTCTGTGAGTCTTTCCATGGGATGGTCTGTCAAATGTGCAGAAATATCTGATCTTCACTGAGGATGTCTCTTTCATTTGGCCATACCTTTGGAACTGTAAGCTGCCAGCATCAGGACCACTCAGAAACATTTACTAGCTGGGGGCCACCTATTATGGTGTACAACATTGATCCCTATATAATTTGGGCAGTCCCATAACTCCTCAGTTCTTTCTTCTGCCGTCAAATGCTCATTGGATCATGCACAGAAGGAATGCCGTTGTTTACCTGACTTTTATTTTAATAATTTAACAATTGCCATTGCTGTTTTATGCCACTGTTGAAAGAACCTTGATTTATATTTTGTATCTGCAGCAAGAAAATCTACAAAGGATGAAACATTACTGTGTGCTAGATCTGTTTTAATGCATATGGACACTGTGACACTGACTACAGGGGCTATTATTAGTGTGTAAACACTGTTTGTTAACAGCAAGTCAATGTAAACCTTTGTGGGGGTGCAGCACTCCTGTATAAGATATTCAGGCACCAGGAAGTAAAGCTCTGTAGTTTGTGGGATTCATACCATGAACTACAAACTTTGGTACATAGCCTGATTTTGTATCTTTGGGGAACTGGTTGATACCCATTTGGGTACCTACCTTGGACAAGGCGAAATAGCCTATTTTATTTCAATTTTAAGTGATTTTGAGATCTGTGACATCGGGGAGCCATTCTGGGTTACGTGACACAATATAAACTCATGCTCAGTGAGTGGTGTGAGCTTAAGAGGGTGCGCATCATTGCACATGGAGACACACGCCGAGATAAGTGCATAGTCATGTGTCAGGTGTGTCTGGAGGATCTGGAGAGTAGGAGAGAAACCTAATTACTGTAGTAACTATTCAGAATCATAGTAAATGTGAAAACTGAATAAGTTTTACAAATGGCTGACAAAGTTAATGTTACAGCTACAGTATGTTAGCAAAGTTATGCCAGGAAGGTTTAATAACCCGGTGTTCAAAATGTGAAATATTTGCAGAGGCATCAGCTGCAGTATGGGGAATACAGTAGAAGAATGTAACAAATGCATATTAAATGAAACAAACATATGTAAATTAAATATAGCGCAGAATGATATTCAAAACATGAAGGATGTTTTAGAACTTGAGCAACTTAACACTTTTAAGCCAGCTGAGCCCAGTGAAAGTCAAACTACAGAATTAAATGTTGCAAATAAAAAACGAGCAAGGGGCACTGACCACCAAGCAACTACATCACAAGCTGGTCACACCAATAATAACAAAAGGAGCAGAGATTCCTCTCCAGATAACAATGACTGGTACACAATCCCTCTAAGCCAAAAAAATAAACAGAGAGGAAGAGCGATGGCACACTCTGAGACAGAATTGCAAAATAGATATTTGCCTTTAACAGACATTACCCCTGAACAATCCAATGCAAATATAACAGCAGTAGAACATAAGGAGACAATTGTGTTAGGAGATTCAATAATCAGAAACTGTGATAGAATTATACGTAATCCAGATACACACAATTGTATGATGTCATGTTTCTCGGGGGCTAAAATTGTAGACATACATAAAATACTACCTAAAATACTGGATAATGCAAGTCAGAATCCTATGATCACCTTTCATGGCAGCACTAATTATGTGAGTCACTCACATGAGAAAGATACGTGTGATGATATACATGAATTAGCTTGCGAAGCCAAGGAAAGGGGAGCTGTGGTTTTCATATCAGGCATATTAGCTGTACCTAAAGCCCACAAAGAGAAAAACAAAACCATTCAGCGTGCTAATGCAAGACTTAGAAATAACTGCACTAAAGAAGGAATAAACTACATCGATAAATGGCACACTTTTAATAATCATAATGAATTATTCAGCAAAGATGGCCTACATCTTAATAAAGCAGGATCACACATCCTGGGAAATATAACAAAAACTAAAATGGAAAAGCTTCACTTAAACTGTGTAAGGGGTGAGGGGGGCAGTAAAATAATCAAGTCCTCTAACCAGTATTAACACTACAGGCAATACAGCTCCAGATGTTCAAAATAATTTAAAAACAAATACCCCAAAAACTACTCAAAAAGATAATAAACATATAAAAATACTACTAAATGCAAGAAGTTTAAAAAACAAAATAGATTAATTGAATTATTTCATGAGCAAAGAAAACATTGACATTTGTGGAATTATAGAAACTTGGTGTAAAAGAGATAACTGGATTGAAAATATAACTGGCTATGACCTACTTCATAAAGAAAGAACAGAAAAAAAGAGAAGGTGGAGAAGCCCTTTATGTATCAAAATCTCTGGAAGCTTATGAAATGGACCATAAGGAATTAATCAACTCAGATCTGGAACAGACATGGATCACACTACATACAAAACAAAAAAACTTAACTATAGGACTCTGCTGTAGATCTCCCAATTTAAACATACAAGATACCAATAGGTTTTTAGATATTATCAATAAAATAAACATACAAGGCAATTTAATTCACATTTCGGGTCTGCGTAGCACAGTATGGTCTGCATGCCCATTGGCCATACTGTACGCTGTCAGTCAGCGGGTGGCCGGGTGGCTTGTGGGTGGGGAGCTGCCACCTGCCACTGACTTGGGGGGAGCGGGGAGGTGGGTCTGAGTGGGTGCCTGGGAAGGGGGGGTACCGCTGGCTCACGAGGGAATTTAATTACACCTAAAGCCCGTGATCAGGCTGGGGATCAGGTCCACTGGACCACCAGGGAAATATTTTATTCATTTGCCTGTGATCGTGCTGGGGATCAGGTCCACTGGACCACCAGGGTAATATTTTATTCATTTGCCTGTGACTGGGCTGGGGATCGGGTCCACTGGACCACCAGGGAAGTTAACATTAACTAAAGCCCGTGATCAGGCATTGGGGCACGTTGCCTGCCGAGGGGTAGGGGGCGTCGGTCCCCGACGGCTGCAGCCTGGAAGGGCGCCAGGCACAAGTCACTGGTGATCGGCACACAGCATGCAAATGGGGCCATAATGACATATAAATGGCCCCATTTGTGACTTGCATACATAATGGCCTCATTTGCATGCTCACATCTGAATATCGCTCTTGCTACACCTAGCGCAACCGCACTTGCGCTGGTGCAGCCCCTGGCTCCTCACCTGCCACTTGCACTGGTGCAATGCCACTGCACTGTGCACAGTGTGGGCACCCCCAGTGCCATATTCGATGGTGCTGGGCCATGGCGCAGTGCCATTGAATATCACCCAGCCCATGCCCTAGCGCATCCCAGTTGCGCTGTGCCCAGGCTTGCACCCCTGCCTGGAGCAGTCTGAATACAGTATCCCACCCAAAGACTTTAACATTCAAGATGTGCACCAACATATTGTTCAAGAAATACCTGAAAATGAAGTTCTTTCTAAGCTAAAAGCATTAGACGCATCCAAATCGCAGGGACCAGATAATATGCACCTTAAATTCCTTTCCGAATTAGCTAACTTATTGGCAGGTCCACTTACTCATTTATACAATCTTTCTCTAAAACAAGGTCAAGTCACAGATGAATGGAGAAAAGCTAATGTGACCCCTCTTTTCAAAAAGGGAAACAAAAGTGACTTAACAAACTACCGTCCAATAAGCATTACTTCTATAACTGGGAAAATCATGGAAAAATTAATTAAAGAACGCATAGACAAACATATAAATGAACATGGACAAATAAATATTACCCAACATGGCTTTGTTCCAAACAGATCTTGTACAACTAATCTTCTAGACTTTTTTGAGCTGGTCAGTCAGGCTCTGGACCTAGGATTACCAGTAAATATCTTATACTTAGACTACTCTAAAGCCTTCGATTCTGTCCCCCATTATGAATTAATTAATACATTAGAAAATTTACAATTTGACAGTAACATTATTTCTTGGGTAAATTCATGGCTGCAAAACAGACAACAAAGAGTCTGTATCAGAGGATACTTGTCGAATTGGAGAAGTGTCACCAGTTGTGTTCCTCAGGGTTCGATCCTGGGACCCCACCTTGTTCAATATACATATTTCTAGTATGCAAACCAATCAAAATTTGTAGATCTGTAAGTACGCAGACGATACCAAAATAGGTGCAATTGTCAATAATTCTGATGCAGCAAAATCATTTCAAGCTGTAATCAATGTATTAGAGAGCTGGGCCAAACAACATGAATTACAGTTTAATGAGAATAAATGTAAAAATATGCATCTTGCATATAACAACTTACATTTTATTTCTTTATTTATTTATCCCCCACTGACTGGCCCCCTTCCACCGGCATCCCCATCACCACCACCGGGCGACATGCCAGTCATCACCTCTCACCAATTGAGGCAACAGCTGGTCCGGTGCAGCGGGGAGACCAGCTTCATCCCACCAGTTGGCTTCTTTTTCTCCTCTGGTTTTGTCCCACCCCCAAGCATGGAGCCAAGGCGTGCAATGACACCAATGGCCAAGCCGCACATGCTTCCATTACGCGGCACATCAGGCATCTTGCTCAGCTCTGCCCCCCTTGTGTGGGTCCATTGCACCAGCCCCCAGCCACCACTAGGGGCCAGTCAAGCAGCGTACTCCATCCCAACCCCTCCCTGGGTTAGGAGAGCTGTCCTCTGGATGCTTGATCCTGTCCCTACCCGTCCGACCCCCGGCTACCCGCTCGCACTTGCGAACACGGGACGCCGGTGGCAGGAGGTAAGGCATCGCTGCCTCAACTCTCCATGCCACTGGGCCAGCAACAACTTACATTTTACTTATACCATTAACAATACTATAATTACATTGACTGATAACGAAAAAGACCTAGGTGTCACAATCACTAATTCGCTAAAATGTAATCAACACACTAAAGAAACTGTGATAAGTGCTAACAAAATTGTGGGTAGTATTCAGAGAAATATTAAATGTAGAAGTCAAGAAGTACTTATACCGCTCTATTCCACTCTCATCAGACCAGTTCTAGAATATGGCTCACCTGTTAGTTCACCCCAAGACATATCCACTAGTAAACTCCTGGAAAGAGTACAAACAAGGGTCATAAAAAAAGTACACCAAATAAAGGATTTACCATATAATGAAAGGTTAAAAGAAACTGGTTTACATTACTTAACATACAGGAGACTTAGGGGTGACCTCTGCTATGTCTTCAAAGCCTTTAATAATAATATCATTTGGGCTTCATCAGGACTTGTACGAAAAGATAATAAAATCTCGAGATTTAATAATTACCAACTGAAAGGGGAATTCCATAAAACAACAAAAAGAGGTCTTTAGTTTAACGAAAGAGTTATTGGTATTTGGAATAACTTACCAGGTTGGCTAGTTAGTAGTCCAAGCATGGAATCTTTAAAAAAAATCTCTAGACGTATAAATGGGGCTCGAAAAAACTACAAGCTTCCACTGAAAAGTGGGAAGTCACATTAATGGCTAACTAGCTAAGTGACTTGCATCCCTTCTATGACCCTATGATGGTCATTCTGTCTGCGTTTGCTGTTGGAAGGGCCTGTGAAATCTGCTAGGGATTCAGCCAGGCAAGAAGGAGACACCATTGGAAGGCTCTAGGGACCTTCATTGCTAAAAAGGCTATGGATGCCACCAAGAAGGCCATGGGCTTGTATTTGGCATCTCCTTCCAGGTCAATGACTGCTATGGCCCGGAAGAAAAGATCTCACTGACATTTGATGGTGCTGTCATTGAAGTCCCACAACAAGGCAAGGCAAGGCAAATTTTATTTTTCCAAGCACCCAATTCCGGAGGTTCTGGGCACTGTACACATCAACACAACTATCCAGTCAAACAATAATAATTTCAGCAATAAATTAAACAGACCATATGATTAAATAAGTAAGGCCTAAGCTAAAACAGTAGCTAGATGGGGCCGTCCCAAAGACAGGATCTAATATACCGTGTCTTGGAAGGCTTGATTGAACAAGTGGGTCTTGAGGTGGGCCTTGAATACCTCAGCCGAAGGGGCCTCCCGCACAGATGGTGGAAGTGAATTCCACAGGATGGGGCCAGTGACACTGAGTGCTCTATTGCTGGCAGTTTTCAACCTTATCCTGGGAATCGCAAGGAGGCCCCTAGAGGAGGAGCGGAGGGAGCGGACCGAGGCATCGAGTGAGAGAAGGTCAGACAAGTATCCAGGGCCCAGCCAATGTAGGGCCTTAATGGTGAGCAAGCCCACCTTGAAGAGGATCCTTCACCTGACTGGCAGCCAGTGCTGTTCACACAGCACCGGGGTGACATGGCAGTATTTCGACTGCCCGTCAACAACCTGGCAGCCACATTCTGCACTAACTGCATCCTGCAGAGGGTAGCTCTGGAGACCCAGAGGTAGAGTGCATTACAGTAGTTGAGCCTTGATGTCAAGAAGGCGTGCACCAAGGTGGGGAGGTCCAGGGGCAGAACTAGGGTTTTGATCCTGGTGATATTCCTAAGATGATAGAAGCTGGTCCAGACAACTGATGACACTTGAGCTTCAAATGTCAATCTACTGTCAAAGGTTACATCAAGATCATACACCCTAAAGAAGGCCCTCAATGGCACAGATCCCAGGAACAAACCTGATTCTGCACCTGAGGCCATTCTATCATGCCCTCTGTTTGACTCCACAACCAGTACCTCCGTCTTATTGGGGTTCAGACACAACCAGCTGGAGGCCATCCAGTCATTGATCTTGGCAAGATATTCATTTAGCACTCAAAGTTCTCATTGTCTAGCCATTAGCACAAGCATAACGATAAGATGCTTGCATTGCAGGTGAGGTCTAGATCTCTACTCCACCAGGAAGGCACAGTAAGTCTTCATCATCGTTCACTCCAACAGTGTTGACTGCTAAAGCCCACCCAGCCATCAATGTGACACCAAGGTCAGGACCTGGCTCTGGCTCTTCCACTCCCCCAGGCAGTTCACAGCCTCCATCATCAGGTGCTAACCCATCGACGACAATCACTCTGACCCCTTTACTGGGTGTCTTTGACTCTCAAGCTGTGATGGCCACAGTGTCAGACCTTTTTTGGTGCTTAATGCCGAGCCTTCTGCTGAGGATAATGGTGATTCCATTGATGGGGCCCTCCTCTGTTGGCCCCACTGTCATTAACAGAGAGCTCATAAAGCACACTTGTGATTCCTCCTTCATAGCTGCTGTCTTCGATGCTGGCTCCTCTGGATCATCCTGTTATCTTACCCAGTGAAGACAAACAGGAATATAACCCTGACCTCCTGAATATAGAGGAGGACTCTGGTGTGGAGGAAGGGAACACAGAATTCTCTGTTGTGTATACTCCTAGGTTTCCACCTAAGGCTGCCTGTTTCTGGGCCCTGCTGAAATAAATGCAGGGTGTCATGGAGTTTGCTGCTGAGAAGAAAGACTCCACAAGGTGCAACCTACAGTATTTGAATTATTGAAGGTTCCCACTACCCCTTCTGTTGTGATAGCTCCTGTTTATCCTGCATTAGAGGATGCTACTATTGTTGCATGGTACAGGCCCAGAACCTTGCCTGCAGTTCCTCAAAAGGCTGATAAACTGTACTTTGCACCTTCCTCTAAACTCAAAGATCTACTGTTATGGTAAGTAACTGATCTTTTTCTATTCTGGTCAATATAGCCAGAAAGTACGTCAATAAAAAGGAGTTAAAGGGAAGGTCCCTTCAGCCTGTTTTTCTGTTTACCTGTTTATCTGTTGTCAGGCATGAACAATGCTTGCCTCTGTTGCACCCTCCTAATGTCATCAGGATTTAAATGTAAATGAAGTTACTTAAAGGAGTACTACAGTCAAAATCTGCAAAAACATATGCTGTGCAGTGTTTTTATTTGTGTACGTAGTCCTGGTATATCCTTCCCTTTGTGTGCTATTGGGACATTTTTCTAAATTTGCCTACTTCAGTAGTCGTATTGCCTCTGAGGAGCTCCATGTTGGCATGGCTTATTGCTCTTCTTTTTCCTACAGTTCCTCCTGTCTCACATGACAGTGACGAGTGACGAGTCTGGGCCCACTTCAGTGAGGGAAATTACTGTAGCAGTAATCTGCAGATAGAAGTCTGATGTTCTAGCCTTAATTAAACTCTAATTCAATATTTTTGTTTTCTGTGTGTGTCTAGGTCTATCCAGCAGGAGTAAATGTCTTGCTTTTTAAAGCTTTTTATTTAGTCAAAGTACACGCAGCCACAAAAAGCACACAGACCACCTCCAGGTCATCAATGCTATAATTAGTGAAGACTCTAGCTGTTTTCTTGCAGAATAACCCGCTCAATTAGCCCTCAAGTGTTTGCTAAACTGTTAATGTACTGTAGAATATGGAATGTTCACTGTTCTTTATTTTTTGCTACAGTAGCGTGTCTGACCCAAAGCGCGAAATATAAAGAACAGTGAACTATAATTATGCCATTTATTGAATAACTCAATATGACCAGCTACCTTGTTAGATTGCCATTCAATGCAGCACTGAATCTCCCCCCAATTGCCATGATTATTTGCAGTGTCCAGTAAGCTTTTTTTTTTTTTTACAAGTATTCTGTATTCTGTACTGTGGACCTCAATTAGACAAAAACTTTAAAACTTTTAAATAAACTTTATAAGAAAACGAAGACCTACTTTTTCTGAGCTACTTCTTGCATGCTGGCTGGCATAATTCTGGTGTGCAGGCTGGCTGTTGTGTGGCATGCATGCATGCCTTGCTTAAGTACATAAGAAACCCTCAGAAACCCAAAAAAACTTTTACTTTGCTTACTTTATTCCTCTACTGTTTTAGTTCAGAAGCCACAATAACCCATCTATGGCTGAACCCCCACTCCCAAAAATAGGTTGCTATGCAAGTTGCTAAGCTAATGTTTGTGACCACGTGGTGTGAGGCTACGTATGGCTGCTACAATGCCATATAAGTGTAATTCTTTATTTTTAATAAGCAAAAAGACAGTAATGCATGAGTAATAAAAATTAAAAGAGAGAACAAAAAATGGAAAAAGACATTGACTGATGAGAGGTTGCCCTGTCGATTCTTCACTGGTCGACGGTCAGTATTACATCTCCAGTCTTATCTAGGTACTTGTAATGAAAAAGCAGGTGTTAACCGATGGCAATATGAATGTAAAGCACTAAATGTAAAACAAAATGAAATACTGTACCACTAAATAGTGAGTTCCAGCTGCCCATTGAGGCATTCCCTATGTGCTTGGGTACTACCAGCCTCTTAAAACCCCTTCAGACAATCCTCTGTCTTGGTGACAACCTTGTTAAAATGCTGTCACCAACCATTGCACATGCAGAGTTCTTCCGTTGGACATTCTCAGGTCCACATTTACAGCACTTGCCAAGACACCACTCAAAAGCAGCTCTGATATTAAACCTGAGTACCAGGTTGTAAACTTTCATCTCGTCTTTGAACTGTTTGTTCACCGTAATGTCAAGAAGCTGGAGAAGGTATGTGTAGCTCAGGGGACAAAGACAGGGATAATTCCAGACTCTTTGAATTTTAACATGACATCCTCTGTAGAGCGAGCTCGAAACAGGTCCAGAATTAGAAGTGTTTTCTACTCCTCAGGCAAGTAATTTCTTTGCTTAATAAAAGGAATGTAGGGCTTTAACACACCATTAACATAAGTAATCATTATTTCTTCATTTGTCCAGTAGTTTGTGCTGTGTTACTTGCCAGTCAGATGGGAAACTGTAGGCAGAATGGCAGGATGGTGTTTTTCCCTGGTAGATGACCTGGGGGGGGGAGCGTGTTGCCAGCGAGAGTGCAACCCAGGACAAGGGAGACTTGCCTTTTGTCTCCCAGCCCAGTGACTTCAACTTGGTTGGAACCCATCTTGGCCCTTGCCCATTGGGAACATGACACTAAATTAACATCAGTCTCTTCAGTGTTAATCACGAGCTCAGCAGGAATCAACTTATCTGATGCTGTTTTTATTCTGTCCAGAAATACAGATTTTAGCTTGTCAAAGTCACTTAGGGTCTTTCTGCTTGCCTTGGCACCCTTCTTACAAAAATATCCCATATGATTCAAAAATGTCCAACCCCACTGCTTACTAAACACTAGAGGGCCACTTGACTGGACCAGTTGCTGTGGATTGCTGCACTTCTCTATTCCCTTTGCCATGGCAACAACTCAGGTGTTAACAACTGCCGCTTCAGAATGGAGGCTCCTTATTACTTTTTTTTAACTCTGCCTCAGTATCAGTAAGAAGCAAGTTTGGCCTACCTTGGGGCTTAGCGGGGAGTTCAGGTGCTAGGCTGGCAGGGCCTGGAACAACCTTAAGCTAACATATGTAGTCAGCCTTAAACTTTTGAATGGTACTCTCATTTATTTCACGATCATACTTTGCAGTAAAAAATTTAACTGCATTCATAACATTATTCTCTGCAGTGTACTGTCCAGCTTCAAAATGTTGTTCAGCAGTATAAACACAAGAAGTGGACTGGTGTTTCTTTTCGGCGGGAGACTGACATCTGAGTTCACTGACAACACTTTCAGCTACTCGTTAGGGCACAGCTGCTGTTACAGACAGTTTGTCGGTTATCATCTCTGCCACTGAAGAAAAAGGATATTTGTGTGCCTTAGCACAGTCAAGTCACTTTGAAAGAAACATTACAGTGCAGCAAAAAGGGATTAACACAGCACAGAGGGTTAGCAGATCCAAAAAGCAGAGGTGATGAAGTGGAATTTGTAGTCTGCAGGCTGAGGGGTTACAGCTGATCAGTTGATCACAGCTGATTACAGTGAATTGCAATACCTGTGTGCATTACCAACACTACCATATTATCCCCTACTACTGTGAATGTGCAGCAACATTTCCAGTATCAAAAGATATGGTTTTTCACTGGCCCAGTGGTGCTGAGGGTTGAGGCACTGGATGCCACACCTCATGCTGCGCCGGCGACCCGGGTTCGGGAACGGACTCTGCCCACCAGGGGCTGGCAGGGGAAGGGAAAGATTGAGCATCCTGTGACTGCTTTCTTTCCTTCAGGGTGGGCGACGGACATGTGCTGCACTACAGTCACACCTGGTGGAGGTTAGGTGCTCCACAGATACTGGCATACATAGGGAGGAGCACGACGGATGTCTGCACTTACATGCATCAACGTCATTGCGTGACCGACTCCTCAGTGGGGAGAAAAATGGCAGAAAAATTGGTGGGGCGACCTCGGCAGCTGATGTCCAGCCCTGCACCCCTGAAGTCATGTGGCATCTTCGCCAGCTCTGTGCCGCACCTCCCCATGGGGGGAATCCTGCCATTGGCCGGATGAGTGCAATGGGGTGTATGGATTCGCATGCCTGACCGACTACAGGGGTGCGGGTGCTGCTGGTCAGGAGTCGAAGGGGAACACTCTGACCAGGCAGAGGAAAAAATGTGATATAAAAAAAAAAATATATGGTTATTTAACGGCAATCAACTGATATACCCGCCATGTGAAAATATGTTTATTGCGATCGTGGTCCAGACGGAGTAGCGTGAAATATACTGTACAGATTAACTGTCTATTCTACAGTAGCTTTCAGTACTCACTAGATAAGGAAAGTTACTTAAAATCACAGCTGTGCTGCTGTATAGTTGACTCTAAACTAGTACTTGCTGAATCTGTGTTCGTGGATGTATTACTGTCTCAAGGGACAGAAAGCACTGTAGGACAAAGAAGAGACATACAAAATGCTAAAATGGAGATCTCTAGGGACCATAAAACTAACAGGCAAATTTCGAAAAGAATTCTAAAAGCAAACAAATGGTAGGACTCACCAAGACTGCACACACAAATCAAAATACTCTGTACAAGATATGTTTCTGCAGATTTTGACTGTGGTACTTCTTTAAATCTGGTGTAAAAACCTGTTTGACTCCATTGCAAAGGTCGTGACCTGACTCATGTAAAGCATCCTGGAATTTTATGATGCTTTAGAACTAAAGCCCGTAGTAGTTCTACTGTATCAGTCAGTACTGTTCATGTCCTCCACAGTACCTGTTGAGCTGACCATCAAACTGTTCTAGGTACGATAAGTCCCCTGCTATTTTCTGTAGTTTAAAGTGTATCTGAGTTGGAAAAAGAATGCTTTTAGAGAAGGTTTGTGTTTGTAAACTTTTAGTTATGTTTTGTTGAATAGTTTTGGTGTTGCAAATTCTTGGTTTGCAGACTGAGTATGCAGTCTGTTTGTTCTCAGTGTTTTTTTTTTCCTGTGCTGGCTCAGGCCAAGAAGGTTAATGGCTAGCACAAAACAAAAACACAGGGACTGCAGAAGACATCAACAGCACTGTCAGATACAATAAACTGCAGACTTAAACTCTAAGCATCATCAAATCCCATGATGCCCTGCATGAATTAGGTCACAACCTTTGCAATGGAGTCAAGCAGGTTTTCACACCAGACTTAAGTAATTTCATTTACGTTTAAATCCTAAAGAAATTAGGAGTGCAAGAGAGGAAATCATTATTCATGCCAACAAACTACAAAGATATACAGAAAATGCTAAGGAGACCTTCCCTTTAAACAACATTCTGGTCAAACACAGAGAAATGGTGGGGTATAGTGAATGAGGTATATGTAGAAACACAGAATGTGATGGCAGATAAGGGCCTCTGAGCCCATCCAGTCTGCCCATTTTTTTTAACTTTCATGTTTTTGCTGCAGACCTTACTTGATCTATGGTGCAGTATTCTCTCCCCTCCCTTCTTTATCCCCTATGATTCCCTTGTGGCTGTCCAAGGCATTTTTGAACCCCACCACTGTTTTCACCTCTACTACCTCCACTTGAAGGACGTTACAGGTGTTCATCACCCTTACTGTGAAGAAGTACTTCCTCAAATTCCTCCTGAATTTACCCCTTCCAGCTTCATAGCATGCTCTCTTGTTCTAGAGCACCTTTTGCTCAGAAAAATATCCCACTCCTGTACCTTATTTACCCCTGTGAGGTATTTAAATGTTTCTGTCATATCCCCACTCTTCCTCCTCTCCTCCAGGGTGTACATGTTTAGCTACTTTAGTCTTTCCTCATAGGGCTTTTGAAGCAAACCCTGCCCCATTTTGGTAGCCTTCCTCTGGAATGCCTTCACTCTGTTTCCTTCCTGAGATGTAGTCTCCAGAATTGGACACAGTACTCAAGGTGGGGTCTTACCAGCAATCTATATAGGGGTTGCACCACCTACCTCCTCCTGCTGGTGATACCTCTTCCTATGCACCCCAGCATCCCACTAGCCCTTCTGACTGCCTTGTCACACTGCCTGGCCACATTTAGGTCATCCAGTATGATTACCCCTAGGTCTCATTCCTGCTTGGTCTTTGTCAGTATCCCTCTGCCCATTTTGTACTCTGCTCCTGGGTTTCTATGGCCCAGGTGCATTATTTTTCACTTTTTTGCATTAAACCCAGCTGCCCTACCATTGGCCACTCTTCCAGTCTTTTTAGATCCTTACGCATCCTTTCCACACATACTCCGAAGTGTCCACTCTGTTGCAGATCTTGGTATCATCCGCAAAGAGGCAGACCTTCCCTTCCAGTTCCTCTGTTATGTCACTTATAAAGTAATTGGCGTGGACTGTCCCAGCACTGATCCCCAAGGTACCCCACTGGTCACTTTCCCTTCCTCAGAGTGCAGTCCGTTTACCACTACCTTCTAGGTCCTATCCACTAACCAGTTTCCTACCCAGGTTACCACCTTACTACCCACTCTCAAGTTACCCAACTTGCTTGCCAGTCTCCTGTGTGAAACAATGTCAGAAGCCTTGCTGAAAGCCAGGTAGGCCATGTCCATCACTCCCCTCTGATCCAACTCCTTGCTCACCCAGCCAAAGAAATCTATCAGATTTGATTGGCATGACCTTCCCTCTGTAAAGCCATGCTGCCTTGGGTTCTGTAATCCATTAGATGCAAGATATTCCACAACCCTTTCCTTAAATAGTGTTTCCACTAACTTAGCCGCCACTGGTGTCAGGCTGACAGGCCTATAATTGTCCGCTTCTTCCTTGCTACCACTTTTATGAAGTGGGACTACATCTGCCCTTCTCCAGTCCTCTGGGACCACTTCGGTCTCCAGTGATTTGTTAAAAAAGTGTCTCAGAGAAGCAGCTAGTACCTCCCTGAGCTCCCTCAGCACCTTTCGATGTACCCCATCTGGCCCCTTATCTTTGTCTGCCTTAAGGTTAGTATGTGCTTTCCAGACTTGCTCCACAGAAAATGGACTAGTGTTCATTTCCCTCCCATCAAAGCTCCTGATGCCTTTTTGTGGTCCGTTACCTTCCCCTTCTACTGTGAACCCTGAGTGGAAGTATTTGCTCGAGATGTTTGCTTCTTCATGATCCCCCTCTGAACAGTTACGCTCCTCCCTCTTTAACTGCACAATCTCTCCCTTTGTCTTCATTTTTGCACTAACATACCTAAAAAATGTCTTGACCCCTTTTGATACTCCCTGAGGTATTCTTTCTTCAGTTTGTGCCTTTGCACACCTTATTGCTTTGCCTGCCTCTCTCTGTTTTCCCTAATACACATCCCCCGCCTCCTCTCTCTGGGTCTCATACCTTCTGAATGCTACTCTTTTAGCTTTTACCTTTTCTGCTGCCTCTTTTTGAGAATTATAGTGGTCTCCTCTTTCTTTTACCTTTGCTTACTTGCTAGACAGAGAGGCTAGTTGCCTTCAATATGCTTTCTTTTAGTTTGGCCCGCTCCCCCCCCCCCCGGGCATCTCCTCCTGCCAGGTCATTACTGAGGCATTCACTCATCTTAGTAAAATCAGTTCTTCTGAAGTCCAGGACTCTCACCATTGTGTGGTTGGATTCTGCAACTGTTCTTATGTTGAGCTACACTATATGATGATCACTGGTCCTCAGATGGTTTCCCACCTTCATGTCTGCAATACTGTCCCTGTTAGTAAGCACCAGGTCCAGTATTGCCCCATCATGAGTAGGTTCACTGACTAGTTGCCTGAGGAACACCCTTACAGAGGGTCCAGGATGTCTCTGCTTCTAGCTGAAGCTATAGCAGGGAAGCTCCAATCTACATCTGGCAGATTGAAGTCCCTCACCAGCAACACCTCCCCCTTTTCTGCCATTTTGCCAATTGCTTCTAATATTACCATGTCTAAGTCCTCCCACTGTACCGGAGGCCTGTAGATCACACCTGTCACATATTAGATGAAGAAGAAGCACTCCCACACTGTAAGATTGCAGAAGCGTGTTCTTGCTAATAAATGGATGCATTGAGTGGTACTTCCTTGGTGACCTCCTGGTGCAGCAGCACTCCCTAATGCATTTACTCAGGTCTGCCAGTGAACAACTACTTTTTTTAATGCCAGCCTCTGGGTTAAAGTCCATTAGATTGGACCTTTTTTTGTGACAGCCACGATACTGTGGTATGCTTAGCAGTGCAGGGTTACAGCAGCCACCACACTGAGATAATTCCCAAACCTGCTGAAACTGCTTCCATTTGCTAAGACTTTTTGAAATGTTCCAGACTGCGGAATTCAGGAGTTGCAGTTGTATTTCTTTGTCCCTGCTGCTGGGATTTTACTAAGACAACTCCACTTTGTTGGTTATTTATTCCTGTTGCCAATTCTGCCACTTCAGTAGGCCCTGGTTGAGCCCAACCGGGCACATAGTGTGCAATTCTGGTCTCCTCATTGAGGCTGTGAAGGGGGGCAACGTTGCACCACCAAAATGGGTATGGGGGACAAAAGCTATGAAGAGAGGATGGAGGCAGTTGATGTGTTCACCTTGGAGAAAAGGAGGCCAAGAGGGGCATGATCTTAGCCTTGTGCATAAACGAGAGTATTGATAAGATTGAACATTGAGATGTTCGATCTGGAGTGTTCCTGCAGGATTGAGCTGGGATAGACTAAAACCTTAATCTGGGCTTTGGTGGCAGGGATGAGAAGAAGAAATTAGGACATAATAAACCTCTTCACCATATGTCACTGCATTGCAGTGGGATGCTGACAGCCAAAATGTGGAGAAATTATAATGCTTTTAGTGGTGTGCAATAACAATTTAATTTTGGTTTAGCTGTAATAAGTATACATTTCCAGAGAACGGGCCTTACGTAAGCGTATCCAGTTGCAAGAAACACCTTATGTAAGGCATGCAACAGCATGAATAATAAAATATTGATACTCTGGTCCTGACTTGGCCATCTTTGGCATGCTGGGCTCTCCCTGCCAGTGGGCTGCCCTCCCCTTGTCATGTGGATTGTGGAGAGTACAAACTTGAATTAGTAAATGGAAGATGGGGAAAGATTTTCACATTTACTGTGTTTTTGATAAATACAATATGTTGTGGGGGGTCCCTGGTGGACCAAAACTGGTACCCTCTTTCTATGTGGAAAAGGAAACAGTGAGAAGGCGGTAGGCACCCTACATTACAGGTTGAGGATGAATTATGGCTGAATATATAGCTGTACTCCCTGAAGATTTCAAATGGTAATATGTCTAACAGTGACATGCAAAGTCTAGGAAAATGTGTGTGTGGCTGGCATACAAAAGTTGTACACCTCATGAAATCTGAAGATACAAGCTCAGAACACTGTGGTAACAAGATACGTACACAAAATGTATTTTTTATTTGGGACGACAGAGTGAGAGGAATGTTTCATTTTTAAAGTGTGAATTTGCAATGTAAGACAGTACTTCTTTGTGTGGACACTGAAGTATTTTTCTATGCATGACGTAGAAATTCTAAATGGATAAACAGGATAATTCCTTTCTAATGTAGAACATGGTCAGAGGATGGAGACCTAAGATTATAGGCATGGCCAGAGAGTGGCAATCTCAGGCTGTAGGCATGGCCAGATGTTGGAGAAAGGTTGTACTCATGGTGAGAGGATAGAGAGCTAAGGTGGTACTTCTCACAACATTGTCCCTTCCCCTTCCTCTGGGTCACACTTGAAAATGAGCCTTGGTGACTTCCAGTGATGTCACTGGCTTAATGGCTGCCTAATCATGGAGCTCTCCCTCCATCCACACCACAAACTTGCTCCACACAGCATAATCTACATTAATACAGTGGAAAATGAACTTACCGAACAGTGGAGGCACCCCTACGAAAAGATCCTGATCTAAACAAGCTAAATCAAGGAAAGATCAGCAAGGATTGAGCCCGGCAAGCTCGGCGACCAGCAGCAGAGACTCTCCATCCAGTATGGTGGACAGAGACATGGAGGCTGAGCTGGAAATGCTATCCCGCTCTCAATTTGAGACCCTCTTATCCGAGATCAAGCAATTTAGATTGGAGACCAAACAAGAACTTGGCAGGTTGCACTCCGATCTCACTATCCTAGAAAAAAGAGTGAACATCACAGAGGAAAGAATTTTGACTGTCGAGGAGGATTCAACACACCTCTACTAAGTGGTTGATTTCCATGTGCAGCAACAGGAGTACACAGCAGCAAAGTGTTTGGATTTAGACGCACGCTCCAGAAGGGAGGGTTTACGGATCTACTGCTTGCCTGAAGAAGCTGAGGTAGGGGACATGCCGGATTTCCTAACAGACCTGCTGAGACATGTACTGGATCTCCCACAAGCCTTCATCTTCAAAACTGAAAGAGCACACTGGGCTCTGGTGCCTAAGTCAACCATGGAGAATGCTAGACCTAGATCTGCGGTGGCTAAATTCTTTAGCTTCAGGGACAAGGAGCTCCTTCTGCACACTGCCCAGTGGCAAAAGAAAGTGGAATATAATGGAGCCCAATTGTTTTTTGATCAGGAATATCCCCCTACTATACAACAACAGGGGCTAGCATACGCCCCCCTTCTGCGCACACTGAGGGCCCTGGGGGTGAAATTCCAGACACCTTATCCATCCCATATGTGGGTCCACTGGAGCACAGGCACGGAGCTCTACAGCTCAATGGAGGCGGTCAAGGCCTTTGATAGATAAGGCCACACTATGGCAGGCAATGGGAGCCGAGACGATCGGGCCCCCAATCCACAGTCTACCTGGCAACCAGCAGCACAACATAACTCCAGGAAGGCGGAGGAACATTCAGCCACAACAACCCTACAAGATATCAAGGCCATGCTGCAGAAGCTAACCCACACAGCACCTGTTACTTAGCTTTTGTAAAATAGGTGTCTGAAAGGAAGGAAGGAAGGCACTCCCCGGGATGGAGGGTAAGAGTTGTAGGTGATTGTTTCTGGACAGCATAGATTACTCCACCACCCTTCCCTCACCCCACCCGTCCCAAGTGCATAATTTCCTTTATAGCAGGGGCTCTGACATCACTTCCTCAAAACTGCTAACAAACACACACCTGTTCATATCCTTAAAGACACAGCACACTGAATAGGGGGTGGAGACACTCACAAGCTTGCACACTCTAAAATAAGAACAAAAACCAAAAAAAAGCATCTGTAACTGGAAGGAACACAGACATGTGGGGTGTGGTGCAATGCACTGGCTGTGGAGCAGCAGTCTTCTGGGAGACATTCTGGAAACTGCGTTGCTGCTCTATTTGCAGGCACCTCTCTGGTCTGAGGGAGGAGGTTGTTTGTCTCCATGCTGACCTGGCAAGGATTCAGGAAAACTACTCCCCCACCCAGAGACCACCCAGGCCACCACCATTACCTCAGAGGTTGCCAAGAAAGAGGAGTGGTTGGACCACAGTGGGCTCAGAGGGTGGTGGAACAGAGGTGCATCCCTCCAGTTGTGCCTCTCCACAATTCATTCGCCACTCTGGTGAAACATGGTTCCTCTATGGAGGCACCTGCAGTGGAGACCAAGGATGATGCTGGGAACCTCCGCAATGGAGACCCACAGGAGGGTGGCTCAGGACCCCACAGGGGAAGGAAACAACTCCTGGTGGGGGACTTAATTGTTAGGGGGGTAGAACTGGGGAGGGAGGGAAAGGGAGGGGAAAGGGAGGGAAAGGAGGTAAGGTGCCTGCCTGGCACCAAAGCTTGGAGGGACAGGAAATGAATCATCAGGATCCTGGGAGCAATGGCAAGGGAGATGGATCTGGATTTCATTATCCACCTAGGAACGAATGACCTGGCTGAGAATAGGGTTAGAGCAGTGCAACAGGAGTTTGTGGAGTTGGGGAGGGGCCTTAGACAAGTAGCACACACTGTAACTTTCTCGGAAGTGCCACCTGTCTATGGCATGGATGAGGCTAGGGCACTCCGCAGCATGGGATTCAATGACTGTTTGAAAAGCTGGTGCAGAGCTCATGGATTTGGCTTCATTGGGAACTGGGGCTCCACCTGGAAGGATGCAGGACTATACAGGTGTGATGGTCTGCATCTATCCTGGAGGGGAACCAGGATCCTAGGTGATAGGTTTAAATGCTTCAGTGGCAAGCATTTAAACTAGCCAATGGAGGCACTGAAGAGGAAAGGAAACCTAGCCCCAAAAAATCAGGGGTAATTAGTGAGGTAAACACCAAAATAGAGCAGTCAATAGGGAGGGCAGGGGTAAATGGAAAAAAGACAAAGGCAGTAGGGACAGGGATGGGGCAAAAAGAAATAAAGCCATAAAAAATGGAGGGTAATGAGTACCAATGCCCGTAGTCTAGGTAAAAAGCTCCCTAAAATGATGGCCTTGATGGAAGAGGGATGCCTGGATATTGTGGCAGTCACAGAAACATGGTACACAGAGAACCATGACTGGGATGTCAACATACCAGGTACACAATCTACAGGAGGGACAGGGAGGGAAGAAGAGGAGGAGGAGTAGCTCTCTATGTAAGGAAGGGATCACAGCAACAGAACTAAAGGGTAAACAGGGAGGGGAGAGGAGGCACTGTGGGTCACCCTGGAGACTGAGAATGGCTCCACAATCTGCACAGGGTTGTATACAGACCCCGTCTCGGGGAGAAATAGACAAGGAAATGATAGAAGGCATCCTTGGGATGGCAAAGAAAGGGAGATATTGCCGATGGGGACCTGAATATGCCAGATGTTGACTGGAACACCTTTGCTGCAGCCACATCCAAGAGCAGGGCCATTCGATGCCCTACAGAGGGGCATGCCTCAGACAACTAGTTTGGAACCCACTCGGGAGAAAGCAATCTTAGACCTGGTACTCTCAAATGGGGTGGAGAGAGGATCTCTGATCTTGAAGTGGGTAGCCATCTGGGAACAAGTGACCACCAAACAGTGTGGTTCACAATAAACTTAGCTGTAGAGTCAAGCCACACAAAAGTGAAGGTACTGGACTTCAGGAGGGCTGATTTTGTCAAAATGGGAGAGTGCCTCAGAAAAGCACTAGCAAACAGGCAAGAAGGTGGGGTGGAGCAACAATGGGAAAACATCAAAACCGCCATCACAGAGGCAACTAGTCTTTGTGTGAAGCAAATAAATCAAAATGAAAGAAAAAAACACTATGGCTCTCAAAAGAAGTGGCGGGGAAGGTAAGGGAAAAAAAGATAGCATTCAGGAAGTATAAGGAAACACAGAAGGAGCAGGACAGAGACTGTACCAGTTAAAGCAGAAGGAATCAGGTAAGGCAGTCAGAATAACAAAGGCCCAAACCGAGGAAAAGATAGCCAACTCGGTTAAGAAGGGGGATAAAACCTTTTATAGGTACATTAGGGAGCAAAGAAAGACTAAGGCAGGGATACTGAGGCTGAACAAAGAGGAAGATGGTTGGGCAGAGAGCGACAGTGAAAAAGCAGGGATACTGAAAGAATACTTCTGCTCAGTATTCACAATGGAAAAGCAGGGGGAAATACCTAATCTGGTCAATAGAAGCACTCTGGATAGGGGGTTGATATTAGTCTTTTCACAGAAGAAAGCGTTCTGAAAGAACTCTTAAAACTGAAGGCGGATAAAGCAATGGGGCATGATGGGATTTACCCCAGACTTTTAAAAGAACTAAGTGAAGAACTAGTAACACCACTGACTACCCTTTTTAATAAATCATGGGAGGATGGGGTGGTACCTGAGGACTGGAGGAGGGCGGATGTGATTCCCCTTCACAAAAGTGGGAGCAAGACAGAGGCAGGAAACTACAGACCTGTCAGTTTGACCTCAGTGGTAGGGAAAATGATGGAATCACTTCTGAAGGAAAGAATTATTGAGTACCTAGAGACCAGTGGGCACAGGACCCAAGGCAGCATGGATTCACAGTGGAAGGTCATGCGAGACAAGTCTAATTGATTTCTTTGACTGGGTGACCAAAGCAGTAGACCAGGGAGGGGCTGTGGACATGGCCTAACTAGACTTTAGCAAGGCATTTGACACAGTCCTGCACAAAAGATTAATAAACAAATTAGCCAGCCTGGGAGTGGGTCCTAGGGTGGTAGCCTGGGTAAAACACTGGTTGGACAACAGGACACAGCGGGTAATAGTAAATGGAGTCCACAGTGAAGAAAGGAGGGTTACTAGTGGGGGCAGGGTTCAGTACTAGGGCCGGTCCTTTTTAATGCTTTATAAGTGACATTGCAGAGGACTGGAAGAAAGTATGTCTCTTTGCAGATGACACAAAGATCTGCAACAGGGTTGATACACAAGGTGGGGTGGAAAGGATGAAAAGGATAATTGGCAAGGTTGGAGGAATGGTCACATTTATGGCAGCTTAGATTCAATGCAAAGAAGTGCAAAGTAATGCACCTGGGAACCAAAAACCCAGGGGAGGAGTACACAATGGAGGTGAGATACTGACAACAACAAAAATGGAAAGGGACCTGGGGGTAGTCATAGCAGATGACCTAAAGGTGGGCCAGCAATGTGAGAAGGCAGTAAGGAGGGCTGGGGAGATACTGGAATGCATAGGGAGAGGCATCACCAGTAGAAAACGGGAAGTTGTTGGCCCTCTGTATAGACAGTTGGAAAGACCACATCTGGAGTACTGTGTATAGTTCTGGAGACCCCATCTCTGCAAAGACATAGACAGAGTGGAGGCTGTCCAGAGGAGGGCAACCAAAATGATGCAGGGTCTGCATCAGAAGACATATGAAGAAAGACTAAAGGAACTAAAGAAACATAGAAACATAGAAACATAGAAGTTGATGGCAGATAAGGACCACAAGGCCCATCCAGTCTGCCCATTTCTTTTTCTACCTTATAAATGTGCCATTGGCCTTTGCTCTGTCAGTGACCTATCTATTCATAGTCATTTGTATTGCTCCCTTATCCTATCCCATGCCTGTTTGAAGCCCTGCACTGTATTCATAGCCACCACTTCTTGTGGTAAGCCATTCCATGCATCTACCACCCTTTCTGTGAAAAAGAATTTCCTCACATTCCCCTTAATCGGCCTCCCTCTAATCTCATGCTGTGTCCTCTTGTCCTGCTATTTTCTTATATTTAAACATGTTAGACTCTTTCACCTTGTTTATGCCCTTAAGGTATTTGAATACCTCGATCATATCACCTCTCCCTCCTTTGCTCAAGGGTATTATATCGAGCTCCATTAATCTGTCCTCATATGTCTTCTGATGCAGTCCCTGCACCATTTAGTTGCCCTTCTCTGGACTGCCTCAATTTGGTTAATGTCCTTGTGAAGGTGTGGCCTCCAATACTGCATAGTACTCCAGATGAGGGCCTAACCAATGTCTTGTACAGAGGATTATTACCTCCCTCTTACGACTTGTGATCCCCTACTAATACACTAACACCCCCTAGCCTTACCTACTGCTTTAGAGGTCTGCTTGGATGATTTTAGGTCATCAGTGATGATGATGCCCAAGTCTCTTTCTTTCTTTGTGACTGCTAGCAACTCCTCCCAGCCTATAAGTGGCTTCAGGGTTTCTCTTCCCATGTGCATGATTTTGCACTTCTTTGCATTAAATCCCAGTTGCCACTCTTCTGACCATTCTGCTAGTTTATCCAGATCTCTTCTCATTCTGCCCACCCCATCTGGATCATCTACTCTGTTGCAGATCTTGGTGTCATCTGCAAACAGACAAGCCTTACCCTCTAGTCCATCTGCGAGGTCACTAATGAAGATGTTGAATAGGACTGGCCCAGGACTGATCCCTGAGGTACCCCACTTGTGACTTGCATCTCTTCTGACTGTATACCATTTACCACCACTCTCTGTTTTCTGCCAGTCAACCAGTTTGCTACCCAGTTGACCAACTTCTGACCACCCGAGCCTACCTAGCTTATTTATCAATCTTCTATGTGGAACAGTGTCAAAAGCTTTGCTGAAGTCAAGGTAGGCGACATCAACTGCTCCCCTTGGTCCACCACTCTGGTTACCCAGTCAAAGAAATCTATGAGATTAGTTTGACAGGACCTTCCTTTAGTAAACCCATGCTGTCTTGGATCCTGTGCCCTATGGATTCCAGGTGTTGCACTATCCTTTCCTTAAGGGTGCCTCCATAATCTTGCCCACTACTGAGGTAAGACTGACGGTCTGTAGTTCCCCGCCTCCTCCTGCTACCACTCTTGTGGGCGGGATCACATAAACCCTTCTCCAGTCTTCTGGGACCTCTCCTGTGCTCAGAGACTCACTAAACAATTCTGCTAATGGCTCTGCTAGTTCCTCCCTTAGCTCCTTAAGTACCCTGGGATGTATGCCATCAGGTCCCATTGCCTTATCCACCTGATTATGTAAGCTCTTGTAGGACCCTTTCTTTTTGAAGGGAGTAGTGCTCACCTCCCTCCCCTGTGTCCATGATGCTGAGCTGTGGGCCCTGCCCTACCTTCTCTTCAGTAAATACTGAGCAAAGTATCTATTTAGGATAGATGCCTTTACAGGGTCCTCCTCCTCACATGCTCCCTTTTCTCCATTAAGCTTAGCAATACCCCCTCTGGACTTTCTCCTTTCACTAATGTATCTATAAAGTCTTGTCACCTTCTTTACTGTTCATGCTAGTGTTTCCTCAGTTTGGGACTTTGCCTGCCTTACTGCCTTACCTGCTTCCCTTAGGGCAGTTTGGTATGCCTCCCTATCTTCATCCCGCTGTGTTCCCTTATATTTCCTGAAGGCCAGCCTTTTGGCTCTGACCTTTTCTGCTACTGTATTTGAGAACCAAAGTGGTTTCCTTCTTCTTTTGCACTTCCTTTTCTGTCTAACACAATGGGATGTTGCTTCAAGTATTGCATCCTTAATGCTTGCCCACTTAGCCTCAAGGAAAGGGGGGGGGGCATGATAGAAACTTTCAAGTACCTCAAGGGAATCAACAAAGTCCAAGAGGGTAGCATATTTCAGAAAAAGAGATGTGCAAAAGCAAGGGGGCACAATTTGAAGACAGAGGGTAGGCAGCTCATAGCTTATGTGAGGAAGTATTTCTTCACAGAGAGGGTTGTGGATACATGGAACAGCCTTCCTGAGGAGGTCATAAGGTCAAAAACAGTGGGGGAATTCAAGAATGCATGGGACAGACATAAGGCAATTCTTGGGGGGGATAGGAGGAAGTAGGCTGTTGGTTAACTAGGATCTGCAGCTTATCCGTTAGGTAGGGAAATGGGCAGACTAGGTGGGCCAAGCAGTCCTTATCTGCCGTCAAAGTCTATGTTTCTAAGTTTCACACTACGCACAGTGAAGAACGAGCAGCACTGGGAGAAGGGGACACTTGAGAAGGCCAACGAATAAGTGAGTAAATCATTTACCTTTTCACTTTTGCTGCTTTTACTCTCGAGGGAGGCTTCCCTCTGCCCGTGCTGTGGGAGCGTTATGAGAGACTTAAACCCCAATGGACCTCATTGTCATGAGATTAGCAGAGGAGGATAAACTGCTGCAACTACAAACTCCTTCTCTAGTTATCGATGCAACTAGTTTTCAGAGGGACTGGATAAATGGTCAGTCTGTATCTTTCGCTCAGACCTTATCTGGATTATGATAAATGGCTGTAACTTATTTTTCTTTCTCCCTCTGCATGTTAACTGGACACATCTAATTACAAGCTTGAACTTCTTTAAGGGGGTTGCTGATCTGTCCTTCTGTCCTACTAACAAGCACAAGATTTTAATAAGGTCTAAAAATGTTTATAAATAACAGCTTTACTTTCTGAATAAGCATTTAAAGGGGACTCACATCACAGTTTCTGTAATGCGGGGACCACAATTTAAGTTGTACAAGGATGGTGTGTGTGTGTGTGTGTGTGTGGGTGGTGGTACTTGACATCACATCTCTTGATTCTGTTTTCTTGGTGGCTATTTTTACTATGGGTTGAGCTATTATCCCAGGTGTCACATTGCAGTGGGAAGAGGGGGCCATCCTCCTTGGTTTTGAGGGCAGGAAGGCAGATCTTTGTTTCGCCCCTTTAGCATGGGCTCCCCATGAGGAAAAGATGATGATTGCAGAACACAACAACTGGCCAGGACCTGGCTTTTTTAGGGTCTGGGAGGAACGAGCCAGTCCAAAGGCCCTTCCTCCTCCCCCCGAAGTGGAATGGAACACCCTTAAGTTTCCTTTGGCTCATAGGGAATACCACAGATTGTTCCCCTACCTTGGAGGTCAAGATGCAAATATTTTTACTCTGGGGGTGAGGTCATACTTTTACAGACCTCCTCTACGGGGTACTAGATTGTTATCTGTTATCTGTTTGATGTTAAATTGTTTTTTTGTTTGTATGTTCAGTGCCACTACAACTCTTTTAAATCTGTTGTGCTACAACGGTTGGTATCTGGTGAAGGGTAACATGAGCAAAAAGGCATGCCTGGTGGATAGAGAGAACCTGGGTGGGGATGACGTGCATGTTAACAGACAGACCAGTAGGTAAAACAGAGGCATTAGGAGACATAATTGGTGTCCATTCCGAAACCCCAATTTAAATCCAAATGGATGACAGACAGAATATTACAATTGTATTCCATAATGTTAATGGCCTGAATAATCCTATTAAGAGGTACAGAGTTCTATCTGCCCTTAGGAAGCAGAGACCCTCTTTCATTCTTTTGCAAGAGACCCATCTCAGCAAAGCAGAACACCTAAAATTAGGGAAATTCGGCTACACCCAGGTGCTGGCCTCTTCACATGGCAGGGGGAAGAGGAGGGGCACTGCAATACTGGTTCCCCGTGGCTCTCAGTTTCACTTGTCTGCCACCTACACAGATCCTGTGGGCCAATTGGTGATTCTGACAGGCTATCTGGAGGGCTACACGATCATGCTAGCTTCTGTTTATATTCCACCAGGCCACGGTGTCCCTCTTCCTACTCCAAAAAATAACTGAATACCAATCCAGGACATTGATAGTGGGGAGGGACCTTAATCAGGTATTGGAACAGTTAGACACCTCTAATCCCAGACCATTAAGGAGAACAGCAGTGAATAAGGCAATTAGTTAATATTTTAGAGAGGCATTCTAGGTAGTTGCTTGGAGGATGTTGCATCCAGGGAGGAGAGAGTTCACTCACTTTTCCCCTCCTCATGGCTCATATGTCCATATTGATTATTTCTTGTTCTCCAAGGAGCACCAACACCAAACCAGGGATTGCGGTCATGTTCCTCGGTCCTCTCTGACCATTCACAGCTAACAATGAAGTTGAGTTGGAGGTCGGAGAGGGGTCAAACACTCTGGAAATTCAATAACTACCTGTTAAACTTAACAGAGTTTATGGACATGATTAAGTCCAGAATAACACAGATACTACAAAAGAATGACTGTTCCGAGATCTCCAGGGTGACCCTGTGGGATACTTTGAAGACGGTATTAAGCGGGACATTATTAAATATGCAGCTCATTATAAAAAATAGCAAGGTATTCAAATGGAGACACTCCAGCAGCAGCTCCATGAGCTTCAAACACAGCATGCGAATGGGGAGCGGGCAGTATATCCTCTGCTGCAGGCTACTAAACAACAAATCCAAAAACTTATAGATATCAAAACAGAACAGGCTGTCCAATGCCTCCATCAGAGGTATTATGAAAGCTGTCCAAGGGCAACCTGACTGCTAGCCCATAGGCTAATGCAACAAACCTCTCAGTCCACCATCACCCAGATCAGCAACCCTGCGAATGGGTGGGTGGTGGGAACCCCTAAACAAATTTTGAGAATCTTCAGGGAGTTTCATCAGAACTTATATACCCCAGAACAGGCACAAACGAAATCCCAGATTGAGGCATATTTGGCCAAACTAAAATTACCAAGGCTCACTCAGGAGCTTAGGAAAACTATAGACAATCCCATTACCCCTGCTAAAATAGAAATAGCAATCCGGAACCTGAAAACCAATAAAGAACCCGGCCCCAATGGTTATACGTCGGAATTTTTTAAATCCTTTAAAGATGAGATTGATGGTCCCCTGCTGGCAGTATGCAAGGCAGCACAATCAAGGGAAATAATTCCTGGCGCATGGAATTATGCTGTTATTTCCAGCATACCAAAGCTGAAAGTAGGGATACCACCCAATGTATGGCGTACCGACCTATATTGGTACTTAATATCGATGACAAGCTCTACGCTACAATACTGGCTAAGTGCTTAGAATCAGCTCTCCCCAGATTAATCGTCTTTGACCAGATGGGATTCATCCCAGGAAGACAAACCCAAGACAATATTAAAAGACCTTACACCGCCTCCACCATGCTGTCATGGTCGTCCCCTTCCTGCTCTTAAGCTTGGATGCGGAGAAGGCCTTCGACTGAGTAGCATGGTCCTTCCTGGGCTCAACACTCAGTAGCTTTGGATTCTCAGAATCCTTCATCAAAACAATCAGCACTAACTATACTAGACCCAAGGCCTATGTTAAAATAAATGGTGGAGTTTCTGCCTGATCTCCTTGTCGCGAGGCACGAGGCAGGGATGCCCTCTGTCCCCTCCTTTTGCCTATACCTTGAGCCCTTGGCTCAGGCTCTGACGACAAGAGGGAGGTGAGGGGCTTGTCAGTAGTGGGGGGACGAGAAGCTTGCCCATGTATGGATGATCTCGATATATCTTAGGGATCCAGAGCAATCCTTGAGTCCTTTATGGAGATGCCTGATGGAATTTGGCTTCCTGGCAAACTATAAAATAAACACAACTAAAACAGAAGTTTTACAATTGCATTATATCCTCTCATACAATATAAAGAAAACCTTCCCCTTTAAATGGAATTTAAAACATCTAGAATACCTTGGGGTCCACCTAGGCTTAGACAGTACTCAGAAGTTCTCCCTTAATTTCATCCCAATTCTGGAGAAATTAAAAATGGACTTGGAGCGATGGGCATTGATCCCCATCCCCCTTGTGCAGAGAGTGGAGTCAGTTAGAATGGTGCTGCTTCCCAGATTTTTATACTTATCACAGTCTATCCCTATGCATATTCCAGAAACCTACTACAATGGCTTGAACAGCAGAATAACACACTAACTCTGGGGTCCCAGAGGCCAAGGGTGAGGCTTTCAGTTCTCCAGATCCCTAAATGAGAGGGAGGGTTGTCACTCCCATATCTAAAACTATATCATCAAGCAGCCTAACTAAGAATGGCCTTTTACTGGCTAAACAAAGGTTACATAACAAAGTGGAAAACTCTGGAGGTTAGGGAAGAGGACCTTATAAACTTAAATGAAATCCTCCTACCAAAAAGGGATGCTTACTCCCTCTTAGGGGAAAGAAACCCATACACGGATCCTACAATACAGGCCTGGTATGGGATTCTGGATGATAGGGGTTCTGGGGGATGATGCCCTCTCCTTACCTCAGTACCATATTTAGACTCATTCATACTGGCCAAATGGGATATAGGGTTTCAGAAATGGGAGGGGAAAGGCCTACACTTGATAACACTTTTTAAACAGGAATGAAATTCAGGCCTTTCAGGACCTAGTGGACAGATATGGGATCCTGTGGCAGGACAGGTTTAGATATTTTCAAATCAGAGACTACATTTGAACACTCCTACCTAACCTCCAGGGAGCTAACCCCCCCTCCCCCCACAGCTTGCTGTCCTGTTGAGGACAGCAGTGGAGGGAAAAGCACCCCCGGAACATATGATCTCATACCTATACAAGGCCCTTCTCTCATGGAAGAGGCACACACCCCAGACAATTAGAAGGGCCTGGGCATGTTATCTGGAAATACATATCCTGGATGGGACTTGGACTAGACCCCTGGTGAGGATACATTGGGGACTATCTAAGGTGAGCCAGATGGAGTTTCCCCAGGAAACTCTTTGTTAGATATTTTAGAACCCCAGCAGTTCAGGCAAAATTTCAGGAGGGTAGATCTCCAGCTTGTTGGCGGGATTGTGGGCACGTACCGGCAGCCTTGGCACACATAATGTGGGAATGCCTTGCCTCATCTCCTTTTTTCAGGAATTGTAACAGGCCCTCCATTCTATCATAGGACCCAATCTTCTTCCAACCCCACACTTTATTTTTTTGGATTTACTGAGGGAACATAGAGATCCCCATACAGGTAAACTGCTTAAAATTACCATCTTAGTAGCCCAGAAAGCAATTATCAAAAATTGGCTTTCTAAACAAAGAAACACATTACATCATTGGCATGAAATTATTTATTTATTTATTTATTTAACTTTCGGATTAACACCTATGAGCCATTGGCTCTTTTACATAGGTTTCACGTTGAGAGATAAGAACACACAATTATTAAATACAGATAGCATTGGGCAAAACCAGTACAAAAAAGCAAACACAGGCAAGTACAGTGCAGGTATACAGCGAGGTAATTATGAACAGCACTAGTGGGATATTTGGTAAAGCCTCAAAAAATGCGTGTGCAAGGCAAGCAGTACATGTAAAAACAGAGAAGGAATATGAGCTACGGTAATCAATTCCAAGTGGTTATCTACCCAATGGAAGTAGTGGAGTCAGGGTAACTTAACGAGCGAGTATCTAGGAAGAGAGAGGAGGGGGTGCAAGAGTGCACACCGAGGGGTAGAGGTCAGGGAGGAGGAGAGATATTAGTATGGGGCCGGTGCAGCCAGAGGCCTTGTCTATAAGAGAAGGGAGATTAGAGAGCAAGAGAGGGCAGTTTGGCTAGTGGGTGGAGGAAAGTTGGTCCAAGTAAAATATAGGGAGTGAGGGGGGTTAGGTGAAACAATCGCAGGAGGCAAGGGCAACAAGGTGTTTACGGAGCCTCTGTTTAAAAGAGCCAATGGTGGGGGAGTTTACCAATTAAAGAATGGAGGCTCTCACAGCAATCCTTAATAAGAGACAACCGCAGTTTGAATTACTATGGAGGAGATGGGTATTATATATTGGCACAGAGAGACCTGATTTTGTTCCTTAGACTGCAGTTAGGGGGAGGGGAGAGCTTTGCTCTGTACGCCTCCCGCCTGAATTGCATGCAACAAGGGGATGCCTCATAGCATATAGTATGAACTGGTCTTAAATCAATCAATCAATCAATCACTTTATTTAACCAGGCATAAACACCATTGAGCAAGCTCATTTTCAAGGTGATCCTGGGCATTAATACAATACAGTACACTTCATAAGATTACAACTACGGTGGACAACGGTGCAAAAAAAAAAAAAAAAAAAAAAAGAAAAACATTGTCAAGGTGCCGGTCAATACGGGACTCTACATACCGGTCAACATAATTAACATGCAAAGGTACATAATGAAAAGCTTTACTGAAATGAGAAGAGACACCAATCCCATATAGTCTCCGCTAAGTAAGAGCTCATACTTAAAAAATAAGGAGGTATTAAGAAATAGGGTAGAAATTGGGGTGAAAGAGTAGGCAGCTAAAAGGGAGGCCAGAATAGATAAAAGGTAGAGAATAAGCAGGGCCATCTTGGATTAAGGGAACTAGGCTTGTAGGTCCTAGGTTTCTGCTGTTAGGAATGTGGGATGGATGAGATACTTAGGCGTAGGATTTGAGAGTGGCACCCGGGGCTTAGGGGTCATCAGCGTCTGAAACAGTTGCATGATTCCTTCAGATAATCCATTAATAGAGCTTTGATTCCGCTTAACAAGCTCTCCTACTATATACTATAAACTACAAATTAGAGATGTTTATTTGCTATGTATTGTCAATGTATCTGTCTATTATTGTTCCTCACCATCTAATCCCTGCTCCCTGAACTGATTAGTAGGTATCTTCACCTGTATGAACTACCCTAACCAATTTTTCTTGTACCTCACCTAAGTTGTAAAGCAAATCAGTTGTATTAAGTGGCACAATCTGTTTTGTCTTGTTTATATTTGCATTGCTGTAATGAAAACCCTTCAAAAAAAAGAAAGTTATAAAAAAAAAAGAAAATTAGCTTTGGCTCAATGTGATTTTCCTGGCTACCAGTTTTCAAATTAAATAAATTATGGCTCTAGGATATAGATCTAAGGTGTTACTCATGGTGAGAGGATGGAAATATACAGCTGTACTCATTGTGAGAGGGTGGAGATATACAGTTGTACTCATGGTGAGAGGATGGAGCACTAAAGTGGTACTTCTCACATCATTCTCCCTTCCCTTTCCTCTGGGTCACACTTGAAAATGAGCCTTGGCTCAGTGTGACTTTCCTGGCTACCAATTTTCAAATTAAATAAATAAATTATGGTTCTAGGATGTAGATCTAAGGGTTTTACTCATGGTGAGAGGGTGGAAATATACGGCTGTACTCACAGGGAGAGGGTGGAGATATACGGTTGTACTCATGGTGAGAGGGTGGAGATATAAGGCTGTGCTCATAGTGGGATGGTGGTGATATACGGCTGTACTCATGATGAGAGGGTGGACATATATGGCTGTACTCACGTTGAGAGGGTGGCAATATCTGGCTGTACTCATGGTGAAAGGGTAGAAATATACATCTCTACTGATGGTAAGAGGGTGGAGATATCAGGCTGTACTCATGGTGAAAGGGTGAAGATATAAGGCTGTACTCATAGTGAGAGGGTAGAGCTAACAGGCTGTACTCATGGTGAGACGGTGGAGATATAAGGCTGTATTCATGGCCAGAGAATGGAGATATAGCTGGCCCTTCAACACAGTAGCAGGGCTGCTGCTTGCAGCAATGATGGCAACTTGTTTTCAGGAACAAGCCTAGGCTGCTAGATGGCCAGTGGAGGGGAGGAGGAGGAGAAGGATTAAGTGTCTCATGGAATCCTCTCTTCCTTCCAGGAGGGAGGGTTGTACTTCTCGCTGCAGCACTGCCACCTGGGTAAACACAGGCTGTAGTACAGTTGAGACACGTTGGGAGGGAGGGCAATGGATGGGATCTGCATCAGCACTCTTGACCTGTGCACCCTTGAGCCCCCACCCAGCATGTCATCATCCTGAGGGATGGTACATGGAGAACTCAAAATGTTCAAGGGTATTACAGGATGAAGTGGATATTCTCAGGCCCCACCACACAAACTGACTTATTGCTATGGAACCTTATGGAAAGGGGAGGCAAGGTCTCTGAAGGTTCCCCTGCCTGGAGGAGCCCTTCCATGGAGGGCCATGGAGTAAGGGATAAGTGCCAAAGAAGGTGACGCTAGGACTAGGAGATTTTCTACAGATGGGGGCCATTCTGGTGACAGGAGTATAAACAGAAGAAAGATGGTGATCAAAGCTTATACTCCTGGTTGCGCTAATGGTCAGAGAATGGTGTTGTAATGGTTATACTCATCGTTAAAGGATGGTGATATAATGTTGAACTCACAATGAGGGGATGGTGCTCTAAGGTTGTTCTCATGGCCAGAGAATGGCTCTCTAATTATACATGCAGTCAGAGAATGAAGCTCTAAGGTTGTACTCGTGGTTACAGAACAAGCTCTAAGGTTACACTTATGGTCAGTGACTGGCACTCTAAGGCTGTATTTATAGTCAGTGAATTAAACTCTAAGGCTGTACTCCTGGTTAGAAGATGGAGTTATAAGGTTTTCCTCATGGTCAGAGAATGGAGATCAAAGGTTATACTTATGGTGAGAGAATGGAGATCTGAGGCTATACTCATGGTGAGAATCAATAATGTATACATTTTTACTGTAAATTTAACAAGACAATATTATAATTTAAAATGTGTGTTTTATCATGTACAGCCAGTTCTGTAACAATTGAAATCTGATTTCAATTAGAGGTTGTTTTTCTCCAACAGGTGGCAGCAGAGAGCCTTATAGCCATATAAACTGACACCATTTGATACACATTAATATTGAATTCATTCAAGTTTATATTGCAGATGTACAAACTAATTTCTTACAGACACAACTTGATAATGTCTCGATACAATTTATCCAAATAAGGTTACGCCATTTCCGAAGCTGACTAAACAAACTTTTTATTCCAGTAAGTGATGCCTGTAGTTTCCTGCTTTCCCTTTGGCTCTTGGGTACTTCAGCAGCATGTTGTGGCTTATTTTTACTGGGATTACACTCTGATAGTGTGCAAGCCAAATGACCTGCAGCAGCCAGTCACCAATGCTGAAGATCGTGATCTCCACACTGTGCATGTCTCAGAGCCATTTCCATCTCTCTCTCTCGCTCTCTCTATCTCTCTCTCTGAAGAGAAGGATGTATGTGCGCTCAGAGGCAGAGCTCTTCAGTTCTTTAAAAACATTTTTTAATTTCTGTTTTTGCTGCTCTGTCTGGCAGGGCATTAGTAGCACATTTCTGGCTATGTTAGCTGTCATGGAGCCAGATGGTAGGGATTTAACCCGTTAGTTGCCCCCTACTTCTAGTCACTCCCTGCAGGAACGCAGGCACTAGGACAGCTGTCCAATGGAAATGCAAATATGCATGCCCTGTCAGGTACTCAGCAGCACCCCCCTTGCCCTGCCTACTGCACTACCACCTCTACTCCTACAGGCTGTGGTTACGTAGCAAGGTGATGCTGCACTCCTCTACCAGAGGAAGGGAGCATCCTCTGGGACACCCAATCCACCTCCATTTACTGAACACCTGGGTTGCTGGTATCACAAGTAGCAGCCCTGCTGCTTCACTGAAGGGCCATCCTTAAAAGAGATGTTGTTGATCCCAAAACATTTGGACATCTCAAAGAATCATTCATCATAGTTATAGTTTTCTAGTTTACAACAGCTATTTGTTGTTTTTGTGCAGGGCCAACCTGTAATTCATGTGTTGCTACATAGAAGAGTACAATGCAGTGAGAGCTTTCTGGGCTGCAGACTGCAGCAGGCAGGGACCTAGGGTCAATCAGCAGGTCAAGGGAGAGAGCGGGGGATTTTGAAGGTTTGTTCTACAATTCACTTTTATTTGTCCGACTGCTGGTGGAGCAAGGTGCAGAATCCATTTTTTCATTTGTTTACCCTGTATGTGATCCAGCCAAGTGCCAGTCAGTCAGTGAAGTGGGCAGTGAGTAAACGCTAAGTAGATGGCTGCTGTGGGCAGATACAGGAAATGTTTCCTCCATACCGGCTCGAAGTACAGGTTCTGCAACTGCTGGTTGTGGAGATGGTCATGGTGGGATTGAGAAGAGTCATGGGACTGTGGGGAATATGGCTGGTCATGTGACGGCATGGCCAAAGGTGCCCTGGTCTTGTAGTCCACAAAAGTCCACTGGTTCCACTCTCAATCCAAGTGACCTTCCCAGATTATCCAGTACATCTGTTGACACCATCCTGAGGCAATGGAGGCAGAGTGTGCCAAACAGTGTGTGGCGGGGGAAGAATTGCCTAGGTCAGGAGGCAATGCCATGCAGTACCTCAAGCCTGGTCACTGGGAACAGAAGTACCTTTTTGAATATACTTCAGTAAACATACCTGTTTTTTAAGTATCCTTTCTCATCTACAAGTATTCAAAAATAATCAAAGGTTAATTCACATAAACTTATTTATGAGTATCAAATCAAGACAAGGCTAGAATGTAAAACTTTCAATGAGTTTTGAGACATAAATGGAAGCCCAAATAAGTACACAGCATGACCCACTCAGTAGCATAAAAATAATACAGCTGTGTTTTTTTCCCAAAAATATACTTTCTGTTGCCTAGATTCTCTCTTTATATTGAGTTTAATAAAACTTAAAAGCTGCCTCCTTCCTGTTCTCTGGATTTTGATCAGCCTCATGTCTACTCCCTGACTGACGTGTGTGAGTGTGGGGGGGATCAACCTGCATTCGCTGCCTCCACAGCTATAAAAGGGATGGGTGTGCTGACCCCCTGGCTCTGCTACTTATGCCCTGAGCAATCTAAAAGCACACTGGTTCCCTCTTCCACGGGCTGCCAGTTCCACTTCCACTTCCCACACATGGGAACACGATAGAAATGATCCATCAGCAAATGTAAAGCACAGCATTCCCCAGGTCAACTCTTACGAACAGCAGAACAGCTGCGTGACAGGGTAGTGAACTGGGGGGGCTTCTGGGGAACTGTCTCAAACAGGACACTCCAGACACCAGTTTAAATTAAATGAAATCTGCTTTATTTTCATTAAGAGGAAAGGGAAACAAACAGCTTGTATTCAACTTAAAGTGATTTATGGAAGTTCCCCAAATGTCTTTTTCACATAGTAAGCCATTGCCAGCCATGCTTAAGATGTTGAAGCTGCAATTTGTTTTGTAAAAAAAATCTGTCATAATCAATTTTTTTATAGTGTATGGTGGAACGTTATCTTCGATAAAATCCACTAGAAACACAGTCTTGTTATGGTATCGTTCTGATGTTCTCTTGCTATTAACCACCATAGAACGATACCATAACAAGAAGGAATGCTGCCGAGATTCAACATTCCACCACACCAGGGCTTAGCACTCGGCAGCATTCAAATGCAAACGGCGGTTCCTCAATCGCGGTGATTTAAAAAATAAATCCCCAACCCAGTGCCTAGCAAAATAAATGTCTCCACATATTTATTTATTTTTTTGTTTCTGTCACAAGGTACCTATAATTCAAGAAGCATGTTCCCGAAGCATCGCCTCCTCAAATGAGCTTTCCCTGCAGCACGTCCGGAAGATGCGTTGTTCACGTTGACTCATTCTTGACCTCTGCCTTCAGTTTTACTTCTGAATCAGATGGGACTGTTTTTTCCGGATAAAATCACGTATTGTTTCCCATACACTATATGAGACAATGTATGGTGAGCAGTTAACAACCAAGGTGAATTTGCATCGAGAGGTTACCATGGTAACTGTAAACCTCTCAAGCTGCACTCTCGAGGTTTACAAACCATGGTAACCCTCGATGCAAATACACTTTGCTGTTAACTGCTCCCCCACATCCCCATATCAGCTTTGTTTCTGCCTGCCCTCCAGTTTTCTCTGTATGGACACCTCCCAGAATTATGTCATGCTAGGGAGCTGTCAATGTTTTACACACAGCAACAAGGAATTCTGGTAAATTATAAAGTTAACTTAAATGTTCCTTACTCAGAGATGCAGTCTCTTATTTTGGTAATGGTGACAGCAGTATAGTGCCTAATATATAGATGTACATAGCAGGCATTGTGGGTACAATAAGAAGTTGCTTTCCATTTTCCTTGCTGTGAGGTGCAGTCTCCAATTTCTGTAGAGGCTTCAACAATATAAGCTCTCATATGTTTATTTTCAAAACAAGGCATTGTGCATACGGTATCTAGCTGCCAAGATTTCTTTGCTGAGAGATGTAGTCTCCTGTTTTAGTAACCATAGAAATATAATAGCCTGTATGCTAATTTACATATAGTGAGGTATTGTGGGTACAGTAAATAGCTGATTTTTCTTGCTCCCTATTCAAAGTGCAGTCTGCTATTTCAGTAGTGTTTACAACAGTACAATCTGTAGAAAAGCTTCTGGAAGAATGCTTTTGTGATGCAGGTAGGCCAGAAAGATAATTTGCCATTCTGTGTAGATGTTGTTTCATTTTTACTGCCTGCTGGTGAAGAGACAGGTCTGAATTGACAGCTCCTGTCAGAATGTGGGAGTGTGATGATACTTTTCTGCTTTTATGTTATAGGGCTTGAATGGCTGTAAGTAGTTCAGGAGTGTAACTATGGGTCAGTGATTACATGGCTCTGAGCTGCTTTCAGCCAACCAAATTATTAGAATTTGTCTACATGTGCTATAATGTTAGATACAAGTACTGTACTTGCAAACAGTGTAAAGAGTCAGCTTAAACTGACAGTGTTCCTTTAAAACTTGTTTCTTGCATGATATCTCAGTTGGGAGTTGCAACACTGAGAAAAAAAAAAGGGCAGGGTTATGCAAATGAAACAGAGCACTGAAATAAAAGATTTTTTTCATGGAAAACACCACTTTTGGCAGTTTGAAAGGTAGGAGACTGATTCACAGCCCTACAGGTTACTGCTCCCATTGCTATGGTAACCTTCCATAAATCACTTTAACCGAATTGTGCTGTCTTCACTTGCATCTCACTGAAACAGAAACCTTCTTCTGCTTTTGTCACCCTTCTGCCTTTATTAGTCTCAGGTGTTGCTTGTTAATAGTCCTCCCCCTGGAGAGATAGCCAACAGGTTGAACATCCAGTCCAGTGAGGCCTTAAAAGATCAACATTGAAATAAAAGGGCTTGGTATCAGTCTCACCACAGTCCCTGTCAAAATCTTTGTTGTCTGTGTTGCAGGGTTGTGAAGCATTATTCATATGAAAGAATGTGACAGACTTACACTCTGTCACATACCCTCCCCACAGAGTCATGCCGTGGCATGCTGGGTATGGGCCATCATGGACCCACCCTCCCAGGACAAAAAAATCTGTATTGCCATGATGGGGACCTGCCCACTGGTGCTCATCAAATGAGAAAGGCTGCAGTGCCAATTACCATCTGGTGACATGAGCACTGGTATCTCATAGAGCATGTAGCTACTTGGGGGGGGGCGTGGTCAGTGATGAGGATGAACTTCTGTCCCAACAGGTAGTAGAGTAGGATGACCACCACCCGCTTTAGTGCTAGAGACTCTTATTCTAGCATGGCATAGCGCTGCTCCAAATAAAACGTTTTGGAATGAGATATAGGATGGGTTGAATCCCATCCTCAAAATCTTGTGATAACACTGCCCCAGCCACACCTCAGAGGTGTCTGTGTACAAAATGAAAGGATGCTTGAATTCTGGACTCCATATGACAGCACATTTTTGATGGCCTCAAATGCCGACCGACACTCAGGTGACCAATTGACCTTATTTGGGGAAGTTTTCTTGGTCAGGTCAGTCAGTGGGGTAGCAAGGGCTGAGTATTCTGAAATGAGCTAGTGGTAACACCCTGCAAGTTCAAAAAGGAAACTAACCTGTTGGAATGGGGACAGTCCGCTATGGACTTTACTTTGTCAATAACTGAGTGTACGTGGCTGTTCCCAACCATATATAATAAGTATTTAGTCTCCTGCCACCCTAGGGTACATTTCGCAGCATTGGCTATGAGACCTGCCTCCCTGAGTGACTGAAGTACCATTGCCACATCCTGCAGGTGACTGTTCCAATCAGGGCTAAATATGACATCGTCCAGGTGTGCTGCTGCATATAGCCTGTGGAACTGAAGGATATGGTACATCATTCTGAGAAATGTGGTTGGGGCTCCATGCAATCCGAAAGGGAAGCACAGTAAATTGAGACAGACCAAATGAGGTAGAAAAGGCCATTTTCTTGTGGGACTCTGGGTTTAGTGGGATTTGCCAATACCCCTTGGTGAGGTCCGGTACTACATACACAAATCTTCCCCATCAGTCCAAATGTTCAGCTACCCTTGGCATAAGGTATGCATCCAACGTGGATGTAGCATTAACTTTTATATACCATGCCATCACCCTCCCTGGATATAATGTCTATCGGCTTGATCACACATCAAAAAGGGGCAGAGGCTGCGCCCTGTACCTTAAAGACATGATCTGTGGGCACTTCATCAGCATTTCGCCCCACTCCTCCACAGCACAGATTCTTCCTGTCAAGATCCTCCTTGGTGCGCATAACAAAGCCACACAGTCGTCACAATCTACATCCCACCTCGAGAGCAAGAAAATGGGCTTAACGCAGTCCTCGACTTTACCAAATCTCTTGCACCTGACACTGAATGCATCCTCCTCGGTGACTTTAGTATAAACTGGAATGCAGCAGAGGCAGGGGCCTACAAGGACTTGATAGCAGCTGCAAACCTCACCCAAATGGTCAGCTCCCCTAAAGAACAAATTATAAAACAGGTACCATCACCCTTATGGATTGGATCCTCACAAGCCATCCCACGAGGATCACAACCCACTGTCCTCCCAGATGCTCTTAGCGACCACTCCCGTAAGCTACTCCTGGTCCAACAAATTCATCAAGCCCCCAAAAACATTACTAGCCGAGTTCTACCTAGAGGCAACCACCTCATCTCAAACCCACTTTCGTCATCTGACTGGTCCCCAGTCCTCACTACAACCAATGTGAACACTGCACTGGAGCACTTCATCTGGATTTTCAAGCAAAGCATGCAACATATTTGCTCCAATCAAGACAAGGCTAAAGCCCTTTGTAATCCATGGCTCACAGGTGACCTGCTACGGCACCTAAAATCTCATGATCACCTTTGGGAGATTGCCAGAATCACTGGGAAATAAGCTGATATTGCTAACTATAAATGGGCACGAAATGACTGCACAAATATATCCAGGATAAGTCCACCTATTTCCACAATGCACTTGCTACTACGTGGGTAACGGTAGGGACTTCTGGAATAACATCAAAGAAGTCACTGGAAGCAAGCTAAATCACCCCTGGCCAGTACTCAGCATTAATGGAGTAATCACCCTTGACCAGAATTCATTGCCGACACTTTCAATTACACTTTCTCAGACCTCAGTGCTCTTCTTCCTCAAGGATTTTTGATGACTCTGACACCCCAGCCACCCCAACCACCTACAGCCACCCTCCTTCTACTTTAAAGCAGTAAAACTGCACCAAGTCCATAGCTACGTTACAAAGCCATTCGCAACTCCAGGTCCAGCAGCGACTCCATTGATCTCAAGCTGTTATCACTAATCTAAGAGGTGCTCCTGCCTCTTATCAAGGTCTTTAACCTTCTCCTCAGCCACAGCCAATTCCCTGACATTTGGAAATCTGCTGTAGTAACCCTGATCCACAAAAGTGGTGACAAAACAGCTGCTGAGAATTACCGACCTATTTCCATCCTGCCTCCACTCTCCAAAGCCCTAGAACAGATTGTGTCTGACCAACTCACTGACTTCCTAGACAAACACAACATACTGTGCATGGAGCAGCATGGATTTAGAAAGGGCCATAGCACCACTACGGCACTACTTGAATTCACTGGTGCAATCCATCACTCACTCGATAACAGCCATCTCACTGGAGCCACCTTCATTGACATAACCAAAGCCTTTGATACCATCAACCGCCATCTCCTACTTGCCCAGCTTTGACATGCAAGGCTCTCACCAAACTCTGTAAACTGGTTTAAAAGCTACCTAGAAAACTGCTCCCAAAGAATGAAAATCGATGGCATGCTCGGATTCAAGACCAGTTAGGTCCGGTGTCCCATAGGGCTCAATCCTAGGCCACCTCCTATTCAGTCTTTTCTTGAACACACTACTGGAATCCTGCCCTGCACAGATCCTTCTATACACTGACGGTGCAGTCATCCTAGCTTCTAAGCCTCTAGCCTCTCCAGTGCATCTACAAAGCAAACTCCAGGAGGCTTTCTCCACAGCTGAAACTTGGTTCGAAAAACAAAGACTTATTCTTAACCAGAAAAAAACAAAGACCCTACTCTTCTATTGCTCCCACAGCAAATTCAAACACCATCAGCTCCTTATAAGAACAAAGCTAGGTTTAACCCTTGAACAAGTTCATACTTTCAAGTACCTTGGCCTCACCCTTGACAGTAATCTCTCCTATGTCCCACACATCAACAATGTGGCAAAAGTGGCCAGTTCCAGGATGGGCCTCCTCTTCCGGCATAGGAAACACCTAACCCCTGAAGCGCTGTCCATCGCCGTTCAGAGCTCCATTATCAGTATCATTGACTACGGTCTCATCATCTATGGATCTGCTGCAATCTCCTCCCTCAGGCGGGTATCGACCTCCCTCAACCAAACTTGCAGACTGGTCACTGACTTTCACCGCTTCACCCACACCTGTGACCTCTATTCCAAATCAGGGTGGCTGCAACTGAACAACCGTATCAAATACCAAACTTGCATAACAGCCAAGAAAATCATGATGGGAAAATCCCTGCCAGGAGTCAGTGCCCTCCTAAATCTCAAAATTAATAACTGCATCACCAGGAGCTCTAAGCCCCTTATCCTCCAAATCCCACGCTGCCGCACGTCCCAAGGGCAACGGTCTTTTTCTTATAGGGCTCTGAGCTGGCTGAATGAACTTCAAGTGACACTCTCCACTGAGTCTCTAGGAACCTTCAAAACAAATCTCCACCTCTCCTAACTGGCAAAAACCCTGTGTTTGCAACACTTAAGCATCTCTGCCCCTAATCTGTTTCTGACCCGACAGGTGTCTGGCTGTCTCTCCAGTACTCGCCTAGCACTTTACTTCGCCATTGCAACCACTCAAGCACTTGTGCTGTGTCTGTCCTGATAAGGCCTCTTGGCTGCATCACATTGCCCCTCCACTGCCACCCCACCCCAGTCCCAGCCCTTTTACCCGGCCCACTTCCTCCTAATGTTCCCTGGGCATCACATCTCTTTGTAGGAATTTGTCACTATACTTCTAATTTGTCCATTAAATGTTATTGTCTTTTACCATGTAGTGTGTTAACATTAATATGTTCCTGATCTGTCACAGTGTAACTTGCCTATTGATGATTGCCTGTACTATCGACGTGGAACCTTTGTAAAAGAGCCTTGGCTCAAAGATACTTGTAATCCTAGATTCAAATAAATAAATAAATATAAAACTGTATGGTCCTGTTTGGTTGGGACTAGCACAGTAGGGCTAGGCCATTCACTCTGGGATTCCTCAATGACTCCCAACTCCAACATAGATTGAATTTCCTCCTATACTGTCTCTCGGATTCTTTCAGTAGTCTGAATGATTGTTGGCGGATCTGAACACCTGGGTCTGTGTATATGTGGATACATGAGTTTGTCCTGGTTTCAGAGAGAATACCTCCCCAAAATTGTCTACCAACCTCTGGGCTTCTTGCTTTTGGATCTGGTTGAGCCGGTTGTCCACCCAGACAGTGCTCAGTTCCTTTACAAGTTAGATCCTAAGTCCAGGGTTTAGTCATCAATGTCCTTGTCTGTCACCAAACCTGGGACCCCTTTAGGATCTTCTGCATCAGTGAGCAATACCTCCCTGTCTTTCCAGGGTTTCAACAAATTAACATGGTAAATGTGTTTTTTTTTCTGGCTGGTTGTGAGACTTTGTAATCAACTGGCCCCACTTTTCTGAGGCCCTCATGTGGTCCCTGCCATTTAGCTAAGAGTTTACTCCCAGAGCTAGGCAACAGAAGGTGTACTCTGTCACTAGACTTGAACTCCCGTGATTGGCCATTGGTTATAATCAGGGCCCCTAGTGCTCTGTGGCAGAACTTTCTGATTCCTGCAGCAGGGCTCCTTGGTTTCTGCGGCAGCATTTTCCAATTTCTGTGGCATGATTTATTAATTTCATTGTTAAATATGATGTGATGTCATCAATGACGTCATGTGCTGAGCATAGAGGAGGGGCTTCAGGATAAACAAGATGGGAAATAAAGCCTGGCACCATGGAAAAACAGTATATTTGAATACAAATTCACCAAAAACAGTGAATTCTGCGGCACTATATACATTCTGCGGCATGATACAAATTCTGCGGAAAATTCCACAACCGCAGAATCGCAGAATTCCAGGGGCCTTGGTTATAATGCCCTGTCTGGGTCTGCTGTGCTTTCATTAAATTTTCTTTGGCAAATCTTCCAACCATGTCCAACCTTTCTTTCATTTGTAATACATATTGGAGCATGTTAGGTGGACTACATGCTTGTTCTTCACGCATCTCTTTTATGAGATCCAGCATCCCTTGAGGCTGTCAACCATAAACCAGTTCATATAACAGTTCATATATAGTTTGTAAAAAACAAAATCAAGGCACTGCATCAGCATGTGATCTAAAAGCAAAACAAAATGGTTATATTTAATGCACATTGAAAATAGAAAATAGAGTTAAAAATCTACGTTTCGACCTTAGGTCTTCTTCAGGAAATATCTGAAAGGGAATAAAAACAAAAAAAACCAAAACAAAGTTAGTGTAGAGGGGGAGGTAAAATGAGATATATAGATGTGGGAAAAGAAGAAAGGGGAGGCCCAGGGAGAAGAAGTGATAAATGGTAAGATTAAGAGAGAATCTGTGAAACAAAAAGGTGATGATGGGAAAGATAAAGCATAATAGGAGTGAAAGAGCTAGGGAAGTTCCCAGGTGGGGACTAATTAACAGGGCCTAGTAAGAAGGCTGAAAGGTGACAAATGTGGGGAAGGAGACAGAGATGGAGACTTATGGTGAAAATGAAAAAGAAATTAAATGAGTACAAAAACAAATAGACTTTAGGGAAAAAAGGGGTGGCTGAAAGATGTTAGTGGAAAAATAAGTCTATCATTTAAACCAGAGGGCTGCTGGGAGCCAAGGCGGATGATCAGCTTGGCTTCCATGTTTTTTCTATGGTCAGGATCCCAGAAATCCTGCTGAAGGACACAAACAGAAAGGTCATTGACATTGTGGTCCCTGGAGATAAAGTGGGATACAATGGGTTTAGCAGTTTCACCATTCCTGACTGCTCTGTAATGTTCCCTGAAACGGTCAGCAAGACGCCTACCAGTTTCTCTGATGTAAATAGCTGTACACTTCCTGCAAAGAATACAATACACCACATTAGTGGAGGTGCATGAGAACTCCTTGGTGATGTGAAAAACACCTGTGGGCCCCCGAATCTCAGTCACACTGGAAATAAATTTGCAGGTGTAGCAGTGAGTCCTGTTGCAAGGTTTGGTGCCTGGGAAGGAGGAACTGTTAGGAGTAGGTAGGCTGCTTTTAACCAGGAGATTCCACAGGTTAGGTGGCCAGCGGTAGGAAGCAATAGGTGGTTCTGTAAAGGAAGCACCAATGTTAGGGTCAGTTTGCAAAATGGGAAAGTTACTGGTGATGATCCTGTGAAGAGAAGGTGTGCTCTGATGGAAAGGATGCACTAGTGGAATTCATTGTTGTTCTTGTGTGACAGTATCCTTCCTGCGGGGTCAAGGTTACGGGGCATGTTACTGACCCAGGAGAGTGCTCTGTCCACTGTGCTTTTAGGGTATCCCCTGTTGATAAAAAAAACTATGCATTATTTGGGTCTGCTCAGCAAAATCATTCTCTTCACTGCATAACCTGCGAAGTCTAAGAAACTGTGACTAAGGCAGGCCATTCCTGACATGTTTAGGATGGAAGGAGCTGTGGAGGAGGAAACTGTGAGAGTCAGTGGGTTTGTAATAAACTGATGTCTTCAGACCAGTGTTCTGTACTGACAGCTGGATATACAGAAAAGGCAGTGTAGAGAAGGATACTTCAACAGTGTATTGAAGGGAAGGATGGACCGTGGTAAACTTGTCCAGGAAGACTTGGAGGGTCTCCCTGGAGCAGGAGGTGGCGCTCACACAGTCATCAATGTAGCGTTTATAGAGTTCAGGCACAGTCCCTGTGAATGAGAGAAAAAAATGTTCCTCCACCCAACCCACAAACAGATTAGCAAAGCTGGGACCCATCTTGGTACCCATGGCAACTCCACTGACCTGCTGAAAAAAACTATTATTAAAAGAAAAAGCATTGAGTGTAAGAACCAGTTCTGCCAGACGAGTTAGTGTGTGTGTGTGTGGGTGGCTGCTGGACTTCATATATAGGTTTTATATAGACTTCCAAAAAGTTAATGCTACAAGAACCCAGCAGACAACCATGGCACCTCACAAGTAGCAAACATTGAATACTAACATACTAAAATGCCAGCAGAATAGGCCTAACGGTCTTTCACGTCTGCTCGGTTGTTCAGCCCCCACCCTGGGAGCTGATCCTGCTGCCCCCCTTGCCCTCTCTGGCTTCTCCCTTCCCAATCCCAGATAGCCTCGCTGCACTGGACTTTGCTACCAGAACCTTTCCCCTGTACCTGTCCCACCCCCTCTTGAACCCCTTCACGGTCTCTGCCTCCACCAGTCCCCCGGACAGCACATTCCATGGCTCCACCACCCTCTCAGTGAAGTAGCACCTTCTCCTTTCTCCCCTTAATCTCCCCCCTCCAGCTTCCACACATGCCCTCTAGTTACCCCCTCTCCTTCCTTTGGAGCACCCTGACTGCTCCTCCCTCATTTACCTCCTTCATGTACCTGAAGACCTCTATCATGTCCCCCCGGTCCCTTCTCTCTTCCAATGTGTACATGTTTAGCTCTTTGAGCCTCTCCCCATGGGTTCTGCTCCACAAGCCCCAGATCATTTTGGTTGCCCTCCTCTGGACCCTCTCCAGGAGTTCAATATCCCTCTTTAAGTGTGGCCTCCAAAACTGTACGCAGTACTCAAGGTGCGGCCTCACCAAGCAGTTATACAGAGGGAGTATCACTTCCCTCCTTCTGGAGGTGATCCCCCTAGCGATGCATCCCAGCATCCTGTTGGCCTTGGCCACTGCCCTCCTACAAATCTCCAAGATGTTCATCTTGACATCCAACACCACCTCCAGGTCCCTCTCAGCCATCGAAACTTGTAGCATCCCCCCCCCCACAAGGGTGTTCACTTGACCCGGGTTTCTGGCTCCCAGGTGCAGTATCTTGCATTTCCCTGCATTGAACCTCAGCTTCCACTTTCTAGACCACCTTTCCAGAGCCTCCAGGTCTCCCTGTAGGGCCACCTTCCTCTCCTCCCTATCCACCACCACCCCCAGTTTTGAGTCATCTGCAAAGAGACTGATCTCACTTCTGATACCCTTCCTTATGTCAGAAACATAGGCATTGAAGAGGAGGGGCCCAGGAACTGATCCCTGAGGGACCCCACTAATGACCCTCCTTGGGATGAGACTATCCCGCCAACTATGACCCTCTGGGTCCGGTTCTGGAGCCAAATCCCTATCCATCTGATCACCTGGTTCCCCACCCCCATTTCCCCCAGCTTATCCAACAGGCCCCCGTGAAGAACAGAGTCAAACGCCTTGCTGAAGTCAAGAAAGAGGACGTCCACCGGTCTACCCAGGTCCAAGGCACTAGTCACCCAGTCATAGAACTCCACAAGGTTTGTCTGGCATGATTTCCCCGGGATGAATCCATGCTGTCTATCGTCCAGGCACTCCAACTTTTCCAGCTCCCCCCAGCCTCTCCTGGACAATGCCCTCCATCACCTTGCCCACCACCGATGTCAGGCTGACAGGCCTGTCGTTCCCTGCCACCTCCCTTGATCCCCCCTTGTGGATAGGCACTATATGTGTCACCTTCTAGTCCTGGGGCACCCACCCTATCCTCAGAGAGATGCTGAAAAGCTCCACCAGGAGTTTCACCAGGACATCCACCAGTTCCTTCAGCACTCTGGGATGTAATTTATCCATCCCCGGTGCTTTCTCCATCTTAAGGGAACTGAGGGCTTCCCTCACTCTCTCTGCTGTGATTTCTACCTCTGCTACCTCGTCCCATTGCTTTGCCTTCCTCCTGCCAGTGATGACCCCTCCCCAGATCCGCAGATCGGTAAGGCCCCTCCTCAGTTTCACCATCTCCTCCCATATATGATGCAGCACCCCCCATTTTCCTTGTTGAAAACTGAGGCGGTACTCATTTAGTACCTCAGCCTGCTCACAGGTCTTGTGCCCATCCTCCTCTGTTTTAATCCTGCTAATCTGCCCTTCACCTTCTATTTTTCCCAATGTCCTAAAGAACCCTTGTTCCCTCTCCTAATTTCCATGGCCAGGTTCTGCTCCTTCCTTGCCTTAGCCACCCTCACCACCCTAGTGGCCCTTCTGGCCATCAGCTCATACGCCCCTCGATCCCTTTCACTCCTTGAGCACTTGAAATGCCTATAGGCTGCCTTCTTTCCCCTCACCACCTCCTGAACCTCTCTGGTCCACCAGCAGGGTTTTTGGGCCCTACCGCATTTGTATCTTATTCTTGCACAGGTGCTGGTAGCATCCTGCACCCCCTCCTGATGATTTCCCACCTACTGTCAGCATCCATGTCTGGCCCAATCCCATCCAAATGCTCCCTAAGGATCCTTCCCATTTCCTTGAAATCTGCCCCTCTGAAGTCAGTTACCTCCGTCTTTATGCAGCCTTCTACCCCTCCTAGGTCCAGGCAGAACCAGACCGTGGCATGGTCACTCCCTGCCAACAGGTTCCTTACCTCCAGGCCCCCAATCTGGTCACTGCTTGCCAGGACCACATCCAGTATCTACGCCTGCCTGGTCGGTTCCCCCGCTTGCTGAGTTAGGAACACGTCCTGAAAGACATTGAACAACCTCTGTTCCCTGGCCACTGAGGATGTCATAGTCTCCCAGTCCGTTCCTGGCATGTTTAAGTCCCCCAGCACCACCACCCTTCCACTGCCCAATAGGTTAACAATTCATCCCATTTTTGTTTGCACAAATTTAGACAGCATACCGTTTAATGACTTATTAAAGAGGTCTACCAAGCTGTTGTTCTATGGGTAATGCACTGATACCTGGCTGGACTTAACCTTCAGTAAAGCACATACTTCCCTCATAAGTTTTGTCACAAAGGTAGCTCCTTGATCAGTTAGGATCTCCTTTGGCAGCCTAACTCGGAAAAAACACATATCAATTATTTTGCCACTGACCAGGCTATAGTGGAATGTAGGGGAATAGTCTTGGGGTAACAGGTGGCATAATCCTGTATAACCAGTAGATGTACGTTTTATCAAGGGTGCCACCATATCAACCCTGACTGTTTCAACAGGGTGTCTATTATGGGTATAGGGATCAAAGGGTCCTTTTTTATACTTGTAGGGGCTACCAACTGACACTCAGGGCAGGAAGCAGAAAATTCTGCTACTTCCTTCCATATACCTGGCCAGAAGAACCAGGCAAGTATCATGCCTCAGTTTTCCCCCTGCCCAAATGATCTGCAAAAGATATAGTATGGGCCAGCCTCAGGTACCTCCCTTCTTGCAAACCTGGGAACCACTAACTGGTAACATAAATTCCCAGTTGGTTTCTAGAGTTCTATCTGGTTCAAAATATCATCTTTCAGTTCAAACCTTGTGCAACACCCCCCCCCAATTTGGGGGGGCTTACCTTGCAGCCTTTGGGTGTGCCCCCGCTGTCTCCTGGCATCCGCCAGTTCCTCCACGACTCCTTCTGCCACTCAACCGCCTCCCCAAGTGTCCCTCTGTTTAAATGAGCCCTGTGGGGCTTGCAAAACCCTTTTTGTGGGCAGCCAGCATGTTCGCTGCCCTACCAGAGAAGGCACTGTGTATCTGACTGCTGCTGTGGTCAAACAAGCAAAAGTCTCCAGTGGATCCCGGTGCCATGCCTGAGTTTAAGAAGGCAGTGGGGACACAAAGCAAAGGAAAAAGGATTTTTAAAATAAACAAATGGGCAGATGCCTAAAGCACTGCCTCTGGGGCACAGTAACGCAAAAGGTCAAGGGGCAAGTGTCAGGGCATGGAATACCCTGATATATTCATAAGCTCTGCAGTGTGTTCCTAGGGGCAGTGTGTTATGGGACCAGTGACTCCCTAAGGGTGTATTTTATTTAATAAAGAATGGACTTGTTCAATAGAGAACTGTTGGGGCTAACTATGTGTGGGGATATTATTAACTAAAAGTTAAACTCCTGGTTGCACCAGAACTTTATGTGTGGGGACAGTAAAATAGACTGCATTAGGAACTGCATGAAGCCACCATTGTAGCAGCCAATAGCCAACCAGAAGCCTGGATTTAACAAAGGGGCTTCTGGGGAAATGCCAGAGACTTATGGGGAATAAGATGGGACAATTTCTAGGTGCCAAAAAGTAAGCCAATTATAAACTGGGAACTGTTCAAGACAGTTTTGGCAGCCAATAAAATCTTTGGAACTTAGCTCCATATGGGGGGGGGGGGGGTAACTGCTCAGGATTCAGATTCAAGAGATTTGCCCAAGAGTTCAGTGTGTGTGCCTCTGGGGAGCCTGCCAGCTCTCAGGGGTTAGGCCTGCCAGGCCTAGACTTTTCTGGCCGTTAGTCCGCAGGTCCATATGTCCAATCAGTCCACGTTGGGGTCGCAGCAGCAGGAGATTCGAGCAGCAGTCAAACTAGAAGTCAGGATCAGCCTGTAAGCTAGCTGGAAGGACCTGAGAAGGATACGCCTTACATATAAATGTGCTTAGTTTGCCAAAGTGTTTGCACAGCCGACCAGTTCATGATGTTCAGTGCGCATGTTTCGGCCAGTGTTTGAATTGCTCCTGCATCCCAAACACCAGCATTTCGATGAGGTCCACGAGGGAACCTTCCTCATGCTTCATGAAATCTCTGCACAGGTCTCATGTTGTCAGATCATCTTCCTGGTCTGGGTAGTGTGGGTACAAACAGGGTAGCTCCCTGCAGCAAAGCTGCAATCACTTGTGTATCATCTGACTTGCTTGTTTGGGTTTGTTTGAAATGAACTGACCCATCCAGCTCCGGATTACAAATATTTGGGTTTGAGTGCATGCTAACTGTTTTCTTTTCTAAGGGCCCCAACGATCAGCTGCAATGCCGGCCTACCCCGGGCAACATTTCAGGCTAGCCTGTCTTCCATACTGGGTACCCAGAGTTGTGGGACTGTGTCAAAGGAACTCACTGTGCATGCTTTATCAACCTGAATTTAATCAGAATTGCAAATCACTTGCTAGATTTATGCCCCACCCTTGTTCACATCCCCCTGAATAAATCAGATTGTTGTATTTTTTACATTTTAACCTGGCTAGTGTGTACTTTCTTGGTGGGGATACAGTACTGTTATTGTATTGTTGCATCACTGATCTTATTTTCCAGGGGGTCTCCTGGGCAGTTGCAGAAGATCCAACCCTGGTGATAAGTGCACGGAGCATGAGCATATCATTACTGACATATGGTACATGTGAATGTTCTGTTGTTAAACTGTTTAGGCCACTAGAGGGGTTGGTGGAAGGTTATAGTATCCCAGAGGGCTATTCCAACAGCAGCTACGCTACCCCAAGTCCATACCTCCGACTGGAGGCTCACGTTCACCGAGCTCAGGCCTCTCAACCTGCGCATAGTCACACAGGCAAGGGTAGTAGCCCATAGGACAGCAGCACCTAGGGGTTACATCTTTGGAGGCACAGCTGGGATTAGCTCCCCCTAGTGGCCAGTATCAAAAATTACAACTAAAGATCTAATGGGTACCATTGAAGGAATGGCTGTGCATCAGTTGGTTGGATGGTGTACGGGGCATGAAATTGATCCCCACAATGCCTTGTTAATACTAGATATACCCCTAGGCACTAGTAAAGACACTATAGAAGGGGCACTTTCAAAAATCGAATGCCTGGGAAAAGCTGTAGTGGTAGACCGACATGCTGACTTGACTGCCCAAACTCTAATGGTGTTAGTGCTGTGTGGCAATCCTGTGGACAGCACTGAGGTGCCCAGAACTATTGCTGTTGATGAGTCCCCAGCTGCCTGGAGGGTGGTAACTAAAGATAGTGAGGATCCCTCAGGAAACAAGCTCCCACCTTTATCTGAGACCTTTGAGGAAAAGATTGCCAAATTGCTATTGAGGAGGGTAAAACAGTTGAGGACTTTAAAAAGTTATTCATGCCACCTGGGGATGTTCCATCCCCGACACCCACACCAGCTCCAGTACCTGCCCCTTCACCAGCTCCTGTGCCCGCACCAGCGCTGGCACCCACACCTGTGCCCGCAGTTAGTCATGACTCTTACCACTGGCTGAGGATATTTTCAGGCACTCTCCCCACCCCCCGGGGCAGGATGATTGGGAGACCTGGATAGACTGTGTTGCCCCCCCCATCCACCCGAGTGGCAGTGTGTGGAGGCAGAGGAAAGAAAAAGGATCATGGAAAGTTTGAGGGGTCCCACTTTGGAAGCAGTTAGGTTCTTGAGGTCCACAAATCCCTGACGCTTCAACTCAAAAGTATCTGTCTGCACTAGAAGGGGTTTTTGGTGGCATTGAAACTGGACAAACTTTAATGTGGCAATTCAAAGGTACCAAACAGTGGAAAGGGGAATGTCTGTCTGCGTATGTTACTCATTTGGAGAGGGCCTTATGAGAGCTTACCAGAAAGGTGGGGTATCAGCCAGAGAGTTGAATCATGTGAGATTAGCTCATATACTATAATATGCCAAATACTCTAAATTGCAAATTATCCAGCTAAAGCTCCAGGATAGGAGAGATAATCCCCCTGATTATTGTGACCTGATAAAAGAACTCAGGGAGGCTTAAAGTGAGGAGGGAGATTGGAATTCCTCTGCAGGTGCTGCTAGAGTAGCCTGGTGTTAGCGTGGTTCAGTTGGTAGCACATCCGCCTCTGGACCAGAAGGTCGTCGGTTCTCACCCCACACCGGGATTGGACTTGCACCTAAAAAATTGCTGGCATCCGAGTGCAGTATTGGGGTGCTGTACTGTTGTGTGCTGCCCTTTGATGAGACGTTAAACCGAGGTTCCTTCTACCCATCCTGGTGTTGTCCTGGTGGGCCCAGGTGGAAGTAAAAGAACCCAGGGCACTCTTCAAGAAAGAGTAGGAACATTCCCAGTGTCCTGGCCAACATTCCCCTTCCCATAAGCCGGTTCATGCAATTATCCAGGCTGTATGTGGGTGATGATGTGCGATATGGCTGCCACCACACATTCAGTCACTTCACTACCAGTCTAGCATTGCTTGTAAAGCGCTTTGGATGTAAGAAAAGCGCTATATAAATGCAGATTCTTCTTCTTCTTCTTCTCGGTGCTGGAAAGCCCTTCTGAACCAGAGACTGCTAAAGACACTCCACCATGGGCTGAGCTGCTGACAGAAGTCATAGAAATGAAAGCTGGTGCCTCTACTAAGGCTCCTTCCACAGACAAAGACTCTGGTCCCTCTCAGAGCACGTCTGCTATGGGTTGGGGGTGCACGCTCAGGCGCCCCTTGCCTATAGCAGCTCAAAAACTGAAACAAGTGAATTGACTGCTGCAATAAAATAATTATTGAGACGTCATGCACCACCTTCAACACCGTAGACAGAGGCTAAACCCAAACTTACTGTTGTCAGTGCTCCAGTTCCAGCACCAAATGTGTACCCCTCCCAATCTCCTAGTTGTGAATGGAGACCAGCTCCTAATGCAATGTTTCAGCCATGCCAGACCAAAGAAAATATATTCTGTCATAATTGTGGGAAGGATGGGCATATGAAAAAAGAATGCCGGTTTCAAAGGACCTAGATAAAGTGGTACACAAACTCCAAGAGGAGCTCCGAAAAGTAAAACAATGGCAGAGGGGTGAAGAAAATGATCGCAGTGGAGGTTCAGGAAATCCCAAATCCAATTTCTTTGTGGCTAAATCGTCTGCCCAGGTTCCTACTACAGTCTCTCCAGACTGTTCCAAATTGGTGGGCCCTTCCATGGACACTACTGAGCAGTTTTAGACAGCGGGTCTCAAGTCACCATAATCTTCCAAGACTGGTATAAGCAGCATTTATCTGAGCATCCGTTACAACCTTTGGAGGGACTGCATGTGTGGGGGTTAAGTGAAATGCCATACCCATATCTTGGCTATTTAAAGGTATGGCTTTCTTTTCCATCCTCTGTGGCTGGTGTAGGAGATTCTGTGGAGATGCTAGCCCTGGTCTGCCCTACTACTGGTCTTTATGATAATATCCCTGTACTGACTGGCACCAACGCACACATGTTTGGGCCCCTGGCCCAGCTATGTGAAGAAAGGCAGAAGAAAAGGACAGGAAAAGCCCTGTGTGTTCACGCCCTGATCCAAAAGGATTATGAGAAACAAATGCACCCCGAGGAGAGTGACAAAGATGAGCCTGTTGGGATGGTTTGAAAAAAGGATCCTGCTACTATCACGTTACCCACAAATGCAGAATGCAGTATCAGTGGTGAAGTGTGGCTGTGAAGAGATGTGACCAACCAAATTTTGATGCTGGACGCTCCAGATGAGGGAAAATTACTCGAAGGACTGCTGATTAAATTCAGTGTGCTTCTGGCTTGGGCTCATGCCTATGTCCGATGAGTGGTGGTATGAATACAAAACATTACAGATCGAGACATCATGGTACACAGAGGATGCACCCTGGCTAAAGTCTATTGTGCTGACACTGCTGTTCTCCCATCCAAGTGCAAAACTGGCAAAGGATGTGAGGTATCACCTGATATGTTTAATTTTGGAGATTCACCTATCCCAAACAACTGGAGAACCAGGATCAGTAACAAGCTGGCTCAGAGAACCAAGGTATTCTCTCTCAAGGAATGGGATGTTGGTTGTGTCAATGGTGCTGAACACCACATTTGCCAGCATGACAACAGACCCTTTAGAGAGTGGTCTAGACACCTAGCTCCTGCTGACATAGATGATGTCAGATGTCACCTACAAGAGATGTTAGCGACTGGCATCATACAAGAGTCACGCAGCCCACACGCCTCCCCAATTGTTGTGGTGCGGAAAAATAATGGCTCCATCCACATGTGTGTTGATTACAGGACCCTTAACAAAAGAACCATGCCTGATCAATATACAATGCCACGCATACAGGATGCCATGGACCATCTAAATGGGAGTAAATGGTTATCTGTGCTCAGCCTCTAAAGTGGATGCTATCAAATCCCAATGGCTCCTCAAGACAGGGGAAAAAACTGCATTAATTTGTCCCCTGGGCTTCTTTCACATGCCCCAAGGCATATCAGGTGCACCAGCAACATTTCAATGACTAATGGAGCGTGCAGTGGGAGATATGACTCTCTTGGAATGGCTCGTCTACCTTGATGATGTCATACTCTTTGGGAAAACACTCGAGGAGCATGAGGCTCACTTATTCAAAGTATTGGACAGACTTGAGGAGTTTGATCTTAAGTTATCCATTGACAAATGCCAGTTTTTCCAGAGCTCTGTCAAATATGTGGGCCACACTGTGTCATCAGAAGGCATACAAACCAACTCCAGTAAGGTGGAAGCATTAACCAGCTGGCCTAAGCTTAACAACTTGAAAGAACTTAAAAGGTTTCTCAGATTCTGTGGCTATTACTGCTGATTTGTCAAGGACTATACCAAGGTGATCCATCCCTTATTAAACTTAACTCAAGGGTATCCACCTACTCACAAAAAGTTTAAAAAAGGTTCTGATGGAGACATTGAAAAAAACCTGTTTCAGACCCAATGAGCTGTTTGGACAGAGATTTTTGGACATTGGACATTTGAAATTTTTGGAAATTTGGACAGACTCTTGATTGTGACACTGCCTTCGAAGAAATAATATATAGATTGACTCACGCTTCCATACTTGCTTATGCTGATCCATCAAAGCCCTCTGCATTGCATACAGATGCCAGCTTGAGTGGCCTCAGAGCTGTACTGTGTCAAGAATACCTGGAAGGACTGCGTCCTGTAGCCTTTGCTAGCAGGAGTCTGACATCTTCAGAGAGAAACTATCCGGTGCAGAAATTAGAATTTCTCACTCTCAAGTGGGCCATAGCTGACCAACTTCATGAATACTTGTATGGTGCTAAAATCTTGGTCAAAACCAATAACAATCCATTAACCTACATCCAAACAACAGCTAAACTAGATGCTACCAGACACAGATGGCTTTCCGCTCTAGCAACCTATGATTATGCAGTGGAGTACCGACCAGACCTAAACCATGTAGATTTTTATTTATTTATTTCAGATTGCAGATTAATACCTTTGAGCCAGGATGGCTCTTTTACAACGGTTCCATGTCAAGTGAACAAAAGACAAAAATTACAAAGGCTCCATGTGGCATGGACAAGAGACAAAATTACAAAGGCAGGTTGATGAACATTGCAGGAAGACAGAATATTAACAGGCTGTACAGTTAGTCAAATAGGCAGTTACATTGACTATATTGTTACCAGTAAAAAAACTGCATTTTGACATACGGATCAATATATAGTTAAGGTACAGATAGAGGCATCAAGGAATCAAGCTGAAGTTAGGTGCAGAGTTGCTTGGAAGTAGCCTGAGGAGGCTTTGTCATGAGTAGGAAAGAGGGGTGAGGGGAAGAGCAGGAGTGAGGAGACAGCCACCAGGTGGCTTTGTCAGGCAGGGGCTGGGGAGAAGGGTGAGGGGAAGTAGGTAGGTAGGTAGGGGGAGGAAAAAAAAGGGGGGGTAACTCCTGGTGATGATAGCTGCCTGTGTTTAGTAATCACAATCAAATGGGTTACTTTGGACCAGCAGGGTAGGCAGGTCTCTTTTAAAGGGGCTAATTTTCGTGTGCTCCAATGTGGTAGTAGGGAGTTTGTTAAACCAAGTGGGCCCACAGTAGGAGAGTGACCACTGCACAAAGTATGTTCTTTTGAAAGGGACATTGATGCTGATGCTCTTTCATGAAGACCTGCTTCTGATCAACAGTGGGTTCACATTCCTGAGCAATCTGTAAAAGCCTTATGCACAAGTTCAACCAGGAAAACACTGTCGTCTAAAGCTGTAAACTGTCTGGCAGATTGCTTGGGACCTCCAGAGACTTGCATACCAGTTGCCTACTGTAATTTTTCAGCCTTAGACTTAAGTTCTTTACCACAGCTCACTACAGCTGACATCCGCAAAGAACAATACTATGATCCAATGATCAGACCAGTAGTTGATGCTTTAAGAAAAGGGGAAGATGTCTCCAAAATGCTATCCAGTGACCCCAAGACTGTTTTGCTTCTTCAAGAGGGGCCTAAACTCAAGCTTTGAGAACAGCTATTGTACAGAGCGCTTACTGACAGCCAAGGTGAAATTGTAAGGAAACAACCAGTACTGCCGGCTAAGTTCAAAAATATTGTCTTAAAAGCCTTGCACAACCAAATGGGTAGTGAAAGAACCTTTGGTCTGGTCCATTTTTCTAACCAAGCACTAGGCACTGTTGTGTCTTTTTGACTGACTTTTAATTATATACCTTGTGTGTCTGTAACTAACTGCTGCCAGTTTTATCAAAAACTGCCTGAATAAACGTTATGCTCGCATTGCGAGTCTTTCTGAGCCCTGCTGTGCATTGCATACCAGGAAGAGGAGCTGTAGTTCTCACAAGCCCGGACTAGAACTACAGCTCGACTTTAAGTGTATATTTTCTTGGGAATCCAGCAGGAGAGGGAACTGGAAGGCTAAAGATAACTAATTTGGGGTAGTTACACCACTTTAAACAGAATTAGAAATTATTTGCTGAATATCTTCACCCGTGATCATGTGGATCACATCCGGGGACTCTGTGTGCTATATAAACTGCACTGTGTACAGCAGGGTGAGCATGAGCAGGGCAAGCATCGCCAAGACATGTGCAAAGACACGCATGTCTGCATGTGTTAGGCATGTTAGAGAGTGTTAGAGAGAGAACTAGAGTATATAAAGGTGGAAAAGAAATTGAACTTGGAAAGCAAAGTAAGTAATTAATAAACAGTAACTGGTGTAGAAACGAAGGGTTGTACTGAACCTTACAATAGGTTGCTGTACTACGTCAACATGAGTTGGTATACACAGTCTGTTCAAAAAAAATCTTTTGCTGGAAACTATACTTTATAAAATCAATTGAAAACTTCTAAAGACATGGCAGAAACATTATTACTATCAACAGGAGAAAAAGTAATTAAGTGCCTTACTTGTTTTATGTACCTAACTTCTAAAGACATTCCATTAATTCCATTTCAAAGCATTAAATGCCAGCACAACAAAGAACTGTTAAAATAACTAAATACTTTCAGTGAATGTTTACTACAGCTAAAGGCAAGCCAAAAAGAAATGGCAGTTAGACTTGGTACTAATTTAATGTCAGAATCTGAAATGACAAACTTAATGCTTAATACTCAACAACTCCCCAATTCATTTTCTGATAATACAGATTTTCAAAAACACAAAAGTCCAAATATTAGAAATCAAAAGGAGCAACAAAGTGAACAAAATTGAAAAAGGAACAGAGAAGAGGACTTGACAAATGATACTGATGAATTTTTGTATAATGTTCAATACAATAAACCTTCAAAAAAAGGGAGGCTAGCAACAGACTTTAGTATCCCCCTTAGCAATAGATTTATATGTCTAAATTCTCTAAATACAGATAGTGACTCTGTTAATCCTCTAGAATTAATATCCATTAGGACAGCATCAGAAACTATTGTTTCTAATGACATCAATAGAATAGCTCCTATTACTAATTTGAACAGTAATGTAATGGAGACAAATCCCACACTAGACTTTGCTTCTCCTGCACATAGAAATGTATTAGTTATGGGTGACTCAATGATAAAAAAACTTAGAGAGGTGTGTAACCCAGATAAAGCCCATAGGACATTGTCATCATTCAGAGGTCCAAAAATTGCAGATTTAACAAATATATGTAAAACTACTGTTAAAAACCTGGGGTGCAATCCACTAGTTCCTGTTCATGTGAGAACCAACAACATGTTTAGAGACCCACTGGATGAATCCAAAAAGGATCTGGTGGCGCTCACTAATAAATGAATACACTTAGATTGTGAAGCCATAATATCAGAGGTATTGCTCATACCAAGGGCCTCAGAACACTTAAATAATAAAATCAAGATGCTTAACAACTGGTTAAGAAAATGTACAGTAAGACAAGAAATACATTACATAACACATTGGGAGGACTTCTATCAATAGGATGATCTTTACTGTCCAGATGGACTCCACTTAAGTAAAAAAGGGAACTCTCTACTGGGAAAACATTTCACAAAATGTATAAACAAACATTTAAACTAATAAGAGGAAAAGAGATATGCACAGGCAAATTGTCTAACATTACCCAAACAACTTTTACTTTAACAGAAAAAGCAGCCATAAACCAAACTGATCAAAACTCAATTAAAATACTTTTACTAAATGCAAGAAGTCTAACTAACAAAATGGAAGAACTGAGACTTTACATGCATAGTGAAAATATTACAATATGTGGAGTCACTGAAACTTGGTTCCAGGACGAGAGCTGGAATACAGATATCCAGGGTTACATCAAATTTAGCAAAAACAGAAAGGAAAAAACTGGAGGAGGAATTGTCCTTTACATTACTGAGAAACTAACATCCCATTTAATACCTACCAAATATACTTCAAAATATGACAATGAAATTATATGGGTAGAAATAATCTTAGCTAGTATAAAAATATGTGTTGGCCTGGCTTACAAAGCCCCTAACCTTAATTTTGATAAAAATATGGACTTTATAAAAACTATTGCACACTTTGAACCAACATCCAATTATATTCCTATGGGAGACGTTAACTTCCCAAACATAGATTGGACAAATTCTACATTTTCTGGGACACCTGAGAAAGAGAGTTCCTGGACACTACAATCAAACAAAATTTGGAACACATCATAAAATCTGGCACAAGAAACAATAACATCCTGGATATTGTCCTTACCAACATGGGAAATAAAATACTACAACCCACCATATTGGCACCCTTGGCAACAGCGATCATAACATGATCACATTCCAAATACAAACTAAAACTTCTGTTACCAAAGGTAGTTCTCAGATCAGAGACTATACCGCAGCTAATTTTCCAGATATTAAAATATATCTTGAATCTTGGGACTGGAAGTCAGAGCTTAAAGGACTTAATAGCCAACAAGTCTGGCTTCTCATACTCCAAAAAATAATTTTTTGCCTAGAATACTGGGTGCCAAAGAAAACTAAATATACTAAAGGTTATAGATCACCTGTATGATGGAATAATATGATCAAGAAATTAATAAAAAAATTAAAAAAGTTACAAGAAATATAAATTACCTTCATGTCCAAACCATTGGAACAAATATAAAAAGCTCTCAAACAAAGTTAAACAAAGTATCAGGAAAGCCAAGATAATAACTGAAGAAAAACTAGCCACTGATACAGTAGATAATAAAAAAAAGTTTTATAATTATATTGGTTCTCTTAAAGGTACTAAATCCATATTAGGTCCGCTTCAGACTAAATCTGGTCTCATCAATAATGAAACAGAGATGGCCACAGAATTCAATAATTACTTTTCATCAGTTTTTATTGGAAAAGATTTAAAGGATCTCGAGGTGGAAAACACTATTGAGAACACTCCTGTAACTACTCAGTTCACTGTAGAAGAGATTAAGATGGCTTTACTCAAACTAAATATTAACTCTTCACCAGGACGGGATGGAATACATCCAAGATTTCTTAAAGAAACAGCTAACCAATTAGCTGGACCACTGAGTTTATTATTTAATTAATCCCTTAAAGAAGGAGAGTGTATCCCCTCATGGCGAGATGCAATAATAATCCCTATGGGTGGGATATTCAAAAGGGTTGCACCATGCTCAATAGGGTTGTGCCTGCGCAGGTCTGAAATTGCGCCATTCTGCGATATTCAGCAGGAGACAGTTGCGCCCCCCAAGGCAAGCTGAGCAACAGCGCAATGCAAATGAATGCATGCTGAACTGGAGGGGGAGGAACTATGCATAAACTGCACAGCCCGATATTCAGCGGGCTGTGCAGAATTGTGCAGGCGCAACCCCAACCCCGCCTGCACAACTTTGAGCCAAAAAAAGGAGTCGAGGGCACCTACAGGTGAGCTGCTGCATTGCAGGGTGCAACACAGCAGCTGCCACCTGTGGCTGGTCCTCAACCTACTCCTGTGCCCTGCAGCCCGATCATGGGCAAAAGTGTAAAAATCCCCACCCCCGACTGTCCCGATCATGGGCAAAAGCATAAAACCCCTCCCGACTGGCCTGATAGCGGGCAAAAGCTTAATAACCCTCCCCACCAGCCCGATCGCATGGGCAGCAAAAGTGTCCCCTGAACATATCCTGGATATCGGACCGCCGCTCGGTCATGGCTGGAATGCGAACATTTCGAACATACCTCTGAGGTCCAGTGATCATAAACCTGTCGCGGCTGCATATCAACACTTTCAGCCAGCACTTGGCTGTACCTCATTTCACTCACGAAGCCTCACCACCCCGCCCCTCTGCAGCTGGTGGCGGTAGTATCCACCAGTTACCCGCCATTTCATCGATGATTGCCCGCCAGCCGCCGAGGTAGAGCACCGGGCGCAGAGTTTACAATACAGGCAGTTCAGATATGTGAATGAATTCATTCATTCATATCTGGACTGCCTTGTATGGTATGAGCTGCACGCCCATTGGCTCTTGCCTGCACCACCGGGCATGCAGCCACCGGCAGTCAGTCAGTACGGCTGGTTGGCAGGCGGGTGGATGCTGCCGGCCGCGGGGAGTGGGGTGGTGGGCTTTGTGTGGTGGGTGTGGGGACACTCAGACTCACCAGGGATATGGTCTTGGGGTGTCTCCACATTATGCAGCCCATGACGTTTAGCGGTCCACTGGACCACCAGGATATGTTCGGGGTGTTTAACTTTTCAGCCCGCTGATCAGGCTTAGCGGTCCACTGACCACCAGGGATATGTTCTGAGGTGTGTCACATTGCTGCAGCCCGCGATCGGGCTTAGCGGTCCACTGGACCACCAGGATATGTTCTGGGGTGTCACCATTATGCTGCCCACGATTGGGCTTAGCAGTCTACTGGACCACTAGGGATATATTCTGGGGACACTTTGCCGCCCACGATCGGGCTGGTGGGGAAGGTTATTTAGCTTTTGCCCGCGATCGGGCCAGTTGGGGAGGGGAAGCTTGGTGCTTTTGCCCGCGATTGGGCCAGTCGGGGGTGGGGGGATTTTTACACTTTGCCTGTGATTGGGCTGCAGGGGTCGGCCCCTGACGGCTGCTGCCTGGCAGGGTGCCAGGCTCAAGTCTTCGGGGATCGGTGCACCTGCATGCTAATGGCATGCAAATGGGGCCATGAATAGATGCAAATGGCCCCCCCTGCACCTTGCATGAATTATGGTCCCATTTGCATGTCACCTTTTGAATATCGGAAATTTGTGCATGGCACAATGGTACTTGCGCCACCGCAACTTGTATGCTCCACTGTGACCACTTGCAGTGGTGCAAGTTCCACTGCACCATGCACAGTGGCTATGGCCAGGGGGTGATATTCAAAGGAGTTGCTCAATAGCGCAACTCCTTTGAATATTGCCCCGGCCACACCCCAACGCAACTATTTTGTACAGTGCAAGGGCCTGCGCCACAAAATAGCGCAGTTTGAATATCCAGTCCAATATATAAATCTGGAAACAAAACTGAAGTTTCAAATTACAGACCTATAAGTCTTACATTAGTAATAGGGAAAACTTTTGAAAAACTTATACTGCAAAAATTAGAAGATCACATAAAAATTGAAAATATTTATGATACATCTCAGCATGGATTCACCAACGGTAGATCATGCCTAACCAACCAGTTGTAATTTTTTGAAAATGTGAGTGCAGCACTTGATGCAGGCCTCTCAGTGGACCTGATATTTTTAGACCATGAAGGCTTTTGACAGAGTCTCACATGATATATTAATTAAACACCTATATATGATGGAATTTCCTGCATTTGATAAAATGGATTAAATCATGGCTGCCTAACCGTAGACAACGTACATCGGTTAAGGGTAACACATCAGCTTGGGTGAAAGTCACTAGTGGAGTGCCCTAGGGTTCGGTTCTGGGCCCCGTACTATTTAACATCTTAATATCATATATGCAGCCATCCAAAAACAGTTGGATGTCAAAGTATGCAGATGACTGCAAAATGGGCTACATTGTTAACAGTACAGAGAACTCTGTAAGCTTACAGAATGATTTAACAGCACTTCAGCATTGGGCCAACAGTAATAAAATGACATTTACTGTCCAAAAGTGCAAAGTCATGCATCTAGGACATAACAATAAGAGAAGTAACTATTTCTTAAATCAAGAAATATTGATAAAAACTGATTACGAAAAAGACTTAGGAGTAATAATTGATAATAAATTCAATTTTGAACAAAATGCAATTTCTAAAGTTAAAAAATCTCATCAAATCACATCATGTATACTTAAAAACATAAAAAGTAGACAACCAAAAGTCATTCTTCCTTTGTATAAGTCACTAGTTAGAACACACCTAGATTACCGTGCACCTTTCTGTATCTCCAACACAATAAGGGAAAAAATTAATAGAGGGAGTACAAAGGAAAATTACAAAAAAATTACTGGTATGGAAAACAAAACACATGGAGAAAGGTTACAGAAATTAAATTTATATTCTATGAATGCAGACAGGCATGAAGGGACCTTTGCTTAACATTTAATGCCATCAATGATCCACTTCTTACTGAAATCATAGGCCTAGAAACAAATTTCAATGTCACACAAACAAGGTCACATAATCTTTGATTAAAAGGAACACACTGTAAAACAAAAAGAGAAGTGACTGGTATTCACAGCGGGTGGTTAATGAATGGAATACTCTTCCTGGAGAAGTTATAAATAGTAATAACATAGAAACATTAAAACAAAGTTTGGATCAGTACATGGGAAATACAAAATTTGAATACTTATAGGAGACAAACCACCATCTGGTGGCGAGCTCCATATAAAGGCATTGCCTCCTGAGCTTGTACAACTGATATGATACTATGGTACTATGAGTCACACTTCTACTGGCCTAAAATGGGCCTAGACATTGAGCAACATGTTAAAACCTGCAGTAGGTGTCTTCAGCGCAATGCTCCATTGCAAAGACAGCCCTCTGGTCAATATTATCACAAGTGTACCAATGGAACTTGTCTGTATTGATTTTCTTAGTTTGAAGCCAGATTCAAAGGCATTGCAAAATCTACTGGTAGTCATAGATCACTTTATGAGATATGTGCAGTCCTATCCAACAAAGGACCAAAAGGCCTCAACTGTAGCAAAGTTCTTGTTCAGAAGTTTTTTACATTATGGTGCCCCCAGCATATTCAATCTGATAAAGGCCATGATTTTGAAAGCAGACTTATCAAAGAACTGTTGTCCCTATGGGGTCTAACAAAATTCAGAACAAACCCTTATCATCCACAAGGAGATCCACAACCAAAGAGGTTTAACAGAACCCTACTTGATATGATGGGCACCCAGCAATCTAAAGATAAGCCAAAATGGAGCCAACAGATAAGCGCGCACTTGTACATGCTTATAATTGCACAAGAATGATGCTACTGGTTTTCACTGTACCATCTTATGTTTGGCAGAAGCTCACCTTCTAGTTGACATGTTTTTGGAGTGTCTCCTGATGGTGTCCAATCAGAGAACTACCTGCAGTATGTTAAAAATTTAAAAGCTTAACTAGATCATGCTTATCAGCTTGCAAATACCATGGCAACAAAGAGAAACCTGGCCAACAAAACTTGTCATGACAAATGTGTTAAAGCCCAGGAGCTCCAACCAGGTGACAGAGTATTAATGAGAAATTTTGGACTTCCAGGTAAACACAAAATAACCGACTGCTGGAATCACATCCCATACATAGTAGTCAGTAAGCTACATGATCTTTCTGTGTATAAAGTGCGTCCAGAAGGGGACCCTCATGCTGTTAAAACCATTCACAGAAACCACCTGTTACCTATTGGCCAAATAGTAATCAAAAACGTTCAAGAGACTGAAGCCCCTCAGCACCATGTTACTAGGTCTGCTACTCAGGCCAAGCAACAAGATCAGCAAACTTCTGCTTCCTAGCCTGTTGCTTCTAATAATGTCTCCAATCCTGCTAACATTGCAGATTATGAAAATGCTGAGTCTGATAGTGATGACAAAAGTGAATTATGTACTGCCTGCTACCCATCTTTTGAACTTGAGAGAGTGTTCCAGGGAATTCCTTCCATTAACTACGGTGATGACTCTGAACCTCCAGCTGTTTTAACAGATCACAATTTATCAGTTGTGCCGAACCTCCAGAAAGTGATGCTCACAGTGTGGATCTTGGAGAGGCCGAATCTCTTTGCATGGTGGAATTAACTGCAATCAGTGAACCTGAACACCATGAAGCAAGCAGTGAACCGACAAGTGACCATGCAAGTGTTAATGAACTAAGTGGGCTAAGTGAACTGTTCCAAGTTAATGAAAGTGCTATTCAAGAACCAGAGAGATGTGTCCTGGATGATTCTGAATTTGCAGAAATACTTTTGGCAAATGAAAGTGAGCCTAAAGAGTCAGAAAGTGATAGTGGTGCTCAAGCCAAAGAGCCTGAAACTAGTGCTGAACAACAAGAAAGAGCAGTAGAACCCATTTCTTCTGAAGCTTTTTCATTGGTGGACAATGATTGGGACTGATCACCCTGAATGCTGAAGCAGAAGTGCAAGTGCCAGTGCCAACTTTGCCACGTCGCTCAGAAAGATCTGTAACGACAATCTCAAAGCTCATGTATGACAATCAAGGACAGCCTGTTAACTTACCCATGAATGTTGTGCACAAAGGAGTCTATGTCACGCCCAATTCCTTGCCCAAAATAGTGTTCAAGGCCTTCACCCAAGCCAAAGCCTCTAACCAAGCTAAGGTGCCCACTCAGTGTAACAAGGGGTATAAAGGTAAAAAGATGAGAATAAAGTGAAATGCTATGACAAAATGTGGTAAATGACAACTGTACTAAATATGTGATACTGTCTGATGTAAAAGTGTGATTCTACACTGCTAAGGTATAACAAGTGAATTTAAAATGTCATGACAATGCTTAGAGTAGGACATCTAAATGTTAAGCAAGATCAAACTGATAGCATGCTACTTTGTATATAGTTATTATATGCCTACCTTGGTTATTATAAAAAACTGATGTTCAAATATATCTGCTTATAACAGAGTATATCTAGTAATGAGTTTAAAGGCTACCAGTCTATTATGGACTTGGCATGGACGCCAAGCTTTCCTAGACAGGGGAGAGTGTAACGCTGCTCCCCATTTGAGGGGCTTACCTTGCAGCCTTCAGGTGTGCTCCTGCTGTCTCCCAGCATCCACCCATTCCTCTGTGGCTCCTTCTGCCACTTGGCCACCTCCCCAAGTGTCTCTCTCTGTTTAAAGGCCCTGTAGAGGCTCCACAAAACCCATTTTGTGAGTGGCCATTCGCCCCTACCGAGAAGGCACACTGCGCATCTGACTGCTGTTACAGTCGAACAAGCAAAAGTGTGTCTCCAGTGGTTCACGGTGCCATGCCTGAGTTTAAGAAGGCAGTGGGGACACAAAGCAAAGGAAAAAGGATTTTTAAAATAAACAGGCAAATGCCTAAAGCGCTGCCTCTGGGGCACAGTAAAGCAAAAGGTCAAGGGGCAAGTGTCAGGGCATGGAATGCCCTAATATATTCATAAGCTCTGCAGTGTGTTCCTAGGGGCAGTGTGTTATGGGAACAGTGACTCCCTAAGGGTGTATTTTATTTAATAAAGAATGGACTTGTTCAATAGAGAACTGTTGGAGCTAACTATGTGTGGGGACATTATTAAATAAAAGTTAAACTCCTGGTTGCACCAGAACTTTATATGTGGGGACAGTGAAATAGACTGCTTTAGGAACTGCATGCAGCCACCATTTTAGCAGCCAATAGCCAACCAGAAGTCTGGATTTAACAAAGGGGCTTCTGGAGAAATGCCAGAGACTTATGGGGAATAAGCTGAGACAATTTCTAGACACCAAAATGTAAGCCAATTATAAACTGGGAACTGTTCAAGACAGTTTTGGCAGCCAATAGAATCTTTGGAACTCAGTCCCATATAAAGGGGGGGGGGTTGTAGCTGCTCATTATTCAGATTCAAGAGATTTGCCCAAGAGTTCAGTGTGTGTGCCTCTGGGGAGCCTGCCAGCTCTCAGGGGTTAGGCCTGCTGGGCCTAGACTTTTCTGGCTGTTAGTCCATGGGTCCAAGTATACAATTGGCCCACGTTGGGGTCATAGCAGCAGCAGGGAATTTGAGCAGCAGTCAAGCTGGAAGTCAGGATCAGCCTGCAAGCTAGCTGGAAGAACCCGAGAAGAACAAACCTTACATATAAATGTGCTTAGTCTGCTGAACTGTTTGCTTGGCCGACCAGTTTGTGACGTTCAGTGTGCATGTTTTGGCCAGTGTTTTAATTGCTCCTGCATCCCAAAGACCAACATTTCAATGAGGACCATGAGGGAACCTTCCTCATGCTTTTTGAAATCTCTGCACAGGTCTCATGTTATTGGATTATCTTCCTGGTCTGGGTAGTGTGAATACAAACAGGGTAGCTCACTGCAACAAAGCTGCAATCACGTGTGTGTCATCTAATTTGCTTGTTTGGGTTTGTCTGCAGTGGACTGAGCTCCAGACTACAAATATTTGGGTTTGAGTGCTCACTAACTGTTTTCTTTCCTAAGGGCCCCAACGATCAGCTGCAATGTCAGGCCTACCGACAGCGTTTCAGGCTAGCCTGTCTTCCATACTAGGTACCGGGGTTTGAGACTGTGTCAAAGGGACTCACTGTGCATGCTTTATCAACCTGAATTTAATCAGAAGTGCAAATCACTTGCTAGATTTATGCCCCACCCTTGTTCACATATCCCTCTGAATAAATCAGATTGTTGTTTTTTTTACATTTTAACCTGGCTAGTGTGTACTTTCTTGGTGGGGATACAGTGCTGTTATTGTATTGTTGCATCACTGATCTTATTTTCCAGGGGGTCTCCTGGGTAGTTGCAGAAGATCCAGCCCTGGTGATAAGTGCAAGGAGTGTGAGCATATCATTACTGACATGTGGTACCTGTGAATGTTCTGTTGTTAAACTGTTAGGCCACTAGAGGGGTTGGTGGAAGGTTATAGTATCCCAGAGGGCTATACCAACAGCAGCTATGCTACCCCAAGACCATACCTCTGAGTGGAGGCACCTGTTCATCGAGCACAGGCCCATTAACCTGTGCATAGTCATGCAGGCAGAGGTAGTAGCCCATAGGACAGAGCCACCTAGGGGTTATACTTGGAAAACATTGTGTTTTCTTCATCCACCACTTCTCCATTTACCACAGGTTAGTTCTGGTAGGCATTCATGAGAACCTCATCAGCCCTTTGTTCAGAAATTACATTGGCTGGGTTTTGAAAAAGGTCTGGTCTGACCTCTGAAAGGATCTTGTGACTGCCTGTAAATTTGGATGCCGTGTCCTCATTTGAATCAGCTTGGACCTTCCTGAACCTGGGTTCTTGCAGTCCCACACCTCTACAACCTCAGATACAGGGTCCCGTTCCTTTTATTACCTCCACTTCTGACCTCAAGTTTCTTGAAGCTTTTCTTTTAGGTCAAATAATGCAGAGTCAGTAAAGGGAAACACATGTTCTAGTCCCTCTGCCAGTCTAGCCTCCTGGAGGGCATGAACTTTCAGTATTGCTCTGCAGGAGGGTATGAACCCCTTCCCAGTCTCAGCCCAAGACTGCTAAACAGGGTAAGGTTTTAGAAATTCCCACCTTTATTACCCCTGCCTAGTTGCATACTTCCAAACTATACTGGGGCCATAGGGTTTTTATGGGTATCTCCATGCATGCAAGCAATTTTTATGCTATCTCCCCACTGACCCAGGCTGGGTCCTGCCACAGATTCTTTAACCAATGTCTCTCCACAGCCAGAATCCACAAGAGCTGTAACTGCTTTGTTCCCAACTTGCACTGGTATTGTATACAGGTGTAACCCCCTAGGCAGTGCTATTCCAAAGACTACTACCCCACCTGCCTTCCTTACAACAGGTTGAGGGGCCTGGGTTCAAAACTGCCAAGTACCAGGTTGTCCCTACCCTCGGTAAACACACTAGTATGGTATCTCTGCCCAGAGTACAGTTTGCGTGGGTATCTGTTTATACTGGTGCAGGGCTCTGGGAAGCTATCACCACCCACAACCCCACCTAGTGACCGATTACCTAGATATTGACAATGACCATTAACGGTATTTACAAGACAGTTTATTTATTTATTTAGTTTTTGTTTACCGGGTAGGTGCGCTAGCCAAACAGGTGACTATTTTCAGGCACGACCCGGGAGGTACAGTAACAATACAGAGTTCATTTACATAATACAGGGAAGCAGTAACAGTACAGAGAACAGTTTTCAGTAAAAGGCAATAAAGGAGTACAGCTTCAGTGACAATCAACAGGTCAAGAGAAAAAACAGCAGATTTACAGTGTACAGGTAGCATTTAGTGAGCGGCTAAAGGTATACAGGGCAGATCCAAAGGACAGGTGGGTCAGGGGAGGAGAATGGGGAGGGAACTGCGTGAGCAGGTAAAAAGGGGGGATGCGGGAAGGCAACCTGGGCTAAGTGGGTTAAGGTGGCAGCAGGGATGAAGGAGGCAGGATGGGGGTCTGGGTGTGGGGCGGTGAATGGATGGTGGCGGTACATGGTCGAGGTGGGGAGAGGAGGTCAGGCAGAGCTGGAGGCAGGGGAGACACCACCTGCAGTGGGGCTATAGAGGGTAAAGGCGATCGAAAACAGGGCAGGAAAGGACATGATAGGCATCATGGCCAGAGGAGGAGTGAAGCGGGGGAACATTTGGATGGGGCAGGGGGCTTACGGTATACATCTGGGGGAGGGGGATATGGTGGCATAAGCGGTAGAAGGCTACGGGAATAGACCGAGTCCACAGAACCACGCGTCGGCTAGAGAGAGCTGCAGGGGAGGGGATCAGAGGTGAAGACGGCCACGGGGCGGCTTTAGCGGCAGAACCACTCAAGAGGAGCCCGGGTTCATGGAACCAAAGTCGGCAGGGGAGAGTTAGGATGGCGGGGTTCAGGGTGAGGTACGGCGGGGGTGCGGCATCAGTGGCTGGAAGGTGCGGCAAGTACCCAGGGTTGTGGTACTGTTCCCGGGCAGGGGAGTCGGTGCTCAGTCGGGGTAGTCAGGGGGCTGCAGAGGTTAAGAGCAAATGGGTCTAACTGGGGGATGTAGAAGCGAAAAGTCAGTGTTAGGGGATATGGCGGGAATGGCAGCAGGGGCTGAGGGATGAAACCATGTCCATGGAAACTATATGAGGCTGGACAGATCGATGAGTGTGAGAATCACGGGGTGAGCGGTGGGTGAGTGGTTTTATGGCAGGAGCCTACTAGAAGAGCCAATATCGTGGAGCCATAGGCGTGAGGGGCTAAAGATAGCGGGGTTCGGGGTAGATGCAGTGGGTGGCGGTTTCAGCAGCTGATGGTGCGGCTAATGTCCGGGGTTGTGGAACTGTATCCAGGCAGGGGAAACAGTGTTCAGGCAGGGTGTGGGGCTGTGGAGGTCCAGTGGCAATAGGAGTAGAGGAACGGGTCCGTTGGGGGGCGCTTAGGCATTGGCTGCGCCAGTACCTGGTACCCCTAGATCATCAGCACAAACATTCCAGTAAGCAGCAGTAACAGGTACAATAGTGCAAACAGCAATAACAGGTAAACAATGCAGTAGTCAAGGCGCAGTAACTTACAACAAAATTACACACTCTAGACAAGTGCAAGTAGAGAGAAGTACCCTGAAACGGGTCCGTTGGGGGGCGCTTAGGCATTGGCTACGCCAGTACCTGGTATCCATAGATCGTCAGAACAAACATTTCAGTAAGCAGCAGTAACAGGTACAATAGTGCAAACAGCAATAACAGGTAAACAATGCAGTAGTCAAGGTACAGTAACTTACAACAAAATTACATACTTTAGACAAGTGCAAGTAGGCTTCGAGGTCGGAGTTTTGAACTTGAAATGAAGTGCATATGGGCAGAGACATATATCACAGTGTTAATGTTGTAAGTAAGATAGGGTAAGGAGTAGGAAGGAGGGAGTGGTGGGGCTAGAGAGAGAGAGGTTGGCAGGACAAGCTCAGGTAGGGTCATAACAGGCACACTGGTCCGTGGAAAGCAGGTGTTCATGTAGCTTGTGCTTAAAGAGATCGTGGGAAGATGTCAGTCTAAGGTCGAGTGGCAGGAGGTTCCACACGCTGAGGAGCTGTGCCCGAACGCCCAGACCCTTTGGAGGTGCGCAGTGGGGGATTTTAGTAGGGATTTGTCCGAGGATCTCAGCTCACGTGGAGGGAGGGCTGGCTGAAGCAGTTCAGTTAGGGATGCTGGTCTATTGAGTCTAATGATGGAGTCGCAAAGGCAGCCCAGGTAGTATAGTCTGGTGACAGAGGGGGAGAGCCAGCCAAGGTCTTTATACAGTTGGCAGTGATGTTTAAGTCTGGGGGCTTTTGAGGCATACCTGCATATATTGTTGAAAGTGACATCCCATTTTTGTAGTGTGGATTTATGCGCCATGGGTAGGATGGGAACACAGTAGGTCAAAGCGGGTAGGAGGAGACCCCTGGCGATGGCTAGTTTGGCTGCAGGTGTGAGCATGTAGCTGGATCTGTAGGCAGCACCCAGTTTGCAGTTCACAGATTTACATGTTTCTTGGATGTGCAGGTTTAGGTCCAGAGATTGGTCTAGCAGGATGCCCAGATAACAGAAGGAGGTAACCACCTCAAGGGGGTCCCATCAGGTCAAGGACTTTAAAGGAGAGTGGCAGGACCTTATCTTGTGGGCAGTACCCAGAAGCATCAGTTTGGTTTGCTGGAGTTCAGTATAACGTGGTGGGTGTTTAGCCAGAGTTGGACAGCGTGGAAAGCAGATGTCAGTGCCACGTTAAGTTGGTCTACATTATTAGAGCTAGCATAGATAACCAGGTCATCTGCGAGAGTAGAGTCACAGGACACAATGCTGTGTGGCAGGTTATTTATGAATAATGAAAATAGGAGGGACCCAGTATTGATCCTTGTGGCACTCAATGTTGATGGTAGTACAGTCGGAGATTGATGAGTTAAGTTTGACTGCTTGGGTCCTGTTGGTTAAGTAACTTCTGAACCAGCTTATGACAGGGGGTGAAAAGCCAAATTTATGAAGGGTGGATAGGAGTAGGGGGTGGTCCATGAGGTCAAAAGCCTTGGTGAGGTCGAAAAAAGATAGCACCAGTAAGCTGACTTTTGTTCATCCTTGTGAGAGTATCAGTGGTGAATTTGGCTAACGCCGTTGTAGTGCTGTGGTTTTTCCAGAAACCATGTTCTGCTACACATAGCAGATTTGATGTTTCAAGGAAATCAATAGTCTGAGTGGCTACTAGTTTTTCAAGTGTTTTGCTGAGGACTGACAGAATAGCTATGGGTCTGTAGTTTGAGATCTCACTTTTGTTGCCCTTTTTGAAGATGGGGGTGATTCTTGCGGATTTCCAGATGTCAGGGAAGGTACTGTTGGAGAGGGAGAGGGTGAATACCTTGGCTAGAGGATAGGAGATGAGATGGGCGGCCGCCTTTAGTAGGCGAGGTTCCAGTGAGTCAGACCCAGGGCTGGTGGTGTCCGATATTGAGTTTAACAGTTTGAAGACTTGCGATGCAGACACAGCTTTGAAATAGAAGGGCTTGTAAATATCCAGCACATATTTCTTGAGAGAGGTATCTGCTGATGCACCGTTTGATGAGGCTGGGAAACCACAGTTGGAGGTTGAAGTGTGGAAGTATACTGGGACAGATCAGAGAACATCTTATTAAAAGCATTTGCAATGGTAAGGAGTCCATTACAGTGGACACCATCTAGAATCATTTCCGAGGGGTTATGGATTGAAGTGTACCTAGAAAGGTTTTTATGTGGCCCCAGAACTTGTGTGGATCTCTGGCTGAGCTGGCAAGTAGGTTCTGGCAGTATTTGCTTTTGCTAGCCTTGTTTGATTTTTGCAAGAGTTTCATGCTGTTTATAGATGGTGTGATCCTGGGTTGGCCAGTGCTTTTATACTTCCTCCACAGTTTGTCCCTGGTTCTGAGTTGGCTGAGTAGGTCTTTGTGGAGCCACCTTGTCTGTTGTCCCCTGACCCTTCTTTTACTTTTGGGACATGTTTAGTCTGTGTTTCTGTGAACTTGGTGAGGAACACGCTAAGGGCATCCTCAACTTTGTAGATTGGTAGATATCCATCCAGTCAATGCAGAATATGTCCAGGAGAAAGGCACTTAGATCTAGGTGTGTGAAGTTGGTGAAAGTGACCAGGTGGGACTGGGGGATGGAGAGGGACTCGCGTGCCAGTGACAGATAGTGGGTGAGTGGTCAGTTATAGCATCAGCCAGGGTGCATGCCTTAGTAATGTGGTCAGGTCTGTTTGTGAGAATCCAGTCAATAAGCGTGCCTGATTGGGAGTTTATCATCCTGGTATTTTCAGTGATGAGCTGGTGGAGGTGGAAACCTTGGATTAGGGCTGCAAGGGAGCTGTGGGCAGGGCCCAGCCAATTTAGGTTGACATCCCCCAGGAAGATGGTTTCGTTCGAGTTTATGGTTTGAGAGGTTAGCTGGAGCAGTTCGTGGAGGCCATCCACCCCTCCAGTGGGTGGATTATAGAGACAGATAATGTGCAGGTCTTTTGTACCTAGGGACAGGATAGCATGTAGTGATTCGCAGATCCGTTGAGGGTTATGGACAGGAACAGGCTTAATGGTGAGGTGGTTTTTTATAGTATATGGCAACACCCCCACCCCTTTTTGAGCCTGGCCTGTCCTGTCGCAGGATAGAGTATCCTAGTAGGTGGCATTGGGCATCCTGTATGTGAGGTTTGAGCCATGTTTCCATGAGGCAAAGGATGTCAGGTCCAGCTACTTTGGTCCACGCCTCAAGCTTGGCCATATGGCCCAGGAGACTTCTAATGTTCATATGTGCAAACAGTAGACCTTTTTTAGGTTTGCCAGGGGAGTTGCTATTAAGGGGGGGCCAGGATTCGGTTCCATGTCACCTGCCAGTAGTAGGCGAAGAGAGGCTAGGAATTTAAGCTGCAGCTTACATATAGATTCGATAGATGACTGTTTCTTCCTTGTTTGATGGTAGGTTGTGAGGGAGAGATACGTGCACCCATTCTTTAGAAAGAGGTAGTGTAGGGTGGGTTTGGCATATTGTTTGGTAAGGAGTAGGTTAGAGAAGGTGAAATCACAGAGTGAGGGTGTTGTGGTGTATGACCAGAGGTAGAGACAGAGGTAGTTTAGGCAAACCAGGAGGAGAAGGCAAATAAAGGGGTTAGTGCTTGTAGTTTACCACCACGGTGGCGACATGCACTCCGTGGGAAGAGACATATTCATCATGTTTTGTTTAAATTTTTTTTGGGTTAGAAACAAAAGTAGCAGGCAGAGCAGGAAAAAAGGGAGTTAGTTTAGAGGGTGAAGCAAGGATTCAGCGAAGTGGAGGAGAATGAGAAAGGTGGAGAGTGGAGAGAGAAATCGGGTTCGAAAGTGGAAAAAACCACGAAAAGGCAGGGCTGCTCTCAGGAGGGCTGTTGGCAAGGTCTTTCAGTCCGAAGTATGATTAACGCGCCAGTGGTTATAGGTATAAGGAGCCAATGGAAAAGTGGACACTTAGTCATATGACCACCAAAAGCCTATAAGCTAAAGGGTCGACCAGGGTGGGTGGGAGCGGCGAAAGCGCCAGCGGACCAGTATCCACAGAGGAGCTGTAACACTAGCCGAAAATGGCTCACCCAGGTGGGGAGAGTGGCTTGCTCCACAGCCCCTGCCACATTTAGGCAGTCCAGTAGCAAAGTGAAAACAGCCGCCGTGAACGGTGGGTCCAGTAATGCCACCAGCCTACTGAAGAGAGCCTGGGAGAAAATGTTTTAAACGCACCACGGCTTTCTGCGCTTTTAGCGGTAACGGGTGCCAGTGAGTGGCCGGGCTCCTGGTTCCCTTCCCGGCAAGCTATGCGCGGGCAGCCCCTGTCCACAGGAACTCCTGGAGGAGTGCGTTTTTTCCTTCGGGACCGCCGGGCAAGCGGTGATCCCTGAGGCTTCTTGGGTGTGGTGGAGGGTCCTGGGTCCGGGCAGGAGAGGTCCAAGCCCTGGTGGGCTGGAGAAGTTCCTGAGGAGAGTAGAGGCAGTTATAGGCAGGCCTGCAGAGCAGACAAAAAAAAGGGCTGAAGGTGAGAAGAGGGTGGGGATTAGTGACAGGAGAGCAGGTTCAGGTTGCAGGCAGCTTAGATTGCTAAAGTATTGAATTACCAAGGTGCAGAGAAGCAGTTGGGATTTGAAATTTCAGAAAAGGCAGGAAGGGGACAGAGAGCAGCAGTTTTAAGTACAATCAATGAAAATTGCAGTCAAGTCCGCTAGGATTTACATTTAAGGTCTCAACTGTACTTGTAGTAGAGGTTTGGGATTAACAAAGGTGCAGAGAGGCAGTTGGGATTTGAAAATTGAGAAAAGGCGGGAGGGGGACAGAGTGAAGCACTCTTGAGTACAAGGAGTGAGAAACACACAGTCTAGGCAGCTTACAGCTAGATTTAAGGTTAACAGCAGTTCTAGTAAAATTCAGTAAATTTTAGGCAGAAGAAGGAGGGAGTAGAACAGCGTAGAAGCAGAGGTAGAAATTAGTCTAAAATTACATAGTCAGTGTAGTCAGGTTAGGAAATAACTTCACAAATTACATTTAGGCAGGAATTAAGTGTTCATAGTTAAAGTACAAACAGGCAGAAACCCAAAATGTCCACAGAGGAGCTGTAACACTAGCTGAAAACGGCTCACCCAAGCGGGGAGAGTGGCTTGCTCACAGCCCCCAAGCACGTTTAGGCAGTCCAGTAGCAAAGTGAAAACAGCCGCTTTCGGTGAATGGTGGGTCCAGCTAGTGCCACCAGTCCTTACTGAAGAGAGCCGGTGGGAGAAAGTGTTTTAAAACGTACCTTACGGCTTTTACGCCTTTAGCGGTACGGGGTGCCAGTGAGCGGCCGGGCTCCTGGTTCCCTTCCTGGGCAAGCAGGCGGCGGGCGGCCCTGTCCACAGGAACTCCTGGAGGAGCGTAGCTTTTTTTCTTCGGGACCGCTGCAAGCGTGATCCCTGAGGCTTCTTAAAGGGTGGAGGGTCCTTGGGTCCGGCAGGAGCAGGTCCAAAGCCCCGTGGGCTTTTGAAGTTCCTTATGGCTTTTGTGCCTTTAGCGGCACGGGGTGCCAGTGAGTGGCGGGCTCCTGGTTCCCTTCCCGGCAAGCGTATGGCCCTGTCCACAGGAACTCCCTGGAGGAGCATCGAAAGCCCTCAGGGACCGCTGGCAAGGGTGATCCCTGAGGCTTCTTGGGGTGTGGTGGAGGTTCCTTGGGTCCGGCAGGAGCAGGTCTGAAGCCCCGGTGGGCTGGAGAAGTTTGCAATAGGCATTAACCATATGCTCCCAGTTGTCCACTTTCACAGCAGGGCCTCTCCGCCTCTGGTCCTGGTATATGCCTGCAAACCTCCCTTTAAAAGCAGTTTGGAAATATGGCATGCACTTTCAACACATTCAGTGAAAAGCTTATAATTTTAAATCAGGTAACAATATGCTCACAAGTTGGGTTCAAAGTAACACAGTGAATCATGTTTATTAAAGGGTCGTGAACAAGGAGGGGAGCAAATCTGGGCAAATGATTACTGTTCTGAAAAACCATGTTACGAAACACAGTTAATTTAGTCCCTTTGCTACTGGGTACCCAGGATCTATGCTGGCTGGTCAGAATCAGTGCCTAGAGCTGCAGCTGTTGTTGGGGCCCTTGAAGAAAAAAAAATCAATCACATTAACTGTACAAAGCAAATTAAATTGGTTGTGTCCATGGCCGGTGGGCCTAGTCTATTGGAAACCCTTGAAATTAAGCTGAGAACAATTGGAAGATACCATAAGAAAATCAAGATGCCTGTTGCAGGGAGCTACCTTGGATGTACTCACTATACCAGTCAATTTAGGATGGCCTGGCGAAATGAAGACCCGATCCTGGAAGCTGCTGTACATGGGGAAATGGGGCCACCATGATTCACCTCCACTTCATGGCCTTTCCCTGTAGATGGCTGCAACCTGCGACAACTCATTGCGCAGGGGCTGGCTCCCCAAAGCTGGTCTCTCATGGGTAAAACTGTAGTTGGCACAAGAACAGATGGCATGGGCCGGGTGACCCCTCCTGCTGGTGGACAGTTTGGTCACTGATAAAGGTGGGCTTCTTTCTGGCAATCAGTAGTCCCTGGATGGTAGGCCTTGACCCACAATGAGTATTCAGCATGTTTATTTTTAGAAACATCAAAGTCTCCAATTCCTCTTTCGGCTCCTGGCCTGTTTGCAATGTCAGCTGCTTTGCTAAGCAAACCTCTTAATCTGTAGTCAGTCTGTTCCTGGTTACCGATTCCTTTTGGGACTGTCCCATGCAGGTATCACATCAGGATAATGAGAATTTGACAGCGAACACCACCACAGTGACAAATCTCGGCAGGTCAAGATCTTTCGCTGTGGTGGTCCACTGTCTGCCAACAGAGTGATTCTCATTGTTGAGCCCCCACCCCAAACCAACTCTGACTCGGAGTTGGTTAATTAGAGGTGGGGGTGTGTGGGGGGGTGAAGCCCCATGCAGAAAAACATTTCATCCTGTCGGGAACAATGCTGACTGTCAGCATTGTTCCCGTCGCTGCTGGGGGGTGTTGACATCGACACCATCAATGTTAAGATGTGGAACCTCCAATGCACACCAGAGAAAACCAGGCATTTCCTAGGCCAGATCTCCACAGAGCATACTAGCTCCATTCTCCACACAGTCTCTGGATGAACTGCCACACCATTTGAAACTGGTTACTGGACTTGTCCATTTTTCCTGCATTAGGCAGTCTGATGCTGAAACAGTAGCAAGAAGGCAAATCAGGTCTTTCTCCTGCCAGTTCTCTTCAGCTCTTTTCCTGGAGCTGCTTCTCGATGGCTCGAGCTGCTTTCTCTCTCCACTCTACTAGGAACTGACCCTCTTTTTTTTTTTTTTATATCAGTTCTTGGACTAGTTAGTTTCTCTGAATTCTGGTTGGCTAGGGGAGCTGTAGTCACAGTTCTGGTACTCCCATTTGTCAGTTTAGGCTCCAACCTGAAAAACTACAAAAAGTACAGCTTTTTCCCACGAGGCACCTAAGCTAAGGATCCCTTGAGGTCCTGTGTCCTAATTGGTCCAAACAGGAAGTCCCAGTCCATAGCATGGTGGCTTCCATTGGAAAATGCATGCTGCAATAAAGGCAGATTAAATAACAATCTATATCTTACAGACAACTATGAATTAGAAGTAAATAACTGCAGTACAATGTAGAGTAGGGCAAATTGGGGTGATGCCTGGCTGGTCATGAGCTTTAAAACACTTGGACCCAGCCCAGGCCATTTACAGCATTTACACTGACTATGGCACTTAAAGAGACAGGTGCGGAGACACATCATGGCACTCTCACACAGATCAATAGGAGGACACCAACCATTATAGATTTACCATCTCTGCAGGGCATCTGCCTGGCAGTGGGCAATACTGGAGTCCAGGGAGTTACTTAAGGCAAGCCCCCGATTTGGGGGAGGTTACACTCTCTCCTGCCTAGGAAACTTTGTGTCCACGTCAAGTCTACAACATAAGTAACAACTGACATTAACGCTTTGTACACTATTTACAGGTTGCAACCATATACTACTGTATACATTATCTGCTCAGTTTTACTATTAACATACGCAATATAGCATGCTTTACTCTAAATGCCTTTTCTACTTGGCATTTTTGTCTTGACATGTCAAAGTCAGTGTCAGTGGCTCAGTAGGTGGCACACTCACCTCTGAGGCCTGGAAATCGGAGGGCTGTGGGTTCAGTTCCCACATCTGGCACTTGGGTTAATATTCCAATACTGACACTGTAGTGCAGCATGAGGGGGGTGCTGCACTTCTGAGGTGCCATCTTTTGGATGAGATGTTAAACCGAGGTCCCATCTGCCTGGATTGGTGGTAGTTCAGGTGGATGTTAAAGATCTCATGGCACTTATCAAAAAAGAGTTGGGGAATTTCCCCGGTGTCCTGGCCAAATTTCTCCCATTCACTAAAAATACCACCAACAGCTTAATCTGGTTCAATTTCAGTTGCTGCTTACCATCTGTATCCCCCCCCCGGTCACCCCTGAAAAAGGGACTTCTAGGCCCAGTGGGCTTACTGGGTCAACAAAATTCAATAAATAAATAAATAATTCACATTTTTCACTGTGTTTTCAACAGTTACCATATGCATTACCTCTGGAAACCTCTGAGCAGTTGCATAACTGAACCCTTTTAACTGACCTTTGTTACTTTGTAAGGACGACCCCTAACATAATGGCAAGAGGGCTTGATTATTAGATTGGAAAATGCAGTGAAGCCTATTTTAGGAAGGAGTTAGTTGTGATGTATATCCCTTTATGAACCACATTTAGAGGCAGGTCTACAGGCATTCCTGGTGAGTCATAGGTGAGGCGTACTACTGGTTTTAAAGTTCTACCTGATCTTCTTGGTGTAGGAGGCATAGAAACAGTCCTCTCAATATTGGCATTCAGGTTAATGACTCCCAGCTTGTTGTTCAGCAACAAAGCAACTTTTGCATGAAAGGGTACCTCTGCACTCTCTATAAGTTCTGAGTTGGACGTAATACTTATAGGTGTAGTAGTACTTAGACTTTCTGTGTCTGTAAACTTATGATCATCTGCAAGTGGTATTTCGACAAAGTTTGAATCATTTAGTTCACTGCTAGCACTCTCAGGGATAGCAATATTTTCCGAAATGAGGTCAGGTTCACTGGGCCCACTTTGGTTATTTTCACTTGCAGGTTCATGGTTACAGGTTTCCTGTACTTGAGCAGGACTAGCCATTTCAATTTCAGACAGTTCCACAAGACATAAAGAATCAGCTACCTCAGAGGTCACTCTTTGCACTTCACTTTCCAGTTGCACTGGCGTAGTTGTAAGTGCAAGATTATCTGCCATCTCTGACGTATTAGCATTGTGTCCAACCTGGCAGGAGGGAATTCCTTGGAACAGTTGGGCTAGCACAAAGGAAGGATAATACACACCTTCATATTCACTCTCACCAGACTCAGAATTAGTGTCATCCTGAATAGCAGTAGTGCTTGATGAAGGCTTGATTTGCGGAGGGGCAGAAGGCTAGCTTGACTGCTTTTTCGAGCGGCAGATCTAGTAACAGGCTCGGTCACGTGGCGCTTGGTGGTACTGTATCTATGACAGTCTGCCTAATTGGAAGAAGGTGATTTTGGTGGATTGTTCTTACAGCTCTGGGATCTCCTTCTGGCTGTATTTTATAGACTGGGAGGTTATCCAACTTATTAGTGACTATGTAGGGAGTGTGACTCCAGTGACCTGCTATCTTATGTTTTCCTTGTAATCCCAAATTTCTCATTAGAACTCGATCTCCCAGCTGGAGTTCTTGTGCCTTGACTCTTTTATCATGTCTTATATTATTCACTAGAATTTTCTTAGCAGCCATAGTGTGGGCAAGTTGATAAGCGTGGTTAAGCTGTGCTTTAAGCTTGTGTACATATTGTAGATAGTTATAAGCTTGAACTCCCATCTGGTGACACTCCAAAGCAAATGTCCACTGGGAGATGTGCTTCACGACCAAACATCAACTGATACAGGGAGAAACCTGTTGCATCACTTTTGGTGCAATTATAGGCATGCACTAAGGTACTTATCTGCTGACTCCATCTTTTGTTTTTGGGTGAAGGGGCCCAGCATGTCCAGCAACGTTCTATTAAATCTTTGGGTTGCGGATCCCTTGTGGGTGGTAGGGAGTGGTCCTTGACTTTTGACACTCCACAGAGAGCATTTCTTTAATTAGTCGACTTTCAAAGTCCCTTCCTTGGTCGGAATGTATCCGCTGGGGAGCAGCATAATGTATGAACATTTTTTCAACAAGAACCTTGGCAACAGTTGCAGCCTTTTGATCTTTGGTGAGATAAGCCTGCGCAGATCTGGGAAAGTGATCTGTTACAACAAATATATTTCCAATGTTTTTGACATCAGGCTTGACTTAAAAGGTCAATACGTACAACCTCCATGAGTGCATTAGTGGCAATTTTAACCAAAGGTACTGCTCTTTGGTGTTGGGCCTTTCTTTGGAGGCATCTGCTACAAGTTTTAATATACTGGTCTACATCTGCACTCATCTTGGGCCAGTAAAAATGGGCTTGGACTAAATCTACAGTTCTCTCACTACCCAAATGTCCCATTTGTTCATGGAAGGCTTTTAAGACCACAAACTTAAATTTTGAAGGTAACACCAGTTGTTTTTGCAGTTTTCCCTTGATCGTTCGTGATCTCTCTGTCAAGTAATTTATCTCAAGCTTTAGTCTGGGCCCCTCTCAGAACAATAAAGTAGTTCTTCGGTCATTGGATCGTAGTTTGGAAACATCTTTCCCTTGGTTCATAGCATCATGCACAAGTCTAAGCATGGGGTCACGACTCATGACACTGTTCTCTTTAGATGTCCGCTGAAGCGAGCTGAGGCAAAGTACTTAAATCTAGAGCTGCAAAGCTACAGTAGACAGCAGACACACAGGTATCTGGGGGTCCTAAGCAGTCAACTAAGCAATTTACAGTTCCAGCTGATGGGTGTTCATTTTTGTCAAACTTTTGGCACCGGGCCTTTACGGATTGTTCCAACACTTGCATCCACTCAGGAGTTGAAGCAGGTCTTCTAGAGAGAGCATCAGCATCAATATGGTTTAGGCCTGGGTAGCATTCCATGGAATAATTGTATGTTGATAGAGCAGACAGCCACCTGTGTCCAGTTGCATCCAACTTGGCTGATGTTTGTACATATGTGAGGGGATTATTATCCGTTTTGACCAGGATTTTGGCACCATATAAATACTCATGAAATTGATCAACTATGGCCCATTTTAAAGTGAGGAATTCTAATTTGTGAACAGGATAGTTCTTTTCAGATGGTGTAAGGCTTCTGTTTGCAAATGCTGCTGGGTGCAGTCCCTCTTCATATCCTTGATAAAGTACAGCTCCAAGGCCAGTCAGGCTGGCATCTGTGTGTAGTATATAAGGCTTGGTTGGATCAGCATATGTGAGTATAGGTACATGTGTCAGCTGGTAGATAATTTCTTGGAATGCTGCATCGCAATCTGAAGTCCACCTCAACCCAAAGGATTCATTAGGCTTGAAGTAGTCCTCGTCTCCTTCCTTCACAGTGCCCGTTCTGAACTTTTGGTTGGTAGAAGGGTATCCTGGTGTCAGATTTAACAGTGGCTGAATTACCTTTGTGTAGTCCTTTACAAAGCACCGAAAATATCCACAGCAGCCTAGAAATCTTTGAAGCTGTTGGGCCTCTGCCAGGTGGTTAAAGCTTCTACTTTGCTTGGGTCCATCTGGATGCTCTCAGAGGACACAATGTGGCTTACATATTTTACAGCTCTTTCGAAAAACTGGCACTTGTCTACAGATTGTTTTAACCTGAATTCTTCCAATCTGTCCAAAACTTTAAACTGCCAAGCTTCATGCTCCTAAAGTGTTTTGCCAAACACAATGACATCATCCAAATACACAAGGCATTCAAGGAGGTTCATATCCCTTACCGCACACTCCATTAGTCTCTGAAAGGTTGCATGCATTCCAGATATGCCTTGGGGCATGCAAAAATTAGAAAGCCTAGGGACAGATAAATGCCATCTTCTCTCTATCCTCTGGCCATCAGGATCTGATAATATCTGCTTCTAAGGTCTAGAACAGAAAACAACTGCTTCAATTGAGGCAATCTAGGGCATCCTGGATGTGAGGCATTGTGTATTGATCTGGTGTGGTTCATCTATTAAGTGTCCTGTAATCGAAACACATTCTCACTGAGCCCTTCTTTTTTCAAACCACCACAATCAGGGATGCATAAGGGCTGCATGATTCTGGATGATTCCAGCTGCTAACATTTCCTGGAGTTGGCACCTGACATCATCAATGTCTGCAGGTGCTAATTAGCATGATCTCTCACAGAATGGTCTCTCATCGTGGAGCCTGATGTGGTGTTCAGTGCCAGTAATGCATCCAAGGTCCCATTCTTTCAATGAAAATACTTTGCTCCATTGCACCAGCTTGCAGATGATTCTGTTCTTCCACTCACTGGGGTTGGGAGACTCTCCAAAGTCAAACATATTTGGGGACATATTGCTATCTTCCTGTCTGCAGCACTTGGTTGGCAATACTGCAGTATCCATGCAGTATATTTTGGCCAGGGTACAGCCTTGAGTAACTTTAATGTCCCTGCCGGTTACATTGCAAAGCTGCACCACAACTCTTTTAGCGCAGGTGTGAGCACGAACTGGCAGCACACTTGGTTTAACCAGGAGCCCGTCAGGCAGCCTTCCCTCTATCAGACCTGGTTCCCTCCAGCCATCAGAGTGTTATTTTCTGCTGAACTGATCAGTCACCACCACTCCCACTCTTCTTCTCCTCAGTTCTCTTCCTCATATTCGCTGCACTTAGTTCAGTTCCAGGGTTGTTAGTTTATTGTTACTCTCTGCTCCATTCTTGGGTACTTTTTGTGATGATTTCGGCACTGCTGTTAACTGCTATTTACTCCTTACTACTGCAACCTCATATTTCCAAAGCAGGAACCTCAGGATTTCAACTTGGAACTCTCTGGCTCCCAACTCACTATTGTACCTTCAGGCTAAAGCAGTACCTCCCCAGCTTAGCTAGTTAAAGAACCCTTCACAATTTAGCCTGGTTGCTTGTTCACTCCTCTTACATACTTTCCTGCTGGAGATAAAAACTAATTTCCTGACATTACTCAATAGAGGCAGAACAGAGGGGAAGAGGTCCTAGGGGCATGACCCCCACACTCACTGAAGTATCATTTTGTAGTTTTACACTTTTTCAGGGGCAGTATATCTGTGAACCCCCTAATATTCTCTGACCCCCACAAACAGAAACTCTATGGCTAGTCCTGCAGTTTCCCCTCTTTCCAGGGTCTGCTTTGGGATCCCAGTGTTAACACCAGAAATGAAGGTTCTGGCACTGCTGCCACCTTCTGTGCACTCTCTAGTACTCCATACCCATATTTCCAAAATATGCGACAATATATGTACAAGTTACAACTTGAAACGCTATGCTCCCAACTGAGGATTCTACCATCACCTTAAAGAAGCAGCTCCACTAGTTGAGCTATAAAGAGATTACTATAAGTTAGCCTGATTGCTCATTTCCTTACCTTGTAACCGCACATTATTACACTTTTGAAAATTGATCACATAGAGGATAATGGCTGTGGTTCTGCAGTTAACATCATTGTAATCACCTCGGCGGTTGCCATGCTGTGCTTGTAAATCTCGAGAGTGCAGCTCGAGAAGTTTACTGTCGGCATGGCAACTCGAAAAGGTGATTTCAACGAGTTAACTTGAAGAACCCTAGCCATTGTAAGTGGAGAAAGCACACAGATAAAAAAAAAAAAAAGAATGTTTTGACTTTTTTTAATGCCCTTGATTGTTGCTGCTCCTGAAGTACAATGGTTGGCCAACCATGATCATGTCCTTGTTTAGGAAGAGGACACATCGACTACATTGGAGGGGTTGTGGGGAAAATTTGTGATCTGAGATGGGATGCTCAATCTCTGGAGGCTGTCTGCTCCTTTATAAAATCAAGCCTGCTTTGCTGAGCACTAGGTGAGGACATTGTAGCCGGTGATTTTTAACGTGCTCTGTGACTGTCTTTTCAAATTCAGTTTAAAATGCTTGCATGCCACATTCTACTGTTGGAATGTAGTAGGGTGAGCTTGGTTCCATCTTGTAATCTCACCGATCTGACGTAGGCAAGCAAGGTTTACAGCTCTTATGTCAGAACAATGAGATTACAAGAAAATTAAAAGATACCAGGCTATGTATTATAAGGGCCCCCCATACATTATAATTATTTGCAGATTCGGGATAGAATTCAGAGTTCAGCACTGCATGACAAAGTTACTAACACCCCAAATCTCCTATATCTTTGATTTACTGAGTGAGCAGGGGGCTCAGGGGAGTCGGCTGCTGAGGTCATCCAAAGGGGTGGGGTTGTACTGTTTAAATCCCCGCGCCACTTGCTTCTGTGAGAATGCTGTCTCATTTCACCACTGAGCTGCCTATCTCCCGCTGCTGATACCCCTGCAAGATTCTGCTGCATCCTGCCTGAAACATCACGCTACAAGGAACAAGGGCCATATTGAGAGACTGTGTCCTTTTACACTTTAATATCTGTGACTTTCTTTGATTTACTCAGCGAGCAGGGGGCTTGGGGGAGTCGGCTGCTGAGATCATCCAAAGGGGCGGAGTTGCACTGTTTAAATCCATGTGCCACTCACTAGCGCAAGCCAGTAGTGAGTGGCACGAGTGCCACTCCTACTAGAAAATCCACTCTGAAATCTGGTTTGGTTTTGAGGGGTGAAACATCTATTTGATATTGTATGTATTTGTTCTGCATATTTATTTATGTGCTTAGTGCAATAGCCTTTTAAAAAATAGGAGTGAAAGTTATTTATTAAGGGTACTGACATTAATAAGGTCTAGGGCATAAAATAATCAAAGTTAGGTTATACAATTTATAATTAGGCTTTGTTTTTATAGTTTTTAGATACTATGAGTTCTACCTCTACAGGAGTAGCGATGAGTGGCGTTTTGCCCTCCTAGAAAAGCTTAGTTTTCCAATAGTAACAAAGGAATGCCCCTTTTAGTTGTTAGTGGGCAAGTAGTTTTCTGTCCTGATATTCCTGTGTTTTTGGTCTTAAAGGTGGGACTTGGATTGGTGATTATTTGTTATATTTATATTATATAGTAGACAAATTGCCTAGTAATACTGTTTTGGTTAATCTTTTTGGGTTGCTTAATTCTACCGTATGACTATTCTGTCAGCCCCATTCTTGAGTTTGGAGGATTTGTTTTTCTATGATGAAGTTTATTCCAATTTTAGTTGGCCTCCCACTCGGGACAGAGAATTCCATGAGGTATTCTACGTATTCAGTTCTGAGTATGGAGTTGCTTCCTCCATAACTTTCATTCCTTCTTTTTGTGCTAATGTTTATCTCCCCCATGTTAGCTTTAAATCTATGAAGTATAGTTTAAAAAGGAAGAGATATCATGAGAATAAAATTAGATTGTGCAGGTTTTTAGCCCTATTGTTGTTAATTTCTGGAACTGTACATCCTCATCCTGGCCCTGTTTATTCTGGTAACTCTGATTTTGTTTCTATTTCTACTCATAAAAATGTTTCCTCCCTAAAAACTGTGCACTTAAATATCCAAAGTTTACCAGTGAAATTGACTCAGTTTGTTACCTGAGTTGAATATTATAGTTTTGGCATAATTACTTTGTCTGAAACCTGGCTAAATGGTAAAATGAAAGACAGAGATATATCTCTGGAGGGTTATAATCTCTGTAGAAATGATAGGATAGGTACACGAGCAGAGGGGCCTTGATTTATGTTAAAAGTAAATTTAAGTTTACTATTAGTAAGTATCCCCAACACATTTCTGACTGTGACCTAACTTCGGTGGATTTAATATTTGGTCAGGATAAGTATCTTACTGTTAGTTCCATATATGTCCCCTAGGAAAATTTGATTTTGGGCTGGATCTTATTGCTGGGGTTAAAAATGCCTTACCTGTACACAGAGAGTGGCTGTTATTAGATGAATTTAATGGCAGTTGGGTTGCTGACACTTGTAATGTAGCTAGAGAATCTTTGATGGATTTAGGTTTATTTCAGTGAATTGATGAGGTAACCAGGTTCAATTATAAGTAAAGTTTAGGGACTTAACTTGATTGGGTAGTGGTCACATATCCTGATCAGATTGTCAACTCAGGATTGCTTCCTGACATTTTAAGTGACCACTTTCCAGTTTTTTGTGAGTGGTCAGTTAAATTTAATAAGCATCTTCCCAAATATATAGAATTTAGAAATGTGAAGCATCTAACACCAGAACTGGTTGAGAAAACTTGTATTGAAATTGACTGGACTAAGCTTGAATCCATCAATAATCTGGATACAATGTTAGAAATGTTTGTTTCATATTATTACATTATAGTTAATAAGCTTGCACTGTTAATGAAAGTGAGGATTAGGGCTAGTAAGCAAACATGGTTATCCCCTGAGCTGCTACATTTAATAAGAACCTGAGATAAAAGTTGGAAACAGTATAACATTAATAATGACTCTCTTTCTTTGCAGAGTTATAAAGCTTTAATAAATCAATGCAAGCCTGAAATCCGAAAGGCAGAAGTTTTTAATTTTTTTTAATTTTTACTATTTTGGTGCCTCCCACTGCTGGCACCATATGCTGATCACGGACCCTCATCTCGACTTCCATTAGCCGCCAGTGTCGCAGGCAGAAATCAACTGTTGCTTGACAGACCCGGCCCCGAAAGGCAAAAGTTTAATTTTGCCTTTCTAAACAAAACAAAACATCTGGTAACCAAAAAGAATCTGGGATACGCTTAGTAATTTAATTGGGCATGGTAAAAAGACTCTACTGTTTCCATACAGGTTGGGGATTAATTAAGTTCTTTGGAGATTTGGATAGATATAGAATACCATTTCAGGGCACTTCTTCTAGTACCACTTTACAGGCTAATGAAAATGTTCATCCTAAATTTTGCTTTTAACAAGTTACCTCAGATACTATTAAGAAATAATGTTCAGAAATATGATCCATACCTCTTACGATGGCATATATTTCCAAATTATCAAACTGGGAATAAATTCCTTTTCTTACTCTCTTTTGGTTATTTTTAATTTTTGTCTTTGTGGTTTTCCCTAGTTGCTGGAAGTTAGCTACTATTATTCCAATATTAAATCTGGAAAGCCATCTCTGTTATCTAATTATCACCCACTCTCATTGCTATCACCTCTCTCTAAAATTTTGGAGAGAATTATAATGGATCAAACCCCTGAACATCTAGAAACATACTGTTTGCTCACGGATTGCCAACATGGTTTCAAGTCATTACATAACACTGAGACGGCCTTGGTGGGGTTCACAGTTGCCATTCAGGGAGCCCTTGATAAAGGGCAAACTGTTGTGGCACTGTTTGTGGACCTCACCAAGGCCTTCGATCTGGTCAAACACCATCTGCTTGATGGTGTTCTTTCTAACTTCCATTTCTCGGGTGATGTTATTTCCTGGTTTCATGATTATTTTGCTAATTGATCTCATTGTACTCGAATTGGTGGTAGTGTTTCCCCTCCTGGCCCCATTAAGTGTGGAGTACCCCAAGGGTCTATCCTTGGTCCCCTTATTTTTTCATTATATTTGAATACTGCTCCTTCTGTTTGTTTTCAATCAACCATGATATTATATGCAGATGGTGCAGTTATTTATAACAAGCCCAAGACAAAATGAAGTTTTGGAAACGGTACAGTTTGACTTTGATTTGTTTCCGAACTGTTTTTTTTCTAATCACGCGGTTCTTCGATTCAAATAAAACCAAATTTATGCTTTTTTTCTAAAATAGTTATTGAGTATGAGAAACTCCACGCTATTGTAGCACAGGATGGGAATTCCATCGAACTGGTAGATAGTTTTAAATATTTGGAGATAACATTTGACCCTGAGCTATCTTTTGAACTTCATATTAATAACTTAAGAAAGTCTCTTCATCAGGGACTGGGCTCACTTTATAGGGTTAAGCAGTTTTTGACTTGTGATTCCAGGAATCTACTTGCCCATAGTTTCCCGATGAGTGCAATGGATTGTGGTACAGTTATATATTCAGCTATTTTGGGTAAATTATTTAATAGATTGCGGTCACTTATAATTCTGTATTTGGTTTATGTTGATGTTCCTTTTGAACCCACCATTGCATTTTGTTCAAAATTCCAGCAGCCTGTCTCTTGAAAATAGGATATCCTACAAACTGGACATGGGCATACTGTATTGATGTTTAAGGTGAAGAATGGTCTTTTTTCTCCTGCAGTTTCTGTTTTATTTTCTAGGTTTTCTAATCCGTGTGGTACTAGGTCTCAATCCAAGTTTACCTTTGAACTTCCTTTGTTTAAAAGTTCTCGGACAGAGATAAATTCTATATAGGGCTCCTTTGTTTTTTAATACTTTGCCTTGCGACATTGCTGGACGTAAAAGAGTTTGGTCTTTTAAATAAAGGCTAAAACACTGGCTGATGGATAATGATGTTTGCATATGTTTAAAATGATTGTCTGTGTCCTATTTGTACTTTGTATTTTTTGTAGTCTTTCTATTTATGATGGTTTGTTATATTGCTGTCTTGTTATTTGTCATTCTGTAACATTTCACTGGTGAAAACAGGCAATTTTGCTCGTCCTGCTTACAAGCATAAAAAAGTTCCTGAAAAAATATGGCTCAGCAATACTAACCTAAACAACTGGTGCAGCATGCTGTGTCTCAGCTGGGCTCAGTGGGATGGGCAGATCCTCTGGATCACATCTGCTCCAAATGGCAGGAAGAGCTGCAGCACTCTTTTAATGAACAACAATGGCATAGGATCAGGAGTGAAATACATAGAACTACTGCTAGTAAACAGTAGCAAAATGTGAATGGAATATGGTAACCCATTACTTCTGTACTCCTGTGATTATCAAGCCTTATAACTCTGTCAACTCCAATCATTGCTGGAGGGTTAGCATTAGCGTAAAACACTATCATCACACTTACTAGTCCCTGCCAAAGCAGTGTTCTCATATATAAAAGAAGTTACACTATTCAAAGACTATTGGGAGGACCTGGCCTTTATTGACTCACAGCTCCTGTTAGGGCTCTCCCCATGATGGGATCTCTAACCCACATAGCAGATATTTGTTTAGGATGTTCACAGCAGCCTTTGCTATTAGGCCATTACATGCAAATGGTTGACTCCCTTCCCACCCTCACTCCCAGATTGGTTGGGACATTGCAATATATATTTTTTTTATTTCGTTTTGATTAAAGTGTTTTGTACAGGGTTACAATTTATGACAGTCACACCAGTTCCTGCCTGAATAAAGTCATACCAAATATTATCTATACAGAGAAATGTCAACAAGGAACGCCTGTTTGAGTATACATAAAAGATGTCTCTACTCCTTGATCACTTGGTCTGTGGTCTACTTATTTTACATAATAAGGCATGGCATAAAAATATCTACCTGGAGCTTTTTGTCTCGGAATGAGAAAGTTATGGAATAACCGACCTCCCCTGAGCCCCACCACCTGCTACCTAAATTGCTATGGAACAATATCTTCCTTCTGATTCATAAGCCAAATGACTCATCCATTCCATAAATGTGTAAACTTGCCATATTTTTGAGGATGCAAGTTTGTGCCAGCTGTAGTATTTCCATTTTATAGATGGATATGACCACTTCCTCCCTATCAAAGTATTGGTGTGTCTGGCGTCAGCAAATACTACTGTCTGGTTTTGTTTTTTTAGCTGCTGTTAACCAGATTCCCATTTGTGTTTTGTATAACACTGCTTTTATGTGTGCATGGCAGAGTAAAAGCAGGGCAGCCTGAGCTGTTAGCTTCCCATAATTTGGTAATAATTCATTCCAAGCCCCTTCCAAACTGTCCCAATAGGGATTAATTACAGCACATTCCCAAAATATATTTATGTGGGGGTGACTGGTGAGTAACTACATCCCCTCCTGCATGATGCTCTGGACTGAGGATCAAACTTGGCCATGATGTGTGGGGTTCAAAAGAGTTGAATGAGTGTCTTCTGCCAACTCCTTTCACATTAATGTTGAGGTGATCCTGTGCTGCTTGCAGCATGCCTTCTGCTACTCACTCTGTGTTAAAGGCACCCCCATCTCTTCCACCCATCAACTTTTGTATCTCCTTCGTTGTCCCCTCAGGCTGTTTTGTATTGCTTGGTATGCCACTGAGTTGAAGTGGTCGGGACTTGTTGCTCCATCATTGTTAAAATTAAAATAAAATAACAGGTGAGACTATGTAAAAATTGACGCATGAGCTGCTTGTGATTACAGGCAGACCTTTTCAACACCAGGTGGCTCCCCTTCTTTAATTACATGGCAAAAACTGAGTGCTCTTCAGTCATCAACAACATACTGGCAGCCTGAAGGGGAGATGCCTGATGGCTTCTAGACAGGGAAGGTCAGGTATCAAAGCCTGTTGAAAGGAGCTCCCCATGGTAATTCCCTAGGTATTACTGTGCAGTTGTGAGAGTGTGCTTCCCATCTTCCTCACTGAAAGTATATTCTGCACCCCCCCCCCGAGCAATTATTTGTCAACTGTCCTGCAGCTTTTTTTTGGTATTGTTAACATTTTCCTGATTGTTTGTGTTGCGCCTTCCTACCTCCTTCCCCACTCAGGAGGTATACTCCAGGGCAATAGCCTGATTTAATCTGTGACTAAAATGTAATGCTGCCTGTGTTTGTACCTGGACATTACTTTACTACATACAATTTACACTGCCTGCTGTACTGTTGCACATGTGATGTTGTGTGATTTTCTCCTATATTCTTGTAAAACACCTGGACAAATTTCAATAAACTTCAAGGTAAAAAAAAAATAGTTTTTGTACCATCTTAACTCCCAGAGACAAACTCTGTGAGGTAACCCCTCTGGTGGCTACCAGCCTTGCGACAAGACCTGTAAAATCCTTTGCCCATGGCTGATGTCCATGAGAAATGTCTGGAGTGATTGGGTTTGGAGCATCTTAAACCCCTCAGAAGGCAGCGTGCATGTTGGGCTAGATCCCAAGCTACTCTACCTATCTGCCCATGCAATATCTTCCCCGCTGTCTGCCCTTCTAAATCTCTCCTCTCCTCTTCTGCTTCTGTCCCAACCACCTGAAAGCATGCTATTGTTCTACTCTCTAAGGGTGGTGACCCCTCCTCTCCCAGTAACTACAGACCCTATATCTCTTCTTCCTATCCTTGCTAAATTACAAGAGCATATGGTTCTCTCACAACTCTCTCCTTATCTCACTGAATCCTGCTTCTTCACTCCTTTCCAATCTGGTTTCCATAAGTACCATTCTACCACTACTTCCCTACTTAGGCTCACCGACTCCATCCTATCAGGGATGGATCATGGCCAAATCACATCTGCTGTTTTTGTCGACCTCACCAAGGCTTTTGACAGAGTCTCCACCCCTCATAAACAAGCTCTCTGCAGCTGGGCTGTCAGACTCAGCCACAAACTGGTTCAGGGCCTACCTCGTAGGTAGGACCCAATCAGTTCAAACTGCAGACTCTAGATCTACTTCTCTCCCCATTAACACTGGTGTGCCCCAGGGATCTTTGCTAGGACCTCTCCTGTTCTCTATATTCCTAAATTACCTTCCATCAGTCTGCACCTCAACCTCTATCGACGTGTACGCAGATATCCTGTATACCTCCGGCCACTCTCCCACAGATGTAGCATCTAGACTCCAGCTTGACTTTGATACTTTTATTTATTTATTTATTTATTGAATCTAGGAATTATTACGTTTGAGCCATGGCTCTTTTACAAAGGTTCCACGTCGTTATTGTACAAACAAGGCAAAATTACATAGGAAAACAATCAAATTATGAAGCAGCATTAAGCAGTATAATGCAGTACAGTAATGTCAACTTCGAACATAAATGCTTTAGTAAACACAATACTGGCTGATTGGAGGAATACAATAGAGAAAGAACAATGGAGGGGGAAGAGGAGAATGGAGAGGCAGACATAGGGAGATTAGTACCACTCAAATGCCTTTGTCAATAAATGAATCAGAGGTGGGAGGTTTAAGCAAGAAACAGACAAGGGTGAAAATTAATCGAAGCAGTCACAGGAGCTGGAGACTGTAAGGTGAAGCTGTAGCCTAGATTTGAAAATTTCTAGAGAGGTGGAGGAGGTGATGTGAGTGCTGAGGGCATTATACTAGCTGGGAGCATGGTAGGCAAAGGATCTTTGGCCCTGGGGGTGCGGCATTGGGGATCTGGAGAAGCTGATGTTCCGAACTTCTGGTGAAGCGATGGTTGGTATTCAGGCATAGTAGGTCTTGGATGCACGGTGGAGTGAGGCCCATGGTAGATTTTTTTGCCATCAAGCAGGAAAGATACTTCATGCGATTGGAGAGCTGTAACCATCCTGTTTCAGTGTAGAGCTCACATGTATGAGTGCATCTTTGGGCACCAGTGAGCAGTCAACATGCCTTGTTAAGGGAAGTTGTAATGCGCCTGAGTGCGGTAGTTGAGGCTGAGCCATAGATAATTAAGCCATAGTCTATGATATAGATGACAGAGCTTTGGATAGCAATCCTCACGCAGACGGGTAAGGACTGTCTGTTTGTTATAGGATATCAATCGTTGATTCACAGTTTTCGCAATACTAACAATGTGGGTCACAAAGGTTAGGCAGGGATCAAAGGTGATTCCAAGGTATTTAAATGATGTCACTTGTTTGAGGGTATTTTCTGCGTACGTGATTGATAGCAAGTGGTTTACCTTTCCTTGTTCTGCGGGCTTGAGAAGAGCATGGATTTTGTTTTTTTGTGGTTTAGGACCAGTTTGTGCTCTAAGAACCATTTCTCAACCTTGGAGAAAGCAAGCTGCAGGCTATGGTGTAAGGGTTTCGGTTCCTTATGAGAGGAGAGAATCATGGCATCGTCAGTATAGAGGATTATTTGTTCTGGGCAAGACTGAGGGAGAAAGTTTAGGAATAGGCTGAAGAGAAGAGGACCTAAGATGGATCCCTGGGGAACACCTGAGAGAACCGGATTTGAGTCTAAGAGAACTCCTGAGATTTTTACTGTTTGAGAGCATTGGGCTAGGTAACTTTTTACCTAGGCACTAGGGCCCTGAGAGAGACCAATAGCCTGTAGCTGTTTGACAAGTAAGCCATGGTGAACAGTGTCAAATGCCTTTGTTAGGTCAATGAAAACAGCTCCGGTTTGGTATCCTTTGTCCGTAGCATTGTGGATTGCTCCTGAAAATTCCAGGAGGGCGATCGATGTACTGTGCCCTTGCCTGAAGCCGTGTTGCTGTGCGCAGAGAATGTTATACTTTTGCAGGTAGTCTGAAAGTTGGTCCGCCACAATGCGTTCAAGGGCCTTGGAGAGGGGTGGGAGTATTGATATAGGTAGATAGCTACCAGGTAGGGACTCGTCACCACTTTTGAACACCGGTGTGACTATTGCAGATTTCCATTTGCTGGGGAATTGACTGAGGCAGAGGGAGAGATTGAAAATTTTGGTGAGTGGGAGCAGCACCTCTTCCAGGGTAAGGGACAGCAGTTTAAGGTCTATAGTATAGCTGTTGCTCTGGACTTAGAGATAGCCTTTTTTATATATTTGTGGACTTCATGTGCCCTGACTTTTTGAAATGGAAGGGTGGTTGATTAGGAGAAACAGTAGGCGAAGTTGGTTTTGGGGAGTCTACATCAGAGAAGAAGTCCAGGGGGAGGACCCCAATAAGGTCGGTGAAAGTTGCATTTAGGGTCTATGCCATGACCATTGGATCTAGAGTAGTGGCTCCATCAACAGTCATTAGCATAGGAGAGGATTTGGACTGCTTACCCGTTATATTTCTGATATTGTCCCAAAAGGATCTCCCGTCACCCCAGGTGTTGGTGAGGGCATCCTTGAAATACGAACTTTTCATCATTCGGATTTGTTTAGTGCAGTAGTTGCGAGACTGTTTATACCTTTGGATGTCCAGTAGGGAGCCTGTGGCTCTAGCTATAGCCCAGAGGTGGTCCCTTGCTTTGAGTTGGGCCAATAACTTGGCAGTGAGCCAGGGTTTGGAGAGAGCTTTGATTTTGCGCTTTTTTACTGGTGCGTAGGAGTCGCAGGTGGTATTGAAAGTAGTGATGAAGTAATCAAGGGCTGCGTCAACATCTTGTGAATTGTATATTGGGGACCAGTCATGCTGCCTGAGACAGGCCTTGAGATGAGTCAGATTGCCATAAGGTAGTACTCTGCTTGAAATGGTTTTTGGAGGTGGCTTTCGGAACTTATTTGTCCAGGTACAGATAACAGGGAATGGTCGCTGAGAGAGTCCAGGAGAACAAAGGTGTTATTTATGCAGGCTGAGTGGCTGGCAAGGATCCAGCCTATGAGGGTGCTAGTACCCGATTTGTAATTCTTTCTAGTAGGGAAGCTAACCATCTGCATTAGGTTAGCTGACAGTATAGCATCCTTGTGGGACCCTACATCAGGTGCGAGCCAGTTGATATTAAAGTCACCAAGGAGAAGGAGCTCAGTGTCAGGAGGCTGGGATCTTACAAATTCAAGGACAGTCTGGAGGCCGGTCCCTGGGTCTTTTGGTGGGATGTAGACAGGAACAGTGAGGACTTTATTTTGGGCACCAAGGAGTAGCTTAGCAGGAAGGAATTGCACTGAGGTGTTTGTGGAGGTAGTACAGACAGGGTGACTGGTGAGGTTGTCTTTTATGTAAATTGCAACTTCCCCTTTAGTAATCCATCAAGTCTGAAATACTGTAGCCTTTGCAACGAGATGGCATGGTCCGGAGTATTGGGTGTCAGCCAGGTTTGCAATGGCTAGATATCGGGGTTATGTTGGCTGGCAAAGATTTGAAGGGAGGTCAGCTTTGGAAGGAGGCTGTAAATATTGAGGGTGGCAATGGTGAGACCCCCCCCCTCCATCTTGGCAAGATTTGTTGAACTGGAGTAAACAGGTCCAGGATTCAGATGGACACTTCCTGACATCAGGAGGAGGAGCAGCAGGAGTTTTAGAGCCATCTGACGCTGCTCATAGTAGGTGAGATAATGTCTCCGCTGCTTGTCTGCCTCAATGCAGCATATACGTCTAGGGTCCCAGTGCAGGGTAATGGCTAGAAGCAAAGGTCGGTTTGCCCATGTTCCATCAGTGTGATTTGTCATAAGCAGCCAGTCCTTTGCAGGGGGGTGCCACAAGTGTGGATAGGGAGGATTTGTCATGGTGCCAAATTGATGGTAATGGGTGTGTATAAGTAGAGTGGAGGGTGGAGAGGGGTAGCAGGTACTAGGAAGATAGCATAGGGGAGGAAAAAAGGAGAGGGATAGAAGAGATAGAAGGAGGTGGCTGTGGAGAGGCATGTCTGAAGAACAGAGATGTGTTTTAGCAGGTGGTGAGGTGCAGAGCAGGAAAATAGGAAATCGGGAGAGCGCTGGGGGCTGTGGAGCAGGCTTAGTGCACAAAGAAACAAGCAGGAAATGCAGGTGGAAGGGGAGTGGTATAGCTAGGGGACAGGATGAGAAACAGGATCAGGGGTGGGTCCTAAGAGCAGGGGGTGGAGCAAAGAGACTATTTAATAAAGGTCCGGGGGGGCGGACGTAAAATTTCAGCATTGAGCAGTGCAACTGAATGGGTGCTGAGCCCAGCAAAGCACAGTCACAGAAACACCAATCAGTAGGCAGTGGCTGGAACTGGAGGCCAATCAGTGAGTGGCTCGGAGTGCAGTCGGCCAATAGCCGATCACAGCTTTCCCAGCCCAGGGATGTCCTTACCTGGCTTTTGGGAGCCCAACGGCGGCATGTGGAGGTGTCAGGGGTGGCGTGCTTCACGGACACTGAACCATGCCTATGAGGCACACGGCTGGCCCGTTCGGGGCTCAAATCTGGAGAGGGGAGAGAGAAACAGACTGAAGTGAGTGGGCAATTATGCAATTTTGAGACAAAAGGTTGTGACGTAGTTTTGCTAAACTTGGGGTGAGGGAAAACGCTGGAGAATGGCAGTGAGAGGGGGAGACAGAAGAATTAGCTATTACAAGTGTAAATTAGATGGTAGGGGGGTGGGGGTAGCAGCCAGAAATGATTGGATTCAACAACTTGATCTGGTGCCAGCTGGAAGGAGCAATAGGGGGCTGGGTAATTGTACTGGGAGCGAGAGAGAGGGAGGAAGAGCAGAGTAAAAAAAAATTAAAACAATGAGGTTAAACAATAAGGTTCAGCACTGGCTATGATCACATCAACTCTTTCTAAATGCCAAGAAGACTGTCTCCATGACCTTTGGCACTAGGCAGAGACTTTCTCAGCTTCCCTCCCTTCCTTTTTTACACACCCTTGATGGGACAACTCTGGAGGACACCTCCTCCTTTAGATACCTTGGGGTTTGGCTTGACCAACACCTCAATTTTCTGGACACATGGATGCCATCCTGAAAAAACTGTGCCCCAAGCTAGGTGCACTGCACAGGAACTGCAGTTGTATACCCTTCTCGGACAGGCGTGTACTTGTCCAGAAAATGATACTCCCAGTTTTGACTATGGTGATGTAGTCTACAATGCTGCTCTCAAGACTTCCCTAGCCAGATTGGACACCCTCTTCCACTCTGCCTGCTGCTTTGCCTTAGACCCCCCCCCAACTCACCACTGTGATCTCTACAAATCTCTTGCACTTCCCTCTCTCGAAAACAGGCTGCTTTCCCATTGTGCTAAATTTATCTCCAAATTCTGGTTTGGTTCTCTTCCCTCTTACCGTTCCTTCTCCATATCCCCTCCCTCCCCCTCCCTGAGATCCTATGACACCCGGACCTTGGCAGTCCCTCACCGTTCAACCTCTGTTGAACAGGCTGCTTTTTCTCACCACTTCCCTAAACTTTGGAACCCCCCAACAAATTAGACACTCCCTCTTCCTTTCGTCCATCTCAACATCTCTACACAACTTCTCTTCTCACATTTGCAATCGTGTATAAGTTACCCTCCCCTCCCCACATGATAGCCTACACTATTGTTAGTCAGTTGTCTGCTGACTGCAATCCTGATCTTGCATTACCTAAGGCAGTTGGGTCAACTCTGTGTATAACTGGAATTGCTTAAGCATTGCTAATATTTAGCTCTTATGTTATGTTAATGTTTATTTAAGTATTGTATCCTAGTAAAATGCCTAGTATGTTGTTACTCCCACACACTTTTCCCCTAATGCAGTATGGACTCTCTGCATATATCTGTAGTCTAAAGAACTTTAAACGTAACCTCATATGTACTGTATGTGTTTGTAATTGCATATCTAGAATGTATGCTAAGAAGATTGTTAAATATGTTGTTACTCCCACTCCTTTCCCCCAGGACCCATCTGGAAACGAGCACATTGTTGCTCAGTATGCCTTTCCTGGTGAAACTTTTCAATAAATAAATAAACCTTCTCAACAAAAAATGTAGGCCTGAAAGGAAGTCCATAAAAAGTCCCTTGCAACCAACCAGATCAGACAATTCCAGTCTGTTCTACGGAACAAAATCACCTGCATAAAAAAGGTAAGTCTGCCTTGCATGGTTATGGATCCCAACACTCCAGTGCTGAAGCCATCAGAGAGAGTAAGTTGCAACACAAGCTCCCTAATGGTGACTGCTATTCTCTGGGTTCAGAGTCAGGTTGTGGGTACTGTGATGCAAATTTCAGGGCCAAAGACATAGCAATCCTCAGGGGCTAAATTGAGCAGGGGCCCATAGGAACTCAGTTCTATCACCTCTTAAAAATTATATGACAGTTCCACCACCTCTATCATCTATCTCCATTGACTACTATAAGACAGTTCCACCACCCAGAAATGGCAGTTCTGCCCCTTAAAATTTTAGATGTCAGAGATCCTCCACCTAAACATTTTTCAATTTAACCACTGACAATCCTGAAACTGGTTCTGTATCTCTGTGAAAAGCAGTCTGACCCGTAACTACTGTTTCAGGCTGTGGTGAAGAATACTTATATCACAGTTCTGATTCTTCCAAAGAAAACCTCCTTCAACACAAATGTAGTACCCCAGGTTTGGGGGCACCACAGAAATTAATTAAATAAGTACCCCTTGGAGCCTAGGGCAGTGTGGGCATCACGGGTGTAATAGGGCAGTGTGGGGGCCCCTGTCAGGGTTCCCCTTGCCAGACAGCTGCTGCTGCAAAAAGCAAGCTCTCTTTGTTGCCAACTGCCGCACTTTAAGGCACCCCCCAGCTGGAAGCATCAACTGTGGCTATCCACACACTGGAACTGCTGTTCCTGCCCAGCACGTGGTATTATTTCAAAATAAAGTTGGTGGCTTGGACAGGTGCTCTGGATTCTAGAACAGTAATCCTGAGTGTCCTGTTTCAAACAAAAGTATAGCTTTTTGGAGAGACTAATTGGGACAGTGGAGGAGAGAGGACACAGAGAGCTCAGCAGGACAGGAGAACTTACCTGGAGGGTAAAGCCGTACCTGGGGCTCATCTGTGTGCCTCCGCTGTCTCTATTCACCAGTTCTGCAGTCTGTCATGAGATCCTCAGTAGCAGCGAGTCTCCAATGTGCCATCAGGTCACCCAGAAAGAAGAGGAGCAGCATCCCAGTCCGCAGTATGGGCTCTGTTTAGCCCCTTTTACTTTTTTTTTGCACATTTTAAAAGTAAAAGCTGCGCCCCCCCTCCCATGTAGCACGACTGAGCAGCAGCCGTGGTGAAAGCTGCTTGGGAGAAAGAGGGGAGAGAGAGGACCTCAAGGCCCCCAGCCAACTGCCCAAGTGCCTGTGTCCTGCCCAACACTGGTAGCCCCGCCTACTGCCAGCACCTCCTCCCTCAGCATTCTTCTTCTCCTCGGGCCGGGTGGTGAGTCAGTAGCAGCACACAAACTAAGTACTGTCTGCCTTTGCTTAATAAAAGAAAGATTTTTTGGGGTACAGGGTGCTGTGGAAAATAAAAATGGCCGAGCGAGGCAAGGTTAGACCTCAATTTAAATATTTAAATATTGTGCTGCCTAGTGACACCAATAGGAGGAGCTGGGTATAGAGGCTCTGTTTTAGAGCCTTTTGAATATTGATAAGGTGAACTCCTGGAGGCAGAGCCAAGGTGGGGTCCAGAGTGGAAAGGCCCCAGCAGTGACAAGGCAGCAACTTAAAGGGGCAAAGTTAGGCCCAGAGGGGTCTAAAAGGAGCACAGTATGGGGAGGCCCAGAATCTGAAAAGGGGTCCAGCCACAGTAGGCCCATCAGCTAAAAGGGGGCCCAGCCACAGTAGGCCCATCAGCTAAAAGGGGGCCCAGCCACAGTAGGCCCATCAGCTAAAAGGGGGCCCAGCCACAGTAGGCCCATCAGCTAAAAGGGGCCCAGCCAAAGTAGACCCATCAGCTAAAAGGGGTCCAGCCACAGTAGGCCCATCAGCTAAAGGGGCCCAGCCACAGTAGCCCATCAGCCAAAAGGGCCCAGCCAAAGAGAGACCCATCAGCTAAAGGGGCCCAGCCACAGTAGGCCCATCAGCTAAAAGGGCCCAGCAAAGTAGACCCATCAGCTAAAAGGAGGCCCAGCCACAGTAGGCCCATCAGTTAAAAGGGGCCCAGTCATACAAGGACCATAGTTAAAAGGGACCTAGCCACATAGTGCAAAGGGTCCAGCAAGAGAAGGCCCATAGCTTAAGAGGGGCTCATCAGAGCAGGCCTCACAGTAGAAAAGGAGGTCCAACAGGGCAATTGGGAGCACTCTAGTGGAGCAACAAGCATGAAGACTGTTGGAACTGTATTGCATTATCTGAACAGTGTCTGAATTGTACTGCATACTTGAAAAGTGTCTGAATTGTATTGCATTGCCCGAAACTCCTGGAACTGTGCAATTGCCCCACAGTGCTTGTTTGCCCCTGGAACTGTGCCATTGCCCCTGCAACTGTGCAATTGCCCCACAGTCACTTATTTGCCTCTGGAACTGTGCAATTGCCCCACAGTTGCTTGTTTGCCCCCGGAACTGTGCAATTGCCCCACAGTCACTTGTTTGCCCCTGGAACTGTGCAATTGCCCCTGGAACTGTGCAACTGCCCAACAGTCACTTGCTTGCCCCTGGAACTGTGTAATTGCACCTGGAACTGTACAATTGCCTCACAGTCACTTGTTTGCCCCGAAACTGTGCAATTGCCCCATAGTTGCTTGTTTGCACCTGGAACTGTGCAACTGCACTTGGAACTGTGCAATTGCCCCACAGTCGCTTGTTTGCCCCTGGAACTGTGCAATTGCCCCTGGAACTGTGCAACTGCCCAACAGTCACTTGCTTGCCCCTGGAACTGTGCAATTGCACCTAGAACTATACAATTGCCCCACAGTTGCTTGTTTGCACCTGAAACTGTGCAACTGCACTTGGAACTGTGCAATTGCCCCACTGTCACTTGTTTGCCCCAGGAACTGTGCAAGTGCCCCAAAGTCATTCTATTGCCTTTGGAACTGTGTAATTGCCCCAAGCTGCAGTTACACCATAGTGTGTCAGCATCTGTACTAAGTGTATTCCAGAATCAATCTACAGCAGCCTTCAAATGGTGTTCAGCAAGTATATTCCTGAATCAGTCTTCAGCAGCCTTCGAACGGCATTCAGCAAGTGTATTCCTAACTCAGTCTTTAGCAGCCTTCAAAGGGCATTCAGCAAGTGTATTCCTGAATCAGTCTTCAGCAGCCTTCAAATGGCATTCAGCAAGTGTATTCCTGAATCAGTCTTCAGCAGCCTTTGAAGGGCATCCAGCAAGTGTATATCTGAATCAGTCTTCAGCAGCCTTTGAAGGGCATCCAGCAAGTGAATTCCAGAATCAGTTTGCAGCAGGATTTTCTGAAGATCCTCATCTACGGCCATACCCTGCACAATGTCACGCTTTGTTGTTTTCCACTAAAGTCCTAGTATATGGCCTGGCCCAGTGCAGATTTTGTCATCCATTTTGTTATTTTTCTTTTTCATTCCAGCTTCTTCCAGATCTTCTGTTTCAGTTTCCCCAAACCAATGTCCCATTTATTGTTTTACGTTTATCCTTGGCTCATCCAGCCTTGGCACCCAGAACTCTACCATCCACCAGGCTTCCGAAGATATTCTTATCCTGTTTCTCAGTTTCTGTGAGGTCCTCCCAACATTTTTTGCATCTATTGTGTCCCAGCAGTCCCACAAGAGGGCTATGGTAGGGTGATCTTCTGCATCTATCATGTCCCAGCAGTCCACAAGAGGGCTGTGGCAGGGTGATCTCTGCATCTCTCCTGTCCCAGCAGTCAAAAGAGGGCTGTAGCAGGGTGGTCTTCTGCAGCTATCGTGTCCTGGCAGTCCACAAGAGGGCTGTGGCAAGGTGGTCTTCTGCATCTAGCATATCCCGGCAATCCACAAGAAGGCTGTGGCAGGGCAGCTTCTGTATCTATCATCTCATCCCAGCAGTCTGCCAGAGGACTGTGGTTGGATCCTTTGTGTTTGTTCATCACTGCTACATTCCGGCAGCCCACAAGTGGGTTTTGTGCCAAACAGTTCTTGCATTTGTTCTTTGTTTCCAGTGGCCCACCAGTGGGTTTTGAGATGAAAGAGTTCTTGTTTTATTTATTTCTTTTGAAAGTCGGATTTACAACCTTAGAATCAGGGACTCATTTACAAAGGCACCTCGTCGCAGGGAGGGTAGACACGGTTACAGTGTGAGATACAACAGTGGTAACATACAGGTGCAATACAGATAACAAAAAGAACACAATATAACAGTGGTTTACGGGATAAAGTTACATGAAGTAACTAGCAATTGTATAAAAAAAAAAAGATGGGGGGAAGCAGTCCAATGGACATTGTCAAGGCTATGGTCAAGAAACAGGGAGGGACCCCAAACATTAGGTTGACTAAGGGCACATACAGCTTCGGGCGTCAAAGAGGTGGTTACGGAGAGTGACTTTAAAGGGAACAATTTTGGTAGACTTAGTGACAGAGAGCGGGAGGGAGTTGAACCATGTGGGGGCACGATAGTGGAAGGACCTTTGGGCTAGGGAGGTCTTGGTAAGGAGCACCAGAAAGGTGGCCTTAACTGAGCTATGGATGGCAATGGATGGGGATGCAAGCTGCAGGGACACGGTGACCCCTGGGGGGGGAGAGTCCTAGTAGGGATTTTTTGGCAAGTAAGCAGGTTTGGTAGCACAAGCGTTCCTCCAAGGTGAGCAGGTTGGCGGTGGAATAGAGCAGGCAAGTATGGGTGCGGAGGGATGCACCGGTCAGGAGTCTGCAGACCTTGTTTATTGAGGTCTGGATTCTGGTGAGGACAGCATTGTCGGCCTCAGTGTAGATAGGTGGGCCATAGTCCACTAGGGATGGGACGGGACGGAGGAGTTGATGGCCAGTCGGAGAGCGGTTTGGGGGAGGCAGTCTCTGTGGTGATAGAGAAGGCCAATCTGAGAGTTTATGGCTGAAGGACAGGGTATTGATGTGGGTGTGAAATGTAAGAGCTGAGTCGAAGGTGATGCCCAGGTACTTGTAGGATGACACTTGCTTGAGAGGTGAGCATCACTGGGGAGAATGCAGAGGGGCATTTTGGCCTTATTCTGGTGATGCAAAAAAGCATAGATTTGGTTCTTTTGAGGTTAATGACTAGCCAGTGGTCAAGGAACCACTTTCTGGCTTGGTTGAATGTGTGCAGCAGGGATTCCTGTAGAGATGCAGGGTCAGGGTGGGAGGCAAGGAGAACCGCATCATCGGCAGAGAGTACCATATTGCCCAAGCAGGAGCTGGGGAGGGTATTTAGAAATAGGCTGAGCAGAACGGGGCCCAGGATGGAACCCTGGGGGACCCTTGAGTGAATGGGAAGGGTATTGAACAGGGTGCCATTTACCTTCATATGCTGTGATCTGGTAGAGAGGTAACTGGTGAACCAAGCCAGTGAGCCAGGGGAGAAGCCAAGTTGGTGGAGGGAGTCAAGTAGGAGGGGATGACGGACAGTGTCAAAGGCCTTGGAGAGGTCAATGAACACTGCACCCGCAACATGACCAGAGTTGAGAGCAGAGTGGAGTTGCTGGGAGAACTCCAGGAGGGCTGTAGTGGTGCTGTGTCCAGGGTGGAATCCATGTTGTTCTGGACACAGCAGGTAGTATTTGGCCAGATACTCAGAGAGCTGAATGGCCACTATTTTTTTTAGTGCTTTGGAGAGAGGGGGGAGAATGGAGATGGGCCTGAAATTGTTAGGGGAGGTTCTATCTCCACTCTTATGGATGGGGTGATTTCTGCAATTTTCCAGGCACTGGAAAATTGACCAAAACAAAGTGACCAGTTTAAAAGGTTGGTGAGAGGGGCTAGTACAGTATCTAGGACTAATCAGAGAATCCTGGAGTCCAGGGATCACAGCTGGGGTTGTTGCTAGCTAAGGCTTTTTGCAGATGAGGTCTGGCTTCAAGGGGTGATATGGCACGCAGGTAGAAAGGGGGGTGACCCAAAGTGAGGGGTGGAGGCAGGGATAGGGCCAAAAAAGTAGTTGGGGAGGACAGAGCTTAGATCTGAGAAAACTATATTGAGGCGCTCAGTTATGCGGGGAGGATCAGTAGTGATGGTACCATCTGTGGAGAGTAGTGATGGTGGGGGGGAGTGGGTCTTTCTGTTGAGCTCTTTCATATTGTCCCAGACGGCATGGGATGAGCCCCAAGTGGATTCAAGGGTGGCTTGATAATATCTGGCCTTAGCCTGCCTTATAGTCCAGGTGCACTTGTTATGTGTTGCATTATAGGCTTGTCTGTCAGCCAGTTTGCCTGTCTCGACAGCAATATGCCAGAGATTATCTCTTTGTTTCAGTGTTTGGATGAGGGATGGGGATATCCATGAGGCATTGTGTTTCTTTGTACGGATTCTGGTCAGAGGTGCGAAAAGGTCACAGGCCTTGCTGAAGGCACTGGAGAAATAGGCAAGGGCAGAGTCAATATCCATTGCGAGTAGGATTGGGGACCAGTCAAGCTGGGCCAGGTCCATTTTTTAGTCTGAGACCCCTAGGGCAAAGCGCTAAAGCATGTGACCTGGGACACTGGCTCTTGGTGTGGGGGATGATCAGTGGCAGAGAACAGGAGAGTGGTCACTAAGAGAGTCTGGTAGTACATTAATATCCCTGATTTTATTGGGGCAGTTTGACAGAATTACATCTAGGAGGGTGCTGGAGCCGCCTGACTGGTTAAATCTAGTGGGTGAGGTAACTAGTTGGGTCATAGCTAGGGCAGCGAAGGAGTCCCTGATATGGGGGGCAGTGATACTCAGCCAATTGACATTAAGGTCACCTAGGATGAGCTGCTCTGCCTTGTGTGGGAGTGTGGTGAGGTAATCAATGAGGAGTGGACAGTTGGTCCCTGGTCCCTCGGGGTATGTCAGAGACTGTGAGAAAAAGGGCCCCTGGTTGGGTCAGGGGTAACCTTGAGGGTAAGGGCTTGGGCACTAAAACCGAGCTTGGGGGCAGGAAGAGCATGGCCTAAAAGTGTGTCACGCGTAAAGACTGCACACCTGCTGCCACGTTTGCCTATACGGTCTTCCCTGAACAAAGTGTAGCCAGGGAGGGAGATAACTGAGTCAGGAGTTTTTCTCGAGAGCCAGGTCTCGACTAGTGCTATAACATCAGGATGGTGTTGTACAGCTCAGCACTGGAGAGCAGCAGATTTTTTTAGGAGGCTGAAAATATTCATGGATGCAATGCTGAGGCCAGTAGTAGAGTGGGGTATGGGCTGGCTAGTTGACAATGGCCCGGGGTTGGGGTGTATGTTCCAGGAGAGCATAAGGAGTAGAGCAATTAACCTGATGAGCAGTCTGTGGCAACCAGGACCCTTAGTCAGGTACCGATGCGAGGTCCTACAAGTGGGGTACAAGAGATGGGTAGGGTGCAGAGGTGGGTATGGCAAGGAAGGAGTAGGCCCAGGTGTCCCGGGAGGGGTATTGGTTGAGGTGGGTGCCATGAAAAATAGGGTGTCCATGGTGGGGGGTTGGCTTATGGGGTGGTAGAGGGGGGGGCTCAGGGTGGAAGGTAGGGGCAGGATGGATGTGGGCAGAGCAAGAAGGTAACCATGAGTAGGCTGAGTGTGATGGCACGTGGTGCCCATTGCTATTTCTATTGGGGTAAGAATAACTGACCTTCAGTGAGTGTGACTGCCACTGTGGAGTAGTTTTCTTTTCTCTTCAGAGTACAATATGCTAAAAGTGAGAACAAGGTAGGGGATAACGGTGATTAGAACAGGAAAAGGCAGATGCAAGGTTGGAGGATTAATAGGAAAAATAAGATGCCTCTAGTGGCAGATCAGTATAAACTGCAAATGGAAAAATGGGCACTTAAAAAATGTGTTCTTTATTTCTGGCAACCCTGGAGAGGGGGTGGACCCATGGCCTGTTCAAAAAGCCACTCCACACCCCTTTAGTCCCATAGAAATTTCCATAGCTATGCCAGCCGGTGAGCCTACTTGTTCCCCTTTTCAGGATTCCCCTGGTTTCTCTTCCTTTCTATGACCGAATGACCATCACATGGATAGAAACTTTGATAGTTGTGCACAAATTGCAAATAGTATCATTTTTAGAGTCTTGCTATTGCATACAGTAACAGTTCTCAGGTCTGAAGTGCTCCAGGGGGGTAGTCACTTGGGTGAGGTGCACATGGGGGTCAGGGCGGAATGACCTGAATAGTAATTAGAGTCTTCCTCTTATAAGAAAAGGTAGAGTGATCGGTATGGGAATTACAGTACTCTTGCCGTTTAGAAGCTCATATAGCTCTTAAAGTACAGTACCGTTACAGTCTAGAGGCTCTTACTGCTCTTGCATTACAGTACCTTTATAGTTTAGAGTCTTCCTCTTACAGGAATTTTAGAGTGCTTAGTCTAGCCCTTCTTCCCTGACAATGTCTTTCTTTCCCTGGTTATAAAATAGATACAAAAAAGTATCTGAAGCTCATTGATGATTCCCACCTCTCTTTATCAGGTGATACCATCCACCTCCCTTAGAACCTGAAGTGTCCCCCGGCCATTCCACCTGCTGGGAGTGGCACTGGTGTTGGTAATTAGTGTGCAATTTATCTGGGTCATCATAGCACAACTGCTCTAGTCACCCTTTCACTATAATTGGATTAAAGCACACAACCAGACAAAGCAATGGGCCTGGCGGATTCACTGCAGAATCCTAAAAGAACTAAGGGAGGACCTAGTGACTCCACTAACCACACTTTTAACAAATCATGGGAGGATGGGGTGGTACCTGAGGACTGGAGGAGGGCAGATGTGATTCCCTTTCACAAAAGTGGGAACAAGGCGGAAGCAAGAAACTACAGACCTGTAAGTTTGACCTAAGTGGTAGGGAAAATTATGGAATCACTTCTGAAAGAAAGAATTGTTGAGTACCTAGAGGCCAGCGGGGCACAGGACCAAAAGCAGAATGGATTTACAGCAGTAAGGTCATGTCAGATGAAACTAATTGATTTCTTTGACTGGGTGACCAAAGTAATAGACCATGGATGGGCTGTGGATATGGTCTACCTAGACTTTAGCAAGGCATTTGACACAGTCCCACACAAAAGACTAATAATCAAGTTAGCCAGCCTGGGAGTGGGTTCCAGGGTTGTAGCCTGGGTAGCAAACTGGCTGCACAACAGGACACAGAAGGTAATAGTGAATGGAACACATTCCGAAGAAGGGGAGTTACTAGTGGTGTACGTCAGGGTTCAGTACTGGGTCCAGTCCTCTTTAACATCTTTATAGGTGACATTGCAGAGGGTCTGGAGGGAAAGGTATGCCTCTTTGCCCAGACACAATGATCTGTAACAGAGTTGATACACAAGGGGTAGAAAGGATGAGAAAGGACTTGTCAAGGTTGGAGGAATGGTCAGACATATGGCAACTTAGATTCAATGCAAAGAAGTGCAAAGTAATGCACCTGGGAAACAAAAACCCAGGAGAAGAGTACACAATAGCAGCAGAGGTACTAACAACAACAAAAATGGGAAAGGACTTGGGGGTAGTCATATCAAATGACTTAAAGGTGGGTAAGCAATGTGAGAAGTCAGTAAGGCGAGCCAGGGGGGATACTGGGATGCATAGGAAGGGGCATCACAAGTAGAAAAAGGGAAGTGGTTATCCCTCTGTACAGACAGTTGGTGAGACCCCATCTGGAATACTGTGTGCAGTTTTGGAGACCCCATCTACGCAAGGACATGAACAGGATGAAAGCAGTCCAGATGAGGCAACTAAAATGGTGCAGGGTCTGCATCAGAAACCATATGAAGAGAGACTGAGAGAGCTTAATATATATACCCTTGAGGGACAGGGGGGACATGATAGAAACTTTCAAGTACCTCAAGGGAATCAACAAAATCCAGGAGGGTAGCATCTTTCAGAAAAAGAGATGTGTAAGAACAAGGGGGCACAATTTAAAGATAGAGGGGGGACGGCTCAGGGGTAAAGTGAGGAATTTTTTTGTCACAGAGAGAGTGGTGGATGCATGGAACCGCCTTTCTGGGGAGGTTGTTGGGTCTAAACAATGGGGGAATTCAAACATGCATGGGAGAGACATAAAGCAATTGTAGTGGGAGGTTGCAGGAAGTAGGCTGTTGGTTAACTAGAATCTGCAGTTTATCCAATAGGAAGGGAACTGGGCAGACTGGGTGGGCCAAGTGGTCTTTATCTGCCATCAAAGCCTATGTTTCTATATTTCACCAGAACACCACACACAACACTAGGTATGGTTGAGATCCTTCTTGGTCTCACTCCAAGGAGCACAAGGACCATTCTGGTTCCAATGACTTGAGTGAAAAGAACCATACAGAGCATAGACTGCCTCTCATTTCTGACTCCAGGCCGGTGTTCCTCATCTTTTTTACTCCAGTGACATGGTTTTCAACAGATCTTTGGTGTTAGTAGGACATTAAGATTTGTGAAGGTACTAACCTAATGCAGTCTGACTCCAACTGGAACACCTCAATTTAAGGAAAAGGCCTTCAAGAAGTGGTACCCTCAGAAAACCTATGGTAAACTTACACCTACATTTCTGATTGACTGGGGGGTGTGTGCGGGGAAAAAATATCACTAATTTCACAGTAGCTATTTGTCCCCAAACTAAGTACACTTTGGAGGTCACTCCAGTGACTACCCTTAGGTTTATGACCCAGTTCAGCCCACTCCAGTTAGAACCTCTGTTCCTCCTCTCCATTGACAGATTTTAGAGGCTCTGGAGGTAGCAGCTCAAAGTTCATAAACAGAGCCTTCCTTGGAAGCAGAAGACAGTACATTGGGTTGTACACCAGATATTCAGGGGGCATGACATTGGTGGTTTACTGTATGTTGGCTCAAAAAGACAGAGCCTCCTTTTATGATTTTATGGGAGAGGCAGTCAAAGATTTGGACAAGAAAGTCTAAGAAACAATTTCCACTGGTCACTTCCAATTTTTTTTCTTTTTTTTTGTTAATCTATACTTCATCTTCCTACATGGCCGCTGACTGCCCCCTTCTGCTGTGACCCCAAGTCACATCACCCCACCTCCAGAACTTCCCCATCTGCTTCCTTACCTAGATGGGTGAGTGGGTGCCATGGATGGTGGGTGTGGTGCCTATGGGATCAGAGCAGCATCCTGCTGATGGGGGGATTCTTTTCTTGAGTTTCTTCCCTTGATTTGGAGCTATTGGCATGCAAGAACAGCGTAAAGGCGTTGAACACCTCGATGCCCACCTCCAGATTTTGATTCTGGTGACCACTGCTGCACCACCCTAGCCTCCGCTGAGTGGCAGCCCACCTGCGGTATACACTGACCCCACCCCACCCAAAGGAGAGCCATCAATTGATACTTCATCCTCTTCCCTGTGGCAGGCTCCTGAGTGGCCCTGGTTTGGTCCATTCCTGAACCTCAGTGACCGTCATGATGGGAGATGGGGCATCCAGTGACTCAGCCCTCCATGTCTGTGAGCCATCACTTCCAATTTGTTTGACATTCTAGGAAACTCCTTATCCTGTATGGTCCAGTTGCTTTTAAATTCACTTTTATAACTGTGACAAACAGGCACAGAAGAAACCCTAATACAGGCAAAAGTTAGGAAAGCACAATACACTTGGATCAGCCTCAACCTCAAAACAGTCATACAAAAAAACAAAGCAAAACAGAGGAGCACCAAAGGCAAAGAAACAAGTCAAAGTCCTGCAGTAGTCAAAGTATTTTTCATCATTTATTTATGGATTTTTTAAAAGAATTACTGATGGTGTCAAACACAGCACATTACATTTCCACCAGTCTAAACATTTCCAAATCAATTTCTGGTTACCATAGCCCATAATTTTCAGCCAGTAGTGGTCAGAAAAATAATGCAATTAATAAAACTTACTGTATATTCTGTAATTTATATAGTCCTATTCACGAGAGAAGGAGGACCACAAATAAATTAGATGTGAGGCACCTGCGGCTTTATGTACGTCGCTTCAAATGTACTATGATTTACTCCCAGTCCCTAGTTGCTTTTAGTCAGTCTGATTATAGCTAAATAAACAGACTCATAATTATTACATTCATTCTGAAATATCTAAAATGTACATCCCCTTTTTATTTTAGCGATATTACATTTTAGCATAAAATACAATAAAGCTAATTGTGTGCGTACTTTACCCAGTGTGAGCAGTATCATTAGAACCAGAGTCCTTAACAGTCAGTTGTAAGACATACATTTGGCACATCATGGGAGGGAATTGGCAAAAAGAAAATATATCAAAGTGAAGTAATGTTCAGCAAAGGTTATACACCATCATGGTACATGACCATAGTAGAATAAAACATATCTATGCTAACTAGAGACAAATTTAGCATGACTAGCTAACAAAGTCATGAATTACAATGACTGAGTTATGCAGGAGGATATCAACACCAGGCTGCCACCACAAACTGACGACACCATCACCCCAAGTTCCAGCTTCGCACATGCATGTGAAATCTAGAGTATTAATACAAAGATATCACTGTATGAGTGAAACAGCAGACACAGGCAGCTCAGGTGCCAACCTGCTGGCAGCATTAAACAAGTTTGTGAGCAGAATCTGGAAAGCAGATGACTGCCAGTTATGGGTAAACCCCTTCAGTGGGAGGGAGGGTCTAAAGTAGGAAGATAGGGAGTGAAAGCAGCATGTTTGTTTAGGTGAAAGAGTGGGGGACAGGTGGCAAGCCGAGGGGGGGAGAGGCAAGTGTTATTGTAATAGGAGGAAAAGACCAGCACAGAGGCAGATGTGTGTAGTAACATGTTCACGTCATATTCTCATAGCTGGGGATGGGGGCAGAGCGGATCCACAGTGACAGCAGTGCACAGTAACCAGCAATGTGTATTATATATATTCTCAGAAGTGTGCAGTTACACATTTCATTACATTCTCACAGCTGCGGGGAGGGCAGAGTGGATCACAGCGACAGCAGTGCACAGTAACCCAACAATGTATTATATATATATTCTCACAAGTGGACATGGGGGAGCTGACAGAAAGTGTGCAGTAGCATGTTCACACATTCTCATAGCTTGGGGAGGGCGGGTGGAGCCACAGTGACAGCAGTGCACATAACCAACAATGTCTATATATATATTCTCACAAGTGGGCGTGGGAGAAGCTGGCAGAAGTGTGCAGTACCATGTTTACATTACATTCTAACAGCTGGGGGCAGTGTGGAGCCACAGTGACAACAATGCAGAGTAACTGAGCAATGTGTATTATATGTGTATATATATATTTATATCCTCACAGGCGGGTGTGGGGGGGCAGAGTGAAACTTCAGTGATTGAAATGGGAAGTGACATGTTTACATTACATTCTTACAGCTGGGGGGGCAGAGTGCAGCCACAGTGACAGCAGTGTACAGTTACCTAGCAAAGTCTGTTATATATATTCTCACAAGTGGGTGTGGGGGAGGGGAGCAGACAAAAGTTCACAGTATCATGTTTACATTACATTCTCACAGCTGGCAGGCAGAGTGGAGCTAAGGTGGCAGAAGTGTGCAGTAACATGTTTACATTATATTCTCACAGCTGGGGGGGCAGAGTGGCGCTAAGGTGGCAGAAGTGTGCAGTAACATGTTTACATTACATTCTCTCACAGCGGGGGGCACAGTGGAGTTAAGGCAGCAGAAGTGTGCAGTAACATGTTTACATTACATTACACAGCTGGGGGGCCTTAGTGGAGCTAAGGTGTCAAGTGTGCAGTAACATGTTACATACATTCTCAGGCTGGGGGGGAGCAGAGTGGATCTAAGGTAGCAGAAGTGAACAGTAACATGTTTACATTTCGTTCCCACAGCTGGGGGGGGCAGAGTGGTGTTACAGTGACAGAATAATATGTTTACATTACAGTCTCACAGCTACATAGCCAGTGTGGAGCTAGAGTGACAAAAGTATGCAGTAAAATGTTTACATTGCATTCTCACAGCTGGGAGGAGCAGAGTGGAGCCACAGTGACATCAGTGCACAGTAACCTAGCAATGTGTATTTTATATATTCTCAAAAGTGGGCATGGGGGGGCAGAGTGAAATTACAGTAACAGAAATGTGCGGCAACAGGTTTACATTACATTCTTACAGCTGGGAGGGGCAGAATGCAGCCACAGTGACAGCAGTGCACAGTAACCCAGCAATGTGTGTTATATATATCCTTACAAGTGGGTGTGGGGGGGCAGGAGACAGAAGTCTGCAGTAACATCTTTACATTACATTTTCCCAGCTTGCGTGGGGGTAGAGTGGAGCTAAGGTGACCGAAGTGTGCAGTAACATGTTTACATTACATTCTCACAGCTGGGGATGGAGCAGAGTGGAGATAAGGTGGTAGAAGTGTGCAGTAACATGTTTGCATTACATTCTCACAGATGGGGAGGCAATGTGAAGCTAAAGTCAAAGAAATGTGAAGTAACATGTTTACATTACATTCTCACAGCTGTGGGGGGAGGGGCAGTGGCCAGAGTGGAGCTAAGGTGGCAGAAGTGCAGTAACATCCTTACATTATATTCTTACAGCTGGGAGGGTAGAGTGGAGTTAAGGTGGCAGATGTGTGCAGTAACACGTTTACATTACATTCTCACAGCTGGGAGGTCAGAGTGGAGCTAAGGTGGCGGAAATATGTGGGACATGTTTAAATTACATTCTCACTGCTGGGGGGTCAGAGTGGAACTAAGGTGGCAGAAGTGTGCAGTAACAAGTTTACATTACATTCTCACAGCTGGGGGCAGAATAGAGCTAAGGGGCAGAAGTGTGCAGTAACATGTTTACATTACATTCCCACAGCTGGGGAAGAAGTGGAGCTAAGGAGACAGAGTGTGCAGTAACCATGTTTGCATTTTATTCTCAAAGCCAGCAGGAGGGCAGAGTGGAGATAAGGTGGCAGACATGTGCAGTAACTGTTTACATTACATTACGTTCTCACAGCTGGGGGCAGAGTGGAGCTAAGGTGGCAGAAGTGCAGTAGCGTGTTTACATTACATTCTCACAGCTAGGGTGTAGAGTGGAGTTAAGGTGGTAGAAGTGTGCAGTAACATGTTTACATTACATCCTCACAGCTTGGGGAAGAGTGGAGTTAAGGTGGCAGATGTGTTCAGTAATATGTTTACATTACATTCTCACACCTGGGGGCAGAGTGGAGCTAAGGTGGAAGAAATATGGTGACATGTTTACATTGCATTCTCACTGCTGGGGGATGGCCAGAGTGGAACTAAGGTGGCAGAAGGGTGCAGTAACATATTTACATTACATTCTCACAGCTGGAGGGCAGAATAGAGCTAAGGGGGCAGAAGTGTGCAGTAACATGTTTACATTACATTCTCACAGCTGGGGGGTAGAGTGTAGTTCAGGTTGCAAAAGTATGCAGTAACATCTTTACATTACTTTCTCAAAGCTGGGGGGGAATGTGGAGCTAAGAGACAGTAAGGTACAGTAACATGTTTACATTACATTGTCACAGCTGGGGGCAGAGTGAAGCTAAGGAGGCAGACATGTGCAGTGACAAGTTTACATTACATTTGCACAGCTGGGGGGCAGAATACAGCTAAGGGGACAGAAGTGTGAAGTAATATGTTTACATTACATCTCTCACAGCTGTGGAGGCATAGTGGAGCTAAGGTGGCAGAAGTGTGCATTAACATGTTTATATTACATTCTCACAGCTTGGGGCAGAGAGGAGCTAAAGTGGCAGAGTGTGCAGTCACATGTTTACATTACATTCTCACAGCTGGGGGGGCAGAGTGGAGCTATGGTGGCAGAAGTGTGCAATAACATGTTTACATTACATTCTCACAGCTGGGCAGAATGGAGATAAGGTGGTAGAATTGCAGTAACATGCTTACATTACATTCTCACAGCTGGGGCAGAGAGGAGCTAAGGTGGCAGAAGTGTGTAATAACATGTTTACATTAAAGTCCCAAAGCTGAGGGGTAGAGTGAAGTTAAGCTGGCAGAAGTGCAGTAACATCTTTACATTACATTCTCACAGCTGGGAGGGTACAGTGGAGCTAAGGAGGTAGAAGTCCAGTAACATGTTTACATTACATTCTCACAGCTCTGGAGGCAGAGTGGAGCTAAAGTGGCAAGTGCACAGCAACATGTTTACATTACATTCTCACCACTAGGGGAGGCCGGAGTGGCCTAAGGTAACGGAAGTGTGCAGTAAGATGTTCACATTACATTCTTACAGCTGGGGACCAGTGTGGAGCTAAGGTAGCAAAGTGTGCAGTAATATGTTTACGTTACATTCTCACAGCTGGGGTGAGAGTCAAGCAAAGGTGGCGAGGTGCAGTAACATGTTTACATTACATTCTGACAGCTGGGGGGCAGAGTGGAGCTAAGGTGGCAGACGTGTGCAGTAACATATTTACATTACATTCTCTTAACTGGGGGGTAGAGTGGTGTTAAGGTGGCAGAAGTGCAGTAACAAGTTTACATTACATTCTCACAGCTGGCTTGGGGTAGAGTGGAGCTAAGGTGGCTGAAGTGTACAGTAACATGTTTACATTACATTCTCATAGCTGCAGGGTCATGTGGAGTTAAGGTAGTAGAAGTGTACAGTAACATGTTTACATTACATTCTCAGAGCTTGGGGTAGAGTGGAGTTAAGGTGACAGATGTATGCAGTAACATGGTTACATTACATTCCATTCTCAAAGTTGGGGGGGGCAGAGTGGAGCTAAGGTGGCAGAAATATGTGTTGACATGTTTAAATTTCATTCTCACTGTTGAGAGGGAGGTCCAGTGTGGAACTAAGGTGGCAGAAGTGTGCAGTAACATGTTTACTTTACATTCTCACAGCTGGGGGGCAGAGTGGAGTTAAGTTGGCAGAAGTGTAGTAACATGTTTACATTACATTCTCACAGTTGGGGGCAGAGTGGAGCTAAGGTATCAGAGGTGTGCAGTAACATGTCTACATTATATTCTCACAGCTGGAAGGGTACAGTGAAGCTAAGGTGACAGAAGTGAAAACTAACATGTTTGCATTGCACTCTCACAGCTGGGTGGAGGAAGAGTGGAGCTAAGTGGAAGTGTGCAGTAACATGTTTACGTTACATTCTCACAGCTAGGGGCTGTGTAAGCTAAAACGGCAGAAGTGTGGAGTAACATGTTCACATTTATTCTCACAGCTTGGGGGGCAGAGTGGAGCTAAGGTGGCAGAAATCTGGTGAGATGTTTAATTTCATTCTCACTGCTGGGGTGGTGGACCAGAGTGGAACTAAGGTATCAAGTGTGCAGTAACATCCTTACTTACATTCTAACAGCTGGGGGCAGAGTGGAGTTAAGGAGCCAGAAGTGCAGTAATATGTTTACATTACATTCTCAAAGTTCGGGGTACAGTGGATTTAAGTGGCGAAGTGTGCAGTAACATGTTTATATTACATTCTCACAGCTGGAGGGAGAAGTGTACAGTAACATATTTACATTACATTCTCACAGTTGGGGGGCCAGATTGGAGCTAAGGTGGCAGAAGTGTGCAGTAACATGTTTACATTACATTGTCACAGCTGGCTTGGGGGGGGTAGAGTGGATCTAAGGTGACAGAAGTGTGCAGTATCATGTTTACATTACATTCTGACAGCTGCGGGCAGAGAGGAGCAAAGGGGGCACAAGTGTGCAGTAACATACTTACATTACATTCTCACAGCTGGGGGCAGAGTGGAGCTAAGGTGGCAGAAGTGTGCAGTAACATGTTTCCATTACATTCTCACAGCTGTGGGGGGCAGAGTGGAGATAAGGTGGCAGAAATGTGCAGTGACGTATTTACATTACATTCTCACAGCTGAGGGTAGAGTGGAGTTATGGTGGTAGAAGTGTGCAGTAACATGTTTACATTACATTCTCAGAGCTTGGGGTAGAGTGGAGTTAAGGTGACAGATGTGTGCAGTGTCCTGGTTACATTACATTCTCACAGCTGGGGAGGCAGAGTGGAGCTAAGGTGGCAGAAATGTGCGGTAACATGTTTACATTACATTCTCACTGCTTGGGGGAGGGCCAGAGTGGAGCTAAGGTGGCAGAAGTGTGCAGTAACATGTTTGTATTACATTCATAACCTGGGGTTGCAGAGTGGAGTATAGGCGGCAGAAGTGCAGTAACATGTTTACATTACATTCTCACAGTTGGGGTGAGTGGAGTTACGGTGGCAGGAAATGTGCAATAACATGTTTACATAACATTCTCACAGTGGTAGGGGCAGAGTGGAACTGAGGTGACAGAGGTGTGCAGCAACATGTTTACATTACATTCACAGCTGGGGCACAGTGAAGCTAAGGTGGCAGAAGTGTGCAGTAACATGTTTCCATTACATTCTCACAGCTGTGGGGGCAAGTGGAATAAGGTGGCAGAAATGTGCGGTATACATGTTACATTACATTCTCACAGCTGGGGTAGAGTGGAGTTAAGGTGGAAGAAGTGTGCAGTAACATGTTTACATTACATTCTCACAGCTTGGGGTACAGTGGAGTTAAGGTGGCAGAGATGTGTGCAGTGTCCTGGTTACATTACATTCTCACAGCTGGAGAGGCAGAGTGGAGCTAAAGTGGCAGAAATGTGAGGTAACATGTTTATATTTCATTCTCACTGCTGGGGGGCAGAGTGGACCTAAGGTGGCAGAAATGTGCAGTAACATGTTTACATTATATTCTCACAGCTGATGGGGCAGAGTAGACCTAAGGTGGCAGAAGTGTGCAGTAACATATTTAAATTACATTCTTACAGCTGGGGGTGCAGAGTGGAGCTAAGGTGGCAGAAGTGTCCAGTAACATGTTTACATTACATTCTCACAGCTGAGGGGGTAGAGTGGCGTTAAGGTGGCAGAAGTGCAGTAACATCTTTACATTATATTCTCACAGCTGGGAGGGTAGGGTTAAGCTATGGTGGCAGAAGTATAAACTAACCTGTTAACATTACACTTTCACAGCTGGGTGGAGGGGAGAGTGGAGTTAAGGAGGCAGAAGTACAGTAACATGTTTACAATACATTCTCACAGTTCAGGGGTAGAGTGGATTTAAGGTGGCAGAAGCATGCAGTAACATGTTTACATTACATTCTCACAGTTCGGGGGTAGAGTGGATTTAAGGTGGCAGAAGTGTACAGTAACATATTTACATTACATTCTCACAACTGGGGCAGAGTGAAGCTAAGGTGGCAGAAGTGTGCAGTAACGTATACATTACGTTCTCACAGCTGGCTTGGGGGTAGAGTGGAGCTAATGTGGCAGAGGTGTGCAGTAACATGTTTACATTATATTCTCATAGCTGGGTGGTAGAGTGGAGCTAGGAGGCATAAGTATGTAGCAACATGTTTACATTACATTCTCACAGCTGTGGGCAGAATGGAGCTAAGGTGGCAGAAATGTGTGTAACATGTTTACATTACATTCTCACTGCTGGGAGGCAGAGTGGAGCTAAGATGTGAATTGAGCAGTAACATGTTTACATTACATTCTGACAGCTGGGAGGCAGAAGTGTGCAGTAACATACTTACATTACTCTCACAGCTGGGGCAGAGTGGAGTTAAGGTGGTAGAAGTGTGCAGTAGCATTTACATTCCATTCTCACAGCTGGCAGGGCAGAGTGGAGCTAAAGGTGGCAGAAGTGTGCAGTAACATGTTTGCATTACATTCTCACAGCGGGAAGAGTGGAGCTAAGGTGGCAGAAGTGCAGTAACATGTTTAAATGACATTCTCAGAGCTTGGGGTAGAGTGGAGTTAATGTGGCAGTGTGTGCAGCAACATGGTTAAATTACTTTCCCACAGCTGGGGGGCAGAGTGGAACTAAGGTGGCAGAAATATGCGGTGATACATTTAAATTTCATTCTCACTGCTGGGGAGGAGGACCAGAGTGGTACCAAGGTGGCAGAAGTGTGCAGTAACATGTTTACTTTACATTCTCACAGCAGGGGGGAGAAGTATACAGTAACATGTTTACATTACATTCTCACAGTCGGGGGTAGAGTGGAGCTAAGCAGGCAGAAGTATGTAGTGACGTTTACGTTACATTCTCACAGCTGCGGGCAGAGTGGAGCTAAGGTGGCACAAGTGTGTAGTCACATATTTACATTACATTTTCACAGCTGAGGCAGAGTGGAGCTAAGGTGGCAGAAGTGTGCAGTAACATGTTTACATTACATACTCACAGCTGTGGGCAGAGTGGAGCTAAGGTGGCAGAAGTGTGCAGTAACATGTTTACATTACATTCTCACAGCTCTGGGAGCAGAGTGGAGGTAAGGTGGCAGAAATGTGGGGTAATGTATTTACTTTACTTTCTCACACCTGGGGGTACAGTGGAGTTAAGGTCGCAGAATTGTGCAGTAACATGTTTACATTACATTCTCACAACTGGGGGGCAGAAGTGTGCAGTAACATATTTACATTAGATTCTCACAGCTGGGGAGCCAGAGTGGAGCTAAGGTGGCAATAGTATGCAGTAACATGTTTACATTACATTCTCACAGCTGGCTGGAGGGGCAGACTGGACCTAAGGTGGCAGAAATATCGGTGACAAGATTCAATTACATTCTCACTGCTGGGAGGGCCAGAGTGGAACTAAGGTGGCAGAAGTGTGCAGTAACATGTTTACATTCCTTTCTCACAACTTGGGGCAGAGTGTAGCTAAGGTGGCAGAAATGTGCAGTAACATGTTCACATTCTCACAGCTGGAGGGCAGAGTGAAGCTAATGTGGCAGGGGGTGTGCAGTAACATATTTACATTATATTCTCACAGCTGGGGGCAGAGTGCAGCTATGGTGACAGAAGTGCAGTATCATATTTACATTATATTCTCACAGCTGGGGGGTAGAGTGGAGCTAAGGTAGCCGAAATGTGAGATAACATGTTTACATTACATTCTCTCAGCTGGGAGAGACGGCCAGAGTGGAGCTAAGGTGACATAAGTGTCCAGTGACATTGTTACATTACACTCTCACAGCTGGGGGGCCAGAGTTTAGCTACGGTGACAGAAGTGTGCAGTATTATGTTTACTTTACATTCTCACAGGTGTGGGGCAGAGTGGAGCTAAGGTGGCAGAAGTGTGCAGTAACATGTTTACATTACTTTCACAAAGCTGGGCTGGTAGAGTGGAGTTAAGGTGGGAGAAGTGTGCAGTAACATGTTTGCATTACATTCTCACAGCGGGGGGGGAAGAGTGGAGCTAAGGTGGCAGAGGTGCAGTAACATGTTTAAATTACATTCTCAGAGCTTGTGGTAGAGTGGAGTTAAAGGTGACAGATGTGTGCAGTAACATGGTTAATTTCATTCTCACCACTGGGGGCAGAGTGGAGCTAAGGTGGCAGAAATATGTGTTGACATGTTTAAATGTTATTCTCACTGTTGGGAGGGAGGTCAGAGTGGAACTAAGGTGGAAAAGTGTGCAGTAACATGTTTACATTACATTCTCACAGCTGGGGGCAGAGTGGAGTTAAGTTGGCAGAAGTGCAGTAACATGTTTACATTACATTCTCACAGTTGGGGTAAGTGGAGTTGAATTCAAGCATGCATGGGACAGTGGTAGAGCCATTCTAGGGGGTGAGGGTAGGAAGAAGTAGGCAGCTGGTTAACTAGTATCTGCAGCTTATCCAGTAGGTAGTGAAATGGGCAGAATGGGTGGGCCAAGAGGTCCTTATCTGCCGTCACATTTTATGTTTCTATGTTTCTATGAAGTGGCAGAAATGTGCAGTAACATGTTTACATTTCATTCTCCCAGCTCGGGGGCAGAGTGGAGCTAAGGTGGGAGAAGTACAGTAACATGTTTACATTACATTCTCACAGCTAGGGCGTAGAGTGGAGTTAAGGTGGTAGAAGTGTGCAGTAACATGTTTACATTACATCCTCACAGCTTGGGGTAGAGTGGAGTTAAGGTGGCAGATGTGTTCAGTAATATGTTTACATTACATTCTCATAGCTGGGGGGCAGAGTGGAGCTAAGGTGGCAGAAATATGCTGTGACATGTTTACATTACATTCTCACTGCTGGGGGGATGGCCAGAGTGGAACTAAGGTGGCAGAAGTGTGCAGTAACATATTTACATTACATTCTCACAGCTGGAGGGCAGAATAGAGCTAAGGGGGCAGAAGTGTGCAGCAACATGTTTACATTACATTCTCACAGCTGGGGAGGTTTGTGGCCAGAGTGGAGCTAAGTTGGCAGAAGTATGCAGTAACATGTTTACATTACATTCTCACCACTAGGGGGAGGGCCAGAGTGGAGCTAAGGTAACGGAAGTGTGTAGTAAGATGTTCACATTTCATTCTTACAGCTGGAGGGCCAGTGTGGAGCTAAGGTAGCAAGAAGTGTGCAGTAATATGTTTACATTACATTCTCACAGCTGGGGGCAGAGTTGAGCAAAGATGGCATAGGTGTGTAGTAACATGTTTACATTACATGCTGACAGCTGGTGGGGCAGAGTGGAGCTAAGGTGGCAGATGTGTGCAGTAACATATTTACATTACATTCTCTTAACTGGGGGATAGAGTGGTGTTAAGGTGGCAGAAGTGCAGTAACAAGTTTACATTACATTCTCACAGCTGGCTTGGGGGTAGAGTGGAGCTAAGGTGGCTGAAGTGTACAGTAACCTGTTTACATTACATTCTCATAGCTGCGGGGTCATGTGGAGTTAAGGTAGTAGAAGTGTACAGTAACATGTTTACATTACATTCTCAGAGCTTGGGGTAGAGTGGAGCTAAGGTGACAGATGTATGCAGTAACATGGCAACATTACATTCTCAAAGCTGGGGGGGCAGAGTGGAGCTAAGGTGGCAGAAATATGTGTTGACATGTTTAAATTTTATTCTCACTGTTGGGAGGGAGGTCCAGTGTGGAACTAAGGTGGCAGAAGTGCGCAGTAACATGTTTATTTTACATTCTCACAGCTGGGGGCAGAGTGGAGTTAAGTTGGCAGGAGTGTAGTAACATGTTTACATTACATTCTCACAGTTGGGGTAGAGTGGAGTTAAAGTGGCAGAAATGTGCAGTAACATGTTTACATTACATTCTGACAGCTGGGGGCAAGAGTGGAACTAAGGTGTCAGAGGTGTGCAGTAACATGTCTACACTACATTCTCACAGCTGGGGGCAGAGTGGAGCTAATGTGCCAGAAATGTGTACTAACACATTTACATTATATTCTCTCACAGCTGGGAGAGTGCAGTTGAAGCTAAGGTGACAGAAGTGAAAACTAACATGTTTGCATTGCACTCTCACAGCTGGGTGTGAGGAGAGTGGAGCTAAGGTAGGAGTGTGCAGTAACATGTTTCGTTACATTCTCACAGCTGGGGGCTGTGTGAAAGCTAAGGCAGCAGAAGTGTGGAGTAACATGTTCACATTTATTCTCACAGGTTGGGGGGCAGAGTGGAGCTAAGGTGGCAGAAATACGGGTGAGATGTTTAAATTTCATTCTCACTGCTGGGGTGGTGGACCAGAGTGGAACTAAGGTATCATAAGTGTGCAGTAACATCCTTACTTTACATTCTAACAGCTTGGGGGCAGAGTGGAGTTAAGGAGCCAGAAGTGCAGTAACATGTTTACATTACATTCTCACAGTTTGGGGGTACAGTGGATTTAAGTGGCAGAAGTGTGCAGTAACATGTTTACATTACGTTCTCACAGCTGGGGGGAGAAGTGTACAGTAACTTATTTACATTACATTCTCACAGTTGGGGGGCCAGAGTGGAGCTAAGGTGGCAGAAGTGTGCAGTAACATGTTTACATTACATTGTCACAGCTGGCTTGGGGGAGAGTGGATCTAAGGTGACAGAGTGTGCAGTAACATGTTTACATTACATTCTCACAGCTGGGGTAGAGTGGAGGTAAGGTGGCAGAAGTATGTAGTAACATGTTTACATTACATTCTCACAGCTGGGGGGAGTGGAGTTAAGGTGGTAGAAGTGTGCAGTAACATGTTTAGCATTACATTCTCACAGCTTGGGGTAGAGTGGAGTTAAGGTGGCAGATGTGTGCAGTAACCTGTTTACATTACATTCTCACAGCTGGAGGCAGAGTGGAGCTAAGGTGGCAGAAATGTGCAGTAACATGTTTACATTACATTCTCACAGCTGGGGCAGAGTGGAGCTAAGGTGGCAGAAGTGTGCAGTAACATGTTTGCATTACATTCTCACAGCGGAGAAGAGTGGAGCTAAGGTGGCAGAAGTGCAGTAACATGTTTACATTACATTCTCAGAGCTTGGGGTAGAGTGGAGTTATTGTGGCAGATGTGTGCAGCAACATGGTTAAATTATTTTCTCACAGCTGGGGGGCAGAGTGGAATTAAGGAGGCAGAAATATGCAGTGATACATTTAAATTTCATTCTCACTACTGGGGAGGAGGACCAGAGTGGTACTAAGGTGGCAGAAGTGTGTAGTAACATGTTTACTTTACATTTTCACAGCTTGTGGGATAGAGTGGAGTTAAGGAGGCAGATGTGCAGTAACATGTTTACATTACATTCTCACAGCTGGGGGCTAGGGTGGGGCTAAGGTGGCAGAAGAATGCAGTAACATGTTTACATTACATTCTCACAGCTGGGGGGGTAGAGTGGAGCTAAGCAGGCAGAAGTATGTAGTGATGTTTACGTTACATTCTCACAGCTGCGGGCAGAGTGGAGCTAAGGTGGCACAAGTGTGTAGTAACATATTTACATTACATTTTCACAGCTGGGACAGAGTGGAGCTAAGGTGGCAGAAGTGTGCAGTAATAAGTTTACATTACATACAGCTGTGGGAAGAGTGGAGCTAAGGTGGCAAAAGTGTGTAGTAACATGTTTACATTACATTCTCACAGCTGTGGGGGCAGAGTGGAGCTAAGGTGGCAGAAATGTGGGGTAATGTATTTACTTTACATTCTCACACCTGGGGGTACAGTGGAGTTAAGGTGCAGGATGTGCAGTAACATGTTACATTACATTCTTGCAGCTGGGGAGCCAGAGTGAGCTAAGGTGGCAATAGTGTGCAGTAACATGTTTACATTACATTCTCAGCTGGCTGGGGGGCAGAATCGACCTAAGGTGGCAGAAATATGCGGTGACAAGATTCACATTACATTCTCACTGCTGGGGGAGGGCCAGAGTGGAACTAAGGTGGCAGAAGTGTGCAGTAACATGTTTACATTACTTCTCTCAACTTGGGGCAGAGTGTAGCTAAGGTGGCAGAAATGTGCAGTAACCTGTTTACATTCTCACAGCTAGGGGGCAGAGTAGAGCTAATGTGGCAGAAGTGTGCAGTAACATATTTACATTACATTCTCACAGCTGGGGGCAGAGAGCAGCTAAGGTGACAGAAGTGAGCAGTATCTTGTTTACATTATATTCTCACGGCTGGGAGGCAGAGTGGAGCTAAGTTGGCTGAAGTGTGCGTAACATGTTTACATTACATTCTCTCAGCTGTGGGCAGAATGGAGCTAAGGTGGCAGAAATGTGCAGTAACATGTTTACATTATATTCTCACTGCTGGGAGGCAGAGTGGAGCTAAGATGGCAGAAATGAGCAGTAACATGTTTACATTACATTCTCAGAGCTGGGGTAGTGGAGTTAAGGTGGCAGATGTGTGCAGTGTCCTGGTTACATTACATTCTCACAGCTGGGGAGGCAGAGTGGAGCTAAGGTGGTAGAAGTGTGCAGTAATGTTTACATTCCATTCTCACAGCTGGCAGGGCAGAGGGAGCTAAGGTGGCAGAAGTGTGCAGTAACATGTTTGCATTACATTCTCACAGCGGGGAAGAGTGGAGATAAGGTGGAGAAGTGCAGTAACATGTTTAAATGACATTCTCAGAGTTTGGGTAGAGTGGAGTTAAAGTGGCAGACGTGTGCAGCAACATGGTTAAATTACTTTCTCACAGCTGGGGGGCAGAGAGGAACTAAGGTGGCAGAAATATGCGGTGATACGTTTAAATTTCATTCTCACTGCTGGGGAGGAGGACCAGAGTGGTACTAAGGTGGCAGAAGCGTGCAGTAACATGTTTACTTTACCTTCTCACAGCTTGTGGGGTAGAGTGTAGGTAAGGAGGCAGATGTGCAGTAACATGTTTATATTACATTCTCACAGCGGGGGGAGAAGTGTACAGTAACATGTTTACATTACATTCTCACAGCTGGGGGCTAGGGTGGGGCTAAGGTGGCAGAAGTATGCAGTAACATGTTTACATTACATTCTCACAGCTGGGAGTAGAGTGGAGCTAAGCAGGCAGAAGTATGTAGTGACGTTTACGTTACTTTCTCACAGCTGCGGGCAGAGTGGAGCTAAGGTGGCACAAGTGTGTAGTCACATATTTACATTTTCACAGCTGGGGCAGAGTGGAGCTAAGGTGGCAGAAGTGTGCAGTAACATGTTTACATTACATACTCACAGCTGTGGGCAGAGTGGAGCTAAGGTGGCAGAAGTGTGCAGTAACATGTTTACATTACATTCTCACGGCTGTGGGGGCAGAGTGGAGGTAAGGTGGCAGAAATGTGGGTAATGTATTTACTTTACTTTCTCACACCTGGGGGTACAGTGGAGTTAAGGTCGCAGGGGTGTGCAGTAACATGTTTACATTACATTCTCACAGCTGGGGGGCAGAAGTGTGCAGTAACACATTTACATTAGATTCTCACAGCTGGGGAGCCAGAGTGGAGCTAAGGTGGCAATAGTATGCAGTAACATGTTTACATTACATTCTCACAGCTGGCTGGGGGGGGCAGAGTGGAACTAAGGTGGCAGAAATATGCGGTGACAAGATTCAATTACATTCTCACTGCTGGGGGGAGGGCCAGAGTGGAACTAAGGTGGCAGAAGTGTGCAGTAACATGTTTACTTTACTTTCTCACAACTTGGAGCAGAGTGTAGCTAAGGTGGCAGAAATGTGCAATAACATGTTTACATTCTCACAGCTGGGGGGCAGAGTAGAGCTAATGTGGCAGAGTGTGCAGTAACATATTTACATTATATTCTCACAGCTGGGGGCAGAGTGCAGCTAATGGTGACAGAAGTGCAGTATCATGTTTACATTATATTCTCACAGCTGGGGGCAGAGTGGAGCTAAGGTAGCCGAAATGTGCGATAACATGTTTACATTACATTCTCTCAGCTGGGGGAGACGGCCAGAGTGGAGCTAAGGTGACATAAGTGTCCAGTGACATCGTTACATTACACTCTCACAGCTGGGGGGTCAGAAGTTAGCTACGGTGACAGAATTGCGCAGTATTATGTTTACTTTACATTCTCACAGCTGTGGGGCAGAGTGGAGCTAAGGTGGCAGAAGTGTGCAGTAATGTGTTTACATTACTTTCACAAAGCTGGGCTGGTAGAGTGGAGTTAAGGTGGGAGAAGTGTGCAGTAACATGTTTGCATTACATTCTCACAGCGGGGGGAAGAGTGGAGCTAAGGTGGCAGAAGTGCAGTAACATGTTTAAATTACATTCTCAGAGCTTGTGGTAGAGTGGAGTTAAGGTGACAGATGTGTGCAGTAGCATGGTTACATTTCATTCTCACTGCTGGGGGGGGCAGAGTGGAGCTAAGGTGGCAGAAATATGTGTTGACATGTTTAAATTTTATTCTCACTGTTGGGAGGGAGGTCAGAGTGGAACTAAGGTGGAAGGTGTGCAGTAACATGTTTACATTACATTCTCACAGCTGGGGGGCAGAGTGGAGTTAAGTTGGCAGAAGTGCAGTAACATGTTTACATTACATTCTCACAGTTGGGGGTAGAGTGGAGTTGGAATTCAAGCATGCATGGGACAGTCGTAAGGCCATTCTAGGGGGTGGGGGTAGCAAGAAGTAGGCAGCTGGTTAACTAGTATCTACATCTTATCCAGTAGGTAGTGAAATGGGCAGACTGGGTGGGCCAAGTGGTCCTTATCTGCCGTCACATTTTATGTTTCCATGTTTCTATGAAGTGGCAGAATGTGCAGTAACATGCTTACATTTCATTCTCCCAGCTCGGGGGCAGAGTGGAGCCAAGGTGGGAGAAGTACAGTAACATGTTTACATTACATTCTCACAGCTAGGGCGTGAAGTGGAGTTAGGTGGTAGAAGTGTGCAGTAACATGTTTACATTACATCCTCACAGCTTGGGGTAGAGTGGAGTTAAGGTGGCAGATGTGTTCAGTAATATGTTTACATTACATTCTCATAGCTGGGGGGCAGAGTGGAGCTAAGGTGGCAGAAATATGCTGTGACATGTTTACATTACATTCTCACTGCTGGGGATCACAGAGTGGAACTAAGGTGGCAGAAGTGCAGTAACATATTTACATTACATTCTCACAGCTGGAGGGCAGAATAGAGCTAAGGGGCAGAAGTGTGCAGCAACATGTTTACATTACATTCTCACAGCTGGAGGTTTGTGGCAGAGTGGAGCTAAGTTGGCAGAAGTATGCGGTAACATGTTTACATTACATTCTCACCACTAGGGGAGGGCCAGAGTGGAGCTAAGGTAACGGAAGTGTGCAGTAAGATGTTCACATTTCATTCTTACAGCTGGGGGGCCAGTGTGGAGCTAAGGTAGCAAGAAGTGTGCAGTAATATGTTTACATTACATTCTCACAGCTGGGGGCAGAGTCAAGCAAAGGTGGCATAGGTGTGTAGTAACATGTTTACATTACATTCTGACAGCTGGTGGGCAGAGTGGAGCTAAGGTGGCAGACGTGTGCAGTAACATATTTACATTACATTCTCTTAACTGGGGGTAGAGTGGTGTTAAGGTGGCAGAAGTGCAGTAACAAGTTTACATTACATTCTCACAGCTGGCTTGGGGTAGAGTGGGCTGGGTGGCTGAAGTGTACAGTAACATGTTTACATTACATTCTCATAGCTGAGGGGTCATGTGAAGTTAAGGTAGTAGAAGAGTACAGTAACATGTTTACATTACATTCTCAGAGCTTGGGGTAGAGTGTAGTTAAGGTGACAGATGTATGCAGTAACATGGCAACATTACATTCTCAAAGCTGGGGGGGCAGAGTGGAGCTAAGGTGGCAGAAATATGTGTTGACATGTTTAAATTTCATTCTCACTGTTGGGAGGGAGGTCCAGTGTGGAACTAAGGTGGCTGAAGTGTGCAGTAACATGTTTATTTTACATTCTCACAGCTGGGGGGCAGAGTGGAGTTAAGTTGGCAGAAGTGTAGTAACATGTTTACATTACATTCTCACAGTTGGGGTAGAGTGGAGTTAAAGTGGCAGAAATGTGCAGTAACATGTTTACATTACATTCTGACAGCTGGGGGGCAGAGTGGAACTAAGGTGTCAGAGGTGTGCAGTAACATGTCTACATTACATTCTCACAGCTGGGGGGCAGAGTGGAGCTAATGTGCCAGAAATGTGTACTAACACATTTACATTATATTCTCACAGCTGGGAGGGTACGGTGAAGCTAAGGTGACAGAAGTGAAAACTAACATGTTTGCATTGCACTCTCACAGCTGGGTGTAGGGGAGAGTGGAGCTAAGGTAACGGAAGTGTGCAGTAACATGTTTGCGTTACATTCTCACAGCTGGGGGGCTGTGTGAAAGCTAAGGCAGCAGAAGTGTGGAGTAACATGTTCACATTTTATTCTCACAGCTTGGGGGGGCAGAGTGGAGCTAAGGTGGCAGAAATATGGTGAGATGTTTAAATTTCATTCTCACTGCTGGGTGGTGGAGAGTGGAACTAAGGTATCATAAGTGTGCAGATATCTTACATTACATTCTAACAGCTTGGGGCAGAGTGGAGTTAAGGAGCCAGAAGTGCAGTAACATGTTTACATTACATTCTCACAGTTTGGGGGTACAGTGGATTTAAGTGGCAGAAGTGTGCAGTAACATGTTTACATTACATTCTCACAGCTGGGGGGAAAAGTGTACAGTAACATATTTACATTACATTCTCACAGCTGGGGGGGCCAGATGGAGCTAAGGTGGCAGAAGTGTGCAGTAACATGTTTACATTACATTCTCACAGCTGGAGGGCAGAGTGGGTCTAAGGTGGCAGAAGTGTGCAGTAACATGTTTACATTACATTCTCACAGCTGGGGGAGCAGAGGAGCTAAGGTGGCAGAAGTGTGCAGTAACATGTTTAAATTACATTCTATCAGCTGTGGGCAGAGAGGAGCTAAGGTGGCAGAAGTGTGCAGTAACATGTTTCCATTACATTCTCACAGCTGTGGGGGCAGACTGGAGATAAAGGTGGCAGAAATGTCGCGGTAACATATTTACATTACATTCTCACAGCTGGGGGTAGAGTGGAGTTAAGGTGGTAGAAGTGTGCAGTAACATGTTTAGATTACATTCTCACAGCTGGGGGTAGAGTGGAGTTAAGGTGGCAGATGTGTGCAGTGTCCTGGTTGCATTACATTCTCACAGCTGGAGAGGCAGAGTGGAGCTAAGGTGGCAGAAATGTGCGGTAACATGTTTACATTCCATTCTCACAGCTGGCGGGGCAGAGTGGAGCTAAGGTGGCAGAAGTGTGCAGTAACATGTTTGCATTACATTCTCACAGCGGGGGGAAGAGTGGAGCTAAGATGGCAGAAGTGCAGTAACATGTTTAAATTACATTCTCAGAGCTTGGGGTAGAGTGGAGTTAATGTGGCAGATGTGTGCAGCAACATGGTTAAATTATTTTCTCACAGCTGGGGGGCAGAGTGGAATTAAGGTGGCAGAAATATGCAGTGATACATTTAAATTTCATTCTCACTGCTGGGGAGGAGGACCAGAGTGGTACTAAGGTGGCAGAAGCGTGCAGTAACATGTTTACTTTACATTCTCACAGCTTGTGGGGTAGAGTGGAGTTAAGGAGGCAGATGTGCAGTAAAATGTTTATATTACATTCTCACAGCGGGCGGGTGAAGTGTACAGTAACATGTTTACATTACATTCCCACAGCTGGGGGCTAGGGTGGGGCTAAGGTGGCAGAAGTATGCAGTAACATGTTTACATTACATTCTCACAGCTGGGGGCTAGAGTGGAGCTAAGCAGGCAGAAGTATGTAGTGACATTTACGTTACATTCTCACAGCTGCGGGCAGAGTGGAAGCTAAGGTTTCAGAAGTGTGCAGTAACATGTTTACATTACATACTCACAGCTGTGGGCAGAGTGGAGCTAAGGTGGCAGAAGTGTGCAGTAACATGTTTACATTACATTCTCACAGCTCTGGGGCAGAGTGGAGTAAGGTGGCAGAAATGTGGGGTAATGTATTTACTTTACATTCTCACACCTGGGGGTACAGTGGAGTTAAGGTCGCAGAATTGTGCAGTAACATGTTTACATTACATTCTCACAACTGGGGGGCAGAAGTGTGCAGTAACATATTTACATTAGATTCTCACAGCTGGGGAGCCAGAGTGGAGCTAAGGTGGCAATAGTGTGCTGTAACATGTTTACATAACATTCTCACAGCTGGCTGGGGGGGCAGAATCGACCTCAGGTGGCAGAAATATGCGATGACAAGATAAAATTACATTCTCACGGCTGGGGGGAGGGCCAGAGTGGAACTAAGGTGGCAGAAGTGTGCAGTAACATGTTTACATTCCTTTCTCACAACTTGGGGCAGAGTGTAGCTAAGGTGGCAGAAATGTGCAGTAACATGTTTACATTCTCACAGCTAGAAGGCAGAGTAGAGCTAATGTGGCAGGGGGTGTGCAGTAACATATTTACATTATATTCTCACAGCTGGGGGCAGAGTGCAGCTAAGGTGACAGAAGTGGCAGTATCATGTTTACATTATATTCTCACAGCTGGGGGAGGAGATGGAGCTAAGGTGGCGAGTAAAGTGATAACATGTTTACATTACATTCTCTCAGCTGGGGAGACGGCCAGAGTGGAGCTAAGGTGACATAAGTGTCCAGTGACATTGTTACATTACACTCTCTCACAGCTGGGGGGCCAGAGTTTAGCTACGGTGACAGAAGTGCAGCATGTTTACTTTACTTCTCACAGGTGTGGGGGCAGAGTGGAGCTAAGGTGGCAGAAGTGTGCAGTAATGTGTTTACATTACTTTCACAAAGCTGGGCTGGTAGAGTGGAGTTAAGGTGGAGGAGTGTGCAGTAACATGTTTGCATTACATTCTCACAGCGGGGGGAAGAGTGGAGCTAAGGTGGCAGAAGTGCAGTAACATGTTTAAATTACATTCTCAGAGCTTGTGGTAGAGTGGAGTTAAAGGTGACAGATGTGTGCAGTAACATGGTTACATTCATTCTCACAGCTGGGGGCAGAGTGGAGCTAAGGTGGCAGAAATATGTGTTGACATGTTTAAATTTCATTCTCACTGTTGGGAGGGAGGTCCAGAGTGGAACTAAGGTGGAAGAGGTGTGCAGTAACATGTTTACATTACATGCTCACAGCTGGGGGGGGCAGAGTGGAGTTAGGTTGGCAGAAGTGCAGTAACATGTTTACATTAGATTCTCACAGTTGGGGGTAGAGTGGAGTTGGAAATCAAGCATGCATGGGACAGTCATAAGGCCATTCTAGGGGGTGGAGGTAGGAAGGAGTAGGCTGCTGGTTAACTAGGATTTGCAGCTTATCCAGTAGGTAGGGAAATGGGCAGGCTGGGTGGGCCAAGCGGTCCTTATCTGCCGTCAAATTCTATGTTTCTATGAAGTGGCAGAAATGTGCAGTAACATGTTTACATTTCATTCTCCCAGCTGGGGGGCAGAGTGGAGTTAAGGTGGGAGAAGTACAGTAACGTTTACATTACATTCTCACAGCTGGGAGGTAGAGTGGAGATAAGGTGGCAGAAGTTTGGAGTGACAAGTTTTCATTACATTCCCACAATGTGGGGCAGAGTGGGGTAAGGAGCAGATGTGTGCAGTAAGATGTTTACATTCTCACAGCTGGGAGGGTCAGAGTTGAGTAAAGGTGGCAGAAGTGTGCAGTATCATGTTTACATTACATTCTTGCAGCTTCAGGGCAGAGTGAAGCTAAGGTGGCTGAAATGTACAGTAAAATATTTACATTACATTCTCACAGCCGGGGGTCCAGAGTTTCGGTAAGGTGGCAGAAGTGTGCAGTAACATGTTTACATTACATTCATTCTCTCAGCTCTGGGTAGAGTTGAGTTAAGGTGGTAGAAGTGTGAACTAACATGTTTACATTACATTCTCACAGCTGGGGGGCACAGTGAAGCTAAGGTGGCAGAAGTGTGCAGTAACATGTTTACATTACATTCTCACAGCTGGCTTTGGGGGGTAGAGTGCAGTTAAGGCAACAGAATTTTGTAGAAACATGTTTACATTACATTCTTGCAGCTGGGGGTGCAGAGTGGAGCTAAGGTGGCAGATGTGTGCAGTAACATATTTACATTACATTCTCACAGCTGGGGGCAGAGTAGAGCTAACATGGCAGAAGTGTGCAGTAACATGTTTACATTACATTCATTCTCACAGCTGTGGGTAGAGTTGAGTTAAGGTGGTAGAAGTGTGAACTAACATGTTTACATTACATTCTCACAGCTGGGGGCAGAGTGAAGCTAAGGTGGCAGAAGTGTGCAGAAACATGTTTACATTACATTCATACAGCTGTTGGCAGAGTGGAGCTAAGGTTGCAGAAGTGTGCTGTAACATGTTTACATTACTTTTCACAGCTGGGGGGTAGAGTGGAGTTAAGGTGGCAGAGTGTGCAGTAACATGTTTACATTACATTCTCACCGCTGGCTGGGGAGAGTGAAACTACGTTGGCAGAAGTGTGCAGTGACATGTTTACATTACATTCTCACAGCTGCGGGGCAGAGTGGAGCTAACGTGGCAGAAGTGTGCAGTAACATGTTTACATTACATTCTCGCAGCTGGGGGCACAGTGGAGCAAAGGTGGCGGAAGTATGCAGTAACGTGTTTACATTAGATTCATACAGTTGGGGGAGACATGTACAGTAACCTATTTACATTACATTCTCAGAGCTTGGGGGGCAGGGTGGAGCTAAGGTGGTAGAAGTGTGCAGTAACATGTTTACATTACATTCTCACAGCTGGCTTTGGGGGGTAGAGTGCAGTTAAGGTAACAGAATTGTGTAGAAACATGTTTACATTACATTATTGCAGCTAGGGGTGCAGAGTGGAGCTAAGGTGGCAGATGTGTGCAGTAACATATTTACATTACATTCTCACAGCTGGGGCAGAGTGGAGCTAAGATGGCAGAAGTGTGCAGTAACATGTTTACATTACATTCTCATAGCTGGGGTAGAGTGGAATTAAGGTGACAGATGTGTGCAGTAACTTGCTTACATTACATTCTCACAGCTGGAGGCAGAGTACTACTAAGGTGGCAGAAGTGTGCAATAACATGTTTCCATTACATTCTCACAGCTGGGGGTAGAGTGGAGCTAAGGTTGCAGAGATGTGCGGTAACATGTTTACCTTACATTCTTGAAGCTGGGGCAGAGTGGAGCTAAGATGGCAGAAGTGCAGTAACATGTTTACATTACATTCTCACACTCAGCTGGGGTAGAGTGAGATAAGGTGGCAGAAGTGTGCAATACATGTTTCATTACATTCTCACAACTTGGGGCACAGTGGAGCTAAGGTGGCAGAAGTGTGCAGTAACATGTTTACATTACATTCTCACAGCTGGGGCAGAATGGAAGCTAAGATGGCAGAAGTGTGCAGTAACATGTTTACATTCTCCACAGCTGGGGAGCAGAATAGAGCTAATGTGGCAGAAGTGTGCAGTAACATATTTACATTATATTCTCACAGCTGGGGGGCAGAGTGCAGCTAAAGGTGACAGAAGTGCGCGGTATCATGTTTACATTATATTCTCACAGCTGGGGGGCAGAGTGGGCTAAGGTGGCAATGTGTGATAAAATCTTCCATTACATTCTCTCCAGCTGGAGACGGCAGAGTGGAGCTAATGTGAAATAAGTGTCCAGTGACATCGTTACATTACACTCTCACAGCTAGAGGCCAGAGTTTAGCTAAGGTGAGAGTGTGCAGTAACCTGTTTGCTTTACATTCTCACAGCTCTGCGGTGGGGAGTGGAATAGTGGCAGAAGTTTGGAGTGACAAGTTTTCATTATATTCCTCATATTGGAGACGAAGAGTGGGGTGTAAGGAGCAGATATTGTGCAGTAAGATGCTTACATTTTCACAGCCGAGGGGTCAGAGTGAAGATAAGGTGGCAGAAGTGTGCAGTATCATGTTTACATTACATTCTTGCAGCTTCTGGGCAGGAGAATGGAGCTAAAATGGCGAAATGTGTGGTAACCTGTTACATTATATTATTCTCTCAGCTGGGGGTAGAGTGCTGGAGCTAAAGGTGGCAGAAGTGTACCAGTAAAATATTTACATTACATTCTCACAACTGGGGGGCCAGAGTTTAGCTAAAGTGGCAGAAGTGTGCAGTAACATGTTTACATTACATTCATTCTCTCAGCTGAGGGTAGAGGTGAGTTAAGGTGGTGAAGTGTGAAGTAACATGTTTACATTACATTCTCTACAGCTGGGGCAGAGTGAAGCTAAGGTGGCAGAAGTGTGCAGCAACATGTTTACATTACATTCATCACAGCTGTTGGCAGAGTGGAGCTAAGGTGGCAGAAGTGTGCAGTAACATGTTTACAATACTTTTCACAGCTGTTGGCAGAGTGGAGCTAAGGTGGCAGAAGTGTGCAGTAACATGTTTACAATACATTCTCACAGCTGGCTGGGGAGATGTGAGTTAAGGTGGCAGATGTGTGCAGTAACATGTTTCATTACATTCTCACAGCTGGGGGCAGAATGAGTGAAATTACGTTGGCAGAGTGTGCAGTGACATGTTTACATTGCATTCTCACAGCTGCGGGGCAGAGTGGAGCTAAGGTGGCAGAAGTGTCAGTAACATGTCAACATTACAGTCTCACAGCTGATGGGCAGTGGAGCTAAGGTGGCTGAAGTATGCAGTAACATGTTTACATTAGATTCAGACAGTTGGGGAGAAGTGTACAGTAACCTATTTACATTACATTCACAGAGCTTGGGGCAGAGTGGAGCTAAGGTGGCAGAAGTGTGCAGTGTCATGTACATTACATTCTCACAGCTGGCTTTGGAGGGTAGAGCACAGTTAAGGTGACAGAATTGTGCAGAAACATGTTTACATTACATTCTTGCAGCTGGGGGCAGAGTAGAGCTAACGTGGCAGAAGTGTGCAGTAACATGTTTACATTACATTCTCATAGGTGGGGTAGAGTGGAATTAAGGTGACAGATGTGTGCAGTAACTGCTTACATTACATTCTCACAGCTGGAGGCAGAGTACTACTAAGGTGGCAGAAGTGTGCAGTAACATGTTCACATTACATTCTCACAGCTGGGGGTAGTGTGGAGATAAGGTGGCAGAAATGTGCAGTAACCTATTTACATTTCATTCTCACTGCTGGGGGTAGAGTGGAGTTAAGGTGGTAGAAATGTGCAGTAACATGCTTGACATTACATTCTCAGAGCTTGGGGTAGAGTGGAGTTAAGGTGGCAGATGTGTGCAGTGTCCTGGTTGCATTACATTCTCACAGCTGGGGAGGCAGAGTGGAGCTAAGGTGGCATAAATGTGCGGTAACATGTTTACATTCCATTCTCACAGCTGACGGGCAGAGGGAGCTAAGGTGGCAGAAGTGTGCAGTAACATGTTTGCATTACATTCTCACAGCGGGGAAGAGTCGAGCTAAGTGGTAGAAGTGCAGTAACATGTTTAAATTACATTCTCAGAGCTTTGGGTAGAGTGGAGTTAAAGTGGCAGACGTGTGCAGCAACATGGTTAAATTACTTTCTCACAGCTGGGGGGCAGAGTGGAACTAAGGTGGCAGAAATATGCGGTGATACATTTAAATTTCATTCTCACTGCTGGGGAGAAGGACCAGAGTGGTACTAAGGTGGCAGAAGTGTGCAGTAACATGTTTACTTTACATTCTCACAGCTTGTGGGGTAGAGTGGAGGTAAGGAGGCAGATGTTCAGTAACATGTTTTTATTACATTCTCACAGCTTGGGGGGAAGTGTACAGTAACATGTTTACATTACATTCTCACAGCTGGGGGCTAGGGTGGGGCTAAGGTGGCAGAAGTATGCAGTAACATGTTTACATTACATTCTCACAGCTGGGGGGGTAGAGTGGAGCTAAGCAGGTGGAAGCATGTAGTGACGTTAGTACATTCTCACAGCTCTGGGCAGAGTGGAGCTAAGGTGGACAAGTGTGTAGTCACATATTACATTACATTTTTCACAGCTGGGGCAGAGTGGAGCTAAGGTGGCAGAATTGTGCAGTAACAAGTTTACATTACATACTCAGCTGTGGGAAGAGTGGAGCTAAGGTGGCAGAAGTGTGCAGTAACATGTTTACATTACATTCTCACAGCTGTGGGGGCAGAGTGGAGCTAAGGTGGCAGAAATGTGGGGTAATGTATTTACTTTACATTCTCACACCTGGGGGTACAGTGGAGTTAAGGTCGCAGAATTGTGCAGTAACATGTTTACATTACATTCTCACAACTGCGGGGCAGAAGTGTGCAGTAACATATTTACATTAGAGTCTCACAGCTGGGGAGCCAGAGTGGAGCTAAGATGGCAATAGTGTGCAGTAACATGTTTACATTACATTCTCACAGCTGGCTGTGGGTCAGAGTCGACCTAAGGTGGCAGAAATATGCAGTTACAAGATTAAATTACATTCTCACTGCTGGGGGGAGGGCCAGAGTGGAACTAAGGTGGCAGAAGTGTGCAGTAACATCTTTACATTACTTTCTCACAACTTGGGGCAGAGTGTAGCTAAGGTGGCAGAAATGTGCAGTAGCATGTTTACATTCTCACAGCTGGGGGGCAGAGTAGAGCTAATGTGGCAGAAGTGTGCAGTAACATATTTACATTATATTCTCACAGCTGGGGGCAGGGTGCAGCTAAGGTGACAGAAGTGAGCAGTATCATGTTTACATTATATTCTCACAGCTGGGAGGCAGAGTGGAGCTAAGGTGGCCGAAATGTGTGATAAGATGTTTACATTACATTCTCTCAGCTGAGGGAGATGGCCAGAGTGGAGCTAAGGTGACATAAGTGTCCAGTGACATCGTTACATTACACTCTCACAGCTGGGGAGCCAGAGTTTAGCTAAAGTGGCAGAAGTGTGCAGTATTATGTTTACCTTACATTCTCACAGCTGTGGGGCAGAGTGAAGCTAAGGTGGCAGAAGTGTGCAGTAACATGTTTGCATTACATTCACAAAGCTGGGCTGGTAGAGTGGAGTTAAGGTGGGAGAAGTGCAGTAACATGTTTACATTACATTCTCATAGCTCGCGGGGGTCATGTGGAGTTAAGGTAGTAAGAAATGTGCGTAACATGTTTACATTACATTCTCACTGCTGGTGGGAGGGCCAGAGTGAGCTAAGGTTGAGAAGTGTGAAGTAACATGTTTACATTACATTCTCACAGCTTGGGGTAGAGGCAGAAGACACCAGGAGAAAGGACTGCTGTGTGACTGAACTTCTCTGCTAGGACTAAAGTAGAAGAACTTTGTATTTGGATCTTTAATTTAGGTTAAAAAACTAACATGCAAAAAAAAGTGTGTGTTTGGGTTAACTGAACTGAATGGGTATCCTAAAGAGTTATCTAGGTGTAAATCTCAGGTGACTGAAAGGACTTAACTGCTGTGAGGTTTAAATTACTTGTTGAAAGATCTGGTAAGTAGGGGAGTGGCTTAGCTAGAAGGAAGCTACATTTAAAGACTGCCTTAGAAAGTTTCAGCTAATAGCTTACAGAAGACACCAGGAGAAAGTACTGCTGTGTGACTGAACCTCTGCTGGGACTATATTGCCCTCCCTCCCCTCCACCCCTACCCAAAGCTAGTTCTATTTTTATAGTACAGGATTTGACTGACAACAGGAACTTCCGTTTAGGGGCAGGAAGTGAGTGATCACAGAACCACTGCGAGACCCACCATCCTAGAAGGGCAAGAGTAGCCTGCCCCTCTGTTGCTGGAGGCCTGCCTCTTGAGCAAGTAAGTGGTCTACTGAGAAATATAGGATATTCTTGTCTCAGAACAGGACAATCAGGAGCTTAAAGGGCACACAGGCAGAAAGTAAGGAGAGAGAGAAAGAAACAGAGGAAAGAGTAAGGACTGCAAACAGTTAAGGGGCCAGAAATAAGACATGATTGGAGTGGTGCAGTGCAGTGGCTGTGGAGCAGCAGTCTTCCGGGAGATGTTCTGGAGGATGCGGTGTTGTCCCATCTGCAAGCACCTCTCTGGGCTGAGGGAGGAGGTTGCTCATCTCCAGGCTGAGTTGGCCAGGATTTGTGGGACCTCCTCTTCCATCCAGAGACCACCAGTGCCACTGCCATTGCCTCAGAAGTTGCCAAGAAAGAGGAGCGGTTGGACCACAGTGGGCTCAGGGAGGGTGAGGGTGGTGGAACAGAGGTGCATCCCTCCAGTTGTACCTCTCCACAATTCCTATGCCATTCTGGCAAAGTGTGGTTCCTCTATGGAGGCACCCACAGTGGAGACCAAGGAGGATGCTGGGAACCTCCACAAAGGAGACCCACAGGAGGGTGGCAGGGGACCCCGCAGGGGAAGGAAACAACTCCTGGTGAGGGACTCCATTGTTAGGAAGCTAGAACTGGGGAGGAGGGAGGGAGGTAAGGTGCCTGCCTGGTGCCATGGCTTGAGGGACAGGAGGCGAATCTCAGGATTGCCAGAGCAGCTGCACAGGGAGGGAGCTGGATGTCATTGTCCACCAGGACAAATGACCTGGCTAAGAAAGGGATTAGAGAAGTGCAGGAAGAGTTTGTGGAATGGGGAGGGGCCTTAGTCAAGTAGCATGCACTGTAACCTTCTCGGAGGTGCTACCCATCTATGGCATAGGAGAGGCTAGGGTGTTCCGCACTATGGATTCAATCAGTGGTTGGAAAACTGGTGTGAGCCTCAGGGACGGCTTCATTGGGACTGGGGTCCACCTGAGTGACGCAAGCCTGTACTGGCATGATGGGCTGCACCTGTCCAGGAGGGAACCAGGATCCTAGGTGATAGGTTTAAATGCTTCATTGGCAAGCTTTTAAACCAGCCAAGGGAGAGCACTGGAAGGAGCAGGAAAATCCCAGCCCCAAATAATCACGGTAGTAAGGCGGCAAACACCAACATAGAGGTGTCGATAGGGAGAAGGGCAGGGGTAAATGGAGAAAGTGACAAAGGCAAGAAGGACAGGGATGGGGCAAAAGGAGTAAGGCCATCAGGAAATGGAGGGTAATGAGTACCAATGCCCGTAGTCTGGGCAACATGCTCCCTGAGCTGATGGCCTTAATGGAAGAGGGATGCCTGGATATCGTAGCAGTCACAGAAACATGGTACACAGAGAACTATGACTGGGATGTTAACATACCAGGGTACATAACCTACAGGAGAGACAGGCAGGGGAGAAGAGGGGGAGGAGTAGCTCTCTATATAAAGGAAGGGATAAAAGCAACTGAACAAAAGAGTAAACAGGGAGGAGAGGAGGCACTGTGGGTCACCTTGGAGACTGGAAAGGGCACCACAATCTGCACAGGGGTTGTGTACAGACCCCCATGTCAGGAGGAAGAAATGGACAAGGATATGATAGAAGGCATTCTTAGAATGGCAGAGAAAGGGGAGATACTGTTGATGGGAGACCTGAATATGCCAGATTTTAACTGGAGCACATTTGCTGCAGCCAAATCCAAGAGCAGGGCCATTCTTGATGCCCTACAGGTGGCAGGCATTAGACAGCTAGTTCAGAACTCACTCATGAGGGACAATCTTAGACCTCGTACTCTCAAAGTGGGGGCAGTGAGAGAATCTCAGATCTAGAAGTGAGTTGCCATCTGGGACAAGTGACCATCAAACAGTGTGGTTCACATTAAACTCAGCTACAGAGTCAAGCCATAAAAAGTGAGGGTACTGGACTTTAGGAGGGCTGACTTTGGCAAGATGGGAGAGCTCCAGAAAAGCACTAGCAAACAGGCTAGAAGGAGGTGTGGAGCAACAATGGGAATTATCAAAACTGCCATCACAGAGGCAACAAGCCTTTGTGTGAAGCAAATAAACAAATCAAATGAAAGAAAAAGCCACTATGGTTCTCAAAGAGGTGGCTGTGAAAGTCAGGAAGAAAAGATAGTATTCCGGAAGCATAAGGAAACACAGAAGGAGCAGGACAGAGAGCTGTACCAGTTAAGCAGAAGGAAGCAGGGAGGGAAGTCAGAATAGCAAAGGCCCAAACTGAGGAAAAGATAGCCAACTCAGTTAAGAAGGGGGATAAAACCTTTTATAGGTACATCAGCCAGCGTAGAAAGACAAAGGGAGGGATAGTGAGGCTGAATAGAATGAACGGTGGGTGGGCAGAGGGGGACAGTGAAAAAGCAGGAATACTGAACGAATATTTCTGCTCAGTATTCACAAAAGAGGAGGAAGTGCCTAATCCATAACAGAAGCACCTTGATAGGGGGTCGATCCCAGTCCTTTCACAGAAGAAAGGGTTCTGCAAGAACCCCAAACTGAAGGTGGACAAAGCAACGGGTCCTGATGGAATTCACCCAGAATTCTAAAAGAATTAAGGAGGAACTAGTGAAACCACTGGCTACTCTTTTAATAAATCATGGGAGGATGGTGTGGAACCCGAGACTGGAGAAAGGCGGATGTGATTCTCTTCAAAAAGTGGGACCAAGACAGAGGCAGGAAACTACAGACCTGTCAGTCCTGACCTCTGTGGTAGGAAAGTGATGGAGTCACTTCTGAAGGAAAGAATAGTTGAGTACCTAGAGGTCAGTGGAGCACAGGACCCAAGGCAACATGGGTTCACAGCAGGAAGGTCATGTCAGACAAATCTAATAGATTTCTTTGAGTGGTGACCAAAGTACAGACCAGGGAGGGGCTGTGGACATGGCCTACCTAGACTTTAGCAAGGCATTTGACACAGTCTCACACAAAGATTAATAGTCAAATTAACCAGCCTGGGAGTGGGAGCCAGGGTGGTAGCCTGAGTAAAACATTGGCTGGACAACAGGACACAGAAGGTAATTGTAAATGGAGTCCACCTGAAGAAAGGGGCTACTAGTGGGCACCGCAGGGTTCAGTATTGGGTCCAGTCCTTTTAATGTCTTCATCAGTGACATTGCAGAGGGACTGAAAGGAAAAGTATGCCTTTTTGCAGATGACACAAAGATCTGCAACAGGGTTGATACACAAGGAGGAGTGGAAAGGATGAAAAGGGACTTGGCAAGGTTGGAGGAATGGTCAGAAGTAAGGCAGCTAGGATTCAATGCAAAGAAGTGCAAAATAATGCACCTGGGAAATAAGAACCCAGGGGAAGAATACACAATGGGTGGGGAGGTAGTAACAACAACAAAAAAGGAAAGGGACCTGGGGGTAATCATATCAGATGACCTTAAGGTTAGCAAGCAATGTGAGAAGGCAGTAGGGAGGACTGGGGGTATACTGGGATGTATTGGGAGAGGCATCATCAGCAGAAAACAGGAAGTTGTTATCCCTCTGTACAGACAGTTGGTGAGACCCCATCTAGAGTACTGTGTCCAGTTCTAGAGACCCCATCTCCACAAGGACATAGACAGGATAGAGGTAGTCCAGAGGAGGGCAGCTAAAATGGTGCAGGGTCTGCAAGAGAAGCGTATGAGGAGAGACTAAAGGAGCTTAATATGTATACCCTTGAGGAAAGAAGGGAGAGGGGGGACATGATAGAAACTTTTAAGTACCTCAGTGGAATCAACAAAGTCCAAGAGGGTAGCATCTTTCAGAAAAAGAGACTTGCAAGAACAAGTGGACAGAATTTAAAGATAGAAGGAGGGTGGTTCAGGGGCAATGTGAGGAAGTATTATTTCACAGAGAGGGTAGTGGATGCATGGAACAGCCTTCCTGAGGAGGTTGTGGGGTGCAAAACTGTGGGAGAATTCAAGAATGCATGGGACAGACATAAGGCAATTCTTGTTGGGGGTAGGAAGAAATAGGCTGTTGGTTAACTAGGATCTGCGGCCTATCTTGTAGGTAGGGAAATGGGCAGACTAGATGGGCCTAGCGGTCCTTATCTGCCATCAAAGTCTATGTTTCTATGTTTCTATGAGTGGAGTTAGGGTGGAAGGTGTGCAGCACAATATGTTTACATTACATTCTTGCAGCTGGGGCAGAGTGGAGCTAAGATGGCAGAAGTGTGCAGTAACATGTTTACATTACATTCTCAGAGCTTGGGTAGAGTGAGTTAAGGAGGAAGGTGTGCAGCAATATGTTTACTTTACATTCTCACAGCTGGGGCAGAGTGGAGCTAAGGTGGCAGAAGTGTGCAGTAACATGTTGCAGCACATTCTCACAGCTGGGGATAGATGGAGCTAAAGGTGGCAGAAGTGTGTAGTAACATGTTTACATCACATTCTCACACCTTGGGCAGAGTGAAGCTATGGTAGTAGAAGTGTGCTGTAACATGTTTACATTCTCACAGCTGAGGGGCAGTAGAGCTAAGGTGGCAGAAGTGTTCAGGAACATGTTTACATTACATTCTCACAGCTGGTGGGTAGAGGGAGTTAAGGTGGGAGAAGTGTAGTGACACGCTTACATTACATTCTCACAGCCCGTTGGGGAGAATAATTAGAGCTAAAATGGCAGAAGTGTACAGTAAGATGTTTATTACATTCTCACAGCTGCGAGGTAGTGTTTCTAACACCAGTTTAACATCTCTTTGTTGTGATCAGCATGCAACAGACAACGCCCATGACATTATAGGATAATAAGTGCTCAAAAGCAGCTGAGAATAATGTTGAAAACCTGGAGGCAACCATATTAAAAGGAGCACTCCTTTATTATTTTAATTTTAAAATGTGCAAGTAGTACACACGACAGAAAAAATGGCATCTTACAGGAAAAGAGAAAGGCAATCTAAAACAGCTTAAAAACTTCTGTTTCAAAGTGCTGCAAGTGCTGAGAATGAATTGAAGTACATATGTTAAGTGTAAAGCTATGTGCAAAAAGGAAAAATTCAACCAACTTCTTTATACCTTTCCAAAACCTTACCTCACCAAGTAAATGGCAAATATATTCCTCCTGATCTTGGCAGATAATTTGATTTATGAGCAATATAAAGATGAAACAGACATCCTGCAGATAACTCGAGCATAGCAATGCATACTACTGGATACTTACATCCAGATCACTTTAAGCCCACTTAAAGCATTCTAAATTAACACTATACTGAACCAGACAGGTAGATAGCAACTAATCTGCTTACACCATGAAAGTGAGACAAGCTTAGCTGCCTGTCAGAAGACAAACACAGGTCAGGGTCACAAACAGGAATGTCTGCCATTAGCATTAGTGGCTCAGCGCTCCTGCTGGGTGTCCCTGCTCACCATATGCTTGAACTGTAAACAGGAACCACCAGCCTGATGTAACTAATCTCAAAAGGGATTTTCCAGCATATGGGAAAACATTCTAAACTGTAAAAATCCAACCCTGCTGGTGAACCAGGGAGGTTCAGGAGGCGGTATGGGGAAAGAAGGCAGCCTATAGGCATTTCAAGTGCTCAAAGAGTGCAAGGGATCGAGGGGAGTACGAGCTGATAGCCAGAAGGGCCACTAGGGTGGTGAGGTCAGATAAGATAAGGAAGGAGCAGAACCTGGCCAAGGAAATCAGAGAGGAAACAAGGGGTTCTTTAGATACATTGGGGGAAAAATGAAGGGTGAAGGTGCAGATTAGCAGGATTAAAACAGGAGGATGGGCACAAGACCCGGGGAGAAGGCTGAGATACTAAATGAGTACTTCACCTCAGTTTTCACCAAGAAAAATGGGGGCTGCCTCATACAGGTGAGGAGAGGGTGAAACTGAGGAGGGGACCCTACCGATCTGGGGGTCTGGGGGAGATCACTGGCAGGGGGGAGGCAATGCAGGGGACGAGGTAGCTGGAGGTGGTAATCACAGCAGAGAGAGCGAGGAAGCCTCAGGTCCCTTAAGAAGGAAAAAGCAACGAGGGGATAAAATACATCCCAGAGTGCTGAAGGAACTGGCGGATGTCCTGGCAAAACCCCCTGGAGCTTTCAGCATCTCCCCGAGGACAGGGGGTGCCCCAGGACTGGAAGGTGGCGCATGTGGTGCCTATCACAAGGATGGATCAAGGAGGTGGCAGGGAACTACAGGCCCGTCAGCCTGACCTCAGTGGTGGGCAAGGTGATGGAGGCATCATAAAGGAGAGGCGGGGGGAGACCTGGAAAAGTTGCGGTGCCGGGACGATAGACTACATGGCTTTGTCCCGGGGAAATCGTGTCAGACAAACCTTGTGGAGTTCTATGATTGGGCGACGAGTGCCTTGGACCTGGGTAGGCCAGTGGACGTCCTCCTTCTTGACTTCAGCAAGGCGTTTGGCTCTGTTCCCCAAGGGGGCCTGCTGGATAAGCTGGGGGAAATGGGGGTGGGAAACAGGATGATCAGATGGATAGAGAAATGGCTCCAGGACCGGACCCAGAGGGTCATGATTGGCGGGATAGTCTCATCCCCAAGGACGGTCATTAGTGGGGTCCCTTAAGGATCAGTCCTTGACTGCCTCCTGTTCAATGCCTACGTTTCTGGCGTAAGGAAGGGGATCAGGAGTGAGATGAGTTTCTTTGCAGATGACTCAAAGCTGGAGGCGGTGGAGAACGGGGAGGGTGGACCTAGAGACTCTGGAAGGGTGGTCTAGAAAGTGGAAACTGCAGTTCAGTGCAGGGAAATGCAAGGTACTGCACCTGGGACCAGAAACCTGGGCCAAGTGTACACCCTTTGGGAGGAGGATGCTACAAGTCTCAATGGGTGAGAGGGACCTGGGGGTGGTGGTGGATGTCAAGATGAACAACTCAGAGACTTACAGAAGGGCAGCGGACAAGGCCAACAGGATGCTGGGATGCATCGCTAGGGGGGGGGATTACCTCCAGAAGGAGGGAAGTGATCCTGCCTCTGTACATCTGCTTGGTGAGGCAGTACCTCGAGTACTGCGTGCAGTTCTGGAGGCCACACTTAAAAGAGGGACACTGAACTCCTGGAGAAGGTCCAGAGGAGGGCAACCAAAATGATCTAGAGCTTGAGGGACAGGACCTATGGGGAGAGGCTCAAGGAGCTAAGTATGTACACACTGGAAGAGAGAGAAAAGACGGGGGGACATGATAGAGGTCTTCAGGTACATGAGGGGGTGTTAGGGAAGGCAAAGTCAGAGGATCCAAGGGGGACTAGAGGGCACAGGTGGAAGCCGGAGGGGGGGAGAGATTCAGGAGAGAAAGGAGGAGGTGCTATTTCACTGAGAGGGTGGAGGAGCCATGGAATGCGCTGCCCGGGGAGCTGGTGGAGGCAGAGACGGTGGAGAGGTTTAAAAGGGGGTGGGACAAATACAGGGAAAGGATTCTGGAAGCAAAGTCCAGTGCAGCGAGAATATCTGGGACTGGGAAGGGAGAAGCCCGAGGGGGGCAGCAAGGTCAGTTCCCAGGGTGGGGGATGACCAAACGAGCAGACACGAAAGACCAATAGGCCTATTCTGCTGGCATTTTAGTATGTTCTTATGTTAACGCACCTAATTTGTCCATATTCTTCTTTTTACCATTTCTTCGTCATGGCCAGCTCCCAGCTCCATCCTCATCTTCTGTGGCGCTTACTAGACCTTCATGTCCAACAAGCCCCTGGTATTTGGCCCCTCACCCCCAACCACCGACTGTCTAATGTCTGTACAGTGGGTCAGTGTTGAAGGGCTTGAGAGTGCTAGTGTCATCTTCTCTGGTTACCCAGCCTCCTGGCATGCTGACTACTAGGGCATGCACCTGAGCTAGTCATCATCCCCCCCAGTGGCTTGGTTCCAGCTGCACCACCAGCTATGGCCACCCAGGAGGTGATACTGCAGAAGAGCACACAACCATCCCTCTTCCGAAGCAACCCCGGGATGCTTAATTTACACCCCCAGGTCACCAGCGTCCCAAGTGGCAATGCTGCCAAATACTATGGAGAACATCGGCATCAAAACAGGATCATTTGCCTCGGACTTCCTCACGTACTACTGCTTTCTGCTTGGTTTAAACCATATTTGTGCTTGTGCCATCACACAGTCTGCGTTTCTGTGGAAAGGACTAGGATCTCACAGAGGATTGGGACTCCAGTAGAGGGGGAAAAGCAGGAGAAGCGGACGAAGACAGATGGTCAAAGTTTTGTCCAGGAGAGTACTAAGGCAATCTTGTTTCCAAGTGTGACTGAGGTGGAGAGAGTTACAAAGATCCTATTTTCATGGAAATGTCCCCAAAAACAATGAATGAGGGAATAAATTAAAATACAATTAAATAGCAGGTGAATGGGGTCTGAAAATTACATTAGGAAAATATTTTCCAAGAGACGTGTTCTGAACTTCAAATACATTTACTTTATCCCTAACTCCAAAGTCTAACCCCTAGACTTATTTATTAAAAGTTTCACACACTATGCAATACCCCTTAAGATGAAACACCTTGCCTGCAATGGGTGCCAGAACAGAGTAACAGATAAAAAACAAGGACGGAAAGGTGCCCAATTAGTCCAAATAGGTGCACCGAATAAATATATAATATGGGACAGAATTAAAAATATAATACAAGTAAAAAAAAAAAAAAAGTACAATATGTGGTACTTACGTATGGTATTTGCAAAACATATGTGCAGAAAAAAAATCAAATGGCTAGTGGATAGGCAGGAAGTAAGGAGGAAAAATGGTGGATATTATAAAGCTTCCGAGGTACAACAGCCAGCCAGAAAAGTTTAGTAAGTGCCTTTTCCAGTGACATTTGAATTAATTTTATTGTTTCAAACAGTCTTATAACATGGATTGCGAAAAACGTGCAACCCCACTGGTGGAGACCCTCTGCGTGGCCATGCATTAAGGAATGGTTCATGAAGGACTCAGGAAAGGAAAGCACAGTCAGTACTGCTCCCTGTTTAAGCAAAAAGGGAAAACTGAACGGGCAGCCATTTAAAAATGGGAAGCAAGAGAGCCTCACCGCTACTTCCTAACAGCAGCAGTTCAGTAGTTACATACCCCAACTGCACCCTTATTATCCTCGCACAGTTATCCTGTCCGTGTCAATAGGAAGCTGCAACTGAACAGTGGTGCTGTGTGTACTGTAATGTTCAGAGTGGCTGGCTGCTACAAGTAGCTTTTGTGCTGGTTTAGTTTGGCTTGCTGGGTGGAGGGAGACAGAGACAGAGACAGCAGCACGTGGAGACAGCGAGAAAGAGAGCACCTCAGGCAGCAGCTGGTAGTGTTCAGAGTAGCTGTGTGTCAAGTAGGTTGTCTGCTCATTTCGTTTTGTTTGGGTGGCTAGGTGGAGAGAGAGAGAGACAACAGTGCGCAAAGAGACTGACAGTGACAGCACACTTGGGGCAGCTGCTAGGGAAGGCACTGGTTCGCGGCAGAGGAGAGGGAGGGGAAGTCAGAGACAGGCAATGAGACAGAGAAAAAAAGTACAAGTATTTAAGACAGTGGCTGATGCGGGCCACTTCAAACAGGTTGGCTGCCTGGGTGGAGAGAGAGAGAGAGAGAGTGCAGCACGCGGACATAGTGAGGGAGAGAGAGCACACCTTGGGCAACCAGAAAGTAGTCATCAGTGTCTCCACTCCCATCCCTTCTCCCCCCACAAACCTCCCAGCAAATCAATGGAATGCCAGGCAGGGGGTTTGTGTGCTGCAGTGTTAATTGGGACAAAGAGGGAGAACATGAGGTGTGGTGCTCATTGGCGGTACTGTCCTGTGTCAGTTGGGGAAGAGACAGGGCGCGTTTGCAGCACAGTGGCAGCAGCAGACATCTCATAATCTGTGTGTGCGCGTCTGTCTATGAACAGTATTTCTTGGGGGAGGAGGGATTGGTCGCATGGTGCGCGACTGAGTGATAGACAGAGAGCAGAGTGACACGGAGACCAAGCTGTGCCTATGGCTTTCTGTGTTGGCCTTTGCCTCCTTGACTGTGTGCGCGTCTCCGTATGTGGGCAGCTGCTGAAGAGCACAGCAGTGCTGAGAGAAAGACACACACACACACACACACACACACACACACACACACACAACATATATAGAGAGAGGGAGTGCAGAATTCCCACACACTGTGTCTCTCTGTCTGCATGTGTGGTGGGGGTGGGGGGGGTAATGAAAGAGCATAGCGCTGCTGAGAGAGAGAGAGAGATACACACACCCGCATCCGGACAGGGAGTGCAGAATTCCACAGCAGTTTGTCTTCTCTGTGTCTGCCTGTTTTTTGTTTTTTTTTGTTTGTTTGTTTTTTGGGGGGGAGGCAATGAAATGTCATAGGCACAGAACCAGAGTGTATTATGCATAAGAAATGTGTCAGATCATATCAGTACTGTATCTGTGAAGTTTCAATGTGCATGACAGCAAGGAAATATGCATGTTTTCTTAGGGTCAATTTTGCAAGGTGACAGGATACAGGACCTTTTTTGGTCTGTAAACACAGGGGGACTTTGTGGGTTTCCGTTTTACATAACCCATGTCATATGCAATAACCCACTCCGAGTATGGGATTATGGGGACTGATGCACCACTGATGCTGTAAAGGGCCTCTGGCCTGCGGCCTCACAATGCACCCAGGCATGTATTAAATCCTCATAACCCCATACCCTGTCGTGGGTTATTGCTTACTAAACAAGTTAGAGTATTCTACACTTTGTTACCTTGGTAGGAGAAGCACCACTAGCAGTATTGCTTTTCAGTCTGTGGGATCATGACACTGGGAATATTAACTATGGCCGGTAGGTTTGGGCTGATGTTGGAAGTGCCGAAATGTAATTAGCTAGATATCTTTGACCTACACAAGTAAACATTTTTAAGTACCAATTTTAAATGTGGTCTGTATATGATATGGTGGTGAGAATCAATGGAGTTACAAAAGGTAAATCAGCAGAGCATGTTTAATAGTTTAATGGATTGACAACCTCTTTACGGGCAGTATGTCAGTGTCCCAACAGCGTAATGAGTGGGAGACCTGAATGGGTGATTTTGCTTTTTGTTACTGAGACGCCAAAACTTTACCTGGAATTATACAGTTATCTCAATCTGGGTTGCCTTTTTGATGACTGAATATGCTGCTTAAAGAAGGGGTTGATACATGTATTAAATACTGCCTGTGTATCAGACTTCAGTGATGTTTCAGAATTGTACAACTGTTGTTTCTGATCACCAAGACGGTCTACTTTTTCTTCAAACAAAACCTGTATTTTTAACGATTAAATGGTTGGAAGTGAAATCACTGTAGTGCATACTTGATTGCCTGGAGTGAATTCTGCTTCCCCTGACATTACAGCGTCATCAGCATAAAGGCTAAGAGAATAGTTGTGAAGGTAATTCATAAACACTGGTGGCCAAGGATGAACCTTTCAAGTGCTCCAGCACAGCCAACTGAGATCAGAGGGAACACCCATAAAACAGACTAATGTTTGCCAGCTCGATGAGAAGAATTAAGTCTAGTTCAAGGCGGTTATGGAGAAACCCACATTCTTCAGCTTATTCAGAAGCTAACAGTGGCTGACCAGATCAAAGGCTTTAAGATGATGAAAACTGGTTAAGTCTGCTTTTTGCAATTAATGGTAGAACTGATATGGGTCTCTGTAACTCTTTAGGTCACGTCTTTTTGGTGGTGGTGGCAGGTGGTAATTTTTTTTTTTTTTTTTTTAAAAACACAATGTCCTGAAACCATACTTCTCTTTTTTTCAATTTGGTTCACTATACACAATAAGGATAACTGCCGACAGTGGGTAATTAAAGACACTTAGAACTCGCTGATTACTCTTTGGGGTTTTACAACTTTCTCTGTGTTTCTCCAAAGGCATTTTGAATTTTTGATGCCAATTTTAATACATATAACTTTGCCTTTAAAGCCATTCTATGCATTTTGTTTTTGATGCAAAAAATAAAAATGTTTGGAGTGTTATTTCAATCAATGCATTTATTATAATCATCAAAAAGAAAGACCACCGTGTAGACAATAATTCACAATGGTGTCCTGTTAGGAAAAAAAAAAAAGGCACATATTAAAAGCAAGTTGCAGTACCAAACAATATAAAAATAAATCCTTACAGGCATATTAGAAGGGATGTGAACAATTTTAATATACGTGCATCAGTCCTTATACTTTTTCTACAAACAGAAACAGACAATGTCGGGAGAAAAGACCTTTGTCCATCCAGTCTGCCCAGTTTTACCCTACTTTACCTTATGACCTACAGTCTAGGTGCAGTTTTTCATCCTAGTCCCCTCCCCCTCACTCCATGTCTTACTGCTACCCCTCTGAGTGCCTATTAAGCCCTTTACTCTGCCCCAGCCATGCATGAACCCATTAAAAGTATGCTGTTCCATGCTCCAACTACTCCCCCAGAAAAGTAAAACTTCCTTGCACCCCTCCTGAATCCCCTCCACTGTCTTAATAATAATAATTTTTTTGTAGAGTGCAATTCAGTGGTATCAAAGCGCTTTAACAATAATTAAACATCTAAAATATATTAAGGCCATAAATAATTAAAATTCAGTTAATAACAGAATCAAATCCATATCAACTTGAGGAGAATGCAAGGTTAAATAAGTAAGTCTTCAATGCAGCTTTGAAGCTCTCCATAGTCAGGCACTCCTGAACCAGACGAGGTAGAGAATTCCACAGGGTACAGGGCTACAAAGAAAATGCTTGGGCCCCAGATGTCTGCAAATCGAACCCCTGGGAATCTCTAGTAATCCCTTGGTCGGTGGAGTAGAGCAGTCGAGAGGCGCAGTAGGGGCAAATAAGCACTTGCAGGTAATACGCTTACATTCAAGTCCCACTGTTTTTGATCTGCCATTCCTGCTAAACAGTTCCTTGTAGTTTACCTTGTTTGTGCCTTTCAGGAACTTGAAGGTCTCCCATCATGTCCCCCTCTGTCTTCTGGCCTACAGCGAGTACATGTTCAATGCCCTAAGTCGATCCTCATAGGATACGACCTCTTGGCTCAGAATCATTTTGGTTACTCAACGGTGCACTGTCTCCAGCCTCTGTCAGACTTTCCTCAAGTGAGGACACAGTACTCCAAATGGGGGTCTCACCAATGATCTGTAGAGATGTAGTATTACCTCTTTTTTCCTGCTAGCAAATCTCTTTCCAATACACTCCCCGCATTCTGGTTGCCTTGCTGTAGGTAGGCCTTGTTACATTGGCTAGTTTGTGTTGCATGCCAACAGTCAGCTGCCTATGTAGTGTGCACACAATGCTGGTGCATTCTCTAGCAGCACACTAATTGGCTGAAAATGGATTGGAGGGAGACCATCCAAAACAAACTGGACAGCCCTGCTCTAAAGTCTGATTACCTTGAAATTAGGGATGAGATATTGTGCCCGGCTTCTGTGTGTTTACAGCCTATCCAGGCCGTCTTGAAAGTAGTCCAGTGCATGTATCTAGCAATTGGTATGTGTCAGCACAGTACAGTTATTTAATCCAGGTTTATGAAGCTGGGGAGGGACATGATGGATCTACATCCCCTTCCAAATCATAATCTCTCGTTGTAAGGCCAGCCTGTGTACTGGAACAAATCTGTTACATTGGTGGTTAGTTGGGAGAAAAGGATTCAGCATGCCAGCAGACACTCTCCTCCCCAGTGAGGCGGGTTGCGCTCTCTGCTGGCCTTGCTGCCATATGGGTGACCAGAGGTGGCGGTGCAGCTGGAGAGCTGACGTGTTGGGGTGGGGGTGGAGATGCAACCTGGCTCTGGTGCATGGTCATGCATATATTGCACATGCACACCTTGGAGCCCTAGGCAGCAACGTCCCCAGAGGTGAAACACAAGAAAGAGAATACTGCTTAGCGGCAGAATGGCGACAGCACTCCTACGCTCCACCGCCTCCTGCCTCGCTCCACGAGTCCCCATCAGATGGGCCCAAAGGAGACCACTGCTGATGGCAATCCGAGGGAGACCACCATATAGGGAAATGCCCTCACCAAGAGGAAATGCCCCTCAGTAGACGCCTGGGATGGGTTAAGGGACAGAGAAGGGGGTGGATGGGACTGGATGGAAGCCAGGCTTAGAACTGCAGCATTTGTGACTAGAAGAAAAAAATGTATTAAAAAAATACTGTTACTATGTCCTCTTCTCCAGTTGGTGGCTGTCTAGTCTGGGGCACACAGCTGATTTGCTGGCATACTTGGAAGACATGTCAGCTTCTGTTCCAAGTTCCTTCAGCTGCCTTCAGTATTTATTTTGTTTTTGGTAAGCGCTTGTACTCGGAAGCCAAATTAAAGATCCTTTCTTTTTTCTGAAACCTCATAATAATGATTTAGTAGATTTCTAACTAGATTTCCAACTAGACTGTAGTCACAGCAAAAACTAATTTACGAATGTGTGCTTTTTGTTTTCCGTAAAATAAAGGATTAAAATAATACTCATTTTTCCGGGGCAAAAGGCACTTTGTACTATCCAGTCAAATGACTATAGACTACTCTGTAAGCTGTATACACATCCCTGTTCTGGTATTTAAATCAGGTTGTCGATTTTGGTACATGCCACTTTGCAAACCTTAAAAATGTAGGTTAGAAGAAACCAGTCTTCTGGCCTTTGTTCCTCTGAGAACTTAAAATGTTCTTGCTGATAACAATGCTTGCTATTGTGTGCCTGAAACATAACTTCTTTCTTACTGCCAGCTGGTTTAACAGGTTTCATTGACAAGAGCAATGTATAGCTTTTTGTTTGATCTCCTTAATTGCTCTACTCTTTTAAATATATTTTATTTTATATATTTATTAGGGGCAGCTGCAGAATAAGAGGTGCTAGCTGCATATTCGAGCAGACTTGATAGACCTCTAGGCCTTTATCTGCTGGCAAATTTCGTATGTTCGTAAGAAAATTAGATCATTACTCCTTAAAATTTTCATTTCCTTGAGATCGGAGGAATATTACTAGGGCCACTATGTACCACAAGTCTCAATCTTGTGAAGAGAAGCAGATCACCTCAACTACGGAAGGTAAACTCCGAGTGATGGGGCATTGCTCTGGCATGCTGGCGACCTGGGTTCGAGCCCAGAGTCCAGGATGTCAAGAGCAGAGGCTGGCAGGGAGGGATTCAGAGTGTCCTTTTGTTGCTTACCTCGGGGGGTGGGGGGGAGAGAGGGAGGAATGCTGCTGCTGCATGCCACGCTGACAGTGGCTTCATGGAGACGTTCTTGGCAGACTGATGCTGCTGAACTGCCCCTACCCCACGATGCTGTGAGTGACTGCATGTATGTGGGAAATGACTGGGACCCCAATCCGGAAAATGCCTGCCCAGCTGGCCAGATGATTTTCCCCCTCGCTACAAAATCTTCTCAGTGCACTACTCTGTCCACCCCCCACCCCTGCACTCTCAGAGGCTGTGGAACGTTTCTCCCCTCCCTCCCTTCCTCGTCTTCATGGGGAGGAGGTCAACCCCGGCAGGGATACACTGGACTCCCGAGTCGCAGACAAGCCTGATATGGAGGAGATGGCAGCAGGTACTGGTTGGCAGGCAATGAGGCCAATGATGTTCAGCCCAAAGAAGGGTCGGTCGAGGGGGCGCATGGGAAGGAGAAAAAAAAAAGTTACCTCAATAGATTAATTCATTACTTACAGCACTAAGGCAGAAATCAGCTGATATGCAGCCCATGACCACTAGCACTTCAGATGAGACCAACAAGAAAATGCCCGCAAATAAAGAGAAAATAAATATGAAATGGTTAAACTAATCCAGACTGAAACCTTTCCTGTGGATACCAACCTGATCCTCAATGTAGAAGCTACAGCGCAGGCAAACCCTCCCCCTGCTGTCTGGCTAGTGGCTACTTCCTAGTCAGACACAGCTAAAGGCACAAAAATGGACACTAGAAGAAAATTCTGATATAGTCTGTAAGCCTAGAGAAACTGAAAAAAAAAATTAAAAAAATGGATGATTTGGTCTGCCGAGGTTCCCTTGACGGAGGAGTGGCAGTGAGCTGCCAAGCTTGTGGTACTGTAAATAGTGACCTAGAAAGATGCATTCGCCAGAACAGTATCTCATTTTGCATCATGTGTTTTGAAAGGCATCAATATCTGCATTATTCCAACCAATGTATAAAACACTATACAGAATAAGGCAAGTCTGGCTCACCTACAGACGATGGCCGGTAAGATCTTTATCACTAAAAGAATCACTATTGATTTTGTCTCCTGTAGCAATAAAACTCAGTGGACCCCATTTACTGAAATGCATCTGGCACCATTTTACTTGGTGTCAGTTGTCTGAGCATTTTAAAAAGACACAGTAAAATGTTTCAAAATATATTCGGCCATTTTAGAGAATGGTGTTTTAAAAAAGTTACATTTACCAACCTCTCAATTCTGAGGGCAGATCTATAATGACTGAACAATAAAGATAGCAAGCATTGTTAATACAGTATTTCAGACCATTAGAAAACTGCCCATGGAAATTGAAAGAGGCAAGAAATCTGCAAAATTAGCTTTAAAACATGCATTTGACATCTAAAATGAGCCCCAGAAAGGCATCCCCAAGACATGGCAGCACTGAAATCAGTCCCTCTCTTCTAGTCAAAAGTCCCGTTTACACTAGCCCATCTGCACTGCTATCTGCATTGCTATGCAAGGTGCAAAGCTACTTTGCTGAGAGCGAATCAATGTAGAGAGGTTTGGGAGAACTGGGAGTGGATCCATTTTCAGTTCTTCGAATCACTTTGGTGGTAGGGAACCGAAATGTTGCAGGCTTTTTCTACCAATGTATGGACATGCCGCAGTGGATGGGAGTTGAAAACACTGCGCCCCACCCAACACCGGATTGGAGAGTGGAAGAATGCCAGCAGTGGGAAGGTGCTATTTATTTTTGTCTAAAGGTTTTTTATCCTCTTAGACTGAGTGGCTATCAGCCTTGTTCCCAGGCACTGTAAACTGTCTATTGCCCGTCCTCTTTGGTCCACGCCTGGGTTCCTCATGGCAGGCCTGGGGCATCCTTCCTCCCGAGCCTCACATCCATAATCACCCAAGTAGACCACAAGCTGTAGGGTGGGGTGGGATGCGATGTCTCGGGTGAGGCTTGCTAGAGCTCTTGTCACCATTTTCCTCCTCAGTTTGTCACCCAGGTTCTGGCACTGCAGCAACACAGAGGGCACATGCGCTCCGAAACCGCAGCTCCTTCCAACTCACCTGACTTAAAACAAAAACAAAAACAAAACACAAGACACATCGTCACCAGACTGGGTTGGAATGAGAAATCTAGAGATTTTACAAAAATAAATCCACCTGCAAAGTTCCGCACCTCTCAAGTGTGGACATGCATGATCTGGCTGCAGTGCTGCATGCCAAATTCGAAAACACTGCAAGCACAAAGTGTTAAAGACTGTTCCCTGACTTGAATTTTAGGCCTGCATTTAAGTTCCTTTATGTTTGTACTGACAATGAAATGTTTAGTCTTTTTTCTACTACAGTGTAGAGTTTTTAAGTTATGATCTCTTACAGTTACTGTCTTAATTTTAGTAACTTAATTTTTTCCTGATAGTCTTGTTTGAGCTGACTGCCCCTGCTACATTTGGGCTCTGCCTGCCCCACTCCTGTAGCGGCCCATATACCACCCACCGATTTACCAGGGACCCTCCCCTGTCTCGTCCCTGTTGCTAATTCCTGTAGAGGGCCATCCCCTCTTTGTCTGCTGCCCTCCACTGTCCTTGTCCCGTTTGTAACTCTGGCAACCCTCCCCTCCCCAGCTTAAATATTAATTAGCTGTTCTGCCCCCCCCCAAGGGATCAGCCGTGCCCTGAACGGGACAAATTCCTCTAAATTCAAACCGTGATTGTGGTTCGAATACCTGCTGGCTCTGCCACTCACCTGCTCCCCTCTTGACTCCGGTATGGGCCGGACTCCAGTTTGAATTTTGACGCCCTCTACACAATTGGAGCATCAGGCCGTTCGCAGCTATCCCTGAACTCTGCTGCTGAATTCTTAGCTCTTTAGCCCTGCATAGGGAAAGCTTTTACTCTCCCCAGCTCAGACTGTATTTTCTCCTGTGAAGCTGAGCTCTCTGCCTGCATTTATTTAATTTATAGCAGAGGCTACATACAAAAGAAAGAAATCAGTCACTGGAGTTCAGCCTAATTTTTATTTCTGGTGCAGCGAGTGACTGTTCCCCGACTTGAATTTTTTCCCTCCCTCCTACCCAAGCCCCCTCTCTCTATTAAATACACTACCTGTCCCACTCCCTCTCCAACTCTTAAAGGGGCACTCACAGCTGAATTTCCTTCCAACCCCTGGCTTTAGGGTTGTGAATTCAGACTTTTTGGAAGACGGCACTTACCCTCAATATCAGTCTTTTTTTCTATTTTTTCTCAAAAAGTGGTCACAGGGTGCTACTGTTTCACCACTGTTCTCCGCCAGGCACTAGTTGATCTAACCTCCCAAGGATGGACTCGCTTAATTACCTAGTACCCCTAGCTCTTCTGCTAGTATGTTTACCCATCTAACGCCAGGCAGGCTACTAAACAGCTGACTGGGGCAAACAATCCATGCCCTGTGGGATATCCCCATTGTTTCCACAACCAATAGTGTCCCACAAACCACACCCATCCCCCAAGTCCTCTGACTAATACAACTAAAATCTCCATCCCCCTCTTCCTACTAACGCTTCTCTGCCTCTTTCATCTGCCTACACTCTCATAGTATGTAAACACAGACATCATAAACCTTTATCCATCCTCAAGGCACTCAAAATTCATCATTATGCGGAAATTCATGCTATTTCTACTTTTGCCAGGAAATGTCCACCCTAACCCTGGACCAATGCAGCTCCCCAGATGCCTAGCACTATATTTGGCACCATTAAACTGGCATCTCTAAACATCACAAGTCCCTACCAAAAAATTGATCTCTTCCAGGTGTGGGTGTCCCAACACCGACCTGATATTCTAATGGACGTAGAAACATGGCTCTCCCCTAAGATGTCTGACAGTGCCGTGCACCTGGATGGCTACATTCCATTTAGAGATGACAGGATTGGTAAAAGGGGAAGGGGCTGTGTAATCTATCTCAAAGCCTCCCTCCAAGGAAATGCTCTCCCAAGATAGCTTGGCAGAAGACACCAAGAGAAAGGACTGCTGTGTGACTGAACTTCTCTGCTGGGACTAAAGTAGAAGAACTTTTGCATTTGGACCTTTAATTTAGGGTAAAAAACTAACATACAAAACAAAAACAAAAAAAAGTGTGTGTTTGGGTTAACTGAACTGAATGGGTAACTGAAAAGTCATCTAGGTGTAAATCTCAGGTGACTGAAAGGACTTAACTGCTGTGAGGTTTAAATTACTTGTAGAAAGATCTGTAAGTAGGGGGAGTGGCTTGGCTAGAAGGAAGCTACATTTAAAGACTGCCTTAGAAAGATTCTGCTAATAGCTTGGCAGAAGACACCAAGAGAAAGGACTGCTGTGTGACTGAACTTCTCTGCTGGGACTATATTGCCTCCTTCCTCCACCCAAAGCTAGTTCTATTTTTATAGGCACAGGATTTGACTGACAACAGGAACTTCCTGTTTAGGGCAGGAAGTGAATGATCACAGAACCACCAAGGACCCACCATCCTAGAAGGCAAGAGTAGCTCTCCGCCCTCTAGCTGCTGGAGGTCTGCTCTGAACAAGTTAAGTGGTCTACTGAGAAATATAGGATATTCTTGTCTCAGAACAGGACAATCAGGAGCTTAAGGGCACACAGGCAGAAAGTAAGGAGAGAGAGAGACAAAAACAGACGAAAGAGTAAGGATTGCAAACAGTTAAGGGTCAGAAATAAGACATGATTGGAGGTGGTAGTGCAGTGGCTGTGGAGCAGCAGTCTTCGGGAGATGTTCTGGAGGATGCGGTGTTGTCCCATCTGCAGGCACCTCTCTGGGCTGAGGGAGGAGGTTGCTCATCTCCAGGCTGAGTTGGCCAGGATTTGTGGGACCTCCTCTTCCATCCAGGGACCACCAGTGCCATTGCCGTTGCCTCAGAGGTTGCCAAGAAAGAGGAACGGTTGGACCACAGTGGGCTCAGGGAGGGTGAGGGTGGTGGAACAGAGGCACATCCCTCCAGTTGTACCTCTCCACAATTCCTATGCCATTCTGGCAAAGTGTGGTTCCTCTATGGAGGCACCTACAGTGGAGACCAAGGAGGATGTTGGGAACTCCACAAAGGAGACCCACGAGGGTGGCAGGGGACCCTGCAGGGAAGGAAACAACTCCTGGTGGGGACTCCATTGTTAGGAAGGTAGAACTGGGCAAGGAAGGGAGAGGGAGGTAAGGTGCCTGCCTGGCGCCATGGCTTGGAGGGACAGGGAGCGAATCCTCAGGATTGCCAGAGCAGCTGCACAGGGGAGGGAGCTGGATGTCATTGTCCACCTAGGGACAAATGACCTGGCTAAGAAAGGGATTAGAGAAGTGCAGGAAGAGTTTGTGGAATTGGGGAGGGGCCTTAGTCAAGTAGCACGCATGGTAACCTTCTCGGAGGTGCTACCCATCTATGGCATAGGAGAGGCTAGGATGTTCCGTACCATGGGATTCAATCAGTGGTTGAAAAACTGGTGTGGAGCTCAGGGATTTGTCTTCATTGGGGACTGGGGTCCACCTGGAGTGATGCAAGCCTATACTGGCATGATGGGCTGCATCTGTCTGGGAGGGGAACCAGGATCCTAGGTGATAGGTTTAAATGCTTCATTGGCAAGCTTTTAAACTAGCCAAGGGGGGAGGCACTGGAAAGGAGCAGGAAATCCTAGCCCCCCCAAACAATCACAGTAGTAAGTGTGGCAAGCACCAACATGGAGGTGTCGATAGGGAGAAGGGCAGGGGTAAATGGAGAAAGTGACAAAGGCAAGAAGGACAGAGATGGGGCAAAGGGGTAAGGCCATCAGGAAATGGAGGGTAATGAGTACCAATGCTCAGTAGTCTGGGCAACAAGCTCCCTGAGCTGGTGGCCTTAATGGAAGAGGGATGCCTGGATATCGTAGCAGTCACAGAAACATGGTACACAGAGAACCATGACTGGGATGTTAACATACCAGGGTACATAACCTACAGGAGAGACAGGCAAGGGAGAAGAGGGGGAGGAGTAGCTCTCTATGTAAAGGAAGGGATAAAAGCAACTGAACAAAAGAGTAAACAGGGAGGAGAGGAGGCACTGTGGGTCACCTTGGAGACTGAAAAGGGCACCACAATCACAGGGGTTGTGTACAGACCCCCATGTCAGGGGGAAGGAATGGACAAGGATATGATGGAAGGCATTCTTAGAATGGCAGAGATAGGGGAGATACTGTTGATGGGAGACCTGAATATGCCAGATGTTAACTGGAGCACATTTGCTACAGCCACATCCAAGAGCAGGGCCATTCTTGATGCCCTACAGGTGGCAGGCATTAGACAGCTAGTTTCGGAACCCACTCGTGAGGGAGCAGTCTTAGACCTCGATTTCAAACGGGGGCAGTGAGAGGATCTCAGATCTAGAAGTAGGTTGCCATCTGGGGACAAGTGACCATCAAACAGTGTGGTTCACGTTAAACTCAGCTACAGAGTCAAGTCATACAAAAGTGAGGGTACTGGACTTTAGGAGGGCTGACTTTGGCAAGATGGGAGAGTGCCTCAGAAAAGCACTAGCAAACAGGCTAGAAGGAGGTGGAGCAACAATGGGAATTATCAAAACTGCCATCACAGACGCAAAGCCTTTGTGTGAAGCAAATAAACAAATCAAAGCGAAAGAAAAGCCACTATGGTTCTCAGAGAGGTGGCTGTGAAAGTCAGGAAGAAAAGATAGCATTCCGAAGTATAAGGAAACACAGAAGGAGCAGGAGAGGCTGTACCAGTTAAGGCAGAAAGAAGCAGGGAGGGAAGTCAGAATAGCAAAGGCCCAAACTGAGGAAAAGATAGCCAACTCAGTTAAGAAGGGGATAAAACCTTTATAGGTACATCAGCGAGCGAGAAAGACAAAGGGAGGATAGTGAGGCTGAATAGAATGAACGGTGGTGGGCAGAGGGGACAGTGAAAAGCAGGAATACTGGGACAATATTTCTGCTCAGTATTCAAAAAGAGGAGGGGAAGTGCCTAATCCAATTAACAGAAGCACTCTTGATAGGGGGTCGATTCCAGTTCTTTCACAGAAGAAAGGGTTCTGCAAGAACTCCTAAAACTGAAGGTGGACAAAGCAATGGGTCCTGATGGAATTCACCCAGAATTCTAAAAGAATTAAGGAAGGAACTAGTGAAACCACTGGCTACTCTTTTAATAAATCATGGAGGATGGTGTGGTACCCGAGGACTGGAGGAAGGCGGATGTGATTCTCTTCACAAAAGTGGGACCAAGACAGAGGTAGGAAACTACAGACCTGTCAGTCTGACTCTCTGTGGTAGGGAAAGTGATGGAGTCACTTCTGAAGGAAAGAATAGTTGAGTACCTAGAGGTCAGTGGAACACAGGATCCAAGGCAGCATGGGTTCACAGCGGGAAGGTCATGTCAGACGAATCTAATAGATTTCTTTGACTGGGTGACCAAAGTAGTAGACCAGGGAGGGGCTGTGGACATGGCCTACCTAGACTTTAGCAAGGCATTTGACACAGTCCCACACAAAAGATTGATAGTCAAATTAACCAGCCTGGGAGTGGGTCCCAGGGTGGTAGCCTGGGTAAAACATTGGCTGGACAACAGGACACAGAAGGTAATTGTAAATGGAGTCCACTCTGAAGAAAGGGCGGTTACTAGGGGCACCGAGGGTTCAGTATTGGGTCCAGTCCTTTTTAATGTCTTCATCAGTGACATTGCAGAGGGACTGAAGGAAAGTATGCCTTTTGCAGATGACACAAAGATCTGCAACAGGGTTGATACACAAGGAGGCGAGGAAAGGATGAAAAGGGACTTAGCAAGGTTGGAGGAATGGTCAGACATATGGCAGCTAGGATTCAATGCAAAAAGTACAAAATAATGCACCTGGGAAACAAGAACCCAGGGAAGGATACACAATGGGTGGGGAGCTAGTAACAACAACAAAACAGGAAAGGGACCTGGGGTAATCATATCAGATGACCTTAAGGTTAGCAAGCAATGGGAGAAAGGCAGTAGGGAGGGCCGGGGTATACTGGGATGTATAGGAGAGGCATCAGCAGCAGAAAACAGGAAGTTGTTATCCCTCTGTACAGACAGTTGGTGAGACCCCATCTGGAATACTGTGTCCAGTTCTGGAGACCCCATCTCCGCAAGGACATAGACAGGATAGAGGCAGTCCAGAGGAGGGCAACTAAAATGGTGCAGGGTCTGCAAGAGAAGCCGAGATGAGGAGAGACTAAAGGAGCTTAATATGTATACCCTTGAGGAAAGAAGGGAGAGGGGGACATGATATAAACTTTCAAGTACCTCAAGGGAATCAACAAAGTCCAAGAGGGTAGCATCTTTCAGAAAAGAGACTTGCAAGAACAAGGGGACACAATTTAAAGATAGAAGGAGGATGGTTCAGGGCAATGTGAGGAAGTATTATTTCAGAGAGGGTAGTGGATGCATGGAACAGCCTTCCTGAGGAAGTTGTGGGGTCTAAAACTGTGGAGAATTCAAGAATGCATGGGACAGACATAAGGCAATTCTTGTGGGGGGCAGGAAGATAAAGGCTGTTGGTTAACTAGGATCTGCGGCCTATCCTGTAGGTAGGAAAATGGGCAGACTAGATGGGCCTAGCGGTCCTTATCTGCCGTCAAAGTCTATGTTTCTATGTTTCTACTGGCAGTAGCTCCCAAGCACTTGCATTTAAATTGCTTCTGGGACCTCAGGGAAAATCACTAACCATCATCGCCTGATACATTCTACCTCATGACCAATCCAAAGATTTTGCAGCAATAATTGATTATCTCTCCAATTTTCCCCCAGCTCTGAAACAGTGCTCCTCGGGGACTTCAATGTAAACTGGATGGCACCTGAGGCTGACATCTACAAAGGTGCTACCACTGCCATTAATCTGGCCCAAATAGTGACCTCCCCAACCAGACGTAACCCTAGCACCGGCAGTTATACCTTGCTGGACCTCATTTTCACTAATCGACCTGACAGAATAACTAGTACTGAGGTGCTACCCAACTCCCTTAGTGATCACTCCCCCATCATCTGCTTGTGGTCCAATAAGACCCCCAAACTACCTAATAAAACCACACACCAATGCTTCCTCAAGAAAGGACAACTCAATCAGTTTCCAAGCCCACCTACGTAATCTGGATTGGTCGATGCTGGATTATGCTCCTAGTGTGGAGCAAGCCCTGGACCACTTCATAACTAGTTTCAACACAGCATGTGACATCTATGACCCCCTTAAAAAGCAGAGGCCCAAATCTGCAAACAACCCCTGGATCTCTCCCTCCCTCCCTCCGATCCCGAATGGCTGACAGGGACCACTTGTGGCACAAAGCCCGGGCTACAGGCAATCAGTCCCACTGGTAGCCATACAGAATGGCCAGAATCTCCTGCATCCAGGCCACTAGGCAAACAAAAAAGGACCATTACAAGGATGTGCTCTCCAACACCTGGGGTGACTGCAGGAAGTTCTGGGATAATCTAAAACAACTTACAGGTAAGCCCATTAAAACCCCACCCACCATACTCAACCTTGATGGTACTACCATCCAAGACCCACTGCAAATATCCAACACCTTTAATAAGGCTTTTTCGGACCTTAGTAGTGTACTTTCCCCTAACTTCTTTGACCCCCCCCCCACCTGCTTTCAAGGATTCTGCCCCTCGCCAACTAACCCACCCTTCTACTTTAAAACAGTCTCCACCAGTTCTGCCACAAAGTACCTACTTAAGGTTCTAGGCAAATATCGCTATAGCAGTGACTCTCTGGACCTGAAGCTGCTACACATGGCTTTGGACGCAGTCCTAGCTCCCCTTATTAAAATTCTGAACATGTCCCTGTGTCTCTGGCACTTCCCCACACAGTGGAAAGCTGCTGTAGTGACCCCGGTCCATAAGAGTGGAGATAGAGCCCTTCACTCCAGCTACCGTCCCATCTCAATCCTACCTCCCCTTTCTAAAGCCCTAGAACGATAATTACGGACCAGCTCATGGAATACCTAACCAACCATAACATCCAATGCCCTGAACAACACAGCTTCGGGAAAAGTCACAGCACCACCTCAGCTCTGCTTGAATACACCAACTTCATACACAAAGCCCTTGACCGTAGGCATTAGTCAGTGCATTGACCTCACTAAGGCCTTTGACATGGTACATCACTCCCTTCTTACTGACTCCTTTAGTGCCATTGGCAGGGCTAGAAATAATTTTTTGAGGATGGCTGTCCAAGGGACAGGTGGTATGCAAATTTCACCTGTCCCACAGAAAAAGTACCTGTCCTGTAAATTTTTAAGTAATTTTAAATATCCGTTTCTGAATAGGGCTTTCAAACTGGTGCCTGCTGGAATGGAAACATGTGCTTTAAATAGAGTTAAGTACTGTAACTGGCATCTGATGACTGGACAGATTTGTGCCCTAAACCACCGATTGTAACTAGCACCCTCAGAGTACACAGACCAGTGCCCTCAGTTTTTTTTTTTAACTGACCCCCCACACCCATTCTGCCTAGCAGACTGCTAACTTAAGTGTTGTCTGAGACCCCCACCCCTGTTTGCTCAGTCAGCTCAGAAATGGTCTTTTAATTCCTTCCCCTCCATTTTAGCCTTGACAAAGGCTTTTATATTGACCTTTCGTTTAGATTAAATTTCTGTATATCTTGTCTGCTGCTAGTTGTTGTGTTGACAACCCTGAATTTTGTTTTTAATTTGCTTTTCCTTTTCATCGATTCTCTCAAGGGACACTGTCAGCTTCTGACGCAAATGTTATGGTGTCAGCACTCAATAAATACATCTAGCGGAAGCACCGTCAGTATTCAAAGCAGTGGTGGCATTATATTTTAAAATTACATCTAGAATATGCGTTATTCTTCCTAATCTAGAGTGGTCGATTAAAATCCATGCAGCGTGTGCCCATGAGAAGGAATGGCACCAAGCTTCGGTACATAGATTCATGACGAGTTTGTCATTTAGTGTCGGTATCAGTAAATATTGCAGTGCCTACCTTGTGTAACACTGATCAAGTGGAAGTAATTCTCCTGGTAATGAGTATTTAACACATTTTATTTTATTTACGAAACTGAAGCGGGATTCCAGGCATGCATGTTAGAGCTGACACTAATGCACATGCCCGGAATCCCGACTCCAGCGTTCATAAATAAAATTAAATGTGTTAGGGTGTTCGTTTTTCTATGAGAATAACTTCCACTAGATCAGTGTTATACAAGGTAGGCACTGCAATATTTTACAGATACTGATGACACTAAATGACAAACTTGTTCATGGACGAGTGTACTTGTGGCTCGGCACCATTCCTGCTCGTGGGTGCATACTCCTTAGCCCAGATAGGGACTTTCTTGATTTTCTTCTGTATTTTCACGTTGCTTTTGGTTAGCCCTGAAAATGTTTTTAAATAACTGCTCCCCAAACCCGATAGTGAAAGAAAAGTGTGTTCTCTTCATGCTCACCTCCTGTTGTTGCCTTTCCTCAGACTGACGGTTTCAACTAGAAACGCAGTGGAGGCAAGCAAGGACTGGCTACTGTGCATGTGCGATGGTGAGATCTACATATGCAGCTGCAGATGTGTCCACCAAAATGCAAACTAAGTGCAGAACTGGAGCAGATCAGGTGAGGTTGTGTTGGACAGGGATGGTATGCACAATGTGACACTTGACGTGGTGCCTCATCGCATATTCTCACAGATGGTGAGAGGCAGGCTGATGCTAACGCCGCCTCCAGGGTCCTAGTGCCCATAACGTACAGTAACGCTTACTGCCTGTCCTAGGGACAGGTAATGGGAACAAAATGCCTGTCCTCTGTGAAAACTGGCTGTCTGGGACAGGTGGACAGCCAGCTATTTCGAGCCCTGGCCATTGGGGTCTCTTCTGAGATGGTGGGTTGGTTCAAAGATTACCTGGAAAACAGGTCACACAACAGGTAAAAATTTTTGACACACATCCTCCAGTCTACCTGTCCGATCTGGAGTTCCCCAAGGTTCCATTTTAGGCCCTTTATTATTCAGCCTCTTTCTGAACTCCCTCCCTCAGGCTTGCCCTGGTGACCTACTCCTTTATGAGGATGACGCCGTACTCTTCACTAGCCACCTAGACCCACACACTCCAACCACTGACTTACAAGACAACTTCGCAGCAGTTGAAGACTGGTTCGCAACTCACAAACTTATCATTAACTATAAAAAGACCAAGTCCATGCGATTCTGTAGCCCCCATGACAAACTAAAATCCACTCCACTTAACATCCTAAACAACCTCAACATCCCAACTGATCAAATTCAATCCTTTAAATACCTCAGAATTGCACTCGATGGCACCCTATCATTCATTGAGCACATCAACGTGGTCTCGAAAGCAGTCAACTGTAGGTCAGGCATCCTCTACAGGCACAGAAACAGCATGAACCAAGAAGCACTCATGACGGCAGTAACCAGCGCCATTCTGTCAATTGTGGACTATGGTCTAGTAATTTATGGTGCTGCCACATAATCATCCCTCAAGAGAATTAGCACTGCCCTCAACAAGTCCTGTCGCCTGGTAACAGGCGCTCATCACCGGACACATACGTGCAACCTGTATTCCAGGACGAATTGGTTGAACCTTAGGGACAGAATCCAATATCACACCTGCTCATATGCAAAGAAAATCAGTATGGGCCGAACTTCTCCAAAATCCCAGCACCTTCTCGTTCATGTCCGCACTCACACAGCAGGAGTGCCGTCAGGCAGAACTTCCAAGTCCCCTTCTGCAGCACCACCCAAGCCCAACGTTCCTTCAGCTACTGGGCTCCTACTTGGCTCAGTGATCTCCCTATTGATACAGTAGGGGTACCCAAGCTTGGTCCTTTCACGCATCTCCCCAAACAGCACCTGGTCTTGAGCAGCAGCTGCGACTGCACCGCTTAGCTAACACTATCTGAGTAGCCCTATTTGTTCCCCACCTGCTGCCCCCACTTCTCCTTCACCTACCCTACCCACCCCCACCCTTGACTCGGAATGTTACCCTTCATTTACTCGCCAGCCTGAGTCTCCAACTGACTTCCCTTCGACTAAGCCAACCTACAACTGCTTCTATCTTCTGACAGAGCCAACCCTGACTGCCCTTCACTACCAGCAGTCCTGTTAATGTGGCTCGTGACTGCATTTAGTGACTCCTGTTTAGAATCTTATTTAATTTGTATCTACCTAATTTTACAATCAACCTTCCTACTGCTACTCGCCTAGTGTCACTATGGTTACTGTACGAATCTCTTGTTGCCCTTTATACTGTATTATGTATTGTTGTAACTGATGTTGTGTAATACTTGTCTAATACAGTCTCTACTCTAGGTACTCCCTGTATGTACTGTAATGTTCAAACTGACGTGGAACCTGTGTAAAAGAGTCTCTGACTCATAGGTATAATCTGATAATTTAATTAACAAATAAATAAAAATAGGCCTCAAGATTTAAGTATACCAGCTAGCTCCTTAGCATAAAGCAGTGGGGTACAACACTGGCAATGTGGGTTCATGCCCAAGCCTGGGACATCTGGGGTAGAGACTAGCAGGGAAGGAACCAAGCATCTATCTGGACAATCCTTTCCCTGGTTGGGGTGGCCCTGTAGTGCAGCTGACTGCACGAGTTATGGCCACACAACATTTAGCACCCTTCAGGGCAGATGTGAGCACACGCATTCTATGTCAGGAAGGGTGGCACCAAAGGGGATAAAAACTCTCTGCTACTGGGCAACATGAATTCTCTAAGTCAATGGCCACCCACAACTTGATGACACTTGATTGTGCTGTAGATAATCAGTGCCTAGCTCGGGGGAGGCGCCAGACTTAAGTAGTTGGACGTTTCCTAGGAGGCAGCAGCCAGAAACATCGGACCAGAAGAACAAGGGATCCAGAACAAAAATAATTAAGTAATAAGGCATGACCAGGGGTCATGTTAATGGTCTGTTTATCACCCTCTGGGGTGTAATGTGACACGAGTGGTAGCCTTGAATGCAAAACTAGTTAAACATATAGCCCACTTAAATGCATACTTTCTGGCAGTCCAAGGGTATGTGTTTAAAGGGGTTGCACTGTAGTACAATCCAGGAACCTCAGACCATCTGACTACACAGCTTCTGAGATCTGACAAAACTATGGGCATGACTGCCCTGGACAGGGGCAGCCGCTGCAACTAAGAAAGGGTGACAGAGGGTGGGTAAGTGTGGCTTTATGGATCTAGAGTTATGATAAGTAACTTTGCTATTTGCCAAGACTCGGACTTCAATAAATTACCTTGGGGGAGAAGTGCGTAGGGGGCTGCAGGAGTCTCATCTCCCATAGATGCATAGAAATTGTAGGCAGAAAAAGACCACTAGGCAATCTAGTCTGCCCGTAATAAGAGATTAAAAAATAAATGTCATGAAAGAAATATTGCTATTATGGGACATTTTTTAAAACTGTAAGGGCATGTCTTAGGATGCGCTCATTTAAGTGCAAAACGCATCTACCTCCTTGACTAATCTGATCAATAAATCTTAAACTGGCGAGGGGCCTTAATTACCACCTAAGTGCCAAGGAACCCTTTGAAAATCAAGTACATACTACCCACTCACCAGTAATAAACTCAATTAAGCATCTTAAGAACTATTCTAACAACATTAGCAATGCACAATGCTACCTTTGCAATGCAAGGAGCTTGTGCAATTAATTAGATGAGCTTAAAGTAATATGCAATAATAAAACTGACATGGCCTTCATCACTGAAACCTGGTGGAGTAATAATGACAGCTGGGGAAAATACATTACTGGATATCATTTATATCACCTTGATAGGGAAAATAGGCAGGGTGGAGGTATTGCTGCATATATATCCAGCTCCATTTATTCTCTGGTCATGAGGGCCTCGGAGGCTGCCCTCCCTCACTGCAAGCCGGACCGCAGAATTCTCCCTAGCACACAGGTACGGCCGAAATGCTGCTTTCACTCGCTGTCTTGCATCTAGACGCCAGTAGAGACCCAATTTGAATTTGAAGCAGTTTCCCTGATTTATACAGCCGTAACGCTGCTTTCACTCGCCGCTTTGCTTTCAGATGCCAGCAGCGACCGACTGGAAATTAAGCAGCTTCCCTCATTCAAACTTGGCGCCATTTTGAGGCTGCCGTACATCCCTGTCGGTGTAGCAATGCTGACAGTTTTTACCTCCTAATAATCTGGACTAATTTGTTGTATTTGTGCTATGCTGGAGTGGTGCCTTAACTGGTCGATCTCCACCTGAGCTTAAATCTGCTCGATTGTTGGACCATTCGGGTAGGTGCCTTAACATTAGGCTTGAATTCCGGATTTAGCTTGGAACCGAAGCTACAACTGCAGGGGAACCTAATCAGCTCGTCCGTGGACTTGAACCCACCGGAGCTTTTCAATTTTTCTGAATTTCTGTTCAGCACATTAAAATCTGATTGTGTTCATTTTAGGCTTAGATCACAGCTGCAGTATTGTCTGTTCATCTGGGAAGGGGCAGCTAACTGGTGCTTTAATCTAATAGTTCTGCAATTTAAGTTTAGGGTCCTGTTAAATGTAAACTCGTAGTGCTGCACTTCAGTTCAGGGTCCTGTTAAATATAAATTCGTAGTGCTGAAATTAAGTTTAGGATCCAGTTAAATGTACAGGTCATGCTAGTTGCCTCTGGATAAAAACTTTGTTTGGGTTTAAATCATTATAATTAAGACCGCTCCCAGATACAAGCGAGCCTGTAATTTTTGCCACTGAGACTCCTCCCTGTACTTACCAGCCCTCCAGTATATAACTCCCTTCTTCTCTTCCCTTGGTAGGTCGTGAGGGCCTCGGAGGCTGCCCTCCCCCACTGCAAGCCAGACTGTGGAATTCTCCCTAGCACACAGTACGGCTGAAACACTGCTTTCACTCGCTGCCTTGCATCTAGACACCAGTAGAGACCCAATTTGAATTTGAAGCAGTTTCCCTGATTTATACAGCCATAACGCTGCTTTCACTCGCCGCCTTGCTTTCAGACTCCAGCAGCCACCCGACTGGAAATTAAAGCAGTTTCCCTCATTCAAACTTGGCGCCGATGCCCTGCCGGCGCTCTGTACCGGCTGCCCCACCACCAGCCTAGGTGAACCCTGCCTTATATAGGCTGGCTGGCTGGGATACGTGTGTGATGACGTCCGACTAAAACGTAACAGCCTTCTTTTCCATTAGCAATCTATCTACTCTCGCCCCTAGGGGTCGCCACTGATACTTTTTTCTGGCTTACCTTCTCCCTGGGTGAATACTGGCTGCAGCATACCAAGTCTAACATACAACACTCTTGTTAGCTGCCTAGAGTATGAAGTAGCGCAGCCCCACATTTAGGGTCTACCTTGCCTTACTGTTGGCTGAGCCATCTTCTCATAAAACTGAACACCTGCGTTTACTGCGCTTCTGCTCTTTCATAAGACAACACACAGTTTTGGGTATCAGATTGTGAGTCGTATGCGCTTGTCACCCACCCCCCGAGCCGCCCCTGTCATAAGGTCACAGCAATATCCCTGTCCTATCACCCAGGAGTGCTGATAAAAGTCCTGTCGTACTAAACGCCGCTGCTGCAGACTGTGCTCAAGTAACCTGCCCGCGCCTACCCCCCGTCGTCCTGGGCAGAGGCACTGGTTGTTTGGGTACTACCTCACCCGGTGGCTCAGCCTCAGTGAAGGTACTCATGCCCGGCACTATGGCCTTCCCAGCTCTGGTTTGGAACACAGCCAATAATCTACTGTAGGTCCTCAGCCCTCACTACTCCCGTCCAAAACCCTCCCACCTGGCTATCAGCAAAAGGCCTAAAAATTGCACACCTAAATGTTCGCAGTATACTCCACCACCTAGCAGAACTAACATCCTGGGTAGCCTACTACAACCCTGACATTATGGGGATCTCGGAAACATGGCTTAAGCCTCACATCCCTGACCCCCTGTGTGCCATTCCGGGCTATAGCCTCATCAGGCAAGACCGGGCAGGAAACAAGCGTGGGGGCGGAGTGCTCCTCTACTTTAAGGTGCACCTTAACATATCAGTTGTTGATCCAACACACGCTGCACCACCTGCATGCGAGTTCCTACATGCCCTCCTCCTTCTTGGGAACACAAAAAAGGTACACCTAGTTTGCGCCTACAACCCCCCGAAGGGAGGCCTACCAGGTCTCTCCTCACTACTTGACTGCCTGAGGGACAAGGTTGGCTCAAATGAGTTACTAGTACTGGGTGATCATAACCTTAATTGGACGGGACTAGCACCAAACAATTTGAACTGCTACTCTCAGGCCTTGCTCTCAGCCAGTTCATCACAGTAGTACAAGGATCACCTCCCAGGGGGACAAAGGCTCCCTTATTGACTGGGTATTGAGTAACAGACATGACAGAACTGTCTCCTCTGGTATTCTCCCTGACGTCATCTCTGATCACTCCCCAACCTACTGCATATGGGGCATCTCCTCACCCAGAATCCCCGGCAAGGTTATCCAGATGAGGGACTGTTCTAAATTTATACTTACTGACTATCTTGAGGACCTACAGTATGCCAACTGGTCTCGGGTTGCTGCCACCCATGACCCCGTAGCAGCCCTTGACCATTTCCTTGCTGTATTTGTCCCCCTGCAAAAACAAGCATGCCCTCTCACAAAAAGGAGGGTGAAGGGCACAGTCACTAAGTGGCTTCACGGAGGCCTAGTCTCCCTTATGAAACAGAGGGACAAATGCTGGGGAAAATACAAGATCTCCCGCAACAACAATGACCTCCTAGAATATCGGCAGCTTAGAAACTCTTGTAAAAGAGCCATCCACACAGCAAAGAGTGAATACTGCCAATCTGCCCCATTAACCACAGCCAAAAATCCACAGAGTTTCTGGCAAAATATTAAAAACCTGGTCGGTCGGTCAGGGAATTGGTAGCTGACATGTACAGTACATCGGTGGGGTCAACTGTAACAACCCTGAAACTATCGCTAATGCATTTAACTCCATGTTCTCTGACCTGCCTACTCCCCCATCTTCCCAACCCCCTACCCTAAAGTCCCTGAGTGGGCGTACCCCCTGACCGCCCTTCTACCTAAAACAGGTCTCAGTTATGGGAACCCAGAAACTCCTGGCTGGCCTCTCACCCCACACTAGTGCGGGACACGACGGCCTTGAGCCAAAACTGCTCAACCTGGGGGTCCCCCTCCTCGCCTAGCCTGTCGCTCACATCTTCAACACTTCTCTTATCACGGGGATCATCCCTGACTTATGGAAAGTCGCCAAGGTTGTCCCTGTCTTCAAACAAGGTGACCCAAAAGACATCATGAACTATCGCCTTATTGCCATACTTTCTGCTATCTGTAAGCTCCTTGAAAAGATAGTTGCCTCACAACTCTCCAACTACCTTCTGAGTTATGCTCTTCTCTCCCCCGCACAACATGGTTTCAGAAAAGGGCACAGCACATCCATCGCACTTGCCGTTGTCACCTCCGAGATAAGGACCGCGACTGATCTAGGCAAACTTACTGATGCCATCTTCGTGGACCTCTCAAAGGCCTTCGACTGGGTAGACCATTCCCTCCTCCGCTCCTCCCTTCAATCCCATGGATTCTCCCCCCCGCCCTTGCCTGGTTCTCCAACTACCTTTAGGGCAGACAGCAATACATCTACTTCAACCGCACCCTCTCTGACTTGTCCTAAGTTGTCTGCGGGTCCCCAGGATTCTGTCCTTGGACCCATTCTGTTTTCCTTATTTATTAATGAACTGCCATCTGTCACATCCTATGGGCACTCCACCCTATATGCGGATGACCTCGTCATCCTGACCAGCTCCCAGGATACCTCTGTCATCAACTCCAGGCTTAACTCTGACTTCATGCTTATCCAAAACTGGCTGGAGGGCCATAAACTGTCCATCAACCTGAAAAAGACCCAAGCTATGCGCTTTGGCTCTGTGGCCAAAACCAATTCCTGCCCTGCTCCCCTAAACGTCTATAGAACAAATGGCACCCTTTTGCAGACTGTGGATTCAGTTAAGTATCTGGGAGTAACCCTCGACCTCACCACCCATCTTCGGAATATATGTAAGACAACGAACGCCAAGCTCGGACTCACCTACAGAGCAAAAAGTTGCCTCGCCCTGGCTGCCCGACTTGCCCTAGCCAGGAGGGTACTCCTTCCCATGCTCTGTTATGGGCTCGTATCCTTTTCCTCTGCTCCAAATTCTAGTCTCACAAAATGGGATACTGCATATAACAACATTTGCCGCTTTGCACACTCTGCTCCTCGTCTTACGCATCGCTGTGAACTTTAGTCGCGGTTGGAGTAGCTTCCTCCTGAAAAGCACCGCGCCTTTGTCCTCGTTGTTTACAGACAACACTGTCAGAACGGCCACCCCCTCGCTTGCCCCTGAAACATGAACCCCGGTTCATTATCACCTAAGATCCTGTGCGTACAGATCGCTTGGTTCCAAAACCCATACCCGCATTGGGATCGGGCCTTCTGTCCAAGCGCCAAGACTGTGGAACTCTCTTCCTGCATTAACTCGTTCCTCTCCCTCCCGTCCCTGCTTCAAAGCATCCCTCTGGAGCTTCCTTAAAATCAGCCTCAGCTTGTCTATGTGTCACATAGACCCTGGCGGTCATCCCTCTCTCCTCCAGTCGACTGTTGTGGGGTCGACACCCTTGTATGCTGCTGCTATAATGTCTGCTTACTAAGTTTTGCTGTGATTTTGCTCTAGGCATTTTTTGCACTTTTTTCTGCCAATTTGCCCTGAGGGGGTGACCCTGTCTTTCCCCGGGCTCTCTTGACACTGAATGTACCAGATATTTGATGTTTTACCTCATTTTGTTGTTACATAGTTGTTTTCTACTTACATAGATACATAGATAGTGTCGGCAGATAAGGGCCTATGGCCCACCCAGTCTGCCCATTTGAGCTTGTAAGTTCAGTTTGTTTTCCTAGAAGTCTGTTTCCCCTTATCCCTGACCTCTAGAATTCCTTTATGTCTATCCCATGCATTCTTAAATCCCGTGATTGTTTCAGCTCCCCCACTTCCTCTGGCAGGGTGTTCCACTTGTCCACCACCCGCTCTGTGAAGAAATTCTTTCTCATGTTTCCTCTGAATCGTCCTCCCTCCAACTTCATCCCATGCCCTCTAGTCCTGGAACATCTTTTTCGCTTAAAAATAGTGTTTTCCTGCACTCTGTTTCTCCCTGTAAGATACTTGTATGTCTCTATCATATCCCCTCTCTCCCTCCTCTCTTCCAGGGAGTACATGTTCAGTTCCTTCAACCTGTCTTCATAGGACTTGTGATGCAATCCATGCACCATCTTTGTTGCCCTCCTCTGAACCTTCTCTACCCTGTCTATGTCCTTACGTAGGTATGGTCTCCAGAACTGTACACTGTACTCCAGGTGGGGCCTCACTAGTGTCTTGTATAGCGAAATTATGACCTCCCTTACTTTCTACTGGTATGTATCCTGATGCTATCTTCCTAATTAACTGTTTCACCGGATGTCCCATATGTATGCTTGATGCTCCTGTATGTTACCATGACTTTGTCTGATGCATAGTATGTACCCTGAAATCCTCCCGGTCGCACCTGAAAACAGGCACTTGGCTGTCTAGTGTGCTTACCTGGTAAACAAAAGCAAATAAATAAATTTCAGAAAAGATGAAAGGAGACAATAAAACAGACACTACGGATTAAGGTTTCAACTAATTCTAAATCCAACATTATCACTGGTCTATGTTACAGACCTCCAGCATCTAATTTGGAGACCTCATAACTAACTGATAAAGAACTAGAAGCAGCTTGCAAACTAGGATGAGTCATCTTTATTGGCGATCTCAACTCTAGAGCCATTGATTGGGATAATAAACATGCTAGCAATCATTTAAGTTCTAGGTTTTTAGTGTTATCTAGTGAATTAGGACTGGTACAACGTGGCACAACCGACTAGCGACAACAATCTCCTTGATATAATGTCGACATCTGGTGATAGATACTGAAATATCTAAATGTGAGGTAAAGGAACCACTTGGCAATAGTGATCATGATAACACTGTCTTTAGTTTACAACTGTCAAGAGGTCAGCGGTTGTATTGAGATTTATGATTTTAGATCAGCCAATAAGGAATTGATAGAGGCAGCAGTTGTAGAAGCCGAGTGGGATAATAAATAACATGGCAAACCAGTCAAACAAATGTGGGATATCATCAAGTTTGAAATACTTTCTATTTGCAATGAGTATATTAAAAGAATAAAAAAAAAAATCACGTTGGCGAGCCAGGTTTGGATGCGAGCCCAGGCCGCCAGGGGTCGGCAGAGAAGGGATCCAGGGTTTCCTCGTTCTGTAGTGGCCCCTGGTGATGACCGGGGAATGCTACCAGAGTGGTGTAGAGAGAGGGGGTGGAATACGGCAGACGTCGGCTATGCACCTGGACGTCACTGCACGCCAGTACCCACAGGGAGGAAACAGTGGAAAAATCGGGCTCCAGGTCGGGCAGCATGAGCTTCCAACCCCACTGACTGACCTGAATGGTGCCTCCTCATCTGGATCCTGTTCGGTGAGTTGAGCTGGGGTAGCTCCTCACCACCCCGCCATGGTGGGTAATCCGTGGGGGTGTGAGGAGGATGGGCTGATCTTGGTGTTTGGGCTAGGGGGTTGGTCGGGCTGTATTGCCGACCGGAACCCGGGGGCCAAAAAGTATAACAAAAAAAAGAATAAAAAAATATGATAAAGGTTTGAAGTCAAAATGGCTTAACAGAATTAAAAAAATGCTTAAACATAAGAGACAGTTATAGTTATAAATATAACAGTACTGAAGATAATGGCTACGGTATAAAAACATTCAAAAAACGTAAAAAGCTGATACACAAACGCAAACAGTGGATGGAGTTAAAAATAGCTCACACAGCCAGCAAGGACAACTTAAAAAACGTTTATGGTTATGTAAACTCATTAAGAAACAACAATCAGGGAATACATACCATACAACATAACAATACATATACAGACGATCCTAAAACTATAGAGAATATCTTTAATCAATATTTCAGTACCGTTTTTACACCTAAAAATGCTTACACTGATCCTATTCCAAAAGGAAATCAGCTTAATATTAACAGCACTCCAGAGGAGATCATTACAAAAATAGAGAGTCCCGAAAAATTCCTATTAGGTAGGTCCAGACAAAATATCTTCTGTCGTGTTACAACTTCTTTCTCCACACATAGCCTACCCTCTATCAACCCTGTTCAATAAATCACTTTCAGAGACACAAATTCCTGACAATTGGTTAAGCACTGTAGTTACCCCTATACACAAGAAGGGTAGTCGAACTGACTACACAAACTATGGCCCAATCAGTCTTACATCGGTTACTGGAAAGATCTTAGCCTCCTTTATTAAAGGTGCTATACAGAACGATATTAAACATAGAAAGCTTACTGATGAAACACAGCATGGATTTATGCCCAGGAGATCCTGCATCACCAACCAATTATGCTTTTACGAAAAAATCTCAGCGGCATTGGATCAAGGGAAAGCAGTGGACTGCGTATACTTGGACATGTCCAAAGTCTTTGAAAAGGTACCACATAATCAAATTATATAATCATTAATTGATCACAACATCGATAGTAACATGACAGGTTGGGTTCAGTGTTGGCTCAGTAACAGATCCCAAATAGTAAGTACAAAAGGTCACTGGTCTTCCACCATCAGTGTTACATGTAGTGTCCCACAGGGCTCAGTTCTAGGGCCATTATTATTTCTATTATTTATGTCGACGCTAGGTCAAAATGAACCTGCATGGATTAGCAAGTATGCAGACGATACCAAAATAGCCAGTATCGTAAGTGATGATACAGAACACACTCAGCTCCAAGAAGTTTTGGATCACATTATGCTATGGGTGGACTCGACAAATATGTCTTTCAATCTGGACAAATGTTGCATTATGCACTTTGGAAGGCATAACAAACACTTTGGATATACTCTTGTCAATAACCCCCATAAGAAAGTTGAATGTGAAAAAGATCTTGGTATAATTATATCTAATAAACTAAACTTTTGAATCACATAGTAACACCCAGATAATCAAGGCAAAGAGAATTCTACATATGATAAAAAGGAATTTTAAAAGCAGAGATGCTCAACTAATAATGCCTCTCTACAGATCGTTATGTAAGGCCATTACTTGACTATGGATCATCTCTACGGGATCGGTAAAGGTGGTATAAAAGATTCAGCTGAAAAGATCCAAAGGCAGTTCACCAAGTTGATCTATGACTGTAAAGATTCATCCTATGACAGTCTAGCCAAGTTAAACCTAATGTCATTACACAAGAGAAGAATAAGAAGCGTATTTATTACTCTGTTACAACATACTTCATGATAATCACTTAACTACAGAACTAACATTTTAATTTAAAAATCATAACAAGGGTAGTAGGGGTCAGATTACAATTAAAACCTAGTAAATTTCAAACTGAAAGAAGAAGAGTCTATGTTACGCAGGATAATTAATCCCTGGAATAACCTCCCTAAAGAAATAATAAATAGTAACAATAAGACACTTTTCAATCCAGATTGGATAATTACATTCTTGATGGCCATCCTATATTCTATTACAGCTAGTTACAGGAGCGTATGTGGTGCATTGCCCTGTATTTCTGTGCCCCAAGTGCATGATTTTGCACTTTTTTGCACTGAAACCCAGCTGCCATTCCCTTGATCATTCTTCCAGCTTTTTCAGATCGTCTCTCATTCTTTAATATTAGAAAAATTCAGCAGCATGGCAACAGAGTTTGCCCTCACAAGGTAGGGCCAGTCCAAAGCTTCCTGCATCTCCCTCCCAAACCACTGAAAGAGGTCTTCAGCAGCAGGAGAGAGATGTATGGATGACTCGTTCTCAGAGGCAGAGTACAGGAGGCTGGACAGCCATATGTGGATGGTGGAGTGATAGACACTGGATACACCCCAGGTTGGCATTCCTGAACCAGCGCTTTATGCTCTCCATCTACACCTGGAACTGCTGATGTGACAAAGGCCCAGGGGGCTGGGGGTCTCCTCCACCCTACTGAACACAAACTAGGACACTTTAGGTGGTAGCCCCAAACCAAAAGGAAGAGGTGGCATGTGGATCTGTGTGACCCTTGCCCATCTGGAGACCCTGTGGCTACCTGGTGTCCTCTCACCAGAGAAGGAGCATGTGAAACTTCCCAGTCCAGTAGTGCCAACACCGCTGGCTCCTAGTGACTCGCCTCAAATGGAGACACTGGTCCGAAAATGACAGGCTGGCCTCTGGGAGACCCTGCTACATGGACTGCTCTGAAGCAGTCACTGATGCAGATGGTGGCACAGAGTTCTGACCACAGCAGTTCTAGAGAGCAGTGAGGGTTCCAGAGTGAACGGTTCAACGAATACCTGCTGACCACCTACTCAGAGGCCTGCCTGTGAATTGTGGGACAGGTCACCCCATTTTCAGGGCTCGGTGCTCCATTGTTCGGGGACTGAGGGAGTCATGGGCCTCACAAGCCTCCATGGCATCGTTGGGACTTAGGCAGGAGATGCACAATGTTTGAGAGTCCGTGTGGGTGATGTAATTTCTGCAGTAGCATGGCTAGAAAGGTGGCCCCAAAGGCCTTCTTTTTGGTCAAGTCCATTTATGCTCCAGCAGGACCAGGGCACCTCTTCGGAGTACCCACGTGACCTCTGCCTCTACTCCCACCCAGTCCCTCAGACTCGTCCAGCCTTATCTGAAATTAGAGGGACAGTCCTTGGACTGGATAGGGAGCCGGGAGATCTGCTGATGGGTTGGTCTAGCAGCGGGATGGGGGCATTGGTACTCGGGGTCTCCTATGTCTTCTCTGGTCCACTGGGGTTTTTCCATGGTGCTACGCCCTCAGAGCATGGACGAGTAATGACATCCAAGCACCTACGCCTGCCACCTCTCCGCCCTCTAATATTGGCAATGCTTGTGTAGGGCTCCTGACTCCATCGGGGCCGCTGGTGAGCAGTGCAAGCTCATGTACCCACCCCGGAGGGGAGAGCAGTCATGTGATGCTCAATCCTCCCTCCCTGCCGACCACCCGACGACCAGAGTCTGTACCGAACCTGATCGCGGTGTGGCATCCAGCGCCTCAACCCTCAGTGCCACCAGGCCAGCCACCCCAAAGTTTTTTGCTTTTTCCAACTCCCATACTTTAGGAAGGAAATAAAATGCAGACAGATAACACATTGAGGCATGCAGTTCGCTCCCACAGGTGTGCATCCAACGGTAGGAAAAACAAAATTGAGGCAGTAAGGACTGTTGAAGACGGTTACTAGCTTGGGCACATGGTAATGTGCATGTGCTGCTGCCAACAGTGTCTCCAGCAGCCGTGACGAGGTGTGCTCCTGAGATGTCCTAGCCCTCTGGCCGAAAACCAGAAAGTGTAGCTCTATGAAGCACCAACACTACTGCACCCAAGATTGCCCACTTCAAAACCACTCTCAACCACCTCTTCAATAGCCGGTCCTGTAACTGCTACTAATATCTCACCTCTCACCCACTCTGATCCAAATTCTCTGACAAAATCCATTATTGGATTGCAACCTCCATCAATAACACCAAACCCATGAATAGGACTGACTACTATGTTTAGATGCTTTCTCAAGCTTATAATGTCTTCTGCTGTTTTGTTGTAAATATCGTCATCCAAATATTATAAATAATGTCTGAAAATATCTACATCCAAATACTGTAAATAATTTCTGTGACGAATGTCTGTAACACATGCTTAATGTAATTGTTGTTATATCGTGTTTCTGTATTACCACTTGTCTTACATATGACGAGGTACCTTTGTAAATGAGCCTCTGGCTCAAAGGTTGTAAACCGACATATCAAATAAATAAATAAATAAATGAAGAAAATTGATTTTTGTAAGACTGCATTATGCAACAATATTTTCCACTAGCAATAATTTATTATTGGAGCATTGAATGTCACCAGGTTCAGACAGAGTATATCCAAGGGTAGGTACTAAGGGAACTGGCTGAGGAGCTGGCAGGCCTATTTAACAGTTCATTGGAATCAGGTGTGGTACCACAGGACTGAAGAACAGCACATGTGGTGCCCCTCCACAAAAGTGGTCCCAAGAATGACCCAGGGAATTACAGACCAGTTAGTCAGTCTGATCTCAATAGTTTGCAAGCTCATGGAGACCATACTTAGAGAAAGGTTGGTAGAGGAGCATGGTCTCCAGGATGTTTTATTTATTTAGTTGTTTAACCAGGTATAGCACACTAAGCTGAAAGCTTTTTTACAGGAGCGACCTGGGAGCACAAGGAGGTTAAGTGACTTGTTCAGGGTCACACAGTATGCAAGTGGAAGCTGTGGGATTCAAACCCAGGTCTGGTCTGCTGGATTGTCACCAGATTTGCAGCTCAGAGCCTTAGACCACTGTGCTATACTGCCTCCTAGCATTTGTGAGGCAGCATGGGTTTATTTGGGGGAGGTCACATCAAACGAATCTGATTGACTTCTTAGACTGGGTCCCTAAGACAGCAGACAGGGGCCAAATGGTAGACTTCCTCTATCTTGATTTCGGCAAGGCCTTTGACTCTGTGCCCCACAAAGGTTGATCAAGGCCAGCTCAATGGCTGAGCTGAGGGTTGAGCGCTGGTCACACCTGAGACATTCCCGGCGATCTCGATTTGAGAACAAGCCTGGGCCACTGGGGTTCGGGGGCTAGAGAGAGAAAGAATCAAGTGTCCAGAGATCCCTCACCGATTGCCCTCTGGTGGTGACTGGAGAGCAATATGGTCCGGAAGGCACACTCCGACATAGTTGTATTGGTAGGGAGGGGCACAGGAGAAAACAGGAGGAAAGGAGCCTGGCAGGGCTCCATGATGGTCCACAAGACCGAAAGTCGAATTCCTGGCTTCTGGATTGGGTCTCCAGGGAGGGGGCGCCACCTCCACAGTCCTGCCACGGGGGGAATCTCCGGGGTCAGCGAGTACGGTGTGGCGGGGACCTAAGAGTGCCCCTCCACCAGAGGGTCGAAGCCCCTGCCAGGGCTCGGGGAGCATAAACAACTAAATAATAAAATAAAGTTGATCAGGATGTTGGTGGATCTTGGGATTAGGGATAAGATGGCAAGATGGGTGGAAAACTGGCTGAAGGACAGAACCTAGAGGGTGGCTGTGGGGGTTGAGTTATCTAGCATCAGAGAGGTCACCAGTGGAATCTCCAGGGCTCTGTGTTGGTGATGTGCAATGTCTTCATCAATGACATTGAGGATGGCATTAAGGGCAAAATGTGCCTATTTGAGGACACCACCAAGCTCTGAGGCAGAACAGACACAGCTAAAGGGATTCAGGACCTACGGATGATCTGGAAAAGCTGGGGAGGTGGTCGGGAACTGGCAGCTTTACTTCAATGCCAAGAAATGCAAAGTTATGCATACTGGAGCCGAGAATCCCAGGACGGAGTACTACCTGGGTGGAGTCCAGGTATCTGCATCAGAGGAGAAGGACCTGGGAGTGATGATCACTAGTGACCTGAAGCAGCAGCAAGGGCAAACAAGATGCTGGGATGCACAGCTAGGGGATCAGTAGTAGGAGAAAGGAGGTTATACTGCCCTTGTAGAGGTCACTGGTGAGGCCACATCTAGAGTATGGAGTTCAGTACTGGTGTCCACTTCAAAAGGACATTAACCTGCTGAAGAAGGCCCAGAGAAGAGCTACAAAGATGATGGAGGGTCAGCAGGGTGAGGCATAAGGAGGAGAGGTTGAGGGCACTGAACATGTACTCCTGGAGGGCAGAAGAGAGAGAGGTGAGATTATTGGGATAGTACAGTTAAGTAGGAACTACCTGCACAGTAGATCTTCGAGAGAGGTTCCTGCAGTAGGTCATCATGATGTAGGACTGCACCCTTTAAGGCCAGGACCGCACGGCAAACTTTTCCAGCAGTGTCTGGCAGGGGACCGCCCACCTGACATCATGTGATGGACATCAGCGTGACCCTACATAGTGGGTGGTCCGTGCACCCTCCAGTTCTCCCGCTGAAGATCCAAGTAGGATGAGACAGGAGAAAGGATGAAACTTGAGCCCCAGTTTAGAATGGCTGAAAGAAAGGCAGAAAACTGGGGAAGGAGGAGGGACCTACATTGTAGGAACCCTCTCTAAGATCTACTGTTACGATAAGCTCTTATCTAACAGTACTATCTTACCGAGAGGGCTCCTGCAGTAGGTCATTACATGTATGACTGAATCCCAAGCAGTTACTCATAGAGAGACCCGAGAGTCACAGGAGGAGGAGCAACTGAAATACAGCACAGGACCAGCCTAAGACAGTAGGCCCTGCAAGATGGCAAGGCCGAACCCGGCCCTACGCCTAGAGGCAATGTCCAGACTGTAGTGTTTCATGAAGGTATGGATGGAACTCCAGGTTGCTGCCGCAAAGATCTCTGCTGCAGAAACATTTCACAGAAATGCTGTAGAGATAGCCATGCCTCTAGTAGACTGGCCTCTGACCTCCCCCGGAAGAGGTTTGTTGTACTTCTGGTAGCAGAAGTGAATGTAGTTACTGAGCCATTTAGAAAGGCACTGTTTAGAAAATGCTGACCCCAAGGATCTGGGAGCAAAGGAGGCGAAAAGCTGACTGGACTTTCTGGACTCCTTAGTTCTGTGAACATAACATCTGAGGATTCTATGAACATCCAAGGTGTGAAGGAGATCCTCCCCCGTTTGAATGAACAGGGTAATAAACCGGGAGTTCAACTGTCTGATTTAAGGTGAACTCAGAAACCACCTTAGGAAGAAACTTAGGATTAATACGCAGGACTGCTCCGGTCCTTGTGGAACATCAAATAAGGCTCCTTATGCATCAAGTCCTGACACTCGGAAATACTATGAGCAGAAGTAAAGGCAACTAAAAATAGTGCCTTCCAGAAAAGGTAGTGCATGTCACAGCTCATCGCTGGTTCAAAGGGAGGAAGGGCAAGCTTCTTTAATACAAAATTCAAATCCCAAGGTGAGGTGAGGTTACAGATGGGAGGTTTGAGGTGGAGGATCCCTTTCAAATAGGTCTTAGAGACCTCCAATTGAGCCAAGTTTTTTTCCTTCCACCGGCACGTGGTAGGCCGAGATGGCAGACAAGTGAATCTTAAAGGATGAATACAACAGACCCAAATCAGACAGGTGCAGGAGGTACTCCACGACCTGAGCACAGCAAGTAAAGGGGTCCCAGACTTTAGAAGTCGCCCAAATGGAAAAACGCTTCCATTTCAAGGCATAGGTGGATCTGGTGGAGGGTTTCCTCGCTTCCACCAGGACCTGAGCGACCTTTTGGGAGACACCTAAACGAGCTCCGATTATGTCTGAAGGAGCCATGCATGAAGATGCAGGGTCCCCGAGTCCTGAATGTACCAACCTGCCTTGATCCTGAGTCAACAGATCGTGCCTGAGAGGTAAAGGAATTGGGGGTTACACTGAGAGCTGCTGCATTAGCAGAAATCAGATTTGCGTCAGCCAGAGAGGAGCTATCAGGATCATCCCAGCTTCCTCTGCCTGGAGCCTGAGAAGTACACTCTGAAGAATGGGAAAGGGCGGGAAGGCGTACAAGAACTTCCCTGTCCAACACAGTGACAGCGCGTCATGCTAGAAAGCCCGGCTCTGAACAGCGAGCAAAAGCTGAGAAGCTTTGCGTTGGATGGGGAGGCAAACAGATCGATGTCTGGGTGACCCCACTTCTGAAAGAGAGAGTCTGCTACCTCCAGACTTAATTTCCATTCGTGAGCAAGGGACAACGTCAGACTGAGGCTGTTAGCCAGGATGCTGTGAACGCCTGGAACATACACGGCTGTGAGAAACAGGTTGTGCTGGACTTCCCAATTCCACACCCTCATTGCCTCCCTGCAGAGGGGGTATGACTGGGTGCCTCAATGTTTGTTGATGTACCAGACTACCAACATATTGTCTGTCTGGATCAGCAGTGTTCCTTTCGATACGATGGTCTGAAAAGCCTGAAGGGCAAGAACCACCCTCATCTCCAGATTACTGATGTACAAGGACATCTCCAACTGGGACCATAAACCCTGGGCTCGATGGTCCCCCAGGTGTGCTCCCCAACTCAGCCAAGATGTGTCTGTGGTGAGGATCCATAGAGGAGGGGAACTTCAAAAGGGAAGTCCCTTGGACAGATTCAGAGTGTCTAGCCACCATAGTAGATCCCTCTTGACTGTGCTGGAGACTAGAACCGGATGGTCCAGATCGTCCAAGCATTGGTCTCATTGGATGCGTAATGTCCACTGGGAGATCCACATATGCAACCTGGCTAAAGGAACTGTGGAGACAGAGGCTGCCATCAGGCCCAGCAAGCGTAGCAATGCTCTGGCCAGAAGAGATCTGGACAAGATCAGCAGGATGACCTGCTCTTGAAGAGTCTCTGCTCTGTCTAAGGTGACAAAGGCTCTGCACTGGACCGTGTCCAAAACCACCCCTATGAACTGAAGGTTCTGAGTGGGGGTTAAAAATGACTTGGGGAGACTGACAGTGATCCCCAGTCGGGGGAAAAAATGTTCAGAATAACCAAGAGGGAGTCCAGAAGGCTGTGCCTGGATAGAGTTGACAGTAATCAGTCATCCAGGTTGGGGAACACCGCTACACCCTGATGGTGTAAGGCTGCTGCCACCACTGCTAGACACTTAATAAAAACAATTGGGTGCCGAGGAAAGGCCAAGGGGAGGGCTGTGAACTGGAAGTGCTCCCCCTGGAAACAAAACCGCAGGAAACGGCAGTGGCCCAGGAAGATCGGGATATGCAGGTAAGCGTCCTGCATGTCCAGGGCACAGAGACAGTGGTCCTGCTGCAGAAGGGACAGGAGGTTCTGAACAGTCAGCATGCAGAACCTCTTGTACTTGACAAACAGGTTCAGACTACTGAGGTCCAGGATTTGTCTGAGGTCGCCATCTTTTTTGGGATCAGGGAGAAGTGGGAGCAAAACCCCTTTCCTCTCTGAGACACAGGCATGGATTCTATTGCTGTCTTCAGTTCCAGAGTCCTGATCTCTTCTTCGACCAACGGGATTTGGTACGGAAAGTAAAGCGAGCGACCGGGAGGAGAGTCTGGAGGAAACACCAAGAACTCTAGTGTGTGCCCTCGAGAGAGGAGTTGTAGTACCCACGCGTCCGAGGTGATGCCTTCCCACTCCTGGATGTGAAGGGCGAATATTCCCCCCACTGGCTCCAAGTTTTGAAGTAGAGGGGAGAGAAGACTGGGTGAGTCAGGAGGCAGAGGGGCGAGGGGGGCAAAGGCCCTCCTGCCGACCTCTGGGATTTGGCAGCCAGTGGAGAGGAGAAAGAGGAGCCAATGGCTCGTCTTGTGGACTTCTTCTTTGGGGCTGATTCTTTCCCTTGGCACTTGAACTGATGCTAAAAAGGCTGCTGCTGCTTCTGAATACTGGTCTGATACATGAAACAGACCGATCTGAGGGTCTGACCACTATCTTGGAGGCCCGTAATCAAATCTTTAGTGTCCCCTCCAAAGAGGACCGATCCCCAAAAGGGAGCATCCTGAATGGCTGCTTGTATTATCTGTCGACAGACCAGAAATGCGCAGCCATGCGTGCCTCCTGAGACTGACCACAGCAGCAGAGGAGCGGGCCACCACATCCACCAAATCATAGGTGGCTTGAAGAGCATGTCTGCAGGAAATTTTGATAGACGTAAGTTCTTAGCAATCTCCTCTTTGAAACCGAGTCCTCCAGGGATGAGATCTTGGCCTCAAGCTTGGCCAAGGTGGCCTTTTGAAAGGACACTATATGTGCCACATAATTCAGGCAGCCGCAGGGCACACGTGGCAGAAGAATAAACCTTTCTCCAAAATTGCTCCAACTGCCTGGACTCTTTGTCTGGGAGGATGTCATGTGCTTGGGGTTAGCCGAGAGGTCATGAGCAGCAGTAATGACAACAGAGTCAGCCTTGGGATCAAAGTCCAGGAAGGGAAAGCCCTCGGAGTGGTAGATCCTTGTCTGCCTTCTTAGAGACAGCAGGAATGGAATGTGGCAACTGCCAAATGGTGGAAGTAAGGTCCTTGAGTGGTGCAATCCAGAGAGGAACTGGTATGGGAGGCAGCTTCTAGATCCAAGTGCTCAGCGAGACGCTTTCATAGGATCCAGATCCTCAGCATTCCAACCGCTTGCTTGTTGAATTATGCGGAGGAGCTCAGTGAAAGAGGTCCTCCGAGGAGACTTGGGAGACTCTTTGCCTTTGAGGAGAAGATAGCTATCTGAGGAAGACTCCGGTGTGTCGTGATCAGAATCAGGGGCTTCTTCACCCTCTGGACATTCAAAATCCGGGAGAGGGATGTCCTGAGTGGTAGTTCCCGAGACATGTACCATATGCAGTGAACTGGCAGAAGATGGCGGGGGGGGGGGGGAGCACTGCCAAGGGGCAAGGAAGCCTACATTCCAAGTCAGAGATTAGCTGGGACCTCACGTCCTTCCATCGAGACAAAGTCTGGTTGTGGAGGAGACAGATTGGCTGGGGGTGCATAATAATGAGTTTCCAAACCTGTACATTGAGGAGGAGAAGGGTACCTCAGATAATATGGGTATCCCTGATGATATCCAGGGAAATAGCCCTGGAAATAATAAGGCATTGACGGGCCCGACGGTGGAAAAAGGGGCGCCTGATGACTGTGAAAAGAGGGGGGCTGGATGGCAGGTCTTGGTCTAGACGGGCCAGGATAAATACTCAACTTCACAATAGTTGACATCAGGATGGCCTTCAGGTAATCGACGAAGGGGGAGTGAACATCGGGACATCTGGAGTAGGGTGAGCCGACATTAGACCTAAAGAGGTCAGACCCTGCATGAGGGTCGAGCCGCTGAGCCCTTAAAGGAGGAAGCTTGACATGAAAAAATCTCAGACTGTGCTCCTGATGTCAAAGGAAGAGCTGCAGGCGGAAGGTGAACTGATGCCAGGGTAGCTGTAGGGCCTGGCGAAGGAAGTATCCCGCAGGGGATCTGAGGAGCCACCAAAGGAGTGGCGAAGAGAGAACCACTTTCAGGTGTCGCTCTTCCTCCTCTGTCCCAGACGTGAGAAGAAATCGCCCGGGGGGGGGGAAGGCTGACTCGAAGAAGCCAACGCGCTCTGCTGTACGTCTGATATGACGGCGTGAGCCCCTGAAGGGAGAGCAATGCCCGAGCAGTTGTCAGAGGTGACCGACTGACTGGGCAAAACAGCAACCGGGTGGTGGAGGGTGGGCTTATCTGTTAGAGTCGAGTGGACTATTGGCCGTTTTTGAATGGAGTCCAACTTACAGACCACCGGGCGGGCCACAGAGGAGCCAGGGTCAGACTTACCGGCAAGGACTAGGTGTTCGCCGGAGGAGCCAGCAGGTGACTTACCGGTTGAAAGACAGTGAGGCACTGGAGGTTGTTCCCGAAGCTGCCTGGGTCACCATGAGGGTGGGCGGCGGGGAGAGGGCCTTGCTGGTCGAAGGCTTACTAGCAGAGGGATCGGTCCCAATTCTCTGGGTGCTCCTTTTCTCTGTATCACTCGTTGTCCCTTTTTTTCTTCTTCTGTTTGTCCGATGAAGGGGAAGAAGCTGTGTCCTGAATTTTCTGCATTTCCTTCTCAAGCGAAGCCATTCTGAACTTGAGTAGATGGGCCTCCACAGCCTGCTGTCGTCATTTATGGGTGGTCTGGTTGAAGGGCTGGCAGTCGGAATAGGCCGTGGTCTATGCCTAAACAGAAGAGACAGAGACGATGGATGTCTTTGTGGGGAATTTGCACCCCACTCCGTGTACTTCTTGTTTGCCTTTGGAGGCGGAGAAGGAGAAAACAAAGTGCAGAAAACGGACTGTATTAAAAAAAGGTGATCGACGAAGCTGCAGATTACCATGAGGTATTAGTGCAGGTCAACGGTGCGAAAGAACTGGAAGGCGGGCGCAGGGACCACCCACTACATAGGGTCACGCTGACGTCCGTCAGTGACATTGGGTGGGTGGTCCCCCACCAGACACTGATGGAAAAGTTTGCTGTGCGGTCCTGAGGCCAGAGGGCACAGTCCTAAATATAATGACCTACTGCAGGAACCAGCTTGAAGATCTTTAAGTACTTAAAAGGGATAAATAATGTGGATATGGAGGGTCTCTTTAAACTGAGTGGCAATTATAACACAGGGGCACAATCTTAAGCTGGAGGAGGGGTTAGGAGGGCAGTCAGGAAGCACTTCTTCATGAAGAGAGTGGTGGACACTTGGAATGCGCCATCGAAGAGGTGGTCTCATTGAAGACAATGGCAATTCAATTTTCAATTCAATTCAATTCGTGTTTATTTATAAAGCGCCTTTCAGAATCAAGGCGCTGTACATGACAATAAAATCAAGAACAAAAATCAAGATCAACAAAACAAATAAACTATAAAGAAAAAGCCAAGTTAAAAAGAGAAGTTTTTAAAGCAGTTTTAAAACTATCGACGGTCGGGCATTCTCTCAACCAATGAGGTAGAGAATTCCACAGGGTAGGAGCTGAGTAAGCAAAAGCACGAGATCCTGATAACTTCAAACGAACCCTGGGAATCTCTAGCAATCCCTCATTGGTGGAGCGGAGGGGGCGATAGGGAATCAGAAGATCTTTCAGGTAACCGGGTCCCTGATCGTGTAGGGCTTTAAAGGTTAGTAAACCAACCTTAAAGATGATACGCCATCAGACAGGCAGCCAATGCAGTTCACGGGTTATTGTGTGAATATGACTGGTTCCTCAAGTCCCAGTCAAAAGCCTGGCTGCAGTGTTCTGCACTAGCTGCAGGCGCGGATATCAATCCCTGAAGCCCTAGGTATAGGGAATTACAGTAGTCCAAACGGGTTGTAACAAAGGCGTGAACTAAAGTCGGAAGATCCTCCTGGGGAATCAGGTGTTTCACCCGGCGATATTCCTCAGATGATAAAAGAGGTTTTGACAACAGCTGAGACCTGAGATTTCAGGGTCAGACCATCGCAAAGATAACGCCAGATTTCGCACCTGTCGAGAGCTAGAGAGCGCACCCACCAAGTGATAAGCCTGATGGATGTCGCACCCAAGCCCCTCCCAGGATGATCTGGGCCCACAACCAATACCTCGGTCTTATCCGGATTAAGCTTCAACCAGCTCGAACTCATCCAAATTTGATTTCATCCAGACAGTTAAGTACAGAGAGTGCATCACTCTGATCGGAGAAAGGATAAATAAAGTTGAGTATCATCCCATAGCAGTGAAAACTCAAACTGTATCTCTGATGATTTCTCCTAATGGCAGCATGTACACTGCAAACAACATGGGAGCTAAAATGGAACCTCGGTACCCATGTGGAAGGAGAAGGTGTCAGAGGAATAAATTCCAGTGACAACTCTCTGAAACCTACCAGTGAGTAAGAGCACGGAACCATTCGTGGACTGTACCAGACAGTCCACAAAAACCCGCAGCCGCCCAATAGCACCTCATGGTCTACAGTGTCGAATGCAGCAGAAAGATCAAGAAGGACCAGAATGGTATAAGCCTTTCGATCTCTGGCCATTAGGAGGTCACTCAAGACCTGGCAGCTTCAAGAGATACTGGGATAGGCACTGGGGGAAGGTAGGGAAGATGGGAGAAGTGGGCAGGGACAGTAGCTCAAGCTGTGGACTCTGCAGTATGAGCAGACTAGATAGACCAAATGGCCTTCTTCTGTTGGCTTCTTTGTATGTTCGTGAATTACCATGACTACTGTGCATCAGTTAAGAGCAGGGGTTAAAATGTATTTTTTTTTTTTTTTTTAAGAACTTGCACAGCAGTGCATGCAGTCAAAAATGTACATACGACAGAGATGGGTTACCTGCACTGGTCAAAAAATAATCCAATAACATTGAAATTAAACTAAGGAGACAGAAAAATACTAAAAATTGTAGTACTCTGCTTCACAAACTTGATTTTCTCTGCCTAATTAACAAAGAAAATTGATTAAGGACAGTCACGCCAGGCAGATTACCCATCCCCTTCACACAATTTTCTTCTCCATGAGAGCTGTATATGAACTGCACCAGTGATCTGTGCTATCTCATGTCTCTTATCGAGACTCTGCCCCCATCTTCAATTCTGAGCCGACTGTTTAACACCATCCGTCATATAGTATTACCAAAATCAATAGATTCTTTACAGAAAAAAAATTTGCTCTACCGAAGTCTGACTTCTCCGCAATCACATGATCTCTTATTGCAAGCCATGCGAGTTCACTTAATTTTCAGTGTCAGAACTCTGACAAGTGGCTGTTAGAGATTCTCTTCTACAGACACACTGCATAGCCTATGCCTGCCACAGTAATGGCCCAGAGACACTGACTCCATCAGTCAGTGTGTGAGGTGAGTGAATGACAGCAGGCGCTCCTAGTCAGAATCTCCCACGCTCCACTGTCATGACCTAGCATGCTACATTTCCTCCTCTATGTGCGTTCCCCCACTAGTCAGACTGATTCAAACAAGCAGCAAAAGCAGTCTTTAAAAGAAACAGAACAAAAAAAATCATAGTTCACACCAATTCCTGGCTTAGCCTTACCACTCCAGGCACTGACTGCCACAAGTCTGTGTGATTTAAAAAAAAAAAAGAAAAGTGCTTTCCCTCACTAAGTCCGCATTGTCCCAAGCAATGCAGTGACCGCTAGCGTGCCCCACAAGTCTTGGATACTAGGATCAGTGGTACATGCAGGGACAAACTACATGCACTAGCCAGTTCCCACCTCGCAGAGAGAACAAGTTTTGTAGGTTAATTCTCTGACCCCTGATGGTGGGACAGCTATAAAGTAGGGGGTATAAAGCCATCTCTCATCTTCTAACTTTCTATTCTAGATCAATGACCATCTATGACCCAAGTCCCCCACTCCTGCTCCTCAGGTGTAGATTTTCCCTCCTACATTCTCCTGATTCTCCTCTCCAGTCACATATTTTTTTCCTAAACATGATTAATATTTATACAGATATGCCTATGCTCCAAACATCGTGATCATGAAATCCCTCCTTGTACACCAATTATGACAATAAGTTAAAAAAAAAAATGCTAGTTAGACTTGATGGACTTCGGTCTTTTTTTCTGCCATCATTTTACATGTTTACTGTATATGTAAGAATGAATACTGATCATGGAAGCTGGAAGAATAAATGGGGGGTTTCTCTGGTCTTTAATTCTGCAGCCATTACTTCTGAGTCACATTCCTTACACCCTTGAAAATGAAAGCAGAATACTGTCTTACCATTCTTGATTAAGACAAGCTTCCATCTTCAATCCCCAATCACTATGGTAACAGTCACAGCCAATAGTGGACAAAGGAAGAACAGAACAAAGACAAAATGTGGTGGAAAAGCCATTAAGCCCCTCAATAAAACAAACTCTTTGGGTGGAACAGGAGGTCTATTTTGATCATTTAGGCTTCCAGTGTTTCTCATTCAAAATACTCCATGAAAAGCTGAAAGTTCCTTGCAAATTCCACAATTCAGGAAGCAGTAACTAGAACTGCAGAGTGACTGAGATTTATAATTTAACATCCAGGTTTAACTTTTTGCAATGCTGATCAGGGCTAGACAAATCTATATTTCTTAACATGATGAAATACAGATCTGCAAAGGCAACAGGGTGTCTCCAGCTCCAACAGAAGAGGGGCCATGAAGTCACATATAAGCATCTGCCACCCTCCCCACCCCAAACCTCTCCCCACCTCTAAAAGCTCCTAGCCCTACATGCTTCATTTGGCCAAGATTTACAGATAGAGATCAATTATATTACTCAATGACCTTCTGAGCAGACATATTAAGACGCTTAGGCTAGGAAAATGTCTGCTCTTCAGACGGAAGCACAAGATCATGTTAGCAGAAGTCGATTTCTTTCCAATAATGCAACAGAATGGTCAAATTAATTTCAAGTCCTTATGATTCATGTTGTTTAGGAGTTACGTGGCTCTGCACGCTGGCCTTATGCCTCTTACATTTTCAGTTGGTTTTCACACATTCACTAATACAATTAGCAAAGAAACGTAATAAAAAACATTTTCATAGCTAATCTAATAAAGAGAAATAAACAACTTCTAAGCTAAATGTTGCACTCCTGTGATTTTTATCTAAATGCACAAGCTGTAGTGTCCCCATCCGAGGTAGAAAAATCCATGGCTACTCCACTGACAACTTCATTGTTGCCGATCAAACCAAACAGCGGTGAAAAGCTGCACCACAGGAGACATACTGAATTATCTGCTCTCGGGCTTTTTAGATCTGACCTTTTAAAGACCTGCATACTACAGTGAGACTATTCAATTGATTTTCATTTCCATGGCTCAAATTACAGACATGGTCCAGTTTCTCTTGGGTGTGCTCTTAAGGCTAAAAAACAGTCCTTAACATTGTGCATGCTATAGAACACAACGACGTTTATTTTTATAAGTGGTCTAGGTTATGTGTAGAAAGTTAAAAGGAAAAAAAAACTGTTACCTTTGGTAATTTCTGTTCTCCAAGCGGTGCTTCTGTCACTCACTGCATGTGGGTAGCTCCTACATGAAATGATAGGCAGGAGATCCCACATGACAAGGAGGAGGTACTGTACTACTCCACTATGAAAGTTCCCAAGCAGATAAGAGGAACAGTTGTTAACATGTCAGATCAAGATACAAGAGTGCCAAATCAGACCCAGAGCAGGAATAAAAGAAGGCTTTCCCCATGGACAGGGGTGTGAACCTGGTGTCAGAAGCGCTGCATGGAGAGAAGAAATTACCAAAGGTAAAAAAAAATGTTCTTTCTCCAGCACATAGGTGATGCTGTCATTCATTTCATGTGGGAAGTAAAGCCCCCATTTACATGGCCTGATTTGCACCTGCATGAGCTGTGCAGATAAAGCCATTTAAAGGGACACTGTTAGCTTTTGTGCTCATTTCTAAAGTGTCTGTACTGAATGCGTCTGGAGGAAGCGCTAGCAATGGAAAAAACACAGATGGTAAGAGATTTGCGAATCAGTGCAAGATATTTCTTATTTCTCTAAGAATTATATTCTGGCCGTCCCAACCAAAATGTCTGTGGTGCACATCCACGAGCTAAAATGGTGCTGAGCCGCTAGTAAACTTGTTCACCAACTAGATATTTTGTGTTATATATTAACATGTTGCATCTCCTACTGTTCATGCCACAGATCTCTGCAAAGATATTCCCCTTCAAAAATGAGCGCTCCAACCAGTTTTATTTTGTGTATAAAAGTTGATGAGAAAGACATGGAGGGGCTCAAATCACTAAATGTGACCAAGTCTGGTGCCTACAGTGATAAAGACCAAAGCAAAAACATCACAGAAAAAGGTAAGCTGTGTTGGTTTTTCGCGTGGAGCTGTATGCTCAAGAGTTAGTGCTGCAGACTTCTGGAAACTGTTTCCGGGCTGTTTTTATAAAAGTTTAAGCTGGGACGCCAGGCATGTGCAATAATGTCAACTCTAATTCGCATGCCTGGAGTCACGGCTTCAACTGTTATACACAAAATAAAACTAGTTATGAAATGGCTGGGAAAAAAAGCAGCATTCTGATTGGCTGCTAGGAGTGTGCTAAAATGTCTAACACCATAATAAAAAGATCAGGCTATGCCAGCTGGGCACTGATCCTAAAATTATATTTACATAGAACGTTGAGGAAAAAAAAGCAGCCATCTTTATTCTCCCACTGAGTCCCCAGACACAGCATGTAACTGCTGCTATCCCCAGCCAGCGACACACCGATGGCACTTGAGCCTCCCCATGTCCCCGCTCATCGGAACTGTTGATCCCACCTACTGCACTACTGGAGCCAAGACAGAGCCGCTGAATTTTAACTAAGTGTTCTACCAGGGACTTACCGCTCCCGCCGGACTGTGGCATCGCCGAACGCTGGCAAACAGCAGGATCAAGCAGATTTTGTTGCTGTTAAATAAAGGTAGAATCAGCCAGATATGTGAAAAAAAAAAACAGAAAAACAAACCTAGCAGTGCTGGTACTTGTTTGTGTGTGTTGGGGGGGGTGGTGGGAGATGTAATAGTGGTGCCGTGACAACTCCATGATTGGGGAAAGAAATACAAATACGGAAACCTAAACAGCTCAAAAGTCCTCAACTCAAAACAAAACAAAAAAAAACAGGCGAAGGAACTATTTTATTAAAAATTAAACACAGACTTAAGTTTTCCACTGTTAAATGCTATATATTTTGGTGATCACATCAATCTATATGTTAGGTAGCCATTTCATAAGCGCAATAAGCCACTCCAGGGTCTGTGTGTTAGACACTAACACACGGCTAGGAGGCTGGACGCACTCAGCCGGTGGCCTCGTGCCTCACTACGCCTCCTAGCCGTGTGTTAAAGTGTCTAACACACACCCTGGAGTGTCTTATTGCTCACATAGAGCATTCATTTTTTTAAGGGGAATATCTTTGCAGGATCTGTGGCATGAACAGTAAGAGATGCAACACTTTAATATATATGATACAAAATAACTCATTCATGAACGAGTTTACCAGCAGTTCAGCACCATTCTAGTTCATGGACGTGTGCCACAGATATTTCCGTTGGGACGGCCAGAATATAGTTTTTACAAAAATAAGAAATATCTTGCACTAATGTGCAAATCCCTTATGTTTCTATGTTTTTTGCACTGCTAGTGCTTCCTCCAGACACACTCAGTACAGACACTTTAAAAATGGGCACAAAAGCTGACAGTGTCCCTTTAAACAGCCTGTGGAGAATTGTAAATAGCTCCAGTAGGGTGTAGGACGATCGCTGCTTTTCTGAGTTTGCATAATGGTGCAGGTGTTTTTACCTAGTGTGTAAAGATGTCTTCCGCCTGCACCAGTGCAGAACCATGTTACCCCATATCACGCCAAACCCAACTGACAGATCACACTCACGGGCTACTGCGTGTCAGACCGTATCACGCATCACACATGCCCACAATAATACGCTGTATTATGCCAGACCTTACCTCAAGTCTCTCGACTCCTCAGATGGCTCCTGCTGCTCATTCTGACCCACCATAACCTCCGCCACTGGCACTTTACTGACTCAGACCCCCCATTCCCTGCTGCATTGCTCTCCTTTCAATCAGTACATACCGTTGAGTGTAATGCAACCAAGTGAACATGTCTGTTTTGTTCATGCCATGCACACATGCCTGACTAATCTGATAGCTTTGCGTGCCCTAGCAGAAATACAGCACAAGTGCAGAAAGTTACCCTGGAACGGTGCACTTTGTTGTGCGTGTAAACAGTGGCAGGCAGCAGTATGGGTGGAGAGGCTGGTGAGCGGCATGGTTAGAAGTGTAACAGCTTCTGCCATGTAAACACACTTTTAAGTAGCAGTATCGAAACCCATACATGGGAGGGGAAACGAAAGGAAAAAACAAAGGTCCAGGCCCAATGGGTCCGGCAAGAGTCCAAAAAACTCAGATAAGTCCTGGGTCACAAGCATGCGAGTCAACTCAAGAAGATAAAGGGAGCAAGAAGCAAGATCCACAAAAACAAACAGTAGCCAACACTTACTGCTATAAGACAAACGTGTGTATCAACCAAAAATGAACATCTGAAGCAGAGCCAGAAACCTGTCATAGAAAAAGGTTATTTAATAGGCAATGTCCTCCGTGCCTAAACTGATTCTCCCCTGAGGCAACCTGGTCAGAAAATTAGTCACTCAGAACCTCCCTACCCTTCAACCCTGATGAAAGGCTGGAGAGGAAGCCTATAACCTGCACCAGCAGAGGTTCTTGAGAAAACACTGGCAACATGAAAACAACCAAACACCCAGCACACATATAAAGCCGAGAACCCAGACAAAGGCTCTCCCAAACCTGTATAGGTCCACAGAGATAAGGGCAGGACCCAGCTGGATTCGGATCTCAATCCCCACGAGTACCAGACTTGGCGAGACAATCTGTAATCAGATAGTAGCTGGAGAGATACAGCCAGGCAGTTCAGATCTGCAGAGAAAGAGGACAAGGGCTGGAGACACCTTAGAAAGGAAAGCTGCTCCACGGGAAGCGAAAGGACCTAGAACCCAGGTCCCTGTGGCTACTACCTGTAAGCGCTACAGAGCAAAGGCAGCAACAACCTGGAGAACTATGACTGGAACAAAATTAAGACAACAACTCAGCACCAAGACCAACTGGTGTTGCTGGATAGAGGGGTCAGAACTTTTTAGTACCAAGCCTTACCAAAGTATTATCCCGCCCCCCCCAAGCAGAAGTACCATCTTACATCAGCAAATGTAATATCAGAAACCCACAAAAATGAACAATATGTGGGAAGTTCAGACTTCTAGTAATGAGGCATAAGATAACACTGCACAAGCCAACTCCTAACTGGACCCTGTGTTGCAGCTGCACCTAGACAGAACAATCGAGAGCAACAGAGAAAGGTGATTTTCTCACACAGATGAAACACAGAAACTATTTTCCAAACACAAGCATGAAATACAGTGCAGTCTCTAAGGTGCCTCATGGAGTAAACAATGCTATACCTTTAAGGTTTTTGCCAGGTGACACTGGCCACCAACCAAATACCTTGCTAGCCAAACTTAGATGTCACATAGCCAAAATGTTGGTACCCGTTTGGTGAAACAGCCTTAGTCCCCAAGTTGTAAAACATTTTTGCACAATTTTAAGGACTGAAAAAGTAAACGGGAGTCACCCCTGTGGTGACCTGACAATATTTCCATGGCAAAAACTGGTTGACATGTAGAGCATTGTGCTGCAAGTCTGCCCTAATATAAGGCTACAGCCCTCAAGTCCCATTATAGGGTCAAAAAAAAAAAAAAAAAATAAATAAATAAATAAAGTTCACCCTTGGGATTGCAGCCATATTTTCAAAATATATATATTTTTACTGTGTTTTTTTGTGACGATTTACCAGATTTTCATGTCACAGAAGATCAACATGGAGTCTTTTGACCATAATATCCTCACTGGCAAGTTGGTATATGTTGTTACAACTAACAAATTTGAGTCTAGGAAAGGAAAAATAAATTCCTGGTGCTCCAGGAAAATGACCCAAAAAATTCCAGGATCGACAAGTCAATTCTTTCTGACCTAATCTGCACCACACTGCAACATGTACAATGCTCAGCCTCCAAGTACAGCATTTCAGAGAGACTACCATGCACGAGCTTAATCTGGTCGAATCTTGAGAATTACAGAGCTAGACAGCATGCATGTACTCTACTGCCTGTATAATACTAGTATTAGATAGAGTAGTCACATGTACCTAAAACATACTAGGCAGCCAAAGCCAAGAAAATAAATCTGGTATTAAAAAAGCAATACTTTCTTAAAGTAACAGTTGGCTAGAGCCCCAAAATGGCAGACTGTAGTAACTGTGGGCCACAAATTCAAAAAGTGGTCTACGATACACCAGCCCAGTGGCGCAGAAGGTTGAGGCACTGGATGCCACATCTCGTGCTACGCCGGTGACCCGGGTTTGGGAATGACCTTGGGTCGCCGGGTGGTGGCATGGGGAGGAGGGAGGGCAGAGCAGGATCGAGGAGCTTGCCGATGGGCAGCTCTCCTCTCAAAGGGTGGCTGGAACCCTCCCGCGGTTCCACTCCCAGCCAGACGAGAGGTCCAGTGGGTGGCACGTGGGTGGAGAGGGGTGGCACAAAGTATCTGGAGGCGGAAAGGGCTGAGCTGGTGCCATGGGTGCGTGGCGTGGCTCCGCATGCTTATACGGCCGTGTACCGGGGGTGGGGGGGGCCAGCAAAAATACCTATGTGTCCCCATCTCCAGTTGGCAGGAGGATGGCGACGGAGGCCAAAGAACTATATATAACATAACCCAGACAGACCATCTTAGGGTAGCTGGTTCATTCCACTGGGGTGTCAAACAGACGACGCATACCGATGAGTCCTGGTAGGACGAAACACGTGTCTATGTCATCTGTTAGCACCCTTTGCAAACTGTGTGAGAGGCCTTTCGGCACCATGCAATTCTGCTTAAAGCTGAACCAGCATAACATTCTGTGATTTGCATATGCAGCCCATGATGCTTTGCATTGTGTGGGCATGTGTGATTTTGTATTTTCTTGAAACTTGGCTTCCCAGCCAAATGCCCTTAGGGGTAACCCTTGCCTCAGTGCTTGCACACAGAGGTTCTTTGTCTTTTAAATAGTTTTTTATTTTAATGGGTTCACCACAACATAACCCAGACAGACTGTCTTAGGGTAGCTGGTTCATTCCACTGGGGTGTCAAACAGATAAAGCATACTGATGAGTCCTGGTAGGATGAAACACGTGTCTATGTCATTTGTTAGCACCCTTTGCAAACTGTGTGAGAGGCCTTTAGGCACCATGCAATTCTGCTTAAAGTTGAACCAGCATAACATTCTGTGGTGATTTGCATATGCAGCCATGATGCTTTGCATTGTGTGGGTGTGTGTGATTTTGTATTTTAATATATATATATATATATATATATATATATATATATATATATATATATATATATATATACATACATACATACATACATACATACACACACACACACACACACACACACACACACACACATATATATATATACACACACACACACACATATATATATACACACACACACACACACACATATATACACACACACACACACACACACATATATATATATGTATATATATATATATATATATATATATATATATATAGACACACACACACAAAAAGTAGTCTAGGATTTACAACACTTTTTCTAGCACAATTTTAGACAAAAAGTCAGACCTCTCTCTGAAAGGTGTCCTAATTTTCTGGTGCAGTTGCAGCAATTTGGATCCCATTTGCATCAAAAAGCTATGCATAGGTTAATCTATGATGCTTAAGACTATTTTTGCCATATATCAAGTACAGCCATCTCAAATGCATCTAAATGACAGAAAATACTATTTAAACTTATGTGGCATTTGTTTGGGCCTTGAGCGGAACTCAAAATCAGGCACTGCACCTGCATCAAGATTTTTCAAAAATCCAGTCCCTGTATTTAACTGGGTGTGGCACACACACCTACAGAACACAGATCATGCACTCACTCATTCAGATGCATGAGCACACTGATACTGTATACACAATTATGGAATGATTAGTGCTGCTTGCGTCAGTACTGGCCAAGATATTGCTGTGAATGAGATGTTATTCTTATCTGAATCAGGATTGTCATGGTAACACATCTGGAAATAACTAAAAATACACAAAGTCACATCCTGCATACATCTGCCCTATATACGCTTGCATTCACACAGAACAGTGCTCCAGATAAGATTTTACTGAGTACTGAGTACTGTACTCCTCATTTTCAAAGTTAGGACACAAAACCAAATTCAGAGGAGTACAAATGATGAAATCTTTAGCCTGAATAGTACTTTCTGTTGACTATTTTTGATAATGAATAAATGCAGCAAATAAATCATTAGTATCCGTCTTAGACAAATGCCATACACACGCATGTTCTATTGTTTCAAGAACTTCAATTAGAATTCCTTTTGTTTGTTTGGCAAGTCAACCCACAACAGATGTTCAACACAGATAAATACAACATGCACACATTGCACAGACAGACAAACTTCCAGGCATGCATACAAAACAGCACTGAGACAAACAAGGGGGCTACTCGTCTAATCATAGTTCTAGGAGTGGTATATGGTGCACATCCACACATAGGCAAACTTTCTTTCCCTTTAATTTCAGCAGGAATATCTTCCCACCCATCCGGGTGATATCCTGTTCAGCTCCGCCCCATGACTTCAGATCTTGCACGCGGGAAGCAGGGATGTGTGTAATAATTGCCAGAGGAGGTTGGGTGGGTTGTGTGGATGTGCACCATATACAACTCCTAGAACTACAGTTATAGGTGAGTAACCCTCATTTCTAGGTGCATGGATATGGTGCACTATCCTCACTTTTGGCAGACTCCTAGCAGTTCTTTGGCAAGAGGAGGCAGGCGCACACCCATACTTGGAAAAAAAGGGATTGGAAAATTGAGGTCCCAAAACCAGCATTCCGGCGTGACTCAAGGTTGATGTGGTATTGGGAAATGAAAGTCTGTGCTGGCTTCCTGGTAGCAGCCCTGTAGATCTCCTGGATAGGGATGTCCCTGGAAGCAGCCTCCGAGGCAGCAGTATGTCTGATAAAATGAGCCTTAAGCCCCACCAGCAAACCTATAGCAGAGGTTGATGCAGGGGACAATCCATCTGCCAATCATCCGCTTAGCTACTGGTCTGCCAGGTGCAGCTTCAGTTCAGGTGACAAAGTGCTGGTGAACCTCTCCCCGAACTCCAGCTGTGTGCTCCATGTAATAAGTGAGTGCCTGCTTCAGGTCAAATGTATGGAGCCTGTGCCCGTCCTTCACGGCTGGTTCAGTGAAGTACATTGGGAGATTGATCACCTGATTAAGGTGAAACTCCAAAGCAACCTTTGGGAGGAACTTCAGGTTGGGGCAGAGGGCAATCCCGTCCCTGTGGAACACCAAGATTCTTCTGGCGGAGGTGTTGGCCATCAAGAAGGCAGTCTTTCACAACAGGCGAAAGATGTCACACCTGTGCAGTGGTTCGAATGCCTTGCCCATGAGCATTGCAAAGACCAGCAACAAGTCCCACAGTGGTAGTGGTTCATGCACCGTGAGATGAGTGGTAAAGGCCTTTAAAGAGGTGCACAACCACCTTTTCCTGCACCACCATCAGCATACTAGCCTGCGCCTGGTATGCAGAGCTGGCTGCCAGGTCCACCTTGAGGGTCATCGACCTCAGCCCGACTGGGTGAGGGACAACAAGTAGTGCAGAATGCAAGCCAGGGGGCAGGACAGGGTGTCTAGTTCTCTGCCCTGGCACCAAATGGAAAAGTGCTTCCATTTGAAGGTGTAGCACCGGCAGGTTGACCCCATCCGGGAGGCTTCCACAACCTGGAGATCCTCTTTGGACAGACTCAAAAACATGGAACTCTAGCTGCTCAGTAAACAGGCTGTCAGGTGCAGGAACTTTAGGTTTGGGTGTAAGACCTTCTCCTTGTGACAGGACAGCAGATTCGGCATTGAGACAAGCATCACAGAGGCCTGCTGCTGCTGAGCCCAAGGAGATTTGGGTACCAAAACTGGCATGGCCAGTCTGGGGCTATCAGAGTCATCTGTGCCTTGTCACTCTGCACCTGGACCAGCACCCTGTGGATCAGGGGAAAAGGAAGGCGTAAAAGAGGCCCGAGGTCCAGGGCCTCGTGAAGGCATCCCCATCAGTGTCCAGCTTTGCTTTCTCGCAGGAGGTGAACAGGACAATCAGAGGAGTGCCACCTCTGATGAAGGGACCACTGTAAGACACCTACCACTCTGCCGAGGGTGTCCGCCAGTTGGTTGAAGGCTCTGGCCACATGACTCACCAGGAGATCAGCATCCAAGCTGCGAACAAGGGTCCACGTATGGAGGGCTTCCTGACAAAGCTGGAGGGAATCTGTTCCACCCTGCCTGTTGAGGCGGTACATGGTCGTGGTATTGTCTGTCTGGACCTGCACTACCTGACCCTGAACCGATGGAGCAAATGCCATCAGAGCCAGATGCGCTGCCCGGAGATCCAGCAAGTTGATGTGGCATCGGGACTTCTTGGGGGCCCGTGAGCTCTGTAGAGTTCTATGTCATAATGACGACTGCAAAACAGCGACTGCCTTCACAGTGAGTGTACATCACCAAAAATAAAAAAGCGTCGATGTACACTCCACCGAACTGCAACAGCCACAAATCCTAGTTCTATAGAGGAAACAAATTTACTAATTTTCTACGTAGGGGCCTGTGGCCCCACACCGCCTCTATATTTTTATAACCAACTCTGGGGGGCAGTCAGGAGGGGTAGACACTTGAGGGGGGGACAACCGGGGGGCACAATGGGGAACCTGGAGAGTGGGGGAACGGGACTTCAGGCAAAAAAAAAAAAAAAATTATGTATAATTTTAACCCCAAACAAACTACAAAAAAAAAAACAAACCCATACTCAGAGCCGAACCCAAGGAAACCGGCATCACAGACTGTGACTGCTCACCATGCCATACAAGCAGCTCGAAACTGCCCCCTCCACCAAATGCTCATAACATAATCTACCTAACGCTGCCTCGCTCTTTGTTCGCTATTGTGTTGCCCTGTCCTCGCTATTCCCTACAGCTGTTAATTCTCTAAATGTCGTTGTCCTGACAGGCGCTCAGATTAAGTCGCTCAAAAGTGAGTCACTCAATTTGAGTTGCCCACATCATGGGATACTACCCTGTGGATCCCAAGTGGGTTCCCCAACCCACCAGAGACATGCTGGCCATCAGAATGACCATCGGCTCTGAGCAGACAAATGGGACTACTTCCTGCAGATGTCCTGGGACAAGCCACCACTGGATGGGATCCCATATCGGCTACGTCACCACAACTGACTGATCTAGGTGACTGAGGCACTGAGACTACTGGAAGGCCAGCTCCCACTGCAAAGGCGCATCCGGCAGCAGGCCCACTAGATCATGCTGTTGCAGGACGCCATGTACCCCAGCAGCTGCAGGAAGTCTCAGGCAGGGTGCGAGTGCCCAACCTGAAATGAACAGGTGAAGGGGGTAAGGTCCAATGCCTGGTCCACCGGGAGTTGGGCCTCGGCCCGGAGGGAGTAGAGTTCTAGGCTGATTAAATGGATTACCTGAGAGGGGTTGAGTTCCGACTTGGCTGGGTTGATGAGCAGACCCAAGGCTGAGGGCCAAGGGGAGGCCAAAAGGCATGATCTGGAACTCGTACCGACCCCATTCTGCACGACCCAAAGGTACCACCAGTTGGATGGACAGAATGGGATGTGAAAGAAGGTGTCCTGGAGGTCCAGAGAGCAGAACCACAAGCCCTGCTCCAGAGAAGGAACTATCAGATTCAGAGAGACCATCCAGAACGTGCAGCCTCTCATGAACTGCTTCAGATTGTGCAGATCCAGTATGGGGGCCAAATCTCCATCTGCTTGGGGACCAGAAAATACCTGTACACAAAGCCCTGGCCGCCATGGCATCCGGACATGGGTTACATCACCCTCCAGTAGCTGAACAATGTCCTCCTTGAGGATGGACAGCATGTCCTGAGACACCACAGGCTCCAGTGGGGCATGGACCTGGTAGGGCGGGAGACTTGAAGTCGAGTAACAAACCTCGACCCACCACATCTAACACCCATTTAGCCATAGTGATAGAGAACCAGGCATGCCAGAAATGGTGAAGCCGACCCACCACAGGGAGTGGAGGCAGGGACGTGATGGTAGGGAGGCATACGCCACCTGACCCATCATCGAGCAGCTTTGGAGGAGACCCCGCACTGGCCACCAGAGAAGCACTGTTGCCTGGCCTCGGTTTTTGGAGCCCTCAGCTTGGCTTTACTTGGATTTAGACTGCCAGACCCCGAATGCTGCAGTTTCGCTGCCGGGATGGAAAGGGAAGAAATGAAAGGCTTTTGTTTTCTTCGGCTTCTGTCCCCTGTGGTCCTTCTGCACGGACGTGATCTGAATCCAGGGTGGTGCTGGATTTCTCAATTCTAGTGAAGTGTCCCTCCACCCCAGCTGAAAAAGGTTGGTGCCCAAGTAGGGAACATGTGCCAGTTTGTGCAGCATATCTGTTGTAAAGGTGGAAATCCTAAGTGAGGCTCTGTGGCACACAGCAACTGCCACTGCCACAGACTGGGCACTAGAGTTGCCAATGTCCAAGGCTGTCTAAAAGCAAAAAACAAAGCTGGGCACACACCAAGGCTGATAACAATAAAGGGATTTATTCAAATACGATAACAGTGCTTTGGATAGCTAACTCCACCCCCTGAGGAAGACCCATGTGACTGGGTAGATAGATAGGGATGTTAGCACGGTGTGTCTGCCATACATTGTAACTGAATACATACCTTCATTATTCTCAGCCTTGTTGTGCGCTCAGCTTTGTTTGTTCTTTGCTTTAACTCATTATTACCTGGGCGGCCATTTTGTGTCAGGTAAACAATGGATAGTTTGGACTTCATGTGTAGCTATTAAGGGCTGATGTGCACTACTTTGCTGCTTTTCCTGTCCATGGCTGTCTGAAGCTGGTGCTTAGCAAGGGTGTGACCATGGTCTTGGACCACTCTGACTGCCGATTATAAGTCCAAAGAAAGGTAGGGAAGGACATGGTCCAGGACCCCCATAAGGGCATGGCCAAAGTTGGCCTTCATAATGACAGAGCATGACTGCTGGAGACCCAGGGAGGATGCAATGTAAACCTTCTTTGCTGCTTAATCCAGCTACTTATATTCTTTTTTTTTTTTTTTGGGTGGTGGGCTTGTCGATGTCCCTGACATTACCCATCTTATAAACACGGAGTCTATCACCAACCCCTCGGCCATGGGGTGATACGAGAAACCAGGGAGACCCCAGTCAGGACCACGTACTTGTGGACCATGTGGGTAAAGGGCACCGGACACGAAGTTGGATACTGCCACAGCTCCAGTACAGGACCCAGAACAGCCTCCACCACCAGAAAGACAACCCCTGGGGAATAGTCCCGCCGAGTATTTCCAACAGGGAGTATTTGGCCCACTCTGAGCCAGCTACAGAAGAACTCTTTGGACTAGGAGATGAGATGGAGAGGACCAAAGATAGGACCATGGTTGGAAGCTGAGCCCTTGGTCGACTCTCGATTAAAGCCTGAGGTCCTAGAGGAGTGCATGGAGAACCAATCAATGTTCACTGACTCTTCAAACACTGCTCTTGGTCCTTTGTCCCCACGGCCACCTTGGACTCAGTCTGAGTAGGGTGATCTGAATGGGTGAACAGCCAGCTGGGAAGGCCGGTAGCAGGGTGAACAGCCTGTGATGGAGCCCTGTGCAAGGGTTGCTTGGGCAGATGTTCCACCAGAGTCGGTGGGGAGGCCAGCTTAGGCCTGACCGGATGGGTGGGACCGAGTTGGGACTCACTAGACGGGACCAGGGGAGCGCTGGGGCCTGTGAAGAGGCCTACCATGGGCGACAACCCATTGCTGCCACATCAGCTCCTCATACCACTGCTGTAACTTGCAGCGGAGTCTCTCATTGTCCGAGGATCAGGCGTGTCGATAGGCCTTTCCCTAGATGAGGGTGAAGCTCAGAAACGCCCAGATTCCCGAGACCGCAATCTGGATCAAGATCAGGTTCTTGACCTGAATCTTGACCGGTGATGAGTGCGCCGATGGCAAGAAGATGCGGGAGAAGGGTCCGTGTACTCAACATGGACTGGATCCTGCCACGGAACCCCTAAAGGGTGAATCTCTTGCGAGGAAACAGCCTGGTCAGCAGACTTCTCATGCCCCTCCAGAGACGTCCAAAAGGACAGGGGTCCTAGAGAGCAATTAGTCTCTGATCTTGTCTGACAATGGGTCGACCGGGTCGATACAAATCTCATCTGGCTGGTCGGCTACGTCTCAGTCAACAAGCTTGAAAGGGTCACCGTGGAGCTGGAGGCCTGCCCTTCAACCCTATGAGGATTGCCTGAAGCTGAGAGCTCTATAGCTGTTGAGCAATCAAAGGAGTCGCATGAGCAGGAAGACCATACACGTTCCCTGCCCTACGACAGATCTGTTTACATTTCTTGGATTTAACCTTTCGGGAAGGGCCCTTCCAAAGGGTCTGCAGAGACTGGCACATGTCCCTGAATAAGCCTGAGAATAAAGCCCCAACACTGGCTCTTCACCAGGAGCAACACGGGAGCCAAGGATGAGACTTCATGGCTCCTTAGCTGCCCTCTTGAGAGTGACAAGCTGGGAGGCCAAACCCACCACTGCTGAAATGGCTTTGCGAGCATTCTTGGAATGGACCAGAGGATCCCATTTGTCCAGGTGACCTAGGAGGAGGTAAGCATAACGGTCCTCAAGTGAGGAAGGAAGCAGAGACTGACACAGCCCGTAGGCCTGAGAGTCATACTCTGCCCCAAGAAATTAAATGCACACGGTGTGCAGGTCGGTCATAACATTTTTGGTTACATCGCGATTACTTTTGAAACCGGTCTGGTTCTGGGCTTTTTGTGCTCCACTGTATGAAACACAAATGCTGAATAGTGCAAAGAATTCGCTCTAAAGAAAAAAGGAAAACTGGCCTACACTGCATGTACAGAGCTGCTAAGGAGGAGACCTTACTCCTCCAGTAGAAAGGAAGATCGGACATCACAGGGCGGAGCTGAGGAGGATATCACTCGAGTGGGTGGGAGGAGCTTAGCTTGAAGATGTTTTGGCTAGAATTAAGGGGAAAGGAAGACTACCAAAGTGAGGAGAGTGCACCATGTCCACACCCCTAAAATGTTTGATTCACCTCTGCTAATGTGGGGTAGCTACAGCTGCCTCCTCTCATTCCTGGTAAAAATTTAACCCCATTCCTTTGCCATTTCTATCAGATCGGCCACTCGCTGATCAGTGTTGTTCTCACATCAAGGGTCTCATTTTTTGTTCTTGGACATCCAGCATTTTAGTCATGTCTTCCTTTTTTCATGCCCATTACTGGTGGTCAAGGTCACTTGCCCATTTTCTTTTTTTTTTTTCCATTTCTCTTTCTCTCATTGCAATCTGTGCCATCAGTTTAATTTTTCCTGTGCCCACTGCCTTCCTGCTTCAGGGTTTATTTCTCTAGATTCTGTCAAACTCTCTCTGGTCTCATTTTGCTGTCACTCTCTCCGCTTTTTTTTTTTTTTCAGTGGTACACTCTGTTCAGTGCATCACCTGTTGCACTGCAGCTAAGATTAATTGTAACCAGGGCCCCTGGTGCTCTGCGGCTGAATTTTCTGATTTCTGCGTCATGATTTATTCACTTCTCTGGCAGAACGCAGTCCTGTCATTGGCTAAATATGATGTGATGTCATCGATGACATCATATGCTGAGCATAGAGGAGGTGCTTCACGGTAAATGAGATGGGAAAGAAAGCCCGACAATGGAAAAACAGAATATTTATATGAAAATTCACCAAAAACAATGAATTCTGTGGCACTATATATATATTTTCTGCAGCATGATGCAAATTCTGTGGCAAATTCTGCAACCGGATAATTCCAGGGGACTTGATTGTAATAAACAAACCAAAAAACCCATTACTGGTTGCTGTGCTTCTCGTTCACCTGTAGAAACATAGAATCTGTCATCAGAAAAAGATCACTTGGCCCACCCAGTCTGCCTAGTACATCTCCACAGACCCTACCTGGTTTCTGGGCACTCTCCCTGCCCATTTACTAATATTCTCCTATATCTGCCTCATGCATGCTTGAAGCCCCGTACTGTTTTCTGCCTCTACCACTTCAGCTGGCAGTCTGTTCCAAACATCCACCACTCTCAAGTGAAGTAGTACTTCCTCATATCCCTCAAACTCCACACACACACAGCTTCATCACACACCCTCTGGTCCTGATGTTGTATCTCATTTGAAAGAAACTCCTCTCCTGCATCTTGTTCACCACCGTGAGGTACCTGTAGGTCTCTATTTTTTCTCCTTCCACTCTTCTCTCTTCCAGGGTGTATATGATAAGATTGCTCAGTCTCTCCTTGTACAGCATTTGGTGCAACCCTGCACATTTTAGCTAGCCTCCTCTGGAATGCCTCCATTACCAACCCTTCTTCCAACTTCAGACCCCACTTACTTTGTCTCTTTCTAGTAATGGAATGCCCTCATCTTTTGGCTCTTCTTCACTGTGTGCCGCAGACTGCAGCCTGCTATTTTGATGCAGTGGGGATCCTGCCTTGTGTTATCTTCCCAAGCTTACTACTCACCTAACCGCTTACCTAAGTCCCACTCTCTGCACCATAACAGCTGAGGACATGCCTTCAAGTTACAGCTGGCCTGGACAGAGTGATCACATCATAAACCGTAATGTTGCATGTGCAGCAGGAAAAGAAACATTTTTCCCCCCTCTAAGGCACAGTCCAATAAATGGACAGCAAAGTGGCACTGTGAGGTACCAAACAGAGACGTTACTTTCCATGGAAGCACATGGTCACAAAAACACAAGTGGCAAGTCCCGGTGAACTATGGGCATGGGGTGAGGGCATCCTAAAAACAGCATACATATATGAATATATGTCACGAGCCAATGATAGAACTATCATTTGCATATAGCTCCACTTTCTCCGGGCAATTCTGCTTAGGAGGCTGACTGCAGAGAGTTATGAACATAGAAAAATACCTTGGTAAAAACAAGATTACTAAGGCGAGTAGTTTTTTCTTCTAACCCCAAGTATTCTTCTATATTCCAAACTCTCTGCAGACTTCAAAGCAGTACCTTTAGAGGTGGGCACAGAACTCACTTAGGAAAGAGGCTCTGCAGGAATGCTGTGCCAAACCTTGTGTACTATTCTCCAGGTAGCTGCTTTACAGAGCTCCATCAATGAAATATCTCTGTATGCTGCTATAGTAGCAGCTGTGCCCCTAATTGCATGAGCCCTCAGGCCTACTGGGAGTTCCTTGCTAACTTTTGAGTAGCAAAACTGAATGCACTGGACTATCCAGTGAGAGACTTACCTCTTCGAAGGTGGGGTGCCTTTACCTACATCCCCATAAGTAAGAAAGAGCTGTTGCTTGTCACGTCTATGATCCCTGGTATGGATTATATAGTAACCATAGACTCACCAAGATATGCTACTGCACCACAGCCATCGGTGCCTTGCCGCCAGAGGATCAAAATAAAGTGAAGATGTCCTAAAAGTTTTAAATAATTAAATAGATCCATCGCTGGTAAAATGTAAAAACCGGGTCGCAAGGACTTCCCAGTTGTTTGCTACCGCCCCAGCTCCGACACCACGCTCTCTAGCATGCTGACGAGATGCCAGTGAGAGCACGGGGGCACGCTCCATTATATCCAATGGGCAGCAGTTTTTCTATCAATTTTAAATGATACAGTGGCCACTTGGCAGTGAAACGTGAGTACTGGTCAACTAACAAGGCCCTTGTTAGTTGACCGGTGTCCATGTTTCATTGTCAAGTGGCAACTATATCATTTAAAAAAGACAGAAAAGCTGCTGCCCATTGCATATAATGGAGTGTGCCCTCACGCTCTCATTGGCATCTCATCAACACTCTAGTAAGTGTGGGCAACAGAAAAAAAAAACAAAAAACGAAGTCCTTGGGACCTAGTTTTCAGCATTTTACGAGAGACAGATCTATTTAATTATTTAAATCTTTTACGATATCGTCACTTTATTTTGATCCTCTGTTGGCAAGGCTCCGATAGCTATGGTGCAGGGGCTCACTGAGTCATCCTGGAGAGTTTCTTTAATGCTCTTTTGATATCCAGACTATGGAGTCTGCGCTCACCTGAACTAGTATGTTCAGAGAAGAAACCTGGCAGTGTAATGGATTGATTTAAGTGAAAATCAGAAACTACCCTGGGAAGAAATCTCCCATTTCTTCTCAGCACCACACTGTCGTTATGGAAGGAAAGATAGTCCTTCTCAACACATAAGGCTTGTAGTTCACGGATTCTTCTGGCTGAAGTAACTGCAACCAGAAACACAGTTTTCCAGGCAACATATTTTAAATGTGCAGAGGACATAGGCTCACAAGGAGGATTCATGAGCTGAGCAATGCTTATGTTCAGGTCCCATACTGGAACTGGTTCCCTAACAGGTGGGTGCAAGTGGCAGAAACCTTTAAAGAACCTTTTGAAAATGGGATTGGATGCTGAGATACCTCTCCCCAGCAGAAATGTAGGCAGAGATTGATGCCAGTTAAACTTTCAGGGATGTATATTTCAAGCCCCTGAGAGTGGAGGTATGTGAGGTATTCCAGGACAATCGGTATCTCCACTAGTCAGTGTCAGTGGCTCCAGTAGGTAGCACACTCGCCTCTGAGGCCGGAGATCAGAGGGCTGTGGGTTCAGTTCCCACATCTTGCACTTGGGTTAATATCCCACTGACACCTGTAGTGCAGCATGAGAGGGGTGCTGCACTTGAGGTGCCGCTCGGATGAGACGTTAAAACTGAGGTCCCATCTGCCTGGATTGGTGGTAGTTCAGGTGATGTTAAAGATCCCATGGCACTAATCTAAAAAACATAGGGGAATTTCCGGTGTCCTGGCCAATTTCTCATTCACTAAAAATACCACCAACAACTTAATCTGGTAAAAGGTCAGTTGGCATTTATCTGTATCCCCTCCTGGGTCGTGCCTGAAAATAGGCAGGATTTGTCTAGTGCACTTACTCGGTCAACAAAAACTAAATAAATAAAGTACGGGAAACCTCCTTGGAATTACACCAAATAGAGAACCTTTTCCATTTTGACGAAGTTTTTCTTAGTTGAAGGTTTTTTATATCCTTTCAGGATATCCAGAACAGCTTGGGGAAGATTTAAGTTTGCATATTCCAAGTCCTCAAGAATCATGCCTTACGTCTGAGAGACCTGAGATTCGGATACAAGATTGTCCCCTGGTGGGAGGTCAACAGGTTGTGCCTCCTGGTTAAGTGTACTGGTTTGGCTACCAACATGGAAAGTAACAGAGGGTGCCATGGCTGCCTGGCCCAGTCTGGTGCTATTAGAATCCTTGATGCAGGCTTTGGCTGGAGTTTGATCAGGACTGACAAACTGGGTGCCTGAGCACAAACTGGTATTTAATGAGGCAAAATGTAAAATAATGCACTGGTAAAAACAATCCATGTTACGATTATGAAATAAATGGTATCAAACTGAATGTACCTGATAATGAAAAAGATCTAGGAGTCAATATTACACCAGATGAAGTATAATAAACATAGAAATACAATAATTAAGAAGTGTTATGGTATCTATCATTGTATAGAGAGAAATATCAAGAGTCTGAGTGCAGAAGTAATTATGACACTGTATACCTCCTTGATTAGACCTCATTTGGAATGCTGTTCCCAGTTCTGTGCACCTTACACTTTTGAGGGGAAACGTAAAATTGAGAAAGTTCAAAGAAAGATCACAAAACAAATAAATATGAAATATAAGTCATATGGTGAAAGATTGTGCACACTGAATCTATACTCCATGGACTATAGAAGAATTAGAGGAGATCTTTGTTTGGTATATAAGGGTCCCTTAATGAAGTCCTTCAATGTACATTAGGACTTCAGAGACGAAATATAAATGATCGAAATACTAGGTCACATAAATTTAAATTTAAGGGTGAAGTTAATAAAACCACAAAAAGGAACCATTGGTTTACTCAGAGGGTTATTACCATATGGAATGAACTACCCAGTTATATAACTGAAATTGGCAATATGGAGATATTTAAAAAAAGATTGGATGAGTTTATGGTTGATGAGCATTATTATTACCACCATTGAAATTTTAAAGGTGGCAAGTTCTATAAAGGACCTTGGTCTATTTGAACTTGTAATGATTCTATGACTGTGAAGATGAGGGGGAAGGGAGGAAAAGCATACAGACTTTTCCCTGACCAGTCCAGAGCCAGAGCACCCAGTGGGATTGTTCCCTTGGCTAGTGGTCTGCAACAAATGAGAGGCAGAAGATGGTTCTCTTAGGATCCAGAGAGATCCACCTCTGGTGTGCCCCATCTCCTGAACAAGAGTCCAGCATCTGCTTGTCAATGGCCCACACGTGATGTGCCTTGTTGATTCTGCTCAGGGCATCTGCCAGGGTATTGTCCTTTCCTAGTACATGAATGGCCTGTAATGAGGCCTTCAGTGAGTAAACCAGACTCGACTTTCATACCCTCTGTGCAGAGGGGGTCTGACCTTGTTTCCCTTGCTTGTTTATACAGTACATTGTTATGGTGTTCTTTTCCTGACCTGCACCACTTTCCCCTGTACCAGATGGGGGAATGCTTTCAAAGCCAGAAACACTGCCCTTAGCTCCAGCAAATTTATATGCAGGAGTGACTCTGTGATGGACCAGGTTCCATGAGTGGTGTGATCCCCTGAGTGGGCACCCCACCCTAACAGAGAGGCATCAGTTGTAAGGATAGCTACATAGAAACATAGAAACATAGAAGTTGACGGCAGATAAGGACCGCAAGGCCCATCCAGTCTGCCCATTTCTTTTTCTACCTTATAAATGTGCCATCGGCCTTTGCTCTGTCAGTGACCTATCTATTCATAGTCATTGTATTGCCCCTCATGCCTATCCCATGCCTGTTTGAAGCTCTGCACTGTATTCATAGCCACTCACTTTGTGGTAAGCCATTCCATGCATCTACCACCCTTTCTGTGAAAAAGAATTTCCTCACATTCCCCTTAATCGGCCTCCTCTAATCTCATGCTGTGTCCTCTTGTCCTGCTATTTTTCTTATATTTAAACATGTTAGACTCTTTCACCTTGTTTATGCCTTAAGGTGTTTAAATGTCTTCATCATATCACCTCTCTCTCTCCTCCTTGCTCAAGGGCATACATATTGAGTCTGCTAATCTTGTCCTCATATGTCTTCTGATGCAGTCCCTCGCACCATTTTGCTGCCCTTCTCTGGACTGCCCCCATTTGTTAATGTCCTTGTGAAGGTGTGGCCTCCAATACTGCACTCAGTACTCCAGATGGGGCCTAACTAATGTCTTGTACAGAGGGATTATTACCTCCCTCTTACACTTGTGATACCTCTACTAATACATCCTAACCACCCCTAGCCTTACCTACTGCTTTAGAGGTCTGCTTTGATGATTTTAGGTCATCAGTGATGATGATGCTCAAGTCTCTTTCTTTCCTTTGTGACTGCTAGCAACTCCTCCCAGCCTATAAGTGGCTTCAGGGTTTCTCTTCCCTATGTGCATGATTTTGCACTTTGCATTAAACTCAGTTGCCACTCTTCTGACCATTCTGCTAGTTTATCCAGATCTCTCTCTCGTTCTGCCCACCCCATCTGGATCATCTACTCTGTTGCAGATCTTGGTGTCATCTGCAAACAGACAAGCCTTTACCTCTAGTCCATCTGCGAGGTCACTAAATGAAGATGTTGAATAGGACTGGCCCTCAGGACTGATCCCTGAGGTACCCTCACTTGTGACTTGCATCTCTTCTGACTGTATACCATTTACCACCACTCTTCTGTTTTCTGCCAGTCAACCAGTTTGCCACCCAGTTGACCAACTTCTGACCCACCCGAGCCTACCTAGCTTATTTATCAATCTTCTATGTGGAACAGTGTCAAAGCTTTGCTGAAGTCAAGGTAGCGACATCAACTGCTCCCCTGGTCCACACTACTGGTTACCCAGTCAAAGAAATCTATGAGATTAGTTTGACAGACCTTCCTTTGTAAACCCATGCTGTCTTGGATCCTGTGCCCCATGGATTCCAGGTGTTGCACTATCCTTTCTTAAGGAGTGCCTCATAATCTTGCCCACTACTGAGGTAAGACTGACCGTCTGTAGTTCCCTCGCCTCCTCCCTGCTACCACTCTGTGGATGGGATCATGAGCCCTCTCCAGTCTTCTGGGACCTCCTGTGCTCAGAGACTCACTAAAACAATTCTGCTAAAGGGCTCTGCTAGTTCCTCCTTTAGCTCCTTAAGTACCCCTGGGATGTATGCCATCAGGTCCCATTGCCTTATCCACCCTGAGCTTAGCAAGCTCTTGTAGGACCCTTTCTTTGTGAAGGAGTAGTGCTCACCCCTCCCCGCTGTGTCCATGATGTTGAGCTGTGGGCTCTGCCCTACCTTCTTCAGTAAATACTGAGCAAAAGTATCTATTTAGGATAGATGCCTTACAGGGTCCTCCTCCTCACATGCTCCCTTTTTCCATTAAGCTTAGTAATACCCCCTCTGACTTTCTCCTTTCACTAATGTATCTATAGAAAGTCTTGTCACCTTCTTTTACTGTCCGTGCTAGTGTTTCCTCAGTTTGGGACTTTGCCTGCCTTACTGCCTTACCTGCTTCCCTTAGGCAGTTTGGTATGCCTCCTATCTTCATCCCGGCTGTGTTCCTTTATATTTTCTGGAAGGCCAGCCTTTTGGCTCTGACCTTTTCTGCTACTGTATTTGAGAACCAAAGTGGTTTCCTCTTCTTTACACTTCCTTTTCTGTCTAAACAATGGGATGTTGCTTCAAGTATTGTATCCTTACTGCTTGCCCACTTTGCCTGTACCTCCTCACCTGTGTTTCTTTTGCCAGGGCTAGCTTAACTCTGTTGGCCATCTTATCAAAGTCAGTCTTCTGAAGTCCCATATTTTTGCCTTGAATGGGATGACGAGTGTAGCCAAATTGAACCATACCATGTGATGGTCACTGGCCCCCAGGTGACCTTCTCACCTGGAGATCTGTGATCCCTCTTGTTAGTCAGTACTAGATCTAGGATAGCCCTGTTCCTTGTGGGTTGCTGTACCAGTTGTTTGAGGCCCTCCCTGCAGGGAATCCACTATGTGTCTAGTTCTGGCGATGTTCCTGCTGGTATTGACCAATCTGTATCTGGCATGTTGAAGTCTCCATTATCAGAACCTCCCTTTAGTTGTCAAGTGTTTTGTATATCTTCTAACAGTAATGTGTCTATGTCCTCCCTCTGGTCTGGGGCCTGTAGACAACCCCAGTTCTTATGGCTGTCCCATTTCTGTTTCCAGGGTGACCCACAGTTCTTCTGGCTCATTATGTGTATTCTGAATTTCTGTAGCTTTGATATTTTCATTAACATACAGGGCCACCTCCCCTTTTTGCACCTCGGTCTCTTCTGAACAATACATAGCCAGGTACTGAAGTCTCTTGGTGTGGTTACTGGTAAACCACGCCTCACTAATTGCTACTATGTCCAGTTTAGCCCTCTGACATTATTGCCTGCAGGTCTGGGATCTTATTTCCCAGGCTGTGAGCATTTGTGTACATGATTTTCCATTGGCCAGATTTTGGTGTGTTAGTTGTTGGGTGAAGTTGGCATTACCCTGTGCACAGCATTGGGAGACAAACCTTTTTTCTTACCTGGTGATGCAAATGAACTGTAAACACGCTGAATTCCTGTTTGACCACTAGCTGAGGTGGGGAGGTGTTCTTTCCATTCGACGATGGGTGCTGCACCCTCTCCCATTTGCTAGTTTAAATATTCTGCAAAGACGCCAAACTTCTGCCCCAATGCACTGACTCCCTCCTTAGTCAGATGCAGTCCATCAAATTTAAAGAACTTTCGCTCCCAGAACTGTTGCCAGTTCCCTACAAATCTGTGTCCTTTTTTCTGGCACCAGTCCTTGAGCTGATGGGGTTTCCCTTTGGAAAGGTACCCCTTCCCTGAGGTTGTCTGCTTCCTTCCACCACTGGAGTGCTTGAAGCAGGGTTCTTGTTTCTGGAACCGGTTTTGTCAGTTTGTCCTTTCTCTGGCACTAGTGTGCTCGGAGATGAAACTGTATCTCTCTCATTTGGAACCTCGCTCCCAGGACTGTGCCTACTGCTGCAGCCATATGTCCCAGAATTTGCAAAAACTGTCTCGCTAGTGATGGTTCATTAAGCTTGAATGAGGCAGCTAACTGCAGAATGTTTTGCACCCTGTCCTGAAGGAGGAAAGCTCTTCCCTGTATTGTTGTTCAGTTCTGCTCCTGTAAAATGCAAGATTTGTACTGGAGTGAGAATATACAGGTTACTCACCTGTAACAGGAGTTCTAGGAATGGTATATGTTGTTCATCCACACTTACTGGCAGGTTCCTTGCGCTTTAAATCTTGCTGGAAGGTCTTCAAGCTGGCTCCTCCCACCCACCCGGGTGGTAAAACTCTCAGCTCCGCCCCATGACACCAGATCTAGCCCGCTGGAAGCCAGGTCGTGCGTCGAAGCCGGGGAGGTCGTGGGTGGTGTCATGTGGATGAACAACATATACCATTCCTAGAACCCTGTTGCACGTGAGTAACCTGTATTTCTAGGGACATGGATATGTTGTTCAATCCACACTTACTGGCAGACTCCTAGCAGTTCTCCGGAGGAGGGAGGCAAGACACACACCCCCTACTTAGGGAATAGAGACTGGAGAACCGAGGCCCCAAAACCAGCATCCTGGCGTGACTCAAGGTCGATGTGGTAGTGGGTAATAAAGGTATGTGCAGACTTCCGGGTAGCAGCCCTGCAGATATCCTGGATAGGGACATCCCTGGAAGCAGCTACCGATGCAGCGGTTTGGCGGGAAGAATGAGCTCTTATCCCTCTGGGAGGTTCCATGCCCGCAAACCTATAGCAGAGCTCTATGCAGGAGGTGACCTACCTGCTTATCATCCGCTTGGCTGCAGGTCTGCCAGGTGCGGCTTCAGCGCAGGTGACAAACAGCTGGCGAACCTCTCCCCCGAACTTCAGCCGTCCGCTCCTTATAATAAGCTAGCGCTCGTCTAGGGTCCAGAGTATGAAGCCTATATTCGGCCTCCGAGGTGTGATTGGGGTAGATCACTGGCAGAGTCAACACCTGATTAAGGTGAAACTCCAACACCACCTTCGGTAGGAATTTCGGGTGGGGGCACAGGACAACCTTGTCCCTGTGGAAGCCCAGATAAGGAGACTCTATGGAAAGCACCTGGAGCTCTCCCATCCTTCTGGCTGACGTTGATAGCCACCAAGAAGGTGGTCTTCCACGACAGGTGGGAAATATCACACCTGTGCATCGGTTCGAATGACTTGCCCATGAGCTTGGCCAATACCAGCAGTAGATCCCACGGTGGTGGAGCTTCTCGGACTGGAGGGGAAATGTGGTCAAGGCCTTTGAAAAAGCGCTTGACCACCTTCTCCTGTGCCACCGGCTGCTTCCCAGCCCACGCCCGGTACGCAGAGATGGCTGCCAGGTGCACCTTAAGGGCCGTCAACCGAAGCCCTTCCTGAGAAAGGGACCACAGGTAGTCCAGAATGCTTGCCAAGAACAGGAGGAAGGGTCCAGGTCCTTTCCCTGACACCAAATGGAGAATCTCTTCCATCTGAAGACAGCATTTTCTGGTCGACTTCTTACGGGACGCCTCAACGACGTTGAGGACCTCATCGGAAAGACCCAAGGCCTGGAACTCTAGCCACTCAGGAACCAAGCCGTCAGGTGCAGGGACTGAAGGTCCGGATGGAATACCTTCCCCTGGTTGACTGAGATCAGGTCCGGGTGGGCTGGAAGCCGCCTCGGGAGCCTGGAGCTGAGGCTGAGGAGATCTGGATACCAGAACTGGCGGGTCAGTCTGGGACTACAGAATCACCTGCACCTTGTCCCTCCTTGCCTTGAGAAGCACCTTGTGGATCAAGGGAAGGGGAAAGGCGTAGAAGAGGCCTGGGGTCCATGGCCTCGAGAAGGCATCCCCCTGCAGCGAGCCCTGCTGAGGGGGGTGGGCATGGAACAGTCTCAACTTCGCATTCTCCCCGGAGGCAAAAAGGTCCACCTGAGGCGTGCCCCAGTGGGAGAACAGATCTTGTACTACCTCCGGCAGGAGAGACCACTTGTGAGACGCAGTCCCCATCCGGCTTAGGACATCGGCCAGGGTGTTGGAGGCTCCTGCCACATGAATGGCTAGGAGATCCGCCTCCAGGCTGCGCACGAGGGACCATATGCGAAGAGCTTTCTTGCATAACAGCATGGAGCGCGTCCCGCCCTGGCGGTTCAGATAGTACATGGTCGTGGTATTGTCCGTCTGGACCTGAACCACTTGACTCTGTAGAAACGAAGCGAAGGTGGTGAGAGCTAGGCGGACCGCTCGGAGCTCCAGCAGGTTGATATGGCATCGGGACTCCCGAGGGGACCAGAGGCCATGCGCTCTGTGCTCCCCCAGATGGGCACCCCAACCCATCAGAGATGCATCGGTCGACAGATAGACCGTCGGCGGACAAACTGGATGCCCTCCTGCAGATGTGCCGGAACGGTCCACCACTGGAGAGCGTTCCACATCTCCTGGGTCACTGTCACAGGCTGGTCCAATGGATCGCAGCGTTGTGACCACTTGCTGGCCAGCCCCATTGAAGGGAACGCATGTACCAACGGGTCCAGTGGACCACGCTGGTGCAGGCCGCCATGAGGCCCAGGAAGTCCCGGGCAGGGTGCGATTGCCCAACCAGAAATGATCGGGCAAAGGAGGAAAGAACCTCGACCCTGTCCGCCGGGAGCCGAGCTCTGCCCCGATGAAGAGTATCACCTGCTTCAGCACAAGTTCCGACTTGGCCTCGTTGATGAGGAGGCCAATCTGAGAGCAAACCTGGAGGGCCAGAGCTCTGGACCACTCCACCTCCGCTCTGGAGGGGGCTGCAATCAGCCAGTCGTCCAGGTAGGGGTACACCCGGACCCTTCAGCGCAGCAGTAATGCTGTCACCACTGCCATGCATTTGGTGAAGACCCTGGGAGCTAGAGAGAGGCCGAAGGGCATGGCCCGGAACTCAAAGGGACCCCTCCGCTCCAAAGCGGAGGAATCTCTGATGAGACAGACGGATCGGGATGTGAAAACGCGTCCTGGAGGTCCAGGGAACAGAACCACACGCCTCGTTCCAAGGATGGTATTATCTGAGCCAGAGTGACCATCCTGAAGGTCCGAGACCTTAGAAACCTGATCAGGTTGAGAATGGGGAGCCAGCCCCCCATCCGTTTTGGGACCAGGAAATACCTGGACACAAACCCCAGGTCTGGAGGAGGATCTGCCACCTTCCTGATCACCTCTTTTTCGAGGAGCAGGGCAATATCGGCTTGGCGGGCTGACAGCGAGGCTGCGGACCCCATGGCCCCCCGAGGGGCGACGGCTCGAAAGGGTGGAGCCTGCTCGAACTCCAGAGGCAGGCCTTTTCCTACCACCTCCAACACCCAGCGGTCTGTGGTGATAGCGGACCAGGCGGAAAGGAAGTGGCGGAGCTCGTCCCCCCATGGGGGTACCCAGGGGGAGTGACGAGGCTGGGGGCGGCACCCTCAACCTGCCACTGGGCAGGCTTGGAGGAGGAACCGCCAAGGGACCCTCCTGGGCCTTTACCTCCTTGCTTTCTGTTGGAGGAAGCCGCTGGCTTGGGTTTGGGACGCCAGCGCAGCCTGCTGGCCCTATTGCTGGTGCTGTTGTGCCGGGCCGAGCTGCAGGGCTGAAGGACGAAAGGATCTCATGCTGTTTCTGATGGCGGCCTTTGTCCCTCTGGGCGGAGGTGACAGAGTCCAGAGTGGCACTGGACTTTTCGATCCGCTGGAGGTGTCCCTCCACCCAGGGCCAAAGAGGTCAGTCCCCAAGAAGGGGTCCGCCAACTTCGTGCTGGGTATCCGATGTGAAGCGGATATCCTCAGCCACGCCTCTGCAGTGCATGGCCACCACAGTCGCTACTGACCTGGCACAGGAATCACCTATGTCCAGAGCAGCCTGAAGCTGCTGCTTCACCACCGCCTCACCCTGGTCCCGCACCTGACGGACCGTGGTCTGCAGGTCAGTCGGGAGACGAGGGACAACCTCATCCAGGGATCCCAAGAGGGCGTGGGAGAAGTGTGCCATCAGCACAGCTGAGCTGACCTGTCAGAGGCCGAGGGAGGACGCAGCGTACACCTTGCTCCCGGCAAAGTCCAACTTTTTGGACCCTTTGTCGGGGGGCTTATCCACATCACGAGCGTTACCAGAACGCTGGAAGACGCTGTCTGTGACTAACCCCTCGGCAGAGGGGTGCTCCAAGAAACCGGGCAAAGAGCCGGTAGGGACCGTGATACTTCTGGCCATCCTGTCCAAGGCGCAGGACAGGAAGCAGGCCGCTGCCAGAGCTCCAAGACTGGGCCGACAATGGCCTCAGCCACCGGAAAAGGCCTCCGTTGGGGAATCCCCTCGGTCCAGAATCTCCGTCAGGGGATACTTGGCCCGTTTGGACATGGGCTCGAGCTGCATCCCGGTGGACTCCGAGATGAGTCAAAGCAGACCCAAGAAGGACGATGGGCTATCGTCCAATGACTGGCCCCCAAAGGACTCCAGGTTGACCTGCCTGGAGAACAGGGAGGAGGAGTTGGATTCCGAAGAGTCTGCGAAGAGCTGCCTTGGCCCTGAGCCACCCTCTACCTGCCGAGGACGGTTGGGAGTGAGGGTGACCGACAACCTGTGGGGCAGGCCGTGACCTGACCGAGAATCCTTGGTCGGTGCCCCAGACTTCAGTTGTGGAGGTGGAGGTTCCACCACAATCGGTGGAGCAGCCGGTTTTGGCTGAGCAACTGGCCCTGAACGGGCAACTTGACCGGGCGAGCGGTTGCTTTGGTCGCTCGGGCGACAGCCACTTGACAGCCGTGTTCTGAACCGGAGTTGGTTTAGACCTGGACAACAGTAACTGCTGCCACATAAGCTCCTCGCAGCGCCGACGTGACTTACGCTGAAGCCTCCCCATCCGGGACGAAGAGGACGAGGAGGAACGGTGTCGCCGCTTACTTCGGTACCGAGACCGAGACCGCCGATGTCAGCGGGAACGGCTTGACCGAGATGAAGTCCGAGGCAGAGACCCTCGGGGGGACTGAGGGCAGGTCTGGGAAGGGGCGGGGGACACCCGCCTTCCTCGGCTTGGGCACTTGAACTGGGACCGCGGCCCTGAAGGCGAGGCAGATCCTCGTCTCCACTGGAGAAACCGTGAAGGTGGGTTGTCTGCTTCACTAGTCGACAGCCTGTCTGATGGATCGAGAAATATCTCAACTGCGTCGACGGGAGTCTCAGCAGGCTGGTCTGACGGGGACACCGTGAAGCCAGCGGCCTGAGTCGCAACTTCGACCGAAGTTGATGGTCGGCTGTCCGGGGAAGGAGACCACTCCCACTCCCACGAATGCAGACGGTGGGACTTACCCTTCGACTCCTTCTTCTTGGGCTGAGAAGAATGTCCCGATGGCCCCTCTCCCTTCGTGGAAAGGGACTGAAAGCTCCTTGAATGAAGCCATGTACGAGGAACTCAGAGAGAGCGGGATAAATGTTGCGGCTGAGGAGGAGGAAGATGCAGCCTGGGCCGTCTCCTCCTCGAGGGTGATCATCTGCTTGAGCTGTTCAGCCGGGCCAGCCGCACTTGAACACCGCCCAATGAGCCTCTTTTGCAGTTTACGGTGGGCAACTACCGGGCGCCCAGGCTGTCAGTAGCGCCGCGCGATCATCAGGACATTGGCCGAAAGTAACGGCACAACTCGTAGGCCCTGGCGGGTCATGATCTAGGCCTTAGGCAGTAGACGACGTGGAGGCGGATCCGCCCTGGACATTTTCTGCCTGCAAGGCACCTCCGAAAGCCAGGAATAGATTTGTCCATCGCAGCCGCGAGAGTAGATGAAGGCCGAAGTTTAGAAAACTTCAAAACCAGTTTCAGACGAACCGAAGAGTTAGGATCCAGTCTAAAACGCAGAGCGCCAAGGAGGGAACCTGAGCTTCCGAACGGTAAGGAAGATCTGGCGTCATGGGGCAGAGCCGAGAGTTTTACCACCTGGGTGGGTGGGAGGAGCCAGCTTGAAGACCTTCCGGCAAGATTTAAAGCGGCAAGGAACCTGCCAGTAAGTGTGGATTCAACAATATATCCATGTCCCTAGAAAGATTTTTCCTGATTTATCAGGAATCCTAGAGACTGTGACGGGTTTAGTGTTACTTTTAGATGATGTCGTACCTGCTGTAGTAAACATCCCACCACTAGCCAGTCGTCGAGATACGGGAAGACTGATATACCTAACCCTCGTAGGTATGCCACTACCACTGCCAAACATTCTGTAAATACCTTGGGTGCTAAAGTGAGACTGAAAGGTAGAGTTGAGAATTGGTAATGTCCTGATGGAAGTCTGAATCAGAGGTACTTCCTGTGAGATTCTTTTATTGGGATGTGAAAATAGGCATATATTTTTTTTTTTTTTTCATACTCGTATTTATTCGCCTGCTGTGGTGACTACTGGCGGGGACATCCAACCACCGGTCCTGCCCGCCGGGACAGCACCAGGCTCACTCACATGATGGAGGATCCGGAACGGCTGTCGCCGGTCCGCTGGAAGGTCTCCCTATGCCCTGTCCTGCCAGATCTGCCCCGGACACCCCCCACTGCGATTCCACGCGAGTCCTCCTGGCAAGGCAGGGCGAGGCCATCAAGCTCCTCGGTCGCGCCCAGCCATTATTTCCACTTTTTCTCCCCATTGGGAGTGCGGATGTGCAGTGACGTCCACGCACATTCATGCCGATGTCCGCTGTGCCCCAGTCACACCATCGCGTGCAGTACCTCTGGGCGTCCCCAGAGGTCGCCTCAGCGCGGTGTAGGTTCCTGAGCCTACCCCAGGAGTAGGAGAGCCGTCTCCTGATGCTTGATCCTAGTCCTCCCCTGCCAACCAGAGCTCGCTCCAGCCTGGGTCGCCGGCGTAGCGCGAGGTGTGACGTCCAGCGCCTCAACCCTCAGTGCCACTGGGCCGGCTAGAAAATAGGAATCTTTTAGCTCTAGAGATGCCAGCCAATCTCCCTGCTGGATTACTGGCAAAATCATTGCCAATGTGAGCATTTTGAACTTTGGTTTTATTAAATGCCTGTTCAAAAGTCTGAGGTCTAGAACAGGCCACCACTCCCCATTTTTTTTTTGGTGAGGAAGTATCTCGAATAGAAACCTCTTCCTTTCTGATGACTTGGGACACACTCCACTACTTTAAGATGGAGTAAGCTTTGAACCTCCTTTTCCAGGAGTTTTTTCTCTAGGAGGGAAGCTGGTTTGAACGCCCTTCTTCACAAGGGAGGAAAAGACTTGAAACTCAGAGACAAACCCTGACTCACTACCTCCAAGACCCACATGTCTGTGGTGATGGAATGCCAAGCCAGGAAATAGTAAGCCATTATGCTCCATACTGGTAGAGGGGAGGCGGCCTTGATCATTAAGTCAGGGGTTATGTTTTGCCTGGGGCTCAGCTTGGGTAATTTGGGAACCTCTTCTACAGCCCCTTCTATCTCTGGCCCTGAAATACCCAGTTTGCTGTGGGTATTCTTGATACTGTGGGACAGCCTGTGCCTGGTAAAAAGGCCTACTATAAGCTGTCCTTCCTCTGCCGCCCCTTCCGTATGGCCTATAGGAGGGAGAAGACTTCTCTTGAGGAATTACTCTTATAGGTGGCTTTATATTCATCCACCTTCTTCATGTATGCCTCAGTCTGTTAACCAAATAATGAACGATCCTATTCAAGGAAATCCATGGCTTTAGCCTAGGTATCTTGTGTTAAATTAGTAGCCCTGAACCATGCCAGCCTTCTAAGGGCTATGGTAAGAGTCATCCATTTGCCCGCAGCATTGTCGTTGGCATCTGCTGCCATTTGAAATTTGTACTTGACTGCTTCCAGTCCGAACCTGGCTGTTTCAGCCAAATCATCAGAGAGGTGAAGGAGCCTTCTCTGCCATGGCCAGCATCGACTGCCATAGTGAATTCTGGTACTGTGCTGAGTAAGCTTGGTAGTTGGCCTGTCTTACACCCAGTAAAGCAGCTAAATAACCTTTCTTTGACATGCTGTCCATTTTGTGAGACTACCTCTCAGGTGGGTGAGAAGCTAAAGGAACCCTCACCTTTTCACAGGCTGCTTGCTGGACTATCCCTGATAATTAGAGTGAGCAAAGAGGAATTCAGCCCTTTGTATGTCCAGCTGGTACTTTTATCTGCCTTCTTGTCCAGAGGTGGAACAGAATTTGAGTCTGCAGGATTTTAAACAAGTCTTTTTAAAAGAACGTATTTATAGGGAGTAAAATTTTCTTTGTGGGTGTTAACCCCATCATCTCCATATATTCGGCCTCTTCCTCATCTTCTATGACCTCTGTGGTAGGCAGGTCAAGGGCATCCACTATATTCCTTACAAAAGGAAAAATCCTCTGGTCTAGGGGGAGAACTAAACTCCTGCTCAGGTGAGATCTCTGGTTTAATAGACTCACTTTCACCCATGTCAGGTAAATCATTCTTCAAACTCCATCGTATCCTGAGAGGGGTTTGGTTCAGAGGGGGGAGCAACCAGGATTTAAACTGGTGCTGGAAGGGTTGCAGTAGATATGAAACCCTGCAAAGCCTGTATGACCTTCATGGCTGGGCAATCTCCTCTGATGATGGCAGGCTGTGAGGCACAGATGAAACCCTTTTAGTTTATCAGTCAGGGAATCAACATGCTTTTGCCCCTTTTTTTTTTTTTTTTTTTTTTTTTTAGTGGGAACCGGAGAGTCAGCTGGATCACCCATCCTTTTACAGTAGTTATTTCACACTTCTCAAGGGTCCGTAGAAGAAGAGACAGTGGTTTCACCAGAGATTTGAGGGTGTGGGTTGGTCAGAACCTGCTAATACCCTTCTCTAACCTTTTTGTAGTCTGTTAAGTCTCTTTTTTACCATTTTCTGTGGGAATGATTTGCAGATATCACAATCTGCTGAAAAATGATCATTCCCCAGGCAGACTACACATAAATCATGCTTGTCTGCTTTTGCAAAAATATCCCCACATTAAGGCAGTTTTTAAAACCTGGGGGTCAAGTCTTTTTCTTAGGTTTTACTGCCATCGCCAACTGATGAAGAAAAACAGGAAACGCAATAAAGATTTCACTTTTTAGGACTCGCCAATGTCCATGGCTTTCTGGAGCTGCTGTTTTGCCACTGCTCAGCCCAGGTCCCAGACTTGCTTGACCATGGTCTGTAAGTCAGCAGGTAGATGGGGAAGCACTTCGTTGAGAGTGCCCAAAAGGGCATGAGCAAAATGGGCCATCAAAAGGGTCGAAGACGCCTGCCAAAGGCTGAGCGAAGAAGCTGCATACACCTTTTTGGCCATATGATCCAACTTCTTGGATTCCTTGTTTGGAGGCTTGTCCATGTCCCCAACAAAGCCAGTACGCCACCAGACCCTTGGCTGAGGGCTGCTCAGTGAAAATAGACGGGGAACCTCGTGGACACCATGTACTTGGGGGCCATACTGGCTGATGGTGCAGGGCAAGAGGCAAGGTGCTGCCAAAGCCCCAGAGCAAAGCCAAGAATGGCCTCAGTAACTAGGAAGGTTACCCCTGTGGTGTGTCCCCCACCCCTAATATACTTGGCCCATTTCTGTACAGGCTCCATCCAGATCCCAGCAGACTCTGAAATTAAGCAGAGCAAGCCCCTGAAAAAGTGGGACCATGCTCTGTGGACAAATCCTCCCCGACTCTGCATCCAACGGATGGGAATGAAGGAGGAGTCCCAGACCTGACTTGTCAAAAGCTGTTGACTGCCAGAATCCCCCGCTGACCCTATGGGGGCGATAGAGAGTCACGTGACTGACAGCCTACGAGGAAGCTGGAAGAGATGCAAGCATCTTTAGGAGGTGGACCTCCCTTGGCTGCTTAGGCGAGCGCCACCTGGATGGGTGGAAAGGTTGGAATAGACGAGCCAGAGTAGGCTGAAGCCTCGGTGGGCGGGAGCACAGATTAGCCAGGGTGGGTGCCGCGTTCGGCTTGACCCTAGTAAACATGAGCTGATGCCACATAGGTTCTTTGTAGTGCCAAGCGCATTTTGCATCTGCGCTTCTCCTCACCCGAGGAGGAAGACAAAGAATAGCAGCGGCAAAGCTTAGCCGAATGCCGAGAGCTGGAACACCAATGTTGGCGTGGACTGCTCAACTCTGGACTTCAGGATTGCGACCACTGGGGAAGCTGATGGCAAGAATCTGAGGGAACTGGAGAAAAACAAGGATCCTGAGGGTTAGTGACAGGATCAGCATGCTGGTCCGCCCCACCCTGAGATGGGACACGTTGGATCAGAGACCTAGAAAGTGAGCTATCCACCTTGTTTTGCGACAGTGCAAATGGCTCAAGAAAAACCTCAACAGGTTGGTCAACGGGCATCTCAAACATCTGGCCAGACAAGGAGACCATGGAGCCAATGGCCTGGACTGAAGGATCGACCATAGTCGAAACCTCTAGAGAAGCGTGGTAGTCCAAGGCCCGAGAGTGCTCACTACCCCACGATCGATGAAAAGACTTCTTTTCAGTCTCCTTTTTTGAAGATTTAGAGGATTTCATGCCCTTAGAGGGGCCCTGCCTAAGGGTGGAAAGGGACTGGCACAGATCCCTTAACACCCCCATGAAGGTGGCACCAACAGAAAGCAGCACAAAGGCCGAAGAGACATGATCCACTGTCTGAGACACCACCCATTTAAATGCCACAAGTTGTTCTGCAGATCCCGCAGCCATGGAGACCTCCCAACGGGCATCCTTTGACTGAATGGGAGGGTCCCTTTCCTCTGGGCGCCTAAAAGTAGCTTAGCATGCTAGTCTTCCAGAGTACTGGGATGGGTGACACAAGCCACACATCTGGAGATCGTGCTTGTGGCCTAGGGCAGTAGATGAACGAGGTGCGCAGGTCCGTCTGGGACATCTTCTGCCCGTGATTCACAATGTTTGAAACCTGACATCGACTTGAGAGTTGTCCACGTTGAGGAGTTGAAAAGATTCTAATTTGCTTGAAGACAAGAGTCATTCTCAAAAGTTTTGAAGCACAGCACCTACTCAGAGCGGAGAGCGGTAAGGAGGAACCTTCTTCCAGCACAAAGGAAGATCTGATGTCACGGGGCAGTGCCAAGGCAGTTACCACCCGGGTGGGTGGGGTGAGCCAGCTTGAAGATGTTCTGGCTGGATGGAGAAGGAACACTGCCAGAAGTGTGGATAATGGAAATGTACATTTTTAAATTCAAACGGCCTTATCATGCTTTTTACAGTTTTTTTCCTAAATAATGAAAAAAAATATATACTGAGCTGACTGTTAATGATCATGTAAAACAGCATTAAACATACTTTGCATTGTACCTTTGAAATCTAATTTTACTTATGGTATTAAATTGTACAATGTAATCCTTAACACTAGATTGGACCAAGGGTGAAGTAGTCCTCATACGCAAATTAATATTATAGTAAGAATGCTGTAATCTCTCTGTTCTGACTGGCCACTGTCGCTGCAGTAGCCTTACGTTAATCTTTTGTTAATGTATCTGTAAAGCCTCTTCACAAGCACTAATATAGTTAGAGACACATTTTGAAGTGGAGTTCTAAACAGAATTCCAAAACTGCCCACTTGTCCGGGATTGAAAACTTTGCGATCAAGATCGCAATTTCTTTTCACAGGACCAGTTTGCACACAGCAACACTCCCCAAAAGGTTTGGTATCTATTTCAGTGGGGAAAAAAAATTGGAGTTGTCATTTAATATTCGGTATTGATACCTTCATTGAAAGTATAACCGCAAGTGGCAGCTGTGACTCAGCTGACTTCTGAGAGTTGGTCCCCTGATGTTACGGACTCAGTGATAGAACACGTGAATGCTCTATCTGATCACTGGCCGAAGAACATACACAATCTGTGCCCAAGGAAACTGGTGGCAGTCAAGGAGCCGTGGCCACGAGCCTAACCAAGATGACAGCCGATACCATGGCGGCGATTTCCAGTGGAGCCCCGAACCACCAAATGAAATGCTCCATCACTTAACATCTGCAGCTTCATACATTAACAGTGACAGCCCAAAAAAGAAAACTGTTTAATCGTTATTTCGTCCTCATAAAACATAACTCCCACCAAACAACTCTATGAGTTTCAGTACCACCACTCCAGTTCTCAAAACCCTCCCTAATGCACACATGCAGCATTGCCTTGTGTTTGCCAGGCAACGTTAACTGTGTCTTCATGGGACTACAACCAGAAAGATATGAAAACAGACTAATGCACATAAAGAAAGAGCCTTAAAGGAGGTATTCAAATGTTATTAACATTCCTGTCATAATGGCAAGAGTGGTTCAACACCCCTCCTTACATGAGAAAGGAATAGAATCCCCATCACAGTGATAACAGGTTGCCATTTCCACGTAACTGTCCTACTCACGAGCTGCACTGGCCAAGTCTGAAATGCAGAGGAACTATTTTACCTCGTTTCTGATGGGGAGATAAACACAGTATGAAAGCAGGCATAAAATAACTGTCTCTCCTTACTATAACAGCAATAAGGTATGCCAGGGTTATGTAACTAGCCAGTTAATATCACCCTGGGGGCATGTGGCACTCGGCATCACCTCATGCCACATTACACCCCCAGGGTGTGATTAACAGGTCATTTACATAACCCTCAGACATAATCTTATTGCTTAAAACTTCACAACCTAAACAAGTCTTCTGTTTTAGAAGAGGCATAATTCCCTTGCAAATCCCTCTGCTGTCACAAACTAGCTATGAATTTGTCACATAAAATATTACACACACAAGATACATCATCAGTACACAGACCATATACAAAAAGAAATCACATTTGTATGGGACCAACTGCAAGTCAGTTTTGAGTTCAAATACTGCTACCCCCGCTCGCAAGTTTTTTTTTTTCCAATTAAAATGAAAGCAGTTTACCCATATACTTAGAGCAAAACAGACGTGAAAATTGCTAGTTCTATCATTCTTTCATTTGAAAGTTTTGTAACTGGAAAGGCCACTGAGCTGGAGCTTGTTTCCAGGTGCACCCAGGGAAGGGTAAACTGGAGCAAAACAGCAGCAATTACAATGAACTGAATCCACATCAGCAGTTATAAAGTGCAAAGTACATTGTAGGCACACACACAAAAAAAAAGAAATAAATACACTGGGGTAGGCTTGTCATGGTATGAAATTCTGATGGTACGATAACTGTTATATGTAATACCAGGGTTATCATTATACCACAGTATTGCAGAACAAGTATTTTTGCACAAAAAAAGAAGCCCCCTCAAACTCTTGCATCAGGGAAGGTTGGCATAGCGGGGACAGTGGTCCCTGAAAATGCAAAAGAAACTAGTTGAAAGGTCTCAATACTGCGGTATACCGTGAATCATGGTTACTGCGGTATTGGAAATTGCCCACGGTTTCAATACCGTGACTTATGATACCGCGGTATACCGTGAAACCGTGATACCCCCAACAACCCTAACCAGGGGTATAAAGGAGCATTGTTATAAACAGTGTCAAAAAAAGATTGCCAAGGGGTGCATAAGATGATGAGATCTGGAAGGTTAATGTAGTGAGGCAAGGCTCCTGGGTAAGGGAGAAAGAGAAAGGGAAAGGGGAAACTGTTTAACAGGACAGGCACACTAAGGCGAAGCTTGTTTCCCGGTGCGACCTGGGAGCACAAAGAAGTTAAGTGACTTGCTCAAGGTCACGCAGTATGCAAGTGGGGGCTGTGGGATTCAAACCCAGGTCTCCAGGACTGCAGCTCAGAGCCCTAAACCTCTGCTCTATACTGTTTGGGGAGTGTAAGGGAGCAAGTACGTGAAAGGGAGGGACAGCAGTGGGGAAAGAAGAGTGGTAGGGCCGAAGGGGGGGAAGAGAGGAGGGGTACGGCAATAGGAAGCAGGGAGAAAGGGGGAGAGGGGTCAGGGAGAGAGAGAGACAGGAGCAAGAAGGAGGGTGAAGGTGGCTTTAGTAAATGTTTTAAGGATAGTAGGCATAGTGCATGTCTAAAAAGAGGAGGAAGCAGATTCCATAAGGAGGGGAGACAGTAAGAGAAGGCTGCTAGACTCGCGGTAGAGCGAGGGTGGGAAATCGAGAAGGAATGGGAGCATCTGGAATGAAGGGGATAGGAGGAAGCGCAAAGGGGAACCATTTGAGCCACACCTCAAGGCAGACAGACTACGTAGCTCAGACTTTCTATATAGTCTGTATAGTCTGTATATCTCTACTAATGATTACTATAATGAAAGTTGCGCCCTGTCCCCGAGCTGTCCCTAAAAGGAGAAGAGAGGTTATTTTCCAGGTCACAGAATGCGATTGTCAGATTACGCAGGAAATGCAGTAAATCCATGTGCCCATTGTGAAAGCACGGAATGAATATCTGTTATGTGAAATACTGTATTGACCACAGCACCCTGTCCTTTAATAACACCCCCCCAACCATCTGAGTCCCACCATCCCCCCTCTCTCCTTTTAAAAAACACAACACACACATACTCATCGGAGTCCCTTTACCCTCCCCACCCTGCCTTTAATTGTTGATTTTTGGGCCACTTAATTTTCAATACATATCTTAATGTCCCTAGCCATGCGCTGATCTTCAACTTTCTTTACTCACTGCTGGGCTCGAAAGCTGATAATCTCGTTTCACTGCACAAAGCACGATGGGATGAGATCACCAGCATTCAGCCAGGCAGTGAGAAAAGAAAAGCAGAGGATTAGCACATGGCATGGGACACTGAGATACGATAAAAAATTAAGTAAGGAGTCTTAAAATCAATAATTAAGGACTGGGTGGCGACGTGATAGAGAGGAGTCCTGGCCGATGAAGCCTGCTTTACAGGGATGCACATCTGAAAAGCGGAAGATGCATTCTGGAACAACTCACTGAGCATAGAGGACTTGGTGTCTCATTTCCTCCGCCCCCTATAGAGCCCTGCAGACCATTAAATCTGGGGCACCATGGGCTGAACACAAGGCACTTGGTGGGCACTTTACATTACTAATTCTACTCACCCGATGGAAAATCTACTCGCATTTGGTGGACAGGTGACAATTTCAAACCACGATACATCAGGAAAGAAAAGTTACTCAAGAACTTACCGTAACAGTAGATCTTCAAGGGGATCTCAGTTATCAGGTCACACCATAGGAAACTTCACCATTGGTGAAGAAAAATCCACACAGAAGATTTTCAGCAGTACAACTGGGGCCTCCCATGTCGTCAACATGACCAACCCTACAAACGCATGAGAGGCCCTGCTCCCTCTCCGTCCCCCCAAAAGAGACAAAGACAGCATTGCTCTAGCCATGGGGACCAAGGGGAGGGGGGGGAGAGATGGGGGGGCAGAGAGAGAGGTTGCCCACACCTATGTGAAAGGCTGGATACACCAGACAGCCAGTTCCTAGACAAGAGCCCCAAGAAGGGGGATGGTGGGAGGGAAAGCAGACCTGATGACTGAGATCCCCTCAAAAATCTACGGTTACGGTAAGTTCTTGAGTAATTGTTATATTTTCTGAGGTATCTCAGCCATCAGGTCACACCACAGGAACAAGTCCCAAGCAGTTACAGGTGTATAATAGACAATCTAGGAGGAAGGCTTACCATAAACTTAAGATAGGAGGCCCTTTAGCACAGCTCTGCCAAAATCTGCATGGGCTCTTGAAGCGATTTCCAGGCTGCAGTGCTTGGTGAAAGTATGGACGGTATTCCAGGTGGCAGCCACACAGATATCCACAGCTGAGACCCCTCAGAAACAAGCCACAGAGGTAGCCATGCACCTGGTGGAATGAGCTTTGACAGCACCAGGTAATTCTTTGCCATACCTGTTGCAGCAAAACACAATGTAATTTGCCAACCATTTAGATAAACACTGCTTGGAAACTGAAGCGCCCTGTCTACCTGGGGTGAAGGAAACAAACAACTGCTTCAACTTTCTACATTCCTTGATGTGAAGCATATAATACTTAAGTTCTGCACATCTAGCGTGATAGAGCAGTGCTTCCTGGATTGGCACGCTTCAGGAAAATAAACAGGAAGGTAGACAGATTGGTTGAGTGTAAACTCAGAGACCATCTTAGGGAGAAACTTAGGATTTGTGCACAAAGTCTTTGTGAAAAATCAAATAAGGCTCCTCACACCAGAGGGCTTGAAGCTCTGAAATTCTTCAAGTAGAAGTAATGGCAACTAAAAACGCTTTCCAAGAGAGAAAGCGCAGATCACAAGTTGTGACTGGCTCAAAAGGAGACAGGGTCAACTTCTTCAAAACAAAATTCAAGTCCCAAGCTGGGACAGGAGAATGGATTGGGGGGTTCAGGTGCAGGATACTCCTTAGAAAGGTATGGGAGACATCCAGCTGAGCAATCGTGCGGTCACCCATGGGCTCATGAAAGGCAGAAATAGCCGAAAGAAGTACCTTGAGAAATATTGGAGACTGGAGTGTCACACCATGATCCAGCCCCCAACACCACATTCTCATGGCCTCCCTGCATAGGGGGTACGAATGAGTCCCCTCTTGCTTGTTGAAAGGCCTGCATGACAGAGCACCACCCTCATCTCCAGGACACTGACATGCAGGGAGGTTTCCAACTGGGACCAAGAACCCTGGGTCTGAAAGGGACCTGGTGTGCCAGGCTCAGACTTTGAGGCATCCATGGTGAGGATCTGCTGTGAGGGAGATCTCGGAATGGGACACCCTGAAGTACATTCAAGGGATCCGTCCCACCACTGCAGTACCTTGTGGACTGGGGAAGAGACCAGGACTGGACGGTCCAACTCGTCTGTGTGCTGGTCCCACTGCACTCTGAGGGTCCACTGGAGAATGCGCATATGAAGTCTGACCAGTAGAAAAGTGGGTATGGCAGCTGCCATCAGGCCTAACAATCTCAGGTACACCCTGGCAGGAATGTGGCAGCTCTGAGCGACTTCCTGAGTTTAGGCTATAAAGGCATTCTGCTCTGTTTTGGGGCAGGAAGGCCTTCCCTTGGGCAGAGTCTAGAACCGCCCCTATATCTATCTACCTACACGATGCAGCCTTTGGGATGGTATCAGAACAGACTTTGGTAGACTGACTATGATGCCCAGGGAGTGGAAAAACTGGAGGGTTCGCTCCAGAGTCGACACTAGTTCCCTGGATGGGGCCTTTAGGAGCCAGTCGTCCAGATAACGGAAAACATGCAATCCCTCCCTTCTGAGAGCTGCTACCACCGCTGCTAAGCATTTGGTAAGACTTGTGTCGCAAAGGACAAGCCAAAGGGCAGTACTTTGAACCGATAATGCTCACCCTGAAAGGCAAAAAACTGAGCAACTTCCTGTGAGGAGGAAAGACCACAATGTGCAGGTAAGCATCCTGCATGTCCAGTGAACAGAGCCGATCCCCTGTTTTGAGGAGGGGCATTAGGCCCAGCAAAGTTACCATCCGGAGCCTTTTGTTCTGGACGAGCAGATTGAGGTCCTACAATGGGCTGCAGATCTTTGGTATTTTTGGTACCAGGAAAAACCTGGAGTAGAACCTCTTGTTTCTCTGGCACCTTTGAACTGGCTCGATGGCCTGCTTGTGCAGAAGGGACCATATCTCCTCCTGGAGAACAGACACGTGAGTTTGGGGGGGGGTAACTAGAGGCTGCTTGATGTGCTCCAGCGTGTGCCCTCTCTCAATGATCTGCAGAATCCATGCATCTGATGTTATGGTTCTCCACTGATTCAGATGGAGGGAGACCCACCTCAGACCACAACCTCCTGGTCTGGGACCAGAAGAGGGGGGTCTGGCAAGGAGTCAAACAGAGGCAGAGCCAGCAGCTAGGGTGGGTCCTTCACTTCTAGGTCACCTAGCCGCAGGTCCAACACTGAAGGGGGCGGGCAAGGCAGCTGGGACTTTGCGTTTCCCTTGGGGCCAGGAGGCTGTACTGGGCCTACTGGGTACCTTGCAAAGGGGAGGGTGCCCTCCACTTCTCAGTTGGGTATGGTAGAGGTAATGGACAGACTTGAGGGCCCTGCCCGAGGCTTGAAGATCATGAATAATGTCCTGGACATCAGGGCCAAACAGCTTAGTGCCACTGAAGTGGGCATTAAGCACCTTTTGCTGAACATCTGCAGCAAATCCAGATACTCAGAGCCAGGAGTGCCTACTTAGGCACCTGGCAATGGGGTCAGCCATATCACTAAGGGCTCTGAGGAGGTGCTTGCCAACATCCTCAGCTGCTTGGAGGCACTAAAGCAGCTCTTGTGTACCATCAGGGAGGGTCTGCGGAGCGGCCTTGCCCCTCTTCCAATTGGTATTTTGGTACTTAACCATGTGTGGCAGGTAGTTTATGATCCTCAGACAGAGAGTGGGGGAGGCATACACCACCCTCTTGCCCCAGAGGTCGATTCTGCATGATTATTTATCTGGGGGAAGGAAACTAAGGTGCTTGGAAGCCTTAGATCTGCCATGAGCTGCCTTGATAACCACTGAGTCTGTCTCAGGTTGGGCAGCATAGTATGGGAACCCTTGGGGGCATGATAGCGTTTACCTGCCCTGAGAGGCATAGCTGGCATCATATCTGGTCTGTACCAGGCTTCTGTGTCTGCATTTCTCAGAGCAGGTAAAAATCAGAGGAATGATTTTTGGGGAAAATTCTGGTATCTCCAGGAAGACCATGAGCTCCTTTCAGGTGACATCCTCTTCCTCAGTGTGGAGGCCCATGGGCTGAGGACAGCTGCTTCATCACATTGAAAAATGTGGGGTCCTCAGGAGGACACCTGGGAGTATGTTTCACTTAATCCTCACTGACAGAGATAGTACACCTATTCGAAACCAGGATGTCTTCCTCTTCCTTCCTCCTCCTCCTCATCAGGAATAATGAGGTCTGTGTGGTACTCCTCCTTGGTGTCAACCTCTTCCAGATCTGATTCTGACGTTGGATGTGCAGATGACGGCCCTTGGGGGGTTCCCATGGCGGATGACTAAATGTCGACAATGAAGCTGCCACTGACGGCATCAGTGAGGAGGGCCTAAGTGCGCCCAGCTGCTGAACGATCACGTTAGTGAACTTAATCAGGATTTTGTTCAAGTTGACAGTGTTAGTCAATGGAGGGGTTAGATGGCACAGGTGTTGATGACCTCCTGCTGGATCATGAGAACCCAAGAGCTTGTAGCCCTGGAGGGAGAAGGGCAGGCATCGAGGAGGGACAAGATCTGGATGTACAATGATCCAGATGTAGAAGGCAAGCCACACTGAGAATCGGGCGGGATGCGGTCAGTATGGGTCTGGTGGGCACAGAGACCTGGACAGCAGTTTTCTGCATCCAACGCAGCAGACGAGGATCCTCCAGAAGGAGAACAGGCAGTCTGGGAACCAGAGCGGCCGGGGAAGCAGTTGCGATCTTGGTCTTTTATGACTTTCTCCAAGGATGCGCCTCGGGCCTTGTAGCCCTGGAAGCTCAACGATCCAGTCAGCGGCAGTCTGGGACCCTGGAGGAACCCTGCCCAGAACTGACTACCTGTTGATCCTTGAGAAAATTTTTAAGAACCTTTTTGCATTGCCTGAGGGTTGTCTGGCTAAACCTCTGGCAGAGCTCACAGTCAGAAACTTTGTGTTCATGCCCAAGACAGCAGACAGAGAAAATGTTAGTCTGTGGAGGCAGGGATGGAAGAGAGAGGTTGAAGGATTAACTCTCAACATAAACAAGTGAATCTCTTTAATAAAACAAATTCAGAAAATAACTGAAGAAAAAGCCATTGGTGAAAAAGGTGCGAATAATGCATTGGAGCTTCCGCGGAGACCCACGAGAGTGAGTCGATGGTGGGAAAGAACTGAGGAGGGAGCATGGCCACTAACGTTGACCACATCGACCAGACATGGACAGTGTGGGCGGCCCCAGTTGTACTGCTGAAAATCTTCCGTGTGGATTCCCCTTAACCGACGGTGAAGTTCCTACAGTGTGACCTGATAACAGATACCCCCCGAAAAAGATCTAGGCTTAATGTACAGGCTCAAATACTATCTCACAAAGGAGTCATGTCTGGCCATCTCAAACTGCATCTTAAACACCATCCTCTGGTATGGTGCCCTGGTCCTGAGTTTGTTAAAGGATACAGAACTAAACTGTTTTAAAAAATTTATGGAACAGGATTGACTGGTTTGCTGCTGGGGCACCTCCCAGAGAACATCACTGTGACTTGTTTCCCTCCCTGAACTGGACCTCAGTGGAAGGTACGATGGATTACCTGCTCCTTTGTCTTGCATACAAGATAATTAATGGTCCTAATTCCTCCCAGCCTGTGTGCCATTCTTGAGATAACGGCTCTGTGGAGACTCCCCCGGTCTTCAGACAACATTCTTTTACCCTTCCCAGGGTTAGGGCCAGCTTTGCTTGGCAATCTTTTGCTGCTCCTGGATTATGGAATAATCTCCACCTAGAGGTTCGAAACTGCTCCTCTACCTAAGCCATTAAAAACTTTTCGTAGGGCACATTATCTTAAATGTAGTCTTTGTAGATGTAACCAATGAGGAATTTCATCCTTTGCACTGTGTGGCACTGTTTTGTTTTATTTTACATCCAGCATCATCTGGATAATGCTACACTGCTTTGTTAGTCTGTTTAAACTGATGCCCTTTGCACTTGCAGTCACTTTGAGCCTATCACTGTATGTTATACTTAATGCAGTATGTCATATTTTTATGCTCACTGTAGTTAACTTTGGGTCGTCCCTAAGAGAGGGATTTTGTCTCGGTGGGACAACCTGGTTATGAAAATTCAATCAATCAATAACTCAATTACTCCAAATATGGATAGGGTAAGAGTACTTCAGATTTACTAGAAGCAAACGGACTCAAAATACAAAAAGACTGGAAGAGAAAGTAATTTGATTTTATAAAAGTTCCTGTCATATACTGCATGCCAAAGCCCTTTACAATCCTCCCTTTATGAACTCATCACTGTTCCCTATACTCTGCCCTATCCCCTCTCTCCCCCCCTCACAAATCGCCTCCTTGCCCACTGTGCCACCTTCATTGGCAAGTTCAGGTTCGAGCCCCCATCTCTCCACTCTCTTATTTCTCTCATGCACATATGGTTACTGCCTCAGAAACCGTGATTCCCGCATATTCAATCTCCTAATCCTCACTCTCAATCAGGCAAGGTTGCTTTCTCTTCAGAAAAACAGATCTCTGGAATCATCTTCCCCACTCTACCTGCCTCTTGCCCACTCTAGCCAAGCTGGAAAAGCAATTAGAGCTCTCCCTCTCTCATATCTGTTCCCCTTCTAGACCTCCTTGACATTCCCTCTCCATCCCCTTCCCTTTCCTTTTCCCACCTCTGTTCCTCCCTCCCCCTACCTTCTTTCATCTCTGCGCCTCACTCCCCCTACCTTTCCTCTTCCTCCTCAGCCTCTCCTCCCTATCTTCACCTCTCTACTCTCTCCTCTTCCTCCTCCCACTAACTCTGACTCCCACCAGGCATGCTGTACCCCTTTATCATCACTTCCTGAATCCTCTGAATAAGATTCCTCTCAACCCTCATACTCTAAACATCTCCTCAATTCTCCCTATGTGCCAGTCCTACTCCAGCAAGTGTATACCTGACATGCTTGGATATATACTCTAGATCTGATTTGGACATAGTCGTCGTCACACTCCCTGATCTTGACCCAGGCTAGTCTAATGCTGAATCCCTTTTCATCACCCTAACCCGCGGAACTGTCAAGAAACTCACCACTGGGTGTGTATATCTGCCCCCGACAAGGCCTCCCTGGGTCTGCTCCCCCTCCTATCCTCCACAGCTACCACCCCTGCCATGACCTTATCCTTTGTGGTGACTTCAATATAGACTGGCTCCACCCTGATGCAGACAAATTGCGTGCATCCCTTGCTGATTTCAACCTTGCTCAATTCCTTAAGGATCCGAGACGCCTCCAACATCAAGTCTGGAAAACATACCCTACTTGATTGGTGAAACATTAATAAGAAGGATTACATTAGTAACAGGAGTTCTAGGAGTAGTATATGTTGTTCATCCACACTGGCAGGTTCCTTGCCGGAAGGTCTTCAAGCTGGCTCCTCCCACCCACCCGGGTGGTAATACCCTCGGCTCCGACCCATGACGTCAAATCTAGCCTGCTGGAAGCCAGGTTGCGCGTCGAAGCCGGGGAGGTCGGGTGTGTCGTGTGGATGAACAACATATACCACTCCTAGAACTCCTGTTACAGATGAGTAACCTGTATTTCTAGGGACGTGGATATGTTGTTCAATTCACATTGTCTGGCAGACTTCTAGCAGTTCTCCGGGAGGAGGGAGGCAAGGCGTGCACCCCCTACTTAGGGAATAAGGACTGGAGAACCGAGGTCCCAAAACCAGCATCCCGGCGTGACTCAAGGTCAATGTGGTAATGGGAAATAAAGGTGTGTGCTGACTTCCGGGTAGCAGCCCTGCAGATTTCCTGGATGGGGACATCCCTAGAAGCAGCCACTGAAGCAGCGGTATGGTGGGTAGAATGAGCTCTTATCCCTTTGGGAGACTCCATGCCCGCCAACCTATAGCAGAGATCTATGCAGGAGGTTACCCACCTGCTTATCGTCTGCTTGGCTGCAGGTCTGCCAGGTGCGGCTTCAGCGTGGGTGACAAACAGCTAGCGAACCTCTCCTCGAACTCAACCATCCACTCCTCATAAGCGGCGCTCTTCTAGGGTCCAGAGTATGGAGCCTATATTCGACCTCCCAGGTGTGACTGGGGTAGAACACCGCAGAGTCAACACCTGGTTAAGGTGAAACTCCAACACCACCTTCGGAAGGAATTTCGGTTGGGGGCGTAGGACAACCTTGTCCCTGTGGAAGACCAGATAAGGGGAGTCCACCGAAAGTGCCTGGTGCTCCCCTGTCCTTCTGGCAGATGCGATAGCCACCAGGAAGGCCATCTTCCACAACAAGTATGACAAGGCACACTTGTGCATTGTCTCGAATGCCTTGGCCATGAGCTTTGCCAATAGCAGCAGGAGATCCCATGGAGGTGGAGGTTCACACACAGGAGGGGATATGTGATCCAGGCCTTTGAAAAAGTGCCCAACCACTGTCTCCTGCGCCAACATCGGCTGACTGGCCCACACCCGGTAAGCAGAGATGGCTGCCAGGTGCACCTTAAGGGTCGATGACTGGAGACCCCCTTTGAAGAGAGACCAAAGGTAGTCAAGAATGTTAGCCACAGGACAGGACAAATGATCCAGGCCCTTGCCCCGACACCAAATGGCAAACCTTTTCCATTTGAAGGCGCAACATTTCCTGGTCGATTCTTTCCTGGATGCCTCCACCACAGTGAAGACATCCTCGGAAAGACCCAAAGCCTGGAACTCTAGCCGCTCAGGTACCGGGCTGTGAGGTGCAGGGATTGAAGGTCCGGATGGAATAACTTCCTCTGATTGAGAGATATCAGGTCCAGGCATGCTGGAAGCTGCTCCGGGGCCCTGCAGCTGAGGCTGAGGAGATCTGGATACCAGAACTGACGCGGCCAGTCCGGGGCAACCAGGATCACATTCGCCTTGTCCCTCCTCACCTTGAGAAGCACTTTGTGGATCGGGGGAAGGCACAGAGGAGGTCTGGGGTCCATGGCCTCAAGAAGGTATCCCCCTGCAACGAGCCCTGCTGAGGGGGGTGGGCATGGAAGAGCCTCAGCTTGGTGTTGTCCCTGGAGGCAAACAGGTCCACCATCAGTTTGCCCCAGTGGGAGAACAGGCTGTAAGCTACCTCTGAATGGAAAGACCACTCATGGGATGTCTTGCCTAAGCGGCTGAGAGCATCCGCCTGATGGTTTGAGGCTTCTGCCACATGGATGGCTAGGAGATCTGCCTCCAGATGGCTGACAAGGGTCCAGATGCGAAGCGCCTCCCTGCACAGCAGACGGGAGTGTGTGCCGCCCCATTTGTTGAGGTGGTACATGGTTGTGGTATTGTCCGCCTGACTTGAAACCACTTGACCCTAAGCTGAGGAGCGAAAAGCAGACAGTGCCAGTCTGACTGCTCTGAGCTCCAACAGGTTGATGTGACATCGGGACTCCTCAGGATCCAGAGCCCATGGCCCTTTGTCCCACATGGGCTTCCTAGCCCATGAGAGACATTGGTCGTGAGAATGACCGCCGACTCAGGCAGAGAAACGGATCCCTTCCTGTAACTGGTCTGGGGCGGTCCACACTGGGTGTCCCACATCCTCTGGAGTTACAGTGATCAGCTGGTCGAAATGACCGTGGCCTGAGTCCACTGGGCGGCCAGCTCCAACTGAAGGAGGCGATGTGCAACCAGGAACAATGGACCACTGAGGTGCATGCCGCCATGTAACCCAGAAGGCGCAGAAAGTCCCGGGCAGGGCATAATTGCCCAACCAGAAATGATTGGGCAAGGAGGAAAGAACCTCCGCCCTGTCCACCGGGAGACAAGCTCTGGGTTGACAAGAGTCGAGCTCTGCCCCAATGAAGCCCATCACCTGGGAAGGCACGAGTTCCGACTTGGCTTCATTGATCAGAAGGCCGAGCTGGTAGCAGGTCTGGAGGGCCAGGTCCCTGGACCTTTCCACCTCATGTTGGGTAAAACCTGCTAGAAGCCAATCGTCGAGGTAGGGATAAATCCTGACACCCCCAAACGCCTGAGATGGGCCGCCCCACTGCAATGCATTTGGTGAAGACCCGTGCAATGAATGACAGGCCAAACGGCATGGCTCGAACAGTACAGGGTCCCTTCAACCCTGGAAACAAGGAACAGCTGATGGGACGACGCTGATTGGGACATGAAAGAACGTGTCCTGCAGATCCAGTGAACACAACCACATGTTTCGCTCCAAGCATGGTATGATCTGGGATAGAGTGACCATCCGAAAGGTGCGTGACCTGAGATACTGATTCAAGTCGTGCAGATCTAGAATAAGGCACCAGTCCCCTGTCCTTTTGGCACCAGGAAGTACCTGGAGACAAAGCCTGGGTCTGCTGGAGGACCCACCACTAGAACTACTGCCTCTTTGAAGAGGAGCTGAGCGATGTCATCTTGGAAAGACGACTGAGTCTGGGTGGATACTCTTTCCTCCTGAGGGGCACAGGCTTGGCTTAGGGGGTACTTGAATTCAGAGGCAGTCCCTGACTGACCACTTCCGAACCCACCTGTCTGAAGTGGAACGGACCAGGTGGAAAGGAAGGTGGCTAGCCCCTCACGGAGGACCCAGAGCTGGCATGACGGAGAGGGAGGCACTCTGCCCAGTCACTGAGTAGGCTTGGAGGAGGATCCAGGATCCAAACCTCAGCCTCCTTTATGGCCTGGGCCAGGGCAGCAAGCTTGAGCCTGCTGCTGTTCTCCTTGAAAGGAGGACTGCTGTGCCACTGGGGGAAGAATGCTGAAAAGGCGGCTTCTTCTTCTTCTGCTGGTTCTTGCCGAAGAACCCTTGGCAGAGTAGTGTCAAAGTGGCACTGGACTGCTCAATGCACTGAAGGTGACCACTCACACCTGCATAGAAAAGGTCGGTCCCTAGGAAAGGCACGTCAGCTAGTTTGTGCCGAGTATCCACCGGGAAGGAGGAGAGTCTCAGCCAAGCCCTGCGATGAGAGGCAACTGCGGCTGCCATCGAACGGGCACAAGAATCCCCAATGTCCAGGGCTGTCTGAAGCTGCTGTTTAGCAACAGCTCAGCCCTGATCTCGGACCTGCTTGACTGTGGTCTGCATGTCCGCGGGGAGATGTGGGAGGACTTCATCCAAATACCCCAAGAGGGCGTGGGAGAAGTGTGCCATGATGACGGCTGAACTTGGCTGACGAAGGCCCAAGGAAGAAGCTGCATAGATCTTCCTGGCCGAATGGTCCAAGAGCTTGGACTCTTTCTTGGGAGGTCGGTCAATATCAGCAGAACTGCCAGTACGCCTGAACACAGAGGCAGTCACCAGGCTCTCGGCCGAAGGGTGCTCTGTGAATCCCGCAAGGGACCCTATGGGCACAACATACTTGTGGGCCATGCGGGCAGATGTTGCTGGACAAGAGGCAGGCCAACACAGAAAAGCCTCCGCCAGGTATCCTCTCTTTAGGATGTCCGTGAGAGGGTACTCCGCCTTTTCTGGATTGGCTCCAGGGCATCCCTGTGGACTCAGAGATGAGGCGAAGAATGCCCTGAAAAGACAAAAGGACCTTCCTCCGTCTCTAACCCACTGGCGATTCATCATCCCGGGATGAGAATGCAGGCGGTCACATCGAATCAGAGAATCTGGATACAAGATCGACTGCCCAGGTCACCTTTGACCCACCGAGGCAGTCTGTGGTGAAAGTGACTGAGAGCGCCGGGAAGCCCAGTGTCTGGCCTATCTTCTTTGGAAGAAGCCCCTCCCACAAGCTGCTTGGGCAGTGGTTCCACCATGATCAGTTGAGAGACTGTTTTAGGCCGAACCGGAGGTTTCGTCAGCTCCGTGGGTGGGGGAACCGACTTGATCGGCTCCGAAGGAGTCGGCTTTGGCCTAGGAGGTGAAAGCCAAGTAATGGCCAGGGTGGAAGCCGGGGTCGGCTTGTGTCCAGTCAAAATCAGCTGCTGCCACGAGGTCCTCGTAGCGCTGGAGTTTCCGCCGGAGCCTCTCCTCATCAGAGGACGACGACCGATAGCGTCGCCTCTTTTATGGCGTTTATGACTCTTCCTCTGCCTTTTGGTCAAGGGGGTCCAAGACCTCGATCGAGATCAGACAGACCGATTCGGTCGCTCAGGAGACACTGGCAGGACCGGTGATTTCCCCAGGTCGGGGACCACTTCCTCAATGGGAGTCCCAGCAAGCTGGGTCTCCTCATCGAGAACAAGGTCGAATTGGAGTTTGATCGAGATGTCGACTGGAGTCTGCGATAAAGGACTGATCGGGTCAATGACGATTTCCCATCGTCGATCAACAGTTTGGTCAACTGGCCATAAGGCAAAGCAGAGAAGCCAGCGGTTGAAGAAGCAATCTCGACCAAGTCGAGACTGCATATTCCTGGGACGAGATCTCTCCAGCTCCAAGAGCATCTCCGTTGGGACGAAGCCGATCCCAGATCCTTCTGCCACTTACAGGATCGAGAAAAGTGCGTACCCACAGGACCATCTCCTTGGTCAGGAGACTGCACAACTCTCGGAAGGAACCGAGAAGGCGGAGCCAGGTTGAGAACGAACAAGCTCCAGTAGGTTTCTGCAGCCTGAGCCACTTCCTCTTCGAATGCTTGCATGCGTTCCAATTGCTCGGCAGATCCCGCAGCCACGGAAACTGCCCACCGAGCCTCCTTGGATTTCACCAGAGGGTTCCGTTTCTCTGGCCTCCCCAACTCCAGGCGTGCGAGACGGTCATCAAGGACATTAGGATGGTAAGCGAGACACAGATTGTATTTCAAGGTGTCATGGTCAACACTTAGACAGTAAACGCACACGGTGTGGGGATCGGTGCGCGACATCTTCTGGCCGCAAGGGCACCAATGAAATCCAGGGAAAGACTTGTCTTCCATAATCGAAGAAATAAAGTCGCGATCGCTAATGCGAACTAGACTGATTTTCAGCATTACCGAAGGTTTTGAAGCCAGGGCCTACAAAATGCGTGAGCACGAGGGAGGCAACCCGAATCTTCCAGCGGAAAAGAAGATCTGGCGTCATGGGGTAGAGCCGAGGGTTATACCACCCGGGTGGCGGGGAGAAGCCAGCTTGAAGACTTCCAGCAAAATTTAAAGGAGAAGGGGACATGCCAGAGAGTGTAGATGAACAACACATCCACGATCCTAGAACATGCCTTGCGCAGGGCTCTGCATGATGCAACAGAGGAGCCCTACCTTGCTTCAAGACATAACTTGCTTCTCAGTCAAAGCAGAAGAGTTGTACTTGTTGGGCATGGCGCCAGACCTGTGGTTTGCTTGGCTCAGGGCTCTGTGGGTTCTATGTGAAACAGCAGCTCTATCATGGATGCGTAGCAGCAATTCCACCAGATACAGCGGCAGCCATGTAGCTTAGTTTGCACAGGGCCCTTTTTCACAATAAGGGCTGCTTATGATAGAAGCTAGGTAGACTATTGCTAAACAAGCTCTACTTCCCATGTTAGTGTATGGGCTCTTCCTATACCACCATATCTTGGTGGCGAGACACAAGTTAGCTACAGAAACAGAGCCAGACAGCTACGAAGCTAAGCGGGTGCACTGCACAAAAAAGTAAGCCCGGCCAGCTCGAGTGCAATATTCAAACAGACAGCGTGGTCCAAACAGACTGCACTATCTGTCCAAATATCAGGCCATGGCAGCACAGTGCAAAGCAATCAGTCACTATGCTTTGTGCCGAGCTACCAGAGCACTGGGCTAAAGACTGCCCACAGGTATCAAGAGCAGCACTCACGGGTTAGCGCCACAACCCCCATGGCCAATAGTCAGTCCAAGCATGCAGATGAGCCCATTGGGAATGCATGACGCTAACAGGCATGTTGCATGCCCATTATGGGCTCATCTGTATGCTGCAAAACAGCCCAACTGTGACGGGCCATGGTCCCCCCTCCCTAACCCCGATCCATTATGGCATAAAATAAAACAGTTCCCTGGTGGCTAGTGGCTGCCTCCCCCTAACCATGATGTTCCCTGAAAGCGTAAATAACAGAACTCCCTGGTGTCCAGTGGTCCCCACCTCCCAATCCCTGTAAAAAGTAAAATATACATCCTCTCAATGGTGTCTAGTGGTCCCCTCCCTATCAACGATCCCTGGTAACATGTTAAATGTAAAGCATTTCCTGGTGGCAAGCAGTCTCCTCCCCGCATCCATGTGTATTAAACTGTCAACACTGCTCTGGTGTCAAGTTCTCCACCCCATCCTAAGCATCCTGTCCAACAATACCTAGCAGTCTCTGGTGTCTGAGGGACCCCACCACCAGGTAGTGCCCACCACTCTGCCCCCCATCCATCCAGTAGCCGGCAGCAGCACGGCCCTCCACTCTCCACCATGGCGGCCGTGACTGGGCTGTCGAAGCGTATACTGTACAATCAGCTGTTACGGTATCTGGTCGCGACAGCTCAGTCCCAGCAGTAACGTGAGTGGAACAAACAACATGCCAGTCACCGGCTCCGTATGGTATGGAAGGGGTGATGGTGGTGGTGGGGTGGGCAGTCCCTAGACACCAGTGACAGTTGGGTATTGTTGGATGGGGCACTCGGGATTTGGGAGGGGACACTGGACACTAGGCCAGTGTTGACAGTTTTGTATACATGGGATCAGGGAATGGGGAGGGGGGAATGCTAGCCACCAGGGAATGCTTTATATTGTACATTTTCCTGGGGACCACTGATTGGGGAGGGGAGAACCACACCAGGGAGGGATGTATATTTTACTTTTCTACAGGAATTGGGGGGTGGGGTGGAAGAGACAGTCCTCTAGACACCAGGGACTGTTTGGTATTGTTGGATGGGGTGCTCAGGGATGGTGGTGGGGACACTGGGAACATACGAAATTTGCCAGCAGATAAAGGCCTAGAGGTCTATCAAGTCTGCTCGAATGTGCAGCTAGCACCCCTTATTCTGCAGCTGCCCCTCCCTTCCACCCTTCCCCTTCATTGACCCTCCTCCTTGTCCTGTCCCATCCCCGTTTGAAGCAGTCCACTGTTCTACTGCATACCACTTCAGCAGGGACGCATTCCACCCAGCCACCACCCTCTCTGTAAAAAGTGTCTCTTCATCTCCCTCCTGAACCTTCCTCGCTCCAGTCTCATATCATGGCCCTGGTGGCCCTCCCTCCACTTTGAACAGCCCTCTGTACCAGTCTTGTTTATTCCTTTCATGTATTTAAAGGTTTCAATCATGTCACCCTGTCTCTTCTCTCCTCCAGTGAGTACATGTTCAACTCCTTCAACCTCCTCTCGTGAGAAAAGTCCCCCAGCCCCTTGATCATCTTTGTTGCTCTGCGCTGCACCCCCTCCACTAACTTAATGTCCCTCTTCAGATATGGACACCAGTACTGCACGCAGTACTCCAGGTGTGGTCTAACTAATGACCTATACAGTGGCAGAATCACCTCCTCCCTCCTCGAGGACATACCCCTTGCAATACAACCCAGCATTTTGTTGGCCTTTGCAGCTGCCTTCCTTCATTGTGCAGAGTTGTTCACTGACCCTGTAATGTGCACACCCAGATCCTTCTCCTCTGTCTGGGCTAGCTGCACTCCCCCTAGCTGGTAACTCCTCCTTGGGTTCTTCATCCCAAAATGCAGCACCTTGCACTTTTGGCATTAAAGCCCAGTTGCCAGGTGTCTGACCAGGTTTCAAGCTTTGCCAGATCATCCTGCAACCCCTGCCATCCCCTAGGTCATCCACCACCGCCTACCTTGGTATCATCAGCAAACAGACTGATCTTGCTCTTGATGTCCCATGATATGTCTGCATATGAATATCCCAAACAACACTGGTCCCAACACTGAGCCCTGTGGAACACCGCTCATCACTGCCCTTGGGTGAGAACTCCCCACCCACCACCACCACCCTCTGTTGCCTTCCCTGCAGCCAGTTTCCTACCCATCTCACCAGCTTTGCACCGCCCCTGTGCCTACTAACTTCCTTCCAGCCTTCCATGGCACCGAGTGAATGCCTTACTGAAGTCAGATACAGGACATCCACTGCATGGCCCCTGTCCAGTTGCCCTAGTTACCCAGTCATAGAACTCGACCAGGTTGGTTTGGCAGGATCTGCCATGTATGAAGCCATGCTGTCTGCTGTCCTGTAGTCCTTTGGCCTCTAGGAGGGCCACCAGCCTCTCCTTCAGGATAGTCTCCATTAGCTTACCCACGATGGATGTGAGGTTCACTGGTCTGTAGTTTCCCGGTTCATCCTTGGGGCCACTCTTGTGGAGAGGCACCACATGAGCCATCCTCCAGTCCTGAGGTACAGGACAATGAACAGGACAATGTTGACAGTTTCATATACAGGGATCTGGGAATGCAGAGGAGAACGCTAGCCACCAGGAAATGCTTTATATTGTACATTTTGTCAGGGATCATTGATAGGGAGGGGGACCACACCAGTAAAGGGATGTATAGTTTACTGTAATATATGGATAGATCATTTTAATACTATAGAAAAGCATACCCAAAAAATCTAGTAATGCCATTGGTCCAAACTGATAATACTATCAATGGTGAGTGATAATACTATCGTTCAGCACCTGTAATACTATCGTTGAGACTCTGAATGATAGTATTCTCACACAGAGACCACTACAGTGCTTGAAGCTGACCAAATGGCTTGTGCAGAGCGGGAGCGGCATTCACTGTAACCGTCCCCTAAAGTGAAAGCCAAATTCCACTTGCCAACAAACCAAAAACAACTAGCCTGCAGTAAAAAGTAGGTCTCCTCCTCACTCCGAATCTTAAAATAAGTTTTCTTTCTAAACTGCCCAAAAAGCCACATTAAAAAAAAAAAAACAGCCAAAAAACGAGCAGCTCCTCAACCGCTCGCTAAGACGTGCTGCCATGTTCTCAAGATAATTATGCATAAAACAAACCAAGCACCAATACAATCACACACTGGGTGCTTCAAAGGTGTCATGACGTTCTGCGCCATGGCAACACATGGAAACCAGATCCTCGTAAAGAGACAACCATACACACTTTACCTCTCTTGGAGCTTCTTACCACACCTCAAGGGAACAGTAAAAACAACTTGGATTCATAGATTACAAAAAACAACAACTAGGGGATGTGTATTACTCGGCTAAAATACCATCTCGAGGTTCTCGGTACATGGGACCCTCTCAATGGTATTACAGCCTTATGTACACAGTCCCTTATCTATTATTCTGTTTTTAAACAGGGATCGAGAAGACACTGGACACCAGGTTGTTCTGTTATTTAAGCATACAGAGGACATCGGGGGAGGGGACCGCTATCTACCAAGGAACTGTTGTATTTTATGCAACAAAGGATCAGTAAGGGAGAAGGGCCCACCAGGAATGGGATGTATATTTTACTTTTTACAGAGATTTGGGGGGGGGGCACTGGACACCAGAGTGGGGATTTACAGGGCCTGGGGAGGGGATTTATGTTTCGTTACAGGGGATCAGGGACGGGAGGGGACCACTAGACACCAGCCCTATCTTACATGGCTGAGGTGTGCAGTGTCCACCCCGTCTGTGCACCAGTAAGGGCTGGGTTTCAGAAATGTTAAAATGCATGCATGAGTAAGCATTTATCACTTCCGAAATCTCAATTTTGCACTGCACATGTCTTGCATACGTATGAGAGATCCCTCATTTGTATGGGTGCAGTGCATAACACTGCGCGCTGGTGCTGTTGGAGTTTTGCCATGCAATGGTGCCCTTTGAATACGAATAACACCCTGACAGCTGGCGCTATTTACAGTTAGTGTGGCGCAAACCCAGTATGTGCTGCACTATCCTTTTGAATATGGGACCCAATAATGGCAGAAAAAAAACAAAGGTCCATATAGTCTGCTCAGAGTTCCCCATCTGCCCTGGGACCCACTGTCCACACTGGGTTTTATCTCTCCCAGTCCACCCCCTGCTCTCCCCTCCCTACTGCTACCAACCTGAGCAATCACCAAACCCTTCACACTGTCCCAGCCATCCTTGAAACCATTTACGGACTTGATGCCCACCACCTCCATTGGTAGACTCCTCCATGTCTCCACCACCCTTTTCATAAAATAGAACCTTCTCACATCCCTCTTAGACCTCCCCACCCCTCAGCAGTTTCCACCTGTGACCTTGGCTTCTTGACTCTGTACTTCTGCTAAATAGCTCACCACAGTTCACCTTGTTCATTTCCCTTAGGAACGTGAACTCCCTATCATACCTCTTTTCTTGCATAGTCTCCAGTAAGTACATGTTCAGTGCTTTGAGACTATCTTCGTAAGATCGGACCTGTTGTCCCTGAATCCTCTTGGTCATCTGGCACTGCGCTGTCCCCATCCTTAGTGGAGGACTCCATAACTGAGCACAGTATTCCAGGTACGGCCTCACCAGGGACCTATACAGAGGCTAGTAGTGCCTCTTTTCCTGCAGTCAGTACCTCATCCAATACACCCCAGCATCCGATTAGCTCTACTAACAGGTCTTGCTGAGGTGGCTTGATTGTTTGAGGGCGTCACCAATGAGGACTCCCAGGTTCCTTTCCTCTGCTGTGGTGCTCAGTTTAATCCCTCCCATCAATAGACTATCCTGATTTTTCTTCTCAAGTCTGTCTTTCATTTGCTGAATATTTTAGAACCCACAAACTCTCAATCTGTACAGTTTTATTTATTGATTTGGAAAAGACCTTTGCTGCAAAGCTCTTTTACAAAGGTTCCACCATCAGAATTACAAAACAAAGTACAATAGGAGAAAGCAAAGATACATCACAACGAGACGATACGGCTTGGATTAAGAATGTACAGGATAACCCAAAACATAGGGACAAGTTAAAATAACAAGAAAACCCTTTATTGGGAGATAAGCAGCCACAAAGTGCCTTGTCAGTAGTTCAGAGGTATGGGGATAGCTGGCAGTGGGGTGAAGAAAGGAGGTACGAGAGAGAGGTAGGTACTGCAGTGGAGGCAAACTGTGGGGGAAGAAGAGCGGTAAGGTGTAGGGAGAAATGGAGGGGTGAGGGGAGGCTGAGCGAGAAGACATGTTAGAGAAAATGGTGGGGTGCGAGGGGGCATGGTCAGGCAGCTTGCATTAGTAGTGACAGTTAGGGAAACGCATGGGACTGGGAGTTGGGGAGGTGGGATGGCGGATGCCAAAGAAGCATGATGCGAACAGACTGCTGAGGCAAGTCATGAGAAGGGACAGAGGGAGGGGGTACCCAAGGCTTGCCTAGTGCTTGCTGGGGGGCAGAGAGAGCAGGTGTGGCTGGACCTAGGGGCATGCTTAGAGAGTATTATTAGGTGCTGTTTGAGGTCAGTTTTGAATTGGGCTAGACAACTGGTGGCCAAGAGGTGCTTGGGGAGTTCATTCATCCACAGGATGGCCTGGTAGGCAAATGCACTTGCCCAAGCGAGGTGCAATGGAAGGGGATAGACAAGGCCCCTCTAGTCTTCCCCCTGGTGACCTGTAATGAGTTGGCCACCTTGATCAAATTGCCTACACAATGTGGTGTTTTACCCAATAGAACCTTCTTCCCTAGAATGCAAGTCTGGAATTTGACCCTTTTCTTAATGACAGTCAATTTGCGCGTTCGTACAGAGTACAGGTGTGAGTCGGCAAGCTTTGTTGAGTGCAGTCTGAGCCCTCTTGACCGAAGTATCTGTTGCCGCCCCGTAGACCACTAGTCCATAGTCAACAGCAGATATAATGGATCTGTGGACTGAGAGGTGGAAGGCCCCTGGAGAGAGGTATTGCCTGTGCAGGACACCAATCTTGGTACGGACCATCTTGACCAGAGAGTCAATATGGTGCGCAAACGAGAGGGTATCATCTATTATGACCCGCAGATACTTGAACAAGTGGACTTGTTCCAGTAGCTCACTGCATGAGTTGGAGATGAGGGGGTGGTGATTATTTTTGTTGTGGGGGCTGGATATAAGCATGGCCTTGGTCTTCTTGTAGTTTAGTAGCAACTTATGATTACAGAACAGTTTTTATATATTTATGACCAGTTTTGTTAAAAACTGGACAAACAAAACAGAAAGGTCTTCTATTGCATAATAAGAAATCAGTTGAGAAAAACACAAAACTTTTATGGTATCACAGACATACCCGACTTTGCCAGTAGTGGTTTCAGTCCTGCGGTGAAGGACAGGCTAACTGAAACAAGGAAACAAAACCGAATGCTGTGTCAGCATGTTGGTCTCAAATGAAACAAATAGCGGTTAAGACAGCTAAAAAACAGAAAACTAAGTCAACGCTGCAGTTATGCGGCTTTCTTAAACAACAGCTTGCATATAAAAACAGTGGTAACTATTTTCAAAAGAAACAATGGGACATTAGACCCTGGTTAAAAAGAAAGGGGGAGGAATCAGTCATACAGCTGTAGACTGATCAAGTAGAAAAGAACAGGCAGACAAAGAACAAGAAATTATGCTATCCCCTCCCCTACACTGGCGATTTATTTTCTCTTTTGTTTTTGATGCACCATTCATGCGGAGAGAAAGGGTGGGAGTTTACATTCCAACTGCCGCACCCAGGTATTCATTTGTCCTCTATAGGAAAAGTTCAACTTCTTCCAGACAAGGGCTCATGCTGGCACAGAAAGAAGTATGGCTCAAAAGACTACAGAAACAAACTGCAGTTTTTATTTCTTTAATGCATGACAAATGGAAATGTTAATGTGATGCTGCATACCAGATATGACAATAGATACTGGCATATACCACAAAAATTGCTAAATCTCATTTCTATATTTCTGGCCCCTTTAAGGAGAACTACGGCAGAGGTGAAACACGACCACTGCACAGATCAGGCTTCACTTCTCCGGTCCCCTTGCGAGCACCATATTAAATTAATATATATATTTTTTACCTCAACACTTGTAAAAATCACTAAATCGTGATATTTTAATTATGGTGACGTGAACATCAGGATCTCACACATCCATCGAAGCTGATGACACTGCTTTGCCCATTCCTCAATAATGCCCTTATGTATGGAGATTTTACAAAGTTTTTTTTTTTTTTTTTTTATCTATGATGCCCAGTGCAATTTTACAGAATTTGCCTAAATCCCTAGGAATGCAGGGTACACCCATGGGATTTAGGCAAAATCTGTAAAAATGCGCTTGGGCATCGGAGATATGAACTTTGTAAAATATTCATACATAAGTGGCACTACTGAGGAACACGAAAGCAGTGTCATCAGCTCACGATGTTATGCGCGAGATCCCAGGATGTTCACGGCTGCCGTAATTAAAATGCCAGAAGCACCAGGGGATTTAGCGATTTTTGTATGAGTGTTAACGTAAAAAAAAAAAAAAAAAAAAATTTAATATGGTGCCTGCAGGTCAGACCAGAGAGGCGAAGCCCTGATCTGTGCAGCTGTTAGGGCTTCACCTCTGCTGGCAGAACTCCTTTAAAGGGAAAGTCTCCTCAACCTATTTTCTGTATACCTGTGTAGTTTGTAGGCATGGACAATGATTTCCTCCTTGCATCCCCCTAATTTAAATATAAATGAGGTTGCCCCACTCTGTTTTGCCCTGGTGTGACAACCTGTTTGTCTCCATTGCAGAGGTCATAACCCCACTAATGCAAGACATCATGGCAGTTGCTGCAGACCTGCACACGCTGGCAGAAGTTATACTCTCATTCAGTTCTGTCACGTCTTGTATTCTGTATGCTCTAAAAGCATTTTTTCTAACTCAAATACACTTTAACTACAGAAAACAGGACACTTACTATGCCTTGAAAAGTGTCATGGGCAGCATAAAAAAAAACGGATTGCAGCGGACAGCAACATCACTGACTAATCCATTGTAACTACTGCAGGCTTTAGCACTAAAGCATCATAAAATTACAAGATACGTGCATGAGTCGGGTCGTGACCTTTGCAATGGAGTCAAGCAGGTTTTCACACAAACTTAAATTCCTTCATTTACATTTCAATCTTGATTAAATTAGGAGGCTGTAGTAGAGGCAGTTATTGTTCATGCTTACAGACTACACCGTTAAACAGAATAGAAGACTGAAAATGGATACGAATGTAGCAAAACAACCTGCCTGTTTAAAATTAGAAGACTGTTAACCTGGCATGATTGTGTGTATATGTGTGTGTGTGTGTGGTGGGGTGGTAAAACAAAAACAATACAAAGCTTGCCCTGCTCGCGCCAATGGCACTAGCGCTGGCTACTGAATCACCAAGTCTGGTACTGATGTCAGATAAAGGGAAAAGGATTTGTTGTTTATGTGAAAACCGAGTCATATGTAAATCTATTAAAATAAACTGGAAGTTTACAGATTACAGTCCAAATTAAAAAAAAAAAGACATTCTGCAATATGTTAAAAGTAAGGAAATGATCTTAGTGAGCATCGGTTTGGATTCCAAGATTTTAACATTAGGAGTAGACCACCCTACGTATTAACATAGAAACATAGAATTTGACGGCAGATAAGGACCGCTTGGCCCACCCAGTCTGCCCATTTCCCTACCTACTGGATAAGCTGCAGATCCTAGTTAACCAGCAGCCTACTTCTTCCTACCCCAACCCCCCAGAACTGCCTTATGACTATCCCATGCATGCTTGAATTCCACCACTGATTTTGACTCCACAACCTCCTCCGGAAGGCCGTTCCATGCATCCACAACCCTCTCTGTGAAAAAATACTTCCTTAAATTACCTCTGAGCCACCCCCATCTTCAAATTGTGCCCTCTTGTTCTTGCACACCTCTTTTTTGAAAGATGCTACCCTCTTGGACTTTGTTGATTCCGTTGAGGTACTTGAAAGTTTCTATCATGTCCCCCCTCTCTGAGACTATACATATTAAGCTCCTTAAGTCTCTCTTCATATCTTCGGGTGCAGACCTTGCACCATTTTAGTTGCCCTCCTCTGGACAGCTTCCATCCTGTCTATGTCTTTATGGAGATTGGGTCTCAGAACTGCACACAGTACTCAGATGGGGTCTCACCAGCTGTCTGTACAGAGGGATAATAACTTCCTGTTTCTACTGGTGATGCCTCTCCCTATGCATCCCAGTATCCCCCAGCCTCCTTGCTGCCCTCACATTGCTTGCCCATCTTTAGGTCATCTGATATGACTACCCCAGGTCCCTCTCCATTTTGTTGTTGTTAGTATCTCACCCCCATTGTGTACTCTTCCCTGGGTTTTGTTTCCCAGGTGCATTACCTTGCACTTCTTAGCACTGAATCTAAGCTGCCATACATTTGACCATTCCTCTAACCTTGCCAAGTCCTTCTCATCCTTTCCACCCACCCTGTGCATCTACTCTGTTGCAGATCTTGGTGTCATCTGCAAAAGACATACTTTTCCTTCAGTCCTTCTGCAATGTAAACTATAAAGACATTGAAGAGGACCGTCCTATACTGAACCCTGCGGTACCCACTAGTAACCTCCTTTCTTCTGAGTGGACTCCATTAACTATTACTCTCTGTGTCCTATTCTCCAGCCAATTCTTTTACCCAGGCTGTCATCTTGGGACCCACTCCCAGGCTGGCTAACTTGTGTATTAATCTTTTGTGTGGGACTGTGTCAAATGCCTTGCTAAAGTCTAGGTGAGGCCATGTCCACAGCCCCTCCTGATCTACTACTTTGGTCACCCAGTCAAAGAAATCTATCAGATTCATCTGGCATGACCTTCCTGCTGTGAATCCATGCTGCTTGGGTCCTGTGCCCCTCTGGCCTCTAGATACTTGACAATTCTTTCCTTTAGAAGTGATTCCATCATTTTCCTATCACTGAGGTTAAACTAACAGGTCTATAGTTTCCTGCTTCTGCCTTGCTCCCACTTTTGTGAAGGGACTCACATCTGCCCTCCTCCAGTCCTCGGGTACCACCCCATCCTCCCATGATTTGTTAAAAGGGTAGTCAATGGTGTCACTAGTTCTACCTTAGTTCTTTTAGAATTCTGGGATGAATCCCATCAGGCCCCATTGCTTTGTCCACCTTCAGTTTTAAGAGTTCTTTCAGAACCCTTTCTTCTGTAAATGGGCGGTATCAACTTCTGTATCCACGTGTTACTACTGTTTGTTTTATGTCCTCCCCTCTTCCTTTGTAAATACTGAGCAAAAATATTTGTTTAGTATCTCTGCCTTTTCACAGTCTCCCTCTGCCCACCCTCCCTCCCCTTTATTAAGCCTCACTATCCCTCCCTTGGTCTTCCTTCGCTCCTGATGTACCTATAAAGGTTTATCCCCTTCTTAACTGAGTTGGCTGTCTTTTCCTTGGTTTGGGCCTTTGCTGTTCTGACTGCCTTCCCAGCCTCCTTTTGCTTTAACTGATACAGTTCTCTGTCCTGCTCCTTCTGCGATTCCTTGTACTTCCTGAATGCTTTCTTTTCTCTTGAACCTTCACTGCCACTTCCTTTGAGAACCATAGTGGTTTCTTACATCGTTTTGTTTTGTTTATTTGCTTCACACAAAGGCTTGTTACCTCTGTAATGGCAGTTTTTATTATTCCCCATTGTTCTTCCACCCCTCCTTCCTGCCCATTTGCTAGTGCATTCCTTAGGCACTCACCCATTTTGGCAAAGTCAGCCCTTCTAAAGTCCAGTACTTTTGGTTCCTTAACCAGTTACTGGGGACAGAAATATAGCTCTGGAACATTTCATGTAATTTTGCAGAAGCAATCTCGCATCACTGAGCAGAGGCACAGGTAGAATATAAACTTGCCGGTTGCTCCACGTTCTATCTTGTCATCACATAATAAGTTATCGCCATAGGGGACTTTAATGCCAATTGGCTGTCCCCATCCTCCGTTCCCTGAAAGAATGCTGCTGCTGTGCTCGACCCCACTCAGGTTATACAATCCCCTACCAGGCCAAACTACAAATCATGCACCTCCTCGTTGCTGGACCTTATTCTCAGCAATCGCCCCAACAACATCACTGATGTCTCAGTACTCCCGGACGCCCTTAGTGACCACTGCCCAGTAACCTGCTTATCGTCCAATAAACCTCCCACTGCACCCCCTACTGTCTCCTATCACTGACGCCTAAAAAAGGGTGTGCTTCACCAATTCAAAACCTATCTAACTCTGACTGGTCCCCCATGTATAGCACCCAAACAAGTGATACCACCCTCTCACTTTATAAATACCTTCAGCTCTGCTTGTGACATCTTGCCCTTTCTCAAAGGAAATCACTAAAAACAGTAACATACCTGGATATCGCAGCAGTTGCTTGCCCAAATGAAACACCGTGATAATCTCTGGCATAAGGCCTTAGACTCACAACTCCCACTGGATGAGACAACGATATCGTGGAGGCCAAAACAAATGTGCTTAGGCCATTCGGCCATGCCAAGGCTTAACCATTATCAATAACAGGCACCTCCTCCACCTGGGGCTCAGAAGACATTTCTGGAAAAACATAAAGGAACTTAACGGAAATCTGCCCGCCTCCCCACCCAGCTCTCGGTTAATGGTAACCTAACACAGGACCCTCAGTCCATTGCAGACACCCTAAACACCACATTCTCAGAACTCAGTGGTGTCCTACCCCTAACTACTTCACCCCACTAGACCCCATCCCTGGTTGCAGCCCACCTTCCAACATCCCTCACTTTCACCTCCGAATCATCTCAACATGGGAGGCTAGGAGATCTCTCTCTCCAAAGCCCTTGCCAAGTCCCATATTAGCAGTGACTCCACTAACCTGAAGCTCCTCTGGCTTGCCCTCAAGGAGGTTCTACAACCCCTTACCAAACTTTTGAACCTGTCCCTCATCTTAGGGCAATTCCCTGCCCTCTGAAGCGCTATCACCCCTATTTTCAAGAGTGGTGACTGCCTGTCTCAATAACTATCAATCCCATCTCCCTTCTACCTCCCTCTCCAAGGCCCTTGAAAAATAGTGGCTGATCAGCTAATGCATCTGTCCAAATATAACCTGCTGTACTCGTTTATCGTGGTTTCTACCAGGGCCACAGCACCACCATTGCCCTCCTAGGGTCTTCTCCTACATCCACTGTGCCCTCGAATGTGGGTCATCTAGTGGGGTTGGGTTACACTGACCATAGGCATTCGATGCGGTTAATCATGCTATGCTTCTGGCCTCCCGTGGTCTCCAGATGAAATATGTTTGGTTCAAGGTTAACTCTCTGACAGATCCCAGCAGGTGAAAATTAACTCCACTCTCAACCAGCCTCCAGGTCCATTCAGAAGTACCCCAAGGCTCCATCTCAGGACCCCTTATCTTCAGCCTCTTCCTAAACTCCCTCCCCAGCTCATGTCCTGGAAAAATTCTGCTCTATGCAGATGACACTGTAATTTTCTGTTGCCATCCCAGCCCTGATCCTCTCCAGCGTGCCCTGCAGGGTTTTTTCACTGAAGCAGAGACATGGTTCAGTTCCCACCACTTAGTTCTAAACTATAAGAAAACAAAATCAATTATTTTTGCCCACCTTCATGTCCTCATCCTGACTTCCCGCTGATCACCTCCAACTCACTAGGATCCCCACCTGAGCTGGTTGATTCGTTCGAGTATCTAGGAGTCGCCCGTGACACATCTCTCACCTACCATGCACATATCCAACAACTGTCCTCCGCTATCAACTCCAGACTTGGGCTTCTATACCGTCACAAACACTGCCTTCCCCCAATGGCTAGCCGCCTGGCCATTACCTCTTCAGTCTTCTCCCTGGTAGATTATGGCATTGTCATCTACAGCACTGCTGACCCCACGGCATTGCAACGCATCAAAGCCTCTGCTCTGAACAAAGCATCCAGACTGGTCACGGTTGTGACAGATGGACACACTCCTGTGATCTCTACAAGTCTGCCGAATGGTTGCCATTTGCGACTGTCTTAGGTACCATACCTGCCTCCTTGGTCAAGCCCCCCTGGTCTGCATAGCCTCATCCAACCCGCCCAGTTGGTCAGAACCTCCCACAGCTCTACTGGGACCTCCTACTAGTCCCACACTGCTGAACTTTCCTTGGACAAGAGCCTTTCTCTACAGAGCCCCCCACTGGCTCAACAGCCCCCGGTCTCCTGAAGCCCAGGATCGGTCCCTTCAAGGCCAGTCTCAAAGCTCATCTGCTAGAATCTTCAGCCTGTGACTGTCCCTAACCCTCTCTTCCACCTGCTCCCCCCTCTTGGCAGGGCTCTGTAGTATAACTCTACCTCATAAATGTTATGATATATATGGAAAACAAAATATGGATGTGTGCACTATCTAGTTATGCATATTATGGAGGACACTGGGTCCTCCTCTCCCAAAGACTATTGTTTCAGTATCCCCAGTCTGTGTGTTTTTGTGCATTATCTTTCTTCCATGATCACTGTACTTACAATACTGTATAATTTTTGTATCGTAACTTCCACTACTTGTTTTCTCTTCTTATTTTCTTACCTGAACACTGTACTGCTTAATACTATATGTAAGTCCTTACCGTTTGACGTGGAGCCTTTGTAAAGGAGTCTATGACTTAAGCGTTGTAATTCTGAATGTTATTAAATAAAAAAAAATATATATATGTGTTATAGCACCTAGCGGTACAATTGCTTCACTAAGGAGGTTTTAAAAAGGACCCTAATATATAGTTGCACTGAAATGGGTCACCACTCCCTGGTGGCTAGCGGTCCCCCTCCGCTTTCCCAGATCCCGTGTATATGAAACTTTCAACATTGTCCTGGTGCCCAGTGTCCCCACCACCACTCCCATCCCTGAACACCCCATCCATAAACCAGTTTTAAGTAAGCGTTTGTCAATGCTGAATGTTTGCTTGCAGTGTAAAAGAGCTTTAAAGAGCACCAGATATTGTTAGGACAACTTTAAAAAAATACTAGTTAGACAATTTGGCATATACTGTATTTCATGCTTTTTCTGCAACTACTGTCCTTATTTATTTTATTACTAAGGACACCTGCATAGAAACAGGATCGCTGCTCTATTTACTCTGTTGGCCTATCTACATCTGCAGTCACAATTCTGTGCAAGACACCCCAAGCTATTGCTGTGGAGAGAATTATGATGGTATAAAGAGGCTTAACTCTCTTCTTGATGGCCTCCGGGCTAGGCGTACTGTAAACTGCTTGCTGCATTTTAATTCTAAAAGACGTTATATTTCTTTCTTATTTTTTCTTTTGTTGCCTTTTTTTTCCCCGTTATTTTTATTGATTTTAATCGAATAATTTAAAGTTTTTAGTTAGGTAGGGTTTTTGCAGTGGCAGTTAAGTTTCGATCGTTATCGGGACTCATGGAGTATTTTTTCACTATATACTATGACGCTCGAATGGCCCTTGCTATTGTTTCGACTAAAGTGGTGATTTGTGCCATTGGATTCTGCTCGCTCAATCCTGTATACCTTATGCCAGAGAGGGGATGAGAGGAACTTTATTCAAGACTTGTGGAGCTGAAGAGAGGGAGCAGGACCGACTAGGAGGAGACCCTGTGTGGATAACTGGAGTTTCCTACCAGAGGTCCTTTTGTTGTGTGGATTGGCCAAGCATGAACTTTATGCTGTAAATGTGATCTAGCCCGTGTATTGAAGCTGGAGCCGAGTGGTGGGCTTTGAAATCGTGTTTGGCGGGGTCGGCGGTTGGTGATGGGAACGGGCCCGACTTCGTCTGGTGACAGCTAGCTGGATTTGCTACCTAACGGGGGACTGGGCTCTTGCTCAGCCAGGGAGTTTGCTGACAATCCTAGAATTCCCCTAGATCCGTGAGGTTGGCTACGGTGTGGCCATTGCTCGGGTATCGTGGTGGTGTAGTAATTATTTCTGGCTGCGGTCTCTGTGAATGGAGTTTGGCGGGCCTGAGATTGTTGCCGACTGTTGACCCGAATTTTTCGGCTGATTTCGATCGGATTGGACTTTTTCTTGGATTACCCACACCTTTTGGATTATCCTTATCCTGCTCGGGACTCATGGTTTAAATCCTTCCGTGTGGTTTCCTGGTAGTGAGAAGACCTGGGCATCCACATTTTACTTATTTTCTGAAAGATTATTTGGATTTTACTTCTTTTGACTTTATTCGAGTAAACTCTGGACTCTTAACTTTGGGCAGTGAGAGTCCCAGACTTCCCTACTCCCAGGCCGGAGAGGGCTTTTTCGGGGGGGGGATTCATAACCCTATGTTCTGTATTTCCTGTGAGAGGGGGACTGCAGGAGATTCTATTTTATTTTTCTCGAGTCATGTGTGGAACTGCATTATCCATATAGTGTGGGATAGGTTTTATTTTTAACTGTATTTTATTATTTGTTTGGTTGAATATTCTTACTTTATTTTTTGTCGTGTCTGAGTTGGGTAATTTTATTACAAATGTTTGGGGGTCTTCTTCTGAGTTGGGTGCTTGGGTGTTGTGTATTCTGGTTCTGGATTCGCCTGTGCAATGTGTAGGCCCCCTCGGTCGTGCGCTATTCGTCCTCTGCCCTCCATTCCCTCCGCCCATTCTCCCCCCCCTCCACTGATGTCAACTTACCAGCGCGGTCGTGCGCTGGGCATTGTCCGTGGGAGGAGGGGTGGGGGGTGCGGACATCAGAGGACAAATGAATGGGTCTCTCACATCGGGGTTGTTAGGCCTAGAAGACGCCCTGGGGTGAAATGGAGTCTGGAACGTGGTGCGCCATGTCTAGTCTCCATACCCAAGGGCACTGCCACTTGTGGTGGGCAAGTAGCCGGGGCGGCCCTTGAAGCCCGTCCAACTCAAGTGGTGTTATGCAATGCCAGATCTATTAAGAATAAGACTGCAATTATTGCAGATCTTGTTGGAACAACTGATCTGGCTTGCATCACTGAGACCTGGCTGGATGAAAATGCTGGCCCCATATTGGATGCTGCAATTCCGGCCGGGTACTTGGTGATACACCGCCCAAGATTGGATCGCGGGGGTTGGGGGGGGGGTGGCGGTCTGTTTAAAGACCGAGTTGGGCCTCATAAGTGTGACCAGCTGAGGAGGCTGAATCATTTGAGTGTACCGTGGTGGCAGGTGTAGGTTGTAGGATGGCGGCTAAGTCTACCGTCCACCCAGGGACAGAGCGATTTCTACAGGAAGTAGCAGATCTTGTGGTCGACACGGGCATTGAGTCGCCCAGTCTGATGGTTCTGGGTGACAAACGCCTGGATCGATCACGAACTCGCAATTTTGACAGCACTTCTCCAGCTGACAACATCACTCGCCTTACACAGTTTGTTACCTCTGCTACCCATAAACATGGTCACTCTTGATTTGGTCTTCCTCCTGGGGACTGAGGCCTCCGACTTAGGGGGTAGAACCTGTCGGTTGGTCCGATCACTACACCGTGAGGTTCAACTTTTTGTGCCCCCTTCCGAAGGCCTGCCCCTGTGGAGATGGTCAGTTACTGCCCTTACGGGAAGTGAGCCCTGAGGCCTAGCAGCAGTGATTGACCTCTCGGAGTTTCCTGTGGCCAGCTCGAGTCCAGAGACTTTGGTTTTGGCCTATAATAAGGCCATTTCTGTAGCCCTGGACTTGATTGCTCCTGTCCGTGTTCGTCCTCTCCCCCTCTGCCCTTGGGCCCCGTGTTTGTCCCTTCCCCCTCCGCCCTCAGGCCCCTTGGTTTGATGGGTCTTTGAGGGAGTTACGGCGACTTGAACTTAGGTTAGAGCAGCGTTGGCGGAAATCCGCCCTGGAGGTGGACCACCTTAGACTGGTTGAGCTTTATCAGACCTACCAATCAGCCATCTCCCATAAGAAGGCATAATTCCTGTTAAGGGATACTGCTGCCGCTCAGAACAGACCAGCTCAGCTCTTCCGAACTGTAGACAGGTTGTGCAAACCAACCTGTCTGCAGCTCCGAAGACCTTTTTCACAAGTGGAGTGCGATTAACTTGCTAGTTTTTTTGCGAATAAGGTGGCAGACATCAGGTCGGAGATCCTCATGACTTGCTCTGTAGGGGGATGTTGTTGATCGGTGCTTGGTCACCTCACCTCGGGCTTCCTGGAGTACCTTTGTCCTGCTGGAGTTCGTGCATGTCATGCAGATTGTCCAGGGTATGCGCCCTACGTGCTGTAGTTTAGATCCGGCCCATCTTCCCTGATTATGGGTTGGTGTGACATTATTGACCCGGTTCTGGCACAGATAGTCCAGTGCTCCCTTGAATCAGGTAGATTTCAAGCTCCCTGAAGGGCGGGGTCAACACCCCTCTAAAAAAGCTCTTTGGACCCGGACTCTCTGGCCAACTACAGGCCAATCTCAAACCTCCCCTTTATAGGGAAGATGACTGAGAAAGTAGTGGCGGTACAGGAGGAGAACCACTTGACCATCCATAGCATCTACGAACCTCTCCAGTCCGGTTTTCAAAAGAGGCACAGTACCGAGATGGCGCTGGTTTGGGTGGTCAATGATCTCCTGATGGCGAGAGATCTGAGAAACCGTTCCATCTTGGTGCTCCTTGATCTCTCTTCGGCTTTTGACACTGTGGACCATGGGGTACTGCTTGGGCGCTTGAGGTCCATCTGTGGCCTGACATGTACGGTCCTCAGGTGGTTTATATCTTTGCTTACTGACAGAAGTCTGAGAGTGGTGTCTGGGATTTTTTTCTCAGATCCATTCTCTCTGCCATGTGGGGTGCCTCAGGGTTCAGTGCTGTCCCCCATGTTGCTGGCAGTGTATATATACTTCCCCTTGGAGACACTGTAAGACGGTATGGGCTGAGGTTTCACTGCTATGCTGATGAAACCCAGCTCTACCTGTCTTTTGCACCTGACCAGGATAGTGCTGTCTCGGTATTTAACAACTGCCTTGCCGAAATCCAGGATTGGATGAATTTGAGTAGCCGGATAGAGGGGTTGAGGGCTGGTCAGCCATCCGGACTTTCTTGGGGGCTCCCAGATCCTTTCCTCTGAGTGGGTGCGAGTCCTGGGGGTAGTGCTTGACGACGGGCTGACTTTACGATCTCAGGTGTCGGTGGTCATCAAGTCTTCCTTTTATCACCTTAAGAACATCTCCAGGATCAAGCAACTTGTTCCGTCCAGGGACTTACTCGTTGGTCACGCCTTTGTGACCTTGCGCCTTGATTACTGCAACTCCTGTGCCGCTACCTGGGGTTGATATCCGCCGCTTCTGCAGCTCGTACAAAATGCTGCCTTACGATTTGTTGACGAGACTTTCGAGCCTCCCATATTACTCCTGTGCTGCGCAATCTGCACTGGCTGCCAATTCGGTGGCGGATCACCTTTAAAGTTGGTTTACTGACTTATAAAGCCCTACATGGACTTGGCTCTGACTACCTGAAATAGCTTCTTGTTCCCCATCACCCACAGCGACAGCTCCGTTTGGCTGACGAGGGGTTGCTGGAGATTCCAAGGGTGTGTCTGAAATCTTCAGGGGCCCGTGCATTTATGTACGTGGCCCTTCCCTTTGGAATTTCATCTGGCCAGCTACGGGAGTGCATTAACTGTTGAAGTTTTCAAACAGGTGTTGAAAACCTTTTATGGCTTCAGGCCTTTAGTGTCATCGAATAAGTAGGACCCTTAGACTGTCATTATCATTAGTTCTGTGTCTGCTGATTTTATTATTGTTGTTCTATCTTTTTAAAGCGCCTTGATAGTTTGAAAGGCACTTACTGAAATAGTTATTATTATTAATGTTGATGCCATGTGTAGACAAGCAGCCAAAGCTAATTAAGTCCAAGGGACAGTTATCTTATTTTTATGTCACTTTCCTCAGTAATAAAGAAAAAGGAGAAAGAATAGAAAAATTAAAGTTCTGACTGAATGGTACAGAGTGTAAAAAGCACGAAACTGTAAAATAATGGATTGCAGGCTCAGTCCCCTTCAGGGTCACAAACAGTAGTACTGTACAAGGAAATCTGAGTTACAATAAACTTGTAGGCAAGTCCAGTGGTGTGGAGGGTGGAGGTGTTGGACGCCTCACCTCCTAGCACACTCGCGAGCCAGGTTTGGGAACAGACCAGGGCCGCTCAGGGGCTGACAGGAGGAAGGAGGATTGAGTTGGCTGAATGGCTCTCCTTCGTCGGGGTCGAAGGGACAGTGTGTTTTTAGAACACACTTCTCGGATGTCTGGGGTGGCTTGTGAGCCACTGTAGCATTTTGCATTATGAAGTCGTGTTTCTCCCAAAGAAATGGAAAAGATGGCAGAATCTGTCAAGAACCATATGCACAATATGTACTAGCCCATTCTTCGCTCCTTAATTTCATTCCCATTTGTTTCTATACTTTTGCTTTTCTTTCTGCATGTTTCTTTGTAGCCCTTTCTCACTTTTCCTTTGCTGTTTTACATTCTGAAGTCCATCAACTGCTGTAATTGTAACAATACAGAGGACCAGGGCTTTACTTTAAACATGGGAGAAGGAAGGGTGTTACAAAAGGATGTAGGCACTCTCATGAATGGATGCTTCAGGGAAACCTGATATAAACATTCACAATAGCTGAAAATACCAGAGGAATGACACTTAATTTCTTACCCTGTTGGTAGCCATATACAGCTTACTATGACACAATCAGAAAGAAACCGTACTGACAAGATTACTCAGCATACCCAAATGCAACAGGAAATGGTGTTGAGATGGCTACTTCACTGCATATGAACAGGTGAAAATTAAGTGAAACCAGTTTCAAGTGTAGGCAGGGCTTCTACTACCATGTCTCTTATCCGACGGAAACTCAGGGGATTAGCAATGACAAATCACGACAGTAAAGAGTTAGATGGTGCATTTTGTTTAATCAAGTTTGTTTATATATGTGCACTTCCCACTACACCCTGGTAACACACCCATTGTAAATGTTCTGGTAATTACAGTTTCCAACTACAGCTTGATTCGTTACAGTTTATAATGGGATTCCCATTCAAATCAGGCTGCAGCTATCTCCTTCAAAAGTGATGTGAAATTCTTAGGCACCACCAGACCACAAATGGTGAGTAGTATGAAGAGAACCAAGCTTCAAAAAAAATCACCTGCCCTACTACAACCACATATTCTCAGTCACCAGCACAAAAATGAGATGCACTACTGTTGTATATCCAATTCACACACTGAAAATACAACCCCAGCCAAAATTATAACTGAGGTTCTAGTAAATGACCAGTCCAAAAATGCAAGGAACACCCATGAGGATATTTTTATGGCACTTATCACTGACATTTTTGCTCCCTCTAGACCTTGAGTGAGAATATTGCAAAATATTTTCACAGTAGGCCAGGATTGGCTGGAGCTGGCAGCACAAGAAGCACTTTCATTTTCAAACCACTCCTCACACAGGCTTACTTTCTGCATGAGTTAGCAATCCTAATGCTCCCCATTCCTTCAGCAAATAAGCTCAGACGCAGACTATATAAGAATAGTGTGAGCATTAGGACTGATAACACAAGGAAGACCCCAGGCCTGATTTGCCAAGACTCAGAACAGCTAAAACAGTAATTTTTTTCTTTTTGCTACTTGCACGGTGGGAGTGGGGTCAGGTGTTAGGGTTGGAAACCCTAACACCACATTTCCCTACTTTTCTTGGTTTAACCCTAACTGGTGCATTAAAGTTTATTTGCAATGAATTTACTTTTTGAGATAGCAGAATTGTCATTCACACAGGTCCCTTTGGGACCTGCATGAACACATTAGTTGATATACTTTAACACAATGTTTTTACTGTAGTTACATAAATGTCTATACAATATATAATATTTAGGCAGTTAATTCATAATGAATTATTTTACAAAGCTGGAGAACTCTTTTTCTCTTGAATATATGTATGAAGATAGTAATGCTATATTTTAGAATGTATGTTTTCCTATGTTGGAATTTATGAATGTTATAATTCTTTTAAATCAAAATAAAATTATTATTGATAAAACACATCCATGTGATTACGGAAGCCTCCGGGCATGCGCTTCTGTTCCTCCGAAAAACAATTTATGTGCTTCCTCAGTAATTTTTTTTTTTGTAGGGATGGACCATTTCAGTTCTTATTTCTTAGGGGCTTAGTGTTGTACTAGTCATTAAGACCTTTCTACTAATATACATTGTCCATTAATTCCAAAGACTGACAGAGTTACACCTTGTTAAAGCTACAATGCTATTTTTTGTAATTTTTTAAATGTTATGCCTTTTTATAAGACCCCTAAATTTTGTTATTGGGTGGGTGGGGTGGTAGTGTTGTGTTAGTGTTTTAGTACTCATTAAAACCTTTATTTTGATATATAGATTATCCCATAACTGCATATATTGATGGAGTTATGGCTTGTTAAAGTTTAAATGTGGAAAAGAAAAGTCCAAATTCTTTGTTTCGTATGATGGGATCTTTTTTCGTGAGGTTGAGTCATTCATATGAAAAAAAGATTCCTTCATATGAAACAAAGAATTTGGACTTTTCTTTCCCACATTTCCAAATTCTTTTTTCATATGAAGGGAATCTTTTTTCATATAACTCTATTCCTTTTTTGTATGGCTATACGAAAAGGAAATTCGGGTCATGAAAAAAAAAAAAAAAAAAAAGGATTTTAAAATGTGTTAAACACATTTCTGGGTGATTTTTCCAAAACCTAACTGCAGAATCCAACTAAGGGTGATGCTGATTAGCAAGATACATGTGTTGGTATCTCTGCAGGATATCATTTTATGTTTTTCAAAAGCCCCCTCAAAAGAAAAAAAAAACAAAAAAAAACAAGATGGCCATATGAAAAGATAATTTTCTCTCATAAAAAAAAAAAAAGATTACCCACCCGCCCCAATGCAAAACAGAGTTTTTTCCATATGGGCCAAATTTTCTTTTCTCTTTCCCCCCCATACACCTCTTTCTCATGGTCTCCGGGACTGGCAGGTGGCTCTGGTCCCTCCCTTGGAGGGACTTGGTCCCTGGCTGTACCGATTCCAACCCGACACTCCCCTAATTCCCCACCCCCATGGCAGTGCGAGGTGAAGGCTCAAGCCACTTCCACCCCTGGAGCAAAATCCACATGTTGGAGGGGTGCTTGGTGTGGCCATCATGGAGCCTGTCCGCTCCATTCTTTCCCTTTTTCTCCCATCCCCCTCCCCACTGATGTAAGGACACTGGCACATGACCTCCCGACCAGTACTGCTCTCTGGCCACCCGCCAGAGGGCAGTCATCAAATGGGACAACAATCCCTCCCTCCCTGAAAGAGGAGAGCAGTCCTCCGGACGCTCGATTCTCTTTCGTCTCTGCCGACCCACTGGCCGCCTGGGCTCGTTCCTGAACACGGGTCGTCGGCATGCCGCGAGATGTAGCGACTAGCGCCTCAACCTCCAATGCCACCAGGCCCAAATTCTTTTTTCACAGGAAACAGCTATCCAAAAGACCGTACTGAGCATGCTCAGAACCAAAATTTCAAATCCTTATAACTCTGGAACAGATTAGTGTTTTTCCACCAGACCAGTGAAAGGCACCACTGTGGCCCAAGCCTTTTCTACCCTGAATATTTCAGAGAAAATTTCAAACCGTCTGGGCACTAAGTGATAAGATTAAAAGAAAAGAAAAAAAAAAAAAGTAAAACCCCCCAATTTTTCTACTATCCAGATCTCGGATTCTCCAGATTTAAACATGGCAAGTCAAGAAACCTTGACACCAAGACCATGCATGCAAAATTTTGTACAAATCTGTTTAATTGTGGCAAGGCTATTAAAATGCAAAGTGAGACGTTTAACATCAAACAGCCTAATCAACCTAACTATAGCAACACTACTGCACCACAATAATCAACACTTTTATGTGTCTAGGTGTGCGTGTGTACACACACACACACACACACACACACACACACACACACCTTATTAAATGGGTAGGAAAATACTCTGCTGGTTGGCTGAAACACCACATGACTGTGCGTATATCAGAGGGCACCTGCACGCCTGCACTTCCACCCCCCCAAAACCATTTTAGCCATTTTATAAGATAGATAACTCACTGTAGGGTGTGCAGTTGTAGTCTGATACACGCACGCCTTGGGTGGTTGAACGCACTCAGCCTGTGGCCTCACGCATCACAATGCACACCAAGGTGTGCATATAGCAGAGCGCGACCACACACCCTACTGTGGGTTATATTACACACACACACACACACACACACACCATACTCATGACACCGGGGAAATTCCCCTACACTTCTTGAGAAGTGCCATGGGAATTTTTTTTTTTTTAATCACAACATTATTTGTGCCACCTCCGCGGACCTGGCAGGGGTTACAAAACCCTCCCCTGTAGGGGTACATCCTCTGGCCTACTGGGGCCACCATGGGTCCTGCAACGTCCCGGTATTTTTCCTCAGTTTTCTCCCCGCACTCTCTTGTTGTGCTGGCCTTGCGTAGCAAAAAAAAACAACACCCCAGGAAGGAGGCAGTCCTCTGGATGCTCAATCCTTATCTTCCGGCTGACCCCGAACAATCAGAGTCTGTTCCCAAACTTGGGTCACTGGCGTGCGTAGCAGTGTGGCATCCAGCGCCTCAACCCTCAGTGCCACGGGCTGGCGTGCCATGGGATCATTAACATCCACCTGAACTACCACCAGAACAGGCAGATGGAGCCTCGGTTTAACGTCTCATCTGAGGAAGCGGCACCTCAGGAGAGTAGCAACCCCCTCATGCTGCACTACAGTGTCCGTGGTAAATCCTAATACTGACACTGTGGTGCAGCATGAAAGTGAGGGAGTGCAGCACTCCTGAGGTGCTGTCTTTCAGATGAGATGTTAAACCGAGGTCCCATCTGTCTGTTCAGGTGGATGTTAAAGATCCCATGGCACTTCTCAAAAAGAGTAGATGAATTTCCTTGGTGTCCTGGCCACATATCCGCCATTCACTACAAAATATCACCAACAGCTTAAAATCTGGTTCAATTTCAGTTGGCATCCATCTGTATCACCCCGCCACCGAGACTGAAAACAGGCAAAAAAAATGTCTAGTCCTCCTTTCTGGTTGACAAAAACTAAAAGAAATAAATAGGGTGAAAAGTAACTTCTATGTTAAACTCGAATATTTAAATGTCAATAACTTTGGAACCGTTCAATGGATTTGCATGAAAGTTGGCATGCATATTGTCTATGTGTAGGTCTCTTGACCTGTCAAATGTCGTGGGAATCTCTTGTGTGGTGTCTGAGATACAGAGTGTCGAAAAAACAGAAAAATGTGTGTTTTTTGACATTTCTTTGTCCACCTGGATCTCAGAAACGGCTTGAGGTTGTGGTCTGAAATTTCCAGTGTAGAAAACCGTTGCCTCACAGATGTGCCTTTTGAAGGTTTGGTGAACAAATATTAATCTCTTCAAAAGTTATAAAACTTTAAAGTTTCCCATTATAGCCTATGGCAGAAATAAAATATGATCTGAAAGTTAACGAAGGTAAAGAGCACCACAAAACAAATTTCTTTGCCACTTAATAGCAAGAAAACAGTTAGGACCTTTGGGCTGAAATTTGCAGGTTAGCATGCCCCTGCCCAACAGATGTGCCATCTGCTGGTTGGTGAAGAAATGGATACTGGTTCCATAGTTACCGCAGTCCGGTTGCGAATTTTCCCATAGGATTAAACTGGGCGATCATGGCACCCTCTTCGTGGCTATATCTAGAAAATGGTTCGAAATACAGATTTTTACTAAGCATGCATGGAGGTGGCCAGGCCATGAATACAACTCCAAATGAATTTTTTCCAAAGTTCCTACGGCTCCTGAGATATTGCAACTTTTGCAGTTTTAGGGTTACCTGGAATGGCTCTAGGTGTGTGCTATGTCTCTACACTTATGGGTACATGGGAGTGCAGGGCCCGTGCTCCCACATTTGGATCCCAATTATGCAATAATGGGAGCACAGGGCCCTACACTATGCAGTAGTGGTGCACTTCCACACAGATGTGATATTAAAATTTCAGTACACTTATGTATAGATGGGAGCGCACTACCCAGAGCGTCCTGCACTCCCACATGAAAATCAGAGACAATTACAAAATGTATGTATGATGGAAGCGCAGGACCCCACAACCACATATAAACAACATTACCCTTTCTCAAAAGGAAAGGAAACTCATCTCAAAAACTTGGTTAATGCATCAGTTAGGGTTGTCATTACAGTGACAAAAGTTTGGAAATTCGATCTTAGGATTACCAACCCCACCCCCCACTCCCACCCCACTCTCCACACACCAACAGACATCAGGGTGTGCCTTGGACTCTTTGGGCCTAACTCTCACCCCACTGTCTTATACTGTACCGCTCAGCTTCCTTACAAATGTAATGGGGTGAGAGGTAGAGCCGACAACCCCAAGGAACACCCCGACACCTGTTGGTGTGTGGAGAGTGGGGGTGGTGGGGTAGGGTTCGTAACCCTAACATCGAATTACCAAACCTTTGTTGCTGTAGTGACAACCCTAACTGATGCACTAACGGTTTAGTGTGTGTGTGTATATTATATATATATATATATAGATACACACACACACACACACACACACACACACACACACACACACATACACACACACACACACACACACACACACACACACACACACACACACACACACACACACACACACATACATATACACACACACACACACATATACACAGATATACACACACACACCTATATATCATATTCATATATCATATATTCATATATATATATCTATCTATCTATATAGAACTCGTTAGTTAATTAGCACAGGAATTGCTGTTAGGTTGAAAACTCTCGATTTCGCTCACCCCCCAACCGGCATAGGATTGGGACTGCCAGTCCCAACTCTCACCCCATGACATGTAAAGCAGCAGAAGTATAGGAGAATGGGGTGAGAGTTAGGACCCACGATCCCAATGCCGGTTGGGGTGGGCGGTGGGTCCAAGGGGGTTTTCAACCCTAACAGCGAATTTCTCACTTTTGTCGCTGTGAAACAACCCTAACTAATGCATTAAACGGAGTTTTGGGCCCCAAGGCCCCGCTGCATAATGCGTTACGGACCAAGGCCCCGCCTACAGTGATGTTGTGGCATACTAACAGGGACAGCAACACAAACAGAAATGCTAACAGTGGCGCACACGGTAACACAAGCACGAATGAGAACAGAAGGGTAACGCACATAGTGGCGTAGACGGGAATGGTCTGCCACGTGATGTGTTGTCACATAGTAACATGGTGCCTGCAAACAGAAATGTCAATGAGCATGGTGATGTAAAGTGAAACAGTAAGTACTGTAGACAGAAATGGCAAAAAACAACAGAAACGCAAGCGCAAATGAAAACGCAAAGGATAACGCACATGGTGGCGCAGACGTCAATGGTAAGTGAATTGGGTACGGATCCGCAAGCGGAAAGGGCAACAGTAACAGTAATGTAAGCGCACAGGCTGGTTTTCCCCAAACCTGCATTGAGAAAGACAGTGAGTACAAATAATGTATGCAAAATAATGAGTATCGCGCGAAAATGAGATCTTGGAATACTAAATACATTATATCTCAGGAACCGATGTATATAGAAAAAAATTTAAAAGTCATATTATTTACAACTGTCCTGGTTAATTTGGATCTTAGCCCCATTACGGGGCTAAGAAATTTTCCGACGAAAAGTCCAGATCTACGCATCGCGTTTCGAGATACTGGGCCCGAAAGGCGTGGCTTAACGCCGTAATGTTATCCTATGGGAAAAAAGAAAAGTTCGAGCGCCATAACTTTGCCTCCCTGTAATGTTTTTTCACCAAACTACTGAAAGGCACATCTGTGGCTGTTGGTGTCTTCCTCCAAATTTCAGGAAAAGACCAAACCGTTATTTTGCAGCAGGGCTCCAAATGATTTCTGTTAGTGTCAGGCGCCATAATGTTATCCTATGGAAAAACGTCAATTTTGGAGTGCCGGAATTTTGCCGCCATGTGATATTTTTTCACCAAACTACTGAAAGGCACATCTGTGTACTGTTGGCTGTCTTCCTCCAAATTTCAGGAAAAAGACCAAACCGTTATTTTGCAGCAGGGTGCCAAAGGATTCCTGTAATGGTCGCCGTAATGTTATCCTATGGGAAAACTGTCAACTTTGGAGTGCCATAACTTTGCCGCCGTAATATTTTTTCAATACAACACTGAAAGGCACATCTGTGAGATGTCGGCCATGCTCCTCCATTTCAGCCCAAAACTCCCAACGTTATTTTGCAGTGCAGTGCCAAAGAATTGCTGTAATTTTCCACAGACTAGAAAATTACTGTCGCATTCATGAAGCTTTCATAGAATTGGTAACACTTTCGTGAGCAACGAAAGTCATTTTGCTAGTACTTTTTCCAGAAATTTGAAAAACATATTTCTGGGGTGTTTTATCACAAAATAAAGACATGGCAAGCATCCTCAGGGCCCGACTAGGTGAATACAAAAAATTAGGTTGCTAGAGGGTCCCAAATTTAAATGCCAACCATTTTTCTGATCACCAACTGAAAACAAAATGGCCGATTCGCGAAAGTAACAGGCCCATTTGCGAAAGTAAAAATGCATTTGCGAAAGTGTTGAACTTTTTGTTAACTTTTCCCATTGACTTATAATGGGAAACTGTTTTTTGAATAACTTTTGAACCGTTTAATATTTTTTCACGAAATCTTCGAAGGCACATCGGGGACCCGGCTGCCGTTTCCTGAAGATTTCGGCCGATCACGAAACCGCGACCTAGTAGTGCGCACCACAGAATTCCAGAAAAGCGTAAATGCGCAGACAGATCACACTTAATAACTCCGCGAGCCAGATATCCGACCAGTACGAATCTTGGCAGATCTCAAGGCCTATGGTTCTTGATCATAAATTCAAATTTCAGGCAAATCCATCAAACGGTTGCAAGTTATTAAGGTGCAAAGTTTGGGGTTTAACATAGAAATGGCTCCTCAACCTAATCTGGTAGCACTACCGTGCTACCATATTCCACATATATATATATATATATATATATATATATATATATATATATATATATATATATATATATATATACACACACACACACACATTACACACACACTTATATACACACACACGATACGTGGTGTGTGTGTGTGTATATATATTTATTGCAATAAACTACATTAACGTAGATGGGAGTGAACGCCGGAAAGCATGCAGACAAAGTAGGGAAATGAAAAATGTTAGGATTTGGAGTCATGGGAGTTCTGGCGAATTGGTGGGTGTGGTGTCCCTTTGGGCTGTCTTAATGCCCACCCCTTTCCCAGCCCATAGCCTCCAGCCTGAAGCACAAGGTGCAGTTTAAGTCAGTGCCTCACAGGCATATACTCATTGGAGGTAGAGATTCCGAAAGTTGGCATCTCCACCGCATTCCAAAACTGTCCATACCTGTCACATGCTGAAAATACATTTCCCTGCCATGCTCCAAAATTGCACATCCCACCACATTTCAGAAACATGCATCCTTGCCATACTCTGAAACTGCATGTGACCACCATATTCTGAAACTGTGCGTCCTCGCCACATTCTGAGATTCCATATCCATGCCATGTTGTGAAACTGCATGTTGCCACCAGTCTGAAATCAAGGATCCCCACCACATTCTGAAACTTGCATCACCACTATGTGCTGAAATTATGCATCTATGACACTACTACAAATTTCATATCCTTTCCACATTCTGCAACTATGCGTCTCCTGCATTTTGAAAATGCGTGTCTGACGCATCCTAAAAATTTATGACACCGCTAAAATCTGGAATTCAGTGTCCCTGCCAGATTCCAAAATTGTGTGTCCTAGCTACTTTGAGATTATTACTGCTGCATTACAACCTGGTTGTGTTCTGAAATCTCACCCCCCGTAGTATTCTAAAAACTGCACACAACTTTGTAATTCTAAAGCCATGACGGCTGCTACATTCCAACCCTCATCACATTCTGAAGTACCTTGCATCTGCACATTTCAGAAATGCATGCCTTGTACCCACCCCCAGTATCGGCTTTCCTTTTTCTAATGTTTACTACGACTGCAGCTTTATGTAACCTTGCAGAAACAAGTCCTATAAAGGTAGCTTGCAAGGAGATTTGGGCTGTCAGTTCTGGTTACATCAGTGCCTCTTCACTGAAACTAGCTTTTTTGAAGATCTCATTTTTGGCATGAGACTTACTGAGGACATGCTGATCCAAATTCAGAATTTACTGATGCTAGAACTTTTTAATTCACATATCTGTAGCTAGCATTGTGTGGATGACATTCATATCTAGGATATACAGGCATGTTCTTATGATGAGCATCGTGACAAATTTTATGAAAAACTTGTTTACCTGGCAAAATTGAATTTACATTCTCGCGTAGTAACGATAAGTTAATTTCAAATGGACACTAGTTGAGGCTATACGTAGGGGTGTTCTAGCTCTGTAACCTAGGAAGACAATCCAGCACAGTAAATAGATTATTCCAATCTCTCCTAGCCAGCTGAAACACACATCACCCACCTCCCTCCAATATCTTACATGCCCAAATTCAAATCTTGTCCGTTTTTCTCCATGGCCCGTCTGAAGTCCTAGAAGCACTCCCACTGCAGCCGCCACGTCTGTTCTCTAGGATGGCAGTGGCAATGACAGAGACTGAGCAAAGCAAATAAAGATCCGTTTTCCCCATCAAGTTTTTTCTTGTCCCCCAGCTCGCCTGACAGCACCCCGTACACAGCCTTGTCACAGACCATCTCATGGACTTCCATATTATCATAGCTACCCCAAGACTGAGAGTAGTGGGTTTGCCCGCCATGTTGGTCGGGGTGGGTTTTCCTGGTGTGCTAGCAACAGACCAATGTCTTTTCCTCCAACTCTTGTTTTTATTTATTTTATTTATTTAAAAGTATGTGACCGAAAAGACACTGAACTGAGGCTCCTTTCCAGGGCCTCCAAGAGTATCTGAGGCGAATGTCGCACATGCAACAAACACAAATGGTGTCCAGCAACAGCTCCACATCCTGATTAGGTGCTCCTGCTGTGCAGTCACCTGGCCTCCACTAGTGGCAGTAATGCAGCAGGACACAGTGTCTCCCTTCCCCCAAGGAAGGCTACTTTTTTGGTTAATGAATCTTTATGTCCCTTGGCGACAGCTAAGGGATATACCCCACATCCGTCTGCTGGGTCCCTGATGGATCCCAGACTCATGCTGTTCATCCCCAGAGGGGTTTTCCCTCCTTGTGTGGTTTCCCCTGATGGCCTCCCGTGGGGCAGAGACGGTCATACAATGGCCTCAGCGCACGGTCGGGTGTGTTCCCACACCCACCATGCAGATGTCTGCCATCTCCTTCTGCTAGGCCCTTCGTGCTGGTTCCAGACTTGCCTACTCCGCCCCCAGTCAGCACTAGGGGTCCGGGAGACACCCAAACTAGGTCCCCTCCCTCCCTGGAGAAGGCGAGCAGTCCTCCAGACACTCAGTCAGCCTTCTCCCTGCGGCTGACCCTCTGACAACCCTGGGTCCACTCCTGAACCCTGGTTGTCTGGGCTGCAAGCGGGAGCTCTGCCGTTGTGCCAGCAGGCCTGCTAGGGAGGCAAGGTGCTTCCTTCTCAACCCCAGCCTGTGGCCTCTGTACAACCAGAGTCCATTTCTGAACATGGGCTGCTGGCATAGCGAATGGCAGTACTACTGGGCTGGCTGCCAGGCCAAAGATTTTAACGGTACTTTGAAGTCAAAATGAAACTGGGCTGGGGAAGTTGCGCTACCCTGGGTAAATAAAATAAACAATGTACAGGTATTAGCTGATGGGGTGGGGGAATCAGTGGATATGTGACTGTAGAAGTAACAGCAGATGGGGAAAAAAAAAAAAAAATCAGGGTATTTTGTGGCAGATGCACAGATTTTAAAGATTTGAATCTGAAGCAGGGCACTTACGGTACTTGTGTTTCTTGAACCCCAAGTACTTGTTTCGGGAAGGGGGCATCTTAATGACCTAATCACAGAATGAACAGAGTAAGAACTCTCAGGAACTCCATTTCTTCCTGCTGCAAATTAGTTAACCAAATTTAATTTACTTTCCCACGACACCTTTCCCCACTGAAGATTACAGAACTGTTTCCCTTTAGGGATTAAAACTCGGGGGTGGATTACATGCTGTAGTAAGGACGTTTCTTACAGTGGGGCTTATTTGTGAATCACACAAACAGCAGCATCTCAGCCCCGGTGTTATGGGAATTTACGTGGCTGAATTCTGGCATTTCTAACCCAGCAGTCCAAATCAGAAAAACATGGGTTGAATTCCCCTTTCTGTACAATACACTTTCAAGTTTTTGTTTAATTGACAGGGTGGTTCCACTAACCCCCGAACAAAAAAAAAAAAGGAGGCATTGACTTGGATACCGCACTTGAACATATGCACTAAGATTTGGGGCAGGGTTAGCCCCCACAATAAAAATTCTAGAATTTGAGAAACAGAAGAGTAATGATTGGGGGTTAGAAGTTACTTGGTTTCTTCTCAGCTGAAGAAGAGGTGTAAGGGATGCTAAGGTGCTTTTGTCCTTGAGCTCAAATACAGGGACAAGGTGAACTCATTAAAACTTGTTGATGGGGAGACAGACAGTGGGATTCAAAAGTGACATCCAGAGGAACTTCTTCACCAGAACAGTGATGGACAAGTGGCGAGTTAGGCAACACTAGATGGGCCTGTAGGCTTTTTTTTCTGTCATCATTAGCTATATAAACATACACCACTTTGTCTGACTAGCCTAAATCTCAGCTTGTTTTTTATTTATTTAAATTTTTCTGTTTCTATGCAAGTAGTTGAAAGCTGTGCAGTTATGGTTGTCTGATAGGATCCTGATGCAGCAGGCAAGGAAGGTGAAGTGGAAAATCCCGTGCAATTTACTTCAGCAAGGCATTCCTCTGTGGCCAGTTCAGGGCTATCAGAACCACTTCTGCAAATTCTTGTCTCATCTTCTGAAATTCTTCTGGGATGGCATTAAGATACAAAGGTTTGTAAAATATAAGCAAAACAATATCAGAGTCCACCACTATTCCACAAAGTAGCTATCTATCTATTAACCGGCAGCACGACTGTGCTACACACATCTCAGGATGGGTGTACCATGTTATGGAGCATACAGTTCCTACTTTTTTCAGCATAAGGGACAGAAATAAGTTTGATGAAGAAAAAGTGTCTTTTTTTGTAATCCAGATAGAAACTGCTGATGGGAATAAAGGTGCAGTAGGAAGAGGAGGGATCAGTAAAGCCTCAACTTCAAAGTACTAGTGCCAGTAAAAGTTTTTCATTATTATTATTACTGGGACACTGTCAACCCCTGGCCTCATACTGTTGCGAGTTAAAAACAAAACAAAGCATTTTAGGATTGGTCACCTGCTGCATGCAGAATTTGTTGATGTAGCTAGTTTTTTTTTTTTCGCCAGCAAGGGAGAAGAAAGCCATTGTTGTAATCTAAAAAAAAAAAAAAAAAAACTTATTTTGTTGTTTTCTGTCTTAATGCATCATTTCCGAACTTCAGGAGTGCCCACACAGTCCAGCTACTCATGATGCAGAAGTCTCCTCCCACTGCATCATAAGTGGTGTGTGTGTGTGTGTGTGTGTGTGCGCGCGCATGTGTATGCATGTGAAAGAGTAAGAGAGTCTCTGTGTAGGGGGGCATACCTCTCAATGTTTTGTCACTGAGACACAAACACTCAAAACGAGGGACAATGTGGGACATGGCCCCTCAAACTGAGGGATGCATCATCATACGGAAAATGCAATCTCAAAACCTGTAGAAACCAGTGTTTTTATTTGCTCAAAATTTAATTTTGCATTAACATCGCAGAATGTTAAGAATGTCTGCTTTAAAGTCCCAGTTTACAGCAGCTCCTCCATGTAGGCAACACTTTTAACCCTTGCATGGCCATGGACTGATATCAGTCCAAAATTCCTATACATTCTAATTCTGTCGGCAGCATAAGGGTTAAATGTGGGATGGATGTGGGGCAGTGCATAGATGAGAGGTTTGGGAGGTACCAGATTTCAGGAAAACTGCTCAGTGAGTAGTTCAAGGACTATAAGTAAAGAGGTTTTCATGTAGTAATAGACAAAGCTCCTCAACAGACCATTTTGCAAAAATAAATTAATGAAGAAAGAACCAAGTCTCATGTCCTATAGCAGGATTTTGTTTTAACTGGCATTCTAAAATAGGCATCCGTGGAAACAGTCTGTTCATCAAACACACTGGCGATTGCTCTTTACTTTTAACCTGCTGCAGACAGAGTGATGTGATGAACTTACTCTACTCCCCAACCCCCCACTACACACTCAGCATTCCAAGGTTAGCACATGACCATTTCAATTTGGAAGTTATTCCAGAGGTGTCCCCCCACCCCACTGGATTAGAAGTGGATAACAATATTGAAGCCAAACTGAACTACAGATCATGGAAAGCTAAATCAATGTGTCTGTCTTTTTTTTTTCTTTTAAGAAATGCAACTCTCGAAGGAGCACATTCTTTGATTTACTTTTCCAGTTATTTGTATACGAGCAGTCTAGAGGTTGGAATACAAAACTGAACCCCACAGCTCCTGGTTTTAATTAGTTTAGCCACTAGCTTGTTGTGTGACCGTGGGCGTTTCTGGTGACCTCCCTATGCTTCAGTCCTCTGGCCAGTAAGCCTGGAGTGAAACAAAATCTCTCTGTAAAAGGGGCAGTGCACAGTAGCTGCGCTGAGTATTCACACAAGAAATGCTCTATTAAAGTGGCAGCTGACACGTTTTGAATTCATACCCTTTAAATATGGGACAATTCAGTGGCAGCAGACCCAACCCCACATGCAACTCTTACTCTTCATAATTTATAGATGACAAGCTAAGGGAGAAACCTACTGTATACCCTGTACTGTCAATAAGTACCTTCAGACTAGTAAAGACAAGGGAAGTGAGCCTAATGACTTACTTCCCTACTGCTTCTAAAAGCAGTTTCTAATCTTTTGGAAGTCCTTCCTCTTCTAGACTATAAATGCCCCCCTTTTTTTTAAACCATGAACCCTGATTGGCTGCTATCTCAGTACAACAAGCACTAGGCAGAGATGCAGCAAGATCTTCACAAAGTAATCAATACTAACCACACGTCCTGGACTGCAATCACAAACGTGGCCACGACTTTCACTCAGTAAAAACTTCAACGACAGTTGACTGGTGCCCACGCTTCATTACCATGGGCCAAGATAATATATAAAATTGATGGAAAAGCTGCCGCCCATTGATTATATGGAGCGTGCCCCCGCGCTTCTCACTGGCATCCGGGCCACACGTTAGTGAGCATAGGGGCAGAGCGAGATGTGCATTCTATAACAGGGAAGTCCGTGGACCCTGTTTCAAGAACTTTGCAAGTGACGCAGTTGTTTTCCTAGTGGATCATATTTGGAAATGTTCACAATTCTCGACTCCTGTGGTGATAAGGCACCTATATTTCAGGTACAGGGGTACTGACTTGTGAATCTCTTGAACATTGTCCATCATGGTCCTCAAACCCCTGCACCCCTTCCCCCCCAATCACTGATCGTACCATTTAAAACCTGCTTCCAACACATTCCCTGGCTCTAATGGTACTCCCCTTCCTTGATCACCACTCTGATCATCCCCCCAATGTAATGTCAATGAGATCATGTAGGGTGATGTTAGTATACAAATGCTGCTACTTATAAGGATGCACTGATGGAATAGCAAAACAGTTTAACAAAGTATGGGGAAAGCAGGGAGGCTCTTCACCCACGGATTTCACAGAACACATACCTGAAAACAGCAGCAACAAATTCTGCAACCAGTAGAAAACAGCAGGCAAAATGCATGACTTTATTCTGTCTGACAATGAGAGCACAGAAACCAACTGGTCATGAATGCGTCAGAATGCAGCGATAAACGGAAGTAACTAAAACATGACAGGAAAGTTCGGGCAGACAGCACCAAATAGAGGGACGGACATATTTTCTGTGAATCCACAAAATGAATGCAATTTAGTAAAACATAAAACACTAAAACTCAATTTACAATAAAACTCTCCTGAGGTGCCATCTTTGGATGAGACATTAAAGCAGAGGTCCCAGTCTGTCTGTTCTGGTGGTAGTTCAGGTGGATGTTACAGATTCCATGGCACTTCCTCAGAGAGTAGGGGAATTTCGGTGCCCTGGCCAAATTTCCTCATTCACTAGAAAATACCACCAACAGCTTACTTGGTTCAAGATCTGTTGCATTCATCTGTATCCCCCCGCATCGGTCATACCTGAAAATAGGCAGAATCTGCCTAGTGCACTTACCTGGTCAACAAAATAAAATAGATAAATATAGCACATTCTGCTAATCCCTCCTGAATTTTAAGCCCTGGTATTTGCTGCGATTAAAAAGTCATTTTGAAGAGCAGAGGAAGAGAAGAACTAAGGAGATAATGGTGGGAGGGACAAGAGAAGTGGAAGAGCCAAGACCAGAAGAGGCAGTGAGAACAGCATTAATAACCAAAATTCAGATAAATAAACTATTTAAAAACGTCAGTGCCTGTCCAGCTTAACTGAATCTAAATTTAAAAATATCCTTCTGAGGATGACTGGAGAGAACTCAGCCTTGAGGAGAGGAACAGAGCTTAGTCAGCAGTGAGCAACTGCTGGTTGCTCTCCCAGATCAAATAAAAAAAACTGCTAAGGATTACTGGGGAGACACTGGGGTGGGAGGTAGGAGACTTACTGCTGCAAACTCATACTATCACACAAACAGCAAATGACAACACTGCAGTGATTCTGAATTTAAAACTGGGCCCAACACAAGGATGGTCACTGAAAATTTGACTTTACCAGATGGGTTGGAATCTAGTGGCCTGAGAAATAATGGCCACCAAAATATTTTGGAGGCGACTCAGATCTTAAAGGCTAGTGTACAAGTCAGCCACCAGCCCAGAAAGTGATTTGTCCCAGACTGGTTGAAGGCATCAGGATGCCTCGTGCTCACAACACCAGTGTGTGTGGTAATCCCACCACAATGCAGACCCACTCATTGTCTTATTACTTAAATAAAGAATTGCAGGCAAAGAAAGTAAAGCAAAGCAGCCCCTGCTCCATCTTATTTGAGAAGAGAGGACTGCACAACCTCAGATCCCCAATTAAATCCATGTTGATACTACACTACAGTCATTTTTAGACGCTTGCTCTATCCCACTGAGTGAGGCACAGCTTCACCCTTCATGATGTCACAATGTTCTAAAAATGGTGGTGGCGCAGTAACACTATAGGGAAGACAGATATCTCTGGACTGTTGCCAGTTACAAATAAACCCCATCCTTCACGGAAAAGAAGCTTTTCCTGGTCTTTCAAACTATGATAGGGCACTGCACATAAATGTGCCTCTTCAACAAAAGCATTCACTGTACGCAATACAAATCGTCCTATGTCTTGTGGGTATTTCACTAAGCATAAAGCTTAATGTTCACCCACAGTTTGCCAAATGTATGTCATTAAACTCTTAAGAGAATCATCAAATGACAGTAACTATACTAGGTATATCCAGGCAATGATTAAGAATGCAGGCTATTGAGTCATACTCTGCCCCATAACAACTTTAAACGTTAGCTGAACCCACCCTGCTCTTGCATCATACAGTAGGGACGGGATAGTTCAAAAAGTTTCAGGTTCAGGTTGCTCTATATGTATGCAAGCGCATTACTAATCCTGGGTCATCCTTTGAGAAAAATAAATAAATAAATCAGACATTCAATCTAGGCTCACGAGTATGATGACGATTACACTGATGGTTTTTCACAAGAACCGCTTGTTCGACCAGCTTATTCATTACGAGCAGGGTGACAGCTTTGTGGTTGCCGTCGCCATTATCCCAGCAGTGTTGATGTCACCAGAGGCCTGTCCAACCAAATTACGAATATTGTTATCTGCTCATGCTATCTTTTTTCGATTTCACAGTCCTCAGCCCGGCATTGTTGTTATTTTTAGTCTCAGGTAACAGACAGCTGGAGTTCCAGTGTCAAAGAAGCCACCTGGAACTCCAGCTTGTCTGACTACCTGGTTTAAAAATAGCGTAGCTGATGCCAGGAGGAAACAAGGACTGTGTACAGGGAGTCAGAAAAAGATGTAAAGCATGACAGATTAGCAATATTTCAATAATGAGGACAATTTGGGCTAAGAGGATCTCTAATTGACAAAACATCAACACTGCTGGGCCTGAGAAAGTGATGACAGCCACAAAACTGTCACCCTTTATTAAGTGTGGATAAAACAGTGAATAAAGCAGTTCTTTTTGTGGAAGAAACCATCAGTGTGAAGTAGAGTTCATCCTTACTTCATTAATTTTCCTAGGGACGGGATAGTTAGGATTAAGAAGGGACGGAGGATGGGCAGAAAATAGTGATGATCAGGTGGAGGCACTTAATGAGTACTTTAGCTCTATCTTCACTAGGGAAAAGGATGGGCCTATGCCACAGGAGAAACTTGGGGGAGAGAGACGGGGGGTGGGGAGGATTTTGATGGGGCGATCAAGGTTGACAGGGTCTTAGGGACCTTCAGGTGGACCAGGCACCTGGCCTTGATAGAGTGCACCCGAGGGTCCTGAGGGAACTGGGGGAGGTATTAGCAGCCCCCCAGCGGACCTGTTTTAACACCTCGCTGAAAAAAAGGGTGTGTGCCGCAGGACTGGAGGAGCGCATGTGGTGCCACTCCACAAGGGAGGACCCAGAGATTTATCAGGTAACTACAGGCCAGTCAGCATAACCTCCATAGTGGGCAAGTTAATAGAGACCATTCTAAAGGAAAGGCTGATGACCTCCTTGAGGTAAATGGTCTCCAGGATGATAGGCAACATGGGTTTGTCAGGGGACGATCATGCCAAACAAACCTGACAGACTTTTTTGAATGGGTCACAAGGTCACTGGACAGGGGGCAGGTGGTGGGCTTCACAAGGTGTTAGACTCAGTGCCACATGGCAGGTTGATCAGCAAGCTGAGTAACCTGGGGATTGGGGACAAACTGCTGAGGTGGGTCAAGAGCTGCCTGTAGGAGAGGAACCAGACAGTGGTGGTAGAAGGCGAGCTATCCAAACCTAGACCTGTAACCAACGGGGTACCACAGGCCTCAGTACTCAGACGGGTGCTATTCAACATCTTTATTAGTGACATAGCGGACGGGGTCAAAAGTAAAATCTGCCTGTTTGCAGATGATACGAAGCTCTGTGGGAGGGTAGACATAGAGGAGAGGAGGCAGGAACTCAGGGAAGATCTAACTAGACTAGAAAAATGGCCGGGCAGCTGGGATTCAATGCTAAGAAATGCAAGGCCATGCACATGGGAGTTAGGAAGCCAAGGGCCAGCTGCTGGCGGGGGGGGGGTACAGGTGACCATCTCAGAGGAGGTAAGGATCTATAGGAGTGTTCGTCAGGGGGTACATGAAACACTCTGTGCAGTGCCGTAAGGTGGCAGCCAAGGCAAATAAAATACTGGGCTGCATCGCCAGAGGAATCACATTTACTTACTTTCTTTCTACTGGCTCCTTGGCCGGCACCTCTCTTCACTGCATCCCTCTTGTACCCGTCCACCAACCGGTCAGTCCCCCAGCTTCTTGTGAGGCCCTCATCTTCTTTTCCCACAGATTGCTCCCCCATGGCAGGGAGCCCCATCTCATCTGTCAGGTCCGGATCCAGTTCCAGCGATGCCCCTTAAGCTGAGGTGCCTGTAGGATGGCCATCAAGCCGCAGCGACCAAGGGCGCCATTTTTCTTGATTTTCTCCCCTTTTATGGAGCGTGGCGTGCAATGACACCAGCAACGTGGTTGCGCGTGCTCCCATGCATGCCACATGAAGCGTCTGCCGACTCCCACCTCCTGCTATCATGGAGACTGATGTCGCCACCCCAGCCTCCGCTTAGGTCAGGCGCAGCGATCAAGGTTCTCCCCTTCCCCAGAGATGGAGAGCAGTCTGTTGGATGCTCAAGCCATCTTCCCCCTGTCAACCCACGATGACCCCTGCTTGCTCCCGAACATGGGTCAGTGCGTGGTGCGAGGTGTGGCATCCAGCGCCTCAACCCTCAGTGCCACTGGGCCCAAGAGGAACACATTTAAGGAGGAGGAAGTTATTCAGCCACTATACAGGTCACTGGTGAGACCACACCTGGAGTAATACGTTCAGTTTTGGTGCCTCATCTGAAGAGGGACATCAAGCTACTGGAGGAGGTTCAAAGGAGGGCGACCAAAATGATACTGGGCATGGGGGACAAAACATATGAAGAGAGGCTAAGGGAGCTTAACATGTATTCCCTGGAGGACAGAAAGGAAAGGGGGAATATGACAGAAACATTCAAGTACTTAAGGGGTATAAACAGGGTTGGAATGGAGGGCATCTTCAGTTTAAGAGGGGAGGGAACAACAAGGGGGCATAGCCTGAAACTGGTGGGAGGTAGATTTAAGAGGGAACTAAGGAGGTACTTTTTCACTGAAAGGGTGGTGTCAGGGTGGAATGAACTGCCAGACGTGGTAGTATCAGTGAATACGGTGGGCAGTTTCAAGGGGGTGGGATAGGTGAAAAAGAAAATTAGAATGGGTGAGTGAAATGGGGGAGAAATGGGGAGGATGGCTTCAGGAGGGAAAGGGTAGGGGGCAGCTCTAGAGGACTAGACAGAGCTGCACACTCGAGCAGACTTGAAAGACCAAAAAGGCATTTTTCTGCTGGCTATTTTGTATGTTCATAGTATGTTGACTGACCGTAGATGTAGTTAAAAGTCCCAGTTATGAAACATTTGTTTTACTTGATTTAAGTACAGAAGACCATGTTGAGAGCACAGGTGAGGCTTATTAACAAAGTTGAACAATTTTAAAGGAAAAAAAACAACTAAAAACTACACACACACACACACACACCAAAGCTGTTGTACTACTCTCGTGGGGCTGTACCATTTGCAGGATTTTAAATAGCTGGTATAGCACAGCAAAACAGTGAGTACTGCTAACCATTTTTTTCCCAGCGAGTCCATGGTACAGCAGACAAAATTAATAAAATTATATACATTTTAACATTTTGCTAACCATTCTGTGCCAAGTGCTATGCATTTTTACAGTTGACTATCGCTTTCACGTGTAAAACTGCTAATCAATTTTTTCGGCTTATTTAATACCCTGATTTGAACAAGCTACCTGCTGAACAGGGACCCACAGCCTCTGCTGGGTCAAGTGTTGAAGTGCCCCAAAGGATATGCACAACTTCAGGGGTAGGAGAGAGACTTCTTGTGGTACATGTGTGATCCTTGCGGCTCTATTAATGGAAACAGATTGGTGGGTTGCTGCATCACACTTTTGCCATATATATATATATACTTTCCCCCGCCTGACACAACCTGGCATGTATGTAAGCCACAAAGGGGGAATCGACAAAGGCCTTTAAAAAGTTCCATAGGATTATTATTTCCACCCGGCCACCTCAAGGGCACTGGATTTCACATCTCAACAAGGAACTTCCCACCCCAGAAGGCCCTGCAGGGGAAAGTCATACAAGTAGCCTCTGGAGGTGGAAGCAGGATGTTGACGAAAAATATAGTAATTGTTTCCCGCCAGAAATGTCTGAGGCTCACTTCTATCCGAAGATTTTTCAACAGTTCTTCAAGCCTGCCTGGTGGGGCAACAGCAGTGGGCTGCAGTCTGGTGGACCTAACTGTAGAGGCAGAATAGTGTAGTGGTTAAGAGCACCGAGCTGTAAATTTGGAGACCAGAGTTTGAATCCCAGTAACCTCCACTTGCATACTGTGTGACCCTGAGCAAGTCACTTAACTTCTTTGTGCTCCCAGGTCACACTAAGAGAAAAGCTCTGGCTTAGTGTGCTTTTCCTGGTTAAACAATTACCCCTTCCCTTTCTTTATGCCCCCTCCAGTCTCTTCAGAGGGCATCACCACCCTGGTGTTAGAGTGCTCTGTACTAGCCAACCAAAAAATTAACTTTGGTATCTGATGTAGACACAGTTGCCCATCTCACCATCCCAGGCTGAGGATCGGCATGCAATCACGTGATCCCATGCTCGAAGTGTGTGCATGGGATTGACATAAGTAAAAAAATCCCATGAACAACACATGCCACATACTGGGAAGCACATGTAAAAGCAGGAGTAATGCTGGAATGTTTTTTGGTGTGTATAGGGCAAGCAGCAGCATTCTGTGATGAACTTTAAATTGTAGTGAGGCACTGTGGCCTGGGCTAGTAAAATGTTTGTTTTATTAGCCCTGCTGACTTGTATATGTGAAGTTAACACTTCAAAAGTACAATGGTTTGGCCAGTAGAAAGTATGTGACAAATGAATTTTCCTAACCACTAACTCTGCTGGCTAGTGACTGCAACACCTAATTTCACCACCCGTCATCAAGCTGCCATCTTTAATCGGATGCATGCCAACATTTAAATCAGTACAGGGTATTAAATAAGCTGAAAAATTGATTCGCAGTTTTACACGTGAACATGCTAATCAGCTGTAAAATGCATAGTGCTCGACAGAATGGTTAGCAAAGTTTAAAAATAGATACAATTTTATCTACTGTACCATACACTCACTGGAAAAAAAAATGGTGAGCAGTCTACTGCTACGCATTTGTGTAAATGGTTAGCCAGGGCTCCAGATGAGATGTTTTGGGAGGAGTACCTGTACTCATTTTGAACGTGAGGTGAGTAAAACGAAATTCAGATGTGTACAAATGTCTTGCTAGAGTAGACTGAGTACATTAAAAAAAAAAAAAAAATCTAGTTTTTTTTCTAGATAAGAATTTCGGGTGCCAACAATGCTCTAGATAATGTTGGCAGGTAGAATTTACTCACCAGTATTAAAACAGTGAGAAAACAAAAGTGGGATGCATACAAGTGCTGTAAATCTGGCAAAAACTGTTCCTTTGAGTCACCAGTTATGTTATGAAGCACTATTCTTTGGCATGTGGAGTATTTATAAATGTTGGGTGAGTACTGGTACTCATTAAAAAATTTCTGAAAAGCATTTCTAAAATTAGGTGAGTAAAATAGGCGGTACACACCTTATCTGGAGCCCTCGGTTAGCATTACCCCGTTTGCGTGGCATTTGCTGTGCTATACCAGCTATTTAAAATCCTGCAGTACACTTTAAAATGAGGGAGAACTAGTCAGTACAGTAAAATCTTAAGGAGTTCGATTGAGGCATCTTGTAGAGTTCTGTGAACTGATGTATTCCATTTAAAAATAAAGTCTGCTCCCAGTCAGCCATGTTCTATTGGATTTTGTCCCCCAAAACACACATCAGCACAGCTCTGTTTTATCCAAACTAAACAAAAAATTAAAAATTAGCCACCTTCAAGAGAAGGGTCATTATTCAGTGTACTTTTAGACTACTCTGTTTAGCCATTTTTAAATTATTGTTGTGGCAAGACATTCTGGACCTAGAGGAACCAGGTGGCCACAATGAGTAGACCTCCAAAATAAGTGATCCGTGAAGTGCTGCTGGAGTCTGTCTGGTCCTTGAGCCTTTATCTTCAAATGCCTGCTGTGGTGTTGTAACTATCGAGTAGTTTTGTTACTTACCAGTAACAGTGGATGATCTTTAAGGCCCTGTCCACACTACACTGCTCCGACCCGGTAACAGATACAAACCGTTACGGCCAGGGAGCGGTACAGTGTGTCCACACTGTGGCAGTGTCCGGTATGGGACTGGTACCACCGGTCCACACTGCGGGAGCCGGGTGACCATTACGGTGGCACCCGATCCCACAATGCAACTCGTGCTGCACTACAGGCACTGCAGGGACGCCCACGCATCCACACTACAGCGGTAACAGCACAGTGGCGGATCCAGTTCCATAACTACTGTTGAAACCACCTCACAGTGGTTCGACAACGGTTACGTGAAACGCTCCTGTATTGTCAGTGACTCAGTAGGTAGCACACTCGCCTCTGAGGCCGGGAGATCAGAGGGCTGTGGGTTCAGTTCCCACATCTGGCACTTTGGTTAATATCCCATTACTGACACTGTAGTGCAGCATAGGAGGGGTGCTGCACTTCTGAGGTGCCGTCTTTCGGATGAGATGTTAAACTGAGGTCCCATCTGCCTGGACTGGTGGTAGTTCAGGTGGATGTTGAAGATCCCATGGCACTTATCGAAAAGAGTAAGGAAATTTCCCTGGTGTCCTGGCCAAATTTCCCTCATTCACCAAGAATACCACCAACAGCTTAATCTGGTTCAAGGTCAGTTGGCATTCATCTGTATCCCCCTTCCCCGGGTCGTGCCTGAAAATAGGCAGGATGTCGTCTAGTGCACTTACCCGGTCAACAAAACTAAATAAAAAATAAATAAATAAATGTTACAGGTGTAAACGCAAACCAGTGCGGTAACAGAGGGTGGATCCGTGTAGTGCGGACAGGGCCTGAGAGAGACCCTCCACTGAGCAACGCCTTTGGAACTGTAAGCAACACGGTCAGGACTATTCAAACTTTCCCTAGCTGTGGCTGCCCATGTTGATGCTATGCCAAGCATAGACCCTCTGGATCCTGATACAATTGCCGTATTTATCCCTCGCCTTCTACTGAGTGTGTGCCTTTACACCCACTTCTGGGATGAAATGAACCATCACTTATTTGTTGATCGTTGTTCCTGGTGACTAGTGAAAATCCCCGTACCCTAGCCCTGTCTCAACCCCTCAAGAGACACTGTTGTTATGCTATCTCTTGCCAAAGTCATTTCAGTTACCCCTACCCATTTGCCCTAATCAGTTAATCAGGGAGTGTCATAAAAGTCTATGCCCGCAGAAGCAAGGGTTGTGAGACATTGTGAACAACTTCCACCTTCTTCCCTGCACAGTCACATGGTAGTTTGTGGTGTGGGAGGGTTGTACAACCTCATTTGAGCATAGTTTGGGGTTGGGGGGTGCACTGGCAAGGGATTAACACAAAGCTTGTCATTGATGGAATTCTGCACAAGTCCCCCGCTACTGAAAAATCAGTTCCCTCTGTTTAAAATGATCAAAGTGAACTTGCACACATGTTGCAAAAATCCATTCCCTCCTTTTCCGCAGGATGCTTAGAAGGGCCAGTATTTGAACAAATTTCACAACCCTTACGTGAAGTTTTTTTAAATGTGATCAACTGGTTTAAATTGAAAAAGTAGTGCAATGAAACAGGGCAAAAAAAAAAAAAACTGACCCTACTTTTTTTTTTCCCTCTCTCTCACTACAGAGGATTCCAGGCAAGTTTTATTTAATGGTAACATTTTCTAGTTCCACCAAAATCGAGTGTTTTATAGATATTTTAACTTGTTTTGTTATTTTCTCTCAAGAAAAAATGATGTCCACCACATCTGGCTTTGAAGCACTGTATACAGAACAAAGGACAGGATCACAAAACACAACAAAAACACACTCATGGCGCCCAGCTCAGACAGTACCTAGAACAGTAGATATGACTGGCATTGCTAATATTTTTATTAACTCAAACTAGCTTTTTGGAAAAACAATTTCTCGTAGCACTGCTGCTTTAAGCATCCCATTTTCAGAGTGCAGCTTTTGTACTTCAGAACAGAAAAAGCCCCAAAGCACTCAATTCTGACATGAATGTCAATGGATTTTCCTTAGACTGTTACGAGTCAACCTGCAAGAACCAAAAGGGTTATGCAATGCTTTATCTCCAAGGGAGCTGCCCAAAGACTAGACTGGCAAGCCTTAAGCCAATAATTTCACATTCCTATTTGGAAACAGAAACCGGACTGAGATTTCCTTTTAACCTGAAATTCAAACAACATCTCTGAAGTCTCATTTTATTTTTGCCAGAAAGTTAGAAAAAGTCATGTTTAATTATCTCCACCTCTGGCTGTATGCACACATTTTTAAGTTCACGTCAAGGCTAAGATATAAATGAACACTAATATTACCTAGTCATATGCAATTAATTATAATAGCTAAATTCCACTGAAATAACTTTACATATTGACGGGAACTATTTCCGGTCCCTTCTTGAAACAACATGTGAATGGATCTATAAATTTCTTTATTTTATTTAGAAGAGAGTCACCAGGAAAACAACATGAATTCTGAAACCGCTCGTTTCAGAAGTGTCCCAGGGGAAGTGGGAGTTACATAAGGAGAAAGGCAACAATAAAGAGAAGCAGTGTTCAGAACTATATACATTATACATTACAAGCCAAAGGGCAGCTAAGGCACTGACCTTATTATTCATTAAAGTAAAAACACTTTATACATTGGAATTTCTCTTCTCTAATCGAAACTTGCATATAAATGACAGAACGGACCAGTGACTCATTCATACTACCCCATATTTCACATCTAACTGGGTAAACTTCAGCTGAACTGTAGACTGTATGTAAATCACTGTATATTTTTTGTTTACTGTTTCGTAAGGCACCCAAAGCCTGCTGGACTGGATGCCCAAGAAATGAAAATACTAGTGGTTCTGCTGGCGCAGTCCTAATGTCAGCCACTGGCAGCTTCTCTCCTTACAGGAGCAGCTGACACCAACTTGGCTTAAACAGCAGGATGCAAATTTAAACTTCTCCCTGTCCCACTGCATGCCATAGAGTGTTATTACCCAAGAGTTGTAGCCATTTGTTCAATATCTGTATGTCTTCAGAGAGATTATAAAAATCTTCCCTCTCAGACTGCTAGCACTGCCCTGTGCACATGTGGCAATGGAATGGCCTACTGATATAATCTAAGGAATGATGGGCAAATGGCTTCCTAGTCATACGGTGGAGTGGCTGAGGACTGTTCCCCCTCCCCATATTGCATTTATCCTCCTCGGCCTACAGGCAGGGGATCCGCCTCCTCCAGTCCCCCAGTCACTGCTGCCCTGAACCCTCCAGAGCCCTAGTTCCCCGGACCCCCATGGCGGGGCGGAAGGGCTATCCCTTCAGTTACCCAAAATACATAATGTGTCCTGATTTCATATTTCAGCAGCCTTCTGCATGTACTATCACGAATAAAATTGCCTCGCATCGAGTTCCCTCCTCCCTTGCTTCACTACTGTCTCCACCCACAAAAATTCTATGGAGTCATAGGTTGTATCAACAGGCTCATCAAAAGCAGGAAGCCTGAGGTTATCCTCCTTTTTATTCTAGTCTGGTGCGTCCCCACCTGGAATACTGTGCCTCCTTTGTGCTCCTACCTCCACTGGAAGTAAAATAATGGTAGAAAAGGTCCAGCGTAAAATTACTAGGGGGATGAAACATATGACCAATGTAAATTACGAGTGAAGACTTAAAACCTTTGGTTTGTTCACCATGGAATACAGAGCCTTAAGAGGCGATTTAATTTATACCTTTAAAGTTTCCCAAAAAGATTCTACACTAAAACACAATTTGTCTAGAAAAACAGTTAGCAAACAAAATCACTAGGTCACATAAATTTAAACTAAAAAGTACAGTATGTAGAACAAGAAGGTGGTGTAATTTCTTTACACAGAGAATTCCCCCTATCTGGAATTGTCTACCAAGCAATATTGTTATGAGCGACAATGTCAAACATTTTAAAAGAAAACTTGACCAATATACTAACATACTAATACATGGGGGATAAAAAAAAAAATAAATACTCTTTCCACCGTTAGAGATTAATGGTGGCAAGTTCATCATGGGCTTTGGCCTCCAGAACTTGTATTAAAATTGATGAAACTATGAAACCCTCTCATCCATACCCACTTTGTTCTGGGAAGCAGTCCCTGTTAGTCCCCAGATGCCCTACTAACATAGGCTCTCAGTCCTTCTCCCACCGCCCACAAGCTTTGGAACTCTCTGCCGGTCTCAGACAGACTCTGCACTTCTCATGCTCACTTTAAAGGAAACTTCCTTGTCCTCCTCTCTCTCCCCTCATGTACTTGCTCTCCTACTACATAATTTCCTACCATCCCAGGTCACCTCTTGTCCTTCACCATTTTTTTCCTCTAGCTGCATCTATTCTCATCTCCCCCTTCCTGCTACAGCCTTTACCCCTCCTGCCCTCAGCTCCTGCATTTTCCTGTCAATAAGGTGTTACGGCACGGCTTGCTTGTTGTTTCCTCCCTAGCTTCCATGCAATTGTAGCACTGCATTTTTACATTGTGACAGGATGTATTCTTGCAACTGTAATATCGCATTTTTACTTGGGGTTACTGATGTTGTACTCTCGTTTACTCTGGACTCTGCATGTTGCACTACCTTATGATATGTATATAGCATATTTATACCTTTCCCAGGCTATGTTATTTTTGTTTTATTATCCAGGAATCAACGACATTAAATTTTGCATAGTGACTGGGAAAATCCACTAGCCCCACAAACATTTCAACTGGCCCAGTTGGTGTACACACCGAAGTGTTGCCTTCTCCAGTACAAGCCCACAGGGCTAGTTAAATGATAATCTTACTAGCCAGATACAAAATCTACCAGCATTTGGCTAGTGGGCTGGTGCCAATTTCGACCAGTTATCCTTATTTCTCTCAAGTTATTATGTATTACTGCCAACCAACTGCCTTGGACACTCTACTTGGCAGTGTATATTATGTAAGCAATAATACCCGATAGGGTGGGCATTATTGGGAAATACCGGACCGCACAGGGGCGTAATGAGGCCCGACGCCGCAGGCGAGGGCCCTATAGCCCCTGGAAGGTCCGGTATTTCCAATAATGCCCACCCTGAAAGGTATTATTGCACCTAGAAAATGGCATTGTTAGTAAATTTTAATTAAGTAATAAAAGAAGAGAGGAAATGATTATAAAAAATGAACAGAATTAGCAGAAACAAAAGTATGGAAAAAGTAGTCCATGTTTCTTTAAGGCTGTTGCAACTCCTGTTGCTCCCCCGCCCCCCCCTGTAGACAGCAGAGGCAGATGTACGGAATAAAAAAAATTTTGTGCTTAAAATACCCAGCAGTCTCTGGGCATTGTTTTTAAAATATCTGCCCTTTCTGCAAGAGTTTTTTTTATGGCTAGAAAGGCTCTGGTAAGGGATCATCCCGAAGAAGGTGGCTAGAAGTGTGTCTGGTACGAGTGACATCCCCGAGGTAAATAATTTTTAATCCGGAGTTAACTGTGCAGGCATTGTGCTAAACGCTGAGGCATTGTGGTGTGAGGGAGTTTCTACGCTCAGAAGGCACACTAGAAGTGTAAGAATTCTGCTTCTCATTGAGAAGCTGCTCGAACGGCTTTCTGTTTTGTGAGAGAGCGTGGAATTATGAGAATGCGTCAGGAGCGGCCGTGGGTGAAAAGCATTTTGACCTCTTCCCACGCATAAACAACCGCAGTGTGTGCTTTTTTATTTTTTATGGTTTTCAGTTAACGGAAGCGAATACTGAAGTGGGGAGAGCTGGTACTAACGGAAAGAGTGTTGGGGGAGGGGGCCGAAAAGACCAGTAGCTCTCTAAGCGGACACAAACATGTAGCGGGATTTTAACATTTTATCGGGCACTCTGTAACCAATGAAAATGCAGGCTGGGCAGCATGGTAGATGGTACATTGTGAGGTGGCAGCTGGGCTGGTACTATTTTTTTACTGGGCACTATTGAAAATAATTGACCAGCTTTGCTGCCATCTCAGCCAATAAGATTTCTGTCTTTACTTAAGCCATTTTCTAAAATTACTTGTTCTCTTGCTAATGTATACTGTAATCATTTGTTCTCTTCTGTATTATGTCTGCTGTTTTTTTTTTTTTTTTTACTTGTACTCTCCTGGATCATTCCTAAAAAAAAAAAAAATCTAAATTTAAATACATGTAAATTTTCTTTCTCCGACGGCTGGTCTCTGGACTTCCTTACTCCTGGGCTGTACCTCCTGATGCTGATAGGTAGGCAGGAATCAGACTTCTGCAGCAGGGGACATCCAGCCCTCCACTTCCTGTCTTCCTCAGTTCTTCTAAGCAGTCCAATGTGGCAATACCACAAGAACTTGGGAACAAAACAAGAATTTTAAGGCATAAATGGCAGACAGGCCAGGCAACTACATACATTCTGGGAAGGAATCTGAAGCCGGAGACCAGCCGTCCTGAGAAAGAAAATTTACAGGTATTTTAATTTCGATTTCTCTCTCCTAAGCTGGTCTCTGAGCTTCCTTACTCCTGGGATATACAAAAGCAGTACGTCCCCAGATGTCCCGGGTGGGAAGAATGTCAAGAGCCCATAAGGGTTCACCACCCCATGAAGCACCCTGCGGCCAAAGGATGCCTCTGCCGAGGACATCACCTCTAGTACAGAACACTGTTTAAAAACGTGTGACTGGATGATCCAATGGCCGGTCAGCATAAGAGTGATGCCGATGCTTCTCTGAATTATGCCCATGAAGGGACATGGGGCTCTCACTAGGCCCGGCAAGTTACTCCGGCCTGACCATAGGCTGCGGAGGTGACGGATAGAATCTGTCTGGCTATAGAGCCTATTGAATCCTTAATACACAGAATTTTTGCCCGTAGCTGGCATAAACAAACTTGAAGTTTGCGAATATCTTTCTCTCTTTACGTACATTTTCCTCACTCTCCCCAGATCTAGTGTATGAAATTTTCCTTCCTTTGATTGTAATTGCTGGGAGACAAAACTTTTGGCAAACAAAATCAAATGGTGCTCTCGCCTGGTGAGCAGCTGACAGCTCTTGGGTAAGCAATGCTTTTCATTTGCTGATACTCCTGGAATAATAGCTTTGATAAAAAGGTGACCTTTATTTTGAGATGCATGATGAATGCCTTGAGAGGCTCTAGAGGGTGCCTTGGTCACAGCCCTGAAAACCACATTAAGACTCCAAGGTGGTAACTTTGGTGGATTGCAAGACATTTTAATGTTGTTGCCTGAATAATCACTAGACATGGAGATATGAGCCCAACAATTCCCCGAAGTCAGTCAAGAGTGCCCCCAGTGCAGAAACTCGAACCGGTAAGGTGGCTGGTTGCAGTCCTTTGTCCATGTATCTTAAAGGAACTGCCGTAGTACAGGCAATTACATTGGGTCGTTCCATGTGCGTCTGGAAAGAAGCCAGAACCAAAATTTCCTCCTGATTCTATAATGCACTTTGCAGGAAGAAGAGAAACACGAGTTCCCCATCATGTCAATAACAGGAGCTGTGTAGCATAGCTCCTTGAAGTTTTTCCACTCAATCTCCAGGCCTAGAGAGACAAGTTGTTGAAATGGGATGCAGAATCGGACCTTGATGGAGAATGTCTGGGCCGAACCTGAATGCTAGAGGTGGTCGCCTTGACCAATGAATGATAAACAACCAAGTGTGGAAAAGCCATAAGGGACAGACTAGAATCATGACTGTCCTGTCCCAAGCCACTTTGTGGAGGATTCTTGATAGAGGCAGTATTGGAGGAAAGGCATAGGAGACCGAACAAATCCCAGTTTAGGGGGAAAAGGTGTCCTGAGTCACCGCTGGTCCGTCCTTAGCCAGGGAACAGAATGGCTTTACCCTGCAGTTCCGCCAGCAGGCAAAAAAGAAATCTGTTGCCCCACTGTTCTGTCTGTATGTGGAAGGCACACTGTCCTTCAGCCGCTATTCCCTTGATCGACCAACCTTGTGACGGGGTCACTCTGCTGTGACATTTTCCTGTCCTGGTGTATACATCGCTCAGCGGTGCTCAACCCACTGAAACAGAGGGGATTCCTTTAGCATCACTGAGTTCGTGTCGCCTGATGGTCGGTGTATGTCGGCGCTGACAGATTGACAGCTGAATCAGGCTATCCTGATTGAGGCATTGCTAGTCAAGAGTGCCTCAGGGCATGGCTTACTAGTCACATCTCAGGACATTTATGCTGCACCTTGTGTCTAACATTGACCCCTGCCCAATGCCAACCGCTGATGTAGGTGAGCCCTCCCAGCTCGAGGCTTGCATCGGTCGTGATTCAGACTTAGTGTGGATGGCCTAACTTGTGGCCCTCCATGACCTCTGCCCTCCGTAACCGTCTTTGGAGGGAGGGTTTAATCTGTCTTAATGAGCGGTGTGAAAAAATAAGCAAGCAGCTGAGGGGCTTGTGAAAACTCCTTGATGAGCTTTTGCAGATCCCGAAATTTGGTTTTCGGAGGTAGAAACCTTGTGTCATGATGTGTGCCCCCAGGAGGATCAAGGTCTGGTTTTGGAATTAGGGAACTCTTTCTCCAGTTGATGAGAAAAATGTGTGCCATCATGCAGCCGACTACCTCTGCCACTGCTTGGTTGAGCTGTGGGGCCTTTAAGCGGACTAGGACTGCTACTAGAACCTTAAATACTGACCATGGGTCTGAGGAAGACCTCAATGGCAGAGTCTGAATTGGAAGTACTGCTCTCCCACTCTGAACTTGGGATAGTGCGTGTGCCATTACTGAGTGGGAATATGCACACAGGCCTCTTGCAGATTTATGGGTCCCGGAAAAATCCCCTTTTTGCGATTTCCTGATGACAAGGTTTCCACCTTGAAGGGTCTGCCGTGAACAAAACTATTAGAGAATTTGAGATCTAGGACTGGCCTGAGTCCCCCTGTGCGTTTTGGCATGACGAAGAAGGGGAAGAAAAAGCCTCCAAATGTCTTTCAGATGGGTTGCCAACCAAAAAAAAGGGGGGTGGGGCTTGAATTAGGAAACCTATGCTGGTAATGTCTACGACCCCTCAGTCCAGCTCGGTTTGGACCCATTCGTGGAGTTTATTAAAACCTGCCCCCTACTGGAGGATGTGCCTGGATAGCATGTTCTTGTTTGCCCTCCAAGAACCTAGTGTTTTAACCCTTAATGGAACCTTGGTAGTGAAGAAAAGCATCTAGTGTGTGAAGACTGGCCCCCATCCTCTGAGTGGCATGTGTACCGTGGCCATCTCCCCAGAATCCCTCACTGCCTCCTTCATGGCTGAGCCCAACAGGAGATCACCTTCCTTAGTTACGAAAAAAACAACTGGCAGTTACAGAGGTGACTGCCTGCCAGGCCCAAGGCCAGAGGTTGCAGCGAGCTGAGGGTAGAAGAAACATGGTGAGACCTGCACACCTGACTGCCTCCACTTATACATCTACTGCTAAGCTGAAGCCAAATCCAAGTACTTGGGTGGTCCGAGACTAGGCATATGAGCTGGACTAGGATACGGATCCTTGGGGGCCTTCTTGAGATACCCCTCATGTCGTGCTTCGGCGGTCTACTAATGAGGACTGTGGAGGAGTGAAGGTTCGGCCAAGGCTCCGAGACTAAGAGGGTCCCCTCTGGGGGCTGTGACCTCCACCGACTATGCAGTCAGGAGCTGTCTCCGATATCTCATGTGACCTCTGGGCCGTTATTAGCTTAGAACATATGCAGAGAGACCAGTGGGAAGGGGGCCCAGCGTGGGGGATTTGCCCTCGTGGTCACTCCTGATCAGAGGAGCATGCCCTGCTAATCCAAAGACATACTATGGAGCATGTCGGGGCCTGCTTCTGGCCTGGCCTGTGCAGCTGGGCACCCCTATACTAGTCACCCTGTCTCCATCCCCCTAGCCAATAATCCATGTGCTGGGGGATAGGGCCCTTATCCAGATACACCTCCTTAACTGCACCCGGACCAGTTTTCAAATCCAAAGCGAGGTCAGACGCGTATCTTGGGTCCATTGGTCACCAGGACTCCTGGCTTGTAGTTCTTGGCCATTAGGCCCTTGTCTGTAATGGTGGCTACTAGTTGTGGGGCTGTAACTCGCAGCCCCTCTGTTGCTAATGCAGGAGTGTCTATCAATTGCTTGGCTATAGGATGCCTCTCCCAGTTGCCTCCAGGGGCAGCAGGGCTTCCTGCACCCATTAGACTTCCGATGATCAGGGAAGAGTCCTGGGAGCTGGTCACTGGACTGTGCGCATTGTCTCCAGAGTAGTTGGGCCCCACATCCTTCGGCAATGAGCAACACCCACTGAAGTGCTCGCCACCACCAAGGACCCTTGGAAGTGCTTCTGTGCTTAAAGTAAAAGAAAATGGCAGCAGCTTAGAGAAATCAAAACGCCCCAAAGTAGTTGGGCCAAACGCCCTCATCGGTGACGAGCAGTAGCCTCTGAAGTGCTCGTCCCGTTACTGGGCTCAGATTAGATGTAAAAATGAACCATGCTTCTGTGCGGCCTGTTATTCAGGCCGCCGGAGAAATATGGCATCCGCTGGTGTGGCTAGTCGGAACTAGTCCCCCGAGAGTTCGGGACTGCCTGAGCACATTGCTGCGACCCTTCTGTGGTGAGCGCAGACTCCGTCGACGAGCCTGGCCACTGAAGAGCCCATCGACAGAAAAGTGTTCCGTGGATGTGCTTCTGGATCCCGAGCAAGTGCCAGCACACCGCTGCAGCTGCTCACCCTCCTCGGCAGCGTGGGAAAATCCCCATCGACATCCCCAGCTGAAAACTCAATATATATATATATATATTTTTTTCCTCTTGCGATCCGCTAGTCCAATGCAGGCTACTAATATTTTTCTTTTCCTGTGATCCAATTGCAGTCGTGGTGGGGGTGGGGTGGGGGAGAAGAGATGCAGCGCCACAAACAGTCTTAACGCGGGAAGAGAAAAGTGAAAGGCCAGCCTGTCTAGCACACATGGCTGAGGTTGGGACCGCATGGGAGAGCCAGTCTGACCTGCATGCACAGCTGAGACTGGGACCCCCTCGGAGCATCAACAGCTACATCCTGAAACTGTAAGAGTCGAAATAGCTGCCTCCTGGAAATTGAGGGGGGCCAGTCTGTACAGCATGCAGGACTGAGACTGGGGCCCCCCCAAGACTAGAGAGAGGTTTTGTCGTTTGATCCAATTATCCCTGCTCTCTGAGCATATCTAAAGTAAAAATGCCCAAATCCAAAGTAAACATTTCCGAACTTACAGTCCTGAAGTCTTCAGCCCTGTCACCACAGTGACAGAGCTCTGCTGCAGAGTACCTGCTGCCTGCAAGGCAGGAGTAAACTGAGGAAGACAGGAAGTGGAGGGCTGGATGTGCCCTGCTGCAGAGGTCTGATTCCTGCCTACCTATCAGCATCAGGAAGTACAGCCCAGGAGTAAGGAAGCTCGGAGACCAGCTTAGGAGAGAGAATAGCCATATCCTATGTTTAGTGTACTTATCCAGTTACCAAAAATAAATAAAATAAGTCTGCCACTGCCCAGCTGATTAAGTTTCAGTACCATGTTATGTAGCAAATATTGCTCTTAAGTCGTCGGCTCTCAGCCCCAAATCCCGGTGGCCTAAAAGTGTGGTCACCAGAACTTACTGGCGGCTCCACTTTTTTCTTTTTTTTTTTTTTTTTTTTTTTTATTCTAAATCCTAATACAGCAAATCTCTTTTAACACTATATACAGTAAGTCAAGTTATCACTGGCCAGTCCCTTGAAATTTAACTGCAACAGTTTATCAAGGTAAGAAACTGCAACTTCTATTATATTTTTAGTTTTGCACTCTAAAGATATATGTGGCCACACAGCATTATATTAGTGGCTACAGAAAGGCCACGTGGCCTCACTGAAAACTAAAAAAAAAAAAAAGCTGTCCATTGAGTTAATTAGAAAAACAAATAATGCAGACTCATAAAAAGGCAGACCGGGGCAGATTTCTGGATTTGTTGATTCCTACTAAAGTCTGGTTGGATTTGTTTAAGAAGGAATAAGTATTTCGATACCCATTCAACAGTAAATGGAGAGTCGATATGTAACAGCTAAAATTAGAGTACACAAAACACTAACAACTTAAACAACTAAAATAATGCAGTGATGACCCAGGGATGATCTATAGGGCAAAATTTCAAACTTTACTTTTACAGAGAGAAAACTCTTGAAAGAATAATGTCTTGTAACATCAGTTTGTTGCACATGTGCTATTGGCAGTCTTCAGACTGACCTTAAGTGACCCCATGTTGCTTAGAGTGGAGTCCAGTACTATACTATCTAGGCAGCCCGCCATTCTTGGTGGATCTAGCATCAAAACACTGAGACTACTGAAGACTTACAGTGACATACTGCAATTGTAAAATGGCGGAAGGAAGTTTGGAACATGAGGTTTTGCAAAACAGGGGAGAAGAGTGGCAGCACTACTATCATATGTAACTGGATTTGGGGCTAAGGATGTCACAATATCATGTTTTTAGTATTGGTAATCCTTGTAATAATATCTCAGAGTAAAATCGATAACAGTTCTCATTAGCATAACTAATGTATTCCTGCTTTTCATGCAAACACTGGGCAATACAACAGGCATGAATCTTTTACTAGAATCATAATTAACAGTCTGACAAATAGAAACACAGATTTTTATGGCAGTGTGCTTTTCCTTACTGGTTACTGGAAATCATTTGCCAACCCCGCCAGAGTGACTTCTTTAATATATGTCAGGAATGATGTTTTCCCCCTCCCCCCACCAAGATTACCAGAATCCGAGAACCAAGGAATTTGTGTGCTTTGGAACCAGACATCATCATACAGCTCAGCACTTTCAATCAGGAGCACCTTCTTGCCATCAGAGCGGGGGAGCACATGCAAAGAGACAAAGGAGTTGTGGCAGCCAAGGTTCAGGGTCAGGCACGTACATTCCTCAACAGTGGTGACAGTGCCTGTGAAAATAAACTGCTACAACCGGCAGCCTCACAGCTGAAAAAAAAAAAACCCTCAAAACTGCAGGAAAACCGGGATTTCTTACCTGGCAATATGCCTGCATATTTATAGGCATAGACATCCAAAATGGGGGAAAACAAAAACCAGAAACACACACACAAAAAACAATCAAATCTGACTCTGAATATACGCTGGAGGTGGCTGAGCCTGCAGCCAGCAAGTAAATGTATTCTCCATGTCCTCCAGTCAAGAATCCTAAACTCTCATTTAAAAAGTTTTAGTTATAATTCTAACTAGTCAACCACAAATCTGGATGGAGTGTTTTGCCTGACTTGGGAACTTTTGTGAAGAAATAAGATGGGAATCCTCAGGAAACGCACAAACAATGGCGGAAGAAAGAAGGGGCAGATGGCATCTGGGCTGAGCAAACTGACAGGAGCAGCTGGTGGAGCCAGGAGCTTCCGCATCAAGATACTATACAGGCTATCCAAGCCCTGAACACCAGAGTTGCAGTCATTGATAACAAGGTAGCAGTGTTCTCCCCTTTGACTTTTTCAAGGACTATGACTCTCCCTCCCTCCCCCATGACTCCTCCTCCTCTAGCCACCCGCCTTTTTTACTTTAAAGCAGTCAAGATACATGATGCCTGCAAATACATTACCAAAGTCATCACCAAATCCAGATCCAGCAATGATACACTTGACCTTAAACTGCTGTCCCTCACCCTTGATGAGGTGTTACAGCCACTTGACATATATTTTCAGCCTCTCACTTAGGCTCAGCCAGTTCCCTGACAAATGGAAATCCGCCACCGTTATCCCTGTCCATAAAAGTGGTGACAGGGCCACTGTCGCTTCTCTATATTGCCACCCCTCTCCAAGGCCACTGAATGTATTGCAGCAGATCAGCTCACAGATTTCCTGGACAAATGCAATATCCTGTGCTCGCAACAACATGGCTTCAGGAAAGGACATAGCACCTCATCTGCCCTACTGGAATTCTCTGGCATTCTTCACAGCTCACTGGACAATGGTCAGCTAATTGGGTCCGTCTTTATCGATCTGACTAAGGCATTCGACACCGTCTATCACCGCCTACTGGTTGTGCAACTTCTGAAAGCTGGGCTCTCTCCCAACTCCACTGCCTGGTTCAAAAGCTACTTGGAGAACTGGTCTCAGAGTAAAAATTGCAGATGTCCACTCCGATACCAGGTCTGTTCGCTCAGGTGTCCCTCAGGGATCCATTCTGGACCAACTACTATTCAGCTTGTTCCTGAACTCCCTTCCAAATTCTTGCTCCGAAACAATCATCCTCTATGTAGATAATGCTGTAATTCTTGCCTCCCACAAGGATCCTAAGCCTCTACAAGACAACCTTCAGCTTGGATTCACATCTGTTGAAAACTGGTTCTCAAATCACTACCTGGTCCTCAATAATAAGAAAACCAAGTCTATGATGTTCAGCAGCTCATACACAACAGCATAAACTGCACCCCCATCCATAAAACCAGTCATGGAGTCACCCTGGAACAGGTTCAAGCCTCTGAGTACCTTGGGATCACTCTAGACCTTCATGTAACTTACAGTGCCCACACTGACTCTGTAGCCAAAGCAGCAAATACTCACCTTGGCCTTCTCTTCCGGCATAGGCAACATCTTACTCCAGAAGCCCTGACTGTCCCCGTTCAGAGCTCCGTTGTCTCCATTATTGACTATGGAGTTATTATCTATAGCTCTGCCCCCGCTACCACTCTTAGATGCATCTCCACCTCCCTCAATAAGGCCTGCCGACTTCTCACTGGATACCACCACCTCACACATATGTGCAACCTCTATGCACAAACTGGATGGCTGCAACTCACCAACTGGATAAAGTACCTAACCTGCACCATGGCGAAGAAAATAACTATGGGTCTTGCACCCCTGGAGTGAGTGTGTGTGTGTGTGTGTGTGTGTGTGTGTGTGCGCGGCGCACTCCTGCACCTTAGCAATAACCCCCGCTGAACCAGGGGGTCTGAATCACAGCTCCTGCAGGTTCCACGCTGTCGCACCTCACAAAGTCAAACATCTTTTGCCTACAGGGCACCCAGCTGGCTAAATGGTCTAAACAGTTACATCTCCTCCACTCCTACCCTTGGTTCATTTAAATCAAGGCTACGCCTCTCTCTCATTGCCTCTAGCTCCCGTGACTACCTCCACTAACTGACCCCATGAATATTTCCCTAACCTTATGCAGTTGGGGGGTTGCAGGAAGTAGGCTGTTGGTTAACTAGAATCTGCAGCGTATCCAATAGGTAGGGAAATGGACAGACTGGGTGAGCCAAGTGGTCCTTATCTGCAGTTAAAGTCTATGTTTCTCTCTCCGATCAGCACTTGAATACCCCTTAGCATGCAATTCCCCATGTTATATCTACAACAATGCCTCTGACTGCGCTCCTCCTCTATAGCTCTCTGCCCCCCTCTACTCTTCCTCTCTCTTGTCCTCATTCCTCTCTGCACCTTATCCGCTGTCTCCTTGTAACCCAGCCTCCAAAACTTGTTGTGTTTCTCAGGTGCTTTGTAACTCTGTTTAGCTTACACTTTTGTAACCTTGTCCTATGTATTGAATTTGTAATCTGACTTACATGTCTTATGTTTTGAATTGTAACCTGACGTGGAGCCTTTGTAAAAGAGCCCTGGCTCAAAGGTATTGAAATCCTAGACCTAATAAAGAAAAAACAAATAAAAATAAATCTAGGCTGCAAACCTGTGAGACTAACCCAAGCAGCAGCACTGAGGCCTGGGAAACAGCCATTTCGCTCTTCATGCAGCAGCTGTACCCACGAGCTTATCAAAGAATAAGGCCCTGTGTACTGCCTGAAACTCTAGAAAACATCACTTGGGTAGCAAATCTCCGAGTACTGGCATTACCAGAGTCATTAGAAGGGGGTAACCCAGTACAATTTGTAGGACCCTGGTTAAAAGAACATTTGCACACTGAGAGAGACTTGGAGGTGAACACAGCTATTGAATCACCCCTCACAAACAGAGAGAGGACGCATGAACAATCCTACAACCTAATTACAGTACTTTCTCCAACAGTCACAAGAAACTGTGTCTTGGACAAAGCACATAAAAGAAGACCAATATCTTTGGAGATGGTTTAAAACTCTCACTATTCCTGGATCTTTAGCTTTGCTACCCGGGATAGATGGAAAGCTTTTGATCCCCCCCAAGAGCGATGTTATGGTCACTCAATGTCTCCCACTTGCTCCAGTACCAAGCCCATCTGAGAGTAGTACACTCAGGCAAACAATTATTGTTCAATGACCCTAAAGAGACTGGGGTACTTTTCAATAAAATAAAATTTCAGGGATTAACAAATGAGGATGACAAACAGGGCTCAGTTAAAACACGCCCTGAACTGATAATTACTGCTTCTTTGTTTAAAGTGCTCCATTTTGGATGCTGGGAGCAATAGGGAGAATACTGGCAGCGTTAATTTGGGGTGCTATACGCACCCAAAAGGTGGAACCTCACCTTACATGTTTTTTGTTTATTCTTTTTTTTGTTTGTTTGTTTTAATCTCCTCCTACACCCCGACGCCCGCCACTCCTTCGGGCCTCCTAGCACTCCATTCCCCCCAGCAGTCCTCTTCTGGAGCACCTCCCCACAGATAGCAGCCAATCCCGAGTTGTCCCGACATATCCCATCACCGGGCGGATCCCCCTCCTCCGAGGGGGAAGGCACTGGGTGGCAGGGAACCCCAGTACACTATTTTTACTTATGGTCTGGGGTGCCGCTGTGGCAGGGATTGCTCCTGGAGCTCAGGGGAACAAGGAGGAAGCGGGGGGCACGTCATTTAGTGACCTTCAAGCGATTTCTGGCTTTCTCTATTTAGTCCCTCCTGCTTCCGCTTACTTATTCTACTCTCTCTCGGTCTCACTGGGGCCACGAGCCGGAGCTATCCTCAACCTCTCCCCAGGAGAGGACAGCAGTCCTCCGGACGCCAGTCCTCTCCTTCCCCTGCCAGCCCACAGTGCCCGAGTCAGTTCCCTAACTCCGGTCACCGGTGGCCGAGGTAAGGCACTAGCGCCTCAGCCCTCTGCGCCACCGGGCCAGCACCTACGTGTTTTTAATGTTTGCAGAAGCTAGCTCATAAGATGGCACTGACTGCATGATGACATGGTGGGTATCTACTGTTCTTTGCATCCCTCCTGCCTGAGTGCACACGGCATTTGGTGTTAGGTTCACTGGACCACACTTAATTTTCCAGAAAATGTCAAGCATTCTTATTCACTACGGGCATGGGGCTGGTTCATAATACAGTATGTAAGACGGGGCCTGGGGCATTTGTGAAGTGGGAAGCACAACAGGGATACATGCCCCAGTGGAGTACATCTCCAGGCCTTCACGTGACACAAGCATGGTAGCTGTGACAGTCTGGGCTCCATTTTCAGTTGACAGTCAGTGTTACGTGCTTGAACACCCCCGAGTTTAAATACTTGGTGCTGTATCTTTTCTGGACTGTTCTGGAAACAAGTAAAACAATATTTGTTCGCTATGGCTTTAAAAGCTGAAAATCTAATGAAATCATATAGGTTTATAATTTCACAAGGGATCTGGTACCTCAGATTGCTGTGGGGAGTTTCATGTGCAAGTCTGAATGAATGGAGTTTCGAGAGACTGGGCAATGGAAAACACAAAGACACACTGAATTTATGAATCACTGAATAACAGACCTAGTAAAGTTGCATTAAGGCAACTGTTCTGTTTTAAAGCAGCAGTACAATGAAAAGTATTTGTCCAAAAAGCTAGTTTCAGCTACAATTAAAAAAAAATATATATATTAGCGTATCTGTCAAATCTTTTCTACGTACCTCACCTGGAGTGTTTTTTTTCCCCCCTTTTCTCTATCCTAACCCTCACTAGGTTTACAATGGTATTTCTAAGCTAAATGAGGCATCAATCTTTTTTTCATGAGAAAAAAAACTAAATTAAAGCATCTATAAAATACAGTACAGCCTTTATTATCTAAACTACTTGGGTGACATCAGAGCAGTTCAGATAATGAGGAGTTCAGAGGATCATGGTTACTACACATTTTAAAGAAACTCCTTTGCAGGATGTATATACAGTACTGCATGCACTAGGCAGGCAGCAGTATACAAAGTGGCAATTTAAGCAGAGATTTCACCCTGTTGTGATGCCTGTTAAATGTGATCAGCACAATGAGAATCACACTGGCACTTTTGTTTTTCTCAACCAGCTGATCATTATTCTGTTTTAGTTTAAACACCATCAAATCATATGACACCTGAGAACTGCAGCTGATACTTAAACTTTGATCTTGGCAACATCAATCTCTTCCTTCTCTTCACCACTCCCTTCACTGATCCACACCAACTACTGTACTATACCAGCAAACAAAAGCCAGACCATGTAGCACTTAAGACGTCTGTGCAGTAAACAAATGACAGACAGCTGTAGCATATGCTTCATGTGGGTGGGGAATGCAACCCTGGTCTCAGCAAAAGTGGGCCGCACATCCAGTGGGACTGTATTCAAACACTCTCCCACCTTGAAAGCCAGACCTGTGGCATGGAAAACACTGAGTATTTTTTTTGTATTTATATTTTACTGGTTTTCCCCCCACTGTCCCAAGACCCAAGCAGACAGCAGTGTGTGCGTGCGGAGGCGTACACATGCGCCATGGTGCCGGTTCCAGCTCCTTCCGCCCCTTCCCCTGGCAACTGCCAGCTCCCTGTAGCCTGACACTACCATCTGTCCTCCACCAGGTGGCAGCCAAGTGCTGGGGAAATCCCTCGTCCTTCCCCAGGAAAGGAGGGCTGCCTCGCAGCAGCTCACTCTTGCTACCCGTCCCCCCAGACAACCCAGGCTTGTTCCTGAACCCGGTCGTCACCTGGTAATTTCTAAACATTTAAAGTTTGACCTAGCTTTGGAATCACAATCCCTACCTGTGTTGCAGCTCTAAGACCTCCCTTTAATCACTCCCTGTAACCACCCTTCTGGGAAGTTATAACCATCAATGGCACAGCATTATAAAAGCCTGAGGGCTGCAGGTTTTATCTAACTACAACAATGAAAGCCCTCTTTTAATAGTTTTTGTGCATAGACTACTGTATCTAAAGCAATGTGGTAATAACCACAGTTCCCTGACTGGCCATACTACTCTGGCACCATTTGTGGGCACTGTAATAACCACAATTCCCCGACTGGTCATACTAATCTGGCACCATGTGTGGGCATGGTAATAACCACAGTTCCCCAACTGGTCAAACTATTCTGGCACCATGTGTGGGTGCTGAAATAACCACAGTTCCCTGACTGGCCATACTACTCTGGCACCATGTGTGGGCACTGTAATAACCACAGTTCCCTGACTGGCCATACTTCTCTGGCACCATGTGTAGGCACTGTAATAACCACAGTTCCTGACTGGCCATACTACTCTGGCACCATGTGTGGGCACTGTGATAACCACAGTTCCCTGACTGGCCATACTACTCTGGCACCATGTGTGGGCACTGTAATAACCACAGTTCCCTGACTGGCCATACTACTCTGGCACCATGTGTGGGCACTGTGATAACCAAGTTCCCCGACCGCCATACTACTCTGGCACCATGTGTGGGCACTGTGATAACCACAGTTCCCCGACTGGCCATACTACTCTGGCACCATGTGTGGGCACTGTAATAACCACAGTTCCCGACTGGCCATACTACTCTGGCACCATGTGTGGGCACTGTGATAACCACAAGTTCCCGACTGGCCATACTACTGTGGCACCATGTGTGGGCACTGTGATAACCACAGTTCCCGACTGGTCTTACTACTCTGGCACCATGTGTGGGCACTGTAATAACCACAGTTCCCGACTGGCCATACTACTCTGGCACCATGTGTGGGCACTGTAATACCACAGTTCCTGACTGGCCATACTACTTTGGCACCATGTGTGGGCACTGTAATAACCACAGATACCTGACTGGCCATACTACTCTGGCACCATGTGTGGGCAGTGTAATAACCACAGTTCCCGACTGGTCTTTACTCTGGCACCATGTGTGGGCAAGCCACATGCTGAATGCAGTTGGTTGCAACTACAGCAGTGCTGCACAATGGTGGGGGAGAACCACGAGCAACAGAGGTTGGGTTAGATTAGAAGGAGCTCCAGATGATCAGGGTTCAGTGGATTGTGGTTCCACTGTACTCAGATTTTGCTGGAACCAGAACATTATACCACCAAATGAAGCTGAAAGATGCCTGGAAACTTTCACAGTGAAAAAAGATCAGTTCAAAGGTTTTGCCAAATTTCATTGCACTGCTGCTTTTAAAACACCTGGGACTAGTCAACATATGTTGTGACCTCCGAGGCATATTTTATGTGGACTATGTATGAACTCTTACCACGTATAGTGCTATGATGAATTCTAATTTAAGTATGGGCACATATATTATTTATTTAGTTTTTGTTGACCGGGTAAGTGCACTAGACAAATCCTGCCTATTTTCAGGCATGACCCGGGGGAGGGGGATACAGATGAATGCCAACTAACCTTGAACCAGATTAAGCTGTTGGTGGTATTTTTAGTGAATGAGGGAAATTTGGCCAGGACAGCAGGGAAATTCCCCTACTCTGCTTCCTGTAAGCAGAGGGGTCCCATTTTCATGTGGGACCAAGATGGCTGCCGTGGACATACTGTGGAGGACATTGAGGTGTTGGAGGCAGTGGAGTTGGTCTCTTCCCTGTCTCTGTTCTGAGAGAGACCCCATCTTCTAAGCCTACTGTGCTGCAATCTACTGAATATGGTTCTTCTGTGCCTTTGGATACTTCCCTGCTGCTGTTGTGGATACTTGTGTGCAGTGTTTGCCTGTGGATCCTTCATTTATTCCTCAAACTGTGCTTATAACGTCTTCTAGCCCTGCTACTATGGATATACGTGAGTCTTCTCCTCCTGTTTCTATGGATGTAGATATGTTACTTAAAATCGAGGAACAGCGTTATTTCACTGCTAGACAGCGTTTGTTAGCCCTTAAGCCTCAGTCTGGTTTTGTACCTGCTGCTACTGACTCACCATCTGGGAAAGATTGTTTTACTGCCTCTTCACCGATTCTGACACTTCCGCATTCTTTGCCTGTTGCTACAGACCCTCCTCACTCCCTACCGCCTGTACTGACTGCACCTCTTGCCCAGCTTTCTCCAGACATTTCTTCTGTACAGGTGCCTGCTTCTACTACTCTCCCTGATGCCTTGCACACGACGGACTGGCCTGTTGAGTCGGCCCTGGAAGCGGCTGGGTGGGAGAAGGATCCTACCGTTGGGACTTGGCGTTCTGGTTCTTCCCCGATCTGTACTAGGCCACCTGACAAACTGCTGGCCTCTCCTGTTTTGAAAGACTCTGCTGCTTCTCTTGATCTTTCTTTGTCAACTGAACTTCTTCTGACTCAGAACCCAACTTTGCAATTTGGTCCTGCTTCCTCGACGCCTCAAGAACAACGGACTCTTCGGGACCCTGTGTCTCGTCCCCTAAAACTTATGCTGCATGCTTTCAACCCCCTGTACATCTAGCTAAAAGACACAACGCTGTTCGGCTGCATTATTTGGGGGGCTTACCTGACTTTCCTGACCGATTTTTTTGTAGGTCGCACTCTTTTGAAGGATTCTATGCAATTTGCTGCTTTTGAGATTCATGCCTTAATTCATGTTTCTTCAGAGTCTCATTTTGATATTAGTTTTAAAGCTATCACTGGTTTAGAAAAGTTTTGGAGAAAATATCAGGAGCTTAAAACTTCTTCTTTATGGTCACCATTTAATGCCATTCCCTTAACTAAACCTACTCAGAAAACTGTTACTATATTGTTTCGTAACGAAGGTGTCAGTCTTAATGATATTACTGTCTGGTTAAAGCAAACATGTACTGTCCTTTCTGACCCAGAGGCTATCTTTGATTCTGAGAATATCTGGATGGGTGGTGGGTGGAGAGCGAGGGTTATGCTTCGCACTTCGGAGGTTGGAATACAGCATCTCCCGAACAGCTTTATGCTTGGGAAAGACAGGGAGTTCTTTCTTGCCGCCAGCCTAAAGCTTGCTACAGATGTGGCTCTCAGAATCATATCAGTAGTGTCTGTGACAAGATTAAATGCTCTGTTTGTGGTAACATTGGCCATGCAGGTTCCCAATGTGTGGATGAACCTCTTTGCGTCCTTTGTGACGAATTGGGGCACACTTTCCAGACTTGTACTTGGGCAGCTCACAACTCCCAGACTCTTGCTGATGGGGAAGAACAACGTTTGATTATTACTGTCGCACAACGTTCTCATTTATCTGCCACTCTTTCTAGACCTCAAGGTGTACCCCTCCCTCACCCTGTTGCACCTGCTGTTGACCCCTCTTCTACTTTACATGAACGGTCTGCTCCTGTTTTGGAACCACAGACCTTTACTACAGCTCTCCTTCCCCTTTCCTCTGATCTTGCTATTTCTACCTCGGAAGAGGTCCCTATTCCTGTCTTGCCTAGTATTTCTGGGTCTTCCATGGACACCCCGAACCTTTTGTTAAGAGTTACACGAGGATCTAAGAAGGACTTCTCCCTCTTCTAAGGCCCTGAAATCCTCTACTGTGACTCATATGAATAAATTTGAGGTTTCATACCCTCAGGACAACACAGACTCTGATCAGTCCTCTGTTCTTTCCTCCCACCCTGATGTGACTACGGACACAAGTACCCATTGATAATATTGGTTCTCAAAAAGGAAAGCTAAGCAAAACTGAAACATAGGAAGGCAACCCTAGGAAAGGTAGGTTAAGGTGACTTTGTGTTTTTGTTTCACTTTCCCATTTCATGTCTTCTGCTTTCTCAGTGCATACTGTTAAGGTTAACAGTATAAAGAAGCATGCTAAGAGAGATGCAGTTTTTCCTTTTTATCTGGCTTGACAGCTGGTCTCATCTTTTTGCAAGATGTACGTTTCCATGCTCTTCCAGAAATTTCCAGGACCACTCGTGCCTGGACCTCTGGGCTCTCTTTTCGGTCCTTTGGACAGGACTCTTGTTCTGGTTTGGGTATTTTATTTAGTATACCTGATGTTACTGTTGTTAAACTGTTGGATGTCTACCGGTCGGCTTCTGTTGCTGGATATTTTGATTTCTTCTGTCCTTTCGGATTATTAATATTTTCGCCCTCAATTGAAATCCCACAGAACTGAACTACTGAAACTGATTCAACCCTATTTATACACGTCAATGCATGTGATTTTTGGGGGTGATTTCAATTGTGGGTTATCCACTAAAGATAAGTCTTCTACTTCAAAGACTACTAAGTTGTTTTGTGACACAAATTTTCTGAAACAAATTGCTCCATTCCACAGGTTTACAGGATGCATATTTATCTTTTTCGGGTCGGCATACTCCTATTTTTCACAAAGGCCCCCTTGCAACCCATATTGATTTTTTTTTTTTTTTAATTTCTTCCCACCTTCAACTTTCTGCTGCTGTAATTCAAGTTGCGGAATTTTCGGATCATAATATATTATCTATTTCTTTAGGCCCTTCCTTGACATCTCGTTTGGCCCTGGCATTTGGAAACTGAATACTTCCCTGTTATCTGATTCACGTTTGTTAAGTCCTTAACTGAGTATATTCATAATCGAAACACTATTTTTTTTTTTTTATATGATGCCCCTGGATTGGTGGCGGGATACGAAATCTGGACTCGAACTTTATTTAAAATTTTAGTAAACATCATCATGATTCATTGTATTCTTTATCACACTAACAGACGACGACTTCAAAATTACTTACTTTATCTCATGAAACTGGCCATGATTTTTCCACCCAAATAATCCATCATGCTCCTTAAAGTACTTATCACCTTCTGAAGGCTACTTCTGTTCAGCGTCAACAGCGTTTTGGGACCTCTGGTACCCGGTGAGCGATATGTCCATATGCTTCTATTCAGCTGAACAGTAGAGAGTAAAACCTTTACTACGCTTGTTTGATGACAGTTTCACCGAGCTCACTGATATTTTGGATATCAGGCACCGTTTACCCGTTATACACAAAACTGTTTGGTCCCATGCCCCCATCTGCATCCATAATGGACTACTTTTCCTTTTACAACTTCCTGATGTACCTTCTTCTGTTGTAGATATGTTAGATACTGAGATACAAGCACATGAAATTGAAGCAGTAATCAAGTCTTCGTCCAAGAGTGACACCGGCCTGGATGGTCTCTCCAGTGAGCTGTATAAATTGTTTTCTGCTGACCTGAGTTCTGAATTGGCTACAGTTTATAATTCTATTCTACAGTGCGAACATCTTCCTTTAGACTTTAACATGGGTTGTTTATTTTACTTACATAAAAGGGGATAGAAGATTGCTCTAATTGGAGACCTTTATGCCTCTTAATCTGGATTTTAAAATATTGACCAAAATTTTGGCCCTCAGACTTTCTAAATTGGCCATATATGTGATTTCTACCGCACAATCTTGCAGTGTCCCTGGGAGATGTATTCAGGACCATCTAATTTTACTTAGAGAAATGATTGAACGTGGAAATTCTAATGTTTTACATGGTTTCATATTCTCACTGGACCAACGGCAGGCTTTTGATTCTGTACATCATGATTTTTTTGGTCTACTCTTCGATATTATAAAGTACCTGATTTTACCCTGACTAGACTCCGGTTGCTATAACAGTCTGCAACTGTTGTCCCACTGGTCAATGGATGGAAGGCCTATAAGCCTCCTCTACACAGAGGGGTTGAACAGGGCTGTCCCTTAGTCCACTTTATGTTTTTTGGATCCCCGTTCTATTAATTGACTTAACAATTATGCCACTTCCTCAGCCCCATATTCCATGTTGGCCTATGCAGACGATATGAGTCTCATGGTGGCTAATGTTGTCTCCGTGCGTTCTGCTTTATGGCATTGTTCCAAGTTTGGGGCCGTTTCTGGCACGGCCCTTAATCTTGATAAATGTGTAGGCCGTAGATTAGGTTCTCCTTTTGTAGAGGAGTCTTCTCTTGACATTAGACTTTGTGATGACCCTATTAAGATTTTGGGCATTTTATACGGTACTGGTCCTTTAGATGTCCTTACCTGGACTCCCAAATTAGATTATGCTCAGACTATGGTTGTACATTGGAATTCATGGTAGATGAGTAAGAAAAAAAGGATTTACATGATTAAAACCTTTCTGCTTCCCCTTTTTCTCTTTCTGGCTTATATTTCCCCCCCTCCCCGGCAATTTGAAACCAGATTGCTTAGTCTCTTTTTTCAAGCCCTATGGGGTAGCCGCCTGAACCCCATTAAACGTCAGATCACCTATCTCCTAATAGGGATGGAGGCCTAGCTATGGTCCAACCTGTTTTTTTAATACTAGTTTTTCTTGTTTTATAATATTAGACCCCTGCTGGTTAACCAAGATCGAGGTTGGGAACCTTGGTTTCTTGAATCCTGTGGTCCTTGGTTTCATAAATGGGAACTTAAATTGACGGTTTTAACACATTCCCCCCAGATTTCTGCTTATGTTAGGGATAGTTTTTTTCATTTGAAACACTGGCAGATTACTAGCCATATGTTAATAACTGTCTCCAGAAAATCACTGTATAAGTATTTAGTGGACCGTGTCTGTTTGGAGATTGTTGTTTTTCCCAAATGTCCTACGCAACATCTCCCTGCTTTGCTCACTTTACTTCGTAATTCTAGGGTTCCCCAAAAGATGTGGGACTTGCATTGGCTTAGCTGCCATGAACGTATCAACGTCAAATGTAACCATAAACACAAATCACTACAGGACAGATTTTGTTCCAGACCTGAATGTCAGCAACAAGAAGAAACTATTTCACACCTTTTTTTTTCCATGTACATTTATTGTTTCTTTTTGGACTCTATTAGCTGCCAGATGGTGTGAACCCTTGTTTGCTCTCATTACTTATGACAATTTGATGTATGTTTTTCCCTCACTTGGTCTCATTGGAATATTAATACGTTAAATCTGATTTTGTAATAATCAAATGGCATGTGTGGAATGCTCGTTGTCTGTTTAATTTACAGAATCAGGATGTGCCTCTTCTTACCATTATTGAAGGATCGAACATGATTTGAAGGCCATATATTTTTCAGAGGCAGAGCATTTGCCGTCTGACTCTTTGTTGGAATTATGGACACTATTACCTTGGATAACTGATTCTGATTTTCCTGTTACATAATTATTTTGTGTTTTATATTTTTCTCTGTATCATTTTCGTTTTTCTTTTTCTGTTCAGTTGATGTTCAATAAAACTTCCCTACTCTTTTCGATAAGTGCCATGGGATCTTTAACATCCACCTGAACTTCCACCAGTCCAGGCAGATGGGACCTCGGTTTAACGCCTCGTCCGAAGCGGCACCTCGAAGTGCAGCACCCCTCATGCTGCACTACAGTGTCAGTACTGGGATAGTATCCCAAGTGCCGGATGGGGAACTGAACTCACAGCCTTCTGATCTCCTGGCCTCAGAGGAGTGTGCACCTACTGAGCCACTGACACTGAATTACGTCAGGCTGCTATTATGGATTGTTTTAAAAGTTATATTGTTTTAAAACTAATAAAAAGTGCAAAAAGATATACTGAGAGCAAAACTTTCTTCCAAATAAATGTTAAGTAGCATGTTAAAGCTTTAAAAACATCAACTTGATCTCAATGCCACATGGGCACTGTGCCTCTTAAAGAGCCCCTGACACTGTTGTGACAACTTTGAGAAAATGTAATGTTTTGCACAAGTCAGCTTATATTTTAATATTGTTTCTGTATTTGTCATCCTTCTTTATTACTAAGGACATTTGCATGTAAACAGGATTGCTGCCCTATCTGTTCTGGCTTATTACCTACATATGACATCACAATTCTGTTTATGACACCACAATATGTTGCTGTGGGGATAATTATGATGTCATAAACAAGAGATTATTTATTTTCTTTATTTCTTTATTTAAAAGTTGGTATCCGGGAAAAGCACCATGATCAGAAGCTCGTTTCCAGGTGCAACTCGGATTATGATGTCATATGTAGGATAGCAGAAAGAGCAGATAAAGTCTAAGGGACAGTAAGCCTCTTTCGTAGAGCTGTCCTCTGTAATAAAGAAAAAAGGTAAATAATGATAGAAAACACATGAAATATAAACTGAACTGTCTAAATCTAAATTTTTTTCCAAGTTTTTCTAACGATGTCAGGGTCTCTTTAAGCATTACCAATTTTCTGCTTTAAGGGGAAAACTCATGACTGAATCCCCAGAACTATGTGGTAGTGCTTGCCCGATTAGCATATCTGAGAAATTTTTTTTTTTACTGGTGCAGTTACTATTTCAGAATATGTCTGCTGGATCGGGCGACCCTCAAACGGCATTTTCTAACTACACTGCTCCAAATGCATACCAGAATCCTTTGAGGTTGAGGTCAGCTCTAGGCTGCAGAAGACTCAATTTCAGGAACATTATATTTAAGCTTTTAAAAGCTCCAACTGTTTTCAGTCCCACTGTACTCCCATGGTTTAAGCACCATGCAAAGGGCCTGTACTTAGCTTTGAAAGTACAGCAGGACTGACAACTGATGAGCTGGAAGTTTAAATGCTTAAGTATAGCGTTTCTGTAATGGACTCTTCCGTGGCTGCGGCACATGGCCTAAGTCAGCCATGGGAAAGTCCGCCATGCTTTCAGAGCAGCACTAATTATGAAATGCCAGTGCTCGGTGTGGTGACATTAAAGAGGACCTTCCCCGGTCCTTTTGACTTTAAATTACTCCTTCTTGCACAGATACTGGAATTGTATTTCATTACTGTCCACTGCAGTTAGGTTTTGCATTCTGAGCTGCTAAAAACTGCTGAGTGTACCAGAGCTTCTACAGCAGCCCTGGTGTTGCTGTGGGCCCAGGGTTGTACTGCTGACATCACTATAGTGCAGAGTCAATTTCACACACAAAAAAAAAAAAAAAAAACACTGACAAGACAATCTGGCTTTTGGCATAATGCATTGCTAACAGGGTGTCTTGGGGAAGAGGAAACATAGTATGTACACCGAGTACAAGTAGGTTTCCCATGTACCATTGTTACAGCTGCATGGTACTGCACAGTGCAAGTCACTCCTCTATCCTATAGTGATGTCATCAGGAGCTAGCAGCCCAGCAGCTGAACAGCAAAGGCTAGTGCAGCAGGGCTCAAAAACAAACCCAAAATTATGGAAGGCAGAGTAAACCTTGGCCAAAAGTAACAAATGCACATCTTCTCAGGTCTAGTACTGCATATAATGACTACAAGCTATAACGTTTTGGACCATCATGAAAGGTCCTCTTTAATTGAATATAATCTGAAATAGTAACAGCAATGGTGATTAAAAAACAATTATAATAAAATATTCTTATTGAGGCCAGCACCAACAGAGTGTTCCCAGTTTTGTTTGTGGAAGTAATTTTGCTCCCAGACATTCATTTGAGGTAAGTCCATTAGTGTTCTACCTATCCACACTGGATACCTCTGGGTGCCTGTACTACACCAGTCCAGAAGTCACTGCACGTTAAAGCTTCTAATTATGCACCAAAAACATCTAATTACATTAAGCTACAGGGTGGACTTGCACAAGCACCTTTCTGAGCTATCACTTCTTTCCTCCGTTTCTTCTTGCTTTCTGGGCCTTTAGAAGGGCAACAACAATGGTACAGACAGCATGAGTAGAATCCAGTAGCAGTGTGGCTGCTACACTGACTTACAGATCATTAACACTCAAGCACTGCAGCACCAGAAACTACTGTTAGCAGATGCGTTCTTGCATAACTGTACTATTTGTTATCATGGGGTTTCAGGTATAATAGAATGGGTGAAAAAATTAGTGATGCCACCAGTATGTTCTGGTGGCTGCACTGTCGAAGCCATTGAACCACTGCTGGGGATCTTATAATTGTCCCTTATAGTCTCAGCAAATGGGGTCACTCAGTGGAATCTGGGTGGTACTCACAGCAAAGAAACCTGAGCAGTACATCACAAAGCTGGGCATGCAGTCAGTACTGTGAAATGTTCATCCTTGACGAAGCATATTTATTTGACGCAAAACGTCAGGTGTGCCTGGGGTTTACACTGATACACTTCTGCTAAAAGCTTCAATAAAATTATTGAACACCAACATGAAAGCTTAAAGGGAAAGTCCCCTCAACCCTTTTTTTCTGTGTATCTGTGTAGTTTGGAGGCATGAATAATGATTCTCTTTCTTGTATCCCCTAATGTTATCTTAATTTAAATATAAATGAGATTGTTTTACTCTTTTTCTGCCTGGTGTGAAACCCTGTTTGACTATTTAGTTATTTATTTTGTTAACCAGGTAAATTCACTGGGACCAGTGTTCCCTTTTTCAGGGGCGACCCGGAATTAGTGACAGATTATACAGTCATTCAAACAGACATTTACAGTGAGCATTTTTACAAAGAATAAGTAAGATGCATAGTAGAAATGACACAGAAAACAATTGACTTGGGTTATTAACATTTGACATGTAGTCTGACACTGTTCTAGTGCAGGAGAATAGACAGTAGTTCAACACTTAACGCCTTTCACTGCAAACACTGCATTTATTTATTGAAATAGTTTCACCAGGAAAGGCACACTGAGCAACAAGATGCTCGTCTCCCGGTGCGACCTGGGGGGAAAGGGGTACAAGGGGGTTGGATAACATGCAGGTCGTCAACTAAGCAAATAAGAGGCAAGTAGCAGCATATGGATACAATTGCATTAAACGACAAGCAACAACACACAGAGTACACTGGATATTGTATGGAGCATATAACAATTACTTGACATATAGCAGCAATACAAGGGAAAATTTAGCACACAGTAATATGCAGGTATAAGCAACAGGAGACATAGAACACATGATGGTGCAGGACAAAAAGGCACAGGACAAAAGTGCATAGGTTGGGGCTATATGTCAGCATTTATAGCAAAAGCTAAGGCCGCTGGTCGGGCAGTGGAGAGAGCAATTGGCGCATGGCCAAGTCAGGTACAGGAGCAATTTAGTGGAGAGTAGTTGACTAGGTGGTAGAAAGAGGTGCAGAGGGAGGAATGCCAAATTTGAGGTGGGAGATCATTCCATAGCTTGGGTAACCAGTATGAGAGGGCGGCTTGCTCGGCAATAGTCTTACACCTAGGGATTGATAGTTGGCGGTAGTCGCAGGATCTAAGGTAATGGGCAGGGAAGGGGGCAGCTGAGAGCACGGAGGAGAGGTAGGAAGGGATGGTGCCAAGTCATAGATTAGAAACATATTTAGCAGTGTGAATTGCGGCAGTTTCCGAGGGATGGTAGTAAAGGTCGCAGTGGTGGGTAAGGAGTGAGGCATCGAGAGCAAAGCGGCAGAAGGCATTAAAAAGTGTGTCCAGCTTAGATAGGGTGGACTTAGGGGCTACACTATAAACAATGTCACAGTAATCAAAGGAGGGAAGTGTCATCTTCTGGACCAATTCACGTTGGACGAGGGGAGGGAGGCTACTGCGGTTCCTGCAAAGTGCACCGAGCATGGGACGTAGTGGAGCATGGAGTATTGCAAAGGTCATGACCCCATTCATACAGGGCATCATGGGAGTTGATTATGCATATCTGCACAAGCCAGCAGAAGTTCTACTCTCTTCTGCTACATGTCTTGTGAAGACTCTGTACTCTCTAAAAGCATTTTTTTCTAACTCAGATACACTTTAAACTGCAAAAAGCAGCAGGGCGTTTACTATGCTTTGGAAAGTTTCATGGCCAGGATAAGAACATAAGGACTACAGATGACAGCAACAGAACTGACTAACACAGTATACCTACTTCAGGCTTTAGCACTGAAACAACATAAAATTCTAGGATGCTTTACATGAATTGGTGCATGACCCTCCAATGGAGTCAAGCAGGTTTTCACACCAGACTCTAGTACCTTCATTTACATTTAAATCCTGATGAAATTAAGAGGGTGCAGTAGAGGCAGTCATTGTTAATGCCAACAAACTACACAGATAAACAGAATAAAAGCCTGAGGGGACCTTCCCTTTAAGACTTTTATTTTCGGTCTATGGATAAGATTTTTATTTTCGGTGTATGGATGAAGTGCCTTGCTTTTGTGATGTACTGCCATCAGATAGTCCTCCCTACTTGACCAGTCAGCAGCCAGCTTTGAAGGAAAAGCAGCTCCTGGGGAATCCCCATCACTGACTACTTTGTACTGCACGGGGGAGGGAACCGGTGCATCAAGCAGTGTCTGTTTATACCCTGCCAGACTCCCTGATCATAGCATCAACCAAAACTACCGCTTCTAGAACTAAAAGGAGAAGGTGCCCGGTCTGTGGGCAGCATTGAGGATATTGAGCATAGATTTGTTTTGCGACTGCAGGGATCGGAACTAGCAGGACAAGCTGAGTGAGTGGGACTGTGGGAAAACTTCTTCGAGACCACTCACTTTGATGGTTTAGTGGGAAAGATTTAGAGAATGTGTCCACATGGGGTAAATGACAGTGGGGCAACAACCATTGTCTAACCAGCAGACATGCCTACTGCCAGAGTCATAGGATCCCTCGGTTCATTTTCAGTAAGGCAAAAGCGGCCAGGATTTAAAACTGTGAACATGGAGTACCATTTTTGGGAGTAGGTACAGCAGTGATCATCTAGGTCATTGCGCTCCAATCACTTCCCCAGCAACGCAAGCGAGACCCAGGCCAAGAAGCCTCTGGAGAGGAAATAGCTATGGGTTTTCTGACACCGACTCCTCTTCCCTATTGGCATCCTCTTATTTAGAGGAAAATTTGGAGAGAGAGTGAGCAACTTCTGATGCACCCAGCCTCCAGAGGGATGTTTCAGAAGCCCTGGGTCTTCAGGCACCAATTCCTGATAGGGATAAAACAAACAAACAAAAAAAAAAAAACAAAAAAAAAACTCTGGTCGTTTGCATTGGGGAAATACCTGGAACACAGCCCTGCCTGTCATTTTGATGTTTCTGAAAGAATCAGGAGAGAGTAGGATTCTCTCTGCATGACTGCCTCTATCCCCAATCTTCCATTGAAGCTATAAGTTTCATGAGAATGACTTACTTCCTCGCAATCCCCCATTGCTGTCTTCCATGCTTGCCTCTCTTATTTAGAAGTGGGATTTGCCAGTGGAACATAACCTGTTCCAGTCACAGTTTTCAAATAAAATAAACAAAATCCTAAGTGTGATTTTCAAAAAGTAATGTGTGTTGTTTTTTTTTTTTTTTTTTTAAACAACCCATACCTTACCCTGGGTCGTACCCAGAAACAAGCTAGGCTCAGTGTGCCTCTCTTGTCACCAGTTTTCAGATAACAAAAGGTAACAACATTCTTATGGACCCCAGGATAAGAAAACAGTTTGTTCAAAACTCCCACAATAAGATGGTGATGCACTTTTGTGTGGCGCTGTACTTTGCTTATATGGTAAAGGCAGCTGACTTCAGGCTCTTTTAATTGATATTCATAAAGGAAAGATCACAAGGTATGCAAGCTGTTACAGAATCTATATTGGGCAAGGCACCATTTTAGAAGATTCAGCAATGGATGCAGTGACATTAGCCAGCGGTTGATATATCAGTAGCCAGAAAATGTCTGGATCAGGCAATGATCCATTGATCAGACGCAGTCCGGTTACCCTTTAATAGATCCATCCTGTTTGGGAAGGCCTTGGACAAGTGTATTATAGACCTGGGTGGGCTAGGAAAAAAATGCCCAAGAACCCCCCTTCCCCCGAATGACTCCTTCAGGGAGCCATCACTGTTACATCTACCAGGGAAAAGGCAAGCAACATTGGATTTCATGCAGAAACTGTTGCAGATGGGGACCCTTTATCCAGTCCTGTCCACTGAGAGTGGTGAATGGGTGTGCACTTGCTTTTCTTTATGGTGACAAAGAAAATTGGGGGGGGTCAGACAGTGCTGGATCTCCAACCCCGCAAATGGGTGCAGAGGAAAAGACTCATAATAGAAACACTGATGTCAAGAATTCAGCCTGATTGACTAGCAGGTTTCTATGTTCCATGACTCTCAAAGAGGCTTACCTCCATATCTCCATTATGCCTTACCTTTGGAAATTTAAGGTTCTCTGTGTGGAGGAAAACCCATGCTAGCGCACTGGCCTTCCTTCAGACTGGCATCGACTCAAGTCTTTTAGAAGATAATGGTAGTTTTGTAGCCAGACATGAAGCAGGAGCTCAAAGCCCCAGATGTCTACATGATTTGCTAATGAGGTTCAAGAGATTTAGAGCTTTCACAGTGAGGCATCTGTAGTTCTCTGTTCATTTCAGGTACATGGCTTCTTGGGGAAATTGGCAAAAGCTCCATGCAGTGGGAAGGTTAGAGTGGAGCACATCATTGCCCTCCATCCTCGGGAGAAGAGAGCATTCTATTGGACTCTCAATTCGCCCCTCCCCAACATCCTGGGTCCATTTCTGAACCCTGAGTGCCAGTGTGATGTCCAGCACCTCAAGCTGCCATGCCACTGGACCGGCTCAGTGTCAGTGTTGTCTATGCTGGACCAACCCTTAGGGAGCCATAGTCAGAATATGAGCTTACTGCTTGCTAAACACTCAGTGCGACAGTTCTCTGAATAAAAGGATATGGTTTTGATGGAGAATGTATAATTTCTTTAGAAATTTTGTTCCCCTGAAAATACCATATCCTGTCCAGTGTTGTCCTTTGCTAGTGGGTGGTTGAGTCTCCAGATTGTTTCTGCCATAGCCGGCCCAGTGGTGCTGGAAGTTGGGGCGCTGGTCACTACACCTCGCGCTATGCTGGCGACCTGGGTTCGGGAACAAGCTCGGGCCACCAGGGATCGGCAGGGGCGCAGAGAGAGGAGTGAGTGTCCGGAGGACTGCTCTTCTCTCTCCGGGGGGACAGGAAGACTTGTCATCCTGCTCATTGACTGCCCTCTGGCAATGGCTGGAGGGCAGTATGGGTCGGAGGCATTTTCCAATATCCTTACGTCAGTGGGGGGGGGGGATGGGAGAAAATGGAGGGAAAGAGCCTGGCAGGCTCTATGATGGTCCACAGCTCCTAGGTGCTGTCCCTGGCTTCTGGATTGGGGCTTCGGGGGTGAGGACAAGCCAGCAACCTCTTTCCTGGCCCCACCATGAGGGGCAATCCACTAGGGAATTACTGAGGATCGGTGAGTGCGGGAGTGGCGGGACCGGAAAGAGAGTCCCTCAGTCAGGAGGGCCGTAGCAGCCTGCCATGGCTCCAGAGGGATAAAAATCTCTATAGAAAACAGATTGGCTCTTTGAGAGATTATGCTTGTTATAGGTAAGACTTTTTTTTTTGCAAAATATTTAGTGTTGTGGTTGGCCTTCATTTTTGTTGTTTTCTGCTGAGGTAGTACACTGCTGACATTTCTGGCAGAGACAGCAAGGTATAATTGGGAGACTCCACTTCTATTTGTCAGTCAATTTTTCTTTTTAAAATCTGCCACTATCTCCATGCGTACGTGTGGGTATACCCAAATGTAACAGCTCTCTGGACGGAAGGATATGGCATTTGTTTAGAAAGCAGAATGTCAGTGGTGAGAAGTTACCCTTTTTGTAGTTGTGTATGAATCCGAGTTAACTTTCTAACATACTTGTATAGTGGCTTTTGGGTTACACAAGATATCGGAAAATGAATCCTGCATATAACCAAGAAAGATTTTAAGGGACACGGTCAACTCTCTTATGCTTCAAGGTGTCACCAGTTTGAAAAACACATGCGTGCTCACATTCTGTAGTGATTTCTGATGTAGCAGGTAGTTTGAGTCTGAATCCTGTTTTCTTTTTAAAAATAGGAAATGGACTGCCCACCATACTGATGTTACCACGCAAAAACATATTTGTTCGCAGTCCTTGATCGACTTCAGCTGCATCTTTCCTGGACTTGGGAACATCCCCAATACAGTCTAGCCATTCATGACACAGTAATGGGACAGGAGACTATTGCATAATGGGTGGCTGCAGTTTTGGGGGTGTTCCTTATGTTCAGGAAGTGTGCAATAATATGAGATCAAGAATTTGAAACAAAATGTAGGGTATAATTACACCATTAGCATGCATTTCAGTTATATGAAGAAAGGCAGATAACATCAGTGAATTTCAGAAGAAGTAAACATTTGTAAAATGTGTATTTTTCAACTAGAAATACTACGATGCAAAAAGGGTTGACGGTGTCCCTTTAAAACAGTGATGCACTGTAATCCATAATAATGTAGTGGGTCTCCAGATTGAGGCATTCGCGTTAGGTCTCCTATTCATCTCATTTAATGCTAAAAATAAACAATTATGCAGCCTAAATGACTTTGGAGTACATAAGTATACCAGTGCTTTAAAATAGCACCAATTGTGGTGCACTCAACAGGAGAGGAAGATCTTAGAGATAATCTCTTTCATCAGGCCACAACTATGGAACTACAGAAGTCAGGTGCCAGGATCACATGGAAACTTTTTAACTAGCAATCTACTAGGAGCTGCCCACGACGATGTTAGATGTCAATGTCCTGCAGTACATAAGCGTGGCAGCCCAGCGACCTCCTAAGTTCCGGCCAGAGATCATACCCAAGCGGACCTCCTCCTGGGGAAATTGAGGAGCTAAAGGTTCCTGTTACCAGAAAAGGTAGACAGCAGAAGGCACACCATCCTAGAAAGAGAGGCAGAGAGAAGAGCTCAGAGACAGAGGGGTATGGAGGGTGGGACAGCAGGGCCTGATGAAGAGATTCTCTCAAAGATCTACTGTTTGCAGTAAGTTCTTACATTAACTGTACTATCTTCTTAAAGGATCTCTTTCATCAGGCCACACCTGTGGAGGCAGTCCCAAGCAATACTGACAAAGAGACAGCGGAGCGACTGGAGGCAATAGGCCTAAGACAGGAGGTCTTGGAGCACAGCCAGGCTGAAGCCTGCCCTTCTTCTAGAGGCAATGTCCAGACTATAATGTTTAGTTAAAGTATGGACAGTACTCCAAGTTGCAGCAGCACCGATCTCTGCGGCTGACACATTCCTAAAACAGGCAACGGAGGTGGCCATGCCTCTGGGTGAATGACCATGCACGACCCCAGGAAGTTCAGAGAAACACAGAAATTGTCAGCAGATAAGGACCACTAGGCCCATCCAGTCTGCCCATAAATAGGCCCTATACACTATATGTGGCCTCTGAGCCTATGAGATCAATGGCCTTTCATCAATCCCTCCCCTCTCAAGCTTCCCTTGTGCCTGTCCCAGGCATGCTTAAACCCCTCCACCGTGCTTGCCCTCACTATCTCCTGTGGCAGACTATTCCAAGCATAGACTACCCTTCTGTGTAAACGCCTCACATTATCTCTTAATCTACCCTCTTCCAATTTCATATTGTACCCCTTGTTCTAGTACTTTTCTACACTGGAAAAGGTCCCCACCTGCACCCTGTTTATGCCCTTGAGGTACTTGAAAGTTCCAGTCATGTCCCCCGCTGTCTCCTCTCCTCCAGTGAGTACATATTGAGGTCCCTTAGTCTCTCCTTGTATGTTTTGTGGTGCAAGCCCTGCACCATCTTTGTTGCCCTTCTCTGGGTAGTCTTCACCTCATCCATGTCCTTGCGCAGCTGTGGCCTCCAGAATGTCATGCAGTACTCCAGGTGAGGCCTTATTAATGTTTTATACAATGGCATCATCCCCTCCCACCTCCTGCTAATGATACCCCTGCCTATGCACCCCAGCATGCCACTGGCCTTCCTGCTGCTCTGTGCACTGCTTTGATACTTTAAGGTCATCAGAGATGATAACCAGGAGAACAGATAAGGGGAGTAAAGGAGTATTTTACTTCCATTTTTGACTGAAATGCTCCAACTTTCTGATTTTAGGAAATTTTCTTTTCACCCTGCAAATTTACAATATTTGGTACACATGTACAAAGTTGGCAGTACCATGAGATGCTAGGAGCCATGGCACTACACTACACAGGAACCCGTAGAGGTGGGGACAGGAGTTGCTCACTGGCTGCTTAGGATTGCTGCAACATGACAATTTTAAAAATAAGGTCACAGTATGACTCCACAGCAGTAGTAGGCAGTCAGTGACTGTAGGTGTCCAGTGGGATTGAGACTTGGTTTAGATGTGAGGGGTACAAGATGGGTCAGTGGATGACAGTACTATCATTTGGATGAAAATACTACCAGGTGTATGAAGGTAGCAGTAAATTTCCTAAAATGATCTGGACCACTGATAACCCTAGGTCCCTTTCCTCTTTGGTGGCAGTCATCCATCCGCCCCCAAAAACTTGTAGCTCTCCCCAGGGTTCCCTCCACCCAGGTGCATTATTTTGCACTTCTTTGCACTGAACCTCAGTTGCCACATGTCCATCTTTCTTTTTTCTTTTTGATACTTTATATTAATTAGTTTGTATTTCTATAACAGAATTAAAATTCCATATCTTAGACAGTCCATTACAGTATAATATTCATCACTCGAAGGTTGTAGCCTCCTTAATTAAAGAAGGAGTGCGTCTGAGATATTATAATACCACATCTGAGGGGATTTCCATATTTTAAAACGGAATAAATCCCAGGTATATGCTGCAGTAAACAAGCCCAGGAGCAGTATGACTGTAACGAATAGCTAAAGTCCCAAGCACAAGTCCAGCATATGCACACCATAGTAAAAAAAGGCTACTGATGTCATACTATTACCTTAATAAGTTTGAAATAAGTAAATAAAAATAGAGCAGCAAAATTCATTCAATAAGTACATGTCAGTCCAACAGTTTAAAATAATATAAGATTCCTTAGAGGGTTTCTATCACCCAACTTTCATATCAAGCATCAGTTGTATTGATCTACTTATAAAAATTCCAACTCAATCAGAACACTCAATGTAGAGAACTGTGACAGCAAACAGAGCTCGGTTATTTCAGTATTAACATTAGAGCCTCAGAGGTTTTAACAAATTAAGGAGAGCGGTGAAAATCCCTCATAACGAGGATGAGCCATATGCCTTTAGATTCAGCCCTATGTAAGTTAACAAACTACAACAAAATCACATTCCTAAAAGTCTCGACTCTAACCCTAGAGTCGACAGTAAACGGCTCGAAAGTGAATATAAGCAGACAGAGCTCGGTTCAAGCTTCTTCCTCATTTTCCACATCAGAGCTCTCAATCATGTCTGCAGGCCTCGGATTCTGATGGCTAGACTGATGGCGGGTGGCCCATTTGTCAAGCTTCTGTAGGGTCAGAGAATATCCAGACCTTACCGCCATATACAATCCGAGTTTAGCAGGAAAAATCATTGTGTGAGGTATGCATCTTGCAACTTCTGATTAACTCCATCAAATGTTTTCCACGCATTCTGGATGCATAGCTAATGTCGGGAAAAAATACACTCAATGCTCATCTTGAGTGAGGGGTCCCTGCTTCGCCAGCCTTAGGATCTTATCTCTGGTCTCCACTCTGTCTGTGACCACCAGGAAAGTGCATGGGGTTGTCAGATTGCTCTCAGAAACCACGGGGAATGATGAAGTATGCCTTTTGCAGGCCAAATTGGAGATCCTGCCTCCAGGTACAATTTTATCTTTAAACCATTCTTGCAAGAACAAAGAGGGTGATCACCCCCATCCCCTCTGGCAGGCCGAGTATACAAATGTGGGAGGCACTGGTTTGGTTTTCCAGTGTCTCTAGTGGGCCCTGAAGTGGGCATTCTCTTTAATCAGCAACATGGTCGCAGCTGAGCCGAATTAGTCTGCCTTTTGGAATCACAAAGTTCAGATTTAATCTGATCTACAGTTGTCTCCACTGCAGTAACTCTCGTCCCAAAGGAGTCCATTTTTGAATTTAATTCGGACTCCGAGGACATCAGTCTATGTAATTTATGTCGGAGGGATGACATGGTCACCTCTGCTTCTACTGGGATTTGCGGCCTGAGCTGTTTGATCCGACTTATGAGGCTGTGAAGTTCCACTCCCTTTTCCTTCCGTTCCTCCACCACAATCTTTTCAAGGATTGCCCATCTGGTACAATTTTAGCCTTTTTCAAAAACAGTATTAATTTGGCTGAAAAAACAACAACAAAAAAAAACCAAAACGCTCTAAATAGGTAGTTTTGGACTATTTAAATCTTTACCATCAGAGCTAAGGAAAGTTGCTGCCACTCAGCTTGGGCTCCACAGCGCCCCCCCAATATCTCCAACCATCTTTCAAGCTCCTCCAGGTCCCTCTTCATTTTCTGCACCCCTTCTGGAGTATCCACCCTGTTGTAGATCTCCGTGTGATCTCCAAACAGGCAGACCTTTCCTTCCTGCCCCTCTGCAATGTCACTAATTAAGACATTGAACAGGATTGGTCCTAGTACTGATCCCTGTGATACCCCATTGGTCACCCCCCCCTTCCACAGAGTGTACCCCATTTACCACCACCCTCTGTCTCCTGTCTGTTAACCAGTTCCTAACCCAATTCACCACCTTGTCTCCCATGCCCAGAATTACCCATCTTGTTAATCAACCTTCTATGTGGGACGGTGTCGAAGGCTTTGCTGAAATCTAGGTAGGTAACATTTACTGCCACTCCCATTTATTTCCCTAGTCACGCAATCAAAAAAAATCTATTGACATGACCTTCCTGCTGTGAATCCATGTTGCCTCAGATCCTGAGCACTTCTGGATTCCATATGTGCCACTTCAGCAGTGTCTCCATGATCTTTCTCACCACTGAAGGTGAGGCTGACTGGCCTGTAGCTCTCCGCCTCCTCCCTACTACGTATGCCCTCCTCCAGGCCTCTGGAACGACATCAGTGTTGAGAGACTCGTGAACAGGGATGCCAGAGGCACTGCTAGCTCCATTCACAGCTCCTTTAATATCCTCAAGTGGATGCCATCTGGCCCCATACTTCCTGTAACAGAACGTAATACAGCTGGGCAATCATTTGGACAGACACTGTTTAGAAACTGGTACGCCCTCTTTCTCAGGGGTGAAGGAAACAAACAGCTGCAAGAACTTCCTGCTGTCCTTCGTAAGATGAATATAATATCTGAGAATTCTATGTACATCTAAAATTTGGAGCAACGCTTCCCCTGGATTGGCATGCTCAGGAAAATAAATTGGCAGGTGGATGGCTTGATTTAAAGTACACTCAGACACCACCTCTGGAAGAAACTTAGGTTGGTACGCTAAAGCCACACAGTCTTTACGGAAAATCAAATAAGGAGGCTCACACATAGGCGCCTGAAGCTCAGAAATCCATCAAGCAGAACAGCAACTAAAGACAGTGCTTTCCAAGAAAGGAAGTATAGCTTGCAAGTCACAGCTGGCTCAAATGGAGCCAAAGTGAGCTTCTCAGCACAAAACTCAGGTCCAGGTCGGGAATGGATAGTGGATGGGAGGCTTCAAATGCAGGATGCCTCTCAACAATGTATGGGCTACCTCTAGCTAGGACACTATATGCCATCAAGAGGCACATGGAAAGCTGAAATGGCAGCTAAGTGCACCTTAATGGAAAATTATTGGAGTCCTGCATCTGACAAGAACAATAAATACTCTAGAACCTGGTTCACTGGACAAGTTAAGGAATCCAGCTGATGAGAAACAGCCCACAAAGCAAACTGCTGGAGTACGTGGCCCTGGTGGAAGGTTTTCTGTCAGCCATCAGGACATCAGCCACCTTTGGAGACGCTCCAAATCTTGCAATGGCTACATCTTCAGGAGCCAGGTATGGAGAAGGAGAGACCAGAGTGTTTCTGTGAGAGCAAGCCTTAGCACAGAGGCAGGAGCACAGGGGGTTCCACTGCCAACTGCTGTACTAGGGGAAACCGGATCAGACAAGGCCAGAAGGGGGCCATGAGAATCAGAGTGGCACCCTCCATCTGGAGCTTGATTAGCACCCTCTGAATCAGAGGAACAGGAGGGAAGGCATAAAGGAACTTCCCTTTCCAAGAGAGGGACAACCTGTCTCACAAGAAAACCTCAGGCCTTGGAGTGAGTGACTGAGCAGAAAAGCGGCAGTTTTGCATTGAGTGGGGATGCAAAAAGGTCCAACTCTGGACAACTCCACCTGTTGATCGGGTCTTCTAATACAGAGATCAGCAGCTCCCACTCTTGCAATCGACACTTGGCTTAGACTGTCCATCTGAACTTTCTGGATGCCTGGAACATGACGACCAATAGTTCAAGATCGTGTTCCAGAGCCCAGTACCAGACTGGCTCTGCCTCCCTGCAAAGGATACAAGTGGGTCCCCATCTCATTTGTTTATGTAGTGTACTACACCGATGTCTGTCTGCACCAGCAGATGGCCCAGGTATGGATGGTGCTGGAAGGCTTGCAGAGCTTACAGAATGGCCCTCATCTCCAGAACGTTTATGTGCAGGGAAGTCTCCGCTCTAGTCCATGTTCCTTGACTCTGATGAGCCCCTCAGCCCATTACCAAAGTGTCTGTGGTGAGAATCTGCTGAGGGAATGAAATGAGGAAGGGAACCCTTTAACAAGTTTCTGGGTTCCAGCCACCAGAGAAGCACCTTCTTGACAGGGAAAGTGACTAGAACCTGCTATTCTAGGTCATCAGTGCATTGATCCCCTTAATATCCACTGAGGGATCCCTATGTGCAGCCTGGCTAGGGGTACCGTGACAAACCCAACAGCCTTAGGAATGTTTTGGCTGTGACATATCTGCTGGTGTAAAGCAACTAGGTTGGAAATTATCAGGCGGTCCGCCTCTTGTCGCGGGGCAGGAAGGGCAAAGTCCTGAGCCATGTCCAGTTCTACCCACTCCCCACGTGACGCAGACGCTGGCAAGGGCCAAGACTGATTTGGGCAGATTGACAGTGATCCCCAGGGCGTGAAACAGCTGTCTGGTATGTGCAAGGTGGGACAGTTGCCCTGGACTGAGCTTTGAGCAACCAGTCGTCCAGGTAATGGAAGACACAGTCCCGCTCTCCTGAGAGCTGCCACCACAACTGCCAAGCATTTGGTAAATACCATGGTGCAGAAGATAAGCCAAATTGCAATACCCTTAACTGGTAGTGTTCTCCCTGGAAAAGGAACCTGAGGTACCTCCTGTGGGTTACACAAATCCTGATATGCAGGTAAGCATCCAGCATGTCCATGGAGCATATCCAGTTCCCTTTTTGCAGAAGAGGCAGCAGGCCTTGCAGAGTGACCATTCTGAACTTGGTATACTGGATGTAGAAGTTCAGCTCCCTCAGATCTAGAATGGGCCTCAAGTCCTCTGCAGACTCTGGGACCAGGAAGAAATGAGAGTAGAACCCCATGTTCCTGATCCCAGGGAACTGGTTCTACAATCCCTGCTTATGCAGCAGGGTATGCACTTCTCTAGAAGCACTACTGCATGGTCTGGAGAATAAGTGAGAGAAATGGCGGACATTCTGGGGGTAACTTCAGAAGTTCTAGCGTATGTCCTTACTCTGTCAGCTGCAGGTGCCAGGCATCTGTTGTACCCTCTCTCTCTCCACTGGGCCAGGTGGAGGGAGAGGCAACCCCCAACCACCTCCCCCGGACTGTCCACTGGGGGGGTGGGGGTCTAGCAAGGAGTCATGCTGAGGCAGATCTGGCAGCCAGGGCCACACCTCCTCCACAGGCCTTATAACAGGCACTTGTGGAGCAGGTAGGGGCAGGCAGAGCTGTTCCACTGTCTGGCACCTGAGCTAGGCCTCTTGGTGGCCCTGTGAAAGAGCACCTTCTGTCTACTCTTTGGCAGTGTATGGTACAGGAAATGGACTGACTCAAGTGTCCTTCCTGAGGCTTGCAGGTCCGAAAGAATATCCTGCACATCTGCTCCAAAAAGCTTACACCCTCTGAAAGGGGTATTCAGGATGGACTGCTGGACATCCATAGCAAAATCCTGACACCCTCAACCAGTAGTGCCTCCTCTTGCAGATACCAACTGCAGCTGCTCTGGCTGAAGCATCCAAGACATTGTAGGTAGACCTTAAAAGGTGTTTGCCCATGTTAGCCCCTCGTCTAGAGGACCTTTAAAATCTCCTGCTTCTGAGGGCCCTCTTTAAGGGTGTCGGCTGCTGCTTTAGCCATCCTCCAGAGAGTATTCTGGTATTTGACCATACAGATCTGATAATTTACCATTCTGAGGCCCAGAGTGGCAAAGGCTCTCTTCCCCATGAGGTCCAGTCTTCTTGACTCTTTATTTGGGGGTGGGGTGGAAGAACAGAAGTGAGATGCTTAGGTTTCTTAGACCTGTCATGGGCTGTATTTATCACAGCCAAGCCAGGCTGAGGTTGGTTGACGAAAAAAAGGCTTTCCTGAGGAAGTCCGGTGCAGCCTGTCTGCCTTCCTGGGCATGGCAGGGATTAAGCTTGGTCTGTGCCTGGTAGCAATGGTGGCATCCTCTACAGCAACCAAAAAAAAGGAGATCATCAGAGGGAAGAATCTGATTATTCCAGGAATTCCACCAGGTTTCTCCTAGTGACATCTTGCTCCTCAGCATCAAACCCCATAGCCGTTTGGAGCGGTTTCATCATTGAGATGAAAGAGGGATCCTCAGAAGGGGACCTTGGAGTGTACAGAGCACAGTTCTCACTCATGGTGGGGTCAGACCTGGAACTCTGCTCTATAGTTTCCTCCTCTTGAGGGATGGGGTAAGGGTGGTATTCCTCATCTTCGTCAACAGGCTCCAAAGAAGGGAAGAAAGGACGGCACCACCTTGGGTCAAGCAGGGTGCAGCAAAAGAGCAGGCATCGATGTGGGGCTGGTCTGGCAGGCCCTGTTGTCGTCGTGCCTGGAGGAAGTGCAAGACACTGGTGGGTATCTCCATGAAGGAGGAAAACACTATCTGCATGTCGATGGTGGCCTGCATTGCAGGAGCACCCTGGAATGGTAACAGGGGAGGCTGGAACCCTAGCAGCGATGGAGCAGCCTGCAACAGTGATAAGGATGTCTGAAGTCCGGATGTAGACAGACTGGCGCCAGCCAAGAGTGGTCTGGCGGGAGCAACTGCCAGCTGGCCTTGGGGAAGATGACAGAGTGGCAGGACGGGCAGAGTCAACTAGGAAGGCAGGAACCCTGATGCCGACAGAGTACTTGCAGCGTTGACAGGGAGGCTGGAGCCCCAATGTCGACTCAGTAGCCTGAAGCATGTCAATAGGGGTGCCTCGATCGGGAGGGCAAGCATGCTCTCCAAAACCGGTAGATAGAAAACTTAAAGCCAAGCTAGAGGAAGGCGGGCTGGTGGATGTATGGAGATACCAGCATGCAGGGGAAAAAAGACTACACTTGTTTTTCCGCAGCCAACAAATCTTATTCGCGGATAGATTTTATATTGACCCATAAGGTCAATATTCATTACTTTCCATCATCCAAGATAGGTTCATTTACTTTATCAGACCGTGCTCCGATCATGGTTAAAGTAGTATGGGGGACAGATCCCAGACATATCAGCTGGAGACTGAATGTCTCACTACTTAATGATAAATTGGCAGTAAAGCAAATTTAGTCATTGATTCCCCGATCTCAGATAGTTCTCCACTTCTCTGGTGGGACACTATGAAGGCGGTAGTAAGGGGGCAATTAATTAGTTTGGCATCAGCAAAAAAAAAAAAACTTAGGGAAAAAAGAGGAATGGGTTATTAGAAACCATAGAAGAGCTGGAAAAGGTACATAAAAGCCAACCTAAGGGGAAAGAAGAAGGAACTTTAAAAGAATTATTCAAAAAAAGGGAGGAATTGAGGATGTTAGATAACGAAAAAGAGGAAGGCATTCTAAGATTTACAAACCAAAAGTACTATGAGGGAGGGCAATTAAACTGCTGGCTTTTCGGTTGAGAAAAGAGCAAGCGAATAGATATATTCCATTTATTTTAGATAACACTAAGGATGAGAGAAAATGGGTGAAACCAAATGATATAGCCACAGTATTTAAAGAATATTACAAATTATTGTATACAGAAAACAGAAACCCACAGGAAGTTAAAAGGGATACAGTGGAATTTTAAAGGCCCTGGACATCCCCAAATTAACCCCAGAGATAAAGAAAGATCTGTCAGCTCCTATAACAGAGAAGGAGGTTCAAGGGGTTATCATGAACCTTCCAACCGGTAAATCACCGGGCCCAGATGGGCTGCCCGCCGAATTTTTCAAAAAACTGAAGAATTCCTTAGTTCCAAAATTGACTGCGGTCATGAATGCGGTCTTGGAGGAGAATAAAATTCCCTCTTCCTGGCAAGATGCAATCATTACACTACTCCCTAAACCAGGTAAGCCCCTCATGCTGCGAGTCATTCCGACCCATATCCCTGTTGAATCAGGATTTTAAAATATTGACAGAAGATCCTGGCCAATCGAATACAGAAGCATATTGGGATCCTAATTCACCCAGACCAAACAGGTTTTATTTCCCCGTAGACATTTATCTGATAATATCAGAAGCCTCCTTAACATAATCAGTAATGAGAGCAAACCATCATCACCTCAAGTAGCGATTTGTTTGGATGCTGAAAAAGCCTTCGATTGGCTGAACTGGACATATTTACAAGAGGTACTTCTACATATGGGCTTTGAAGGCTCATTTATGCAGTGAATTATGGCGGCATATCAAAATCCCAAGGCTGGGGTTCGGGTCAATGGCACAACGTCGGAGGGGTTTACAATTGAAAGGGACACTAGGCAAGGTTGCCCATTATCCCCGCTACTGTTTGCCATTGCGATGGAACCCCTGGCCCAGGCAATTAGGACAAGAAAAGATATTAAAGGTATCCAGATTGGGGGGTGGGGGACAGTAAATAAAATATCCTTATATGCTGACGATACATTGATTTATTTATCAGACCCAGATACGTCGATTCCCCCAGTGTTGAAATTACTTAATTTTGTTGGTAAAATATCAGGTTTCAAAATAAACAAAGATAAATCAAATCCTGATAATTGGGGGGCTCTATCCACAACATTCCAGGGATAGATCCCGCTTAAATGGGTGAAAGAGAAAATTAGGTATTTAGGAATACAGATTCCAACCAGGATCTCCAAATTATACCAACTGAATTATGGGTTACTTCAAAGGAAGATCTTTGAAGATATTTACAGATGGCAAACACTTCCTCTGACTTTTACGAATAGGATTGACACAGAAAGTCAATGTGTTACCCAGATACCTATTTTTATTTACAAACCTACCTATCCCTTTTTCATATAAAGATTGGAAGGAACTTAAACTCTAGATTTATTTGGGCAGGGAGAAAGGCGAGGAAGAGATGGGAGCTTCTTACGGTAGATAAGAGCAAAGGGGGGAGAGGGATACCCAATTTTTATAACTATTACAGAGCAGCACAAGTTCTCCCAATCCTAAAAATATTAAACGCAGATCAGAGTGGGGGGTTGGTACTTAATGAAAACAGAAGCCCATCCTACGGTACCTTTGAAATTATTACCATGGATAGCCACTCAGCCAGACGTTAAATTAATCAAGAACAGATGGACCAAACATACAATAAAGCTCTGGTTAGACACTCGGCAATGGTGGGAGATTTAGAGGGAATATATCCCTCTAAAACATCTCCCTAAGTTCCCCACCAGTCAAGGGGATGGCTGCTTTTCCAGGTGGAGAGGGGCAGGGTTAAACAATCTTACCCAGTTTAGAGAGAGAGAAGAGGTCAAATCATACTGACCTGCAGAGAGAATATAACCTCGCAAGAACAGATTTTTTTTTAAATACCTGCAATGTAGGCACTATATCACCACCATGGTAGGGGTGGAAGCCTTAAAAACCCGTCCTCCTCCCCCTTTAATAGCCACCCACCAAAAAAGTCACACGGCTGACCAAAAACGATACATCTCACTCATATACAAGGCTCTACAGGAAGATGTGGGGGAAAGTAGAGAATGAGTGGCAAAAGGAACTGAACACTATAATAACTGAAGTGGAATGGGGCAAAATCTGGGGGGGAATCCCTAAAACCACAAGCTCTCCTGGGTGGAAAGAATTTAAGTGGAAGGTCACCTCTAGATATTTTATTACTCCGGTGATCTCTGCACACTACACTAATCCTCCTACGGACTTATGTTGGAGGGGTTATGGAAAAAGGGGTACATATACATAAATTTTCTGGGAATGCCCCCTGATTAGAGATTTTTGGCAGGAAATTATGCAGGCTTTACAAAACATTTTTCATCTTCAGGAAAATCTCTCAGTTGTTAATATAATATTAACTCTCACCCCAAGGAAATTAGAACAAAGTACCAGAAATACTTATTTTATATCCTGGTAACCGCAGCTCTTAAGGTTATCATCAGCAGTGGTAAAAAAAAAAAAAAAAAAAAAAAAAATTCACTGACCAAAGGCATGTGGAGAAGTAATATTAAGAAAATCAAAGTCATGGAGGCGGTCATCGCACAGTTAAATCTTAGAGTGGATCAATATAATGCGAGGTGGTTACCATTTTACGATTATATCGAAGATACTGAAGGAATTTCAGTTCTAGATCAGCTTCTTCAGAACTGAGGGGCATAATCCGAGAGATGGGTCATAAACTGATAGTAAGGAGATAAGGGTGAGAAAATTTAAAAGTAATATGAGACCTAAGCAAGGAAGCTTTGATTGAATAGAGAGACTGGACGGTTAAGAGTTAAATCCATGTTGAATAAAAAAGTTTGTGTAGCTGAAGGGCAGTAAGGTAGTTATCTACCTTTTGGAGTTAAACTATGTTGCTGTTATAGTTTCATGTACTATGAAAGAAAATATTAACTGAAGGCAGTTCATTGGAAAGCAACTGTTAGAAATAAGAAGATCTGTACTGTATAAATAAGCTGATTAATAGCCATAATACGGCTATGTATTGAGAATGGAATTCTGCCCAAGATGTATCAGTATGATAAACTATAAATAAAACACTAATTAAGTACAATAGGGGTGCCTGCAACCCCAACATCGATAGGCCAGCGCCGTCCGTGGGAGGTCTGGTGGTGCTCACAGTCAAGACTGCGAGACAGAGAGAGAGAGAGAGAGAGAATTTGGGTGACAGGAGGTGTCGCTGCTGAGACAGACAACGATGCTGCAAGTCAGTGCCGAGCAGAGTGGCGACAGAGTGTATTGGGGGTGGGGGGTTTTTATCCTTACTCTTCTCCTGCTCCCTGTGTTTGTGCTTCCCTGAAGATTTTTCCCAAGCCTTGGGGGAGTGGGAGCACAAGGACAGGACTGGCGACGGAGGAGCTTCTTCCCTGGAGCTCCCTTTCCATTCTGGCTGCCTTCTGCTCGAGGAAGTAAGACTACAGGGCTTTCTGATGGCATTGCCAGGTAACCTGATTGAAGCCTGCGCAGATCTCACATGCATTAATGTCATGGGCCTCTCAGAGATAGCGGACACAGGCATTATAGCCATCGTGGCTGTAGATTTTACCACCACACATGCAATACCGAAATAGTTTGGCCGAATGGGTCATTCCTGACATACACAGTGACGGGAATCACTTTAAAAATAAAGTGATGACTTACTAGGATGAGAAAATAAAACTTAGAAAAACAGAAGATTTTGGCAGTTGACTGTAGCAACAGTGTGTCCATGGAGTCCAGCAAATATGGCCGACAGTGGGAAAAGAACTGAGGCCGGCGTGGGGCCGCCCACATTTATATACTGCAGTACGTCGATGTCTGACTTTGTCGTGGGTGGCCCCTGGTAGACTGCTAGCTAAAAGTTTCCATGTGGTCCTGGCTCCTGACTGCTATAATTCCACAGGTGTGGCCTGATGAAAGAGACATCTTCAAAGATTTCTTTTACATACTTGTAGTATGTACATGAAATCAAGTCCCTCATGTATTCTCTCTTAAAATGTATCTTTTTATATATCTATATATCTATATATATATATATATATATATATATATATACACATACATACACATACATATACATATATATATATATATATATATATATATATATATATATATATATATATATATATATATATATATATATATATAAAAAAAAAACAGGTAAATTGTCCATTCCATCCATTACCTTTGTAACTGGGGCTCCAGAAAGCTCTGTAGGTGCAGAAAATTGTGATGGTGCCCACATGTGGCCATACATAGAAACATAGCGCTGGCGCAGATAAGGACTGCAAGGCCCATCCAGTCTGTCCATTTTTCTACCTTATGAAGGTGCCAAAGCCTTTACTCTGTCAATGGTCTATCTATTCACACTCTCTGTATTGCACTCTTATCCTAAACCATGCCCGTTTGAAGCCAGACACTGCATTCATATCCACCACTTCCTGAGGTAGGCTGTTCAATGCATCCACTACCCCTTCTGTGAAAAGGGACTTCCTCACATTACCTCTTAAATCGGCCTCCCTCTAATCTCATGCTGCGTCCTCTTGTACTGCTATTTTTCTTATATTGAAATATGTTAGACTTTCACCTTGGTAATGGCCTTTAGATGTTTGAATGTTTGATCGTATCACATCCTCTCTCCCTCCTTTGTTCAAGGGTATACATAGTGAGCTCCGTTAATTTCTCCTATGTTTTCTGATACAGTCCCTGCACCATTCTGGTTGCTCTTCTCTGGGCTGCCCCCATTTTGTTAAAGTCCTTGTACAGGTGTGGCCTCCAGTACTGCATGCAGTACTCCAGATGGGGCCTAACCAGTGTCATATAAAGAGGGATTATTACCTCCCTCTTACGGCTTGTGATACCCCTACTAATACACCTCAACATCCCTCTAGCCCTACCTACTGCTTTAGTGGTCTGCTTGGATGATATCAGGTCATCTGTGATCATGATGCCCAAGTCTCTTTCTTCCTTTGTGACTGCCAGAAACTCCCCTTCCAACCTATAGGTGGCTTCAGGGTTTCTCTTCCCTATGTGCATGATCTTGCACTTCTTTGCGTTAAACCCCAGTTGCCACTCTTCTGACCTATTTGCCAGTTTATCCAGATCTCTTCTCATTCTGCCCACCCCATCTGGATCATCTACTCTGTTGCAGATCTTGATGTCATCTGCAAACAGACAAACCTTACCCTCCAGTTCATCTGCAATGTCACTGATGAAGATACTGAAGGGGACTGGCCACATGACTGATCCCTGAAGTACCCCACTTGTGACTTGCATCTCTTCTGACTGTATACCATTTACCACCACTCTCTGTTTTCTGCCCAACCAGTTTGCCATGCAGTTGACCAACTTCTGACCCACCCCGAGCCTACCCAGCTTATTAATCAATCTTCTACGTGGAACAGTATTGAAAGCTTTGCAGAAGCCAAGGTAGGCTGACATCAACGGCACCTTGGTCCACCACTCTGGTTACCCAGTCAAATAAATCTATGAGATTAGTTTGACAGGACCTTCCTGTTGTAAACCATGCTGTCTTGGATCCTGTGCTCTTATGGATTCCAAGTATTGCACTATCCTTTCCTTAAGGAGTGCCTCCATAATCTTGCCCACTAACGAGGCAAGACTGACTGGTCTGTAGTTCCCTGCCTCCTCCCTGCTACCACTCTTGTGCAGTGGGATCACATGAGCCCTTCTCCAGTCTTCTAGGACATTTCCTGTGCTCAGAGACTCACTAAACAGTTCTGCTAATGGCTCTGCTAGTTCCACCTTTAACTCCTTTATTACCCTGGGACGTATGCCATCAGATCCCATTGCCTTGTCCACCCTGAGCTTTGTGAGCTCTTGTAGGACCCTTTCTTTTTGTGAATGGACTACTGCACACCTCCCTCCCCCATGTCCATGGTGCTGAGCTGCGGGTCCTGCCCTACCTTCTCCTCAGTCAATACTGAGCAGAAGTATCCATTTAGGATAGATGCTTTTCCTTGGTCCTCCTCCACACACTCTCCCCCTTATCCCCTCTGATCTTAGCAATACCCCCCCCCGGACTTTCTCCTTTCACTACTGTATCTACAGAACATCTTGTCCTTTTCTTTAACTGTTCGTGCTAGTGTTTCCTCTGTTTGGGCCTTTGCCTGCCTTACTGCCTTCCCTGCTTCCCTTAGGGAAGTTTGGTATGCCTCCTTATCTTCGTCCTGCTGCGTTCCCTTATTTTCCTGAAGGCCAGCCTTTTGGCTCTGACCTTTTCTGCTACTGCTTTTGAGAACCAAAGTGGTTTCTTCCTTTTGCTCTTGCCTTTCTCCTTAACACAATGGGATGTTGCTTCAAGTATTGCATCCTTAATGCTTGTCCACTTTGCCTGTACCCCCCTCACCTGTATTTTTTCTTGCCAGGTCTAGCTTAACTCTGTTGGCCATCTTGTCAAAGTCAGCTCCCCTGAAGTCCCACATTTTTGCCTTGGAATGGGCTGAATTAGTTCTAGTGGCCAAACTGAATCATACCATGTGATGGTCACTGGCCCCCAGGAGAACTTCTACCTGGAGATCTGTGATCCTTTCACCCGTTAGTCAGTACTAGATCTAGGGTAGCCCGTCTCTTGTGGGTTGTTATACCAGTTGTTTGAGGCACTCCCTGCAAGGAATCCACCATACGTCTAGTTCTGGCAGATGTTCCTGCTGGTACTGACCAATCTGTATCCGAAATGTTGAAGTCTCCCATTATCTGAACATTCCCTTTAGCTGTCACGTTTTGTATCTCTTCTGACAGTAATGTGTTGATGTCCTCCCCTGGTCTGGGGGCCTGTAGATAACCCCAGTTCGGATGGCTGTCCCATTTCCTGTTTCCAGGGCGACCCACAGATCTTCTGGCTCCTTATTTGTATTCTGAATTTCTGTAGCTTTGATATTTTCATTGAGATAAAGGGCCACTCCACCCCCCTTTCTGTACCTTGGTCTCGTCTGAACAGTACACAGCCGGGTACTGAAGTCTCCCGAGTGTGGTTACTGGTGAACCATGTCTCGCTAATGGCTACCATGTCCAGTTTAGCCTCTGTCATTGTTGCCTGCAGGTCTGGGATCTTGTTTCCCAGACTGTAGGCATTTATGTACATGATTTTCCATTGGCCAGATTTCGGTGGGTTAGTTGCTGGGCAAGGTCCGGGCATTTACCCTGCGCGTCGGATGGGGGGGCCGGACCTTTTTCCTTACCTGGTGATGCAAACGCACTATAAACATGCTGACTTCCTGTTTGATCACTAGCTGAGGGGGGAGGGGTGTTCTTCCCGTTTGATGTATCTGGTGCTGCACCCCACCCCCTTTTGCAAGTTTAAATATTCTGCAAAGATGTCAAACTTCTGCCCCAATGCACTGACTCCCTCCTTAGTCAGATGCAGTCCATCGAATTTAAAGAACGTTTGCTCCCAAAACTGTTGCCAGTTACCTACAAATCTGTGTCCTTTTCCTGGCACCAGCTCTTAAGCCACATGTTTAGCTCCCCTATCTCCCCTTCTCTGACCGTCCGTCATGGTAGCGTCATCTGACAAACACGGTCTTAAGAGCTGTGGTTTACCAAACTAATGCTCACACAGCGTTACTTGTCGGAAACTATCAGCTTGACAAATTTTCAGTGAAAATTAAAGCAATTAAGCTCCGACAACAACAACAGCCTAAAAAGAATACACTAATCGAAAAATTAAAATACTGGCTTCACAATAACCAAAGACATCATGGCTTATAGTCCTGCAGAGAACAATTAACTGTGTGCCTGCTGTCCCATCTTGAAGGCAAAACAACTTGAGTTTGTTGGCAAGAACAGTAAAGCATGACAGGAAAATCCCCTTTATTTTCATATATGCTTTCACTATGTCCTTGGCCCTTGTGTCCTCATAGCCCAGCAGTCACTGACCCATCCTTGGGACTCAAAAGTGTGGTCCTCATGCGTAGGAATGCCTACCGAGCCAGGAGGTTTTCCTCTACCACTGGTACTCTGGTTTTATGGTGTGCCTCCATCTTCCCATATGCACATGGGGCATACCCCTGGTGTAACAGCTCTCTGGATAGAAGGATATGGTTTCTATGGGGAATGACAGAAATACAATACACATAAAACTTTTAAAATGCACACTGGATGATCAGAATGGTGCCGATATTCTTGGTTCTGTAAGCTGCAAATTAACTTGATCCTTTAGTAATTCTGTGATTTGCAGCTCAAATGTTTTACCTTGTTCTTGACACCTATGGCTACACATTACAATTCTTGCTCGAGACATTCTTTTTTTTTTCTTTTCATTGTTTCTGATGTCTATGTTTATAACCATATGATGAGTGCTGGCTGTTGGAAGAAAGCATAAGAAATATCAAATATCCATCAAGGATTTGATTAGCTGGGCCACTGACTGCAAGGCTGGCTACTAATAAAACCACTACTTCAACAGCCGTCCCATCGAAGTGGCGGCAGTGCTAAAAGCTTGCGATACAGATGACCTGGGTTTAGGAGCAAATCCAGGCTGTTGGAGGGTTAGTCGGGGGGAGATCAAGTGTCCGCAGATCTGCTCTCCTCCTTGGGGGTGGCTTACCTGGCCCCTGGCAAAGCTGAGGTAAGGGAGTTTGATGCCAGGACAGATCGTGGATGTGGCAGATATTGGTGTGCGTGGCATGCGCCATGACATCCTTGCACGTCACATCTCTGGGGGAGGAAAAAAAAACAGCAGCTGGATGATAAGGAGTATTCGCAGGTCCCGCACCCAACCAGCTGGGCACGAAGCCAGAATCTGATCCATTCTGTGACACGGCTAGGGGGACCCTGCCAGGTGGGGGGGAGGGCGCGCCCTGAGGGAAGACAGCAGCAGGTAAATCCTGGCAGATGTCAAGGTGACGGGGCTGGGGCACTCCTCGGAACGAGTGCAGATGGGAGAAAAAAACAAAACAAAAAACAAACCACCACTTCATAAAAACAGGGTCACACTCAACCATTATAAGTGCAAATGCAAAACAGGTGGATCTAATTTCACTGTTGTCCTACCACGCAAAACAGCACTATTCTCAATTTCTATTGGGGGTGTCTGTATGGTGGTAGTCTCCCCATGAGATGGTACAATGCATATTTGCAATGCAGCTTTTAACAGGGCAAAAGGTGATTTAAGCCCACTAACAAGCTGCACTGGCACTGCATCAGGCACATGGTACAATGCCATGTTGCACCTGGTGTCTCTGGTTCGCATACTGGTGTCTTGCCCAGAGATGAACCCCCTTTCTATGCCAAGTATGCATTAGTGACCAATGGTGAAACGATGACTCCAGCTTGTCCCAGTCAAGCTCTGTTGCTCGAGATGGTGTGCCCAATCACAGCACTCTGTAACTCATTAGTGCAAAATTCTACTCTATGGTAAACTGGGGGAGGTGCAGCAGGCTGTTATTGGGCACGTTAAGGGCTACAGTGGCCTGCGGACCATTTCCATGGATGCCCCCGCCCCATCCTGACTGATTCACAAAGACACTTACAATCACTGAGGCAGAGGTTGGGACCCCAGCTGGACATAGCGAAATGGGGTCACACTGTTGCCAAGTTGTTCCAGTGGCTACTTAGCACCAGCATTTGGGAAGAAGAAGGGTCCCAAGCTCTCCTATACAATCTAACAGTAAAACTGAAAATACTCCAAACAAACATTAGGAAGTATTATCTCTGAGTAAGTCTCTTATAACTGAGAAGCTGACTACGCCATTTTACATAAACAGCTGCTCTAAGACTAACCACAGACTGCATCATCGGAGTACATAAGGTTCTAACTAAACACAACCGTGAAGAGCCAGTTTCAGCTACATGTGGTATGAAAACCGCCCATCTATGCTTTATACATTCATTATTACATACCAAACATTCAAAGAAGTCAATGTAATCAGTATGGATCTCAAATGTATTGCGTATAGAGGAAGAACTTGGTAAAACTATGCTGGCAGTGAAATGCAGTATCATGTTACAAGGAAATGGACAAAAATGACAATCTCCTTACCTTGTCCGGAGGGCCTGCCAAGCAGCATCAATATCAGCATAAAGGTTCTTCTCAGATGGTTTCCCAGAGCTTGTCCCGTACCCAGAATAATCATAAGAGAAGATGTTACAGTTTATCCGGGAGCCTAGCCCAATGTAAAAGCTACTCATCTGGCCCAAGTCCACGGCATTTCCATGAGAGAAGAGCAGGGTAAACTTGGCATTAGGGGAGCAGCGGACAAACATGCAGGCAATCCGATTACCTCGGCTGGTCCTAGTCATGAAGCATTCAATAGACTCTTTCTCTCGGGAGCTGTACTGCCAGTCTGCTCGCTCCGAAAGGTGTAAAGTCCAGTGGCTCCCGCTTTCATCACACATCAACGTGTAGGTGGGGTCAGGGGGTAGGAATGCTAGTTTGGAGGCAATCTTGCCAGGGCATGGAGGGCAACAGAACAGACAGCAAAGCTCACTAAACGACAAGTTATTCATCTTCCACTCTGAAACAAATGGGTAAAGAAGAAAGCAAAAACAAAGTTTGTGACCTTTCTTTACATATGTATCATGGTCTTTCAATACGGGCTAAAATAACATTAGTATAGCAAAAACCAAAAAAAATCCCCATTTATATACTCACCTTCTACAAACTGTTACAACATTAAACTACCATCATCTTTCAGTATACAACCTTTTTAAAAAAGGCTGGCAAGAATAATAAGGTGCCCCTTTTGTAGTGTACTCAATACTGCTCTTACGATATGCACTTGCTTAGGTTTATCAACGATGAAAGGGTAGCAACAGCAAAATGGAAAAAAAAAAAAAAAAAACACAGTGATGGGATATTCAACTTCAGGGTGGGGATTCAGACCTAGCTACTGGGTTCAGATGTGCTGATGAAGCAGAGTTATAAATATGGTAGTTAGGAGTACTTTTTATTCACATCACCAAGCTGTAATTATGCATCAGCAGATCCCCCCTCGAAATATAACAGAAGCATACCTCTTAACCTTTCTTCACCAAAATGTGTGACACGATGTGTGACAAATGAACAAAATGAGTGACATATCATTTAACATGGCACTGCGAAGCTCAGAACACTATAGTTATCAGTACACTAATGTTCATAATTTTTTTTTAAAACTGAGCATAACAGATTATTATGAAGTTCTGCTTTAAAGCCTCAGTGGGGAATGCAGACTATCACCTTCTCCATGATGGACAAAGAGTTTCTGAGAGGTAAAATGAGTGACGTATTTCATAATGTGTGACAGTTGAGAGGTATGAACAGAAGATATCACAGACAGACCAGTAAATTTTACTTGACAGGACGAAGAACCGAGTTCACTGCATCTACTGTTCTTACTGAGCCTCAGATAAGAAACTGTGGTCATAGGATACTTCACAAGCTTAAAAACATCTTGGTCCTAGCACAGTAAACGCAGAAAACAACCGAAGAATCTTTACAAAAAAAACACACATACTTTGTATTAAGTTCCTGTCATTTCTTTCTAAGATCTTTGCAGTCAATGTCAGAAAGGAGTATTTCCTGTGGGCCTTCTGAAACCTGACAATACTTCCCATTCAGAGCCATTCATAAAAAAATTATGTCAGCTGAGCCTTCAGCAGCTGCTGGGTCTTCTGACATTTGCAATCATTTTACATTCTCACCTCGGATGTCTTAGTCAGGTGTAGCTTTATCTGTTCCCTAATTAGCCTTCTGTGATTAGTGACATCTAATAACAGAATATCTTGTTTAGACAGACTTAGCACCTTCAACCCCGGCCCCCCTACAGCCTGATGGCAAAATGTCTGAACATGAACTGGAACAGCTAATTACTGTAGGTGTATGTTAATACTCAACACATTCACAGGAGGCAAGGATAAATTAGTTAAGGAGCTCTAAAAGTCGTCTTTAGATCACATTTATGTAACAAGAAGCACTGCTTGGGTGGGCCATAGGCCCTTATCTGCCGACACTGTCTATGTATCTATGTATGCTGGAGTAATAAAATGATCAGTTCACTCATACACAACAAAGAGGACTAGCCCAGTGTTGTGAGGTGAACACTAGTGGAATGCACTGCGGTGTTAGAATGGGCTAACCTGAAAAGCTGCCTACGGGCACACAAAATCTGCAAATCCTGGTTTCTGAACTTACCCAAAGGGATAGCCTTGAGTGGTGAGGCCGCGGGTGCTGATGCCAAGTTTGCTTAAGGGCACTTGGGGACCCAAGGCCATCCCTGACAGGGTGGGGGTAGTGCCGGTCAGGACATGGATGCTGCAGCCAGAGTACAAGACTTTCAATCATCTATAATAATTATTACTGTAATACTGCATTCAATAAAACTTTCAGGCTACAAAAAAAAAATTCACACTATCACCAAATCCCTGTTCCTTTCAATGTCAAAGCTTCTCCAAGCGGAGCTCTGTTTACTTTGCGGTACAGTCAAAGCCATTTAGAGCGGTTAAATGCATAGCTGCATTTTGTTCATTCTAACTGATGTCTGGTATTGGCAAGACAGGTGTGGGTGAAAACCAAACAGCAAAGAAAAAAAAATGGACAGCAAATACATTTTTGGGGATGTGTTATTCAAGTAAAGTGTGTGAAAATAAAATAATCATTTCATTAGTTTCCCAGTTCACAGTACACTACAGTTAATTTATTGTTACTGCACTTATTCATGTTAAGTTTTCGTGAAGAACGACGTAATGCGAGATTGCTGCTTCTGCCGGGTGGCATAAATTTGCCAGCACGACTTAATCTCTGTTATTATCGACCAGTCAGGCTGGATGTCCGATCTTTTACTCCATAGCCTAACACAGGATCAGCAGTGTACCCTACACGTCACTTGGGGTAACTGGAGGTTGTTCAGTGCCGTCTTTTTCATCTTCCTGTTTGTAATCATTAACTATGACTGCATCAAGTTCAATGACAGACTGCACATCATCAGCTTCCAAGTCCTCAGGATCATTTTCAACCATCCTGCCCAACTCATTAAATTCAACTTCAGACATTCCTGCCTGTGGCGGGGGGTACAAATGTGGCTCATCCTTTGCTGCAGCATCCTCCTTATCGGCCAGAAATTCAGGTGTGACAAAGCTACCTTTTCTGAAACAGCAGCTGATTATTTCTGGGATCACATCACCCCATGCCTGTCATCAGCCTTATGGCATTGAGGAGGCTAATACTTTTCACACACAGTCTGTTGAGGTAAATTCCTCCATGCTAATATTGCTAGGACTCTTCCCCAGTATTGCCTTCACTTAGTGATGTTTAAAAACTGTATATCACCTCCCATGTTAAGTGGCCGAATTCAGAAAGTGGTAGTGGGCCGAGGAGGGTTGGGGGAGAACGTGATTCCTGGAGAAGCTGTCAAGAATGAGGGTGATCTTGTTGTGCCCCCCTCCGCAATCACAGATTCCATAAATGGACCCACTGTGTAAACATGTTGCTGGTCACCAAGCAGACTTGTGTTGATGCACCACTGGCTGGTGTCTCACCCCACTGAAACAAGGTTAAGCAGCTTTACGGATGACTGACAACTCCTGCTTCTCAGTCCCAGTCATGTTCGCATAATACATGACAGAGATCTGCTTCTTGCCTTCTTCTGACTCAATGGTGCCTCACTCCAGAATGACAGGGTACCACTGCCCACACAATGGAAAAACAGCCCGACCTGATCAGCATTAAACGTTTTTACAGGATCGTATCCTGCTAGCAGCTAATGCAGCACATTCGGAATCCATAATTTGGTGGCAGGAACATCTGCATTTTCCATGTGGCTTTTAAAGGCAATATTGTTTGACTTCAACCACTGAAGCCAAGTCCCTGCCCAAAGCCTCTGCTAGTTACTGTGCCTTTTCTTCAGGAAAGGGCCGCTAATCATGGATTCTCAGCCATGGGCATTTGAAAACCATCGGAGGAGAGCTTTCTCTACTTCTCCATTCTTTCTTACCAATTTGTACTTACACTCAGGGTTCTGGCTTTAGTGCCATTCAGACATAGTTTCCTCCTTCGCCTTAAGACTGTCCACTTGTTGACTTTGGCAGACTAAAACAGTCAGCCAGATCATAAAAATAAGTTTAGGCCGTCTGACAGTCTTGATGATTTCAACTTTTTGGGACACACACACACACACACACACACACACACACACACACACACACACACACACAGAATAAAGCGTTTGTGGCATTTTCCTTAGTGACACTTTTTCAGTGGTAAAGGGCAGTTAACCGTTAGGCCTTAAATACAGTCCACAGATCGGCTGATGATCACCCGGAGGCCCAGTAAGTGATCAGTGTTTTTTTCTTCTGTCTACTGTTTTGGTTCCTTGAGCTGGTCTGGTAGGGCTTGTATTGTACTGAGTGTCTGGTAAAAGCAACTTCAGCATCTGCCACATGGGTTGCAAAAGCAGTGCTGTTAACATTGAAATGAATTGGTAATGCATGATTTGACACCATAGACAACTGTCTGGACTATGCGTATCCAGTGTTAGTAGCTTGCATTGTATTTGTACAACTCTACAAACCATACACATACTCTAAATCTTCAATCACAAGGCATCATGGGTGTTCAAAATATATCTGCATGGCATTCTGACAAGCCTTTTCAAGGACAAACATGGCCTTGTACAGGTGATCTAATACAGGCCAAGAATGACAAAGCACAGCTATGTGTTTCCTCCTCTTAGGACCCTTCGTTGTATTGCAGTCACTGTCTCAGCCAGGTACAATGTCATGAACAGTTTTACAGGTAGGAAAAAAAAACAACTCAATCCATCAAGTCAGTCTGGTCCCTATCTCAGTCCCCACTAGTGTATCACTGGTAGGGCCTACAACACAGTGCTCCCAACTTGTAGCTCCATGTAGCTGGTTGAGTGACCCCCCAACTAAACCCTTCTCCCTCCATTACTTTCACAATCGTCTTCCCGCCCCTCTTGAAACCTATAAAATCAACTTGACATACCTCTAACTCCTGCCTCAATAATCATGGACAGGGCTTACCAAAATGTTGGAGAAAAACATGGTAAAAAAAATCAGGGATATATCTGAAGAAGAAAATATATATTAACATCAGCCCCAGACACTGTGTACAATATGATGCTTAATGTAAGTAGCATTTTCATAATGAGAGCTAGGCTTAACGCTAGTGGCTGATAATATTTTATGATTCAAATCCGTACTCTTCTGTGAAGAATATTTTATCATTCAAATCTTTGTTTTTCTGTGACAGAAATGCCAAATTTATAAGGGACAAAGGCAACTTGAGAGCGAAATCAGGGATGTCGAAGAAGAACCAGAAGAAATCAGGGACAGCTGAGGGAACACGTCTCAACAACACCCAACTCCCCGGGTAGACTATTCCACCTCTCAACACCCTGTCTGTGGCGCAGTCTGCCCTGTTTATTCCTTCAGATATTGAAAAGTTGCAATCCCACCACTCCCCCATTCCCTTCTGCCCCCAAGGGAGTATATATTTTGGTCAACCAGTCGTTTCTCTTACTACCTTCATGCCCACCTCTGGACCAGTTCTAAGCAAGCCTTGAGCTTTTTGGGGTTAGGGTTCCAGAACTGTGCACCATACTTTAGGGGTGGTCTCACCAAGGATCTATTGAGGGACAGGATCATTTATCTTACTTCTACTAGGAGAGGACCTGCTTATGCACCCTAGCATCTTGCTGGCTTTTCCATATGCCTTATGGTAACCCCCAGGTCCCTTTTCTAGGATGTCTGCTTCAACCTGCCCCCCACCCCAAAACCAACACAGTGTTTTCAGATTGCTGTTTCTCTATGTGTGTGACACTGCACTGTCTGGCATTAAATACAAGTCGCCAGATCCTGGACCACTTTTCCATTTTCTCTAGAGCCCCTTTCTCACTGTTCACCCCGACACATATCTTCGTGTCATCTGCAGAGACATTTTTGTGCTCATCTCCTTAATCAGTCCTCTACCCACCTTTTTACATCTTCCTCACCCCTAAGACGTCCAACTTCTTTATGCAGCCATCTATGAGGCATCAAATCAAAGGCCTTGCCAAAGTCCAAACACAGGACATCCACTGCTTGGTCCTAGTTTATTACGAGACACTGTCTCTGAATACTGGAGTCTTGGAAAACAAGATGGATGACCTGCAGGCAATGTTAGCAGACAGGAGGGTGGACACAGCTGCAGTAACAGACTTGGGCATCATCACACCATGACTGGGACCTTGCATCCCTGGATAAAAATTATACAGGAGGAACAGGGTAGTCGGGAAGGGGTGCAGTTTATATCTGGGAAGGAATAACTTGCACAAGGGAGGAGTCGGAGGAAAGGGTGGAGGAGGCATTATGGGTTCAATTAAGGTCCAACAGAGGGAGAAAGGTGAGGCTGGGGTGGTCTACAGATCACCCAATCAGGATGAGAAGAGGAATAGGGAACTGAGCTCACAAATATTGGAAGCAACGGAGAAAGGAGAGGAGGCAATTGTGGGGGACTTCAACCTGCCTAAGATGAACTGCAGCATAGCATCCACAACATGTGCTAGGAGTCAGGTGATCCAGGAAGGATTGCAGAGTGGGTTCCTGACTCAGGGTATCACAGAACCAACAAGAGCTGAGGCAATTTTTGATCTGGTGCTCACAAATGGGGAGCATGTACAAGAAATAATGGTCAGGGAGCCAGTGGGTGAAAGTGACCATTGCACAGTGTGGTTCCAGTTGGATATGGGCAGGGAAAGCATCTTAAGACCAAAATCTTGTATTTTAGGAGGGCAAACTTCAGGAAAATAAGCAAAGTGCTAAGGAGCCACCTGGTGGGCATCAGAACAGATATGGGGTGGACCAAAGGTGGTCCATTGTAAAGGAAGGAATACTGGTTGCCACAGATGGGTGTGTTAGGCTCAGGGGGAAGAATACAAGGGCCAAAGTGCCCAGCTGGTTCAGTTCTGGGGTTGCCCAGGCAGTAAGGGAATATAGGTTGGCCTATAGAAAATTCAGGAAGACCAAGAGAGGTGGATAGGGAAAACTGCCTAAACTTGGCTAGTGAGGCAAGTAAGGAAGTCCAGCAAGCAAAGGCACAGAAGGAGCTGCAGATAGCTGAGGGAATTAAGAAGGGGGAGAAGGCTTTCTTTCACTATATAAGTGAGAAAAGGGACAAGAAGGAAGAAAGGAAGGAGCTGTTAGACTTAAAAAAGGGGAAAAGTGGGTGGAGGATAATGGGGGAAAGCAGAGATACTAAATGAATACTTCTGCTTTGTCTTCACCAGGAGGATGACGGACCAGTGCCTTCAGGAGGGAAAAAGAGGAGCAGGGAAAGAGGCACACAGATGTAGTGCTAGGGGCTCCCGACACTGAAGGTGGACAAATCACCAGGCCGGACTGAGTACACCCAAGGGTACTAAAGGAACTGGCTGAGGAGCTGGCAGTGACACTGGCGAACCTATTTAATAGTTCACTAGAGTCAGGCGTGGTACCGCAGGAACTGGGGAACAGCACATGGAAGTGCCCTCCACAAAAAGCAGTCCTAAGGATGACCCAGGGAATTACAGACCAGTCAGTCTGACTTCCATTGTGGGCAAGCTCATGGAGACCATACGAAAGGAAAAGCTAGTGCAATATCTAGAGGAGCATGGTCTCCAGGATGAGATGCAGCATGGGTTCATGGGAGGGGGGCGGAATCATGTCAAACGAATCCGATTGACTTCTTTGACTGTCACTAAGACAGCAGACAGGGACCAAGCGGTAGACATCCTGTGTCTTGATTTCAGCAAGTCCTTTGACTCTGTGCCCCATAAAAGGTCGATCAGGAAGTTGGTGGTTCTCAGGGTTGGGGAAAAGATGGCCAAATGGGTGGAAAACTGGCTGAGGGACAAGTAGACCCAGACAGTTGTTGTTGGGGAGAGAGTTAACTGGCACCAGAGAGGTAACCAGTGGGGTCCCGCAGGAGGCTCGGTGCTGGGGCTGGTGTTGTTCAGTGTCTTCATCAATGACATTAGGGATGGCATTAAGGGCAAAATGTACCTATGCTAGAATGACACCAAGCTCTCGAGAGAAAGTGGACACAGCTGAAGGGATACAGGACCTACAGGAAGATCTGAAAAAGCTGGGGAGGTAGTCCAGGATCTGGCAGCTTGGCTTCAATGTCAAGAAACAAAAGTTATGCATATTGGAGCCAAGAATCCCAGGACAGACTACTACCTGGGTGGAGTCAGAGTATCTGCATCAAGGAGGAGAAGGACCTGTGAGTGATGATCACTAGTGATATGGCGCACTCCACGCAGTGCAAGAAAGCAACAGCAAAGGCAAACAAGATGCTGGGATGCATATCTAAGAGGATCAGTAGTAGAGAGAGAAGGTTATATTGCCTTGTACAGGTCCTGGTAAGGCCTCATCTAGAGTATGGGGTTCAGTACTGGTACCCACACCTCAAAAAGGACATTAACCTGCTGGAGAAGGTCCAGAGCAGGGCTACAAAGATGACAGCCCTTCAAAGGCACTGAACATGTACTCCTTGGAAGACGAGAGAGAGAGAGAGAGAGAGAGGGAGAGAGGAGAGACCCGATTAAGACCTTCAAGTACTTGAAAGGGATAAATAAGGTAGATAAGAAGAGTCTCTTTAAAGGGGCACTGTCAGCTTTGCCCCTTTGTTGTGTGCACAGTGTGAAAAGTGTGCCTCCTGGCACTTACCTAGCACACATGTGCTAAAAAATGCCCTATGTATGTAAAATGTATTATTTATTACCTTAATCTGCAATTTTGAGTGAAATACTGTTTAATCCGGGATGATCAAAAATCAGCTGTGTCCTGGAAGCACATCCAGATTGGAGACGAGGGTTAGGCAGACGCGCAGTCCCGAAGTACGACTTTTACACAAGGTAGCTGCAAAAACAAGTTATTTCTGTTCCAGATAATATAAGGAAAAGCTGCTGCTATTTAAAACATGAAAACAAGCACTGCAAAGAGCACAACTTAAACTTTTACAATGGAGCTAAGATCCGCGACATGCGCACAAACAGCATGCTCCTGCGCAAGATGCTGATCTTTCTTTTTATGCCTCGAGTGCATGCGCTGGAGTTTAGCTGCATACTAAAAGTTTAAATTGTGCTTTTGCAGTGCTCGTTTCATGTTTTAAATAGCAGCAGCTTTTCCTTATATTATCTGGGACAGAAATAACTTGTTTTTGCAGCTACCTTGTGTAAAAGTCTGATTGATCATGCTGCCTGCTCAACTCTCGCCTCCTGATCTGATGTGCTTCCGGGACACAGCTGATTTTTGATCGTCCCGGATGAAACAGTATTTCACTCAAAACTGCAGATTAAGGTAATAAATAATACGCTTTACATACATAGGGCAGTATTGCCGCGTGTACTAGGTATGTGCCAGGAGGCACACTTTTCACACTGTGCACACAACGAAGGGGCAAAGCTTACAGTGCCCCTTTAAGCTGAGTGGCAACCATAACACGAGAGGGCACAGTCTTAAGCTGGAGGGTGGGCAGTTTAGATGGGAGGTCAGGAAGAAAAAATTACTCGCCTTAGTAATTGTGTTTCTTCCAATGGAGTCTTGCTGTATTCGGACATATGCAGTTAGCCCCAGCACTTGAACTGCCCCAGAGATGAAAAAGTTAACTCTATGCAGATGCATAGAACGTTGAGCTCGAGCTCAGATTTCAAACTTCTGTCTGTGGTGCTTCAGAGTGTAACAGTCAGATTCTTATAAGCAACTAACCAACTGCATCCCTGGTGTGGAAATTGTAACAACACATTAATATGTAAAATTTTTGGCTCCCAAAAGCCTCAAGTCGAGAACCAAAATAGAAAAAACCCAGGTAGTTAACTATATATATATATACATACATAACATACATACATACATACATACATACACACACACACACACATATACATATATATACACACACACATATACACATATATATACACACACACACACACACACATACATATACACACACACATACACATATATATATATACATATATACACACACACACACACACACACATAATATATCTATCTATATATCTATCTCATATATCTATATATCTATCTCTATATATCTATATATCTATCTCTATATATCTATATATCTACACACACATATACACATACACACATATACACACACACACACACACACACACACACACACACAGTGCGCCACAAAAGGGACGTGGATAACTGCTTTCCACAGACAAAATCTTGCTACCAAATCCAAAACATACCATTGTAGTGTTTTTTTTTTGTTTTTTTTTTACTGATAATGTGGACCTTGTGCGCCACCTACCACGGACACTGAATTGTCAGAAACTGCAAGAAATCACACACTGAATCAAACGCTAATGTCAACTGAGTTACTCAACGCTGTGGGTGTTGATCAGTATTCTTTATAAAGAGCCAAGTCCATCAGCCATCCATTAACACCTTGCAATGGCTTCCTGTTGATGACCTGGCATCCCACTTGCTCGTAAAGTTGAGCTGCTTCATCAGATAGAGACATTACCCAAGTGTAGCATGCAAGACATTGCCCAGCGTATTGGAATCCCTAAATCAACTGTTTCAGACCTGCTGAAACCAAAGGAAAGCATTCTACAGCAGTGGCATTCGAACCAGAACCCGGAAAGGAAACTGAAAACGGACGGTAAGGACCAGGAGATCGAAGAAGCTTTGCTACTCTGGTTCACAGATGTCAGAAGCCATGACGCCATGGTCAATGGTCTGGTGCTAATGGACAAAGCTAAGCAGCTTGCTGTTGCCTTAGGGAAACCCCAACAGTTGGCTGGCTCCATAGGTGGAAGATCTGCAATAACATCTGCTTTCGCTGCGCTCAAGGTGAAAAGCAAAATGCAGATGACACTGGAGCCAGCAACTGGGTTAGAGATGTGTTGCCTGGTTTGCTTTCAGGCTACAGTCCATCCGACATTTATAATGTGGACGAGACTGGCCTGTTTTTCAGATGTGTGGGCCAGGGGACAATGTCATTAAGGAGCACAGCACCTATGGGTCAAAAAAAGACTAAAGAACGTGTCTCTGTGATGGCCTGCTGCAACATGGCAGGAACAGACAAAATGCAGCTGCTGGTTGGAAGTCTGCTCAGCCACGTTGTTTTCGGGGTGTAGCTCACTTATCAGTCATCTATAGAAATAACAGAACCCCATGGATGACTGGTGAGATCTTTACAGAACGGGTTAGGGGGTGGGACCGTAGGCTTAGAGGCAGAAAGATTACACTTCTGCTCGACAACTTCTCTGGCCATCCTGATGTTCGAGGATTGCGGAACATCAAGCTAGTGTTCCTACCCCCTAACACCACTTCAATCATCCAGCCACTTGACCAGGGGATAATCTACTTGACAAAACACCATTATGTTTGTGAGATGCATTCCAGAGTGATCTCAGAATTTGAAGCTGGTGCACAGCTGACCGCCATTGAATGTGTAAAAATAATCACCCTTCTAGATGCGGTTATGCTTCTGCAGACAGCTTGGAATTCTGTGTCAGAGCTAACTATCAAGAACTGCTGGCGAAAGGGAGGATTTTCAACTGGCGAACCCACAGAATCACCCAGTGAAACAGAAACCCTCGATGATAATGTGGAAGACCCTGTCCCAGCACCAGAAGGGCTGACTGATGAGAAGTCTGATGCACTGTCCCGACTTGAGAGAGAATGAGACAGAACCAGATCAGGAGATGGACGATGTGGCTCGTGTTATCTCTACGCTTCAACCATCTGAAACTGTGGAGTCTGCTGACGCAGAAGATGATGGTGAGGAGGAGGAAAAAGAAAATCCCACTGTGTCAGCAAGTGAGGGTAGGCAGGCACTGCTCGTTTTACATCTAGACATGTCACAACAGGCAGACATCATGCCAGACTGGGATCTCCTGGAATGTATGGAAAAGGAATGGCAGAAGTACAGAAGATCAGTATCAAAGCAGGCTGCTATCACCGAATATTTCACAAAGTAAGACCGTACGGTATATTTTTTAAATTAACACGCACAAACACCCCCCCCCCACCAACCACCATCTACCACCCACAATGTCACCATGAAGCCCAGTGAAAAATAAAGGCTAATGTACTGCACTGAAGCACACAGAGCACCAAAAGCACCAAGCCCTCATAGAAATAAAAACATACAGTACATACAGTACCCAAAACAACAAATCCAACGAAGCAGACTACCATATAAAAAGTGTTAGTTTTTCATCTGCGGCAGTGCGGACATTGCTTAACACGGACAACTGCTGTTTACAAACAGTCCGCATAAGCGGCGCACATACATACATATATACACACACACACACACACACACACACACACATCATACATACACATATACATTATATGTACATATACATATACACACACACACACACACACATACTATATATATAATATATATATATATACACACACATACAATATAAAAATTTATATGTATATGTATAAATATTATTAAAAAATGCACGGATAGCACTTTTACACCAGATATCAGATCCGGATATCCTGCACCTACTAAAATCGACTGGATCGGTTCAACATCGGGTCGGATAGTAATTAGTGTGATGTGGGTCGTCGGCGGGAGCATCCCCACACCCTTTCATATTCAGCTTCTTCAATTATCCTGAATGGTAGCCATTTCTAGCAGGGAGGAAAGATGCGACTAGAGCTTTCACAGTGCTGATGAGAAGAAAAATAAAACGTTCCATGAGAGGTGAGAGTGGGTGGGCAGCCGAGTCAATATACTGAGCAAGTGGGTGGCTGTATGATCGGATGGCTAGGCAGGTGGCAGGGAGGAAAGAGGTGTACAGGGCAGTGCTGGTAAATGAGCGGATGACTAGGCAGACAGCACGGAAGAAAGATGCAAGCAAAGAAGCACAGACTGAGTTTAAAACAAAACATTTCATGAGCTGCCAAACTACCGCGGCTTTATCCCTTTTTTTATCTGTAGTGCAGCTGACGGGCACCATGTGAGGAGGGGGGTGTCAGGGATCAAAAACGGGACTCTCGATCTAATTTGGTGGACACGGGTGGGAAGCCAGCGAACAGAGGATCAGGCAGGTGGCATGTATGAAAGATGTGAGTAGAGATTTAACAGTGATGGAGAGTTTTAAAATAAAAACCTTCCATGAGAGGTAACAGCGGGTGGGCAGCAGAGTAAATGTACTTGGCGAACACCTTCATGCTTGCTTTTAGTACTGTGATGCAAAGTGTCCAGCTTCCTTCCAGCGTGGTGGCTGGGCAGATGCATTTTAAAAATACTCGACCTGACCTAAATTTAAAAACCGATCAGGTCAGATAAGGGGAAAAAGCCTGATATCCGACCGGATATCTGTGCATTACACACACAAACACTCACTCACTCACTCACTCACTCACTCAAAACAAATCAATAACCACAACAACCACCCCATCCAAAGGGGAAGGGTGTAAGGTACACCCCTGAGGTACACCACTGTATCTGCCAGCCCACATCCCAAAAACTAGTTTCTGAGAGGGAAGGCGGGGGGAGGTCAGAATACAGCAAGACTCCATTAGAAGAAACACAATCACTAAGGTGAGTAATTTATTTTTCAAACAACATGAAGTCTTGTTGTATTCTGACATATGCAGCCTACCAAGCAGTACCTCCACAGAGGAGGGTAAAGAACCTATTTTGGGAAGAGTATCTGCAGTACTGCTGTACCAAACCTAGCATCACTCCTAGCCTGGATATCCAGAGAGTAATGCCTGGTGAATGTATTGACCGTTTTCCAGATGGCTGCTTAGCATATCGCTAGTAAAGATATATCTCTGGCAGCAGCCAGAGAAGCGGGTGTACCCCCAGTCGAGTGAGCCCTCAGACCTGAGGGAGGCGTTTTACCTAGTTTGGCATAACAGAATTGTATTCAGGCTACAATCCACCAGGCAATAGTTCTTTTAGTAACTGACCTACCTTTTCCCACTTCACCATAAGTGAGAAACAACTGAAGGCAGTTATTCCTAATGTGCCTTAGTATGCTCTATATAATAGCTAAGTGCCCTTTTAACATCCAAACTGTGTAACCTTCTTTCTCCTGAAGAGGAATGATCATTGAAAAACACAGGAAGGGACATGGACTGGTTCAGATGAAAATCAGACCACTTTGGGTAAGAAGCTCCTACTGGTTCTGAGGACCACCTTATCTCTATGGAATGAGATAAAATCAGGTTCAACTGACAGGGCTTGTAATTCACCAATTCGCCTGGCAGAAGTGACAGCTACCAGCAACACAGTTTTCCAGGTCAAGTACTTAAGCTCAGTTGAAGCCAAGGGTTCAAAGGGTGGCTGCATAAGCTGAGCAGTAGAGATAGAGATCCCAAGCCAGGGCAGGCTCTCTAAAAGGAGAGTTGATACGAGTCAAACCTTTGAAGAACTTTGCAAAAACAGGGTGGGATGCTATAGAGGAGCTCTTCCCTGCTGTCAGAAATGCAGAAACAGATGCTAAGTGAACTTTTAGAGTGGCTGGCTGAAGGCCTAAACCAATAAGGTGAACCAGATAATCTAAGACTGTGGCAATACCTGCAGCATCTGGTAGGATATTCCTGTGTGAACACCAAATGCTGAATCTTCTCCATTTGGAGTTGTAAGTTTTCCTGGTAGAAGGTTTCCGAGAACCCTTGAGGATGTCTGAAACTCCGAGAGAGATGCAGGCTTCCGTACTCTAACCCTTCAAGAGCCAGGCCTTGAGACTGGAGATTGGGGTACTAGATCTTCCCCTGAGAGGAAGTTAAGAGATTGTGTCTCTTGGGGAGAGACGGGGGGAAAGTGAGACTGCTAAGGACAACAGAAGATACCAGGGTTGCCTGGCCCAGTCTGGAGCAATTAGAATCACTGTGCAGGGTTGTGACCCGATCTTGACTAGAACTCTGAGCAACAGGGAAAAGGGGGGAGGCATAAAGAAACCTGGCTTCCCAATCCAATATCAGAGCATCCAGTGGAACAGTCCCCAGGACTGGAGGTCTGCAGCAAAACTGGGGAAGCTGATGATTGTCTGGGGCTGCAAAGAGATCTAGCTCTGGAATGCCTCACCTGGTGAAGTTTACTTTCAGGATGAGAGGATCCAAGGTCCATTCGTGATTGCCCTGGGAAATTCTGTTCAGAGCATCTGCTAGCACATTGTCATTCCCTGGGAGGTGGACTGCTATTAGGGAAATTTGAAGAGAGTAGGTCAGAGACCATAGTTTGATGGCCTCCGTGCACAAGGCCATAGATCGACTGCCCCCTTGCTTGTTGATGTACCACATCGTGGTGGTGTCGTCTGTCTTGACCTGAACCACCTTGTTCCTCACTGTGTCAGAGAAGAACTGAAGGGCTAAGAATACTGCCCTGAGTGCCAAAAGACTGATATGAAGGAGAGACTCTTCTGGGGAACAGACCCCTTGTGCTGTAAGGGCTCCCCAGCCCAGGAGAGAAGCATCCGCGGTGAGAACCACTGAAGGAGTTTGCTTGAGAAATGGAACACCTTGCCCGAGAGTGTCTTGGTCCAGCCACCACGGGAGAGCTCGGACCAGAATCTGAGTCACTGGAATCAGTTTGGTAAGAGTCTTTCCTCTGAGACCAAAAAGATCGGAGATGGAACTGAATGTCCCTCATCTGGAACCTGGCCCCTTGCACCACTGCAGTGGAAGCTGCTATGTGGCCTAGGAGCTGAAGTAAATGTCTTGCTTGCTTGACGAGAAACCAGAGGATGAAAAGAGGAAGCAAGATTTGTAAGGGCCTGAACCCTTGCTAGTGGAAGGAATGCCTTTGCTTGAACAGTATCTAACTCTATCCCTATTAAAGTGAGAAGCTGTACTGGTTTGAGAACCGACTTTGGCAAGTTGAGAAGGAACCCCAGGGAACTGAGCAAATCCTGAGTGTCCTGTAGAGCTGACTTGACCTGGTCGGAAGACTGCCCAACAATGAGTCAGTCATCCAGGTATGGAAATAGGGAAATGCTCTTTCTTCTGAGAAAGGCCACTACTACTGCCAGGCACTTTGTAAAAACACCTTTGGAGCTGATGTTAGACTGAAAGGCATAGCTCTGAACTGATAATGGCCTGAAGGCAACTCGAACCCGAGGTACTTTCTGTGGGAGCACCTGGTGGGAATATGGAAATAGTCATCCTTAAGGTCCAAGGAGGCTAACCAGTCTCCTGGCCTTAGAGAAGGAAGAATTACTTCCAAAGTCACCATTTTGAACTTTGGTTTTAAAATGTACTTGTTCAAATACCTTAAGTCTAGGATAAGTCGCGCCACTCCCCTGTATTCTTTGGGGTAAGGAAGTATCTGGAGTACAGACCTTTGCCCCTGTGTAGAGTAGGAACTCTCTCCATGACTCCGAGAGCCAGCAGAGGGGAAACCTCTGCATCTAAAGCAATGGTTTTGGAGAGGTTTGCAAGTGGAAAAGACCTGACCCTCATTTTCGGAAATTTTTTGAAACTGAGGGCCAATCCCTGGCTTACTACCTCCAGGACCCACCTGTCTGAGGTAACAGACTTCCAGGCCTGGAAGTAGTAAGCCATCCTGCCTCCTACTGGAATTGGGGAGTCGACCCAGGCTGACACATCAGGGTGTCTGCTTTGCAGGAACTTTAGACTGGGAAGAGAATGCAGCCCTGCTCATCCTCCTCCTGCCTCTCCCTCGGAAGAACCCACTCAGTTGGAAGGGAAAGGAGGCCTGGGCTTGGTAGAAAGGCCTGTGAAAAGGCCTGCCCCTGCCCCTAGACTGCTGCCTCTGAGGAGTGGCTTGCCTTTCCTTGAGCACTCCTTTAAGTAGTTATGTATTCGTCCATTTTCTTCATGTAAGCCTCTGTCTGCTCCCCAAACAGAGAGTTACCTACTACAGGGAAATCCATGGCCTTAGCCTAGGTGTCCTGTGAAAGGCTAGTATATCTGAGCCAAGCAAATCTCCTCAGAGACACAGATGTAACCATGACTTGTGATGCCACATAATTTGAGTCCACAGCAGCACAGAATTGTACCTTGGGGGCCTCAATCCATCAGCAGCCACCTCCTCCAGCTCTTTGGCCAGCTGGGGGGAGGCCTGCTTGGCCAGTTCCAGAACAGTATCCCACCTGGACTTCTGGTACCTGGCTACATAGGCCATATAATCTGCCTGCCCGAGTCCCAAGGAGGATACCAAATGTTTTTTGGCCATGGCATCCACCTTCCTGGAGTCTTTATCTGGGGGTGTGAAGCCAAAGGTATGTTAGCCCTGTCCCAGGCTGCAGCCTGCACTACCCCAACATGGCTGCAATGATTGTACAAGAACTCCGTACCTAGGCCTGAGAAAATGTACCTTCTGTCCATTCTTTTGTCCACTGGAGGTAAGGAGTTTGGTGTCTGAATAATCTTTTTTGTCCATTTCCCCCAAGGATTTGTGGAGGGGAACAGACAGCTTCTTGGACTCTGGGATGTCCATCATCTCAACAAAAATCAGGCTCCTCCTCTTCCTCTTCTGCAGATTCTACCATAGGGAGCTGGAGGGTTTCAGCCACCTTTCTGTAGAAAAAATAGTGGGAAGAGGACTCAGAAAGCCTGCGAGGGAAGACATTGGAGGGCCTGTCTGGGGAGATGTCCGGTTCAGTGGGCACATCCAGACCTTCTAAATCGTTATCATCTTCATCATCTTGTTCTGGATAGTCTTCGTCCCCCTCTCACTCCAATTCATAATAGGCACTCTGATCGTAATCCAATGGAGTGGGATCCAACCGAACCGACCACCTAGCTGAAGGCATCGATTCGGACGGAACCGATCGAAGTGACTGAACAATATTATCGCTTTGGCTATCTCATCAGCGGTTGGAGTACGCGATTCTGGATCCGAACCGGCAAATTTTCTTTGACAGAACCGACCCCTCCAAGTTGGAGCTCCTTTTGCCCAAGAGGCATCACCCAGGTCAGTGGGCACCTCCTCAGGTTCGGACACAACCAAACCGGGCTGGCCATCCGGGTCAGCGGACTTCTCGGCCTCCTTTCCATTAGCCTACTCATTCTTTTATCCATGGTGGCTTTGGGCAAATTTTTTTTTTTTTTTTTTTTTACAGATTTGGCAGTCTGTTTTGAGGTGGTCAAACCCCAGACAAACACAGATGAGGTGAGATCAGCTTTAGCAAAAACATCCCCACATGCTCTACAGTGTTGAAGCCCAGTGGGCCTGGTTTTCTTTTTGGGTTTCTCAGACATGGCCAGACTTAACAAAAATTACCCTTAACAGCTGCTACGCCAGGTAACTCTCTCCGACTGGTAACTGTGTTACGGGTTGTGGAAAGAAACTGGTAAAAGTCAGTTTTGTTTTGTTTTGGAACAGATTGTTTATAGAGGATAGTGGTGTGCCAGTTCCAAAGAAATTCAAACAGAACAGTCTGTTCCCAACCAGACCGAGCTAGGGAACTGAAGAAATTACAATTTCCACAGAGGGAAACAAAAACACAGTTCACTACCTATTTACACGCTTACTGTACCGTAGACAGAGTTGAAACTGAAAAATAATAAATAGATAAAAAAAAAAAAAAAAAACACTTTTTAAAAAAAACTTTACCGAACTGATGTAAAGGAACAATCTCCAGAGTGACTTCACAGTTAGGTGGAGTAAAGAATCTGACGGTTACATTCTGAAGCACCACAGACAGAGGTTTGAAATCCGAGCTCGAGCTCAACATTCTATGCTTTGCATAGAGTTAACTCTTTTCATCTCTGGGGCAGTTCAAGTGTTGGGGCTAACTGCATATGTCAGAATACAGCAAGACTTCATGTTGTTTGAAGCACTTTTTCCACAGAGACGGTGGTGGACACTTGGAATTTGCTGCCGGAAGAGGTGATCTCGTTGAAGACAATGGACAGCTTTAAGAGAAGCTGCGATAGGCACAGGGGAAAGGTAAAGATCATGGGATTGGTAGGGAGGATGGGAGAGCAGGGACAGTAGCTCATGCTGTGTACCCTGCAATACGAGCAGACTAGATAGACCAAATGGCCTTCTTCTGCTGGCTTCTTCATATGTTCGTATGTTGAAGCATTCTGTGAGGTTCATTTGACAGGACCTTCCTTTCACAAAGCCGTTTACTGTCCTGGAGACCATGATTCTCCAGGAAGTCTACCAAGCACTCATTGATAACAGTCTCAAGCAGCTTCCCTATGATGTAGGTCAGGCGGACTTCAAATCTCCCTTGTGTCCGCTCTTACGCGGAGGCACATCAGCAAGCTGCCAATCCATGGGACCACACCTACTGTACTGAACAGCTGAACAGATTAGCCTAAGGCGCTGCCTGAGCCTGCCCAACCTGTCTGAGCATACAGGGATGCAGCCCATCAGGCCTAAGTGACTTCCCCCAGATGCAACCCCCACAGACCCAGAGAGACTCTTCAGTGATAGTCCCCAGCACCACCTTGGTCTCCACCCCAACTTTAATGCCACATTATGGCCATGGACCACCTTCAACCATAAACTGTGCAGAAATATTCCTTTAACAAACATGTTTTTGCCTATCTTCTTTCACTCATACCACCCTCTTCTTCAGCCTTTCAATTCTCCATTTGTTTTTCCTCTTCTCCCTGATATACCTGAAAATGGACTTGTTATTTTCCTTACTGGCAGATCTTTCTATTTGCTTTGACCTGATCAGATGTATACCTTCTAAAGACTGATTTCTTGGCACACAATGCCCCCCCCCAAAAAAAATTTTCCCTGGAAAACCAAACAGGTTTCTTGTGTCTCTTTCCCTTCAAAACCTAAGCCATGCTTTAGATACTTCTTGGCTCTCCTGTCTGATGGCTTCCATTTATTTTCCACCCCTCTACCTTGTCTCAAGCCTTACACAGGTATATCAAAGTTGAAAGCAGATAGGGAAATGGGCAGACTAGATGGGCCAAATGGTCCTTATCCATTTACGAAATCAAGAACCCTATGTGATCCATGGTTTATCCTTTCCTACCTGTTGCTAGAGTACCTTTATGTATATTCCATGCATTTTAAAATTCCCTAACTGAATTTGCTCCCACTACCTCTGTTGGGAGGCAGTTCCAAGCGTTCACAACCCTTTCTGTGAAAAAAAAAAATACTTTGTCACATTGCCCCCAAGACTACCCCCCCAGCTTCATGTCATGGCCCCTTGTTCTTGTACATCTCTTTTTTTTGAAAGATGCTACCTTCATCTATCTTGTTTACACTCGAGGTACTTGAATGTTTAAATCGTATCCTCTATTCTCTCCTCTAGGGAGTACATATTCAGTTCCCTCAGCCTCTCCTCATAGGCCTCGAGACTCACTAAGCTCTACCCCCATCTTCTGAAAGTTTGCCTTTGAAAAATCCCAAACTAGCATTTGGGATCTCCCACTGGGCTTTACAGCTATGCTGAACCACACTGTGTTCTGTTTTTTCCACCTAATAATGCTCCACTCCACACTATCTCCTAGCTGACGACTCTTCCCTCATCCCGTAAATGCCTTCCTAATCTCCTCTATTAGCACCCTGTCCATCTATTTCAACCGTTTTGGGGGCCTGAAGGTTCTATTCAGAGATTCTTGCCCCTAATCACAGTCAGCTGAACACATTAGGATTCCACCCCGCCCATCCTCATATATTCTTATCTTCCATCACCCCAATGCCCACCCTGGTATTCAGCACTATCTACATCCCCCCAATCTTTCCTGACCAGATGTTAGCCATGGATCGTGAGGTTCCAGACATGGTTGGATGTCACCCACATTTTGTTACTGCTGATACAATCTGGAGGTTGCTCATTTTGTTCCAGAGGCTTTTAGTATTTATGCAGAAACCCCAATGCAAACCATTTAGTTTACCCATGACAGCTCGACTAAGTCACAACAGCTTGTTTTCAGTAGGGGCCTGTGACTCCTGTACCAAACCAATCTTACAGCTGGAAGAACTTAATAACAGAGGACAAGTGACTGCTTGAAGTCAAGTGGTACCCAGCAGTGGAGCCTGTCAAATCTTCTGTTTCACAGCTCCAGAGCTGTAACCACTAAACCACATTACCTTCCTGGATAGTCTGTTAGTGGACAGACATCATACAGTTTTCATCAAAAACAACTCGGCTCTAACCACTAAACCACACTGCCTTCCCAGATATTCTGATGGTAAAATACACATCATATGGTATATATGACAACCCTAGAGGGTCAGCACCCAGTCTCCTGAAAACTAAGTACCTTTCTTCAACAATCTTCTGCGTCTAAACAAATAAGCGCTCCCCTTAAAGGCAGACCCAAATAAAATAGCCTCCCTCATCTTGCCTTTCCATCCTCCTCCTTTTTACATGAACATTTCTGAAAACGATTCTATAGTTCAGACAGTCAGAAAACAGTTTTTTTTTTTTTGTTTTGGCCGCATCAGTCTATAATCACTCCTTAAACCACTTCAAAAAGACCAGAAACCTGCCAGGGACTGAAATACTATCAATTTGCTGTTCTCAATAACCTGAAATGGTGAGGAATTGTGGTCTGAAATTTTCAGGGTAAAACAGGTCTTGGGTCCAGATGTGCCTTTTGAAGATTTGGTGACTGGGCAGCAGTATAGCACTGTGTTATGTGCCTTTAGCCACTGGACTGTACATCTGTATTGTGTCAGTCATGGGGGCGCACCCCCGGTCAGGTACCCAGCATTGTGTAGCGATATTGGTAATGGCGCAACCAGTGTTCAACTGTTTTGCACATCCCCACTGAAGACAGGCAAATGAGCTGCATGTGTACAGAACATACTGTGGTAGATAAAATGCAAGAGATGAAGAGATTCTGTGTTCATGTAGATATGTTATCAGTAATAGAGTGACAGAAATGCCTGTTTAACTGTGTCTGTAACCATTACATTTTTACAGTGTGTTATGTGATGTCAAGGGCTCTTTAAAGTTGCTGTTTTAGAAAAGCTTCATCTAGTCGATTGCTGGGGCTTAAGAATTCTTATCAAGCCAGATTCTGAGTAGCACCGTATGACATTATCATCAATACGTGCATGGAAATGACACATCCTGCGGTGCTTCTGGTCATTAATTAAAACAGAGGACAGGAGAGGGCTAAGGACGTAGGAATCCATTATTTAAGATGACAAATAAAATAATGCCTTGTTTTGACACTAGATGGGTTCACTTACACAGGTAGTTTTCCAACCATTTGATGGCTGGTTGGCTTGAGCAGGAGTACAACATGGAGGAGTATAAGCGGGTGCCGCAGGGCTCAGTCATGGGTATGGTGTTTGGGTTATTCATATTGGATATCTCATATGGCGTTAGGAGCAAGATCAGTCTGTTCTCAGATGATACCAAGATAGGGGCCGTGGTGGACGACAGAGGGGTGGTAGGGGGTACAGGAGGACCTGATCAAAACTGGAGGAGTGTTCGGAAAGGTGGCAATTGAGCTTCAATGCAAAGAAGTGCAAGGTTTTGCACTTCAGAGCGAGGAGCTACCAGTTGGGAGGGGTTCAGAGACTGGTCACAGAGGAGAACATCCTAGGGGTGATCATAACAGGTAACATGAACAACTCAGCTAAGTGCAGAAAGGTGGCAGCTAAGGCCAACAAGATGCTGGACTGTATTTTACGAGGAATCTCATCCAGAAATAGGGATGTGATCCTGCCGCTGTACAGGTCACTAATCAGCCCATATTTGGAGTACTGCGTGCAGTTCTGGCATCCCTTTCTGAAGAAGGATATCAGATTGCTAGAGGGGGTGCAGAGTAAGACAACTAAGATGATCCAGGGACTGGAGGGCAGAACCTATGAGGAGAGGCTGATTGAGCTGAATATGTACTGTACACCCTGGAAGAGAGGAGGGATCTGGGGGATATGACTGGGACCTTCAAATATTTGAAGGGGATTAACAAAAAACAGGCACAGAAGGGATATTTAAGCTGAGGAGAGGAAGGGACACCAGAGGGCATGGTCTCAGGTTGGAGGGTGGAAGATATCCGAGAGAGATGAGGAGAGGGTGGTGGAAAAATGGAACACTCCTACCCGAGGAGGTGGTACCCTGCAGCACAGTTTTAAAAGGGCATGGGACAGGGTGCGGGGGGGGCTGCACTATAAGGGTGCTAGCTGCGCATTCAAGCAGACTAACTTGATAGACCATAAGGCCTGTTTCTGCAGGCAGATTTGTATGCCCGTATGTATCTATCTACCGAGCTGAAGGCCTTGGAGAAGTGCATAAAAAAAGTCCAAGTGAGCAGACCATTTTCCTTGGCTATTTGGAGATCATTGGTGACTGAGTAATCCAGATATAGTGAATGCCCCTTTCTGAAGCCGCATTACATTACAGCAGACTGATGAATGAACATTTTGAGAACCTTGGAGAGAACAGCTAGGACCGGAATGGATCTGTGCTGATTCAGATCCTGTTTAGCCCCTTCCTTGTGGAAGGTCACAACTCTGGCACATTTCCAGACAGTAAGCATCTCAAGAGAGGCAAGGAAGAAGTTTAACAGCATGTTAACTAAGGCACATATATGATACAACGCAAGGTGGAGAAGCTTTGGGTAAGAAGGTCAGCATCAGCACTCTTGTTTAGACTCAGGCCCTTTAGTGCTCTGAGGTCCTCTCCTATAGTTATTTTTCAGGAATTAGAATTTGACAGATCATGATGAGAGATCAGCCATCATATGAACATACTAACACAAGAAGAAGACCATTTGATCTATCAAGCCTGCTTGTATTACAGGGTCCACAGCTTAAGCTAATGTCCCTGCCCTCCATCCCCACTTCTTTCATCCTCCCCACCAATGATCTTTACTTTCCCTCTATGCCTATCCCAGCCTCTCTTGAAGCTGCCCACTGTCTTCAGCAAGATCACCTCTTCCGGCAGTGCATTCCAAGTGTCCACCACCCTCTCTGTGAAGAAGTGCTTCCTGACCTCCCTCCTAAACCTCCCACACTCCAGTTTAAGACTGTGCCCCCTAGTGTTATGGCTGCCACTCAGCTTAAAGAGGCTCTTCTTATCAATCTTATTTATTCCTTTCAAGTACTTGAAGGTCCCAATCATGTCCTCTCCTCTCTCTCTCCACCCCCCCCCTTCCTATCTTCCAGGGAGTACATCTGCTGACCCACTATCATCTTTGTAGCCCATCCTTTAACCTGCTGGAGAGGATCCAGTGTCCTTTTTGAGGTGTGGACACTAGTACTGAACTCCATACTCTACATGCAACCTTACCAGTTACCTGTACAAGTGCAGTATAACCTCCTCTCTTCTGCTACTGATTCCCCTAGATATGCATCGAAGCATCTTGTTTGCCTTTGCTGATGCTGCTTTCTTGCACTGCGTCGAGTGCTTTAAGTCACTAGTGATTTATTTAAGAGTTTCACCAGGAAGGCATACTGAGCGGCGTACCACTCAATTCCAGATGTGCCCTGGGGGAAGGGGTTATACAGGATACAGTAATAAAGATGACTGCATACATAAACATGTGCAGTACATTACAATTTAGAGCAGGCAACTCATATATACAAACAGCAAGTTTACAAACGGTAGTACGATATGCCCTGGGGGCATAGGGATAGGCAGGGTATAGCATTTATATACATGTTCAGTACAGTAGTAATTTAGAGTGGACAAAATCAGATGTACAAATAGAAGTAACCAGACAGGTGGTAACAGAGGGGAGTGGCATGCCCTGAAGTATGGAAATACCCAGCTGCACACAGTAAGCACTGGTTGGCAACAGTGGGAAGAAAACAGTTTTGGTAGTAATCAGCTGCAGTTAGGTTGCGAGGGATTAAATGGGGCAGGATGCAAGAGCAGGTGGTAGAGAAATGAGTCTTAAGAAGGGCATTCCGGTGTGGAGCGCCTGTGGCGTGTCTAATTTCGGCCGTCAAGGAGTTCCATAATTTGGGCAACCTGAAGCTGAAGGCAGCCTGGCCAGAGCGGGTGGATCTGTGCCGGATGTGAAGAAGCCGAGAATCAATGTTCCTGAGTGCGTATGCCGGTGGTGGAAGGGCATTTAGGGAGGACGACAGGTAGGAGGGGAGTGACTGCGACCAGAACTTAGCAGCAGTTCTAGCACAGTGTAGCAATCTCTGATTCTGGAGAAAGGGGAGGTCCAAGGACTGGTAGAGGTCACAGTGATGTGTACTAGGAGGGCGGTCCAGGGAGAACCGGCAGAAGGAGTTGAAGAGGAGGGTCTAGCCTGGACAGGGAGATTTGAGGGGCTGCACAGTAGACTACACTGCCATAGTATATTATCGGGAGGATCATCTTTTGGATGACAGCTAGTCAGCGTTGGTAGGGGATACAACTTTGTTGCGGTAGAGAGCACCCAGCATGGGATGCAGCTTCTTATGCGTAGCATCAATATGCGCAGAGAAATCGAGGTACTGGTCTAGCCAGACACCGAGGTATCTGTAGGAAGTGCAGACCTCCGGGAGCTATCCAGAGTGTAGAACATTGGGGGGACAGGAAGAAGGGACAGTTTGGCCGAGAGCCAAGGTGAGGGAGACAGTTTTTGGGGGTTTAAACATAGTTGATTTGAGAGGAACCAACACTGGATGGAGTCAAAGTCCTCCTGCAGACGACAGGCTGCCACGGCATTGGGGGATGAGCCAGAGGCAAACAGCGCCGTGTCTTCTACATACATGTGGATAGCAGTATGTGGGCAGGCAGCAGGCAGACCACTGAGAAATATAGAGAACAGCAGAGGGCCTAGAACAGATCCTTGGGGGACTCCGCTGGTGACGGAGTGAGGTGGAACTTGCCGAGCCAATATGGACAGACTGGGACATACCTGCCAGGTACGATTGGAACCAGTCAGTGGTAGACACAGTCAGTCCAGCTTGAGAGAGTTTAGACAGTAACAGGGCATGCGAGACCGTGTCGAAAGCCTTGGCCAGGTCGATAAAGATAGCCGCAGTTATCTCCCCTTTATCCATACCCGTAAGGATGGTGTTGGTGAGACGAAGACGACAGGTGTGGTGGAGTGATTCTTTCTAAACACAGCCTAGAAGGGGGTGAAGAATGATATGGAATCAAGGTAGTGGGAGAGCTGAGCTAGTACAAGTCGCTCCTGTATTTTGGCTAGGATGGGGAACAGTGATATGGGACGGTAGTTGCATGGGGAGGAAAGGTCACCTCCTTTAGCTAGGGGAATGAGTGTAGCTTGTTTCCATATTGTAGGGACGGACCAGAGTCTAAAAGACAGGTTATAGAGCATGGCTAGAGAGTAGGCTATAGCAGGTGCAGAAAGCAGGAACATTTTGGAATCAAGGCCCGAGGGGCATTTACCTTTGGATGGATTGAATGACTTAAGTATTTTTAGTACCTCACGGGTGTAACTTGGCGGAGTGAGAAACAGGCCGTTGAGGAGATACCAGGGGAACAATGGGAGGGAGTGGGGGTGGGAGGAGAGTAGAGAGGATGTAGTGTTGGTGAAATGAGGTTAAACTCAGTGGCAACAGTGCTAGGATCAGTGATGAGGCTTCCACCTAAGTTGAGAGTGGGAGTAAGGGATTGGGTCGGGCGAGAAGAGATTTTATTGACTTCCAGAATTGTGCTGGGTGGCCGAAGTTGTTGTTGAAAGCAGACTTAGAAGTAATTGGATTTGGCCTGACGTACGAGTCTTGTGCAGGCATTTCTTAGCGAGCGGTAGTGTTGCAGAGCCGTTTGAGCACCTGCTGCCTTGAAACATTTCCAGGCTCGGTTTCTGGCTCGAAGTTGTTCCAAGAGATTAGCGGTTACGCATGGTAGGTGGGATCCTCTTACTCTGGATCTTCTGAGTGGCGCATGGAAGTCCCGGATAGCCAGGAGGTTGGTCATAAAAAATCTGAGGGCCTCATCCATGGAGGTGGCCTTAGGGATGCAGGACCAGTCGATGCTGGTGAGGTCATTAAGGAGTGTGGTCAGATCAAGGGATTTGTAAGCTCTGTTGTATAGGGTGCAGGGGGAGGAAGGGCCTTGGGTCTTAAGATTTTCCGCACCCTATAAATCATGTGGTGCAAGTCTGGTAGTAGGTCAGCATTAATTATCCACTGTGGGTGGGTGGTGAGGGCCCAATCTAGTACAGTATGCTTTTTGGATTTGTGGTTTAGGTGAGTGGGTTCCGTTATTTGTTGGGACAGATTTAGAGCATTTATTTGACAGCGCGTTTTGGTGGCTACGCTGCCTAGCCAGTTCTGGTTGAAATTTCCAAGGATATGGAGTTCGCCGCCAGCTGTAAGGGACCTCAGGTTGCCTAGGTGGTCTAGGATGCTAGACAGTGGTGTGTCTGGCAGGCAGTATGATCCTGCTATGTATACGGGGATGGAGTGCGGAAGGGAGATTTTGATTAAAAGGGAATCTATTGATAGTGTGGCTACGGTAGGTGTGACTGTGGAGAACTGAAGTTTAGAGGAGATGTACAAGGCAGTGCCACCACCCTTCTTAATGCCCTGTCGGTCCTGGCGGATTAAGGAGTACCCAGGTATTGAGAATTCAGCGTCAAGGTTGTGCGGCTTCAGCCATGATTCCGTAATGATTACGATATCAGGGTGAAGGGATAGGACACTTGTTTGAAAGGCTGCTATTTTGTTCAGAATGCTGCATATGTTTAGGTGGACCATGTTGAAACCTCTTGAAAGGTGAGTAGCCAGGGCGGAGAGTTGCCCATTTACTGGGGAGGAGGGACCAGGGTTACGTTCTACGTCAACGGCTATAAGGAGCAAGAGAGCCAAGATGTGCCTTGCTAGGCGCATGTTCTTTTGAGATGCCCAGCGGAAAGGGAGATGGTTATGAGTCTGGGAGTTGGGCATAGGGTCTAAGCAGTAGGGGACATTTAAGGCAGGCAACCCTGCATGAAGAGAGAGGAGGAAGGATTGGGGGGGTCCCCGGCGCAGCCAGTGCCACCAGCTGTCCCAGTGTGGTGCACTAGGCAGAGAAAAGTGGGGAAGTATTGCTTGGCAGTCGAGGGATAAGGGCAGAGAGCTAGTTGAATTGGGTAGGACGAAGGTGGAAGGGAAGATATGGTTGAGTATAGCACAATGCTTACTAGAGGGAGATAGAGCATTTTGAAAGGAAATTTGAAAGCTGCTCAGGGGTGGCCACTAGTGTCTGAAAAATATAAGGAACTAATGGGAAAGTGGGCTGATTGGTTCACGCAGTCATGTGGTCCACCCTATAAGAGAAGGAGCTCACCCGCAGTCATGCGGTCCACCCTATAAAAGAAGGAGCTCACCCGCAGTCATGCGGTCCACCCTATAAAAGAAGGAGCTCACCCGCAGTCATGCGGTCCACCCTATAAAAGAAGGAGCTCACCCGCAGTCATGCGGTCCACCCTATAAAAGAAGGAGCTCACCCGCAGTCATGCGGTCCACCCTATAAAAGAAGGAGCTCACCCGCAGTCATGCGGTCCACCCTATAAAAGAAGGAGCTCACCAAGGGTGGTGGTGGTGGGGAGTCAGCGCACAGCGCCGGCAGGGACTCACTCTGGTGCAGTCAGCTGGAGCTGCTGCTAAACGTGGGGTCGCTACCTGGGTGCTTTTTTTCAACGCATTGCTCTGCGGGGGTCTCAGTGGCTGTGGGGAGGGCTGAACCAGCTTGCCCTTACAACGTCGCTGCGGATAAGGGACAGAAAAAAAACTGCGTTAAATACAGATAGGAAGGGAGGAGGAGCTAACAGCAGGTACGTTAATAGCTTAAGCTGAAATGGGTAAGTTCATGAAACAGGGTTACCAAAGTGTGACATGAGGGAGAATTTTTCAAATCAACAATAGATCAATTTTAATAAGCTTGTCAAGACACTGTGACTGAAGAGTCAAAAAGGAACCAGATTATGAGATAACTTCCTAGTAGGGATTTGAGAAAAAAAATCACCTTCAGTGTTGCACGTGTAACGGGGACACCAAACGTTGCACATGCAACAGTGGACACAACTGGTGTTTAACTTGAAAAAAAAAAATGTTACTTTTCTTTTTACTTTATTTTACTAAGCATTTCAAGACACTATGACCCAAGAGTTAAAGCAGGAGTATGTTGTGGGCTAACTCTATATCATACTTAAGAAAAAGCACCTTCAGTATTGCTTGCGTGCAATGGGGACACCAAACATTGCATGTGCAAGAGGTGTTTAATTGGAAAAAAAAAAATACTTTCATTTTTATTTATTTTGCAAGCATTTCAAGACAGTATGACTCAGTAGTGAAAAAGGGACTATGTTGTGGGATAACTCCATATCCGATATGAGAGAAAACAATTTCAGCGTTGCACCAGCAACAGGGACACCAAGCACTGTATCGCGGCAACAGTGGACACCACACAAATGTTTAAGTTAAAAAGCATTGCCTTCACCCTCTCTCTCACCAATGTCCTGCAATACTTTTAAGACCCTATCTGAAAAGAAAATCACCCACTCAAAAAGCTGGATGCTTTTGCTGAAAATTTAGGAACATGTAAAAGTGCAGTTTGCTTGGACACCACAGTTGCACCACACAAAACTTGAGTGAACCAGAAATTTTATACATTGAAAACTAGGGTGAAAATGTTTTCATTAACAAAAGACAACACCCAATGCAGTTTTTAACATAAATTTACTGAAGTGCAACTAAAATAAAGTCTTCATAGAAGCAATGGAATGCACCGTGGTTTTGCATGTCACATTTTGCTAAGGAAAATCTGTGTCATTCTGGAGCTGGACATGGAATAAAAATAAAATGGTTGCAGTAGGTTTCTCAAACTATGAAATGTATCTGTACATGGCTATTTTTTAAATTTACTTATTATGACTGCAGTGGCTGTTAATTTTTTTAAATCAACATACAAAGTATTGGGCACATTGGTACCCCTATTGCATGAACTTACCCAAATAGAGGAATTAGTTTACCAGGCGGGTTATTTAATAAATGCTTGCATGTGCAGAGGATCTGTTTGTTCAGCATAAATTATTTAGTACAGGATTACTTGCTTACAAGTTCAACAAGTCACTGAGCATGCTACCTGGAGCCTAAGAGCCCTTAATATGGCTCCGGTTCAGTTAAATTGCATCCCCTTAAGGTACACTTCCCCTCAGTCAAAATCCTATGTCGGTGGAGCTTGTGAGAGCAGTGGGAAAAAAAAAAAAAATACAGCGCTCCACCAACACAAAAGGCAACAGTCTTTGTTTGGAAAATAGCTCCAAGTTCAAATTTCCTCTGGCGCAGTCAGCTGGAGCTGCTGCTAAGCGTAGGGTCGCTACCTGGGTGCTTTTTTTGGCGCATTGCTCCGCGGGGGTCTCAGTGGCTGTGGGGAGGTCTGAACCAGCTTGCCCTCACGACCTTGATCATTACTCCCAAGTCCTTCTCTTCTGATGCAGATACTCTGACTCCACCCAGGTGGTACTGGGATTCTTGGCTCCAATATGCACAACTTTGCATTTCTTGGCATTGAAGCCAAGATGCCAGATGCATCAGCTGGAGCAGAGGACATCAAGAAGGGAGGCCAACAGGAAGAGTGAAAGAGTTCTCGAAGATTCTCCAGCCGGGGTGGGGGCCATTTCTGGCATGGTGACCTCGTGCCGGTGGGCACCGACATAGAGCGCCAGTGTGTTGCACGTTCCAAGAGAGAGGTGGAACAGGAAGCTTTTGGCGACCGTCTCCATGCGCACTCCTTCATGCCACCTGATGTTCACTGGGGACCCACTCACTACCCAGCCCGATGCTTGTTAATGGCTTTGGTGGTGCGTTTCTCCCTCCTTACCCCCACAGAAGGGACCCCCACAGGGAGAAACAAAATTTACCCCAGCACCGGCGCGGGGGGGGGGGCAACAAACTCCGATTTGACGGTGGACGGTGCCAGTGACCCCGTGAGTCTGGTGGGCAGAGAAGTGGTACAGTGCGCACCTGAAAGAGTGCAGCTCCTGAGGTACAGCAGGTTTAACAAAAATAAAAAAATAATCTTGTCAGTAATAGTAGCATAACAGTTGGCTGTGAAATTTTGTTTTCAATGCCAGCTACCTGTTTTTTTTTTTAGAGAAAATTGCTAACACTTACTAAATATATTGAACTTCCTTACCAAACTGACAGGTTTGTGGGCTGCCAGGACAGGCATCACCTACATCCTTAAACCAATCTAGTTTTAATAAATCCTCACCATTTAAGGTCCAAGTTTAGAATTACCCAACCAATGCCTATCCCAAACAAGTAGAAGCCACCAGGGATACTGAACGAGCCCTGCTTGACAAAAAGGACAAGTGCCTCCATTTTACTACTTCACAATGCAAGCCAGTGTTTGAGCAGTCCAGAGCCAGGTTCCATCACATGGAATCACTACATACTGTATGTGCCAATGTAAGAGTTTGAGCTGCAGCTGCCATACCACAGTTTGCAAAAAAATTTCTCCAGTTAGATGGCAAAATAAAAATCGCCAGACACTGCACCGGACAGGTAATTCACAGAGTGACTGAAACGTTTTGAAGATTAAAAATCTGAACTCTGAAGCAAAACCCTTCTATTCAATCATTTCAAGGACTGAGGTGAGGGATGCAGTCAGCCCACCTGAAGTGAAAAAGATATGTTTAATCAAAAGAGGAACTTGCAGCCACAATTAACTCAAAGTTTTTTTCTGGAAGGTTTCCTTCTATACTGTATAGAAGAGGACTTCCATGCAAAGAGTTGCAGAATGCCAACTTGAAATTCACTAGTGTGGTGGCACCACTACAATTCAGCATAGGCAGGTAAACCAGTGACATCAGCACCTAAATACCGTAGATCTTCCTTTTTTTTTTTTATATATAAATACTTTTTTTTTTTATTTTATAGTTTTCAAATAGATGCAATACATTTCAGTCATAGCATAGTTTGCAGAATTATACAGCCATAATTACATTTATTTATTTTTTGTTTATCAGGTAAGTGCACTAGCCATAGAGATGACTATTTTCAGGCACGACCCGGGAGAATTACAGAGCAATAACAGGGAAAAATTACAGACAGTGGCAAATACATGAGATGGTACAAAAAAAAAAAAAAACCAAGGTGAAAAAAAATTACATCAGGATTTCAATATACATATAGGAGTACAGAGTATAAAAAAGGTTGCATAATCAGAGGTAACACTGGTTTGCACAGTAGGTTCAATACCATTATAGAAGTTTAATAGCCAGATTTTAGTAATAGTTTAAACGATAATAATTTACCAGGTAGGTGCCCTAGCTAAGAAACAGACTAATTCTTGTCACGCCCCGAGAGGTTACAGTGAGGTGGGGTAAAACAGTGAACACATATTATGCCCGGACAGAGAGGCAAGTAAAGAGAGATTAGCAAGAATAAACAGCTAAGGGTACATACGCAATACTATGCTGAGAGCTACAGCACAATGAGCAAACAATAACATTGGTTTCAGAGCATCATACATAGCCATTTGAAGCTCAAGTGCCTAGAATGAGGAGATCAAATCACATTGTGGGTGGGGGAGAGTGGCAGCAGAAACAGGGTGCCATGTTCAGTGGGGTTTGAAACAGGTATAGGAGACCTGGCTAAGAGAAGGATGAATATTTGATTTTGAAATTGCCATGACTAGGAGCTAGACGGACATCAAGAGGAAGGGAGTTCCAGAGTTTGGCTGCCGAATGCGAGAAAGCAAGGGTTCCTTTGTTAGATTTGCATCTAGTTAGTATCAGCAAGGCTTTAATCAGACGATCGAAGACTATGCGAGGAAGGCAGTGGGGTAAGCAGTGAGGCAAGTGAGACAGGGATACCTGCTCTGAGAATATTGGTCAGTCAAGCAGCCAAGGACGAAAGATCAGCATAGAGTTAACAGTGATGTTTTGACCAAGGGGAGGCAGAGGCATACCTGCATATCAATCAATCAAAATCTTTATTTATTCAGGCGAGCATCATTGAACATAGCTCATGTACAAGATGGACCTGATTGGTCTTAACAATATAAGGTTACAGTTTTACACAAAAGACATGGTACTGATTGAACACAAATACAAAGATTTATGAACTAAACAGGTACACAAATATTTATATATGTACAAGGCAAATTGACATTTGACCTAGATTATATTAAAAGGAAAGAAACAAACAGTACTGGAGGGATAAAGCTAGGTAATGGGACTTGGGGATCATTTTGTATGCAAGTAGGTTGGAGAACAAACTAGAAAAACAGAAAATAGGGGGTAGTGTAAAAAGGGTAGGGAAAAGAGGGGTGTGAGAGGACTAGGCCTTATGGAAGCAATTGCATGATTCTGGGAAGAGACTAGTGTACAGTTTTGAAGGATGTTAATGGAATGAGGGTATCAATTTCAAGGTCTTTGAAGAGAATTCCAGATAAGTGCTAGGAATAGCTGATTGCAGCCCTTCCATCGGGTGCAGGTAATAGGAATCTTCAGCATGATGAGTTTATTGATCCTTAGGGTGTAAGGCCTGGATGTGATCTGGTTGAAACAATCTGAGATGTAGGAAGGGAGTTTGTTTGTCAGAGCTTTGTAGATCCAGACAGCAGCATTTTTGTTTCTTCTATGGTGTAGGGATGTCCAACTGACTGCATTGTAGAGAGAGCAATGATGGGTGCTGGAGGGAAGATCTGTAATGAATCTAATAGCTCTATGATACAAGGTGTCCAATTTATTTAAATGGGAGAGGGAACAGTGACCATAAAGGAAGTCAGCGTAATCAATGAGGGATAGGAATGATGCCAGGATTAACCTTTGTTTGGAATCTCTGGTCAGGTAGTGTTTGATCCTATAAAATAGGCCAAGTCTTTGTCTAAGCTTTTTCAGGAGCTCTTCAATGTGGCTAGTATAGTCAAGTTTATTGTCTATCCAGACTCCAAGATATTTGAATTGTCCACATATTCCAGATTTTCACCAAGGATGGTACATAATTGTGGGAGGGTGAATGATGGGACAGCGGAAGAGAAGCTCTTGGTGGCAAAGAACATAGCTTTCGTTTTCTTGGCATTTAGTAGTAGTTTCTTTTCTAGTAAATTGTGCTGTAGGAGGGAGAACTCAGACTGTAAAAGCTCACAGGCTTTTGATGGTGAGGGATTACGGACATATAGTACAGTATCATTTGCAAAGAGGTGAATATTAGATTGTGAGAAATTGGAGTCAATATTGTTGATGTAAATGGCAAAGAGGATGGGGCCCAGGATGGAACTCGTGGTACACCTCTTAGGAGTGGTTTAGAGGTAGATAGGTCACCTTCATTTTTTACCAGTTGTATTCTTCCGGAGAGATAGCATCTGAACCATTTAAGAGAGAGTGAGTCAAGACCTATGGAGTTCAGAGAGGAGATTAGTAGTTCATGGTCCACAGTGTCAAAGGCTTTGCTTAGATCCAGAAACACAGCACAGGTGTTACTCTTTTTGTCTAAGGCAGTCTGCCAGTCATTTGTAACTTTTGCTAAGGCAGAGATGGTGCTGTGCATAGATCTAAACCCAGATTGAGCTGGGTTAAGGAGATTATTGGTGTCAAGGTAGGCACTTAACTGGATGTTCACTAACTTTTCAAGCATTTTGGACAGTACTGGTAAGATGGAAATGGGCCTATAATTGTTGAGGTCCATGGTATCACCTGCCTTAAGTAGTGGAAACACTTGAGCTGTCTTCCATATTGAGGAATAGAACCAGTGGCTAGGGACAGATTGAAAAGGTGAGTGAGGGGCAGCTAAGCGTGCAATGCTACTTTTAGAAAGTAGGGATCCAGAGAGTCTGCACCTGCGCTTTTAGTTGTATCTAGTTGGAATAGTAGGTCTTCTACTTCTTTTAAAAGTATTGATTTGAAGGAGAATGTGGAAGCAGCCTTTTGTCCCTCAGTAGATTGTAAGTTTAGTGATGACCTCATTAGATTTGCAGGTGAGGAATCGAAAGCTAGGCCAGCTGTAGTGAAATGATCGTTGAAGGCATTTAAGATTTCTTGCTTGTCAGTGATTTCCACACTATTTAGGTGCACTTTGGGTGGTAAGACAGGGGCAGAAACTTGACCTAGGATCCCCTTTATGGTACCCCAGAATCTGGAAGGGTTGTGATAGGAGGCATCCAATTCAGCTGTGTAGAAGGCAGCCTTGGCATTTCTCACTTGTTTTGTGCAGGAGTTTCTGGCTTTTCTAAATTGAGCCATAAATTTGGATCCTTGGTCTTTCTTGCCCTTTTCCAGAGTTTATCTCTGGCAAGCAGTGCGGATTTAAGGTCAGCAGAGAACCAGAGACAAGATTCGAGTTTGGTTCTGACACTGGTGAGGGGTGCAGGTATATTGAGGGCACTTATGATAATATCATTTAAGACCCGTAGAGCTGTCTCTATTGAAGCTGTGAGATAGAATTCTTGCCAACGTGTGGTGTGGCACAGATCATGAAGATATCCTGTGATATTAAAGTTCTTTTAGACCTTCTTGGGAGAAATTTTGCATGGTTGGGTGGTTTGATTGTTGATCTTATGCCAGCTATGGGACAGTGATCACTTATGTCACTGAATAGTACTCAACATGAGAATACAGATGAGGCTTATTTACCAACATGATGTCCAGAAGTGTGCTGTTGAGTTTGTTCTTTGGATTATTCCTTGTTGGTTCTTTGATTAATTGAGTGAATCCATAACTGTCACAAAAGGTTACTAGGGTGCAGATGCATTGGCTAGCCAATTTAAATTCAGGTCACCTAAAATGATGGTGTCTTCAGGGCCCTAGTTTAAGTGTAGATCCTAGGTGGATAGGAGCTTGAGGCCTGAAGAGGGGCCTATAGCAGCCAATCAATTGAAAAGATGACATGTTGGGAAGGGTTATTTTAATTGATAAACATTCGAATTCCTTCGGCTGTGATGTAGTATTGAGGCAGGATGCAGAGATGTTTGCTTTGACATAGATGGCTACCCCACCGCCCCTGGATGGACGGTCAGATCTGAAGAGCTGATAGTTGGGAAGATTTATTTCACTGTCTTTTGTTGCAGATTTGAGCCATGTTTCGGAGATAACCAGAAAGCATATGCTATTATAGGTGGTATCCAACTTCTTGAGGAGTGAGAGGGATGCATAGAGATAAGTGACTACCCCATAGGATAGTGATGGAAGCAGTATACCACTTGCAACGGCTAGTCTAGCCGACTGTGTAAGGACATAGCTTGTTTTGTAGGCTACTCCAATTTTAGCATTGACTGCTTTTCAGGTAGCTGTTATGTGCTTGTCAAAATTGAAATTTTCATCTAGTAGGACTCCAAGATACTTAAAAGAGCTTACCGATTCAAGGTCCATCCCTCCCTGTCCAGATACCTTAAATAAGTCCCGATTTTGTTTTAATTTGACTGCAGTCCCAAACAGCATGGATTGCATTTTGCTAGCATTAAGGATTAACTTGTGTTAGGTGAGCCAGAATTTAGTAGACATGAAAGCAGATGAGAGTTTGGTTTATGTGGTCTGCATTCTTGTCACTGCAGTACCAGGTCATTTGCACAGAGAATTGCAGAACAATTTAGGATAGCAGATGTGATGCTATTAACAATAGAAGAGAAGGTGACCTAATATCGACCCCTGGGGGACACCTAGGTTAACTGGTGAGGCGCTGGACTCGGATGAATTAAATCAGACAAGCTGGGTTCTGTTAGATAGACAGCTATTAAACCAGGCCACTGAGTTTCGAGAGAAACCAAGGGCTAGGAGGCTTTCTAGTAGAAGAGGGTGGTCGACAAGGTCAAAAGCCTTAGTGAGGTCAATAAGGAGTGCCCCTGTGAGATGGCCATTGTCCACTGCAGTTAGGGTGTCATTTGTAAGATGAAGCAAGGCAGTGGTGGTGCTATGGCCTTTACGAAATCCATACAGAGTCGGCGAGAGGTGGTTATATTTGGTCAGAAATTCAGTTGCTTGGATAGATACTAATTTCTCCATTATTTTATTTAGGACAGATAGTATGGCTATTGGCCGATAGTTTGACATAATCCTTTTATCACCTTTCTTTGGGACCGGGGTGACTTTGGCAACTTTCCAGATCTCAGGGACATGTCCAGTACACAGCTAGAGGGTGAAATTTAGATAGAGGTTGGGCAACGAATGGTGCTGCCAGTTTTAAGAGCTTAGGTTTGATGCCATCAGAGCCCACACTGGTTTTATCAGAGATAGAGCTCAGTAAGCAGAGTACTTCAGGTTTAGTTACTGCCTTAAAATAAAAAAATAAAAAAAAAAAAAAGGGGGGGGAGACAAGGAGTCGGTGGGTGGAGTAATTATGGGTGAAGGCTGCATGGGGAGGAATGCAGATGTGAAACTGGATAGGTCTGTGAATTGTTTATTAAACGCTTCAGCAATGGTCCTAGGGTCATTACAGTGGACTCCATTTATGACTATGTTGTCGTCGAGGTGAGTTTTCTTTGATCCTAGAAATGTTTTTACACGTGCCCAGAATTTCCTGGGGTCACCAGATGCTTCAAACAAACAGCCCCTTACAGTAAGAGCATTTTGCTAGTCTGATCTGCTTTTTACAAACATTTCTATGTGCCCTATATGTCTGGAAGTCAGTACTGAGGTCAGAATTCCTAAATCATCTCCAGCTTTTATCCCTAGCATGCATTGCTGCTAGGAGATCTTTGTGTAACCACCTAGTAGGTTTTACTCGAACACGTTGGTCGCAAGGGGTGTGTGACTATTTTGGATTGCTACAAATTGGTCTAGAAAATAGTCAAGAGCTGTTTGGGCATGTAGGGCCTGAGAAAGACAAGACCAATCAATGGACGAAACTTCATATAGGAACTTTGCCCAATCTAGATTGGCATAATTCTTGAAGGTGATATAGCATGGTGGCAGAGATTGAGAGCAAGAGTGTTGACATATGCAAAAGATGGGGGAGTGATCAGACAGAGCCAGGAAGGATGCCTGCGTCTCTAAATTTGTCAACCCTATTTGTTAATATCCAGTCCGACAGCGTGACAGATGTTCCTTTAGAGGAGATCCTTGTGGGCACAGTTATTACTTGGTGAAGGTAATAGTTTTGAATTGTAACTAGAAGTGAGCTATGAGTTTGCCCTAGCCAATTTAGATTCATATCTCAGAGGATTAGTAGTTCACTTTTCCCTGCTATTTTTACTGCTTCCTCAAGCAAATTTGTGAAGGCAGACAGCCCTCCATAAGGCGGATTGTAGGAAGTAGTTATGTGTAGTTTCTTAGGGCCCAGAAGCAGAAGTGCATGAAGGGATTCACATGTGGAGGATAGTGGGATCTTAGTCAGCGAGACATTAAGATGCATCTTATAGAACAACGCAACACTCCCACCCCGCTCTGGTGATATTCTGTCATGTCTGAGGAGATTGTAATCTTTTAGTGAGCAGACAGAGTCAGGAATGGAAGGTTTGAGCCATGTCTCCGATAAACACAGTATGTCAAGATTATGTATGGAGAACCATGCCTCTAGATCAGTGAGATTTCGCATTAGGCTCCTAATGTTTAGGTGGGCTATGCGAAGCCCTGTAGTGGTGGCCCAGTAGACACTGTTACCTGTCTGATGATGCAGAGGTCCAGAGTTCAATTCCACATCGCCAGCCAGTAGGATAGCAAGCATAAGTGCATGCCAGAGCTTGTGGTGAAAAGCACAAGGAGACAGGAGTGATTTTAGGGCTTAATGTATAGCTTATGCAGGCAACAAGCCGACCATTTAGATATCTGGGGATTAGTAGTGGAGTGAGATCAAAGCAGTCGGCGGGTTTGACCAATTGATTAGAAAAGTGGAAATCAGCATTCGGGTGTTCCTGTTTGGAATAATTATGGGAGGATTTGGGCAGGGAAAACTGAGTGAAGGAATGGAGTAATAGATAACAAGCAAAAGCAGAATTTTCCAAGACACGATGTGCGGTCACAGGAAAGAATTCACAATTCGGGAGCAGAAGGTTAGCTGCTGAAGAGAAGAGGACACACGGTCACTTTAATAAAGAACAGAGTACTAATGTTCAACAGAACACCCCTAGTGGTAGATTCTTATAAAGAGCAAATGGCAAAGTGGCCTGTTAGTTCGGGCAGGTGGGGAGCTGGCGCAGTACAGTTTAGCTGAGAGAGTCACAGCCTACTTTACTCAAATACTGGAGTTCACTGAAGTACAAGCGGCACCGTTTCAGTATGCCTGCTACTACACACAAAATTCAATTTCTTGTAACAAGCTTCTGCAATAATTAATTGAAGCTTACAAGAGCTGCTGTGTAGATTTAAAATCTAAATTAGTTCAGGGTTGGTGCAGCAGCGATCCTCAGTGTAGCCGAAGGGCTCAGAGGAGCAGGATTTTGTCCCGAGGATTTAGGCGCCAAACCAAGATTCAGATTTCTCGGTTTGCAAGTGTCATGTCAGTCAATTCACAACAATACAATTGTAGAAGGGAAGATACAATCAAATTGTTATACATCTGTGATCCACATTCTGCCAGACTCAGAATGATGGAACCTCCTTACCCCATTCCCACCCCTTCCATCAGGCAGGCCCCATACTGACACCTTAACAATCCCTCTCCCATCCCCCCTCTCGGACCATCTTCTTTGAAGGCATAGAAACATCATCATGGGACAAATGTAGGGTCACAAGCTGAATTATAGAGCATCCAAACCCTCCAGCTGATTTTGAACTGCTCCCCCTGGCCTAAGGTCCCGGCTGTCATTCTCTCCAAAAGATAATACTCAACCAGCAAGTCATGCCATTTGTCTGCTGTTGGGGGAACAGCTTGTTTCCACATTTTAGTAATCACTTTCTTGGCTAAAAGAATAAAAGTATAAATAAGAGACCTCCTTTGTATCTTAAGACCTCCTGGAGGAATTGACAACAGTGCGAACTGTGGCTCAAGTACCAGATCTGGTGAAAAGATTTCTTTTAAGGCCTGCTCAACCTGTTGCCAATAAACTTGCAGTTTGCAACACCCCCCCCCCAAAAAAAAGATATGTACCTGGTCTGCCCATCCATCCCTCACTGTCTCCAACACTGTGCCCCCAGTAAACAAATACCGTAAATCTTTGATTAGTTGTTGCCCTCGAATAGAAGCCGCAGGCAAACAACAACTTTGTAATAAAAGCCGCCCTTGAATAGAGTCCATGGCTACTATACAAGGGCATCATTCTACTGGTATTATTTTAGACACCCACCATTCACTTCCTACTACTCACAATACTAGCCAATGAAAACAAGTGAAAACAAAATCAAAACAAAGTGCCAGTACCGATACATGCTAAGGTAAAAAAGATGCTGACCGACTCCAGACACAACCACAGCATCTGCATCATGCAGAGGACATGTCCAGTGCACTCACTCAATCTCTGCTTTGCATCTGCTGTCACAAGGGCCATCACTGAAGCCATCTGGTGATTGGCCAGGTACTGATAGCTGAGAAAGCTGGGAACTAAGATTGTTAACTTGTTTTAGTTTCTTCCCCAGCTGACTCAGCACCTCACGTGCCACCCCATCAGGCAATCCGATCAGCGGCAATTAATAAAGGCCACCCTCGAATAGAAGCTGCGACTGAAATTGCAAATTTAAAATAAAAGTCGTGGCTTCTATTTGAAGATATATAGTACCTTGAATTGACAACTACTTTTCTAAACAGAACCCCAAAAAAGGAACTGCCCACCCTGCGCTAAAGTAAGCACTGTGACCAGAATTTAAACTGCTGTCTTATCCAACACCAAAACTCCACTGGTGTGTGAGAGAGAACTAGCTCAGACTACTAAAACAATTCTTACTGATCTGACGGAATGAAGTCTGGAGTTTCAGCGAGTTGCTGTCTTACTCCTGACTGAGGGAAAATACATTTCTGTCTGAGCAGTCAGAGAGGCAGATTCAGACATATAATTACCTGACTACAAGATTTAGGCTTATAATAAAACCCCTAAATTATCACAATTAAGAAACAAACGTGCATGTAATCTCAGCACCAGGAACTCTTTCTTGAGTGTGGTCCTGGATAAGTTACCTGTAAGAAAACATAATCCTAGCTAGGAAGATATCTGCCTCCTAGTTTAAAGGGGCACTATCAGCTTTTCCCCTACGTTTCTGACTACTTTAAATCTATAAGCTTGTACCACACACTTATTAAACATGTATAGTAGAATGCCCCCATAGATGTAAAAATAACTAATTGTATCTGTTTTTATTAAATTTAAATCAAAATCCCCTTTCACTTGGGCCGCCGATAACTGACCATCCACGGGCAAGTATACTGGATGTGAGCACACACCATGAGCGCTCGCTGTCCGAGTAGTGTGATTTGATATCACGACACTGCCAACAAGATAATCCCTTTGTGCAGTCTACTAATCCAAAGCGCTCCTGGTGCTTAAAAACCCAAACCGAGCACTCGGAATATCACAATTATATCTGCAGACTTGCAAGGTAACATATTACTCATACTTACAAAGTAGTTGTAGGATAGCACATTACTCATACTTACAAAGCAGCTGCAAGATAGCACATTACTTATACTACAAAGCGGCTGCAAGATATCACTCCTTTTTCATACTTACAAAGCAGCTGCAAGATAGCACACATTACCTATACTTACAAAGTAGCTGCAAGATACATTACTATACTTTCAAAGGAGCTGCAAGACAACACACACTATACTACAAAGCAGCTGCAAGATAACACACATTGCTCATACTAAAAGCGGCTGCAAGATCACATACATTACTATACTACTAAGCGGCTGCAAGATAACACAGATTACTCATACTACAAACCACCTGCAAGACAACACTTACTCATACTTACAAAGCAGCTGCAAGATAACAATATTACCCATATGTACAAAGTAGGTAGATAACACATTACTATACGATAAAGCAGCTGCAGATAATACACATTACTCATACTACAAAGCAGCTAAGATAACACATTATTCATACTTACAAAGCAGATGCAAAACAATTATACTTACAAAGCAGCTGCAGAAAACACGATACTCTTATTTACAAAGCAGCTGCAAGGTAACACATTACCATACTACAAAGCAGTAGTAAGATAACACACATTATTTATACTTACAAAGCAGTGCAGGATAACACATTGCTCATACTTACAAAGCAGCGCCAGATAGCACATCACTACTACTTACAGCAGTGCAAGATGAAACATTACTCATACTTACAAAGTTGCAAGAACGACATTACTATACTTACAAAGCTGCTGCAAGATGACATTTTCTACTACAAAGCAGCTGCAAGATAACGCATATTGTTCATACTCAGCAGCTGCAAGATACACATTACTCATACTTACAAAGCTGCTGCATAACACACATTACCATACTTACAAAGCTGTAAGATAACGACATTACTCATACTTACAAAGCAGCTGCAAGATAACACATTACCATACTTACAAAGCAGCTGCAAGTCAACAAATTACTCATACGCATAGCAGTTGCAAGATAACTCACATTGCTATATGTACAAGTAGCTGTAAGATAACATTACTCATATTGATAAAGCAGCTGCAAGATAACACATACATACTACAAAGCAGCTGCAAGATAACACATTACTCATATACTTACAAAGCAGCTGCAAGATAGCACATTACTATACTTACAAAGCAGCTGCAAGATAGCAATAATATTACTTATACTTACAAAGGATGCAAGATAACACACATTTCTCATACTTACAGCAGCTGCAAGATAGCACACATTACCATATTTACAAAGCAGCTGCAAGATACATTACTCACTACAAAGCAGCAAGATAGCACATTACTCATACTTACAAAGCAGTTGCAAGACAACACACATTACTCATACTTACAAAGCAGCTGCAAGATAACACACATTACTATACTACAAAGCTGCTGCAAGATCACATACATACTCATACTTACAAGCGTTGAAAGATAACATACTCTCATACTTACAAAGTAGTTGTAGGATAACACATTACCATTCTTACAAAGCAGCTGCAAGATAGCACACATTACTATATTTACAAAGTGGCTGTAAGATACTCATATATTTGACAAAGTAGCTGTAAGATACTATACATTACTCATACTTACAAAGCAGCTACAAGATAACACATTGTTCATACTTACAAAGCAGATGCAAGATAACACAATACCTTATACTTACAAGCAGCTGCAAGAAATGATGATTGTTTTTACTTACAAAGCAACGTAAGATAACACATATTAACATACTTACAAAGCAGTTAAGATAACACTCATACTTTACTTACAAAGCAGCTGCAGGATAACACAATTGTTTCATTCTTACAAAGCAGCTGCAAGATAGCACATACTCATACTTACAAAGCAGGTGCAGATGAAATACTCATACTTGCCAAAGCAGCTGCAAGATAACACACACACTATACTTACAAAGCTGCTGCAAGATAACACACATTACCATATTTGCAAAGCGCTGCAAGATAACATACATGACCAATTACAAAGCAGCTGCAAGATAACACACATTACTCATATCAAAGCTGTGGCAAGATAACACACATTACTCATACTTACAGCACCTGCAAGATAACACACACACTATATTTACAAAGGAGCTGCAAGATAGCACACTATACTACAAAGTAGCTGATAGCACACATTTATACTTACAAACAGCTGCAAGATAACACAAATTACTATACTACAAAGCAGCTGCAAGATAATACATTACCTTATACTTACAAAGCAGCTGCAAGATAGCACATTACTCATACTTACAAAGCAGCTGCAAGATAGACATTACCATAGTTACAAAGCAGCTGCAAGATAATGCACATTACTCATACTTACTAAGTTGCTGCAAGATAATGTCATTACTCAATACAAAGCAGCTGCAAGATAGCACATTAATACTACAAAGCAGCTGCAAGACAACACACATTACTGATACTACAAAGTACGCAAGATAACACATACCATACTACAAAGCGACTGCAAGATAATATACTTTTCATACTTACAAAGCGGCTGGGAGATCACACACATTACTCATACTTACAAACCAGCTGCAAGACAACACATTACACTTACAAAGCAGCTAAGATAACACACACTATATATGTATAAAGTAGTTGTAAGTTAACACATAACTCACATCAGCATAAATCAGCTGCAAGATAATACACTCTAGTCATATTTCTACAAAGCAGCTACAAGATAACACACATTATTCATACTTACAAGTTGATGCAAGATAACACAATACTATACTTACAAAGCAGCTGCAAGATAACACGATACTATACTACAAAACAGCTGCAAGATAACAAACATTACTCATACGCATAAAGCAGCTGCAAGATAACACATACTATACTACAAAGCAGGTAATATAACACACATACTTATACTACAAAGCAGCTAAGACAGTATATTACTATACTTACAAAGCAGCTGCAAGATCAAACATTACTATACTTACAAAGCAGCTGCAAGATAACACACATTACCATACTTACAAAGCGGCTAGATAACACATTACCTGTTCTTACAAAGCGCTGTATGATAACACACATTACCATACTTACCAAGCGGCAGGATAACACACATTGCTATACTTACAAAGCAGCTGCAAGATATCACATATTACCATACTTACAATGCAGCAGCAAGATACAATATTATTTATACTTACAAAGTAGCTGTAATATAACACATACTTATTTGCAATTTGCTGTAAGATAACACATATCATTTACAAAGCTCTGTATGATAACACATTACCTTTATACTTACTAAGCGGCTACAGGATAACACACATTACTCATACTTACAAAGCAGCTGCAAGATAGCACACATAACTGATATTTACAAAGCAGCTGTAAGATAGCACATTACTCATACTTTCAAAGCAGCTGCAATATAGCACACATTACTTATACTTACAAAGCAGCTACAGGATAACACACATTATTCATACTTACAAAGCAGCTGCAAGATAACACACATTACTCATACTTACAAAGCAGCTGCAAGATAGCACATTACTTATACTTACAAAGCAGCTGCAAGATAGCCTACATTACTATACTTACAAAGCAGCTGCAAGATAACGCACATTACTCATACTCATGTTGCTGCAAGATAACGCATAATATACTTACAAAGCAGCTGCAAGATACTTCACATTGTTCACTACAAAGCAGCTGCAAGATAACTCATACGCTCACTTACAAAGCTGCTGCAAGATACACACATACTATATTTCAAAGTTGCTGTAAGATAACCACATTCCCATAGCATAGCAGCTGCAAGATAACACACATTACCATACTTACAAAGCAGCTGAAGATAACACACATTGGCTTCATACTTTCAAAGGCAAGATAACACACAGAGCACAATGCAGCTGCTAGATAACACACATTGATACTTCACAGCAGCTGCAAGATACATTACTCAGGCCTACAAAGCAGCTGCAAGATAGCACACTTACTTACCCAGCAGCTGCAAGATAACACATACCTATACTACCAAGGGCTGCAAGATACCACACAATACTATACTACAAACCAGCTGCAAGACAACATTACCATACTACAAAGAGCTGTAAGATAACACACATACTTATGGTCAGTAGCTGTAAGATAACACACATTAGTCATACTTACAAAGCAGCTGCAAGATAACAGATATCACTCATACTTACAAAGCTGCTGCAAGATTACACACATTAATCATACTTGCAAAGCAGCTGCAAGATAACACACATTACTCATACTTTCAAAGCTGCTGCAAGATAACACACATTACTTATATTTACAAAGCTGCTGGATAACACACATTATGATATTATGCTGTAGCTGTAAGATAGCACATACTATACTTACAAAGCAGTTGCAAGATAGCACAATTACTTATACTTCAAAGCAGGCAAGATAAACATTACCATACTAAGCAGCGCAAGATAGTGCCACATTCATCTATAAAGCAGCAAGACAACACATACTCATACTTATAAGTTGTTGCAAGATAATACATTACTATATGTACAAAGTAGCTGTAAGATATCACATTACTATATGTACAAGCAGCTACAAGATAACACATTATTCATACTTACAGAGCAGATGCAGGATAACACACACTATTCTTACAAAGCAGCTGCAAGATAACACGATACTATACTTACAAAGCAGCTGCAAGATAACACACATTACTCATACTTACAAAGCAGCTGCAAGATAACACATTACTCATATTTTACAAAGCGCGTAAGATAACATACATTACTCATACTTACTTGCGTTGGTAGATAACATACATTATATTTTATAAACTAGCTGAGACAACACATTACTATAGTTACAAAGCAGTTGTAAGATAAACACATTACTATATGTACAAAGTAGCTGATATCACACATTACTTATGTATAAAGCAGCTGTGTAATACATTACTCATACTACAAAGCAGCTACAAGATAACACACATTATTCATACTACAAAGCAGATGCAAGATAACACATACTATACTTACAAAGCAGCAAGATAACAGGTATACTATACTTTCAAAGCAGCCAAGATAACACACATTACTTATACTTACAAAGCAGTTGCAAGATAACACTCATATTTACAAAGCAGTTGCAAGACACATTACCATACTTACAAAGTAGTGCAGATGAAATATTATTCATACACAAAGCAGCTGCAGATAACAAATATTACCATACTTATAAAGCGGTTGCAAGATAACAGACATTACCATATTTACAAAGCGGTGCAAGATAACACATTACTATTCTCCAAAGCGTTGCAAGATAACACACATTACCATACTTACCATGGCTGCAAGATAACACACATTACCATACGCATAAAGCAGCTGAAGATATCACATTACTATACTTACAAAGCAGTAGCAAGATAAAACACATACTATATTATAAAGCAGATGCAAGATAACACACGCCACTTGTATTTCCAATGCTGCTGAAAGATAGTACATACTATACTTTCAAAGTTGCAAGATACACACATTATTATATTAAAGCAGCTGCGTTAACACATAACTATACTACAAAGCAGCTGCAAGATATGTTAATACTATACTACAAGCAGCTGCAAGATAGCACACTTACTTATACTAGAAAGCAACTGCAAGATAACACACATACCATACGCACAAAGTAGCTGCAAGATAACATTACCTTATGTATAAAGGAGCTACAAGATACCACACGAATTCATATTTACAAAGCAGCTCAAATAACACACTATACTACAAAGCAGTTTCAGGATAACACACATCATACTTACAAACCAGCTGCAGGACAACACATTAGTTCATATTTCAAACAGCTGCAGATAACATATATTATCATACTACAAAGCAGCTGCAAGATAGCATATTTCATACTTACAGCAGCTGCAAGATGAAACATTACTCAAACTTACAAAGCAGTTGCAAGATAACACACATTACTCACTTACAAAGCTGCAAGATAACACACATTACCATACTACAAAGCGGCTGCAAGATAACACACAAGGTTCTACAAAGCGCTGCAAGATAACACATACTATACTACAGCAGATGAAGATAACACACGTCACTCATACTTACAATACTGCTGAAAGATAGTACACATTACTCATACTTTCAAAGCTGCTGCAAGATAACACACATTATTCATACTTATAAAGCAGCTGCAAGTTAACACACATAACTGATACTTACAAAGCAGCTGCAAGATAGTACATTACTCATACTTACAAAGCAGCTGCAAGATAGCACACTTTACTTATACTTAGAAAGCAACTGCAAGATAACACACGTTACTACTTACAAAGCTGCTGCAAGATGTTCACATTACTATACTTTCAAGCAGCTGTAAGACAAATTACATATACGACAAAGCAGCTGCGTAGATAGCACACATTGTTCATACTTACAAAGCAGCTGCAAGATAACACACATTACTCATACTTGCAAAACAGCTGCAAGATGACATATTATTTGTTCCCCAAAGCAGCTGCAAGATAACACATATTACTTACTTACAAACCAGCTGTAAGACAACACATTACTTATACTATAAAGTTGTTGAGATAACACACATTACTATAATGCACAGCAGCTGCAAGATAACACATTACCTTATGTATAAAGGAGCTACAAGATAATACACGAATTATACTTACATATACAGCTGCAAATAACACATACTATATTACAAAGCAGCTTCAGGATAACACACACCATATTACAAACCAGCCAAGACAACACATTACTCATAAAGTAGCTGTAAGATAACACATATACTATACTTACAAAGCAGCAAGATAGCACATTACCATACTTTCACAAAGCAGCTGCAAGATGAAACATTACTAAACTTACAAAGCAGCTGCAAGATAACACACATATCATACTACAGCTGCTGTAAGATAACACACACATTATACTTACAGCGCTGCAAGATAACATATTACACATTCTGCAAAACGGCTGCAAGATAACACACATACTCATACTTACAAGCAGATGCAAGATAACACACTCTATTTCTACAATACTGTTGAAAGATAGTACACATTACTATATTTTCAAAGTTGCAAGATAACACATTATTCATACTATAAGCAGCTGCAAGTTAACACAATATAACTGATATCACAAAGAAGCAAGATAGCACATTACTATACTTACAAAGCAGTGCTGCAAGATAGCACACTTACTTATACTTAGAAAATTGTAAGATAACATATTTCATACTTGTGTTGTTGCAAGATAACGCATATTACTATACTACAAAGCAGCGTAAGACAACAAATTACCTATCGCATAAAGTTGCTGGCGGATAACGCATACTGCTCATATGTACAAGCAGCCAGAGACAATTGTCATTACTCATACGTATAAAGCAGCTGCAAGATAACACATTACTATATTTATAAAGTAGGTGATAGCTTACTTCGTCTTGTCAGCAGCTGCAAGATAGTACATGCTGTTATACTACAAAGCAGCTGCAGATAACACATTACTCATACTTCAAACAGCTGCAAGATGACACATTACTATCTCCAAAGCAGCTGCAAGATAAACATATTACTCTACTTACAAACCAGCTGCAAGACAACACATTACTTATATTTTCAAAGCTGCAAGATAACACACATTACTCTATGCATAAAGCAGTTGTAAGATAACATATTTTTATGTATAAAGTGCTACAAGATAATACACGAATTATACTTACAAAGCAGCTGCAATAACATACATTATATACTTACAAAGCAGTTTAGATAACACACATTACCATACTTACAAACCAGCTGTAAGACAACACATTACTATACTACAAAGCAGTTGCAGATAACACATATACTCATATTGCAAAGCAGCTGCAAGATAGCACATTACTATACTACAAAGGCTGCAAGATGAAACATTACTAAACTTACAAAGCAGCTGCAAGATAACACACATTACTCATACTACAAAGCGGTTGTAGATCATATTATCATACTTTAAAGCGGCTGCAAGATAACACACATTAATATTCTTACAAACGGTTGCAGATAACACATTACTATACTACAAAGGGTGCAAGATAACACACATTACTCATACTTACAAAGTAGGTAAGATATCACACATACTATACCTACAAAGCAGCAGCAAGATAAACATATTTTACAAGCATAAAGCAGCTGCAAGATAACACATATTACTCATACTTTACAAAGCAGCTGCAAAGAAGACATTACTATATTTACAAAGCAGGCAAGATAGCACATATTACTATACTTACAAAGCAGCAGACAACACATTACTATACTTACAAGCGGTTGCAAGATAACATACATTACTATTCTACCAAGCAGCTGCAAGATAACACACATTACTATACTTGCAAACCAGTTGCAAGACAACACATTACCATACTACAAAGCAGCTGCAAGATAACACACATTCCATATGTTCAGTAGCTAAGATAAATACATTACTCATACGTATAAAGCAGTTGCAAGATAATACATCACTATATTTACAAAGCAGCTACAAGATAACACACATTACGTACTTTCAAAGCAGACAAGATAACATAATACTATACTGTAAAACAGCTGCAAGATAACATATTACCTATACTACAAACAGCTGCAAGATATCACACACATAGTCATACTTACAGCGTTGCAAGATAACACACATACTCACTTTCCAAGAGGCTAAAGATTACAGACATACTTACTTACAAGCAGCTGTAAGATAACACACATTAATACTTACAAAGCAGCTGCAAGATATCACATATTACCATACTTACAAAGCAGCTGCAAGACAGCACATACTATTTTCTACGCAGCTGCAAGATAAACATTACTCATACTACAAAGCACTAAGATAATACACATCACTATACTACAAGCAGCTACAAGATAACACATTACTCATACTACACAGCTGTGTGATAACACATACGAAGGGTATGTAAAGTAGTTGTAAGATAACATATTACCTATACGTAGACAAAGCAGCCATGACCACACACATTATTCATACTTTACAAAGTAGATGCAAGATACTACTAGCATTTATACTTACAAAGCAGCTGTGATAACACGATATCATACTTAGAAAGTAGCCAAGATAACACACACTTCTACTTGCAAAGCAGTTGTAAGATATCACATTACTATACTTACAAAGCAGCAAGATAAACACATTACTCATACTTACAAAGTTGTGCAAGATAACACATTACCATATTTGCAAAGCAGTGTAAGATGACATATTACTCATACTCTCAAAGCAGCTGTAAGATAACATATTACTCATACTTACAAAGCAGCTGCAAGACAATATACTTTTACTTACAAAGTTGCCAAGATAACACATATTCATACTTACAGTTCAACTGCAAGATAATACATTACTCTTATGTATAAAGCAGCTGCAAGATAACACATTACCATACTTACAAAGTAGTTGCAAGATAACACACATTACTCATACTACAAAGCGCCTGCAAGATAACACATATTACTCATATTTACAAACCAGCTGGAAGACAACACATTACTCATACTTACAAAGCAGCTGCAAGAGAACACACATTACTCATACTTACAAAGCTGCTGCAAGATAACATACATTACTCATACTTGCAAAGCAGTTGCAAGATGACACATTACTCATATCCAAAGCAGCTGCAAGATAACACATATTACCATACTACAAACCAGCTGCAAGACAACACATTACTATACTTACAAAGCTGGTGCAAGATAACCCACATTATACGCATAAAGCAACTGCAAGATAACACATTACCTATGTATAAAGCAGTTGCAAGATAACACATATTACCATACTTACAAGCAGTTGTAAGATAACACATGTATTTATTTACAAAGCGGTTGTGATAACACATATTACTCATACTTTCAAGCTGTTTGAAGAGAACATATACTATACTTACAAAGCAGCTGAAGATAACACACATTACCTATTTTACAAAGGTGCTGCAAGACAGCACATACTATATTACAAAGCAGTTAAGATGAAGCATTATCATACTTACAAAGCAGCTGCAAGATAACACACATTATATATTTTCTAAGCGCAGCAAGATACACATTACTATACTTACAGCGGCGTAAGATAACACACACTATTCTTACAAAGCGTTGCAAGATAATAACATTACTCATACTTACAAAGCAGGAGCAAGATAACACACATTACTCATACTTACAAAGGAGCAACAAGATACCACAAATTACTCATACTTACAAAGCAGCTGCAAGACAGCACATTACTCATACTTACAAAGAAGCTGCAAGATGAAACATTACTCATACTTACAAAGCAGCTGCAAGATAACACACATTACTCATTCTTTCAAAGCGGCTGCAAGTTAACACACATTACTCATACTTACAAAGCTGCTGCAAGATAATATTATTACCATATATAATGTAGCTATAAGATAACACACATTACTTATACTTGCAAAGCAGCTGCAAGATGACACATTACTCATACCCCAAAGCAGCTGCAAGATAACACATATTACTCATAAACCAGCTGCAAGACAACACATACTATACTTACAAAGCAGCTGCAAGATAATACATTACTCATATTTGCTGCAGCTTCATGATAACACACATTACTATGCTTTCAAAGTAGATGCAAGATAACACAATACTCTACTTTACAAAGCAGGTAAGATTACGTATTACTCATACTTACAAAGCAGCCAAGATAACACACATTACCATATTTACCAAGGGTTACAAGATAACACATTTACCTATACTTACAAAGTAGTCAAGATATCACACATACTATACTTACGAAGCAGCAGCAAGATAAAATATATACTATACTTACAAAGCAGCTGCAGATAACACACATCACTATACTACAAAGCTGCTGCAAGATAGCACATTATCATACTACAAAGCAGTTGCAAGAGAACACATTACTATTCTTCAAGCTGCGTAAGATAACACATTACTATACTACAAAGCACCTGCAAGATAACACACATATGATATTTACAAAGCAGCTGCAAGATAGCACATTACCATATCAAAGCAGCTGTAAGATAGCACATTACTTATATTACAAAGCAGCTGTAAGATAACACATTACCATATTTACAAAGCAGCTGCAAGACACATTACCATACTTACAAAGCAGCTGTAAGATAACACGTTTTACAATCAGCTGCAAGATAGCAGACATTTCATAATTACAAAGCAGCTGCAGATAACGACATTACTCATACTTACAAACTGCGCAAGATAATGCCATTACTATGCTACAAAGCAGCTGCAAGATAGCACACACATTGATAATTATAAAGCAGCTGCAAGTCAATACATTACTCATACTTCAAGCAGCTGCAAGATAACACACACTATATTTACAGTTGCAAGATAACATATTACTCATACTTACAAACTGCTGCAAGATAACATATACTATGCTTTCAAAGCTGCAAGATAGCACACATACTATACTTACAGTGCACGTCAATACACATACCTACTTACTAAGCAGCTGCAAGATATACACACTATACTACAAAGCAGGTGCGATAGCACATTACTTATACTACAAAGCAGCTGCAAGATAACATTACTATATTTCAAAGTTGTGCAAGATACACACATTCTATACTTACAGCAGTTGCAATATAATACTCATATTTTACTAAGCAGCTGCAAGATAGCACATTACTATAGTTGCAAAGTAGTTGCAAGATAACGACATTACTCATACTACTGCTGCCAAGTAATGTACATACTCATTCTTACAGCAGCCGTGATAGCACACATTACTGATACTTACAAAGCAGCTGCAAGACAACACACATATTGATACTACAAAGCAGCTGCAAGATAACACATACTCATACTTACAAAGCGGTTGCAGATAACATACTTTTCATACTTACCAAGGCTGCAAGATAACACATATTACTCATACTACAAACCAGCTGCAAGACAACACATTACCATACTACAAAGCATAAGATAACACATTACTATATGTATAAAGTAGTTGTAAGTTAACACATACCATATTGCATAAATCAGCTGCAAGATAATAATATTAGTCATACTTACAAAGCAGCTACAAGATAACACATTATTCATATTTTCATGTTGATGCAAGATAACACAATACTATATTTACAAAGCAGCTGCAAGATAACACGATACTATACTTACAAAACAGCTGCAAGATAACACACATTACCATACGACAAAGCAGCTGCAAATAACTCACATTATTCATATTACAAAGCAGCTGCAATATAACACACATACTATATTACAGCAGCTGCAAGACAGCACATTACTATATCATAGCAGCTGCAAGATCAAATATTACTCACTTACAAAGCTGCAAGATAACACATATTTATACTTACAAAGCCAGGTAGATAACACATTACTCATTCTACAAAGTGCTGCATGATACAGACATTACTACTACCAAGCGCTACAGGATAACACACATTACTCATACTTACAAAGCAGCTGCAAGGTTTACATACTATACTTACAAAGCAGCAAGATAAACACATTATCATACTACAAAGGCTGCAAGATAACACATATCACTCATATTTACAATTCTGCTACAAGATAACACACATAACTCATACTTTCAAAGATGCTGCAAGGTAACACACATTACTCATACTTACAGAGCAGCTGCAAGATAGCACACATAACTGATATTTACAAAGCAGCTGTAAGATAGCACATTACTCATACTTTCAAAGCAGCTGCAAGATAGCACACATTTATATTTACAAAGTAGCTACAGATAATACATATTACTTACTACAAAGCACAAGATAACGGACATTACTATACTACAAAGCTGCTGTAAGATAGCACATTACTCTTACTTACCGCTGCTGCAAGATAACACACATTTCTCATACTTACAAACCAGCTGCAAGACAACACATTACTATACTACAGCAGCTGCAAGATAACACACATTACTCTATATACAAGTAGCTGTAAGATAACACATTACTGACAGAGAAAGCAGCTGCAAGATAATAATATTACTCATACTTACAAAGCAGCTACAAGATAACACACATTACTCATTCTTTTTCAATGCAGATGCAAGATAACACATTACTATATTTCATAGCAGCTGCAGATAATAGTATTACCTTATACTTCCAAAGCAGGCAAGATAACAAATTAGTCATACTTATAAAGTAGCTGCAAGATAGCACATTGTTCATATACAAGGTATGTAAGATAACACACATTACTCATACTTATAAAGCAGCTGCAAGATTACATTACCATATTTACAAAGTACGCAAGATAGCACATTACTCACTACAAAGCAGCTGCAAGATAACACACATTACCTATACCAGCAGCTGCAAGATAACACACATTACTCATACTACAAAGTTGCTGCATGATAACACACATTACTACTTGCCAAGCGGTTGCAAGATAATACATTACTATACTTGCAAAGCAGCTGCAAGATGACACATTACTATACCCCAAAGCAGCTGCAGATAACACATATTACTATACTTACAAACCAGCTGCAAGACAACACATTACTTATACTTACAAAGCTGCTGCAAGATTACACACGTTATATGCTTACAGAGCTGCTGCCAGATAGCACATTACTCTTATTTACAAAGGCCAAGATGCCACATTACTCATACTTCCAAAGCAGCTGGTAAGATAACATATTACTCATACTTACAAGCCAGCTGCAAGACAACACATTACTTATACTTACAAAGCAGCTGCAAGATAACACACATTACTCATGCTTACAAAGCAGCTGCAATATAGCATACTATACTTACAAAGTAGCGTATGATGAAACATTACCATATTTATAAAGTAGCTGTAAGATAACGACATTGCTCTTATATGTTAAAAGCAGCTGTAAGATAACACATTACCATAATGAGAAAAGCAGCTGCAAGATAACACGCATTACTCATTCTTACAAAGCGGCTGCAAGATAACACACATTACTCACACTTACAAAGCTGCTGAAAGATAACACACATTACTCATACTTAGAAAGCAGCTGCAAGATATCACACATTACTCATACTTACAAAGCAGTAGCAAGATAAAACACATTACTCCTACTTACAAAGCAGCTGCAAGATAACACATATTACTGATACTTACAAAGCTGCTGCAGGATAACACACATTACTCATACGTTCAAAGCGCTACAAGATAACATATAACCATGCTATAAAGCAGTTGCAAGATAACAGATAACTCATATTACAAAGCAACTCATATAACATATTACTCATACTTTCAAGAGCTGGAAGATAACACCTATTACTTTATTTACAAAGTTGCTGCAAGATAACACTTTACTACTTACAAAGCGGTTGCAAGATAACATACATTACTCTATTTACCAAGCGCTGTAAGATAACACATATTCACTTACAATCCAGCTGCAAGACAACACATACCTACTTACAAAGCAGCCAAGATAACACACATACTATATGTACAAAGTAGTCAAGATAACACATTACTATACGTATAAAGGTTGCTGCAAGATACTACTCATACTTACAAAGCAGCAAGATAACACACATTACCATACTTTCAAAGCAGATGCATAAACAATACTCTATATTTCCAAAGCAGCTGCAAGATAACATGTATTACTATACTTACAAAGCAGTTGCAAGATACATTTGGTCATACTTACAGCAGATGCAAGATAACACATTATTCATACTTACAAAGCAGCTGCAAGATAACACACATTACTCTTACAAAGTTGCTGCAAGATAGCACATTATTCTTATACAAAGCAGCTGCATGATATCTTACATTGTTCATATTACCAAGCAGCTGCAAGATAACGCACATTTCCTATACTTACAAAGCGCTGTATAACACATATTACTATTCTTAGAAAGCTGTCAATAACGCACATACTTATACTACAAAGCAGCTAGATAACACACGTTACTATACTTACAAAGCAGTTGCAAGTTATCACATACTATACTTACAAAGCTGCTGCAAGATAACTCACATTGCTCATATTTACAAAGCAGCTGTAAGATGCTGTCATTACTCATACTTACAGCTGCTGCAAGATACCACATTACTATACTTCCAAAGCAGCTGCAAGATAGCACATATCTACTTATGCCGCTGCAAGATAGCCCACATTACTCATACTTACAAAGCTGTTGCAATATAACACACATTACTCTATACTTGCAAAGTTGCTGTAAGATGTTCATTACTCATACTTTCTAAGCAGCTGCAAGATAACACACATACTATACTTACAAAGCAGTTGCAAGATAGCAATATTTCATATTCCAAAGCAGCTGTAAGATATCGATACTCATATTTATAAAGCAGCTGTAAGATAACGCACGTTTCCTGTTGCACAGCAGCTGCAAGTGACAACACACATTACTCATACTTACAAAGCAGCTGTATATAACACATACTATACTACAAAGTAGCTGCAAGATAGCACATTTATACTTACAAAGCACTGCTAGCACATATTACTTATGTTACAAAGCGTTGCAAGATAACACATTTCATACTTACAAAGCAGCTGCAAGATAGCACACATTACCATTTTATAAAGCAGCTGCAAGACAGCACATTACTCACTCACAAAGCAGGCAGATAGCACATATTACTATACTTACAAAGCAGGTAAGATAAACACACATATTTATACTTACAGCAGCTGCAAGATCACACATTACTATACTACCAAGCTGCTGCAAGATCACATACATTACCATACTTACCAAGCTGCTGCAAGACAACACATTACCATAGTTACAAACCAGTTGCAAGACAAACATACTATGTTACAAAGCAGCTGCAAGATAACTCACATTACTATACTTACAAAGCAGCTGTAAGATACCATATTACTCATAATTACAAAGCTGCTGCAAGTTACCGCATATTACTATACTACAAAGTAGCTGCAAGATAATGCATATTGTTATACTTTTAAAGCAGCTGCGGATAATCACATTACTTTACAAAGTTGCTAATGTAACAACATTACTATACTTACCAAAGCAGCTGTAAGATAACGCATTATTACTATACTTCAAAGCAGCTGCAAGATAACACACATTACTCATACTTACAAAGCAGCTGCAAGACATCAAATTACTCATACGTATAAAGCAGCTGCAAGATGAACGCACATTGTTCATACTTGCAAAGCGGCTGTAAGATAACGCACATTACTCATACATTATAAAGCTGCTGCAAGATTACACATTACTCATACTTACAAAGCAGCTGCAAGATAACACATTACTATACTTACAAAAGCAGCTGCAAGATAATACACATTTCTCATACTTACAAGGTAGCTGCAAGATAATACACATTACTCATTCTTACAAAGCAGGTGAATGATAACGCTCATTACTCATTCTTACAAAGCTGCTGCAAGATAATGCACATTACTCATAACTACAAAGGAGCTGCTAGATCAACTTACTCATGCTTACAAAGCTGCTGCACGATAACACATTACTCATGCTTACAAAGCTGCTGCAAGATAACACACATCACTCATACTTACAAAGCAGCTGCAAGATAACACACATTACTCATACTTACAAAGCAGCTGCAAGATAACACACATTACTCATACTTACAAAGCTGCTGCAAGATAACACATTACCATACGTCGTACAAGACAGCTACAAGATAACACATAAGCTCATACTTACAAAGCAGCTACAAGATAACACATTACTATACTTACAAAGCAGCTGCAAGATTAACACATTACCTATACTTACAAAGCTGCTGCAAGATAACACATTACTATCATGCATAAAGCAGCTGCAAGATAACACATTACTCTTACGTTACAAGACAGCTACAAGATAACACATAACTCATACTTACAAAGTAGCTAGATGCTTACTATTACTCTTACTGTCACAAAGGAGCTGCAAGATAGTTCACTTTACTCATACTTACAAAGCAGCTGTAAGATAACCCATATTACCATACTTACAAAGCAGCTGCAAGATAACGCGATTACTCATACTTACAAAGCTGCTGCAAGATAACGCACATACTCATACTTACAAAGCGAGCTGTAAGATAATGCACATTGTTCATTTTACAAAGCAGCTGCAAGATAATGCACATTACTCATAGTTACAAAGCTGCTATCGATAACACACATTACTATATTTACAAAGCCGCTGTAAGATAACGCACATTACTCATACTACAAAGCAGCTGCAAGATAACACACATTACTCATACTTACAAAGCAGCTGCAAGACATCAAATTACTCACTGCATAAAGCAGCTGCAAGATAACGCACATTGCCTCATATGTACAAAGCAGCTGTAAGATAACACATTACTCTATACTTACAAAGCAGCCAGGATTACACATTACTCATACTTACAGTAGCAGTTGCTGGAAGATAACATTACTCATACTTACAAAGCAGCTGCAAGATAACACACATTTCCTCATACTTACAAAGCAGCTGCAAGATAACACATTACCATTCTACAAAGCAGCTGCAAGATAACACTCATTACCATTCTTACAAAGCTGCTGCAAGATACGCACATTACTCATAACTACAAAGGATCTGCTAGATAACTCCACATTACTCATACTTACAAAGCTGCTGCAAGATAACATTACTCATGCCTTACAAAGCAGCTGCAAGATGAATTACACATTACTCTTTATACTTACAAAGCAGCTGCAAGATAACACACATTACTCATATTTACAAAGCTGCTGCAAGATAACACATTACACATACTTACATAGCTGCTGCAAGATAACACATTAACTCATGCTTACAAAGTAGCTGTAAGATAACACATTACTCATATCTTACAAAGCTGCTGCAAGATAACACATATACTATACTTACAAGGTAGCTGCAAGATAACACACATTACTTATACTTACAAAGTAGCTGCAAGATAACACATTACTTATACTTACAAAGCAGCTGCAAGATAACACATTACTCATACTTACAAAGCAGCTGCAAGATAACACATTACTCATACTTACAAAGCAGCTGCAAGATAACACACATTACTCATACTTACAAAGCAGCTGCAAGATAGCACATATTACTCATACTTACAAAGCAGCTGCAAGATAACACACATTACTCACATCGCATAAAGCAGCTGCAAGATAACACATTACTCATACATACAAGACAGCTACAAGATAACACATTACTCATATTTACAAAGCAGCTGCAAGATAAGACACACTACTCATACTTACAAAGCTGCTGCTAGAAAACACACATTACTCATTCAGCAGGGGAGTATGGGGGCCACGTGGAGGATGCCAACAGTAAAGCTGAAATATTGAACAGGTATTTCTGCTCAGACTTTACTGAGGAAGAGGAGGGTAATGGGTCTGAATGGAGGACAAGGCGTGAGAATTGTGCAGAAATGGACACAAGTCCCTTTACATGAGAAAGGAACCTGAATGAACTGGAAGTAATAAGAGTTGATAAAGCAATGGGGCCAGATGGGGTGCACACATTACTCATACTTACAAAGCAGCTGCAAGATAGCCCACATTACTCATACTTACAAAGCAGCTGCAAGATAACGCACATTACTCATACTTACAAAGCTGCTGCAAGATAACACACATTACTCATACTTACAAAGCAGCTACAAGATAACACATAACTCATACTTACAAAGCAGCTACAAAATAACACATAACTCATATTACAAAGCAGCTACAAGATAACACATTACTCATACTTACAAAGCAGCTGCAAGATAACACACATTACTCATACTTACAAAGCAGCTGCAAGATAACACTCATTACTCATACTTACAAAGCTGCTGCAAGATAACGCACATTACTCATACTTACAAAGCGGCTGCAAGATAACATACATTACTCTTACTTACCAAGCGGCTGCAAGATAACACACATTTCTCATACTTACAAACCAGCTGCAAGACAACACATTACTCATACTTACAAAGCAGCTGCAAGATAACACACATTACTCATATATACAAAGTAGCTGTAAGATAACACATTACTCATACGTAGAAAGCAGCTGCAAGATAATACACATTACTCATACTTACAAAGCAGCTACAAGATAACACACATTACTCATTCTTTCAATGCAGATGCAAGATAACACAATACTCATACTTACAAAGCAGCTGCAAGATAACATGCATTACTCATACTTACAAAGCAGCTGCAAGATAACACACATTAGTCATACTTACAAAGCAGCTGCAAGATACACACATTACTCATACTTACAAAGCAGCTGCAAGATAACACACATTACTCATACTTACAAAGCAGCTGCAAGATAGCACATTACTCATACTTACAAAGCAGCTGCAAGATGAAACATTACTCATACTTACAAAGCAGCTGCAAGACAACACACATTACTCATACTTACAAAGCGGCTGCAAGATAACACACATTACTCATACTTAGAAAGCAGCTGCAAGATATCACACATTACTCATACTTACAAAGCAGCAGCAAGATAAAACACATTACTCATACTTACAAAGCAGCTGCAAGATAACACACATCACTCATACTTACAAAGCTGCTGCAAGATAACACACATTACTCATACTTACAAAGCAGCTGCAAGATAACACACATTACTCATACTTTCAAAGCTGCTGCAAGATAACACACATTACTCATACTTACAAAGCAGCTGCAAGATAGCACATTACTCATACTTACAAAGCAGCTGCAAGATAGCCCACATTACTCATACTTACAAAGCGGCTGCTAGATAACGCACATTACTCATACTTACAAAGCTGCTGCAAGATAATGCACATTATTCATACTTACAAAGCAGCTGCAAGATAACGCACATTGTTCATACTTACAAAGCAGCTGCAAGATAACGCACATTACTCATACTTACAAAGCAGCTGCAAGACATCAAATTACTCATACGTACAAAGCAGCTGCAAGATAACGCACATTGCTCATATGTACAAAGCAGCTGTAAGATAACACACATTACTCATACGTAGAAAGCAGCTGCAAGATAACACATTTCTCATACTTACAAAGCAGCTGCAAGATAACACATTACTCATACTTACAAAGTAGCTGTAGGATAGCACATTACTCATACTTACAAAGCAGCTGCAAGATAGCACACATTACTTATACTTACAAAGCAGCTGCAAGATAACACTCATTTCTCATACTTACAAAGCAGCTGCAAGATAGCACACATTACTCATACTTACAAAGTAGCTGCAAGATAGCACATTACTCATACTTACAAAGGAGCTGCAAGACAACACACATTACTCATACTTACAAAGCAGCTGCAAGATAACACACATTGCTCATACTTACAAAGCGGCTGCAAGATAACATACATTACTCATACTTACCAAGCGGCTGCAAGATAACACAGATTACTCATACTTACAAACCAGCTGCAAGACAACACATTACTCATACTTACAAAGCAGCTGCAAGATAACACACATTACTCATATGTACAAAGTAGCTGTAAGATAACACATTACTCATACGTACAAAGCAGCTGCAAGATAATACACATTACTCATACTTACAAAGCAGCTACAAGATAACACACATTATTCATACTTACAAAGCAGATGCAAGATAACACACTTCATACTTACAAAGCAGCTGTAAGAAAACACGCAATACTCTTACTTACAAAGCAGCTGCAAGGTAACACACATTACTCATACTTACAAAGCAGTAGTAAGATAACACACATTACTTATACTTACAAAGCAGCTGCAAGATAACACACATTACTCATACTTACAAAGCAGCTGCAAGATAGCACATTACTCATACTTACAAAGCAGGTGCAAGATGAAACATTACTATACTTACAAAGCGGCTGCAAGATAACGTGACATTACTATACTTACAAAGTTGCTGCAAGATAACGCACATTATTCATACTTACAAAGCAGCTGCAAGATAACGACATTGTTCATACTTACAAAGCAGCTGCAAGATAACACACATTACTCATACTTACAAAGCTGCTGCAAGATAACACACATTACTCATACTTACAAAGCTGCTGTAAGATAACACACATTACTCATACTTACAAAGCAGCTGCAAGATAACACATTACTCATACTTACAAAGCAGCTGCAAGTCATCAAACTACTCATAATGCAAAAGCAGCTGCAAGATAACTCACATTACTCATATGTACAAAGTAGCTGTAAGATAACACATTACTCATACGTACAAAGCAGCTGCAAGATAACACCATTACTCATACTTACAAAGCAGCTGCAAGATAACACATTACTCATACTTACAAAGCAGCTGCAAGATACACATTACTCATACTTACAAAGCAGCTGCAAGATAGCACACATTACTTATACTTACAAAGCGGATGCAAGATAACACATTTCTCATACTTACAAAGCAGCTGCAAGATAGCACACATTACTCATACTTACAAAGCAGCTGCAAGACATCAAATTACTCATACTTACAAAGCAGCTGCAAGATAACGCACGTTGCTCATATGTACAAAGCAGCTGTAAGATAACACACATTACTCATACGTACAAAGCAGCTGCAAGATAACACATTACTCATACTTACAAAGCAGCTGCAAGATAACACATTACTCATACTTACAAAGTAGCTGTAGGATAGCACATTACTCATACTTACAAAGCAGCTGCAAGATAGCACACATTACTTATACTTACAAAGCGGCTGCAAGATAACAATCATTTCTCATACTTACAAAGCAGCTGCAAGATAGCACATTACTCATACTTACAAAGCAGCTGCAAGATAGCACATTACTCATACTTACAAAGCAGCTGCAAGACAACACACATTACTCATACTTACAAAGCAGCTGCAAGATAACACACATTACTCATACTTACAAAGCGGCTGCAAGATAACACACATTACTCATACTTACCAAGCGGCTGCAAGATAACACACATTACTCATACTTACAAACCAGCTGCAAGACAACACATTACTCATACTTACAAAGCAGCTGCAAGATAACACACATTACTCATATGTACAAAGTAGCTGTAAGATAACACATTACTCATACGTACAAAGCAGCTGCAAGATAATACACATTACTCATACTTACAAAGCAGCTACAAGATAACACACATTATTCATACTTACAAAGCAGATGCAAGATAACACAATACTCATACTTACAAAGCAGCTGCAAGATAACAAGCATTACTCATACTTACAAAGCAGCTGCAAGATAACACACATTACTCATACTTACAAAGCAGTAGTAAGATAACACACATTACTTATACTTACAAAGCAGCTGCAGGATAACACACATTGCTCATACTTACAAAGCAGCTGCAAGATAGCACATTACTCATACTTACAAAGCAGCTGCAAGATGAAACATTACTCATACTTACAAAGCGGCTGCAAGATAACGCACATTACTCATACTTACAAAGCTGCTGCAAGATAACGCACATTATTCATACTTACAAAGCAGCTGCAAGATAACGCACATTGTTCATACTTACAAAGCAGCTGCAAGATAACACACATTACTCATACTTACAAAGCTGCTGCAATATAACACACATTACTCATACTTACAAAGCTGCTGTAAGATAACGCACATTACTCATACTTACAAAGCAGCTGCAAGATAACACACATTACTCATACTTACAAAGCAGCTGCAAGTCATCAAATTACTCATACGTACAAAGCAGCTGCAAGATAACGCACATTGCTCATATGTATAAAGCAGCTGTAAGATAACACACATTACTCATACGTACAAAGCAGCTGCAAGATAACACACATTACTCATACTTACAAAGCAGCTGCAAGATAGCACATTACTCATACTTACAAAGCAGCTGCAAGATAGCACACATTACTTATACTTACAAAGCAGCTGCAAGATAACACACATTACTCATACTTACAAAGCAGCTGCAAGATAGCACATTACTCATACTTACAAAGCAGCTGCAAGATAGCACACATTACTCATACTTACAAAGCAGCTGCAAGACAACACACATTACTCATACTTACAAAGCAGCTGCAAGATAACACACATTACTCATACTTACAAAGCAGCTGCAAGATAGCCCACATTACTCATACTTACAAAGCAGCTGCAAGATAGCCCACATTACTCATACTTACAAAGCAGCTGCAAGATAACGCACATTACTCATACTTACAAAGCTGCTGCAAGATAACGCACATTACTCATACTTACAAAGCAGCTGCAAGATAACGACATTGTTCATACTTACAAAGCAGCTGCAAGATAATGCACATTACTCATAGTTACAAAGCTGCTACATGATAACACACATTACTCATACTTACAAAGCTGCTGTAAGATAACGCACATTACTCATACTTACAAAGCAGCTGCAAGATAACACACATTACTCATACTTACAAAGCAGCTGCAAGACATCAAATTACTCATGCGTACTAAGCAGCTGCAAGATAACGCACATTGCTCATATGTACAAAGCTGCTGTAAGATAACACACATTTCTCATCCGTACAAAGCAGCTGCAAGATTACACATTACTCATACTTACAATGCAGCTGCAAGATAACACATTACTCATACTTACAAAGCAGCTGCAAGATAACAGACATTACTCATACTTACAAAGCAGCTGCAAGATAACACACATTACTCATTCTTACAAAGCAGCTGCAAGATAACACTCATTACTCATACTTACAAAGCTGCTGCAAGATAACGCACATTACTCATACCTACAAAGCAGCTGCTAGATAACGCACATTACTCATACTTACAAAGCTGCTGCAAGATAACACACATTACTCATACTTACAAAGTATCTGCAAGATAACACATATTACTTATACTTGCAAAGCTGCTGCAAGATAACACACATTACTCATACTTACAAAGCAGCTGCAAGATAACACACATTACTCATACTTACAAAGCAGCTGCAAGATAACACACATTACTCATACTTACAAAGCTGCTGCAAGATAACACATTACTCATACATACAAGATAGCTACAAGATAACACATAACTCATACTTACAAAGCAGCTACAAGATAACACATTACTCATACTTACAAAGCAGCTGCAAGATAACACACATTACTCATACTTACAAAGCTGCTGCAAGATAACACATTACTCATACGTACAAAGCAGCTGCAAGATAACACATTACTCTTACGTACAAGACAGCTACAAGATAACACATAACTCATACTTACAAAGCAGCTACAAGATAACACATTACTCATACTTACAAAGCAGCTGCAAGATAACACACATTACCCATACTTACAAAGCAGCTGCAAGATAACACACATTACTATACTTACAAATCTGCTGCAAGATAACACATTGCTCATACATGCAAAAGCAGCTGCAAGATAACACATTACTCATACGCACAAGACAGCTACAAGATAACACATTACTCATATTTACAAAGCAGCTGCAAGATAAGATACACTACTCATACTTACAAAGCTGCTGCAAGAAAACACACATTACTCATACAGCAGGGGAGTATGGGGGAATACGTGAGGATGCCAACAGTAAAGCTGACATATTGAACAGGTATTTCTGCTCAGACTTTACTGAGGAAGAGGAGGGTAATGGGTCTGAATGGAGGACAAGGGATGAGAATTGTGCAGAAATGGACACAAGTCCCTTTACATGAGAAAGGAACCTGAATGAACTGGAAGTAATAAGAGTTGATAAAGCAATGGGGCCAGATGGGGTGCACACATTACTCATACTTACAAAGCAGCTGCATGATAACGCACATTACTCATACTTACAAAGCAGCTGCAAGATAACGCACATTACTCATACTTACAAAGCTGCTGCAAGATAACACACATTACTCATACGTACAAAGCAGCTACAAGATAACACATAACTCATACTTACAAAGCAGCTACAAGATAACACATAACTCATATTACAAAGCAGCTACAATATAACACATTACTCATACTTACAAAGCAGCTGCAAGATAACACACATTACTCATACTTACAAAGCAGCTGCAAGATAGCACATTACTCATACTTACAAAGCAGCTGCAAGATAGCACGCAGTAGTCATACTTACAAAGCAGCAGCAAGATAACACATTACTCATACTTACAAAGCAGCTGCAAGATAACACACATTACTCATACTTACTAAGCTGCTGCAAGATAACACACATTACTCATACAGCAGGGGAGGATGGGGCCACGTGGAGGATGACAACAGTAAAGCTGACATATTGAACAGGTATTTCTGCTCAGTCTTTACTGGGAAGAGGAGGGTAATGGGTCTGAAGGGAGTACAAGGGGTGAGAATGGTGCAGAAATGGACACAAGTCCATTTACACGAGAAAGGGACCTGAAGGAACTGGAAGTAATAAGAGTTGATAAAGCAGTGGGGCCAGATGGGGTGCACCCCAGGGTCCTCAAAGAACTAAGAGAGGTGTTGGCTGAACCTCTGGCTATCCTGTTTAAGCGATCACTGGAAACAGGGGTGGTACCAAAGACTGGAGGACAGCAGATGTAGTCCCCTTATACAAAAGTGGGAACAAAGAGGAAGCGGGGAACTACAGACCAGTCAGCCTCACCTCGGTAGTGGGGAAGATCATGGAAGCACTACTGAAGGAGAGATTGGTGGAACATCTGGTTGTCAGTGGACTACAGGACCCAAGACAGCATGGTTTCACCAGGGGGAGGTCATGTCAGACCAACCTTGTTTAATTTTTTGACTGGGTGACTAGGGAGGTGGATCAGGGGAGGGCAGTGGGCATGGCCTATCTGGACCTCAACAAGGCCTTTGACATTGTGCCACATAGAAGACTATTACACAAACTGGGGAATATGGGTGTGGGCAGGACAGTAGTGTGGTGGGTAGGTAACTGGCTGGGTGGCAGGACACAGAGGGTGGTGGTAAATGGCTGTCATTCCACAGAGGGAAGAGTGACCAGTGAGGTACCACAGGGATCAGTGCTGGACCGTCCTATTCAACATCTTCATCAGTGACATTGCACAGGACCTAGAAGGCAGAATTTCACTGTTCGCTGATGATACAAAGCTCTGTAACAGAGTAGACACACCAGAGGGTGTAGACAGAATGAGAAGGGACCTGCAGAAACTTGAAGAATGATCAGGGGTTTGGCAGTTGAAATTCAATGCAAAGAAGTGCAAGATAATGCATATGGGGCACAAAAACCCTTACACATTATATCAGTTGGGGGGTGAGGATATAGCATGCACCAAGCAGGAAAGGGATCTTGGGGTTATCATCTTTGATGACCTCAAGGTAGGGAAACAGTGTGACAAGACAGCAGGTAAAGCAAATAGGATGCTGGGATGCATAGGCAGGGGTATCACCAGCAGGAAAAGGGAGGTCATAATTCCACTATACAAGACACTAGTGAGGCCCCACCTGGGTACAGTGTACTATTCTGGAGACCTTACCTACGTAAGGACATAGACAGGTAGAGAAGGTTCAGAGGAGGGCAACAAAGATGGTACATGGATTGCATCACAAGTCCTATGAGGACAGGTTGAAGGAACTGAATATGTACTCCCTGGAGGAGAGGAGGGAGAGAGGGGATATGATAGAGACATACAAGTATCTTACAGGGAGGAACAGGGTGCAGGAATACACTATTTTTAAGCGAAAAAGATGTTCCAGGACTAGAGGGCATGGGATGAAGTTGGAAGGAGGACGATTCAGAGGAAACGTGATGAAGAATTTCTTCACAGAACGGGTGGTGGACAAGTGGAACACCCTGCCAGAGGAAGTGGTGGGGGCTGAAACAATCACGGGATTTAAGAATGCATGGGATAGACATAAAGGAATTCTGGAGGTCAGGGGTAAGGGGCAACAGACTTCTAGGAAAACATAAACTGAACTTACAAGCTCAAATGGGCACACTGGGTGGGCCATAGACCCTTATCTGCCGACACTGTCTATGCATCTATGTACTTACAAAGCAGCTGCAAGATAACACACATTACTCATACTTACAAAGCAGCTGCAAGATAACACACATTACACATACTTACAAAGCTGCTGCAAGATAACACATTACTCATACTTTCAAAGTAGCTGTAAGATAACACACATTACTCATTCTTACAAAGCTGCTGCAAGATAACACACATTACTCATACTTACAAAGCAGCTGCAAGATAACACACATTACTTATACTTACAAAGCAGCTGCAAGATAACACACATTAGTTATACTTACAAAGCAGCTGCAAGATAGCACACATTACTCATACTTACAACGCAGCTGCAAGATAACACACATTACTTATACTTACAAAGTAGCTGCAAGATAAAACACATTACTTATACTTACAAAGCAGCTGCAAGATAACACATTACTCATACTTACAAATCTGCTGCAAGATAACACATTACTCATACGTACAAAGCAGCTGCAAGATAACACATTACTCATACATACAAGACAGCTACAAGATAACACATTACTCATATTTACAAAGCAGCTGCAAGATAAGACACACTACTCATACTTACAAAGCTGCTGCTAGAAAACACACATTACTCATTCAGCAGGGGAGTATGGGGGCCACGTGGAGGATGCCAACAGTAAAGCTGAAATATTGAACAGGTATTTCTGCTCAGACTTTACTGAGGAAGAGGAGGGTAATGGGTCTGAATGGAGGACAAGGCGTGAGAATTGTGCAGAAATGGACACAAGTCCCTTTACATGAGAAAGGAACCTGAATGAACTGGAAGTAATAAGAGTTGATAAAGCAATGGGGCCAGATGGGGTGCACACATTACTCATACTTACAAAGCAGCTGCAAGATAACGCACATTACTCATACTTACAAAGCAGCTGCAAGATAACGCACATTACTCATACTTACAAAGCTGCTGCAAGATAACACACATTACTCATACTTATAAAGCAGCTACAAGATAACATATAACTCATACTTACAAAGCAGCTACAAAATAACACATAACTCATATTACAAAGCAGCTACAAGATAACATACATTACTCATACTTACAAAGCAGCTGCAAGATAACACACATTACTCATACTTACAAAGCAGCTGCAAGATAACACACATTACTCATACTTACAAAGCAGCTGCAAGATAACGCACATTACTCATACTTACAAAGCGGCTGCAAGATAACATACATTACTCATACTTACCAAGCGGCTGCAAGATAACACACATTACTCATACTTACAAACCAGCTGCAAGACAACACATTACTCATACTTACAAAGCAGCTGCAAGATAACACACATTACTCATATGTACAAAGTAGCTGTAAGATAACACATTACTCATACGTACAAAGCAGCTGCAAGATAATACACATTACTCATACTTACAAAGCAGCTACAAGATAACACACATTACTCATACTTTCAAAGCAGATGCAAGATAACACAATACTCATACTTACAAAGCAGCTGCAAGATAACATGCATTACTCATACTTACAAAGCAGCTGCAAGATAACACACATTAGTCATACTTACAAAGCAGATGCAAGATAACACACATTATTCATACTTACAAAGCAGCTGCAAGATAACACACATTACTCATACTTACAAAGCAGCTGTAAGATAGCACATTACTCATACTTACAAAGCAGCTGCAAGATGAAACATTACTCATACTTACAATGCAGCTGCAAGACAACACACATTACTCATACTTACAAAGCGGCTGCAAGATAACACACATTACTCATTCTTAGAAAGCAGCTGCAAGATATCACACATTACTCATACTTACAAAGCAGCAGCAAGATAAAACACATTACTCATACTTACAAAGCAGCTGCAAGATAACACACATCACTCATACTTACAAAGCTGCTGCAAGATAACACACATTACTCATACTTACAAAGCAGCTGCAAGATAACACACATTACTCATACTTTCAAAGCTGCTGCAAGATAACACACATTACTCATACTTACAAAGCAGCTGCAAGATAGCACATTACTCATACTTACAAAGCAGCTGCAAGATAGCACACATTACTATACTTACAAAGCAGCTGCAAGATAACGCACATTACTCATACTTACAAAGCTGCTGCAAGATAATGCACATTACTCATACTTACAAAGCAGCTGCAAGATAACGCATATTGTTCATACTGTACAAAGCAGCTGCAAGATAACCTATTACTCATACTTACAAAGCAGCTGCAAGACATCAAATTACCATACGTGACAAAGCAGCTGCAAGATAACGCACATTGCTCATATATGTACAAAGCAGCTGTAAGATAAATACACATTACTCATAATGTGAGAAAGCAGCTGCAAGATAACACATTTCTCATACTTACAAAGCAGCTGCAAGATAACACATTACTCATACTTACAAAGTAGCTGTAGGATAGCACATTACTCATACTTACAAAGCAGCTGCAAGATAGCACACATTACTTATACTTACAAAGCAGCTGCAAGATAACACTCATTTCTCATACTTACAAAGCAGCTGCAAGATAGCACACATTACTCATACTTACAAAGTAGCTGCAAGATAGCACATTACTCATACTTACAAAGGAGCTGCAAGACAACACACATTACTCATACTTACAAAGCCGCTGCAAGATAACACACATTGCTCATACTTACAAAGCGGCTGCAAGATCACATACATTACTCATACTTACCAAGAGGGTGCAAGATAACACAGATTACTCATACTTACAAACCAGCTGCAAGACAACACTTTACTCATACTTACAAAGCAGCTGCAAGATAACACACATTACCCATATGTACAAAGTAGGTGTAAGATAACACATTACTCATACGTACAAAGCAGCTGCAAGATAATACACATTACTCATACTTACAAAGCAGCTACAAGATAACACACATTATTCATACTTACAAAGCAGATGCAAGATAACACACTTCATACTTACAAAGCAGCTGTAAGAAAACACGACATTTTACTTACAAAGCAGCTGCAAGGTAACACACATTACTCATACTTACAAAGCAGCAGCAAGATAACACACATTACTTATACTTACAAAGCAGCTGCAAGATAACACACATTACTCATACTTACAAAGCAGCTGCAAGATAGCACATTACTCATACTTACAAAGCAGGTGCAAGATGAAACATTACTATACTTACAAAGCGGCTGCAAGATAACGCACATTACTATACTTACAAAGTTGCTGCAAGATAACGCACATTACTCATACTTACAAAGCAGCTGCAAGATAACGCACATTGTTCATACTTACAAAGCAGCTGCAAGATAACACACATTACTCATACTTACAAAGCTGCTGCAATATAACACACATTACTCATACTTACAAAGCTGCTGTAAGATAACGCACATTACTCATACTTACAAAGCAGCTGCAAGATAACACACATTACTCATACTTACAAAGCAGCTGCAAGTCATCAAACTACTCATACGTACAAAGCAGCTGCAAGATAACTCACATTGCTCATATGTACAAAGCAGCTGTAAGATAACACTCATTACTCATACGTACAAAGCAGCTGCAAGATAACACATTACTCATACTTACAAAGCAGCTGCAAGATAACACATTACTCATACTTACAAAGTAGCTGCAAGATAGCACATTACTCATACTTACAAAGCAGCTGCAAGATAGCACACATTACTTATACTTACAAAGCGGATGCAAGATAACACACATTTCTCATACTTACAAAGCAGCTGCAAGATAGCACACATTACTCATACTTACAAAGCAGCTGCAAGACAGCAAATTACTCATACTTACAAAGCAGCTGCAAGATAACGCACGTTGCTCATATGTACAAAGCAGCTGTAAGATAACACACATTACTCATACGTACAAAGCAGCTGCAAGATAACACATTACTCATACTTACAAAGCAGCTGCAAGATAACACATTACTCATACTTACAAAGTAGCTGTAGGATAGCACATTACTCATACTTACAAAGCAGCTGCAAGATAGCACACATTACTTATACTTACAAAGCGGCTGCAAGATAACAAACATTACTCATACTTACAAAGCAGCTGCAAGATAGCACATTACTCATACTTACAAAGCAGCTGCAAGATAGCACATTACTCATACTTACAAAGCAGCTGCAAGACAACACACATTACTCATACTTACAAAGCAGCTGCAAGATAACACACATTACTCATACTTACAAAGCGGCTGCAAGATAACACACATTACTCATACTTACCAAGCGGCTGCAAGATAACACACATTACTCATACTTACAAACCAGCTGCAAGACAACACATTACTCATACTTACAAAGCAGCTGCAAGATAACACACATTACTCATATGTACAAAGTAGCTGTAAGATAACACATTACTCATACGTACAAAGCAGCTGCAAGATAATACACATTACTCATACTTACAAAGCAGCTACAAGATAACACACATTATTCATACTTACAAAGCAGATGCAAGATAACACAATACTCATACTTACAAAGCAGCTGCAAGAAAACACGCATTACTCTTACTTACAAAGCAGCTGCAAGGTAACACACATTACTCATACTTACAAAGCAGTAGTAAGATAACACACATTACTTATACTTACAAAGCAGCTGCAGGATAACACACATTGCTCATACTTACAAAGCAGCTGCAAGATAGCACATTACTCATACTTACAAAGCAGGTGCAAGATGAAACATTACTCATACTTACAAAGCGGCTGCAAGATAACGCACATTACTCATACTTACAAAGCTGCTGCAAGATAACGCACATTATTCATACTTACAAAGCAGCTGCAAGATAACGCACATTGTTCATACTTACAAAGCAGCTGCAAGATAACACACATTACTCATACTTACAAAGCTGCTGCAATATAACACACATTACTCATACTTACAAAGCTGCTGTAAGATAACGCACATTACTCATACTTACAAAGCAGCTGCAAGATAACACACATTACTCATACTTACAAAGCAGCTGCAAGTCATCAAATTACTCATACGTACAAAGCAGCTGCAAGATAATGCACATTGCTCATATGTATAAAGCAGCTGTAAGATAACACACATTACTCATACGTACAAAGCAGCTGCAAGATAACACATTACTCATACTTACAAAGTAGCTGCAAGATAGCACATTACTCATACTTACAAAGCAGCTGCAAGATAGCACACATTACTTATACTTACAAAGCGGATGCAAGATAACACACATTACTCATACTTACAAAGCAGCTGCAAGATAGCACATTACTCATACTTACAAAGCAGCTGCAAGATAGCACACATTACTTATACTTACAAAGCAGCTGCAAGATAACACACATTACTCATACTTACAAAGCAGCTGCAAGATAACACACATTACTCATACTTACAAAGCAGCTGCAAGATAGCACACATTACTCATACTTACAAAGCAGCTGCAAGATAGCACACATTACTCATACTTACAAAGCAGCTGCAAGATAACGCACATTACTCATACTTACAAAGCTACTGCAAGATAACGCACATTACTCATACTTACAAAGCAGCTGCAAGATAACGCACATTGTTCATACTTTCAAAGCAGCTGCAAGATAATGCACATTACTCATAGTTACAAAGCTGCTACATGATAACACACATTACTCATACTTACAAAGCTGCTGTAAGATAACGCACATTACTCATACTTACAAAGCAGCTGCAAGATAACACACATTACTCATACTTACAAAGCAGCTGCAAGACATCAAATTACTCATACGTGCAAAGCAGCTGCAAGATAACGCACATTGCTCATATGTACAAAGCAGCTGTAAGATAACACACATTACTCATCCGTACAAAGCAGCTGCAAGATTACACATTACTCATACTTACAATGCAGCTGCAAGATAACACATTACTCATACTTACAAAGCAGCTGCAAGATAACAGACATTACTCATACTTACAAAGCAGCTGCAAGATAACACACATTACTCATACTTACAAAGCAGCTGCAAGATAACACTCATTACTCATACTTACAAAGCTGCTGCAAGATAACGACATTACTATACCTACAAAGCAGCTGCTAGATAACACACATTACTCATACTTACAAAGCTGCTGCAAGATAACACACATTACTCATACTTACAAAGCAGCTGCAAGATAACACACATTACTCATACTTACAAAGCTGCTGCAAGATAACACACATTACTCATACTTACAAAGCAGCTGCAAGATAACACACATTACTCATACTTACAAAGCAGCTGCAAGATAACACACATTACTCATACTTACAAAGCTGCTGCAAGATAACACATTACTCATACGTACAAGACAGCTACAAGATAACACATAACTCATACTTACAAAGCAGCTACAAGATAACACATTACTCATACTTACAAAGCAGCTGCAAGATAACACACATTACTCATACTTACAAAGCTGCTGCAAGATAACACATTACTCATACGTACAAAGCAGCTGCAAGATAACACATTACTCTTACGTACAAGACAGCTACAAGATAACACATAACTCATACTTACAAAGCAGCTACAAGATAACACATTACTCATACTTACAAAGCAGCTGCAAGATAACACACATTACCCATACTTACAAAGCAGCTGCAAGATAACACACATTACTCATACTTACAAATCTGCTGCAAGATAACACATTGCTCATACGTACAAAGCAGCTGCAAGATAACACATTACTCATACGTACAAGACAGCTACAAGATAACACATTACTCATATTTACAAAGCAGCTGCAAGATAAGATACACTACTCATACTTACAAAGCTGCTGCAAGAAAACACACATTACTCATACAGCAGGGGAGTATGGGGGCCACGTGGAGGATGCCAACAGTAAAGCTGACATATTGAACAGGTATTTCTGCTCAGACTTTACTGAGGAAGAGGAGGGTAATGGGTCTGAATGGAGGACAAGGGATGAGAATTGTGCAGAAATGGACACAAGTCCCTTTACATGAGAAAGGAACCTGAATGAACTGGAAGTAATAAGAGTTGATAAAGCAATGGGGCCAGATGGGGTGCACACATTACTCATACTTACAAAGCAGCTGCATGATAACGCACATTACCTTACTTACAAAGCAGCTGCAAGATAACGACATTACTATACTTACAAAGCTGCTGCAAGATAACACACATTACTCATACGTACAAAGCAGCTACAAGATAACACATAACTCATACTTACAAAGCAGCTACAAGATAACACATAACTCATATTACAAAGCAGCTGCAAGATAACACATTACTCATACTTACAAAGCAGCTGCAAGATAACACACATTACTCATACTTACAAAGCAGCTGCAAGATAGCACATTACTCATACTTACAAAGCAGCTGCAAGATAGCACACATTACTCATACTTACAAAGCAGCAGCAAGATAACACATTACTCATACTTACAAAGCAGCTGCAAGATAACACACATTACTCATACTTACTAAGCTGCTGCAAGATAACACACATTACTCATACAGCAGGGGAGATGGGCCACGTGGAGGATGACAACAGTAAAGCTGACATATTGAACAGGTATTTCTGCTCAGTCTTTACTGGGAAGAGGAGGGTAATGGGTCTGAAGGGAGTACAAGGGGTGAGAATGGTGCAGAAATGGACACAAGTCCATTTACACGAGAAAGGGACCTGAAGGAACTGGAAGTAATAAGAGTTGATAAAGCAGTGGGGCCAGATGGGGTGCACCCAGGGTCCTCAAAGAACTAAGAGAGGTGTTGGCTGAACCTCTGGCTATCCTGTTTAAGCCGATCACTGGAAACAGGGGTGGTACCAAAGACTGAGGACAGCAGATGTAGTCCCCTTATACAAAAGTGGGAACAAAGAGGAAGGGGAACTACAGACCAGTCAGCCTCACCTCGGTAGTGGGGAAGATCATGGAAGCACTACTGAAGGAGAGATTGGTGGAACATCTGGTTGTCAGTGGACTACAGGACCCAAGACAGCATGGTTTCACCAGGGGAGGTCATGTCAGACCAACCTTGTTTAATTTTTGACTGGGTGACTAGGAGGTGGATCAGGGAGGCAGTGGGCATGGCCTATCTGGACCTCAACAAGGCCTTTGACATTGTGCCACATAGAAGACTATTACACAAACTGGGGAATATGGGTGTGGGCAGGACAGTAGTGTGGTGGGTAGGTAACTGGCTGGGTGGCAGGACACAGAGGGTGGTGGTAAATGGCTGTCATTCCACAGAGGGAAGAGTGACCAGTGAGGTACCACAGGGATCAGTGCTGGGACCGGTCCTATTCAACATCTTCATCAGTGACATTGCACAGGACCTAGAAGGCAGAATTTCACTGTTCGCTGATGATACAAAGCTCTGTAACAGAGTAGACACACCAGAGGGTGTAGACAGAATGAGAAGGGACCTGCAGAAACTTGAAGAATGATCAGGGGTTTGGCAGTTGAAATTCAATGCAAAGAAGTGCAAGATAATGCATATGGGGCACAAAAACCCTTACACATTATATCAGTTGGGGGTGAGGATATAGCATGCACCAAGCAGGAAAGGGATCTTGGGGTTATCATCTTTGATGACCTCAAGGTAGGGAAACAGTGTGACAAGACAGCAGGTAAAGCAAATAGGATGCTGGGATGCATAGGCAGGGGTATCACCAGCAGGAAAAGGGAGGTCATAATTCCACTATACAAGACACTAGTGAGGCCCCACCTGGAGTACAGTGTACCATTCTGGAGACCTTACCTACGTAAGGACATAGACAGGTAGAGAAGGTTCAGAGGAGGGCAACAAAGATGGTACATGGATTGCATCACAAGTCCTATGAGGACAGGTTGAAGGAACTGAATATGTACTCCCTGGAGGAGAGGAGGGAGAGAGGGGATATGATAGAGACATACAAGTATCTTACAGGGAGGAACAGGGTGCAGGAATACACTATTTTTAAGCGAAAAAGATGTTCCAGGACTAGAGTGCATGGGATGAAGTTGGAAGGAGGACGATTCAGAGGAAACGTGATGAAGAATTTCTTCACAGAACGGGTGGTGGACAAGTGGAACACCCTGCCAGAGGAAGTGGTGGGGCTGAAACAATCACGGGATTTAAGAATGCATGGGATAGACATAAAGGAATTCTGGAGGTCAGGGGTAAGGGGCAACAGACTTCTAGGAAAACATAAACTGAACTTACAAGCTCAAATGGGCACACTGGGTGGGCTATAGACCTCATCTCGTCGACACTGTCTATGCATCTATGTACTTACAAAGCAGCTGCAAGATAACACACATTACTCATACTTACAAAGCAGCTGCAAGATAACACACATTACACATACTTACAAAGCTGCTGCAAGATAACACATTACTCATACTTTCAAAGTAGCTGTAAGATAACACACATTACTCATTCTTACAAAGCTGCTGCAAGATAACACATTACTCATACTTACAAGGTAGCTGCAAGATAACACACATTACTTATACTTACAAAGTAGCTGCAAGATAACACACATTAGTTATACTTACAAAGCAGCTGCAAGATAACACACATTACTCATACTTACAACGTAGCTGCAAGATAACACACATTACTTATACTTACAAAGTAGCTGCAAGATAAAACACATTACTTATACTTACAAAGCAGCTGCAAGATAACACATTACTCATACTTACAAAGCAGCTGCAAGATAACACACATTACTCATACTTACAAAGCAGCTGCAAGATAACACACATTACTCATACTTACCAAGCGGCTGCAAGATAACACACATTACTCATACTTACAAAGCAGCTGCAAGATAAACACATTACTCATACTTACAAAGCAGCTGCAAGATAACACACATTACTCATACGTACAAAGCAGCTGCATAATAATGCTCACTGTGCCACACAAGTAGCTTGCTGCAGTTGGAGGCAGTGGGCACTTCTCAAAGCAGCAAACATGGCAGGCAGGCAGGTATTCAGGCATGAAACCTCCCAATTAGGAGTTCATAAGAAGAGATAATAAGTGCCTGTCCCTCAAATTTGGTGCAAGCATATTAAAAATAAAAAAAGGTTAAAGCAGCAGTGCAACATAGTGGTAACATTTTGACCTATGCTTTTTTATTATTTCAGAGGCTTCCTGGGTCAGAAAGGGCCTTAACATGCTGCAGTCCCAATGATAGTACATTATATGCACTTTTTTTGGCCTCCTCCACATATCACCAGCCGCAAATGGGGGATATACTGTAGTTGGATTGAATGTATGCACTATGCTGGGAGGCCTATATAATCTTTGAAGAATTCAAACCGGGATTCCTTAAATCTTGTATAGTACATGTTAATACTCCAATGTGCGACTCTGATAGTGTTGCCCAGTCCTGATCAGGGATTACGTCACTCAAGTCCCTGTTCCACTGGGTCCTCTTTTTGACAAATAAGTTAGCACAGCCCTTCCTCACTTGTGATACAACCCTTGCAAATATATTAACGGGGGTCTTTGAACATTTCTGCAAGATGGAGGACTCCATCTAGAATTGATTACTCCAGCTTGCCCCTTTGCAGTTCTGTAATATAGTTATTAGCTTGCAGGAGCCCAAACAGATGTTCCCTAGGAATTTCCCATAGTTGCAGTCCTTCCTAAAATGAGTGACATGTTTCCTTCATTACCAAATCTCTAATGCAATGTATTCCTCAGTCCCACAATTCATTGAATCCTCCTGTCACTAACTCCTGGCAAGACTTCCTAATTTGCATATATTGGGGTCAATAAGATAGATCCCATCACCACCCCACACTCATTGCTCAAATTTCTCCAGGCCTCTAATGCAGCTCCTTCAAGTGGGTGGTTCAGCTTCCCACATCGATAGGCCTTTCAGCCTCCTGTCCTGAAAAAACTTTGGGTGGAGAAGGCAGTACTGCTGTTTCAATGTCCAACCATGTAGGCCTGCCTGGTCATGCTATCCAGTCCTGTATTATACATGTATGTGCTCCTAAATAGTAGATCTTAAAGTTAGGGTATTTCAGACCCCACTTGCAGTGGAACCCTTTAGCCTGACCAGACTCATTCTAGGCCTCTTCTTGCCCCATATAAAGATGAGAATGCTGTGTTCAGGCTTATAATGACCCCTGATCTTAGCCCCCATGGGAGCATCTGAATCGGATACAGAACTGTTGGGAGGAAATTAATCTTTATCAGGTTAACTTGTCTTAGCCAGGAAATAGGCAGGGACTGACACCAATCAAGATCTGCTACAATCCTGTCCAGAACTGGTTTATAGTTAAGGGTGTATAGATTATCCAGGGATCTCCCTACTCTGATACCTGGGTATGTGAGGTATTGTCCTGTTTCCTGGAAGGTGATTCCCTGGTTAAGTTCCCTTGTGGCATCACTGCCTATGTTCATGACCTCAGATGTATAGTAGTTCAGCTTATGCCTTAAGAAGGCACATAATTCATCCAGCACATAATTCATCTAGCAACGCAATAATGGCAGAGAAAGATTTACCTGGGTCTGAAATACAGGTCGTCAACATATTAAGATATTCTGTGCTGACCCCTTTCTGAATTCGTAATCCCTTTTATTACCATGCTCTCCCTAATACTTATTGCCATGGGTTTTATGGATAGTGATAAAAGAAGGGAAGGGGCACATCCTTGTCTTGTACCTCAGTGCAGGGTGAAAGCCTAAAACATGCACCCCTTTACCGACACACCCGCCTGCAGTGCCCTATAAGCATGCAGCATGTTGAAGGATGGTGCAACATGGGAGAAGGAATACAGGGCAAGATGTGTCTCTTCACAGATGAGATTAAGCTCTGTGGCAGGATGGACATCATGTAGGGGATAAGGGACTTGCAGAGGGGCCTGCATAGGTTAGAGAGGTGTTTCAGGGCTTGGCAGTTGAAATTTAATGTCAAAAAGTTCAAGGCCATACACATAGGGCACAAGAACCTCAGAACAAAATATTGAATAGGAGGGGTTAGGCACTATTTCTGATGAAAGAGACCTTGGAGTTATCATAAGCCACACCCTAAAACAATCTAGCCACTGTAATAAGGCCCACAGCAAGACAACCAGGATGTTGGGTATATTGGGGGGGGGTCAATAGCAGGAGGAAGGAGATAATACCACTGTACCTCTCTATAAATCCCTAGTGAGGCCCCGTTTAGAATACAGTGCCCAGTTCTGGAATCCCCAGCTAGGGACGTACAAAGACAGACTGGAAACGGTGCAGCATTGGGTAGCCAAAATGATTCAGGGCCAAAATGGCAGCTTCAATGAGGATCAGCTTAGGGAACCAAACGTACTCACCGGAGGCCGGAAGGGAGTGGGGTGATATTACAGAGACCTTAAGATTCCTGAAAGGAATGAACAGGGTAGACTGTGAGGAACTATTTAACAGGAATAGTGAGCCAAGAAAAGGAGCACATGGGCCACCACAGTGGTCAAGCAGCAGCGCATTACCCTAGCATTCTGATGACTTGAGTTCAGAAGCAAGCCTGGGTAGTCACATCAGAAGGCAGGCTAGGCTGAGACAGCTGCTGCTTGGCAGTGCATCTCAGCCAGGGAGGGCTGGCAGCAGGTTCCACCACCACAGCAACCCCTGCAGCTGGGCCAGGGAGCTTGCCAGGGGAGAAGTAATGAAAAAATAGAGAAAGAGAAAAACCCAGTAGCCATCTAAGTGATGGCCAGGTTCAGTCTGTCCAGGGTATATCTCTGTGAACTGGGTATATCCCTGGGGACGAGCTTTCAGCTGGGTAATAAAAAGCTATATGAGAAAACAAAAAAGAACACAGAGACTTGAGTGGAAGCTGTCAGAGGAGGGTTCAGGAGGGATGTGAGAATGTTTTATTGTACGGAGAGGGTGGAAGTGCCATGGAACAGCCTACCAGCAGAGGTGGTTGGCGCAAAAACCATTAATGATTTCAAGCACGACTGGGGCAGAGTTAAGGGCTTAATAGTTACTCAGAGGGTCAGCAGTGGTAAGGTAGGGGGCATGGGGGAGGAGGGGAAAAAAATCCCTGTATAGACAGCAGGTCTCGGGGTAGGATTGGGTATAAGAGGACAGACTGGATGGACTGATGATCTTTTCTGTCAACACTGTGTATGTTTCTACAAAGTAATCAGACCATTTCAATGAACCGACCTCCCAGGCCCGATCTTCATAGTATCTCAAATAGGTACTCCCAGTCTGTATGATGAAAAGTTTTCACTGCATTCATGGAGAGCGCATGTTCTTCTCCTGGATGCTGAGCCTCCAGGTGCACTATGCCAAGGAGTCTATGTACATTATGCTAATACAACCTGCCTTTGAGAAAATCAGTCTGATCCACTCAGATAATATGGGGAAGTAGATCTTCCAGTCTCTTACCCAATATTTTAGCCATGATTTTGCTGTCACAGTTGAGGAGAGAGATGGGGCGATAAGATGAGCACATTGTCAAGTCCTTGCCTGGCTTTGGCAAGACACATATGGTAGCCACATAGCACAACTGAAGCAGTGTTCCCTTCCTGCTTGTCTCAGTAAAAACATTGTGCAAACATTTCCTCCAAGGTGTGTCCTAGAGTCTTAAAGAACTGGGCAGGCAACCCATCTGGGCCACTTGCCTCTCCTCTTTTTTTCTAAATATCATGTTTATTAAAGCATTATTTATACGTAAGAAGCAAATCAAAACAAAATAGTATTGATAATGTCAACAAGCTGATACACTTTGGCATGCATCCTTTTGTAAAAAGGTGATTGAATCCTAAAAAAAAATACAGATGTAACTCTGAAATATCAATAAAGCCTCAAAGTTAAATGGCGTTCTCACAGAATCATCATTATGTCCAAGAATAAAGGAACTGATATATCTTCCTACACATCCAAAAGTTATAAATAAGCTCTAAAGGTTTCACTGCAGCAAGGAAGGCACCCCACCAGCCCTCAAGAGCCCACCCAGTTCAAGGCACAAAGTCGGGGTCTATTTGCATCATGTAGCATATCCATCGCTGCTATTTAACCCTGAAAGGCATAGGTCTATCATGGATTCTTGCCATCAGTTCTTCAAGTCTCTCTCTATATATATATGTATACATATTGAGGGACTGCCTGGGAGAATGGCTGAAACTTACAACAGACATGGTGCTGTTATCAGTTTTTTCAGAACACAGCCCATTGTGGCATAGAACTTTGTTACCATTATATCTTTTAGCAGATAAGTTGTAAGTGGATGTCCACCACTTTCCCCACAGTTTCGGACTGGAGGCAAATTGTCCTGGAGATACATATATATATATTAGAGGCAAAAAACTCCATTTAATGCATTAGTTAGGGTTGTTCCATAGTGACAAAAGTGAGGAAATTCGCTGTTAGGGTTAAAAACCCTAACTCCGAATTCAACCCCCCAGCACCACACACACATAGACACACACACACACACACACACATGCAAGTATGGGGGAGGACCAAGTCAACACAACCAATGACAGACATCCAGCAGCAGGTGATAGAAATAACAAACAATTGTCTAAATGTACTACGAGACATCCCCACCCACCTGACCAGGTACTGCATGATCAGTGGAGATCAGGTCTAAAACTAAGTGGGTGGTAGTCTGGAGGACACTTCCAGGTGGCACTGCCTGCATAAACAGCAGTTAAGTGTGACCTAGCATCAAGCGACTGATGTTATGTTATGCCATGCTGTGAGAGTCATACACTAACAAACACCTCAAGCACATGCAGGAAAAAGAACATCCAGACACACACCAATGACGTCAGTGAGTTTTATTTGATATACAAATAAAGGCTAAAAAGCAAAACAAAACAATAGTTCTTACATTCAAATATTTTATATTCAGTTAATGTTGTATATACCTGTAGTAAACAATATTAGTCAGTCACGGAGAATATAAGATGAACAACAATTTGCACATATTATATAAAACAGAATGGAACACAAAGAAAACACCACTTAGTGAGAATTATTGAAGAGAACTATTGAGGGCAATAATACAAAATCCCATACTGACCAATATATGTAGACCAATACTACTGTATGCCTATCTCAAAACTAGAACTATCTAGACTATAAAATTTAAATGTCATATGATTTATGACTGTCCTGGCTAGTCTTGCAAGAATTTTTCCAATGAAAAATCTGTATCTCGCACCGTTTCCGAGATACGGGCCCTGAAAGGCGCGGCGAACGCCGTAATGTTATCCTATGGGAAAAAAAGTGAAGTTTGAGCACCATAACTTTGCCTCCCTGTAATATTTTTTTCACCAAACCAGTGAAAGCACATCTGTGTGCTGTTGGCTGTCTTCCCTCCAAATTTCAGGAAAAAAGACCAAACCATTATTTTGCAGCAGGGATCCAAAGGATTTCTGCAATGCATCGGGAGACCATAATGTTATCCTATGGGAAAAACCGTCAACTTTGGAGTGCCGTAACTTTGCCACCATGTAATATTTTTTCAATACAACACTGAAAGGCACATCTGTGAGATCTCGGCTCCATTCCCTCCAAATTTCAGCCCAAAACTCCCAACGGTTCTTTTGCAGCACAGTGCCAAAGAATCGCTGTCACTTTCCCACAGATGGAAAACTACTGTCGCATTTCGCAGCTTTTCGCAAAAATGTTAGAAACACTTTACGTGAGTACCAAAACAGTTTATGAAGTACTTTTTCCAGAAATTTGAAAACATATTTCTGGGTGTTTTACCACAAAAATAAAGACATGGCAAGCATCCTCAGGGTCCGACTAGGTGAATACAAAAAGAATTAGGTTGCTAGAGGGTCCCAAATTTAAATGCCAACCATTTTTCTGATCACCAACTGAAAACAAAATGGCTGATTTTATGAAGTAACTGGCCCATTTAAGTAAAAGTAAAAATGCATTTGGCATAATTGTCGAACTTTTGTTAACTTTTCCCATTGACTTATAATGGGAAACTGTTTTTTGAATAACTTTTGAACCTTTTAATATTTTTTCACGAAATCTTCAAAAGGCACATTGGGGACCCCAGCCACACGTTCCCTGAAGATTTCAGGCCAGTCGCGCAAACCATATGACCTGTAGGCGCGACCGTAGAATTCCAGAAAAGCGTAAATGTGCGCACAGCTCATGCTTAATAACTCCACAGCCGTATATCCAACCAGTACAAAACTTGGCAGATCCCAAGGCCTATGGTTCTTGATCATGTATTCCAAATTTCAGCCAAATCCGTGAAACGGTTGCAAAGTTATTAAGGTGCAAAGTTTTGGGGTTTAACATAGAAATGGCTCCTCAACCCTAACTATGGTAGCACTACCGTGCTACCATAATATATATATATATATATATATACATATCTATCTCCAGGACAATTTGCCTCCAGTTCAAAACTGTGGGGACGGTGGTGGACATCCACTTACAACTTATCTGCTAAAAGATATAATGGTAACAAAGTTCTATGCCACAATGGGCTGTGTTCTAAGAAAAATGATAACAGATCATGTCTGCTGTGAGTTCCAGCCATTCTCCCAGGCAGTCCTGCAATTCCTCTTGTAAAGAACACCAGAAGGGCATTAGCAAGGGGCATAACCAAAAGACATGTCCCAGATCTGCCAAACTACATTTACAGCCCCGCCAACAAACACCATAAGAGGCCGGAAGGTATTTTGTAAGGACTATCAAGCAGTGGAAGAATCTGTAGCAACACTTCCATGCAAATTCTCTCCATAAATGGGAAGATGTAATTTTTATAGCTGTAAGGGTTGATGCTTGCCAAAGGTCATGGAGCACCGAAAGACCCAAGTCTTTATTCCAACCCTCCAAGACCATTTTTGATGAATCCCCTAGGTATTCTCTCAAATTTTTGTAAAGGCAGCCTATTAAATGCCCCCAAGGGTGGCCATCCACTAAGTCTTTCAACAAAGTAAAGAAGGCTGGCAGGGGCATTGGCAGCTTCAATACCTCTGAGCGTTGCCATAAGATATAATTTCTCACTTGCAGGTAGCAGAACAGATCCCGATCCGAGAGCCCCTAGTCCCGTTCTAAATCATTAAATGGAGTAAAACCTTTTGCAGTCAAAAACTGATAACTATAGTTAAGACCTAACCGTCTCCAGGTGGAAAAGGTTAAGTCAAATTGGGCCAGATAAAAGTTTTCATCCTCTGACAATAGTGTGCAGAAGAAAAATATATCTCGAAGGGTGGGTTGCTTTTTTACCTTTCCTCTTTTTAACACTTGTATGGTGTTTATTACCTCTTCCAGTGTGATAGAATCTCCTAAAGACTCATCTGTTTTTGGGTAATCTAGGGGAATATTCAGCTCTTCTATGAACTCCCATGCCTGATGTAGGGTGTTGGGGCATTACGTTGTATATAATTTTTGATAAAATTCTAGAAATCCCTCTTTGATTGCATCCTTCAAGAATACCCTCTCTCCTGTCCCATTGTAAATCACTGGGATGGCACAGGACACTGTTCTGCCCTCAGCTAATCTCACCAGGAAGGGGCTGGGTTTATTGCGCCTTTCAAAGAATCATTAGAATGCATAAAAAGGTGAGGTATGGATACCATCTGTGAGATGTAGGTTGAAGGTTTCCCTGGCTACTGTGAGTTGTCATATACAGGTCTCTGATTTAGCCATGTATTGTGGCTATCTTGTCCAGTAGCCCACCTGTCCAGTCCTTCAAATCCAGTACCCATTGCTCCTTAGCATTCAGACAGGTAATGTGGCCTGCTGTTTGCTCCATTAGTGCTAGTTTTTCTATCATCCTGTCCAACTGAGAAATTAAAGCCGCCAGCGCTTGGTGGAGAACATCTGACAAGCACAGCCTTGTCCCTTCTGAGACCGCTTGGTTGGTGCAGGCCTCTGGTCCTCCAACCTGTGCCAGCTTCATCACATCTTTACATCCTTCTTGACAGCTTCAGCCTGCATAGATGAGGACCCTGTAACAAATTCCTCCAGGGTGAGTTCCGCTGTCTAATATTTTTTGGGGGGGTTCAATTTCCATTACTTAAATGCAGATTTTTGAGGTTTAAATTAGCAGAGAATGTTGAGCGGGTCTTCAGCACATCCTCCTTAGTTAGTGGCTCATTAGTCCCCCACACACACACACACACACTGAAGTTTAAAATTCAAATGCCTACTCAACCCTAGTATAGGGGAACTACCATGCCACATTAATTATGGAATATTTATATACAGAGATGCATAAATAGATACATGTATGCATTCTCAAGAGTAAATGAGAATTTTAGAGGAACAGCATCAGAAGTACTTGTTTTGTCTAATATTGCTTCTTGTCTACAAATGGTATCATAGAAACATAGATTAAGCAGTCAGACAAAACACTCCGAGGTCCATGCAGTCTGCCCATTTTATAATCCTTTTTTTTTGTGTCCCTGTGCTCATGGGACCGCACTCCTTCAGGCCCCCACACCGCCTCTCATCTCCCGCCAGGCTCACCCCTTCATCTCGTTCCTCCATACGGCGCACCTATCCAGACCACCCCTCTGAAGTTTTACACTACTGTAGAGAAGGACATGCTCTTACAACAAACCAAACACCTAAGGCCTCTATCCTGGAACTATCACAGGGTTCACTTGTTCCCTGACCTCAGTTATGCGACAAGGATGTGCAGAAACAGTTTCAATGGCATTCGGGGTCAATTGCAGGCTCTGGGGGTCCATCACGTACTCCTGATCCCGGCTAGCCTACGGATTGTGTATGGGGGAAAAACCTATCAATTTGCAGAGTCTGTGGAAGCCTCCAAACTGTTGGACAAAACAGAAAGACAGTTTGCTGCTCAGGAGAAATTCTCCGAATCTGAGGAGGAGCAGGCAACATGAACTAAATGCTTGTTATCTGTTTGTTATATGAGGTGGGGAACAGGGGAGAGAATGATGCTACTTTGGGATTTAGGTAGATTATGGTTGGGGTCAGATCTTCCTTCCTACGATGTTCTCCATCTACAAAATGTTATCTTATTATAATTTTGGTTGGGTGATTCAGTACAAGGAGATGGACTGGGTTAGGGCAGATATAGCTTAAATGCTGGTCTAGCATCCATTTTTCTCTCTCTCTCTGTTAACCATGCCTTAAGGGTCGAGGGAGAACTTTGTTCAAGTACCATTTATTATTAAGGTGGTTTATGCTAAAAATGGTTGCACTATGTACATGTTTGAAAGTTAAAATGTTTTGTGTTTTATTTGACCTGGTCGTGGGTATATGTGGGGATTACTGCTTTGTACTTTTATGTACTACCGATTATAGAAGGGGATGTTTAACCCTTTGATAGGGTACACGATGTGGCTGTCTTATCGTTTTATCATCCCTGCTCATGGCTGCATATGCCTTCTTGGATGCATATAATTATAGAATTTAGACATTACTAGGTGAAATTAACATGGACTTATCCTTATAGAATTAAATTGGACTTTTAGTTAACCTCTCACACGTGGTAGCACTGCTCAGGGGCATAGCGGTTGATGTTACTGTAAAAATGTAGTTTATCAGTTGAATATCTGAATGCCTACCTGTTAGTAATGGAATGGAATGCTGTGTATTACAGAAAATTAATAAAATAAAAGTAAAAAAAAAAAAGACCAGACAGGAGGTGTTTGGGATGGTTGCATAGCTGTGACTGGGAACTAAGCATCTGCTAGGGAAGGGTTAGGATGGGGGATGCAGTCTGTCAGACTGTGCAACAGAGGGACTTGTGCTGGGGGTACCTCTGAATGCCAGGAATGCATGGTATGTGGTGAGTGGGTAAAAGATGACTGGACTACCAGGGAGGTGGATTTAGTGTAAAAAAAGGTATAGTCAATTGGTCCAAAGCAGGTCTAAAACTAAGTGGGTGGTAGTCTGGAGGACACTTCCAGGTGGCACTGCCTGCATAAACAGCAGTTAAATGTGACCTAGCATCAAGTGACTGATGTTATGTTATGCCATGCTGTGAGAGTCATACACTAACAAACACCTCAAGCACATGCAGGAAAAAGAACATCCAGACACACACCAATGACGTCAGTGAGTTTTATTTGATATACAAATAAAGGCTAAAAAGCAAAACAAAACAATAGTTCTTACATTCAAATATTTTATATTCAGTTAATGTTGTATATACCTGTAGTAAACAATATTAGTCAGCCACGGAGAATATAAGATGAACAACAATTTGCACATATTATATAAAACAGAATGGAACACAAAGAAAACACCACTTAGTGAGAATTATTGAAGAGAACTATTGAGGGCCATAATACAAAATCCCATACTGACCAATATATGTAGACCAATACTACTGTATGCCTATCTCAAAACTAGAACTATCTCAAAATATTATGGGGTATGAACTATCAAATCACCTCTTGATTTTGACTAAAAAATGGAAGAGGGTGGAATTATGAGAGCAGTCAAATTAGATGCAGTGGTGATCCTCGTGCATTTCAAACTCCCGGGTATCAACTGATCTCTCAAGAGGGCTTATGCAGAGTGAAGACAAGGATGCTAGCCAGAGAATGATGTGCATGCACCAGTATGCTGCTGTACCAGTGCCCAGGGGCATCCCTCCACACTTCTGGTCGCCCATACTGGGATCTCCCCAGCTTCCTCTAGGTGATGATAGCACTGCAAGGCACAGATCCCCGACCCCAAAGTAGGAGAGCTATCCCCAGGACTCTCAGTCCTCCTCCTCCTGGCTGGCTACTGACAACTTGACCCTCGAGCCCAGGTCACCAGTGGTGCAAGTGGTAACGATACTGTTGTGCCAATTGTCTGCTCAAGGTTATACTCTTCTACAAGGGTATATAGGCCAAGCTGGCCTGGTTATATACAGGGCTGAGGGGCTGTGTCCTTTGCCTCATGTCACTCTAGTGACCTGAGTTCAGGAATGATCAGCAGGTGGGGAGGGCTGATAGAGGACTGGGTGGCAACCCAACAGCTCTACTCTCCCAACTGTGTGGTGGTGTGCATCCCAGCTCTTGGCTACCACCAGATAGAGGCCTGGTGGTAGCGCAGCTGCATGAGTGGCAGACGTGAGCCAGGGAGGATAAAGCTGCAGTTCTAGGATGCATGTGCACCTCCATGCACATGCACAAGGCCAAGTTCACCATGGCTAAGGGAAAGGGAGAAAAGGGAAGAAAACATGGTGAGGTAGGCATCAGTGATGCTCTGCACACTGAGCCCTCACCTGCACCTTCACCAGGAAGCACCTGTCAGTCTATTGGATTATGACTTCAAGAGGGGAGGATAGCCCTCCCCCTCCTGGTCTTGCCACAGGGGCAATCCATGGAGGTACTGGCTTGGTCAAGTAAGCCTGGGGTGGTGGATGGTAAGGGTCAGTGGGCAGGGCAGAAGGGAGCCCAAGCCTGTCTTGGCCAAGGAACAAAAATAGAATGTAGAAAAAAAAGGATACCTATCTATCTGACTGTCTGTTTGCCTGTCTGTCTATCTATCTATTTAGAATAATGTCTGTCCAGGTGTGCATTATGAGGATTTTTCACACACCCGAGGAGTGGGATAATCCATAAACCCCGAGAGCGAAGCATTGTTTTTTTTATAATAAGTGGTGCAAGGTTTCAACAGAGAGAAAAACTATAAGCTGTATTTGTGAGAGTGAGTGGGTCCCTGAGTAGCTGCCATACTTGCACAAATACTGTGAAATGAGAGCATGAGGATGAAAATGCTGTAATAACCCACTATCGAGTATTACGGAACATAGCATTTTATCAGGACTGGATATCTAGTCATTGGGGGGGGGGGTCATCAGCTAGTATAGTCCAGTAAATTTCTAAGTCAAATGGATACAGTAGATATAAAACTAGTTTGTTAATACGTTGCACTAGATTTACTGTAGGCATTGTAACTACAGACGAATAATTTAGCGATCGGTCAAAGGGTTGTGGGGAGGCAGTAGAAGATACTAAAGCCATGCAAACCAGCATCTGAAAACACAAAAAGAGTTTGGGTCTAGCATTTCCAGAGCAGCAGCTATGACTACAGATCAGGAGCAGGATCAGTCATGGGTATAAGAGAGCCTGACATGCTGTGTACAGGGGACATCTGAGTAACTTGGAAGGAACCGAGTCATGTGACTGCACTGTAGGAAAAAAACAGCATACCAGCAGATCCTCCTGTGTGAGTGAAGAACAATATTGTTATCCATGGATCAGCATCCCTGATTGGCCCCCTACCTCGCAGAGAGCAATACGTATAGGTATATGTACTATCTTAGGGCACAGGCACTCATCATATAAGCATAAGTGTCAGGATCTGAGTTCTACTGTATTTTTACCAAAAATCATAATGCTTTTGCTATCATTCTAATTGTAACACTTAAGAGATGCTTCTATTTATACTATTGTATAATGAATAGTTAGGCATTACTGCCATCTTTCGTGCTAGTGCAGAACTGCAATGATGTATGTGACTGCAAGTGTCCTTCAGGATATACAAGACCATTGTGTTACCTATCTGTTATTTTTGCTAGCTCAACATGCTTTCCCAGGCTAGTAAGCAGTCAGGCTATTTGCCACTGACCAATTTTAAGGTTTTTATGTATCTTTATACCTGTTGCCATGACGATTATCGGGGAATAAGACCCTTTGCATTACACCTTTTTCTCTGAGAAGAAGAGACATATTGCTGCCTGTAGGTAAAAGAGAGAGATTGGAAGTATTCTCCCAGTGATCACACTGTTTTGGTTGTAAGTCTGCTTTATATACCAGAAATAAATCACTTTTATGTGCTGGACACCGCTTATCTGTCATTTCTTCGCTTTTGTGCAGTTCCAACAAGAACCTGATAATGGTAATTTTATTACCCAGTTACATTTGGCGACCATGTGCAGGTTGGAATGTTCAAAGTGAGGATTTAATTTCAGTTTCTTGAACTGAATGTCAAGTAGTATGGTGCATTTTTGCCCACTTGGACCTACTTGAACTTACAGTGGTTGTTCTTTTACGGACTTGTTCCATCTTGGTTTTGGGCATGGCAGACCGATGTGCCTCCCTTGAGCTGCAAAACGCTTCTCTAAAAAAGAGATGGGCTTGTAGGCATTGGAGTTAATGAAAAAGGAACAATAACTCATGGAGGAGACACTCTGTGATCACAATAACAGACTGTTGCACTGTACTGCTCAAGACTACGAGCGTGAATTGTGTATAATAAGAGACAACAATGAGAGGTTGAAATGTGATAAGAAACAGCTATCTTATTTGAATTACATTTTGAGTGACATAAATGAGAGTTTGAGACAGGATAATGTTGAAATGAAGGAAGAGAATGTAAGGTTGATGCATGAGCTAGACAAAGAGCTTAGGGAAAACACTGAATTCGGCGCCACGTACCGTGTATTGCAGTGTGAGGTTGAGAAGAGTATTGAGCAGGGCAGTGCTAAAGTTTGTCACAAGAAATGTAGAAACAAAATGGCAAGAATGCGCCATCAGCAAGACATTCTTGCCGGCCATGTAAAAGCCATGAATGGATTTCAGTACACACCCATTGATATAACGTCATCAGGTGATGACGACTCTGATTACGAGGACATAGGTGGCCTCATCACATCTAAGACCCCGCCCCACAGGGCGGTGGTCTTTACCAGCCATCCCCAAGATGGTGGGCATTATAGCCTGCCCCTTTGTCACATTGGCACGCCTTCTATGCTACTACATCAAAACAAACATTGTGGCCCCCATGATATGGGAGGCTGACCACCTCTAAGTAGGAGATGCTTCCACTGGCTCCCCTTTCCACGGAAGGTGGTGTGGAAGTGCAGGACATTGTACAGGACATCTTGACTAGACTAGCCACCCCTAAGGGACACTCCTCCATGCAGGAGCAGATCGGATGCATGTTTGAAAATGCTGTAACCCAGGAGAATGCATTCAAAGCAATTGCTGATGCGGTGGTGGAAGCTGCCCTTCATGGTGCTTTGGGTCATGGGGAACTGAACACTGCTCCCCGCTCGCCCACCTCCATTCCCCTACAAGTCGCTCATTCTGTTCAGCAAATTACCAAAGGCATTGGACAGATGGGCCCAACTGATAACCTCAAATGTCATCTAGAGAAGGTGCGCTCCCTTTATGAGAAGCTTTCTCTCCAACCCGAGTACCAGTTTCAAGTCCTGAGACAAACTATCAAGCCTACCCTTTGGGCCAAACTCCCAGAGGCCATCCACAATTGCGAGATGCTCAATTACAACAATATCACACAGGCACTCCTTGCTGCCAACCCCTCAGGTATCATTGGAGCTTGTTTGGCCTATAAGGTCAAGCAAAATGTGAAGGCCCAGTGGCTTACCATCAACGGTTGTGGCTCACCTACAAAGCCAGCAAAACGCCTAGCGGGTGAGACTGCCAACAAAATTGAGTACAAGGATTTGTACATCATGAACATGATTCTGGCTCTCTGGGAGAAAGTCTACCGGCCGACTGATACTTTTACCGACATCCTTGTGATAGGGTTTGTCCCTGCCACTGTCTTAGAACCCCATTTGGTTTCTTTAAGTTTGCAACCTTTCTTGCTGTTCTCCATTCTAATAAGGCTATCCCTTTATTTCCTGTTTGGAGGTAGGCCACCTCCAGACAAGCCTATGCTCTTTACTTATAACTCTTGCTTGTATTTTCTCTTCCTTCCATGAGTCCATACATAGGGAGGTCAAGTTCCAGTGACCTTGAGCTCTCTAACAAAGGAGCCAACTTAGAGTAATGGATATAAACTGGTTTTGTTGCCAGAAAGTGAGAAATGTGCAGAGTAAAGCACAGAAATAAAAATAACCCAAGTAAGTGAGGGTTGTGCAGTTCATTAGGCAGAGAAAGACTACTGCCTTAGAGGTTGAAAGAAAGAATAAAGTTATATGCACAACAGCAAGTCCCTTCCCTGTTTGTTTTCTGTACCCTGTTGCTGTTGTGGAATAGGGAATTATGCAAAAATGAATAAAAAAAGTATTGCTGTATTATACACAAGTATATAAGAAACCATGTACAGCCCTGCACCTCTCCTAAGTAAAACACTGTTGTCATGACATTTATTAGTAAGCATATGGGAACACAAGGAAACAGTACTGCAATCTGCATGTAAGAAGCAGCTTGTCTATGGATAATTTATTTTTCTTTATTTGCCCCAATATGCAGAGTGAGTAAAAGAATGTGCTTTGTTTTTAGATAAAGCAAACCCCAGTTAAAAATGAGTGGGCTGCCTATTTTTGCCAAAACAATAAATATGGGATAACACCTTTACTTTAAACCTTGAAACCAGACCTACTTTAACCCTGTTTTAAAGAGGAGTTAAGAAGCTGTTAGTCAAGCAAAGAAGGTGTAAAACCACATACCCTGACTACTACTGCTAGCTGCTGTCCAGAAAAGCAACTCGATTTACCTAAATGGAATACAAATTTAAGAAAACTTGGTTTACAATTAAAGTAATTACAGCCTGGAATTGACTCCCAGTGTCAGTAGTAGAAAGTCCAAGCATGGATACCTTTAAGTGAAATCTTGATATTGTTTTTTCTGATGAAACTACATTTTTCGAATAAATTGGCAAGCATAATGGACGAAAGGCCCACAGCTTGAAAACACTTATGAACTTAAGCAGACAAGGAAAAAGTATGTCTGTACCCACCTGAAGCTGGAGACTGACTGAAGCCCTCACTATAGGGGAGCAGCGGCCTCTTGTGGCCCCTTTTTATAATACAACAACTGTCACTCAAACTAATGCCCCTTTACCTTAAGTTTATTTCTTTTGGCTCAGTCCTTTTAATCTTAAGAAAACTGTTTCAGTTTATAGGACTGCATCTCAGTATTTCTTTCTCTCTGAATAATAAAAAAGGTCCTAAATAAAATGTTTAACAAAGTGATGATGCTTAGTCAACTGACTAAAAGAGGGAGGGTATATAAGAAGTACCTGCACTGACAACTCGAGAGATAGGGTCAGTATTGTCTGACTGTGTGTAGGTAATGGACTAAGGGAGTGCTGTGCTGCACTGACAGTGGAGTCACAAGGATTTTCTTTTGCTTTTGTTTTGAATGTTTTCTTTAATATATCTTTTATGTGGTGCAAAAGCTTGAATTGTTTTATGAAAAATAATAAACATCTCACTTAGTCAAAGTGGGTTGCACCTGAAAAACTTGGTCTGTATCCATCTGTATTTCCCACACCTTAACATTTTGTGTCAGAAATGGGATTTACAGCTGTAGGTGTCTTGCCAGGGAAGGGCGACAATGCTGCAGATACCACCCGGTATCCCAGATGGGCACATGGCAGAGGGAGGCCAGAGGCTTGGCAACCTTACCAGGAAGATGGCGGCTCAGACAGGAGCACCACTGTTATCTGGCCTTCCCTTGGATGTACGACCCAAGGTGAAGAAGCAACCTACGGAAGATGAGGATGCCACAGTGACCGTGTGGAGGAGGATCCTGCTGACAAGCTGCCAGAGATAGAGGAAAGCAAAGAAGATGTGAATACCTCCTGTCCAGATCTGGAGCATGCCCCTCAGGAAGGTGTGGGAGAACTTCTAAAGTGGTTTTGTGTGCAGCAGGTCTAGTTGGACAGAGAACGAGAAGTTGAAAGGAGGAGACAAGATGCAAAATGGGCCAACTCAATGAGAGTATTGCAGGCCATACATGCAGGTACCACGGATTGACTGCAGAGCCCAATAGACATTAAACTAGGCCATTTACAGGACAATGATGACATAGAGGCATACCTCACGATATTTGAAAGGGTAGCTCAAATGTGTGGGTGGCCACATGAACAGTGGGTAGTCTGTCTAGCCACACAATTAACTGGCAGAGCACAGGTTATCTATAGTCAACTGGACATCTAGGTGGCTCATGATTATGATCATGTCAAGAAGGAAATTCTGAGATATTATGATATCAACACGGAAACTTATCGCCAACGTTCTCGGTACCTAAAGATGCAAGAATCACATGCCCCTAGGGAAACCTTTGCCCGCCTTAAAGACCCCAGCTACAAATAGCTACAGCCAGAGACCAAGACAAAGCAACAACTCATGGAGGCCATTATTACTGAACAATTCATTAAGATCCTTCCCCAGGATGTACAACTTTGTGTGAGTGAGCACAAGCCCGAAGGAGCAGAGAAAACAATTGCCCTAGCAGAGGACTTCTTGGCAGCTAGACCTGCAAAAGGGAAAAATATCAAAGGGGGCCCTTCAACATCCACCTCCACCACTCTGGTAATAACCCCTACTAATACAGTATTGTTAATAGAAATAGAAGTGATTGGAGACAGGACCAAAAAGGAAGGCTACCCCTTTCAGAGATAATATGCCATGGTTGCCAGAAAAAAGGGCATTTAGTGAGGAACTGCCCGAATATGAAACGGGACTATGGGCACTTAGCCCTAGCCAGCCGATCACCTTATTTAGCAACAATGGAGGGGGGAAGGCACAGCGTTATGGGCCTTATTGACTCAGGGAGTCAGCAGACACTCATCCGTGCCGATTTGGTGTCTGGAGGGAATAAAAATGAGAAAGGAACTCTGGTAACTTGTATTCATGGGGACACTCACTATTACCCAACCACCCCCCGAGAGATGAAAAAGAGTGGGCAGTCATATGAATTGGCGGTTGGAATTGTTCCCCATCTGCCTGTCCCTATGATCATGGGACATGATTTCCCTGGCTTTTCTGCTTTGCTTGAAGGCAGTTACTACCTGAGCCCAGGCTAAACAACAGGCCGAACTTGCCAGTATCTTTCCCTTTTCTGAAGGACTGTATGATTGTCCAGGGAAAGATAGAAAAGGGAAAATATAGAAAAGAGAGACAAGGGATTATGAAAACGTTGGAGACAGAAGATGGGACAATACAAAAAGAACAAAAAAATTATATGACCTTAATGCCATTTTTTTACAGATGGGATAAGAACAACATGCTGATTTTCCCTGATGTGTACTAAAAAATGATGTATTGCATAGGGAATATGTGAACCCTAGAAATGGAGCCCTGATAGCCCAGTTGTTAGTCCCTGAGAAATATAGGGAAGCAGTAGTAAAGCTAGCTCATGGCATTCTCTTGGCTGGACATACCAGGAGGGATAATACCCTGAGCTGAATTTTGAATAGATTTTTTGGGCTGGGGATACATGAGCAGGTAGCTGAATATGTGCAAAGCTGTCCTGAGTGTCAAAAGGTTGCCAGGGTAGGCAGGAAAGACATGATACCCCTCCAGAACATACCCATAGTCACCCAGCCTTTTGAACGCATAGCAATGGATGTGGTAGGCCCTTTGGAAACCAGTTCAAAAGGGAACAGCTTCATCCTAGTCATATGTGACTATGCTATACGGTACCCCGAGTCGATTCCTGTGAGAACTGTAACAGCCCCTAGAGTGGCTGAGTAGTTGGCCAAGGTGTTTAGCCGGATGAGCATACCTAAAGGTTTTCTTACTGACAGGGGTAGCAACTTTACTTCAGTGATGTTAAGTGAACTATATCGATTATTGGGTATCCAGGCAGTACGAACATCCCCATACTACCCTCAAATGGATGGTCTGGTAGACAGGTTCAATCAGACACTAAGGAAAATGCTGCAAACATTTGTAAATGAGGAAGGCAGGAACTGGGACAAGTTCCTTCCCTATCTGCTCTTCTTATACAGAGAGATCCACAGGCCTCTACGGGGTTTTCCCCAATTTCTCTCCTTTATGGATGCAATCCCCAAGCCCCCCTTAATGTAGTCAAGGAACACTGGGAGGAAAACAAAGTCATCAGCAATAAGGGCATACTGAACTATATGACCGCCTTTAGAAAGCGGTTGTTGAAGTACATAGGTTTAGCCCATCAAACCTTGCAAGAAAAACAGAGTCAGCAAAAAGTCATATATGACAAAAGGATGGGGACCTAACAATTTGAGACAGGAGAACAGGTGTTGCTTCTCCTGCCTACAACAGAAAATAAACTCCTGATGAAGTGGCAGGGCCCTTATGCAGTCATCCATCAGGTAGGCCCAGTGAATTATGAAATTGAGATGCCCAACAGGAGAGTTAACAAACAAATATATCATGCCAACCTATTAAAAAAAATGGCATGACGGAACAACCCCAGCCACCATAGGGTGTTATGTCCACACAGATACCCAGGAAACTGAGTTGGATGTTGCCTATAGGAAGCTAGAAGAGCCGGGGCATATCCAAGAGGTCAAAATCAACCCTATGCTGACACAGCTGCAAACTAAGCAAGTGCAGAACATTTTAGAGAAGCATAGGAACATCTTCACCAACATTCCAGGGAGGGCAACTGGGATAGAGTATGATATCAGAGTCACACAAGACAGACCCATCTATCAGAAACCTTACAGACTACCTATCCATGTGAGGGAGGATGTCATTCAAGAGGTAAAAAAGCTAGAATGCCTAGGCATTATAGTACCCTCAAAGAGTGCCTGGTCCTCACTCACAGTGATAGTAAACAAAAAGGAAGGGGGAATCCGACTTTGTTCAGATTTTAGAAAGGTGAACACTGCATCCCTTTTTGACAGCTACCCCATGCCCCATATTGACATCATAGATCGTTTGGGCAACGCAAAATACATATCCACGCTAGACTTAACAAAGGGATACTGGCAGATCCCTTTAATACCACACTCACAGGGAAAAAACAGCATTCAGTACCCCCGAAGGACTGTTTCATTTTACCACAATGCCGTTTGGTCTGCATGGGGCACCAGTTGACTTTCCAATGGTTTATGGACCAAATGCTCAGCCCACATAGAGACTTTTGTGCCACCTACCTGGATGATATGGTGGTGTTTAGCCCTGACTGGAACACACACATATATCATCTTGATCAGGTGATCGCCACCATCCATGAAACAGGAGTCACCATAAACCCCGCAAAATGTACACTGGCCAATACCGAGACTAGGTATTTGGGATTTCTGATAGGAAATGGAGTAATTAGACCTGAGGTAAACAAAGTGACTGCAGTAGCTAATAGTCCTATCCCTACAACTAAGAAACAGGTGAGGGCCCTTTTGTGGTTGGCTGGATACTATCGGAGGTTCATCCCCAAGTTCTCTGAGTTGGTCTGTTCATTAACTGATCTAACAAAAAAACATTGTGCTAATAGGTACAGTGGACTGAAAAATGCGATGAAGCTTTTAGAAACATTAAAGCAAGGTTGTGTTCCTATCCTGTACTAAGAAGTCTTGATTTTAGCCAACCCTTCATAGTACAGACGGTTGCATCAGGAGTAGGGATTGGTGCAGTTTTAACACAGTTTATTGATGGGGAAGAACACCCCATCATATACATCAGCAGAAAACTACATGAAAGGGAGCGTAGATATGCCACAATTGAGAAGGAATGTTTGGCACTTAGGTGGGCTATTGAATCTCTTAAATATTATATATGGGGCACTGAGTTTCAGGTGGTGACAGACCATAACCCACTGTGCTGGTTACAGCAAATGCGGGAGAAGAACCCACGCATTGTGCAGTGGTACTTGGCTCTGCAGCCCTATCGGTTTTCTGTTTCTTACAGGAGAGGAAAGGACCATATCAACGCTGACTATATGTCATGGTATGGAGCAGGGATTTAAAGCTCAAAGACTGTAACAGTTTAATCATGTGAACAGTCTCTGTTCTAAGGGAAACGTATTGAGATTCTGTTAATGTGTGTGGATTGAGATGTTTTAATGTAGATCTCAGGGTAAATGTATATACGTAGAAATGGCCTTTGGCTAATGTTGCTAGTATGCCAACACTAAGTGTTGTTGTTCACTGGGGCCCTAGGATGAAGCTTCACGGAGAGGGTGGGCCAGAGCTCCTCCAACCCCCTCCCCATCATTGGGGGTGGCCTACTATAGGTGCAAACTTCCCTGTAGTTACAGGCTTCTTATGGCTGAGTAATGTGCACAATGAGTAATGTGCAAAATGTGCAAGCTGTTCCATGTCATGCCCATGTTACCACGAATGTCCCAGGGTATGTAGTAGAAATACTGGTTATCACCTGTAGTAGTTGTATGGGACCCTGGGACGGAACTCCTGAGAGTGGGAGGGTGGGAGTTCCACCCCTTTCTGGGATCTTGGAATGGTAACATGTTAAGAACTGCTCCCCTCTCAATAAGGGGGGTACGTGTGACAGGGTTCATCCCTACCACTGTCTTAGGACACCATTTGGTTTCTTTAAGGTTGCAACCTTTCTTGCTAGTCTCCATTCTAATAAGGCTATCTCTTTATTTCCTGTTTGGAGGCAGGCCACCTCCAGACAAGCCTATGCTCTCTACTTATAACTCTTCCTTTTATTTTCTCTTCCTTCCATGGGTCCATACATAGGGAGATCAAGTTCCAGTGACTTCGGGCTCTCTGACAAAGGAGCCAACTTAGAGTAATGGCTGTAAACTGGTTTTGTTGCCAGAAAGTGAGAAATGTGCAGAGTAAAGCACAGAAATAAAAATAACCCACGTAAATGAGGGTTGTGCAGTTCATTAGGCAGAGAAAGACTACTACCTTAGAGGTTGAAAGAAAGAATAAAATTATATGCAGAACAGCAAGTTCCTTCCCTGTTTGTTTTCTGTACCCTGTTGCTGTTGTGGAATAGGGAATTATGCAAAAATGAGTAATAAAAGTATTGCTGTATTATACACAGGTATACAAGAAACCATGTACAGCTCTCAGCTGTCCTAAGTAAAACATTGTTGTCATGACATTTATTAGTAAGCATATGGGAACACAGGGAAACGGTACTGCAATCTGCATGTAAGTAGCAACTTGTCTATGGATAATTTATTTTTCTTTATTTGCCCCAATATGCAGAGTGAGTAAAAGAATGTGCCCTGTTTTTAGATAAAGCAAATCCCAGTTAAACATGAGTGGGCTGCCTATTTTTGCCAAAACAATAAATATGGGATAAAACCTTTACTTTAAACCTTGAAACCAGATCTGCTTTAACCCTGCTTTAAAGAGGAATTAAGAAGCTGCTAGTCAAGCAAAGAAGATATAAAACCACATACCCTGACTACTACTGCTAGCTGCTATCCAGAAAAGCAGACAAGGAAGAAGTATGTCTGTACTCACCTCAAACTGGAGACTGACTGGAGCCCTCACTATAGGGGAGTAGTGGCCTCTTGTGGCCCCTTTTTATAATACAACAACTGTCACTCTAACTAATGCCCCTTTACCGTAAGCTTATTTCTTTTGGCTCAATCCTTTTAATCTCAAGAAACATGTTTCAGTTTATAGGACTGTACCTCAGTACTTCTTTCTCTCTGAATAATAAAAAAAGGTCCTAAATAAAATGTTTTAACAAAGTGATGATGCTTAGTCAGCTGACTAAAACAGGGAGGGTATATAAGAAGGACCTGTACTGACAACTCGAGTGATAGGGTCAGTATTGTCTGACTGTGTGTAGGTAATGGACTAAGGGAGTCCTGTGCTGCACTGACAGTGGATTTACAAGTCTATTCTTTTGCTTTTGTTTTGAATGTTTTCTTTAATGTATCTTTTATGTGGTGCAAAAGCTTGAATTGTTTATGAAGAATAATAAACATCCCTCTTCGTCAAAGTAGGTTGCACCTGAAAAACTGGGTCTGTGTCCATCTGTCTTTCCCACACCTTAACAATCCTCACCAAGACGGAGCGTGCCTTCCAGGTCTACCTCCATAAACTAGCTTCTGGTAAAAACACCAACAAGGCCGCTGCCATCCAAACTCCAACAGACCAGGCCACCCTGGCCCAAGTTGCTGCGGTACGCCCTGCCCCAACCCACTATGTAGTGGAGGGCAACAATGATAAACAGGAAGCCCCTTCTGAAGACCGACAGTGGACTGGAACAGTAACAACTACAGTATAACAGAAATGGGAAATACTCAAATTCCAATGGCAAGTACTGTAATGGGCCTAGCTATCGGGACCTAAAGGACCAGAACAAGACCCTCCGAAAAACAACTGGAGGAGGCCCGTGCTGCAAAGGAGGCCACATCTACATGCTCCATGGCGGCCCTGGCACCGGCTAGTAACAGCACCAACTATTTTCATGCCTTTTGCCACCGAATCGAAAGCAGCTAAGGAAAAAACCCTTTCACGACATCGGGCACTGGCCAGACCGATGTGGTGATTCGGGAGCCACCAATTGAAGAGTTCAAGATTCTGGCCCTGATGTCAGAGGTACAGTATTCGTGTCCTGTGAAACGCAATAGGGAGGCCCAACCAGCTGCTCTAGGCCTCAGGTTGCAGAGATGAGAAGATGAAGAAGAAGAAGAAGAAGAAGGAGAAGGGAGCACCACTGATTAACAATTACAGGCCCCTGTCTGGATTCTGAGTGACCTGCTTGTCGACACCCTGTGTAAGGGTCATGGTTGGGGGCCGCCAACTGGACATGCTTTTGGATACAGGATCAGCTATGTCTGTTCTCCATAATGAGAACCCAGCCACATCTGCCTGGTCTACCAGCTGGAAGACTAGTGCACAAGGGGTAGAAGGTACCCAACTACAAACTTATCGATCTGTGTCTCTCCCTGTGTGAGGCAGGCCACCTTAAGACTGTTTTTGTCTTTGACCTCATGGTATTACGTCATCACACCAGCATACTGGGAATTGATTTCCTTGCACAGCATGGCTGTGAGGTGGACCTAGCTAACAGGTTATTGCTACAGATTAAGGAACAATGTCATGCTGTCACCATACCAGACTCCCATGCGGTGGCAGCCATCTCCCATAACAACAAGGAGTATGACGTCATGGCTCTGTTTGCGAGCCATGATTTGTATCCTGAACTTCAACCTTTGTTACAGGAACATATTGATGTGTTCAATACCAACAAGCATGATTGTGGTAGGATGCACACCACCATTGAGATTCTAGGACCTAATCCTGTGAGGCAGAAGCAATACCCATTTCCTGTTGAAGCCTTACCCTCATTGAGGGACACCATCCAATCACTACTACAAAAAGGAGTGATTAGGACTTGTGTTTCCGCTGTGAATTCACCCATTTGGCCTGTGGAAAAGCCAAATGGAGCTTGGAGACTTACAACAGACTACAGGAAACTTAACCAAGTTACCCTCAGCTGTGCCCCAACTGTGGCATCTGCCCCTGATATGCTCAAGCTACTGACACCTGACAAAAAGTGGTTCTTGGCTCTTGACATGACATCTCTAATTGTTTTTGGTCACTCCCATTAGCACAGGAAATCCAATACAAATTTGCCTGCACCTTTGATGGGCACCAGTACACCTGGACCTGTCTGCCCCAGAGCTTTCATAACAGCCCTTCCCTCTTCCATCTACACATGATGGATGCCCTGCAGGGGTTTTCCACTCCCCAGTGTCTCCTGCAGTACATGGATGACTTGCTCTTAGCAACCGCCACCAAAGAAGAAAATTTGGCCCTGCTAGATGAACTACTGACTCTCCTCAGGAGAGCAGGCCTCAAGTGCAACCCCTCTAAAGCACAACTGTGTGAAAAAGAGGTCATTTTCCTTGACCTATGCATCACAGACCAAGGGAGAAGCCCAGCTGTCAAAGATATTCAGGGCCTGCAAGATCTGCCACTTCCCACTAGTGTGACAACACTTAGATGCTTCTTGGGAATGGTAAACTACTCCAGGGATTTTATTCCTGACTTTGCCTTGAAGGCCGCTCCCCTGTATGAACTTCTGAAAATGGATGTCCCATAGACATGGGGCCCCATGCACACTGAAGCTGTGGCGCAGCCTAAACAAGCCTTAGCCTCAGCTCCAGCACTGGTCAACCCTAATCCAAGATTACCTTTCCATTTGGAAACTGTCACCTCTGATGTGGCCATGTCTGCAGTGCTGGCACAAAAGTACAATGGGTACTACAGGCCCATTGCCTATGCATCTCAGATGCTATCCCCAGTGGAGAGAAAATATAGTCTCTGTGAAAGGACGCTCTTGGCAACCTTCTAGGCTGTCAGACACTTTCTGTACATTATTGGGTATGCTCCCATCATTTTGCATACCTGCCATACCCCAACTAATTTTGCTTTCAGACAAAGTAAAGGATGGATCTGTCTCTAACACCAGGTTGACCCATTGGTCTCTGCTTTTGCAGGATAGAGACATCAAAATACTATCTGCTAAAATGCCTTCAATTTTGGCCCATGGCCTACTCTACACAAGCACACCTCATGATTGTACCCTCCAACCACTGGACCTACCCAACCCAGGGCCATTCTAACCAGCTACAACTGAGGTCCTGGAAGATAACACTATGTTTCGCATCTTTACAGATGGCTCTACCTCCTATGTAGATGGAGAGCAGATGGCAGGGCTTGAAGTGCTCATCTGGGATCATGAGGGTGATTTCAGGTGCATTGCTAGGAAATACACATTTATCTCTTCACAGTATGCTGAACTGGCTGCTGTGACCTGTGCATTAGAGATCATGTCACATGGTGACAAGGATGCCATCATCTTTGCTGACTCTAATTGGGTGCTTTCATCACTCACTGAGTTCTTCCCATTCTGACAAAATAACAACTTTACCTCATCTAATGGCACTCCTGTCAAATAGTTTGCGTATATACACACCCTGCCACAAATGTTCACTCACAAGTTGTACATTCACAAGGTAAAGGCTCATTGCAAATATGATCCATAACATGAATTCAATGAACGAGCAGATGCGCTTGCCAAAGCAGGCACTTGAGGGAGGGAGACATGGACAATGACTCACCCACAATGTGTAGCAGCTATTGTGATATCTATCATCATTGCCAGCAAGAAACTGGTACCAGAACCTCCTCTGGACCTCTGTGCTGCACAAAAAGCAGATCCAGAGATCAGAGATGCGTTCAAATTCCTAGATAAAGGAACTGAACAGCCACTGCCGATTGGTAGTCCATACAAGAGGCACTTGGAAAATACACATTTGTCTAGTGATCAGAAGCTCATCTGGTATCACAAACAAGATACAGGTGACAAACTGTGGGTGGCACCACAATCTCTGTGTACCAAATTTCTATGGTTCATGCCACTCCCACTGGTGGACACCAGGGAACAGGAAACACCCTCCAGAGACTCAAGACAGTCATCTGGTGGCCTTGTATGGCCAAAGATGTAGAACAATGTAGACAACTGCATAGTGTGTGCTCAGAACAACCCAATTTCAGTAAAAAAGAATGCCAAATTGCTGCCCCAAAGGCAATCTGGACCATGGAATGTGATACTGATCAATTTCATTGGTCCGCTCACTAACTCCAATAGAAACAATAAGTATGCACTTGTTGTTACAGATCTGTTCTCCAAGTGGGTAGAAGTATTTCCCACTAAGAACAACACAGCAAAGACAACTGCCAAGATCCTAGTAGATCAGTTGTTTTCCAGGTGGGGTCTGCCTTTAAAAGTAGACTCAGACCAGGGCACTAGCTTTACAGCTGAGCTAATGCAACAGACACTCCAACTTCTTGGAGTTGAACAAAAATTTCACATCCCTTACCACCCTCAATCCTCAGGTCAGGTGAAAGAGCTAAGAGATGCGTAAAACAAATGTTATGCAAATTCATTGATGACAATCCCAAAGACTGGGATTCCCTCTTGCTCCTGCTACTAATGGCAATTAGGGGTACACCTGCAGCTACTATTCAGTGCACACCCTATGAGATTATGACTGGTAGAGCTATGAGACTACATGAACACCTGTTGATTGATCTCCACCCCCCACTGCAGATAGAGTATCTGTAGACAAGTATGTAGAAAAGCTTCATGATGACATCATGAAAACACATCTGTTCGCTGCCGAGCAAATGGGCAAAGCTCAATAACAAGCTAAAGCTCATTTTGACAAGCATGTCAAAGAAGTTGACTGGCAAGTTGGAGACCAAGTTATGCTTCTCCAATATAGACAACCAACTAATTCTTTTGCCAGCAAATGGGAAGGTCCCTATCCCACTGTCAACAAGCTCAGCCCTGCTGTATATCAGGTGAGAGTACAACAGCAGAAAAAGACCTCTGACAAGTGATTCCATGCTAACCAACTTAAATTGTATAAAGGTGACTAAATTTACTTTTCCTAACCCCTTTGGGTGGAATAGTACCCATACTTAACCAATCCTTTTTCTTTTCTTACAGGTACCGACAAGATGGCTATCTTGCATCCCTTTCTTCTACTGGTGGGACTACTGACTATCACTATGACTGCACCCCCATATCCAGCCCCACATACACACAAAGAATGCTTGCAACACTTCCTCGATAAACTTGAACATTCAGCCTCTACTGGTGTATGGATTAATGTTCCCAACAAAATGATTACAGTAACACAGGACTCAGATGCCTTTCTTGATGCTATAGTGGTTGCCCCAGATAAATCTTCACTCTCCATACAATGGCAAACTGATGCTATGGGCTACACAATACCTGTAGCTCACCTGTCCAAAGGTACATTCCATGGCTGGCCTAATACTGACATTTCTAAGAACGGTTCACTTTCTATCAGACAGACCACTTCTAGACATACTGGTCAGTATAATCTAACTGCTCTTATAGATCCTGCCTATTGTGACTGCCTCTCTCTGGAGGAGGCACGTGATTTATGTCTTCAAAACTGTCAAGCTTCTGAAGCTCTTTATCTTTCTGTAGTCCCACCCAGTCAAGAAGACTTAACTGCCTGCACTCCTCAAGAGGATGGCCCTCCTAGTGGTTTGACAGCCACATCACTACCTGGAGCCCTCATTAACAATGTGAAATTTATGCATGTCCCTGTCATTTTCAATCTTACACATTGGAATATGGCAGAATTTGGTTTTTGTTCCATAACCAATACCTCCAAATTTTAGAGTGTGATGCTTACTGATTTTGTTGCCACTTATCAAACACGCACAAATGACCCTATAGGTGGACCTCACACCACTGATCATGTTGGAGTCTTTAGACCTGCCCCTAAATACTATGTTAAAACAAAATCACATGTACGCACCAAGCGGGATGCAACTGACATAGCTGGTGCATTCGGTTCTGTTTCTTTCATAACTGGAGCAGCCAACACCATTACTGGCCTCTTTGGCTCAGGAATGTCCATTTGGAATAGAGCAGGCATTGCTTCCATTAAGGCTCAAACTCTTAAATTTCAACAAACTATTAACAATGATGTAATGCCCCTTATTTTACAAGGTGTAAATTATTTTAGTCATGAAGAACGTTGTACTGTGTACAACATGCAAGAGATTGCTCAAGGGTTCAATGATACTAAACGTAAACGTAATTATCTTATTTTTCAGAATTAACATGAGGAGGACAAGCAGTATATTGGGTGTGAAATTTTATGTTCTGCTTATGGTTCTTATGTTATATCCACTATTAACGCTCTCTTCAGGGACTTGGAATCAGGCAGAATTCCAGATTTGATACATGATCTCAGATTGGGTAAATGGTGTTGCCCACATTGCAAATCTACAGGTTGCATAACTATGTCTTTAAAGACTACTAAAGGATCTAGAAGGCAGAATTTCACTGTTCGCTGATGACACAAAGCTCTGTAACAGAGTAGACACACCAGAGGGTGTAGACAGAATGAGAAGGGACCTACAGAAACTTGAAGAATGGTCAAGGGTTTGGCAGTTGAAATTCAATGCAAAGAAGTGCAAGATAATGCATATGGGGCACAAAAACCCTGGCACAATATATCAGTTGGGGGGTGAGATATAGCATGCACCAAGCAGGAAAGGGATCTTGGGGTTATCATCTCTGATGACCTCAAGGTAGGGAAACAGTGTGACAAGGCATCAGGTAAAGCAAATAGGATGCTGGGATGTATAGGCAGGGGCATCACCAGCAGGAAAAGGGAGGTCATAATTCCGTATACAAGACACTAGTGAGGCCCCACCTGGAGTACAGTGTACAGTTCTGGAGACCATACCTCACGTAAGGACATAGACAGGGTAGAGAAGGTTCAGAGGAGGGCAACAAAGATGGTGCATGGGTTGCATCACAAGTCCTATGAAGACAGGTTGAAGGAACTGAACATGTACTCCTGGAGGAGAGGAGGGAGAGAGGGATATGATAGAGATATACAAGTATCTTACAAGGAGGAACACGGGCAGGAAAACACTATTTTTAAGCGAAAAGATGTTTCAAGACTAGAGGGCATGGGATGAAGTTGGAGGAGGACTGATTCAGAGGAAACATGAGAAAGAATTTCTCACAGAACGGGTGGTGGAAAGTGGAACACCCTACCAGAGGAAGTGGTGGGGCTGAAACAATCACGGGATTTAAGAATGCATGGGATAGACATAAAGGAATTCTAGAGGTCAGGGGTAAGGGGAAATAGACTTCTAGGAAAACAAACTGAACTTACAAGCTCAAATGGGCAGACTAGGTGGGCCATAGGCCCTTATCTGCCGACACTGTCTATGTATCTATGTACTCTAAATATTTCCATGGCCACTGTTAGAAATATTGGTTATGTTTCTAGGTTTCCTAACCAAGCACCTTGTTATTTCACTAAATCCTGCTCCATTAAGGAGAACATGTTTATTACCTTTACTGTGTCTTTACCACGTTTTGATCCTGCTACATCTGTCTTTGACAAATTAGCTAGAATTTTTTCCACAGGTCATCTTAAAAATGACATCTTTTGTGAAAGAACTGAATTACCTTCAATGGTGGTTTATCATCCAGTCCTCCAGGCTTGGGTTGCCCTACATATGAACTGTTGCACCAAGAAAGGATATTACTTCTTGTGCTGCTGTGATGTTTTTGAAATTGTGAAACCAGTATGTAGCTATGCACCTGAACACTTTGACTGGGCACTGACATTGGATGAAAATCTGCTATCCAATCTTACTGATGTTGATCTAGATGATGACATCCCTCCTGCTGCATCTTCAGTGCAAGACGCCGAAACAGCACCATCTCAAACCTACCTTGAAGAGGTACATCACTTCACTACATGGCTCACCAATCAAACATTCTCATGCCCAGTACATCTACATTGATGGTGAGTACCCTCTGTCAGAGTCACTTGTACATCTGACAGACAATATTGTATAGTCACCAATTATCCCACATTCTCATATGGGACCAAGACCTGTCAAGTTACTAAACCTAATTTTGTTTTACTCCACAGCAGAAAACTGTTATTGGTCACACTGTGATCACACCTGTTCCTCTCCCTGAACCAGACATTATTGATACTGATCCCCAATACTTGCTTGCCCTGACTCAATATTTGCCTATTTTTAATGTGCACATTGATCCTTTGACACTCTCTTTGCGGTCTCTTTCAGCTAGAAAATATGCTCATTTGATTTATATTAGTTATAATATATCTAAAGCTTCTAATGCACTTAATGATCTTATGCAATATGGTGATTTGAGCCTTGCTGTAGGCAATATGTGGGTAGAACTCACTTTTAAAGTTTTTGTTATGATTCGAGCATTTTTGATTATCTTTCTGATTTTCACTCTGTGCTACCTGCGATGTACCCTCAGACAACATCGAGAACAACTTGAATTCCTTTATAAGGCTCATGCATCGGGCCTGTAAATGACTTTTTAACTCCATCCCTACCAACTAACTTGGGATTGTTGCCCCTTCTGAGGCAACAAGGGGAAGAATGTTATCCATGGACCAGCACCTCTGATTGGCTCCCTACCTCACAGACAGCAATACTTATAGGTATATGTACTATCTTAGGGCACAGACACTTATCATATAAACACAAGTGTCAGGATCTGAGTTCTACTGGATTTTTGCTAAGAATCATAATAATTTTGCTATTATTCTAATTGTAACACTTGGGAGATGCTTCTATTTATACTATTGTATAATGATTAGTTAGTCATTACTGCCATCTTTAGTGCTAGTGCAGAACTGCAATGATGTATATAACTGCAAGTGTCCTTCAGGACATACAAGACCATTGTTTTACCTATCTGTTATTTTTGCTAGCTCAGCATGCTTTCCCAGGCTAGTTGCCACTGACCAATTGTAAGGTTTTTATGTATCTTTATACCTGTTGCCATAACAATTATCAGGGGAATATAAGACCCTTTGCATTACACCTTTTTCTCTGAGAAGAAGAGACACATTGCTGCCTATAGGTAAGAGAGAGAGAGAGAGAGAGAGAGAGAGAGAGAGAGATTGGAAATATTCTCCCAGTGATCACACTGTTTTGGTTGTAAGCCTGCTTCGTATACCAAAAATAAATCACTTTTATGTGCTGGACACCACTTGTCTGTCATTTATTCATTCTTGTGCAGTTCCAACAAGACTGAGAAAGTTAATTTTATTACCCAGTTACAGTATCCAGTAAATCTTGTTGGTTCAAGTATTTGTTCATATACAGCTGTAGCTAATTGCTACATATTTTGAAGGCGAGACAGACCACTAGTCTGAACAGAATCATCAGAAATTTTTTTTATTGTGTGACATGAGCTGGCGTATGAGCCATTCATGGTTATTAAAAACCAATGGGAAAGTGAGTGTTTAGTGATGAGGGCTAACCACTCTCCTTGCGGGCCTTTTTTCTGGACTGTTGTCCATACTGTTCATTGAAAAGATTTGTTTGTGCTACATTAGAATAAAGTATACTGACTGCTCTTAAAGCAGCCATAACTCCTCTTTAGGAGCATCAGTTTGTAACCGTTTCGGCTGAGTGAAACCATGTGATGACCACTGTATGTAGTTGGTGTTAGTAGTGTGCCATTTTTACCAACCGCTCTTTTGCTGCATGTAGGTGCAAGTAGTTTTGATGGTCTGTCGATCATTGGCACACCCTTCCATCAGTCTCATTGTGCAGTGAGTGCCACAAAGCTCTGCCCAGAGCACCAACTGAAAACACCCAAAGCTCAGAAGATTCCTTGATGGAAAGGTTTTGGGTACCTAGGCCTCACCTGTATGAGGAAAGTCAGTGTTACAGTTTGATGTCCACTTTCTCTTGGATTTACAGTTTGGGTTCTCAGCCGTTTTTTTGCTCTGTTTATATGCCACTTGCGAGTGGGTTTACTGTTGTTCAATTTAAAGTGCACCAGCGCAGATCATGAGCACAGACATCAGGCCTATCACTTTTCAACTCTGGGTACTCACACTGCAATGTGGTAGGGGAAGAACCCCAATTAAGTCTTGAAACACGCTGCTTGGGTCTGTGGGAATAGTGGGATGACCTGACAGTACAGACAGGCCCATGCCAATGGGATGGGTTTGATAATTGTTATTGCATCACTGTGCTGCTGATTGGTATTTGCTAATCCATCCACTCCTCCCACAGGGATTTGCTTTTAATAAATACTTGTTATTATTTGTACAATTGGTGCCCATTGCTGTCATTAGCCGGGCTCAGGGAACTACACTGTGGAAGGGAGGGAACTGCATTGCTGTACAGTCACAGAAGGTGTTCTGAAGTAGGGAGGTTGGTTGGTACTGCATCCCCAGGATGGTACCATACTTTTGACTGAGCCTGCTGTAATTTCACTTGGTGGAGGTATCACATTCACATTACTGTTGGCATCAGGATACAAGACCCCCATTCATCAAAAAGTTAGCTACCCAAGCCCTTCAACCTTTCCAAATTTTCTAGGTAGGGGGTCTGACATACACAGCAACCCAGTGGCTCGAGAGTGGCAGCAAAAATAGGTCACATGTATTTCTCATATTCAATTATTTCATCCCCAAATTCCTCTCTTCATCCACTTTTCCCAGATCTGCACCATACAAGGTGTATTAGTATGTGTTGTTTCAATAGCCAAAGTGCATGGCTTTGCATATCTTTGTACTAAGCAACATCCCTCATTTCACTGCCCAGTCTTGTAGTAGGTTTAAAGGGGAACAGTCAGTGTGAAAATCTTCACACCCAAGTGTGGATCTGGTTCCAATTTGAACTTCATGTGCAAAAGCTTTTTTTTTTTATGCTTAATGTGTACTGTAGTATACTAGATTGTATGAGACCAGTTTTGCTTACCTCCAGGCTGACATTTTCTGTAACTACAAATGCCAGAATCCCCTGCCATTGACATAAGAGCAGGACTGCAGCAGTGGGAGATTCAATAGCCAGCAGTGCAAGTTAGAACTTCTATAACCTCTGATCAGATGTTTTCTGGTCCCACTGTTCTCCCAGGCCAAAGTACAGCTTCTATGACAATGCTTATCCCCAGCAGGACAGCAGGATCAGCAGATTAAAGATCACAGCTTATATAAATTCTAACAAGCACTGCTGGCTATTGAATCTCCCATTGCTAAGCCCTGCTATGATGTAAGCTACAGAGTATTCTGGGATTTCAGAGTTTTTTTCTAAACGCTGAACTTTCATGCAATGGAAACCTGTGTTCCAGGCTATGAAATTCAGCAGTGTATACTGTGGTGGATATCTGTCACAGGTGCAGTGTAGTATTTTTGCTATTTTATACTATTCATGGTTGAAGCGAATATGAAGCAAATATTCATCCCAGCCCGGAGCAAAAATTTGGGGGAATTTGGGGGTGAAATAATTGAATATGAGAAATACATGTGACCTATTTTTGCTGCCACTCTCGAGCCACCGGGGAGAGGGGAGACTTGGGGGAGTGTTTGGTATCCTGCATCTGGAAGGGTGGGGGGTCGCTGGTGGGCAATGACAGCAATGGGTAGGGTGGTAGGCTGCAACAACTGCGGTGCACCAATCTTTCTAAAAATTGCCTGGAGTATGGGAGGATGTTTAGTGTGAAACCACATAGAGAAACTCAGAAAGGAGATTGAGGGTCTGCAGGAGGAACTAAGACAGGCAAGGCAGACTGGGGGTGGGTTTAGCCCAATACTGGAGGGAGGAAGAATGGGAGATGAGGGAGGGCAATTTAAGCCAACAGTGGTGAGGAGAGGATCAGAAGAAGGGAAGCAGGGACAAGGGGGCCCAGGCCAGGAAGAACGATTGCCGGGGAAACCAGGTCAGGGGACAAAAGACAAATGGAAGGAGGAGATAGGGACTTGTGAGGAGAGGCAAAGAAGTGGCAAAAGTCATGGAGTGGAAAGGAGAGAACAGGTTACTATGAGGAGAGAGGAAGCGGGCATTTGTGAAGGGTCTTCAGAAAATAGTTTTGCACTGCTAGAGAGAAAGAAGGTGAAGGAGGGAAATGATGAAATTAGAGGAGTAATTGATAAATGCCTGGACCAAACCAGAGTGGGGGGAAGTTCTGCTGGGAGAATTGCAACAGGGGCAAAAGAGGGAAATAATGTGCAGGAGGAAGAAGAGGACCCAGAAATGAGAGAGGGTTGAGGAGATGAATGAAAGCAAGCAGGGAGTAAGAGTGGTGGAATCTTAGTGCTGGGGGACTCAATATTAAGAGGAGTCAGGTGGGGTAGCAAGGGGGACAGGCATAGTCGCATTTGGGTGGAGGCCATGCCAGGAATGACAGCAGAAAGGGTGAGACAATCTGTTCTGAAATATGCTAGAAGGGGTAGGGACAAGCCTCATTTAATTATACATCTTGGGACGAACGACCTGGCTGACAAGACAGTAGATATAGTCCAGAGGAAGTTTGAGGAACTAGGACAATTATGTGAGGGGCAGGAAGATCAGTAACTTTTTTGGAGATACTTCTGTAACCCCCCTGCAAATGTCGGTTCCCAAAAGACTTCCAGGAGCTTGCTTGAATGCTCCAAGCCTGAATGGTGTTTGGCATTTAAGCCATTTATCAGTGAGTGTTTTTAGAGCCTCTGGTACTGTCTCTTTAAGAGCTGTCTGCTTGCAGACATAATTAGTTTGTATGGGGGACTGTGTGCTCTCTGAGTACCACTCGAGCTGCTGCTAATTCACTTCATTTTGCAGTCACTAGGAGTGCAAAGGAACCTATCTGAAAGATGTAACTGTTTGCCAGAAATTATTTAGAGTAATAAGAAATTACAGTTTGTCTAACCTGCTTTCTTTGCAGTCAGAACTGTGTCTGCTAGTTCCCATTCTAGTTTTGAACTGCTGAACTGGACCAATCAGTGTGGGGTAAGCTAGCTCTAAAATGGTGCCTTGACGAATCAGAACTTGGACTCATAATCTGAGCCAGCCACAAGAGGATTGTATGGGCAGTGACTCTGGGAGATGTAGTTTAGACTTCAGTGCCTTTTTGACCAACAGCAGCAGTCTATTGTGAGTGACAGCCAATCCAGTCAAGAACTGGGAGGAACTCAAAGGAAGTGCCCGTTTTGTCGGTTGGAGTTTCAGTTGAGCTTTGGCAGTGAAGAAGGAAGGAGCCCTGTGCTTTTTCAGTGTGCAGTTTTAGTCAAAAACGTGTGAAGGCCCAGAGTTCCGTCTGCAGCTTGTTAGACTGAACTGGCCCCTGTGAAGAGAATCAAAGGATCTCTGAAGAGTAGAAACCAGGCTCACCCTGTAGAAGACTGGAGAAATTGTTGAATTACACTCGGTCTGTCAGGAACTGAATCTGCTGTGTGTTCTCCTCGGCATTGTGCAGTAATTAGATCGGGATACAGATGCAGCCTGCCTGGTATAGTGCTTTCTTTATATGGATGTGTGAAGAGGTTTGTGTACCTCAAGTGAGCCCTGCTGACATTGAAGGACCCTATCTTATTTGGAGGTCGTGAGTACTAATTCAGGGTCGCCCTGTTGAATTGCCACATTAAATCCAAAATGGAATTACTGTACTGCTGACTGTTTAATTCTCCTTTCTCTGTGTGAAAGGGCCCCTACCAGCTGCCACGGTTTGGACTAGCCACTAGGGCTTGGGTACCAGGACAGTAACTGATAGGGATAGGCCTGTGCACAGAGCCATAGGTAGATTATTAGAGTGATAAGCTAATTAACCTGATTTCCTGTCCCCTTGTTATATCCCCCTAAATAAATCAGAGCTGCTTGTTTCAGCAAAGTTATACTGCCTGAGGTATTTGTCTATGTTAAAGTACTGTACTGTGATTGTTGCACTGTATCTCATTTCACAGGAGGTCCCAGTGCCGGAACCAGACCTGGGGTAAGTGTATACTGTGAAGGTAATTCTGATATATTGTGTGGGCCACTAGTGGGAAGAAAGGGGGGTTGCAGTGTCCCAGAGGGCTGTGACCAAGTTAGTTTAACTATTGCAAACCCTGACCTCTGGGTGGAGGCACCCGCCATTGGATCCAGGCCCCTCAACCTGTTAGTGGCAAATCAGGCAGGGGTAGTAGCCCCTGGGATAGCGCCATCTAGGGGTTACACTTCCAGTGCCCAAGGCAAGCACAACAAGAAAGCTGAGAATAGAGGAATTTAACGGATGGCTAAGAACCTGGTGTTGTGCTAAAGGGTATGGGCTGTTGGGGGGGTGGGGAGGGACCTGGGAGGACAGTAGTCTCTATGCCAAGGACAGACTACACTTGAGTGAGGAGGGAAAGAAAGTGTTAAAACAGGGGATGGAGGAGTACATAGAGGAAGTAGGGAATTTAAACTAGGAGTGGGGGGTGGCAATTGGGCAAGAGACATGCAGAGACCACAGGTTGGGAAACCATATAAGCTTACCCCCTATAACAGTGACCAAGGACAAATGGCAAATACTATTGGTGATGCCAGTAAAGGAGGGCAGTATGGGGGGGGGAGGGTGGAAGGTGGTTACCCTTAAAGCTAGGAGCCTTGGGTGGAAAACTGCAGAGTTACAGGTGCTCATGGCAGAGGGAGAGGTGGACATTGCAGCCATCACAGAAACATGGGCCACCCAATACAATGACTGGGACCTGTCTGTACCAGGGTACAGGTTATTTCATAGGGACAGGGTGATTGGGAAAAGAGGGGGTGTGGCACTATATGTGAAGGAAGGACTGAAGTGTGTAAGGGAGGAAGGGGAGGAGGGTAGTATGGAGTCAATTTGGATGCAAATTCAGGATTCCAAGAATAGGATTCTTAGAATGGGAGTGGTGTACAGGCCGCCATCTCAGACAGAGGAGTTAGACAGGGAACTAGCGGGACAGATCAGGAGGACCTGCGAGAAAGGTAGTATGGTGATTGTGGGGGACTTCAACATGCCAGGAGTGGACTGGAGTACCCCAACAACCAGGAACAGAAGGGAGCAGGTACTGCTGGATGCCTTCCAGGACAGCTTCCTGCTGCAAATGGTCAGTGAACCAACCAGTTTAAGGACCACCCTTGACCTTGTGCTGGCAAATGGGGACTTTGTGAGAGAACTTACAGTGGAGGAACCACTGTCAGGGAGTGACCACCACTCAGTATGGCTCACATTGGATATGGGCAAGGAAGGAGTGGAATCTGGCACAAGAGTGCTGGACTTCAGGAAGGCCAACTTTGGGAGGATAGGGGAAGTGGTAAAAGGGTACCTGGCCAGAATTCAATCTAGTATGGACACTAACCAGAGGTGGGAGCTCATAAAGCTGGGGATAGTGGAGGCAACCAAAACCTGTTGCAAGGCCCAGAGCAAGAAGGCTAGAGCTAAGAAACCGAGCTGGTTGAGCAAGGAGGTAATGGAAAAGGTAAGGAGGAAAAGAGCTGCCTTTAGGAAGTACAAGAAAACAGGGAGAGGGGGAGGACAGAATCGAAGGAGGTGACAAGGGCAGTAAGGGGAGCCAAGGCATCTATGGAACTCAGGCTGGCACAAGGCATTAAGAAGGGGGAGAAGGACTTCTTTAGGTACATCAGGGAGAAAAGGAGCTGTAAGGACCACATAGTAAAGATTAGGAAGGAGAGGGGGGTTGGGTGGAAGCAGGGTGCGATAAGGCAGAAGCACTAAATGAGTACTTCTGCTCAGTATTAACTAGAGAGAAGAGGAGGGTGACACCCAAGGGGGAAGAAATGGCAGAAACGGTGGGGGGAGGGGGTGACAGATGGGGAAATCATGGAGGGCAGAGTTTGGGAGGGTTTGAAGGCACTGAGGGTGGATAAGGCACCAGGCCCAGATGGTATCCACCCCAGGGTACTGAAGGAGCTGGCAGAGGTCCTTGCAGGACCTTTGGCAGACCTGTTTAATGCCTTCACTGCATTCGGGGTGTGTACCTCAGGACTGAAGGATGGCTCATGTGGTGTCCCTCCACAAGAGTGGCCCCAAGGATGAACCGGAAACTACAGACCAGTGAGCCTCACATCCATTGTGGGTAAGCTAATGGAGACTATCCTGAAGGAAAGGCTGGTGGCCCTCCTAGAGGCCAAAGGACTACAGGACAGCAGACAGCATGGCTTCATATGGGGCAGATCCTGCCAAACCAACATGGTGGAGTTCTATGACTGGGTAACTAGGCAACTGGACAGGGGCCATGCAATGGAAGTCCTGTATCTGGACTTCAGTAAGGCATTCAACTCGGTGCCACATGAAGGACTGGGAAGTAAGTTAGTAGGCACAGGGGCGGGTGCAAAGCTGGTGAGATAGGTAGGGAACTGGCTTCAGGGAAGGCAACAGAGGGTGGTGGTGGGTGGGGAGCTCTCGCACCCAAGGATAGTGACGAGCAGTGTTCCACAGGGCTCAGTGTTGGGACCAGTGTTGTTTGGGATATTCATTGCAGACATATCATTGGACATCAAGAGCAAGATCAGTCTGTTTGCTGATGATACCAAGGTAGGAGCAGTGGTGGATGACCTAGGGGGATGGCAGGGGTTGCAGGATGATCTGGCAAAGTTTGAAACCTGGTCAGACACCTGGCAAATGGGGTTTAATGCCAAAAAGTGCAAGGTGCTGCATTTTGGGATGAAGAACCCAAGGAGGAGTTACCAGCTGGGTGGAGTGCAGCTAGCCCAGACAGAGGAGGAGAAGGATCTGGGGGTGCTCATTACAGGATCAATGAACAACTCGGCACAATGTAGGAAGGCAGCTGCAAAGGCCAACAAAATGCTGGGTTGTATTGCAAGGGGTATATCCTCGAGGAGGGAGGAGGTGATTCTGCCACTGTATAGGTCATTAGTTAGACCGCACCTGGAGTACTGCATGCAGTACTGGCGCCTGTATCTGAAGAGGGACATTAAGTTACTGGAGGGGGTGCAGCGCAGGGCGACAAAGATGATCAAGGGGCTGGGGGACTTATCATACGAGAGGAGGCTGAGGGAGTTGAACATGTACTCACTGGAGGAGAGGAGGGACGGGGGGACATGATTGAAACCTTTAAGTACATGAAAGGAATAAACAAGACAGGTACAGAGGGGCTGTTCAAAGTAAGGGAAGGGAGGGACACCAGGGGCCATGATATGAGACTGAAGGGAGGAAGGTTCAGGAGGGAGATGAGGAGACACTTTTTTACGTCTAAAACAGTGGGGGAATTTAAACATGCATGGGACAGACATAAGGCAATTATAGTGGGGGGGTTGCAGGAAGTAGGCTGTTGGTTAACTAGAATCTGCAGCTTATCCAATAGGTAGGGACATGGGCAGACTGGGTTGGCCAAGTGGTCCTTATCTGCCATCAAACTATATGTTTCTATGTTTCTATGTTACAGAGAGGGCGGTGACTGGGTGGAATGCATTACCTGCAGATGTGGTATCCAGTAGAACAGTGGACTGCTTCAAAAGGGGATGGGACAGGACAAGGGGGAGGGTCAATGAAGGGGAAGAGTGGAAGGGAGGGGCAGCTGCAGAATAAAGGGTGCTAGCTGCACATTCGAGCAGACTTGATAGACCTCTAGGCCTTTATCTGCTGGCAAATTTCGGATGTTCATATGTTCGTAATTTAATTAAGCAAGGATGAGAAGCATTTATTTATTTATGAATGTATGTATGTATGCATGTATGTATGTATTTGTAAGTATGCCAACTGGGATAACCCTATGAGATTTAGCATCTCATTTTCATGGGAGGGTCTCAGAGAGGACAGCAGCAGTCCACAGGTTAACATAGCCCAGCAGGGACTGGCATGAGTATTGAGGCGACACTCACCATTACTTTCTCTTATTTGCACGCTTATACAAGGAACATGGCCAGACCATTTTATTTCTGTTTGCTATAGGATGTTACAGACAGCAAAAATAGTGTATGTTTCCCTAACACAGAACACATGGGAAGCTGAAATTTCCATTAATCCCACACAGTCAGAGTGGACCTCTATTTGGCTTTGCCAACATATAGTCTCAGGTTCCAGACAATGCAGAGAGTTCAGTTGGAAAATGGCAATTCACTATCTTCGCACACCCCAGTTTACTGGTAAATTCCTTGAAAACACAGACACCTCCTGTTGGAGAGGCTGTGACTACAAAGTTGCTACATGCACTCATGTACTCTGATTGTGCCTGGTTCTACTAGTGTTCTGAAAATATGTGGAACATGAAATAAATACCATCATCCAAAATTATGGCACCAGAGGCAGCACTGCTACTATGTTATCCTCATCATATTAAAAATAAAATCTATTTATATCTTCATGGCATTCTTCTGATAGTAAGAAAGTAATTATAAGATTATGGTTAAAAACGGACTCCCCATCAGTCACACAGTGGTAGGACACAGTATGGGATATATATATATATATATATATATATATATATATATATATATATATATATATATACACAATAGGGGTGAGTGATAAATGAGTGAGATAAAACAGTGTATCATGCACTGCAGTGTGATATTTTTACCCTCTGCTCTACTGTGATGATATCAGCCATTTACACACACAGGTCACACAAAGGTCACTGATATCATCACTCTAGGCAGCTTTCCCCTCAGCATACAAAAACACCTGTGCTGTTACCACAGACACAAATGCAGAACTACTGTACATGAGAGGTCTCACTGCTGCCTGCAGCTAACTCAACATTACAAAACACTATCACCTATTCCCCACACTCTAACTTCCAGCTCATTACTGTGATACTCTCAGCTTGACTGCAGACAGAATTATAAAGAGCACAGCTTCACAGAAGTCTGTTCCTCACTGCTGCCTGCAGCCAACTCAGTTACCACTAAAAACACTCACCTGCTCCCCAAACTCTGCTTCTCAACCCATTACAATTACTTTGATACTCTCAGCTTGACTGCAGCCAGACTTCTAAAGAATACAGTTTCACAAAATAGTCTGTTTCTCACTACTACCTAAAACTAACTCATTTAGCATTGCATCTGTTTCCCAGAGTTTGTAACACTGCAAGCCCATTCAGAAAAACTCACACACAGAATGAGCAAACACATGAACAGGAACAGAACACAAGACAACATAACAATACTTCTGAAACTCCTGGCCCTATTGTATAAATCTAATACATGATGTACAGATCATGTGCTATGACAGATATTGTCACTCATGCATCATGAGCTCTGGATATCTCACTCTGTGGGAGTGACAATATTTGCCATATCACACTCATGCCCATCATGCAGCCCCTATTTATGTGTGTGTATATATATATATATATATATATATATATATATATATATATCGGATAGAAAAGCTCACAGCACAATTTGATAAACTAGACTTCCAACATCAGAATAAATGGAATATCGGGAAGCTACATATCCTATCCAAAAGGTCAGATATTATACCGATGGCCCTAACTACCATTTGCCCTGGAGTGGGGGGAAGCATGGGGGGGCTATCAGTCATCATATATCAACAGTGGAGAGGAGCTGGCTGCTATTGGGCCCAAATTCTGTTGCTGAGTACCTGACTAGTCATATTTATTTATTTAAAAGTTTTACCAGGAAAACATGCTGAGCAGTGCAACGCTCGATTCCAGATGCATCCTGGGGGGTTGGGATAGGGGAAAACAGCAAAGTACTATGTCACAGGATATACAGACAAATTGCAATACAGAGATCATACTAGGTTCAGACAATGTACAGTTATAATACATGGAAAGACTTAGTATTGCCTGTATTGCATGGTGTCAAAGTTCAGCAGCAAGAAAATACAGAATATACTAACTTGCACCCGGTTATGGTAAGGGCGGAGTTGAAACAATTGGGCTGTCCTGCAGGACTAGGTGCATGAGCAGGAGGAGAAGAAGTGCAACTTGAGTAGGAAATTTAGCTGCTGGGTGTTGCCACATTGTCTAATGTCTTCTGACAGGGAATTCCATGCTTTAGGCATATGGTACTTGAAAGCATTTTGTCCTTTAGCGGAGGACATGTGAGGGATAGCGAGAAACCGGGAGTCAGAGTTCCGGAGGGAGCATGAGGGATGAGGTTGAGCTATGAGGGCGGTTGCAAGGTAAGGGGGTAGGGATTGGGTCCAGAATTTTGCTGTGAGCCTCGCGCAGTGTGCCAGCCTCCGATCCTTGAGTGAGGTTAGGTCTAGGGACCTGTAGAGTTCACAGTGATGGGTTGTGGGAGGGCAGTCCAGTGCAAAACGACAGAAGGAGTGGAAGAGAGAGTTGAGTCTGGCTAAGGAGGTCTTAGGAGCTGCACTGTATACTATGTCTGCATAGTCAAATAATGGGAGGATCATTTTATGTATGATTGCTTTGCGGGTTGGTAGTGGGATGCATCCACGGTTGAGGTATAGGGCACCCAGTTTGGGAAGCAGCTTATTGTGGATCGTGTCAATGTGGTCTGAGAAGTCGAGGTACTGATCAAGCCAGACCCCGAGGTATCTGAAAGAGGGGCAGGTCTCCAAAGGGGTCCCATCGATGGTATGGAAGGTTGGGGTGGAGGGGAGTTGGGCGAGTCTCTGCCATATACAATATGTCTCTAATTCTTGCTGTTGCTTACCTGTAATAGAATGCACATCTTTACCTGTTCATTATGTATATTATTTAAATTGTGATAACCAGGTAGGCCCGCTTAGACCATGACAGTACCTTTTTGAGTGGCGACCCGGAATTAGTTATGAGTACCTAGAGGGAAGCAAAAAGAAAAAATACATGGAGTCCAAATTACAAGCAATTCATAATAGACAAACTACAGTTCGAACAATTTGTTAGATACATACAATCACAATATCTAGCCACATCTTTAAGTGCATACCAACGCAGAGCTTCAATATTATAGGTATATTCTGTCCTGAGATTATATATTTGCATCATCCCCTAGAGGTTCCCGACAGGGGACTAGCTGTAGCAGTAGCACTTATACCATCCACTCAGATGAGTCTTTAGCTCTTTCTTGAAGCCCTTTAGTGATACACAATCCTGAAGTTCACTCAGGAGATTGTTCCAGAGTTTAGGGAGGGCTATTCTAGTGGATCGCTGACCTTGGGAGGATCTGGCTCTGGGAACATCCAGGGGCTTGCGATTTGCGGACCTGAGCTGTCTCCTATTTGGTTTTGTGGCCAGCAGGCTCCCCAGACTGGTGGGGGAGGCATCCAGTTGCTGTAGCTTGTAAGCCAGACAGAGTGAGGGGTATGCTAATCTCCCTTCTAGGGTCGGACAGTTTATAGTGCTCAACACTTTACAGTGGTGCTCCATGTGGTGCGCCCCAGCAGCAAAGTGACTGACTCTATGGCACACAGTCCTCAAGCACTACAGTTCTGTAGGCCTTAGTGTTTGAAGCAGAGTCCATTGGGTGGGTACTTTCCAATCAAGCAAGGCCCTATGAAATAGCCAGGTTACTGGTACCACAATGACAGGGGCAGCAGTCTTGAGCAGTCTGGGCTCCAGATTGTCGTTACCTGCCGAGCCTTCCAGTCTTAGGCCCCTGAGCAGTTTTAGGATTTCTCCTGTGGATGCCAGTTTAAGGTGGAATTTAGGGCTCTGAAGAGGGCCCGCCTGTTTCTGTTGGCTATTATGCCCATGGCTGGGATTATCTGTTTTGAACCTCTGTAGATCAGTGAAAAAAGCGCTGAAGGTATTCGCCGAGTCTTGTGAAGTGGACTGGCATACCCCATTAGCTTTAACTTCACCAGTCCCTTTAGCCGTTTTTCCTTTTAGAAGCAAATTTATTTGCATCCAAAATTTCTTGGGGTCTGACAGGTTGTTGGTTTGCAGGGTATGTAGATAATGCTTCTTGGCTTTTTTGAGCTCTTTTTTGCAATTATTTCTATGTTCCCTGTATTTCACCCAATCCTGATTCAAATTAGTATTCTTGAATTTACACCACATCCTATCTCGTTTTCTCATGAGACTTTTCAGGTCTGGGTTTAGCCACCTGGAGTCCTGCCCTTTTACCCTTATTTTTCTTAGAGGGGCATGTTTGTTGGCTACAGATAGGAAATGTTTTATGATGCCATCTAGGGCAACATCTAAATTTGGGGCATCTAAAACCTGCGTCCAGTCCATTTCTGACAGAGATTGGAGGAAAGATCCCTCATTCAGGGCTGAGTAGTTTCGAGACCAGAAAGTTCTGGGAGGATGTTTGGGGGTAGTTATTCCTCCACACCAGGAACACTGGAGTGTGGTCACTGAGAGAGTCAGCACATGTCCCTACCAGTTTGTCTCCATCTGGGTTGGACACTAGCACCCAGTTGAGCATTGTATGGTTTCCTGTCTTTAGGCTGAAGCATGTAGGCTCTTTTATTAGCTGTGTCATGTTTGCTTCCTGCAGGTTGTGTTTAATATCCCCATTCAGAGTTGCACCCCAGTGGAGATTAAAGTCCCCTAGTATTATTTTCTCACTGTCTGGCACATTAGGTATGGCATCTGTGAAAGTTTTTAAAGCCCCTATAGCCTTCCTCGGAGTGTTGTAGACATATCCGATTAGTAGAGGCTTTATCTCACCCAAGAGAATATTAATAAACACCGCTTCACATCCCACCTCTTCTAGATCCAGAGTAGTCACCAGGGCAGCATTGAATTGAGACTTTACATAAATAAGAACTCTGCCACATCTCTTCCCTTTTCTGTCCCTTCTAAAAGAGTTAAACCCCTGAAGTTCCACCTCATGTGATAATACATTTGGTTTCAGCCATGTTTCTGAAATAGCAATTATGTCAGGGGGAAAAAGGTTGGCCCAGGCCTCCGGCTCCTGTACCCTGGGCCAGAGGCTGTTTATGTTTATATGAACCATCTTTATTCTCCTGACATCTAACCACTTGGGCGTGGTGGGGCTTATGTTTGGGATACTGGTGCCTGGGGGGCTAGGGTCTCGCGCTACATCACCCGCCATTAACAGTGTCAGACCCAGGAGAATTGCTAAGAGCTTATTTGTTAGAAGAGAGGGAAAGATCCTTTTGTGGGCCTTGATATACATCATAATCTTAAAGTACAGACCTCCTTTCTGCAGCATGTGCGATGCCACCGTGTTTGCTGTAAAGCAGAGGTGGTAACAGCCAGGAGTAAAGTGGCCAACATCTAGCCCGTCACCACACCAATATGGCCATCCTTGTCCCTTTATCACATGATCCATTGCTACAATTATTAAGACATAGATGCAACCCAGCATGATCACCTCCCCCCTAATAATGACAGTATATCCCTTTAGACAGGCACAGTAGTAGGAGCTTTTAAAAGTAATGCATCACCACCCTAAGTAATCCCTCCACAAATCTCTACCCAGAGCTTATTAAAGTTCATGTTAATTTGTCTCTAGTCCTATACAGTTGCTGTAGCCATGACTTCTCTTGCTGCCAGTTCTGTTTTTACTGCCGTCCAGGGCTTAAGCTAACTTGTGCCCCTTCAGATTTGCAAGCTTCCCAAACAAAGTATCTAAACTGAAGGCAGGGCTAGGAACCAGAGCTTATTTAATAAAGGTGGCAGAGATGGGTGGGTGGGAGGCCTTTTTTCCCAGCTGAGCCATCTGTGTGTCTCTTGTGAGGGGAGAGTACAAGGGCAGCCCGCACTTTTGACCTATTGCTATGTCACATTTTCCTATGGACCTAAAAAACTAAATAAAATGTAAGTTAAAAAAACATAGCCCAGTAGGAACAGGTACACACAGGCTAAAATATACAAGGCAAAAAAGCTGTTCGGTAATAACAGAGAAGCTCAGTGCATTTGGTGGAACAATTGAAATATTTAGCAATGTCCCATACAATATCGAGTGTTTCTTGTAATGCATGTTTTCAGGCACATAACTCACTACCAGATTTAGTGCATGTGCAACACGAGGTACAATATGACTGAAATCTCCGTGATCCATCACCTTCAGCAACCTACTGTCACTCTGCTTAACAAGGATGACCACATTTAGATTGTGAAGGTATTACCAGATGTCTTAAAGTGATTGGTGGTGCTTCAGAATGTTTTCCCCGCTGTGCTTCCGCCCCATTATTGACCAAGTTAAGTAAGGCATGTTCTCCACTGCTGTGCCTCTTAAAGGCTGTCTGCTTTAATATAACTCCTGCATATGGTGGTGGTGACATGCGGGAATAGAGGTGGTGCTTGATTTGGAGACAACCCCATAAACACTGAGACTCAGTAAACTTTGGTTTGCAATACTTCTCCAGATGTCACTTGTGAAATGGACATGACTCCTCTGCCTCCTTCAGAAGTGTCACAATCTGGCTGGCTTTGTGGCACCAAGCGAAGGGGTTTACTTGGCACACTGGCGATACGAGTTTGTGCCCAGATCCTGGGTACCAGGAGCGGAGACAGGCAGGGAGGTAGTACAAATCATCCATTGGAGGCTTCCCTCCCAGGGTGGGTGGGTAGAGCCTTGGCACCTGATGGTGGATTGGGCGACGTAGCTTGGGAGGGTGAAGCCTCAAAACATCCCCTGTATGTCTCCACCTCAGGTCGCCACCACACTCGGCCAATTAGGGTGGAGGGGTGAAGGGAAGAAAACTGGAAAAAGTGCCCACCGGATGACGGCCTCCAGTCCCCTGATGCCACGAAGCCATGGAAAGTGTCTGACCCCACAGCACCTGGGATACAAAGTTGCACCTGGAAGGCACTTCCTCCGGAAGGGAGAGACCTTCCCAATGAAGGGAAATGTCGGGTTACCGGGGGGTGAGAGGCTGGGGCGGTGGTTGGCTGGAAGGGGTTGAGTGGTGCCAGGAGTGCACCTTGGAAGCCCAAAGGAGTGGCTGCTTGGGGTGCCTGGGGAAGAGCATAAAAAAAGTGTCACAATCTGTGTGCATCGTACTGCCTTATACATAGTAAGGTTAGCATGCCACATAAACGTAAATCATGATGGAATGCTGTATTTGTGCTTGAAATAGAGAATGGCTGAAGATCAAGGGTCATCATCTCACCAATGAGTTATGTCCTTTATATGGAAACTAGGTGATTATGTGGCAGTTCAGTGTGGGCATAGAATGATTCTGGCAGTGTAGTTTTTGTTACTAATTCATTACCTGTGCTGATGATGCAGCCTCCAGGCCTGACTCTAGATGGTGGTAATTGGATTCCTTCTGAAGTAGTGCCAGACCCTGGTGATCCATCAGTTGGGTGCTGCCACGGTGGCTGGATTACTTGAATAAACCATCTTACTCCACTTCTCATACCCAACTGTCCCTGCTGACCGTCAGTCTGACCTGAATGAGGAAAGGGCCTGGCTGTTAGGAGTCCGCCAGGTTCATATTTTAAATGACCAGATCATGTTTTGGCACAGTGTGGAATACCCTTGCTAGTGACAGGCAGCAGCAAGTAGTAAAGTACTATGGAGCTGATGTGGAGGCTGAGGGCTTGGCTTTAGATTTCTCTGTCTGAGAAACTTCCTTTCTTGCTATTCTCGTTCATTATCTTATTTAATTTTGAAACCTCTTCCTGTGATGCCTCCCTGTAGAAGGTTGGGGGGGTCAGAAGAAGACTCGGACACACGAATGGGTGTCAGTTTATTAGGTGACTATTCACAATAATGTACTTTAAGGTATCATCAGGATGCTAAAACTAAGAAAAATGATGTAGCCACTATAAGGAGCACTGCTTGTTATGTAGGTCTGTGAGATCTGTTTAACACAGAAACATAGAATTTGATGGCAGATAAGGGCCGCTTGGCCCACCCAGTCTGCCCATTTCCCTACCTGATGGATAAGCTGCAGATTCTAGTTAATCAACAGCTTACTGCCTCCTGCCCCCCCACTAGAATTGCCTTATGCCTGTCCCATACATTATTGAATTCTCCCACTGTTCCTGACTCCACAACCTCCTCAGGAAAGCTGTTCCATGCATTCACAACCCTCTCTGTGAAAAAATACTTTCTAACATTAACTGTGAGCCATTCCCCCTCTATCTTCAAATTGTGCCCCCTTGTTCTTGCACATCTCTTCTTCTGAAAGATACTACCCTCTTATACCTTTATTCCCTTGAGATACTTGAAAGTTTCTATCATCAGGGATCGACAAATTTCAGAATGGTATGCTAGTCCAGGACAACTGGCCTTGACCAAAATGGTAGTCCCACAGTTCCGAGTGGTAGTCCGGTGCATTTCTTTTTTTTTAAATTCAAGTTTATTGATAAACAACGGGTACATTTGATACAGGCATAACAGGTACTTTTACATATTTACATGTATATTTCATTACTTAGTCATTTGATGTTCCCCACCATTTTATAAAATCCCCAACAATCATTGTATAATTAGTACCCAGAGGGAGAAGAGGGAGTAGGAGGAGAGAAAAAAAAAAAGGGGGGGAAGGGGGGGGGAGTGACCCCCGTATCGGGGCCCTCAATTTATTTCCCACTTCCCCAGATCCCAAAATAGATCATTGCAGTTAAGTTCTTAGTTCAAGGAGAGTTGATGCCACATTATCCATCTGGTCCACCTCCGAGTGTATAGTGCTGTTCTATGGTTTATTTTATATGTTAACTCTTCCATTTCTGCAGTTCCTTGGACTATTTGTATCCAAGAGCCCATAGTAGGAGTGACCTTCTTTAACCAAAGTTTGGTGATCGCCTTATGGGCGCCGTAAAGGAGGGACCATAAGTATAATAATGAGTCTGCCCAGCCAGATTCTGAGGGTGGTTCGCCTAGCACCAGGCAAGGCCAGTCCAGGGGAATCCAAATCCAGTATTTTGGCAATAGCCTGGGAGATATCTCCCCAAAACTGGCCCAGCCCCGAGCACCGCCACATGATATGCAGAAAGCCAGCCTCACCTTCTCCACACATTCTCCAACACGAGGGGTCTCTGCCAGGGATCCTCCGACTAAGTGAGAGAGGGGTCAGGAAATATCTTATCTTTACTTTCCGGGTAAACTCCTGCCAGTATGGGGAACTAGTGGTCTTAGGAGTCAATTCAAATACCTTATCCCAATCAATTTCCCTGATGTCCTCTGCCCCCCATCTATGTTTAACCCTCTCCAAATAGTCTCCCTTCACACCTGCCAGGGTTTTATGTAGTATAGAGATTAGACCCTTGACCCTCAGTGAAGTTAGGATTGCATAAAGGCTCTCCACCAGGGGGGCCGCCTTACCCTCCTTGGCGTCCTGACTTCGACATTTGCAGGTGTAGTCCCTAACTTGTAAATAACGATAGAAATCAGTGGGACGTAGTCCATACTTATCTTTCAGGGTCTCAAAATCCAGGACCTCCCCATCTGCCATATACTGCTTGATATAGGTCAGTCCCATTCTCTCCCAGGTTCTAAATGTGTGGTCTAGTCTAGCTGGTGTGAAAGCAGGGTCCCACGATGGCCTAAAGATCAGCCAGAGGGAATGCTTTATTTTATGTTTCTGCCATGTTCTATGTACGGCCCTTATAGTGTCCTTCACTGTGGTCAAGACAGGGAGAGGGAATCCCCCGGGGCTACCCCAATGAACAACATGAACACCCAGTGAGGGGCCCCTCTCCTCCTCTACTGTTACCTCCATATCCTTCCAATTAGCTTTATAAGTGGAGACAGACCATTGTAGTGCCCTTTTAACCTGGGCAGCCAAATAATAGTTTTCCAGATCCGGAAGGGCCCTGCCTCCCTCCACCCTCCTGAGATGGAGAATTCTAGCGCTGACTCTTGGTTTCTTATTGTTCCAAATAAACTTTAAAATCATTCTTTGCCAGACGTTAAATTGTGATTTGGTTATAAATGTCGGGAGACATTGAAAAAGATATAAATATCTAGGGAGAATGTTCATAATTACCATCTGTATTCTTAAGTATAATGGTAGGTTCAAAAGTGACCACCTATTCAGGTCCCTCTGTATCTGGCCCGTAAGTGGGACATAGTTGGCTTTAAGGAGGCGCGAATTATGTTTAGTTAGGCAGACACCCAGATATGACATTTTGAGTGCTAGCCAGTTCAAGGGTAAAGACTCCACAACTCCATGTGATGGAGAGTAATAGAAGGCCAGGACCTCTGTCTTATTCTTATTCAGTGTATATCCCGAGTGCCTGCCAAACTCTGTTAATATGGACCAGATATTGGGGATGGAGAGTTCTGGGTTGGACAAACAGAGCAGAACATCATCCGCATAAAGTGATATCTTCCTCTGCTGCCCCCCCACCTCAATGCCGTGAACCCTTGGAGATGAACGTATCACCTCCGCCAATGGCTCTATATATAGAGCAAATAATAGAGACAGGGGAGCCGCCGCTTCTACCCCTGCCCTGAAGTTAAAACGCTCTGTGAGCCCGCCATTAACTCTGATATACGCTTGCGGGCCAGAGTATAACGACTTAATGCAGTCAATAAAAGTCTGCGGAAAGCCCATGCGTTCTAAAACCAAAAACAAGAATGGCCATGAGACTTTATCAAAGGCTTTTCGTGTCCAAACTCATAAAGAGCCGCATGAGCTGGCGATGGTGGTGTATAGCGTCTATTATGTTAATGGCAGATCGGACACCATCTGGGGCTTGCCTGCCCGGTATGAATCCCGCCTGGTCAGGGTTGATTAGTTCTGTAAGTATGACATTTAGTCGGGATGCTATTACCGCAGTAAAAATTTTATAATCCGAGTTTAAGAGGGAGATTGGCCGGTAAGATTCGCATTTGGCCGGATCTTTATTCTCCTTTGGGATAAGCGTAATTGTAGCATATTGCCAAGAGGGAGGGATTGGGCTCGCTTCCTGCCAGACCTCAGAGAAAACATTTTGCAGCAGGGGAGTAATGTCCGGGAGGAACACTTTATAAAATTCAGCTCCAAAGCCGTCTGGGCCAGGACATTTCCCTGCTTTCAGGGCCTTTATGGTATTTATAATTTCTATTTGGGTGATGGGTTTAATTAGTCTTTATGCCTTGTCTAGGCAGAGAGTTGGGAGGTGTATAGAGCCAAGGTAGGCCCTGGTATCATCCACCGATACTGGTGACTGAGGGTATAAAGTTTACGATAATATGAAACAAAGGCCTCTGCTATTCGTTCAGGCTTCTGGGTGAGAAGGCCACTATTCAGACAAAATCTTCGATATTGTTGCTTTGGCTCTGAGTTGTCTCAGTCTAGTTGCCAACAGCTTTGCACCTCTGGACCCACCCTCGTAATATTTTTGTTTAAGGAAAAAAAGGTTCCTCCCAACCTCCTCCCTCTGTAACTTTTGTATTTCTTCCTTCAGAGACTTAAGCTCAAGGTCCCTCTGCCCGTCCCAGTTCAACCTTTGATGCGACTCTAACTCCGTTAGTTTGTTACTTAAGTCTGAGTGTCTCTGGAGTCTGTCCTTTTTTTTCCTTGAGGCTATACTTATTAGCTGGCCCCTAATTGTAGTCTTTAGCGTGTCCCAGATAATACGAGGTGTCACTCCGGGTGTGGAGATCACCTTAATAGTGTCCGCTATATGCTGCTTGATTTTGTCAACTACATCTCTGTCCTGGAGGAGGGACGTGTTCAACCTCCAGTGTGTTACCTTTTTAGGCAGAGAGATGTCTACCTCCAGAAATATCGGACTATGATCCGATACCGCGGACACTCCGACCCACATAGAGGGTAGTGCAGAGACACTGTCCCTAAATGTGAAAAGGTATCCAGCCTGGAGTAGACCTTGAACCTAGGGGAGTAACAGGTGTAATCTCTAGCCCTGGGATATTTCTCTCTCCACATCCACCAATCCCATATGGTTCAGAGCTTGTTTGACCACCCGGGCCCTACGATACTCAGGGTTCTGGGTAGTAGATGTGGTGTCCAAGTTTCTATCCCATACCAAGTTCCAGTCACCCCCCATAATCAGGAGGCCCCTAGACCTCTCCGTAATCAAGCGGGCCAATGAGACATAAAACGAAGTTGGGGAACCCGGTGGAGCATAGACATTTACCAAAGTGACCTGGGTGTCCTCTATTCTTCCTATCAGCATGATATATCTGGCGGCACTATCTGCCACTGTATCTTCAACCACAAATGGGAAGGACTCCGCCAGGAGAACAGCGACCCCCCTTCTGCGTCCTGACTCCAGTGAGGCATGGTATATCTGAGGGTAGGCCCTGGTTTTCAACTTTAAGACCTCGGTGGGGGAAGGTGAGTCTCCTGCAAGAAATTTATCTCGCACTTCTGCCTATCAATATATTTCTGAATTTGTTTTCTCTTCACTGGACTGGAGCAACCATTAATATTGTATGAGAGAACTTTCACATTATGCTGTGCCATTGACATATTTCAGTGTTACTCTGTCCGCCAGTCTGCGGACTGTTGAAGTTCCTAAATATGCCTGCAATACTATAACTTGCCAAAGTAACCCAAAAGTACCCGTATAACTGAAGCAAAACTAGCAACAAGAAACTTTTCAACAGAGATGATAAAAAACAGTAAACAGTGTGTACAAACATGTGCCTGGGACCAAGCATGTGTGCTTGCCCAGGCGAGGAAAGGGTTGGGGCGGAGGGGCTCTTCCAAAGCCCTCCTAACCCTCCTGAAATATTTAATCTTCGCCTTCCTAGGGAGGGTGGGAGTAAATCCCACCCAAGGGCAAAAAGCGCCATTCAGGAAAGTATTCCCTCCTAGTGGAGAGCATGTCCTTCTTCCCAGGGAAAGTTCCCTATGTGGATGCCCCATAGTCAGTACTGGGCATTAAGCAGCCAGGTTCCGACTCCTCCATAGCTTCTGTGGATTCATTTTAAACTTTGTCTAATCACCTTTTTATATTATTGAACGGGGGTGGGGGTAAATACCAAAAGGGAGGTACAAAATCCCAGGCTTAACCTTCTTAAGGGGGTGTGACCCCAACTATATAGATATATGTTGCTTTTGAGACCCCTCATCGTTCTATAATCAGTCGGCTTAGTTTAGCCAGAGTATCAGATCAACGATCCGGTAACCCGAAGGGGCTTGAGGTCCAGTAGCCAAGGTTAATCCGAGTCAAAGGAGGCAGACAACCCCCAAAACATGCCCCAGGTATCCTCTCCGCTTAGAATACAGCGACAAGAAGTCCCGAGCTCAGAGGGCTTCATCGCTTCCCCCATTTAAAGATCATCTGTCGACATATCCATCGATGCCCCCAACCCCTGCCGAACACAAAGTCTCAGTCAATTTCCGGATGTGTCCAGATGTCTTTGAGAAAATGAGACTGAGGTGGACCCCCTCCAGAAGCTCAAAGCACGAGGTTGTCACTGTGCACAGCAAGGAGGGCAGCTGAGAGAGGAGGGCCATGGTGACCCCATCCGGTCACAGTCAGAGAACCCCAGAGTACTTACAGTGGATTCCGCTAACAGGGCTGGGGGGGGTAAGATGAGTCCTCCAGGTGTAAGGTCTCCCCGCTCATGTCGCATCGTCCGACTCTATTGTTTCATTTAGTGCACTTCTTCCCTGTTCCACCACCAGATGAGGAGCCTTTTTGTTGAAATCCGCGGGGTCACCTAATTGAGTTATAAGAGCGGCGACATCTGCCCTCAGGTTCTGGCCACGAGCACCTTGTACGTTTCCCCGCCGAGGTGGTCCCTTCTGCGAAATGGTCCACGCCGAGGTGAGCAGATCTCTTTCCAGCCTTTCCTTCATAAGCGGGGGGACCGTTAGACCGAGCGATTCCAAGTAAGGGGTAGCAGCCAGCAGGTCCTGAAATGTTTTAACTCCGCTGTCCGTTTGAATTCTCAGCCTCGCTGGGTATAAAATCTGTGCCCTTAGGTCACGAGCTCTGAGCTGTTTTAGTATTGGCCAGAGCGATCTCCTGGCCTCCTGGACTCTCTTGGTGTGGTCATTGTCTAGGAAAACTCGATGGCCATCAAAGATCAGTGCACCTTTCCTCAATGCCAGCTTTAAAATCTCCTCTTTGGTTTGGTAGCTGGTAAATCTAACAACTATTGAGCGAGGCCTCGCATCAGGGTATCTTCCCTTGTCAATCTTCACCATTCATTACTTCCTGGGTGTAAGCCGGAGGCGCGTACTCGTCACGGGAGCTTTTTTTTTTTTTTTTTAAAGTTTGCATTAACGGCACCGCCCTTGAGAGTGACGTCATGCGTCATGCTCGAGGGGCGGCCGTTAGTAGCGACCGACTCCTCCTCCAACTCAGTTCTGTTTCTCCTGCCGTCGAGGCAGCACCTGCTCTCAGCGGAGCATCTTTTTCCCGTAGTTGGATGACTCCTTTTTGCACTCGACGCCTTTCTAGTAAGACTGTTCCTTTTTCTTTCATACGGCGTCGGGTGTGTTTTTCCTACTGTGTTTTTGCCTTAATAGTTTCGCGTGATGTCCGGTTCTGGAGCTAAGCACTTTTCGAAGATGGGCCGCGCTCCTATGCGTCGGTGCTCCTGTGGCCAGCATTTCTCCGTTTCGGACCGGCATGATGTTTGCCTTCGTTGCCTGGGACCCAACCATGACATGGATTCGTGCGACGCCTGTTTCTCCATGGACCGCCGTGTCCTCGAAGTCCGAGCGTTCAAGCTCGGCAAGGCCCCGCCGACCTTCGGGGGATGACGTCGCTCAAGGGACTCTCAGGTAAGGTCTCTAGGCCCTTCCTCTGGGTCCCCTCCCGGGCCTCACGGTCCGAGGAGGAGAGGTCTCCGTCTTTTCTTGCCGGGAGGAGGCCCCTTCTGCGGTGTCGAGGCGTCCTGTAGTCCTCCTGGGGCCTGACGCCCGACACCGCCCTCGGCAGTCACCTCCTCCGAGTGCAGGCTCCCCAGCCGAGGCCCTCGGCTCTTGGGCCTAGCACAGGTGGACCCTCGGCGCCGCCTTCGGCGCTGTTTCGGATCCGGCACTGTTCACGGTGCGGTGATGTGGCACGTTCGTGCCGTTTTGGATCGGCGCCGTTTGCGGTGCGGTGATCAAATGGCACCATTGGTGGTGCCGCTTGTAACCTCAGTGCTGTTCGTGGTGCCGATGGTCATGGCGGGCGCTGTCAGCGGTGCCGCCTCGCCTCCCGACACCGCTGGCGGCGCTGTGGGCCTAATCTTGCCTCCTCACGGCGCCGGGTCAGTTTCCGGTGCCGTTTATCCTTCCGGCGCCGTAGGGGGTTGGGAGTCGGGCCTGGCTGCTGCCAGCGTTGGGGGGGCGAGCGGTGTCGCCGTTGGTACCGGGGCCGTTCGCGGCGCTGTGGCCTCTGGGACCCCTGGGGTGGCCAGCATTGAGGTCCTGCTGGTCTCGTCTTCCTCGGAGGACGATGACTCGGATGTGGACCCTTCTGGCACCCCCACTCTTGAGGTCGGGGTCTCCTGTGGCTAGAGGTACCAGAGGCAGGCGAGCCCTCCCTCTCCCCCTTCCGTCGTCTCCTGAGGGGCTCCCCGGCTGGGTGTGGCCTGGGGTCCCAGGGGGCAGGTGTGGGGGCGACGGAGGGGGAGGCTCCCCTCTCTGGAGGGCCAGTGAAAGCTACCCCCCTGGGTGCTGTTGCCCCCTCTGGGGACGGAGGAACGCTGCTGTTGAGGAGGAGGGCCCTCTCAGAGTCTGAGGGGTTGAGGGGCAGAGGGTCTGGCTCTCGGTCTTCTTTGGCCACCTCGGGGGTGGTGGCCAGGAGCCGTAGTGCAGAACCCCGCTCCTCCATCCAGGGCTCTAGGGTGCCCTCCGGCGGCGTTCTTGCGGACTGCCCTTCTGGATCCATGCAGTCCCGGCATCGTCACAGGGGAGGTTCTCCCCCTGGGCTCTACCAGGCTCCGCTTCCCCAAAATTCCGTCCTGCGGCCTGGTCTGTTGTCCGGGATCCCTCCAGCTAGGGCTCCGTTCCCCGGATTCCAGAGCCCTGGCAGAGAGCTGTTGCCTCCTCGGAGGTGCCCCTCTCCCATCTCTCTGCCTTCACCACCCCCGCTCCCAGGCCATGTCGGTCCTACGGGTCCGTTATCCTGGGAGCAGTTCAGGGGTTCTGCGGCGGCCTTCCCCTCCTATGTTAGATACATGCATGAGCGGGTCTTTCGACTCTCCCCACCGCCGCAAGAGTCCTCTGGACAATCCAGCTCCCCATCATCCTCGGCTCCCTCCTCTGAGGGAGAGGAACCCCTTGCTCATCTTTCCTCCGATGCTGATTTCACTGAATATCAGCGTTTCCTGTCGAGGATGGTCAGGGATCTCCGGATTTCCTATGTTCAGAGAGACAATACCGAATGGGAGACGCGAGAATTCCTTGGTGAATTCAGTGCCCAGCATTTGGTGGTACCTTCCTGGCCCATTCCCTTCCAGGAGGCGTCTATCCGGTCCTGGCAGTCTCCAGCCGCTTCTTCTCCAGCCCCGGCTGACTGTCGGCGTAGGTATTGTGCACCCTCAGAGTCTCTAGGTACCCTTCCCAACCCCCCTCTGGTTTGGTCTACCTAGACACTCCTTCCTGGCGCCGCTGCCTGGCACACGACTGCCCACCGGATTCAGACTCTGTCCAGTTCGACCGTTGGGGGCGAAGAGTGTTCTCTTCTTCTCGTGCGGTTGCCTGTATTGCATCTCATCAGGCTCGCCCGCTGCCTATAACCGGCATTTGTGGTCGATGATGTCTCAGCTGTTGGCATCAATGCCTGACACGGAGCAAACCAGACAAGCCGTTGCCCTCTCCGCGGTGGGCCTGGAGCTGGCAAGACACCAAGCAAGGGCATCTTACGACGCCAGTGAGGTGGCTTCCAGGCTTGCGGGGACAGCGATCTGCATTAGGCGGATGGCATGGCTTCGTCTCTCTAGGTTGTCACCCCTGGCCCGGCATAGGGTGATTCGCTCCGCCTTCCGGGGGACCCGCCTTTTCTCCTCTAGAGCTAGGAGACTTTTGCAGGGGCTCCCTCTGTCTCCTCATCCTCGGGAGGCACCTCCTAGCTCTTCCCCCACTTAGGCTTTCAGAATAAGCCAGGGTCTTCTCCTTCTGTTTCTCACCAACAGGAGGCTGGGGGTCTTGTTCCCTCAGGGTATTCTACCTTTTCCCCTCCCCGGGGAAGAGGAGCTTGGTACTCACCCAGGAAGTAATGAATGGTGAAGATTGACAAGGGAAGATATGAATATTATGTACCTACCGTAATTCTTGATCTTCTCTTGTATCTTCACCATTCATTACTACCCCGCCCACCATCCCTCAGTGGCCTCCTCCTGTGGCTTCTCCCCTCCCGTCTCCTTCCCTCTCTGGAAAAAAATAAAAAAAAAAAAAAAAAGGGGGAGGAGATTCTCTTCCCCAAAAAAAGGTTTTCTTTAGATTTATTCCTAAAAGGGGGATCCTTATTCTTCCAGAAAATTATTTACTCTAAAATTCTTGGGCGTTTTTTGCCAGGAATTGCGTTATGGTGATCAAACTGCACAACTATCTCTTGCCATTCCTTCTGGCAGATACTTCTGGGGTTTTAGCCTGTCTCTGGCTATACAGTTTTGATCCTGCAATTCCCTGCTATCAGCGTCTTGGCCCTAAGAATCTCGAACCCTCCTTTTTATTCTTGCTTGCAGAGCAGAGGAACGGGTACGACTATTTTTTCTTTTAAAAAAAAAGAAAAGGGAGAAAACTGAGGGAACTCTCTCCGACTGCTGTAAGGCAATCTCTAAATTTAAGGTCATGCTCCTAGCCTGCAAGTTATGCTCTGAAAAAAAAAGGGAAACCAAAGGCAGGAAAATCCTTCTTGTAATGCCTTGATGGTTGTTTTTCCTTCGAGTGTCCTCAGGGACAGTTTTGCAGAGAAGCAGTGCTAACCATGACCAATCTTCGCCAACCTAAGCCTCTGGCCTGCCTTGGCAAGTCCGTCTGAGTTCCACTTCTATATCTATAGACTGCCTTAAAGGCCTAGATTTTCCTTTCTAATCCCTTGAGCAGCTCTCACAGGCTGCCTGGGATTTATCCTTTCCTCCTCGGGTGTCCTCGAAGTTAAAGGCCTTCCTCGGCCAGGAGCCTGAAGTGGGGATCAAGGACCATGGCATGTTGAAGATGAGGACTATGCCCGTCTGAGTCTGTCTAGCAGGTTCGGTGAACCTTCTCTTCAACTATCACCGGGGATTCTTGCTTCCCTGTTAGTCGAGCCTTTAGCTTTCAGCTAACTACGCTCGTTGGGCATTCTGGTCCCTTCAACATCCCATCTTTCTCTTCTCTTCTTCCTCTTTCTTCCTTATTACCTTCCTTCTCTCTCCTCCTAGAGTTGCCCAGGTAAGGAGGTCCTGCGGTCCCTAGTTAGGGATACTCTTATCTCTCTGTCCTTTCTCCATCGGCTTATTCCTTTTTCAGTTCATTCTTCCTTACTTTGCTATCCCTTGGCTATCTTGTCTCGCTATCTCTATTTCTATGTTTTCACTTTTTGCCTCTCCGGCTCACAGAACTGAGTTGGAGGAGTCGAGCAGTGCTTCTACTTGGCCGCCCTGCGCATGACCTGACGTCACCTCGAGGATGTGCTAATGCAAACTTTAAAAAAAAAAAAAAAGCTCCCGTGACGAGTGCGCGCCTCCGGCTTACACCCAGGAAGTAATGAATGGTGAAGATACAAGAGAAGATCAAGAATTACAGTAGGTACGTAATTTTCATTTTTAAGGCGTGCAACGAGAGACCTGTGTGCCCGGTCCATAGACAGATCAGCATCTGGGGGTAACGGGAGGATTTGTTTAAACATTTTCTGCAAGAAAAAGGCCATGCTTTGAAATTTGTCTTCGGAGCCCTCCGGGACTCCAAACAACCTGATATTTTGTCTCCTATTGCGGCCCTCCAAATCATCCAGTTTACTAGTGAGTTCTCTGTCTCTGGCAAGTAGATACAGCACAAGTCTGTCTTGGCGGTCCGATTGTTCAACTAGTTGGTTGGGATAACTCCAATTTGTCTGTTTATGATCTATTTTAGCCAGATCTGCTTTAAAATCGTGAGTGTTTGATCGATCTTTCCACTGTCGCGCCCGTCTGGAGAATGAGTTTCCGGAGGCTCGGTATAGTCTCCTCGGTCTCTGTTTCGGTATTTTGTAGGCCTTCCCTTGCGACCTTCTCCTGACTGTCAGATCCACCCTCACCCTGCATCATTTCCTTTAATTTTTGTATCGGCGTTGATGTCAGTTTTGATGTTTTGTTCCTTTTGTTTTTTGCTGGCGAAGACATCACGCTTTTGAGGTGATTAAGGCAGATTATAGCGAGGAGGGAGACGGAGATAGAGATCTAAGCTGCCATTAGCCCGCTGACGTCACCGGAAGTCCCAGTCCGGTGCATTTCAATGGACATTTTCAACCAAATTAATAAAAATAAATTATGGTGTGGCAGGGCTTATATTGAACTATTATTTAATAAAATGGATGGATGTAGCTGTAGAAGAACCTCATAAATCAGGAAAAACAATCTTCTGCATATTGTCTGTATGAACTGGTCACTTTTTAAAAGTCTGCTAATGGAACTAATAAACTTATTTTGTATCAAAACACTGTGTGTGTCTTTTCACTGATGGGTCACTGCAATCAAACTTTCTAATTTATACACTGTTTAAATTAAGCAACGCACACTCTGGGAAGAACAGGAAGGTTAGGCAACAGGTAATGGAAGGGATTGGGTGGGATGAGCTGACTGGGGGGTGGGAAGAAATACCAACAGTGATTCAATCGCTGACAAACACGGACAGATAGTGTAGTGTATGTATTGCTAGCTTGCTTGGTGCTTAGTGCTTACTGATTTAAAAAAAAAAAAAAATATATATATATATATAAATAAACACCACAAGTTGTCTTGTCCTGTCACAATCCAGCTGGCACTGGGACACTGGGTGGGTAACAGGTCAGTCACCCACCCTTGGCTTCAAGTTCACTCCTTACACCATCACAATCTCCTAACAGCCCACCCACCCACCCACAGTTAGAGTTAGGCTCCGCTCAGTATTATTATTTTTTTTTTTACTAGTTTTATTTCTTTTCTGTGTGTCTTAATCCACAAGTCAGGTGGCCACAGGACACACTGGGCGGGACACCCCGCCAGGCCCTTGCCTCACTCCTTTTCACAAAATCTCCCATCTTCCACTCCCAACAGCCCAGGCCAACACACACAGAGTAGGTAGGCTTCTTCTCTCTTATTTAATTTTTCTTTACTAATTTTTTTTTTTTGTCTTTCAAACCAGTTGGCATTAAGACGCACAGTGTGCCGTGTCCACCGTGCTACCCCTTTCTCCTTTCCACACAATCTCCCAACAGCCCACACGGTTAGGCTGAAGGCTCCTCTTCCCCTCTCATTTATTTTCCTTACAGTCATCTTTTATTTTGTACATGCTGTCCTTTTTTTGTCTTCACAAGCCAGCCGGCAGGTCAAGGTCACCCCTTTACTCCTTTTCTCACAGCAATCTCCTCTACCAACAGTCCAAGTTAGGCTTCCTTCTCTTATATCACTGTCCTATATTTTGTTTTATAACCTTTTTTTCCTTTAAGCTGCTTTTTTTGGGGGGGTCTTAATCTTTCACAAGCCAGCAGACTGGGCAGTGGGCTGGTCAGTGGTTACCCCTTCACAGTCACTTCTCTCCCCACACAAACAGTCAGACTACAGGCTTCTCTTATTTTATCTTTTATTAAAATATTTTTCTAATATCCACACATTGGGCTTCTAACTTCTCTTCTTTTTTTTTGTTCTTTAAAGTCTTTCAAGCCTCCCATTCCCCCACCAGTACTGTGTGAACTGAGAAGGAGGGACTGGTAGTTTCCCACACAGTCAACACCTCTCCTGTAGTCTGTTCAGCTGTTGCAGACTACTGGTGCTAGTGTGCTGTGTCCTTCCTGACCTAGTTCTTATATTTTTTTAATTTCTGTATTCAGTCAGTAGTACAGTAGCTGCATATACACTGTCACTTCCAGACAGTGGCCCTTTTTTTGGCTGTTTTTATTTCATTTTAATTCATAGGTTGGGCTATTGGGTTTGGTTGCAATTGGTTTGGTTTAATCGGTTGCCTGCCCTGCACTATCAAACGGCAATTAGGCAAAGTAATACTTTAAACTTTCGTTATGTGATACTGTTCCCCAAAATGCAGTCTCACTTTCTCCTTAGTCTGCACTCTAGACTCTCAAGAAAATTAAGCTCAGACCACGTCCAACTCCAACCGCTTGCGTCAGCAACCCCTCCCCCCCCCAAACTGCCTTTCAGGCTCTCAGCGCACTGCAGCAATCCCTAAAAAAGCCTCCATTTATTTATTTTACTGGCTCCCCCTTTAGTTTGCTCGCACAGTCAGAACGATGCTGAAGTGAAATTTGTAGTAGTTCATAGACTGCTACAGCACACGGCCACACACACTTTAGTTCGTCGCTTCACTCAAACACACAGACCAACTGATACATTTAGCAGACAGAATACTGTCTCCCGCTCTATCCCCGAGAACCTCCACCCCTATCACTGCCACGACCAATTACCAGGACTGACAGGTACTCTCCCATATCGGATTCAATGACTCACCTGTCAGTCCTGGAGCCTCTGCTGCTGCTGATGGGTGGAGCGAGAGATCGGGGAGGGTCCTTGCTGCATCTGATACTGGCTGCACAGCGCGCACGCTGCTGCTACCGCTCACTTGGCTGTCTCAGTAAATTGCAGCGTGGGCACCCATGTGATGGCATTCTTGGCCGACTCAGCGACCATGTGACCCAGCTGGCTGGAGAACGAATGATGGGGAGCACTGGCGGCACCTAGTGGTTGGGACATCGTGAACAGTCACAGCAGAAAAAGATAAAATAAATACTCCTGGCCACTTCTGAGTTGGTTGTCCGGTGGGCAAGCAGCAAGTGAGATACTGCTTGTCCGACTGCAAATTCTTGTAGCCCGGGACGTCGGGCTATGGGATTTGTCGATCCCTGCTATCACGTCCCCCCTCTCCCTCCTTTCCTCAAGGGTATACATATTAAGCTGCTTTAGTCTCTCCTCGTATGTCTTCTGGTGAAGACCTTGCACCATTTTGGTTGCCCTCCTCTGAACAGCCTCCACTCTGTCTATGTCTTTGCGGTGATGGGGTCTCCAGAATTGCACGCAGTACTCCAGATGGGGTCTCACTAACTGTCTGTACAGAGGGATAACAACTGCCTATTTTCTACTGTTAATGCCTCTCCCTATGCATCCCAGTATCCCCCCAGCCCTCATTACTGCCTTGTCACATTGCTTGCCCACCTTTAGGTCGTCTGATATAATTACTCCTAGATCTCTTTTGATTTTTGTTGTTGTTATTAACTCACCCCCCCCCCAACTGTGTACTCTTTCCCTGGGTTTTTGTTTCCCAGATGCATTACCTTGCACTTCTTTGCATTGAATCTGAGCTGCCACATATTTGACCATTCCTCCAACCTTGCCAAGTCCCTTTTCATTCTTTCCTCTCCATCTTGTGTATCAACCCTGTTGCAGATCTTTGTGTCATCTGTAAATAGGCATACCTTTCCTTCCAGGTGCTCTCCAATGTCACTTATAAAGATATTAAAGAGGACCGGTCCCAGCACTGAACCCTGTGGTACCCTGCTAGTTACCCTCCTTTCTTCACTGTGGACTCGGTTTACTATTATGTTTTGCGTCCTGTTGTCCAGCCAGTTTTTTATCCAGGCTACCACCTTGGGCCCCACTTCAAGGATGGCTAACCTGTATATTAATCTTAGTTTAGAAATCCCTACAAGGTTAATTCCCTTGAGTCTCAGTGGGCTGGGCCAGCTGGCCTAATCCAGCCCTCTGAGGGAAGGAGCCAACTGGCTGTAGTTAAGAGAGAGCTGCAAGAAGTTGCCTCAGGCTGGGGAAGAGATTGTCAGGCATGTATGCTTGCTCCCCTTGTTGATGCTCTGTGCTTGTGTGGAAGGCCTAAAACCACCTTGCTGGTATTGTGTCAGTTGTCATCAGCAAGGATCACCAGAGGGGGGAATCTCCCATGAGTTTAACAGTTCACAGGCTGAGAAGAGAGGAGGCATCTGAAGATTAAACAACAATGCAAGTAGAAAAATGAAGGTGGTATAATATTTAATATCAGGACTACACAGAGAACCCAGTGGTGCCCTTCCTCCCTACACTAGGTAGGAGGGTTTTAAAGTATGCCATTGTAACAACAATTTGGTCTGGGACCCTCTGCCCACAGCAGTCTAGTCTTGGAAGAGTGTGAGAAGTGGCACCTGTGGCAACCTCCGACCCCCAAGGGGTGTCCGCCTGTCCTTGCTCCTAAATTGTGATCCCTTCACGTGGGAATGAAGCCTTAAGAAGTACTAAAGTGGACCCAGACTCTCTGCCCACAGGGGTCAAACCTTGGAGGAGAGTGGGAGGCATCACTGGTGGCTCCCTAGGACCCGTATGGAGTGTATGCCTCTCCTAGCCAAGCAAATTGTTTGAGGAAACATTCCCCATGGGTACCAGTATTTAGTCTGCCAAGAGAGAGCTTGTGGAACAAAGGGGAATCTAAGGGCCTGGGGCCCCTACCATGAATGCCCTATGGTCGGGGGCAAGTAGTGGGAAACTGGTGATGGATTTAGGGGAAGCTTGGTTGGTGTATTCCCTGGATAGCTCTAAGGAGTGAAATATCCCACTATTGCAAAAGAAAGACTGTGCAGGGTGAAGCCTGACACTCAGAGTAAGTCAAAAGTAAACTGCACCTGTGGTAAAATGTGAGAGAAGCAAAGTATCTTAAAGAGTGGATCCCCACTGTGGACCCAGGCAACGGGGGTCCTAGTAGCAGTATAATGCAGTGGTTTAAGACTCTGAGTTGCAAACCTGGAGACCTGGGTTTGAATCCTACAGTCACCGCTTGCATACTGTGTGACCCAGAGGAAGTCACTTAACATCCTTATGCTCCCAGGTCACACCTGTAAACAAGTTTTCAGCTTAGTGTGTCTCTCCTGGTAAAAAAAAAAAAAAAGTAGCTTTATGCCATCCTGGTTTAGTTGCTTTTAAGAGATTAAAGCTTATCAGCCTGGGAAGATTAATATAGCTAAGCTATACCTGTGTGCCCCACTAGGTTGTTGGCACAACCCCAGAAAATTGGAGGAATGGAGAGTGCCATTTGGACTTTACTATCACCCCTTGGTGACTGGCATTCAGAGACTGCCTATGGACACTAAGTTATAGAGACAGTGAGAGAATGCAGCTGTCTTCACGGGGGAATACAAATGCTCAGGAGCTTTCAGTAACTAAAAAGGATCCTGTTCTGAAGTTATCAATTGGGCATTGTATTCATTTTGAAAGTTGTTCAGTGTTACTAACCCCCTTTCTTTGCAGCCTGGATGTCCTAATGTGTTCATGAGTGCCTGGAGGTCACCAAATGCTTGAAGATCAATTAAGTGGCAAAATATCTGTGTATGCTTCCCTCTCTGTTTATTTCGTCATTCATACCCTGGATGCTAGGGAGAGGGGCTACAATAACAAAATACAAGCTTTAAGCAGTCTTAGAGGGAGCATCTCTCTCTTGCCTCTGTAGTAGAACATAGGGGGCCAGTACGACCTAATCAACCAAATGAGATCTTGCAACAGCCATTACAGGTAGGACAGCTCCTTTGTACCATGCATCCTGTTACCCACCTCACCAGGAATCTGTCAGCTGCTGCTACTGAAACGTGTCTGTACACCCTGACATACGAACATACGAAGAAGCCAGCAGAAGAAGGCCATTTGGTCTATCTAGTCTGCTGGTATTGCAGGAGCCACAGCTTGAGCTATTGTCCCTGCCCCCCAACTCTTTGCATCCTCCCTACCCATGATCCTTACCTTCCCCTATGCCTATCCCAGCATCCCTTGAAGCTGCTCACTGTCTTCAATGAGACCACCTCTTACGGCAGCACATTTCAAGTGTCCACCACCCTCTCCTTGAAGAAGTGTTTCCTGACTTCTCTCTTAAACCTCCTCCCACCTCCAGTTTAAGACTGTGCCTCCTCATGTTATGGTTGCCACTCAGCCTAAAGAGACCCTCCTTATCCAACTTATTTATCCCTTTCAAGTACTTGAAGGTCCCAATCATGTCCCCTCTCTCTCTCTCCTGTCCTCCAGGGAGTACATGTTCAGCGCCCTCAACTTCTCCTCATATGCCTTATGCTGCTGACCCACTATCATCTTTGTAGCCCACCTCTGGACCTACTCCAGAAGGTTAATGTCCTTTTTAAGGTGTGGGCACCAGTACTGAGCTCCATATTCTAGATGTAGCATTACCAGTGACCTGTACAAGGGCAGTATAACCACCTCTCTCCTACTACTGACCCCCCTATCTATGCATCCCAGCATCTTATTTCCCCTTGCTGCTGCTTTCTTTTTTTTTTTGCATTATTTATTTACCCTCTGCATCTGACCGGCCTCGCCTTCAGGCCAGCCAAGGAACTCCCCCATTCTCCACTCTGAACCCACCCTGGCGCCAGCTTCCCTGATCCCATATTGCAGCCAGCCAGGGTAGCCCGACGTAACCCATCGTCAGGCGGGTTCCCTACTTCTGGGGGGAAATTGCCTTCCAGCATTCCTTTTCTCGGCCCTGGTGCTACCTGAGATCAGTTTCTGGCTCTCTGGGGGCTCCATGGAAGCAGGGATCCAGGCGGCCGTCATCCAGTCGCTCGGACACCATTTTTCTGTATTTTTTCAGTCTCCCCTGAGATCGCGCCGCATCTGTAGTGCTCCCAGTCTCCACCGGGGGCCACTACAGAACGAGGCATGACCCTAACCCACCCCAGGAGAGGAGAGCAGTCCTTCGGACGCTCAATCCTCTCCTGCCCCTGCTGACCCCTGGTGACCCGAGTCCATTCCTGAACCCAGGTTGCCGGTGTGGTTTCGAGTTAGTTGCTGCTTTCTTGCACTGCGTGGAGTGCTTCAGGTCACTAGTGACCATCACTCCCAGGACCCTGCAGCATCTGCTAAAAGCAGCAAGGCCACACACACACACACACACACACAATCAGGTAACCCAAATCTGCACCTCTGGAGTTACAGTCCCTGCAGAGGGCTACTGTCATCCCCCACTCTTTTCTAGAGTTTATGACCCATGTTTCTTAACTAACTTGTGCTATTTTCACCTTATGGCCCTCTATGACAACTGGTCAGTTTCTGTGCCCACTGGCTCCCACGTTGCAGGCTTCACACTACACCCAGCAAAGGCTTCTCCTTGCTCCTTAGCTAAAGGTGAACTGACTTCAAGCTGCCTCAGTAGTTGCTTTTATACCAGCAGATGACCTGTTGAATATCCAGCAGAAGAAGGCGATAAATGATTACATAGAAACATGGACAATGACAGCAGAACAAAACCAAAGGTCCATCCAATCTCCCCAGGTTCCCTATTTTGCCCTGAGACCTATTGATTCTCCAGGGTGATGGCCCCCCATCTTCACTCCCATTCTCCTCCGCACATCTGACACCCCAAACAACCACAATACCCTTCATGCTGTCCCAGCAGTGCTGAAAACCACTAGCAGTTTTCACACCCACCACCTCGACTGGTAGCCTGCTCCATGTCTCCACCACCTTTTCTGTAAAATCGTACTTCCTCATGTCCCTTCTGAACCTCTGTCCTGCTAACTTCCATTCAAATCAAATCAAAGTTTATTGGTGTTCGGTCATAGACCATTACAAAAGTACATGCAAACAGATTGAAAATCTTTATATAAAATACCGTTAAAACTTGTATATCATATGCAAATAACAATAGCACACATACGTGGATTAATTATGTATAATTACTGGTGACCATAAATACCAACCGGATTACTGTTTTGTTAAAAATGCATATCAACCGGATTTCAGGTTATTATGCTCCAAAGGCAATAATAACCTGAAATCCAGTTGACATGACTCTTCATAATAACCCAAAATCCAATTGATATGACATTCCCCAAAGAAACTGTTGCATTCCATTGTTTCACAAAAAGTATTTCAACTGCAGTATTTTCAACTGTGTTTTATCCATGTAGTTCAATTTCTTCAAAAATAATACTGCACTCCAGCTAAAAAGCATCTTTTTGTTTCAAGCTGCAAGAAATACAGTCTAAACCTCCACACCAGGAATTATAAAACATAAAGAATAGGTAAGTTTGATGTTATGGATTTTTTTCACATACCCTCGGTGTGTGACGACCACATAAACCTCTCGAGCTTCGCTCTCGAGGTTTATGGGTCATCACACACCTCGGGTTTGTGAAACAAATCCTTAACACACACTGATCTATCCATTATTCTCTATTTCCTATGAATTAATGAGATCGCATTGAGATAATTAGCAACCATAATGATAATGTGTTCGTCCTCTGTTGTAAACATATTCAATAGAGTTTCCCTATCCAAAGTGCCTGTTTCTGCACACAGTGGGTGCAGCCAGTGTGCCCTAGGCTTGTTATACCAGCAACAAGCGAATATAACTTGTCATAATATAAATATAAATTGTCAGTGTCAGTGGCTCAGTAGGTAGCACACTCGCCTCTGAAGCCGGGAGATCAGAGGGCTGTGGGTTCAGTTCCCACATCTGGCACTTGGGTTAATATCCCAGTACTGACACTGTAGTGCAGCATGAGAGGGGTGCTGCACTTCTGAGGTGCTGTCTTTCGGATGAGACGTTAAACCGAGGCCCCATCTGCCTTGATTGGTGGTAGTTCAGGTGGATGTTAAAGATCCCATGGCACTTATCGAAAAGAGTAGGGGAATTTCCCCGGTGTCCTGGCCAAATTTCCCTCGTTCACTAAAAATACCACCAACAGCTTAATCTGGTTCAAGGTCAGTTGGCATTCATCTGTATCCCCCTCCCCCGGGTCGTGCCTGAAAATAGGCAGAATTTGTCTAGTGCACTTACCCGGTCAACAAAAACTAAATAAAAAAAAATAAATAAATAACATGATTTAAATCCTCTTTCTCACTATATTTACACTCACATACTTTTGCATCACTGTCCGTATTTTTATTACATCTTGCTTTTAGGACATTACTATGAAAAGTTCAAATGTGTATACTGTGTACAATTTCCTCAATTTAATATCTGTTAGGACTTCCAAATAATATCTGAACCTACAAATGTTATCATTTTTAACTAACCAGGATGCAGTTTTGAGACCTGTTATGATTTCTGTATCTTTTTGTTTATTATGGTTATATATTTTTCTTCGACAGTATGTTTTGTATTTTGTGCTTACAGTAACATCAACCTCTGCATATTGTCGAAAAACGTACAGGCCATACCCATGCAGTACCCTGTACAGCTGTTCGAGCCAAGTAGATTGAGTACATCCTAATTGTATCCACTTGGTTTTATCCACTAAACACTGACAAGGCAGCCTTGCAGAATCCATCCTTGTAAATTTAATCCCGTAATTAATGCATCCGGAAACCATGTATGAATCTAGGCTGGTAATCCGCAGCTCTGCTCTAACCAGAGCAATGGGGGTAACTTTCCTAACTCCCAGAATTGATCGATAAAGTCTATTTAATGGTACTTCTAACGGTCTTATATTCACTGTGCTCCAAATATCGTATTGATAAAGTGCCAGAGCAACATATTCGGCCTTTATGGCTTTTAACATGGGAACAACTGTGTTTCCCCCACACCTGTAATTAAACTTTTTTAAAGCTCCTGCCTTCGGTTTAAGTTTTGTTGCCTGGATATTTATGTGCTTGCACCGCAAATATTTATCCCAAGTATACATATGAATTAACTGTTTTAATTTTCTTATCCCCCACATACCAAGTCTTATTAATATCCTTGGAGGCAAACATTTTAGCCTGGCTCTTAGCTTTGTTAATTTTAAAATTAGACTCCTGGGAAAATCTGTATAGAATATTTACATTTTTTTAGAGCCCAGACTGTAATAGAGCAATGATGACCAAATCATTAGCATAAGCCAAAGTGGGAGAAGGACAACTATTAACCAGTGGCGAGTCTGTTTCAGAAGCCATAAGTTGTGTCAATAGAGAATCTACATAAATACAAAAAAGTGTTGGAGCAATGACACATCCCTGCCTGACACCTTTATTAATTTGGATTTTGCTAGACAGGTGGCCATGTGCCCCATGTCTATCTGAGCCCAGGTTTCACTGTACAGCTTCCTTATAATACTAATTAGTGAGGGCTGAATGCCCATTTCAAACATTATTTGCCATAGTTCAGCCCTCAGAATATTGTCAAATGCTGCACTAAAATCTATGGACGCCACATAGAGTTTTTGCTTCCTTAAGGGAATGTATTTTTCAAGCAAATGTGCTAAAATAAAACAGTTATCAGTTGTGCTGTAACCGGCTCGAAAACCTACTTGAAGCTCTGTGAGACTCCCCCCACATTGCTTTATTTGCTCTAGCAGTCTATTCAATATAATCTTTGGGAAAATTTTACACTGAGGCCCGGATATTCAGACTGTACCAGGCAGTGGCGCAAGCCTGGGCACAGTGCAACTGGGATGCGCTAGTGTCAGGGCCAGGTAATATTCAACAGTGATGCGCCATGGCACAACACTGTTGAATATGGCATGGACTGCGCACAGTACAGTGGCACTGTGCTGGTGCAAGCCACAGCCAGGGAGCATGGGGATGTGCCAGCGCAAATGCAGTTGCGCTGGGCACAACACCCGCAATATTCAGCTGAAGGCATGCAAATGAGTCCATAAAATATGCAAGGTGCAAATGGGGCAATTTGCATGTCATTATGGCCCCATTTGCATGCCTTGTGCAGGGCAGCCCAGCGACTCGTGCCTGGCACCCTGCACAGCATGATGTGTGCAGTGGGGATCCTGGAGCATCCCCCACCCCGTAGCTGCAACTGCGTATATGTATGACAAACAATCCTTGGTAGTCTAGTGCCCCCCCGAGTCTGCAATTCCCCAATAATTGTAATAAAAGACCTTCTCTGGTAGTCTAGTGGTCCCCCCTCCCACCTGACTCCCATAGAAATGTAAAAATGACCATCCCTGGTGGTCTAGTGGAAACCCCCCCCGCCCATTGCTGCTATTGAGCTAATCCTCCGTAAAAAATGCCTAGTGATCCAGTGGCATCCCTCACCTCTCCACCACGAACCCTTGCCCACCCCCCCCCGTCATCAGTGGGTGGTTGCAAGCCTCGCATATCATCTTGGCGCTCGCTAAATGACAGGTACAGTATGGGCTGTAAGCCCATTGGTCTCAGTGTGGACCAATGGGCTTGCAGGGCATACTGTATAGACAGTCCAAAATATGTGAAATGAAGTCATTCACATATTTGGGACTATCTAGTACAGTATTTCCCTGCAAGCCCATTGGTCCACACTGGCGACCAATGGGCTGCAGCCCATACTGAACCTTCATTCGTGATTAGCCAGGTGGTATGCAGGCGGGAGCTGCAGCCGCCTAGCCGGGCGATGGGAAGGCGAGGTGGGCAAGGGGTTCAGTGTGGTGGAGGAGGGCGGGTGCCACTGGATCACCAAGGCATTTATTTACGAAGGATTACCGTGATCATGGCAATGAGCAGGGGGTTCCACTTGACCACCAGGGATGGTCATTTTTACATTTCTCGGGGAATCAGGTGGGAGGGGGACCACTAGACCACCAGGGATGGTCTTTTATTACATTTATCAGGAATTGGGGACTCAGGAGGGGGGACCACTAGATTACCAGGGATAGGGTTTTACTACATCTACTGCAATTGCAGCAATGGGCGGGGGGGTTCCAGTTGACCGCCAGGGTTTTGTGTGTGCTTGCTGACAGTGTTCTGGGTGGGTGGGTGGCTACCCATGGCTGGGCTGCTGTGTTGCACCCTGCAATACTGTAGCCCACCTGTGGGTGGCCAGGAGCTGTTCCAACTTTTCAGGGGCTAAATTTTGAGCAGCCCATGCGGCGTAATGCAGGGTTGTGCCAGCATATGCACCGAACATCCCGGGCTGACCCGCCGGGATGTGCATGTCATGGGCACGCCCTGCATCGCATACATACATTATCATTAAGCCTCGTGAATCCGGTTTGTGCTGCGCCAGGCAGCCTTTTCAATATCCCACCAGGGCGCAATGCGGGGTTGCACACAACTCTGTTGCGCCAGGCGTATTCCCTTTGAATATCCGGGCCTGAACGTCTAATAATGAAATGGGATGGTACATATTTGGTCAGCTTTATACTCCTTCTTAAAAATAGAGATAGTTATGGCACCTTGCCATGACGATGGCAGGTCATTATTCAAAATGTACAAGTTATAATAATGAGTTAAAATATTTGACCATATAAGAGGAGCTGACAGATAAACCTCAAGGGGAATTAAATCCAGGCCCGGGGCCTTCTTTCTTTTTAAACTAGCTGTTGCAAGATATACTTCATTGTGCGTAAAAGTTTGAAAGGTTGTCTACCTAATATCATTTTCCCAACTAGGCACACATTCTATAATATCAGGGTCAAAAAATAAGCTTGAATAGTGTGTAGTCCACTGTGGAAGTGAAATAAAGGTGTCTATCTGTTGTTTACTGTTGTTAGTGCCCCTAGCAACAAAGAGCCAGAACGACTGCTGATCATTCTTGTAAATTGTCTTTAGCATTCCGTTCCATTGCTTGAGCTGGAACTCCTTTTGTTTTATTTTTAGGAAGGCCTTATATTCTTCCCTTGTTTTATTAAGAAATTTTAATGTTTCTTTATTTTTATCTATTTTTGTTTCCCATATAACTTGTCTAAGGGCTTTCTTGTGCTCCCGGCACTCTTTATCAAACCAGGTAACCAGGCCTGTATTCAACACTCTTTTTGAGTTTGTGCAGGACAGACACTCCCTCAAAATAAATAGTTCCTTGCAGTTCACCCTTTTGGTTCCTTTTAAGAATTTGAAAGTCTAGCTGGCCTGGTGGCATTGAGAGTTGAGGCACTGGGTGCCACACCTTGTGCCACGCCGGCGACCTGGGTTCAGGAATGAGCCCAGGTCATCAGGGGTCATCGGGGGGAGGCTGGGAGATGGATTGAGCAAACATAAGGCAGCTCTTCCCTCCTGAGTAGGGACCCAGACCCGCCTGCTGTGGAGCTGCCTCCGGGTGAAGGCTCAGGGGTAGTGCAGTCGGGAGCGACTAGCCTAGGGAGGATGCCATGGGTCGCTGTGTGCACGTCAGTGGCGTCACCATGTTGATTTTGGGGAGGCTACAGCCCCCCCAATCTAAGTTAAAGCCCCCCCATTCATTTTCAGGAAATATAAATAAATAGCAGCCATATACGTTTTTTTATTGATTGTTTTGTTGTCTGTCTGACTTTGAATTCCTTTTGCAGCAACTTGGGACTCGCTACTGAAGTCAAAGAAAACAATATCTGCTGACTCCCACTCCCATCTGACTGACTCAAGAGACAGACAGAGTAGCGAGTCAAGCGACTAGCGAGCGAGTGGAGTGAGCGACTCACACAGTCGTAAGGCAGCAGCAGTGCAAACTGACTGATCCCAGCCCCCTAACTAAAAAAGTTTCTGATTCTGAGAAACTCACAGGTGGTGCAGACTAGAGAGACAGAGAGAGAGAGAGAGCGAGTTGGAATCAGATTCCTTGCACCGTCCAAAATGTCCTGCTCCTGTTTGCATCTTGCATGTGAGGACTGGAGTCATCAATCAGACATCGACCCACCGGCCGTTGGGTCACAGAACTACTCATCTCGGCATCCACTGCTGTGGAATTTTTTTAGTGGCACTGGATGGCAGCTGGCAGCTGCAGGGCAGGTACTAAAGCAAAACTGTGTGTGGTCAGGTGTGGCTTTGGTTGGCTGGCTAGGGGGCGGCATTCCAACTCCGTTTCGATCTGATCATCTGTCTGGAATATTATGATATGCATAGTGTCTCATCTGATTGATTAAGAACACAAGGCAGTGAATGAGTGAAATTTCAAATTTCACTCATTCACTGCCCTGTGTGTTCTTAATCAGACACTATGCATATCATAATATCCCAGACAGATGATCGGATTGAAACAAAACATACTGGGCTGGATATTCAAACTGCGCCATTCTGAGGCGCAAGCCCTTGCGCTGTGCAAAATAGTTGCGAAGGGGGGAGCCGGGCGATATTCAAAGGAGTTGCGCTATTGAGCAACTCCTTTGAATATCACCCCCCAGCCACAGCAACTGTGCATGGCACAGTGAAACTTGCGCCACCGCAAGTTGTCAGAGTGGAGCATTCAACTTGTGGTGGCCAAGTACCATTGCGCCACGCACAAAATCACAATATTCAAAAGGTGACATGCAAATGGGGCCATAATTCATGCAAGGCGCAGGGGGGCCATTTGCATCTGATTATGGCCCCATTTGCTTGCCATTAGCATGTAGGTGCGCCGATCCCCGAGGACTTGCGCCTGGTGCCCTGCCAGGCAGCAGCCGTCGGGGACCGACGCACCCTGCAGCCCGATCACGGGCAGCATGTGGCCCCCACCTCCTCCCGTGACATCTCCCTGGTGGTCCAGTGGACTCATGACGTCCATCGCGGGCAGAATGTAAAATGAACCCCCGAACATGTCCCTAGTGCCCGATCGCGGGCAGAATGTAAATGCCCCCCGAAGATGTCCCTAGTGCCCGATCACGGGCAGAATGTAAAATGACCCCCACCCGAACATCTCCCTGGTGGTCCAGTGGACGTAATGCCGATCGCGGGCAGAATGTAAATTGACACCCCCCCGAACATCTCCTGGTGGTCCAGTGGACGTAATGCCGATCGCGGGCAGAATGTAATGACACCCACTCACCCCAACATCTCCTGGCGGTCCAGTGATTAGACAGCCGATCGCGGCAGAATGGGCTGACACTGTTCTCAATATCTCCCTGGTGGTCCAGTGACCACCGGGAGATGTTCTGGGTGGGGGGGTATTTACATTCTGCCCACGATCGGGCACTCAGGGACATGTTCGGGGTTCATTTACATTCTGCCCGTGATCGGGCCCTAGGGACATGTTCGGGAGTCTATTTACATTCTGCCCATGATCGGGCACTCAGGGACATGTTCGGGGTTCATTTACATTCTGCCCGCGATCGGGCACTAGGACATGTCTGGGGTTCATTTTACATTCTGCCCGCGATCGGGCATTTCGTCCACTGACCACCAGGGATGTGAACGGGGAGCTACATTGATGCCAGCGATCGGGCTGGTGGGGGAGTACACCATGCCCACGATCGGGCTGGGGTAGGCTATGGATGAGATTAGGCCAGCCACAGGTGGCAGCTGCTGTGTTGCACCCTGCAATACAGCAGCTCACCTGTGGGTGGCCCTCGACTTAAGCCTTTTTTTGTCTCAAGGTCCTGCAGGCTCAGGTTGGGGGTTGCACCTGCACAACTCTGCACAGCCCGGCTGAATATCGGGCTGTGCAGTTTATGCATGGTTCCTCCCCCTCCTGTTGAGCATGCATTCATTTGCATTGCACTGTTGCTCAGCCTGTTTTCAGTGGCGCAACTGCCTCCTGCTGAATATCGCAGAATGGCACAATGTAGGACTTGAGCATGCGCAACCCTGTTGCGCATGGCGCAACCCTTTTGAATATCTGTCCCACTGTCTCTAATGAAAAATCAAATGTTCTTCTTGTCCTTGCAGAAAGTCAAGAGAGAGAGAGAACCAGTTGGAATTGGATTCCTTGCACCGACCGAAATGTCCTGACTGACTTTGCATCTTGCATGCAGCCATCGACCCACCGGTCGTTTTCAGGTCACAGAGCTACTCAGCGTCCGCTGCTGTGGAATTGTTTTATTGACACTAGAGATGGCTACTCCACTGCTCTGCTCCACTCCATGCAGAGACGAGTAGGAGCGTTCAGCTTGGACTTTTTTTAAAAAAAGCTAATTTTTAGCAAATAAATGTTGCACTAAAATAGTGGGTTTTTCTTTGCTTGCTGCTGGTCGCGATAGTGTTGCCCCATGACCGTTTTATAAGTATGATATTTAAATTGCTTTAAGTGGATTATATGATTTGGAGACTCGAGCACCTAGAACAAGATAAGTCCTTAAAAAATTAAAACACTTCCAAAATTGTCTTTAATATCAGTCGGTGCACTGAGTTTGGCAAGGATTGCTTGACTGGTGTTTTGAACTGACTGTTTCAATCCTGCCTGCTATTTTGAGAAGCTGAAGTAGAGCTTGTGAGAAGGTGGCAAAGAGAAGGAACTCATAAATATTGGAGATAAGTAAAGAGTTCCCTGGAATAATAATAAGAATAAAGCTGACAATTTGGTTGGACAATTCCTGCTATACATGTAGCACATTTTTTGGAAAAGACTCTTGTGGGAGGAAAAGAAAGTTTTTAGATTAATGTGGCTTTTAGAATTACATGTGTAGCGTTTGAGAAGCTGATACTTAATGATGGCGGGACTTATGGGACTCATGGGATAAAACCCATTAAGAGAAGCTCTAGTGTTAGTTCATCAGCCTGATGTTAGCTATCTAGCCTCTTTTACTGCCACTTCTATTGAGTAGACAAGAATATTGAGATTTAAGCTGAATGTATGAACAGTGTTGATATCTATAACGTTTTTTTATGTAGCCATTAAGCCATTTAGCCATTTCTGTATGCTGCTGTAAAGTTTGCTGTTTGGATGCTAATTTTGATGTACCCAGGGATGTGCCTTGATTTCAGCTGTGGCATGTTGGGGGGAAGTGAAGGTCATTAAAGTTCCCAACTGTGATATGCTCAACCTAGAAATTTGCAAGTAAGACACTGCAACTGAAGCGAATTGTGCAGCCTGGGAAGGGACACTAGTTGTCCCATGCCTGTGGTGCCTGGGTAACTCATTGTCTGGTTTTCTATGGTTGGTGCTATAGGACCATAGAGGACCCAAATGAGGTCTCTCTGGGAAGCCTGCCCATTAGAGCCTAGTAGGGGGTCTTATTGGTACGCACTATCCAGGATATTTCGAGACGTGGGAGAGTAACCCTTAAAGCATATTTTGAATCCTCCAATAAGAGGACTGAAATACTGCACTAAGTGCTTTCTTTTGCTTGACAAGCTTCTGAAGAGTAACAGTGGGGATATTGGTAGTATGGGGACAGATGTCCTCTGTTTGGCCCTGCTGCATATGGGCATTTTGGGGTATATTTCCCGGGGGGTCATTATGACTCCTTCATTCGGACAGACTGAGGTAGATATTGTGGTGGATATTGTGCAGGAGATATATTAGTAATATTGTGCAGCAAGTGTTAAGCAGTTAGGTAACATAATAATTGCAAAAAAAATGTAATATGAAATGATATTATCATGTAGATGGCTGCATATTTTAACATTTGGAAGTGTGTTGATGAGTTTATATTCCTTGTAAATAAGCAGAATAGGAAAAGGAAAGGGAATGCAATATTATGTTTTTAGGATGTTATAAGATTGTGGGTTTCATACATTGTACGTTGCACATATAATGTGAAGATGTGATGTTGTGATGTGGTTTTAGTGATTTTTATTTTGGCTGAAAATTTGTAATGGCTTTAACAAAAGTCAAACAAATAAACTTGAACTGAACTTTAGTGGTGCTGGATGGCAGCTGGCAGATGCAGGGCAGGTATTAAACTGTGTGTGGTCACTGGTCAGGTGTGGCTTTGCTTGGCTGGCTTGGGGGGGGGACAAGAACAATATTTATTTTGTATGGACTGGATTCTGGCTTTTCAAACATTTTTTTCACCACTAAAATGCAGGAAAATCCACCATTTGAAGGTAAAATTTCAAAATTTTCCGGGGGAGCATGCCCCCGGACCCCCCTAGCTTTGTTAGGATTTTGACTAAGGAGCATTAGCCCCCCCAACTTTGTACCCCTGGTGACGCCACTGGTGCACATGCCTGCACACGCATACAAGCAACTGCATCAAGGGGTGGGGAAAAAACTGTAAAAACATTGGAGCTGGCAGGCTCAATGACGGCCCTGTAGCACCCGCGCCGGCACCTCAGAGTCTAGATGTTGGTCTTCCAGGGGTGGGTGGGAGAGAAAGTCGACGTCCTTCACTTTCGGTCCTGCCATGGGGGGGCAACCCATGGGGAATTTCCAGGAGGGTCGGGTGCGGGGGAAGCGGAGGTCTTGAGACTGAGACCCTCTGAGGGAGGGGCTGGAGCCACCTGCCAGCTCCATGATTTACCCCTGTCACCAAGTAGGTGGGAGGTGGTGAAGGGGGTCTAAAAGCTTAATAAAAAAAAAAAAAGAATTTGTAGGTCTCTATCATACCTTCCCTCTCCCTTCTGGTTTCCAGTGAGTACATGTTTAGTGCATTGATGTGCTCTTCATAGGACCTGCCCTGCTGGCCCCATATCATTTTTGTTACCTGGCGCTGCACCGTCTCCAGTCTATCCCTAGCCCTCCTGAGGTGAGGACTCCAGAACTGGACACAGTACTCCAGGTGTGGCCTCACCAAGTATCCTACTTCTGAGGTGAGGACTCCAGAACTGGGCACAGTACTCCAGGTGTGGCCTCACCAAGCATCCTACTTGCTTTGCTATATGCCTTGTTGCACTGACTTGACTGCTTTAGGTAGTCACTTATGATAACTTCAAGGTTTTGTTCTTGTATCCTTTTTGGTATTAAATTTCAACTGCCAAACCATTGATCACCCCTCCAGCTTTTGCAAGTCCCTCTGCATTTCCCTAATTGCCTCATCACTAGCCACCCTCCCACAGAGCTTAGTGTCATCTGTGAAGAGGCACAACCTGCCCTGGATCCCCTCACCAATATCACTGATGGACATGTTGAAGAGAACTGGCCCCAGAACAGATCCCTGTGGAACCCCGCTCATGACCACCCTCACTTCTGGTCTAACCCCATTGACCACTACCTTCTGCAGCCTCCCCTTTAGCCAGTTTCCTACTCAGTTTACTATGACTATAGCTGGCCCCAGATACTCCATTTTCTTCAGCAAGCCTCTGTGAGGCACTGAGTTGAAAACCTTGCTAAAATCAAAGTAAAGCAAATCCACAGCTTTGCCCATATCTAATTCCCTTGTCACCTAGTCAAAAAAAAAACCAAAAAATTATCAGATCAGTCTGACAAGACCTCCCTGCTATGAATCCATGCTGTTAACCATCCTGGTGACCATTAATTTCCAAGTAGTCCACAAGGTCTTCTTTGGTCCATCAGCTTCTCTACAATAGAAATAAGACTGATAGGCCTGTAGTTCCCTGCTTGTTCCTAATCCCTGCCCTTATGGAGCAGAAGTACTGTACCTCTGGCACTCTCTAATCCTTTGAGACTACCCCTGTTCTTAGAGAGCTGCTGAATAGACCTACCAGTAAATCAGTTAGTAACACTGCCAATTCCTTGAGTATCCTCAGATGCAATCCATCTGTTCCTGGGGCCTTATCACTCTTAAGGGCTGTCAGCCCTTTCAGGACCCTTTCACTAGTGAATGTTGACTGCTTCAGCTGTGGGAACCACTTATCGCTAGTGAATGTTGACAGCCTCATCTGCGGGAACCCCTTCTGGCAAGGACCCACTGTCCTCCCTAGTGAAAACCGAGCAGAAGTAATCATGTAGGATGGTGGCTTTTTGTTAATCTTCCTCAATCACCCTTCCCCTCTTTTCTTTCTTTTTTCACTAATATACCTGAAAAACAGTTTTTCATCATTCATCATTCTTGACTCTCTCTGTGCAATATGCAGCCCTGTATCTGCTTTTGCCTCCCTAATTGCCATCTTTGCCTCCCTATTTTTCAGTAAATATTCTCCCATTCTTCCTCCATTGCTTTGCTTTAAATTTGTAGAGGGCCATTTTCCTGGCCCTTAGTGCTTTCTTAACCCTTTCTGACAACCATACTGGTCTCTTGAAACTCCCCACGGATAACCCTGGCTATAATCAATCAGCTGCGGAGTAAAGATAACCTCTGGCACAGAGCAATCGAATCTGGCAAGCCTGCAGATAGGGAAGCCTATAGTGCTGCACGCAATAAATGCACCTGGGCCATCTGCAAAGCAAAATCAGACTACTACAGAGCCGCACTTGCCTCCTCCTCCTCCTGGGGGTCCACCAGGAAGTTCTGCGATAATATTAAGGAGCTGAAAGGAAAGTCTACAATGCCCCCACCTGTCCAGCTTGACGTAAATGGCTCGCTCACCATAGACCCAAGGTGTATTGCCGATAGACTCAATGAAGCTTTCTTAGACCTCAGTGCAGTCCTCCCCACCAACTTCTTTAACCCTACCCCTGCTCTCCCCCCCCACCTCCACTACCCCCTTTCCACTTCAGGGTCTTCGCACCATCTGAGGCCAAACCCTACCTACTTAAAGCCCTCAGTGGCACTGGCTATAGTAATGACACACTGGATCCAAAACTCCTTCGCCTAGTTCTGGATGCAGTCCTTGCACCCCTTACTAGCCTTCTCAGTTACTCACTCACTCTGTCATGGCCAATTCTCCCTTGCTTGTAAGACTGCAGTGTTCACCCCTATACACAAAGGTGGGGACCGTACCTCCCCCAGGAACTACAGACTGATCTTGATACTGCCCCACCTCAAAAAGCCCTAGAAAAAGTTGTGGCTGACCCAATGACCGAATACCTTGACAAACACAATCTTCTTTGTGTGGAACAGCGTGGTTTCCATAGGGGGCATAGCACCACTATTGCCCTCATCGAGTTTTCCAATTATTTACACACAGCCCTGGATAAAGGGCTCCTCGTGGGTGCAGTCTACATCGACCTATCGAAAGTCTTCGATACCATCTGCCACCTACTCCTCATACCCACCCTGTTCCAGTTAGGTTTTTCACTGGCCCTCTGTCCTGGTTCTCCAACTACCTCACCTCCCTGTCACAGTGTGTGAAAATCAACAGTACTCTCTCTGGCGCTCGGCAGGTCCGCTCGGGTGTCCCACAAGGCTCAATTCTTGAACCGCTGCTCTTCAGTCTGTACCTAAATATGCTCCCCAGCTCCTGCTCAGAAAAAAAGCTCCTCTACACTGACGACACAGTCATTTTCACATCCCACCAGACCCCCTCCCACGTCCCTGCAAAACTCTGCCAAACTCTTTTAATCAGGTGGATATCCTGGTTTCTGGACAGTCACCTTGTAATTAACCTAAAAAAGATGAAGCACATGCTATTCTTGCATTCCCAAAGCAAATCCAGGAATGCCCCACTCACTGTCCTGTCTAGCACCCTCCTTCCCCTCGAGCAGGTGAAAACCTACAAATACCTGGGCATCACCTTCAACTTTGCTCTCTCTTTTCATGACCAAACACGCACCCTTGCTACAGCCATAAACATACGTGTTGGCCTACTGTACTGCCACAAGGGCTGTCTACCACCTGCAGCCCTATGGCTGGCCATCACCTCCTCTGTGCTATCCCTAGTGGACTATGGCATCCTGGTGTATGGAGCACTAGACAAAACCACACTTAGTAAAATCAAAATGTCCCTGAACAAAGCCTGCCGCCTACTTATGGGCTCCAGCAGACTCACCCACACATGTACCTTATATGACCTTGCTGATTTTCTCAGCCTTGAGGAAAGGTTGTGCTACCAAACCTGCCTCCTAACCAAGAAAATTGTTGCAGGCCTTGCACCTCCAAGCCTAATTTCTATCCTCACCCGCTCTGTCCCTACCATCTCCACATAGAGCGCACTCAAGTGTACACTGCAAGTGCCCAGGGTTAGGACATCCCTGGCCCAAAGGTCCTTCTGATATCGGGCCCCAACCTGGAGCAATGCCCTTCCCTTTAATATTGCATCTCAACTAAGAATAGGGCCCTTCAAATCTGCCCTTAGGCAACACCTAATCACCACCTGCAGCTGTAACTGCACATAGCCGGTTACTTCCCCACCTCACTGCCCCCCCCAACTGTCTCATGCCCTGGCAGAACATGTAGCTGCCCAAGTGTCACCACGTTTGTTTTAAGTTACTGCCTATTTTTATTTATGACAGAACCCAAATTGCTGTCTCTGGTGTACTAGATGGTTTAGCTACATCACTGTATAGGTCCTGTATAGAGTTTCACTCTCTTATGAGTTGTATTCCTGGTATTTATGTACATACATGTATAATGCTTTCCTGTATAGAGTTTTTGCTCTCGTATGAATTGTATCCCTTGTATTTATGTACATACATGTATAGTGTGCCCTATGTCGATCTGTACTGTATGTAACTATGTCTGTATTTGTATATACTATCTGTTTCCTGACGAGGAACCTTTGTAAATGAGTCCCTGGCTCAAAGGTTTGCAATTCTGATTTTTACCAAATAAATAAAAAAAATAAAAGAAACTGTTCTTCCTGGTTATCGTTCTCCTGCAAAGCTTAGATGCCCCGGGGATGGACCCCTTAATTCCCTCCCATCTGTCTTCTTCCCCATCTGTGTTGTTCACCCCTATTAATTTACCCCTGATCAGTTCCCTCAGCCCATTGAAGTCCATCCTTCTGAAATCAAGGACTTCAGCTCTTGACTGCAGTTTGTCAGACCCGAGGTCCAGTTTGAACCAAACTGAGTTACGGTCGCTATTCCCTAGCTACTCCCCTACTCTCACAATTCCTACCACCTCTGAGTTGGTGAGCACTGCTTCAGGAATTGTGGTCTGCCTGGTCGGCTTCTTAACTAGCTGTAACAGCATACAGTCCTGGAATGCATCCAGCATGGCCTGACTTCTGGTGCTGCTAGTCATAGGAACATCTCAATCAATGGTCATCTGGAAGGTTCAGATCACCAACCACCACTACTTCCTCCTTAGCTGGCCCTCTTTGAAGTTGTTCCCTGAGCCCTTGGTCCCTCTCCTCCGCTTGCTCCGGAGGGCTATATGTGACCCTCAAGCACAGTTTCCTGCCTGAGGCAGCTGCGAGTTGTACCCACATCGACTCAGTCTCCTCACTCCTGCCCCGATGCCCCCCATCTTCAACCATCTCTACGCCCTCCTTGACTTAAAGGACTACTCCTCCCTCTCTACCTGTTCCTCCAGCCCTCCTGAACATCAAGTACCCAGGGGTCATCAGTTTCCAGTCATTATTTTCCGAAGCCCTTGTTTCTGTTACAGCCACAGTGTCCACCTCAGTGTCTGCCATCAGTGCCTGGAGCTCACTGATTTTGTTTCTTGGGTTCCTGGCATTAAAGCATACTCTTTCCATCTGACCCCTGATTGTACTTTGCTACTACCCTTGCATTTCTCATGTTCTGTCCTCCCCTTATTTTCCTGTTGCTCGCTCCCTTTGTGTTCCCCCTCCCCAATGTCTCTTCACGTAGTCCAATAAAGGCCACCATTTTCCTTGTACCTACTGTGCTGGTAAAAGCCTCCAGATGTGGGGGAGTATTAAATAGTATCCCTTTCCTTTCCCCTGCCATTGAGGTTCCCCTAGACCTGGTCTCTCCCGCAGTTAGTTTAAATGACTGATATAGATGTCAGACTTCTGCCCCAGCATGCCATCTCTTTCGTCGGGTGAAGTCCATCACCATTGAAGAGTGTCCTGTCCCAAAAGTCTCCCCAGTCCCCCACAAAGTGGTACTTATCCTTACAGAATCACTTAAAGCACCCATTAGGCTCCAGTATTACCGCCCTCTTTATCCCATCCTGCTTCCCCTCCCTGTCCCACATGGGGAAGACTTCAGAAAAGGCTAGGGAGGCTGCATGTGCTACCCGTCTGTCCCCCAGTCCACCAAAGTTCTACTACACAATCTCTACTGACTGATTCATCAGATCATTGGTACCCAGGTGTATCAGTACCCTCAACTCCCCTGCTTCCTCAACACTATCCTCCCTATGCTATCTAAATCCCAGATGGCAGATGCCCCAGAAAAAGAAACTGGACCATCCCCTCCCTTCCAGCCCCCCCCCTCTACCCCCAGATCATTGAGTCCCCTACCACTAAGATTCTCCTGCTAGTTTTGCTTCCCTTGGGTGCCATCACACTGTCCTGCCCTTTCTCATTGCATTGATTGTCTTATGACCCCCCCCAGTGGAGTCAGGTCCCTGAACCTCCTCTAGGGGTGTGAATCTATTCGATGTGTGGATGGTGAGGGACTGGACAACTTATCTGTGGCTAACCCTGCTTCCCCCCCCCGTCCCCTTTCCCAACACACACCATCCCTCAGATCAGTGTGTCTCTGGGGAAGAGGGGTGCTGGGGATGGGCCCTGGCTGAGCAAATAATACAAATCAGCTATTTCTACTCTTACTGCCACCAGCTGAGCCTGGAGCTCTGCCAAGGTCCTGTGGATGGGGCAGTGCCCCCTCCTCTAGAGCAAATCCTTAGAGAATAGCACCCCAAAGGCAGGAACAACTGACTGCCTCCCTTCTGAACCCCTTCAGTGTTAGACCTGTACTAAGCTGACATCTGATTAATTTGCAGAGCTTGCCCAGATGGAATGTAGCTCTAGCTAACAGGGATAGCAAACCAGGGGAAACAAAGAAAACAGCAATATCCAACTTGTGGTGTTCAGTCAAATAGGGTGTAGCTGCAGGCCTAGTCACAGCACAGAAAACAATAATGCAAATAGCATTGTTGTGTCACCTGGCTAGGGTGCAGCTGTGGATTTAGCTTTGTCAGAGAAACAAACAAGTTAAATTACCTAGTAGCCCTTACCCCCATAGGGTGAAGCTATATAACTGTATAATTAATTATAGCACACAGTAACCTAGCAATTCAAAAAAACACTGTTCCTGTAGTATAAAACCACTGTTCTGCAATTAACTTTTCATAAGTGCAGAGTATTAATTGTAGCTTTTTTTAGGATACTAACTTAACCTGCAGTACCACCCTGCATATATTATAGTTGGGTTCCCTCACAAAGCTCATACAAGCAACACAGCAGGATAAAACCAATCCCATTGTATAATATTAAATGAGAAGTAAAAAACACAAGAAAAATTGACAAAATCCTTAACAGGAAGTCTCACCCCCCCGGGTTAGACTAGACCTTTCTGATAATCTCACAAGACCTTCACATAAAAGCAGGAACATTGATGCCTGGCCCTTCCTAAGAAATTCAGGAAACAGCATGGCTGCAGCCAGCTTAGGACACAAATAGTCGTCAGCAAACATCAAGGTAAGATAAACCATTTTAAATACACTCAAGAATGCACTTCTCACACAGGGAAATATTGCATTCTAGGCTAGCCCCTTCCTGTAGATAGGAGAAAACCTTGAAATAACCACCTTCCTGTAGACAGCAAAAACCCCTGAAATAAGCAGAAGTGCTTTTAGAGCTGGCCTGCATAGTAGAACAGTTCCTACTGCTATCAAAGTCAGGAAATGTTTTTTCAGCTGTCCCACTGAAATGCATTAAGAAACTGGGATATACCTTTTTATAGCTCTCAGTTTGGGAATGTGTGCCTTGCTATTGCTCTTTGCTGCTGTCTGTAGCCATTGCTAACTTCCTATTGGTTACAAGGAGGACAACCTGTGAGAGCTGGAGAACAGTGCATGAGGGATGGAAAAAAGTAAGCAGCATCTATCTCAGGAATGCACAGCTTACTGAGATCCTGCTCAGAGTGTTCACCCAATCCGTGTTGTGCTGTCCCCTCAAACTAGATACAACATTGGGGTGCCCACTCCCAGTGTCTCCTAACAACAGCGTCCCCCTCCTATCTTCCCTCCTGCCTGATCAACACTGCATTGCCCCCCCCAAACAGGATGCAATACTGGGTGTCCACCCCTGGTGTAGCCAAACAGGAGACCAACACTGGGGTGCCAAATCCCCAGTGTAGGTACATGAAATAAACTAAACCTTCACTCATAGTCTTTTTTTTTTTAAACCTATAAAAAAAGGTCCTCGACAACTTCTCTATCCCCCAACCCTCTGGCCCCCCACACTCCATCCTGACCCCGTCTCAGCACCCACACGCCACACACCAACCTATTTAGTGGATACAGCGCTGTCCCTCGAGTGTTCTCCTGCTTCCAACTAGAACTGAGAACTGACTGAAAAAAAGGTAAGTTTGGTTAATGGCTTTTCAACGTGTTTTCAACTTTTACTCATAACTTTGCATTTTGTAATATTTTGGCCCCAGATTTTCAATATGCCCTTGTTTTCACCCCACCTCATGAACCAGGCAAGTCAAATTTTTCAAATACTCCCACCCCGAAGTGTGTTTTCACAGTTGCTCTGAGAAATCATGTTAATTCATCTGTCTTAATCATAAGGTGGAGTCCTAAAAGGGCAATGTTGAAATTTTGGAGTCAAAAAGTCAAAAGCAATGAAGTTATGAAGACTAATTGAATTTCCTCAACATTTATTTTTATATAATTTATTATTGGGAACTCGGAATTACAAACCTTTGAGCTAAGAGCTTGTTTACAAAGGATCCTCGTCAGCACTTGAGATACATTTTGTTGCAACAGCATAATTACAGCAGACAAATTGACACTGGGGTTGTACTACTAACATAGAGTTTACATAGGAAGGGGTAGCAAATACATTTACGATTTACAAAAGTCGAGACATGAATGAAGCAGCCAGTAGCATTGTCAATTTCCCAGTGGAGGTACGCAATGTGCAGCCATCTGAGAGAAGTTAAGTGCAGAGATACAACTTAGGGTTTGGCAAGTGCAGGTAGGTGGGGGGGACTGGAGGGGAGGAAGAGGTCAGGAAAATGGGCTAGAGGTATGTGGATGTACAGGACAGAGGGCAGGTGGAAGGGAGGAGGAGGGGAAGAGGAAGTGGACAGGGAACCGGGCAAGAGGGTAGTGTGGGTGAACTGGACAGAGGGCAGGTGGAGGGGGAGGTTGTGAGGGGGTAATGGAGAAAGGACAAGTGGGGAGGAGTTGGTAGGGAGTGATGGAGGGGGTTGGGGGACAGAGCCGTAGGATGGCATTTTGGTACCCTGGGCAAGAGACTAATTTTGTGCCCACTCCCAGAAAACAGCTGGGGGTCAGCCCCCAAAAGCTCTGGGTTGTTTACATGCTCTGTGGTGAGTTTTGGGACTTTTCTTGAAGGAAAAACATACTTTTGTTATACGTTCCCTACCCCTGATTTCAGGGAAAATTTTGCTCCCATATAATCTGAGGTGTGGGAGTCGAAGATGCTGGCTGGCTGTCATCAGAGTGTGCAGCACAGCTGAATTTTTGTGGACAACTGGTTGACCAACAGTTCCATCAAGAGTGGCTCAGGGGGACATATACAGGCACCTCAGTGGCATAGATGCAGTCCTCGAGTGCTGGACACACATACCTCTGAGATGCCCCATCTGCAACCACCCATCCTCTCATAGGGGAATGTATCCCCAGAGCCCACTCACTCAGCCCTGATGGCAGGCTCCACTACCCCTGTAGTGGAACTGCCACCACCTAAAAGAAGGAAAATCCTCTACCTAGACTATCTCCAACACTCAATGCTGTTCGACCACCCTTCTAGGCCATAACCAGACTCTGCCCCCCAACCATCCTACACCTGGCTTGAACACCTCCACAACACCACACTCCTCACCTCAGCTGCCTACCTTCCCTATTGCTTAACCACCACCCTATACCAAGACCAGCCACCATGCATCCGAACAATCCCTGCAACTAGACCAACCCCACATACCTCCACACTGTCCCTGATTTTGCATCAAAATTTGTATTTGTCCATCATAAAGTTTGTGTTCTTATGGTAGAGAACAGTGGGGGGTTAAATCACGAAATAATGGCAAACATTAAAGTTACAGACTTATTTTTCTTCAGAAAATCCAGATTAACATAAATCCCCTTTTTCTATCCCTTTTCTCAGTGAATAGTGCCAATTTATAACATGTGTCCAAGATTTTGGGTCTTCATCCCTGATTATTTTAAGTCTTGTCCCTGATTCTTGAGGCAAGAGGTTGAGAGGTATGCAGCCCTTAGTCTAGCATCCCTCCAGAGGACCACTCTGTCTGTAGTGGAATCCCCCCCGCATCTGCCTCTACCCCTCCCCCCAGTTGGGAGAGGGCCAAGGAGCGGAAGATTCACATTATGGAACTACTGCTACGGTGCTGTCCAGGGTCCCACAGTATAATGTGTGGCATACAAAAAAGCGCAGCTCCTCTGGTCCACTCCTCCCTCTCTCTTTCCCCAGCTCAGACTCATATACTCTGTTGGCAGCCACGAACATGGCAGGTATTTTTTTATGTAATTTATAAGCACTGCAGAAACTGATAGATGTCAAGATCCAGAAGCAGCCAACTGACATCCACAGTTTAGGTGCAATGCTCAGTCTACGTAGTATTTTAAATTATTAATAAAACTGTCACATTTATGGATGCAAGCCAAGCAGACCTAATGAGTCAGGGACACAGATAAAGGGAGGGGAGCTTTCATTTTCTGCCAGAAGTTGTACTGTGGGACCCTAGACAGCACTGTAGCAGCAGTTCTCTGCTGTGGATCGTCTGCTTCCTGGCCCTCTCCTGACTTGTGGGGGGGCAGCTACAGGGGGTAGCTTGTCTGGGGGGTCCTGCTGTGGGATGGGGATGGGATACATTATGTAGTAGTGTCCCCAAGTAGCAGTGTCTAGGCGGAGCCCTGTAAAAAAAAAGGCCCAACAGGGCATGATAGGGTACGTGAGCTTGAGGACCCCCCAAGGGCCCATTTAATTAGTCCCAGTGAGAGACAATGTAGGGGTCCCATGGTGCAATGTGAAGTGTTACTAGGGTAAAAACATTTTGCCTAGCCTATACTAGTTTTCAATATCCCTTAGCAGTGCAGCCCTTCTCCTCTGCCCAGTAAATAACCCCTGCATCCAGCACAGCGCCCCCCCAGTACAGCTGAGCCAACCCAACTGCTCCAGTCAGCATCCCTGCAGCCAGAAGGCGCCCCACTCCAAATCCCCTCCTTCCCCTTATTCTCATCAGTTCCCCTCCACAGCCCAAGCCAATACAGATACATATAACTGTTCATATGCTATGAACCAAACTGTACAGATCCCCTCACATGGCATCCAAGGCAACTAGGCAAGGCACTGGCAGGCAAGACCTCATTTGCTAAGCAAGAATGGTGTGGGTGGCAGGGTGAGAATGGAACAAGGACTTGGCTAGGGAGAATCAGAATGAGAGGACACAAAAAAAACCCAAAAAGGCAGTGGAGTGGGAGTGCATGAGGAACACAGGTCAAGAGGAAAGAAAAGAAAATGTAAAGACGTAGTGGACAGGAGGGATGGTGTGCCATGGCCCATGCCATGGCAGTCAGGCCAAGGCTGAGGCAACTGCTTCAAAATCTTCACTCCCATTCCAGTCCCCAGTCCAGTGCATGAAGTTCAAGTGAACTACACAGTTGCCGCCTGCCTGCCAACAGAGCCAACTCCGAGACAGGCCCGGCTAGGCCCAGTAATTCAACGGTAAGGAAAGCAGATCTTTGCCTCCTGACTTCCTGAGTGAGACTATCAATCCCCCCCCCCCCACTGCACTCTCACCACATAGATCCCATCTCATCATCTCACAATTTGGATTCAGAAATTAATTTGGAATTATTCATCACTTCGCCGGGTCTGCTCTTCTGCTTGTCTGCAGTGCCATCACTTTTTACTACAGACACTCTCTCACTGATGAGTGACAACTACTAGTCTTGTCTACACAGACAACAACAGACAGAGTACTTAGTGTGGTGTGCATTCTGCTTATGCTTACATTACACAAGTGACGAAAAAAATATAAGATGAGGATCTCTTCTGTCTTCTCTGTCTCTCGTGACTCATCTCTCCTCTCAGACTCTGGTTCTCATTTTTTTAGTCTCTGTACCTGTCTACTACTCTACACTAGTACACTAAACAACTTTAAAGAGGCAGTACGGCGCAGTGGTTTAAGGCTCTGAGATGCAAATGTGGAGACCTAGTTTTGAATCCCACAGCCCCCACTTGCATACTGTGTGACCCAGAGCAAGTCACTTAACTTTTTGTGCTCCCAGGTTGCACCTGTAAACAAGCTTTCAGCTTAGTGTGTCTCTCCTGGTAAAACAACAGTAAAATAAAACTTGCTCCACACTCTCTCTGTCTCCAACATAAACCACCTCTCACTCAGTGCCAAACGCTCCGCCCGTACCATTTATACTAATGGGTGGTGCGCTGGACTGCTCACAGTTCCTCTTTCTCAGCACCACCACTGCACTGCACCACATGATTATTTTCTGCAGTAGACTGTGCATCCATGTGAACCCCCCCCCCCATCACTTGCTGGTCCTTGGTTCGCAGATGCACCCCTGCTGACAGTCATTTGTAATTACAAAGCCTACATTTTTAAAAAAAGATTTAAAGCGGTAGCACAAGTGAATTAGAACATGAGCTTCAGTGGACAAATGCGCCCCTCGGAGGCTTGTGCCTGGAGCAGGAGCACCACCCGCCCCATCCTTCCTACGGTACTGTGGGGGGAAGGGGAGTAGGTGCAACCTGGCCAAAGCAAATGGGCAGTTGTGTGGTGGGCCAGATGCTGGGATTACATTTGACACAGGCAGCGGACTTCATATTTGAAGTGTCCTAGATGTTGAAGGCTGGTGATTGTGTTTGGAAGCTCGTTTAGCCAGGTGGGAGCCCTTACCACGAAGGCACATCTCCCCTGGGCTGATTTCCTGAAGAGAACAGCTAAGGCATGCCTGGAGATGCTTCTTGTGGCATGCTCACCTGGGGCAGGTCTGAATAACGCCTGCAGAGAGACAGGTGCCAGTCCCAGTAGGGCCTTCTTTCCTAGTAAGCAGGTCTGGAGCTTTATTCTATCCTGGAGGGGGAGCCACTTTGTCCTTATGTAGAGCTCACAGGTGTGTGTGATGCAGTCCGCTCCCAGGACAAATCTGCATGCTTTATTGCAGTTAAGGTGAACTTTGTGTAGGCTAGTGTCCATGGCAGCACCATAAACCACGTTTCCATAGTCCAGGATTGTGCCGCTGACTGCCTGGAGCCTGGCTTCAGGGGTGAGGCAGAAGCGGAGTCTGTAGAGTGTCCCCAGCTTCCTGTCTGCAGCCTTAGTGATACTACTTAAGTGTTCATCGAAAAAGAGGGACTCATTGATTGTGACCCCCAGTTACCAGAAAAAGTGAATCTGTTTGAGGGTGGAGTCCGTATTGAGTGCTATTTTAAACGGTGTGGTGTATTTCCTCTTCTCGCAACTGGTAAAGAGCATTGTCTTAGTCTTTTTACTATTGAGTACTAGGAGACTGGTGTTAAACCATTCCTGTAGCAGGTTAAAGTTGTACTGTAGTTTTCTGGTCAGCATGTCTTGGCAGGAGCCTCTAAGGAATAGCACCGTGCCATTTGCATAGAGCGTTTACTGCTAACTTTGTGATTGTTGCAGATTTTGGCCCCAAATTTTCAGCATAGCCCTTTTGTTATCCCACCTCATGAACGTGACAGGTATTATTTTTCAAATCCCCTCTGAAAAATGTTATTACAATCACAATGCAAAATTACTTTGGATGGGATTTTTAAAAATCCCACCTATCTTGATCATAACGTGAGGTCATAAAAAGACTATGTTGTAAACCTGGGGTCAAAATGTTGAAGCCTATTCAGCTGGCCTATGCTAGGAAAATCCACTGTAAAAATGGGTAAAAATAGAACCCTCACTGAAAATGAGATAATGCATCTCCGCTGAGCTCCCCTAGGTACACAGTCTAAACTATGTAAAAGCAGGACCACACTGAAAACGAGATTGCATCTTGTCTGCTCCACCTTGGGTAAATACTGTCTATAGTAAAAATGTGTAAAAGCAGGACCCCAGTACAGCAGAACCCCACTCAAAGGTTCATGTATGCTGCTCTGTCTTGGGAAAAATTCTGGACCCCACTGAGAATGAGAAATTTCATCTCAGCTGGGTTATTCTGGGTAGATACATTATAAAAGGGTAAAAACAGGGTCCCATCGAAAATAAGATATTGCATCACCACAGTGTTATTCTGGGTAAATACAGTGTAAAAATGGGCAAAATCAGAGCCCCACTGAGAACGAAATAGTGCAGCTCAGCCACGCTGTCCTGGGTAAATACTGTGCAAAAATATGTTAAAGCAGGGCCACACTGAAAATGAGATAGTGCATATAATCTGGTCTATTCTGTGTAAATATATTGTAAAAATGAGTATAAGTAGGACCCGATATACTATTGTATAAAGTAAAACTGTAAAGGACAGGATGGATGTGTAAAAGTGACACAATAATTGCTATACCAAGCTATGTATATACAGTACAATACTAAAAGAAATAACTAAAAAGCCACAAAGATTAACAAACATAACAACTTAAAAAAAAAGTCTTGTTGACACCAGCCAAATCTTGTTATATCTTATCTTTTCTACGTATGAGATTCAGGATTTGTCTACTCACTAAAGGCCACTATTGGTAACTAGTAGTACAGTTTTTGGTTTAATATTTATAGGGGTTAGCTGCCCCAACTATCTTTACGGACCTTGTTTTTTAAGGTGAGTATTTACTCAGCATTTAACTGATTATAGGGGGAGGGTTAAACAACAGAAAAGGCAGTCATACAAACTGCCAACAGCAAACACAGAGAATGGCAATGGATACAAATAAAAGACACGTATGATAACCGTTTATCCTTTAGAAATCCTTTAGAAAATGTTCCTTTTCCATATAGATACCTTCAGTTGCTTCTTTTATCTTAATTGGTACAAGCATTGAAAAAAACCATATCAGGTAGCCTGGCGTTCACTCTCACAGGGCTCTAGCTAACCTACAACTTGATAATATAGAAAAGGAAAAAGAATAAATAAGCCAAGGCATACCCCTGGTTGATCAGGCCAGAGGTAGCAAAGATAGAAAGCAAGAAAAGACAGGCGAGAAGACATACTGTGCACAGGAGAGAAAAGAAGGTAAGAATGGCTACCATTTAAAGTAACTACTATTCTCTTGTTTTTATTTTTAAGTCTAGGCACTTCTCTTTTTGTCATCTGATGCCTTCCATGGGGGGGGGGATAAAAAATAGGGTAGGGTACCAACCTACCACACCTGCACTCCTCAGTATCAGACTATTGCTATTACCATTAGTTAGTGCTTCTACATGCATGGTTGAGAGTGGAGGCTGTGGGAGAAAACTACATTTTTCTAATCCTAAGGATGCCAGTAACTTCATTGGGAACTTGGAAGCTGAGAGGCTGCACCTGGACACGAGGCTTTCTCTGAGGTTGGTGCTGAACCCTATGGTACTGTGTGCTCTGTTTTCATTGATGCGTCATCACGGAGCTTGGACACCCACTCCCTTCCCCTAATGGCCTCAAGGTGCAAGGCATATTTGCTACTGCAGACATAATATTGTCTAACTCCCAGGACTGAAGGCCTCTTTTATGGTAGCACAATTGTACTATTCTGCATCTTTTTTTGTGGTTTGGCGTGTTGCATCAGGAGGGCCAGAGACTGTCTCATGGGGCAAGGCGGGGGAACGGGACAGCATTCAATTGAATCTTTACGGGCTTTGACATGTCAGTTTATTGGGAGGCCCTGGTTTTGGGGCTTCCTACACATTACTTCTTTCTTATTAGCAAGACAGCAAACTGTTCTTTAATGTTTGGTGTTTGTCAGTATGACATGCCTATGCCTGCTGTTTCATACCTACAGTGATATTTTTGTATTAATACTCTAGATTTCACATGCATGTGCGAAGATGGAACTTGGGGTGATGGCATCATGAGTTAGTGGTGACAGCATGGCACTGATATCCTCCTGCATAACTCAGTTGTTGCAATGCATGACCTTTTTAGCTATTCATGCTAAGTTTGGCTCTTGCTAGCTTAGGTATTCGACTAGCTCCTCCCATAGCCCATGAATTGTCAGTTTAGGTATGCATTTGCATTTTTTATTATTGAAATGCTTTTGTAGAACTGTAAATGAGATGGGCTTGTTCTTTTTGCCCTACTTTGATTTATTTGATCATTTATACCCGAACAACTATTATAGGATAACTTGATTCCTAAAAATAATTCTTCCTTCCCATGTCCCCATTGTCCGTTTTGTCCCCAATAGTTGCTTACATTACTTTTCTATTTGTTGAATGTACCAGCTGGTAGATTGGAGTTCAACAGTGTGTAGGCATATTTTATTTGGAATGTTTAGCTCTATATTGATCTTGACTACAGTGCTAAAGTTTCATAATCATATATCATGGTTTTCACAATTCAATATGTTTTTAATGTACTTGTAAATTTTTATAAGATTACTTATGGGGCTTTCCTGTTTATTGTTGGCACAAGTCACGTTAGGTAATTATATCACATGACGTATGTCTGGGAATATTTAAGAACCCACCTTTACTGCTTAAACCACACCCCCTGATGAAACATGAAGAGTGAAGCGCTGGGATAAATGACTGGCCACTGGGTTTCAGGTAAGGTGCAGTGTCTGGAAAATATTTTTATATCACTCATAGCTAACACAGTTCAGCACAACTTACTTATTTCTTGTGATTTTCTGACATCAGATTTGAGCACCTTATATATACAGAATACTGCTGCAAGGAAATAATGAATACTACTAAATCTAGTTGAAAACTTCAAGGTAATCCTCTTTGTGCATTCATATGTCTGAACAAAATGCAAATGACTGGGAGTGCTAGAAAGCATGGCTGGTGCTAGGCTGCATTTTAAACATCTTTTTGTTACATACCACACCACCCTAGTACCTTGCTCCTGTTCTTTTAACAGCAGACTTCTGTTTTTTGTATGGTAGCACAGTTTTACTATTCTGCATCTTTTTGGGGTTTGGATTGGAATGTTGCACAAGGAGGACCAAAGACTGTCTCATGAGGCAAGGCTGGGAAGAAGAGGCATTGTTTAATTGAATCGCCAAGGACTTTGAAATGCAAATTTACTGGGTAGCCCTGGTTCTGGGGCGTCCTGCAAGTTACCTGTTTCTTCTTAGCGAGATAGCAAAATGTTCCTTTAATGTTTGCTGTGCCAGTATGAACATCCAAAAGTGCCAGCAGAAGAAGGCCATCAGGTCTGTTGAATCTGCTCATATTGTAGGGTTCCTAGCTTATGCCACTGACCCCTCCTCTGTCCTCTCTTCTACCCCATCTGTCCCCCCAGGTGTCATTGTTTCCCCTTATGCCTATCCCAGGCCCTCTTAAAGCTGCCCACTGTCTTCACCCGAGACCACTTTCTCGGGTAGAGCATTCCAGTTGGCCACCACCCTCTCCATGAAGAAGTGCTTCCTAACATCTCTCCTAGTCATAAACCTCCACCCTCCACCCTCAAACTGTTCCCTCTCATGGTTCGGTTGTCCCTTAGCTTGAAAAGACTCTTCCTATCAACCCTATTTATCCCCTTCAAGTATTTGAAAGTCTCTATCATGTCCTCTGTCTCCCTCCTTTCTTCCAGGGGTACATTTTCAGGGCTGTCAGCCTCTCCTCATAAGACATACCCTGCTGGCCCACGACCATCTTGGTAGCCCTCCTCTGGACTTTCTCTGGCAGGCTGATGTCCTTCTTAAGGTATGGACACCAGTATCTTACTCCGTACTCTAGGTGTGGTCTAACCAGTGACCTGTAAAGGGGCAGTATAACCTCTTTCTGCCTACTACTGATCCCTATGACTATACATCCCAGCATCCTGTTGGCATTTGCTGCTGCCTTTTTGCATTGCAAGGAGTGATTCAGGTTGCTAGTTATCATCACTCCCAGATCCTTTTCCTCCTCTGTTGCTGCTACCTGGACTCCTCCATGTAATACTTGGTCCTTGGGTTTCTGGCTCCAATGTGCATCACTTTGCATTTCTTGGCATTGAAGCCAAGTTGCCAGAGCCCTGATGATCTCTCAAGTTTTCTGAGGTTTTCCCACAGGTCTTGTATCCCCTCCATTGTGTCCACCCTCCCACAGGGCTTGGTGTCATCTGCAAACAGGTACATTTTGCCCTTAATGCCCTCCCCAGTGTCATTTATAAAGACACAACAACACCAGCCCCAGCACTAAGCCCTGTAGAACCCAGCTGGTGACTTTCCTGGTGCTGAATAATTCTCCCCCTACCATCACCCTCTGGGTCCTGCCTCTCAGCCAGCTTTCTACTATTTCCCTCCCCAGCCCTGAGATCAGCCAGTTTCCTGATCAACCTCTTGTGGAGCACTGAGTCAAAGTTCTTGCCGAAGTCCAGGTACAGGATGTGTACCACTTGACCTCTGTTGACTGCCCTGGTGACCCAGTCAAATAAGTCAATCAGGTCCGTTTGTCATGAACATCCTACCATAATTCCATGCTATTTCTCATCCTGGAGACCATTCTCTTCCATGTACTTTACTAACCTCTCCTTGAACATGGCCTCCATGAGCTTGCACCCCATTGAGGTTAGACTGACCGGTCTGTAGTTCCCTGGGTTATCCCTGGGACCGGTCTTGTGGAGAGGCACCTATCGTTTGCCAAAGTCATTGAAGATGGAAGATTTCCAGTACAGCTCTACTGACCCAGTCAAGTCAGGTGTCAGTTAAGCATACAAGCTAAGTGCCATTACAGCATTAATCCAATATTTGGGATATTACCAGCAGTGATCTGAATACAATGTATATCTTGCCTCTTAACCTTCAGTATAACCATTCCACGATGGATATCAACTGTTTATGCATGTAACATTAATGTATCACTATTAGCTGTGGCAATTGTTACCCTTCTTTTTTCAATAAATTTTACAAAAAGAATATATTGCCTTCCGCAACATGCAAAGGGTTGACCACTTCATTTTGTTACAGAGCCTCACCCTCTCAATTACACTGTGTGCAGTTCAGCAAGATGCTGTCATAAAAGTCAGAATATCCAGTGACTCATATTAGTCCTTCAGGCACAGTACAGTACAAACCTGGGTAAACAGAAGCTAAAATTCAACGTTTATCACCACATGGCCTACATAATCACCTTTGCCCCCCCCCCCATTGCAATCAAACTTTTAAATACTTGAAAAAGTTCATTTAGTCATCCCTTCAGCTGAATCTGCTCCTTGGTTCTTCCAGTCCTGTACCAGCTCAGCCTCCAATTTTCAAACTAGATTTCCTGCTTTGACAGGATCAGTATATGTGAAAACTTCTCCTCACTGTAACCTGCAGTTTAGCAGGGCAGAACAAACTATGGGGTATGTCCACTTTTTATGTTGGCTCGCATTTGTGCCACCAACATATTGCGCTACTAGCAGATTTGGAGGCACGGTCACTGTTGGACGAATGCAGGGCATGCATCAGTAGATGCATCCCTCATTCCCCAATCTGCCAGCATGCAGGTGCCACACCAGGAATACATAATGTGGTGAGCACATCTAAGAAAAGGTCCGCTGCAATGAGAGCCAAGCTCGTCATGCAGCGGCACCGTTCGATGTGCCATTCCTGGTGAAGCATTGTAGCAAACATGGCAGTAGTGACTGCCACCACTGCCTGCCACAATGACGACTTTGGGGGTGCCCAGTCCTCCTGTCGGCATGCCCTGATCCAGTGCATTAGCCGACGGGGGAGCCTACTCCCTGTCAGCATAGTGCCCCCCCCATTTGTTGTGTGCTGAGGGGGGTACCCAATCCCCCTATGGCTAGCCCCCCCAAACACTCAGGTGGCATGCTGGGAGCCCACCCCACCATGCAAAATGCCCCTGTAAAAAAAAAGTTCCATGATGTTTTGTTCTTTTTAAACCTGTAAAAGAAAAAAACTGTCCCTTGAGGTCTGTCCTGCTCCGTCCCTCAACCCGCATCCACCCTCTGCGCACCCAGCCTCCCCACACACACCCTCACCCCATACTTACCTCCGGAGTCCAGGGCAATGATCTTCGGTGGACTGGGAACATGGCTGCACTCTTCAAAGCTGACCGCGAACTGAAGAAATGCCGGTAAGCTGTATAATGGCATAAATAGGGTTTTTTCAACTTTGGTGCATATCTCGGGCATTTTTTGGAATGTTTACACCAAATTTTCAACATGGGGTTATTGGGGCCCCTCCTCATGAATTAAGTCACTGTCATGGCGTTATTCGGTCCTTAAAGGTGATTTCACGGTCACTGCACGGAATCACCTTTTGGGACTGATTAATGAAAGGACAGTGCCACTGTTCATGAGGTGGGCTCTCAAAAAGCCTATGCTGAAAATTTGGTGAAAAATCAAAAAAATTATTGTTTTATGAGCATACGTTGTGCAGTTTCCACGCACACTCATAACTTCGTGAATCTGTCATATTTTCACTCCAGATTTTCAACACTGGCATTTTTCCACATCTCCTTATGAACAGTACAGCTGTCATTTTACATATCCTGGCCAAAATTGTTTTCACACTTCCGACGCAGAATAGTGTGGTTGCTGTGTGAAATCAGTTTTAGGGACAGTTTGAGAAAATGACAGTGATACTGTTCACGAGCAGAGATCCTAAAATGCATATATTGAAAATTTGGTGATGAAAGTCCATGAAATGACTGTGTTACAAGCAGGCGTTGAGCAGCTTCCACGCACCCTTGTAACTTTGCAATTTTGCAGTATTTTCATGCCCGATTTTGGACACTGGCATTTTTCACACCTCCTTTTGAACAGTACAGCTGTCATTTTCCAAATCCTGCCCAAAATGTGTTTTTGCACCTGTGATGTAGAATGGTGGGGTCGCTGTGGGAAATCAACTTTTGGAACAGATTAACAAAATCACAGTGCCACTGTTCATGAGGGGAGGTCCCAAAATGCCTATGTTGAAAATGTGCCTCTTTAGGGTGGGGTTGAGGTTGGCATCAGTTCAGTACTTCACTGCCATTATTATTATGCATCTCTAACTCCTGCACTACCAGTGCCAATGCCAGCGAGACAACATTCGCCATTGACAAATACTTGTTTAAGTTTGCGCTTCACAGAATCAAATTTTCCCTCCGTCTCATATCATCGCCAATGTGGTAACTAAGAGAATAGCTTTTGGATCATCTGCAGCTGCCATGGCCCTGCAGGGGAGGGGGGAGGATTCTGTAGACTTTCACAGTATGATGGGAGATGTCGATCCTCAGGTTTGACTATAACCAAGCAGTATAGTATAGTGATTAAGGGCACTTAGCTGCAAACCTGGAGACCTGAGTTTGAATCCCATCAGCCCCCGCATGCATATTGTGTGACCCTGAGCAAGTCACTTAACTTCCTTGTGCTCCCAGGTTGCACCTGAAGATAAGCTCTGACTTAGTGTGCCTTCTCCTGGTTAAACAATTTCCCCTTCTCTTCCAGAAGAAAATCTGTTAAAGAGTTCTCCTCTGAACCCACTTTCCCCCCAAATCCTAATGTTGGCAGCCCTCACAGTGTTTTACAATTGCTACAGGTGGGCCTTTACCAGGGACCGCTCCTTCTATATAATTGCAGTAGCTGCTAGTGCTTTACCCAATGTTGCCTCCGCCTCATGTATGGCACCTGTCAGTCCCTCTACCTTGTTCTCAATCACCAGCCTTGTGGAGAACACATCCAGTTTCTTATCCAATTTTATGTTTGCTTGCACGCATGTGCAAGAAACATAGTGCCATCATCTGAGTTTTTGGAGGTGTGGAAGCCCTCTTCTAATTCAGTCAGTGTGTTTGCAGGTGCAGCCGCAGTTCTCCAATGGCTGTTGGAGCTGTCTATGACAGCAGTTGAAAATGCAGTGGAGTACAGTTGAAAGGGGGAGCTACGCTTCGGTGAGCAGCAATAAGATATCGCCTGCTCATGCAGCCCCTACACACACCGCACCACGCATTACCGCGCGGCTCGCCTCCCATGCACACACTGTATAGCCGACAGGGGTGCCCAGTCCCCGCTGGCTGTGCTGCGCTCCCTCCCCAAACAGAGTTCCACATGCCACGATGGGTGCCTACCCCAGCATAGCTACACATCGTATAGCCGACGGGGGTGCCCAATCCCCCGTCATTTCCACTGGTCCCCCCCAGAGTACAGGGTGCCACGCTGGGAGCCCACCCCAGCCTGGCAACAGATGCTATCGCCAATGGGGGTGCCCAATCCCTCGACAGCTCCACGCCCCCCCAAACAGCTGTCCTTGTGCCATGCTGGGAGCCCACCCCAGCATGGCAAACGTCCCGTGTCGTTGTCCTTTTTTAAAAAAACAAAACAAAACCCTGAAACAGAAAACGTGTCCCTCGCAGAGTCTCTGCCCCTGCCCGCGCCCAACCACTGCGACCTACCTCCTGCACACCCCCTCACCCCATACTTACCTCTGGACTTCGTGCAACGATCTTCAGTGGACCGGGAACATGTCTGCACTCTTCAAAGCCGACTGTGAACTGAGGAAATGCCAGTAAGCTGTATAATGGGATAGATAGGGTTTTTTCAACTTTGCTGCATATCTCAGGCATTTTTTTGAATTTTTGCACCAAATTTTCAACATGGGGTTTTTGGGACCCCTTCTCATGAATGCTCTCACTGTCATGGCGTTAATCGTGCCCGAAGGATGATTTCGCAGTCACTGTGCGAAATCACCTGTCAGGACCAAGTAATGAATCGACACTGCCACTGTTCATAAGGTGGGCTCTCAAAAAGCCTATGTTGAAAATTTGGTGAAAAATTCCTAAAAATGACTGTTTTACGAGCATGCAAATTTTCAATATTTTCACTCCAGATTTTCAACATTGCCATTTTATTACACTTCCTTATGAGCAGTACAGCTGTCATTTTTCACATCTTGCCCAAAATGTGTTTCCGCCCATGTAGCGCACAATGGCGCGAGTCGGTGTCGTAAATCAATGTATGGGACACATTAAGAAAATCCTGATGACACTATTCATGAGCAGAGGTCTTAAAATGGCTATGTTGAAAATTTGGTGAAAAAATTCCTAAAATGACTGTTTCTGAGCGTCGTTACGCGGTTCCCTCATGCGCTCATAAGTTTTTGAATTTTCAATATTTCACTCAGATTTTCAACATTGCCATTTTATTACACTTCCTTATGAACAGTACAGCTGCCATTTTTCATGTCGCCAAAATGTGTTTCCGCATATGTAGCGAGAATGGTGCAGTCGGTGCGAAAGCAATGTTTGGGACAGATTAAGAAAATCACAGTTAATTGGTCATGAGCAGAGGTCTTAAAATGGCTATGTTGAAAATTTGGTGACAAAAGTCCATAAAATGACTGTGTTACGAGTGAGCATTGCGCAGTTTCCACGCACCCTCGTAAGTTCATGATTTTGTAATATTTTCAGTCCACATTTTCACCAGTGGCATTTTTCCACACTTCCTTATGAACAGTACAGCTGTCATTTTTCACAACATGGCCGAAATGTGTTTTTACACTTTCAGCACAGAGATGCGTGGTCGCTGTGGGAAATCATTGTTCAGGACAGATAAAGAAAATCACAGTGACACTGTTCATCATCAGAGGTCCCAAAATGTCTTTGTTGACAATCTGCTGTAAAAAATCCCCAAACTATTTACATTACGGGTGTGCATTGCACAGTTTCTATGCACGCTCGTGACTTCACCAGTTTTTTTAATATTTTTACTGCAGATTTGCAACATTCACATTTTTTACACCTCCCCATGAACAGTACAGCTGTCATTTTTCACATCCTGTTTGGAATGTGTTTTTGCACCTGTGGTGCTAAATGCCGTAGTCACTGTGCATAAGCAGCTTTCAGCTAACAAACTGAAATTGCCACTGTTCATGAGGTGGGGGTCACAAAAAAAGATGTTGAAAATTTGGAGTGAAAATACCAACGAATGCCTGAGGTGTTAGGGTTTCCAACCATAACACCCCACACTGTAGAGAATGATAGGCATCAGGGGTGTGACTTGGGATTCTTGCCTGTACTGCTCATACCATTCCACACCCTGCAGCCAGTGAGAGGCATCGAGGTATGCCTTGGACTCTTTGGCCCCAAAGTTCACCCCATTCTCCCATCTCATCTCACCATATTTCCTGATGGAATGGGGTGCGCATAAGGGCCAAAGACCCCAAGGCACACCGTGACACTTGTCAGTGTCTGCAGGGTGGGGTGTGTGAAAGGCATGGCTGTTATGCCTGACTTTACCCTAAGGCACACCCCAATGCCTGTCACTCTCTGCAGGGTGGTGGTGGGGTCGGCTTCAGTTCAATACTTCACTGCCATTCCTATTATGCAGCTGTGTAACTTCTACACTACCAATGCCAATGCCAGCAAGCTAACATTCGGCATTGACAAATGCTTGTTTGGACAGTCTGAGTCAAATGTGTTATTGCTTATTGCAAAGATTTTAAAGATGCCGGTCTGTCATCCTCCAGAGTCTCTACGCCCGCATGCTGCAGCTGTTTCTGCTTTCTAAAGTCCTTTTTCTTATCTTTATATTTCTTACTCATTTTGTTCAAGAGAGGTATTGTATAACTCAAGAGAGTCTCCACTATCTGATGGTGTGCAAATAATGACAGGAATGTCTGTAATAAATGGAAAAGTGAAAAGTGTTGGGCTACATCAGGAGCTTCAATGATCTGCTGCCACCTAGCTGGGTTGCTGGCCATGCATTCCAACTTAAGTTTAATCAGTCATGTACAAAACATACAGCCAGGGAAATAACATAATAGTACAAATTCCACACAAATACACTGACAAATCATACTAGCGATATAGTAAAAGAGGTAGGAATACTTTCTCCTCGCTGATCTTTATGATAAAGACAACCACTGGGAGTCAGAAACATGTCACCCATTTAATAAAGAAAGCTACACAGAAAACTGTAAAAACACAACAACCTGTGTGTCTGCTTTCAGTGTTTTACTTACCCGATGAATTAAAAGTAACAGGATGTAGTAACTGGAGAAGGGAAACCCCATATGCAACTATTAACTACAGCACTGGTCAGGGGGAAGGCCAGTCTGACAGCCACCTGCCCTCTCCATAGATAAGGAAAGAGATGTGCTCCTGCCCCTGCTACTTTCCACCTAAGTACTCAGCCCTCTGCTGTTACCCTTGTACTACATTCAGGTAGGTCTGCCACTTCTGCTATTTTCTATGAAAGTCTCCCCAAGGAGGCGCAGACCAGCAGTGATCTACTCCATCTAATTTAATGAGTAGACTGGGTGGGCCAAGTGGCCCTTATCTGCTGTCAGATTCTGTGTTTCTGTCTGTTGTGTCATTGCCATCCTTGCCCTCCACAATTGGAAGTGCGGCTGTTAGCCAGTGTGAGGTAATCCCTTTTATAGTTGCCATTTATATAAGAGTTAAAAAGATCTTTCAGCTTTAAGACGGAGGTGCCTTCCACCAGGAGATCCAGGACCAAGGTCCAGAAATGGAACTGAACCGTAGGGAGCCACACCCCTTCCAGCTCCATGGGGATGTGGCACTGGTACTCCTCAATGAAGGTGCACCCATAGAAAACATGATAGTGTCCATACAGATCCATTTCTTTTAATATAAATGTAAAATATGTCAAGAGTTTGAGATGTTCTCTGTATAGCATGATCCTCACCTGTTGACTGAGAGTCTTTGTGACAGGTATCTAAAGCCAATTATCGAAGCACTATGGTAGTCAAGCATTGGTATGTGTGGCCTCATCGCAAGGCAAGAACAATGACTTTTTGTACTTTTTGAAATAATGTGAAAATTAAGGTTTATTATACCATGGACATAAGTGAACAGCCAATAACTTCTGCCACTTTAGCTCCACTCTACCTCCCAGCTGTGAGAATGTAATGTAAACATGTTACTGCTCACTTCTGTCACCTTAGCTCCACTCTGCCCCCCACCTGCTAGTGTGTAATGTAAACATGCTACTGCACACTTCTGCCAACTTAGATCTAGTCTGCCCCCCTGCTGTGAGAATGTAAACATGTTACTGCTCACATCTGCCACCTTAACTCCACTCTGCACCAAGCAGTGGGAATGTAATGAAAACATGCCACTCCACACTTCTGCCACCTTAGCTCCACTCTTCCCCCAGCTGTCAGAATGTAATGTAAACATGTTATTGCACACTTCAGCCACATTAGCTCCACTCTGCCCCCCCCCGCAGGCTGTGAGAATGTAATGTAAACATGCCACTCCACACTTCTGCCACCTTAACTCAACTGTACCCCCAGCTGTGAGAATGTAATGTAAACAAGTTACTGCACACATCTGCCACCTTAGCTCCACTCTTCCCCCAGCTGTCAGAATGTAATGTAAACATGTCCCTGCACACTTCCGCCACCTTAGCTCCACTCTACCCCCGGCTGTGAGAATTTAATGTAAACATGTTACTGCACACTTCAGCCACATTAGCTCCACTCTGCCCTCCCACAGGCTGTGAGAATGTAATGTAAACATGTTACTGCAAACTTCTACTACTTTAGCTTCACTCTGCCACCCAGCTGTGAGACTATAACGTAAACATGTTACTGCACACTTCTGCCACCTTAACTCCGTTCTTGCCCCCAGCTGACAGAATGTAATGAAATATGTCACTGGACACTTCTGCTGCCTTAGCTTCATTCTGGCCCCCCCTCACCAGCTGTAAGAATGTAATGTAAGCATGTTACCGCACATTTCTGACACCTTAGCTCCACTCTACCACCCCAGCTGTGAGAATGTAAAGTAAACATCTTACTGCACAGTTCTGTCACCTTAGCTTCACTGTGCCACCCAGCGGTGAGAATGTAATGTAAACACGTTACTGCACACTTCTCCCACCATAGCTCCACTCTACCCCAAGCTGAGAGAATGGAATGAAAATATGTTACTGCACACCTCTGCCATATTAGCTCCACTCTGCCTCCCCCCACTGGCTGTGAGAATGTAATGTAAACATTTTATTGCACTTCTCCCACCTTAACTCCACTGTACCCCCCCAGCTTTGAGAATGTAATGTAAACATGTTACTGCACACTTCTACTACCTTAGCTTCACTCTGCCCCCAGCTGTGAGAATGTAATGTAAACATGTTACTGCACAATTTAGGCACCTTAACTCCATTCTACCCTCCAGCTGCGATAATGTAATGTAAATATGTCACTGGACACTTCAGCCACCTTAGCTCCACTCTGGCCCTCCCTCCAGCTGTGAGAATGTAATGTAAACATGTTAGTGCACATTTCTGCCACCTTAGCTCCACTCTACCCCCCCAGCTCTGAGAATGTAATGTAACCATGTTACTGCACACTTCCGCCACCATAGCTTCACACTGCCCCCCAGCTGTGAGAATGTAAAGTAAACATGTTACTGCACACTTCTGCCACCTTTGCTCCACTCAGCCCCTAGCTGTGAGAATGTAATGTAAACATGTCCCTGCACACTTCTGCCACCTTAGCTCCACTCTACCTCCCCCCCAGCTGGTAGAATGTAATGTAAACATGTTACTGCACACTTCTGCTACCTTAGCTCCACTCTGCCCCCAGCTGTGAGAATGTAATGTAAACATGTTACTGCACACTTCTGAAACCTTAGAATATACTCTGCCCTGCTAGCTGTGAGAATGTAAGCATCTTACTGCTCACATTTGCCATGTTAACTCCACTCTGCCCCAAGCTGTGGAAACGTAATGTAAACAAGTTACTGCACTTCTGCCACCTTAGCTCCACTCTGCCCCCCAGCAGTGGGAAAGAAATGTAAACATGTCCCAGTACACTTCTGCCACCTTAGCTCTACTCTACCCCACAGCTGTGAGAATGTAATGTAAACATGTTATTGCACACTTCTACTACCTTAGCTTCACTCTGTCCCCCCAGCTCTGAGAATGTAACGTAAACATGCTACTGCATACTTCTGCCACCTTAGCTCCACTCTGGCCCCCCAGCTGTGAGAATGTAATGTAAACATGTTACTTCACACTTCTGCCACGTTAGCTCCACTCCGGACCCCAGCTGTGAGAATGTAATGTAAACATGTTACTGCACAATTCTGCGATCTTAGCTCCATTCTGCCCGCTCAGCTGTGAGGATGTAATGTAAACATGTTACTGCATACTTCTGCCACCTTCGCTCCACCCTGCCATCTCAGCTGTGAGAATGTAATGTAAACATGTTACTGCACACTTCTGCCACCTTACCTCCACTTTGCCCCAGCTGTGAGAATGTAATGTAAACATATTACTGCACACCTTCCACCTTAACTCCACTCTACCCCAAGATGTGAGAATGTAATGTAAACATGTTACTGAACACTTCTGCCAACTTAAATCCACTCTACCCCAGCTGTGAAAATGAAATGTAAACATGTTACTGCACTTCTGCCACCTTAGCTCCACTCTGCCCCCATGAGAATGTATTGCAACAAAGTTAGTTCACACATCTGCCTCCTTAACTCCACTCTACCCCCAGCTGTGAGAATGTAATGTAAAGATGTTACCGCACATTTCTGCCACTTTAGCTCAACTCTGCCTCCCACAGCAGTGAGAAGGTAATGTAAACATGTTACTGCACACTTCTGCCACATTAACTCCACTCTGCCCCCAGCTATGAAAATGTAATGTAAACATGTTACTGCACACTTCTGCAACATTAGATCCACTCTGCTCCCCCCACAGGCTGTGAGAAAGTAATGTAAACAGGTTGCTGCACTTCTCCCACCTTAACTCCACTCTACCCCACAGCTTTGAAATTATAATGTAAACATGTTACTGCACTTCTGCCATCTTAGCTCCACTCTGCTCCCCCAGCTCTGAGAATGTAATGAAAACGTTACTGCACACTTCTGCTACCTTAGCTCTACTCTGCCCCCCAGTTATGAGAATGTTATGTAAATGTTACTGCACACTTCTGCTACCTTAGCTCTACTCTGCCCTCCCAGCTATGAGAATGAAAACATGTTACTGCATACATCTGCCACCTTAACTCCACTCTACCCCAAGCTGTGGGAATGTAATGAAAATATGCTACACTACATGTCTGCCACCTTAACTCCTCTCTACCCCCAGCTGTGATAATGTAATGTAAACATGTTACTGCACACTTCTGCCACTTTAGCTTCACTCTGTCCCCCAAGCTGCGAGAAAGTAATCTAAACAAGTCACTTCACACTTCTGCCACCTTAGCTCCACTCTACCCCCCAGCCAGCTGTGAGAATGTAATGTAGACATGCTACTGCACACTTCTGCCATATTAGCTCCACTCTGGCCCCCCAGCTGTGAGAATGTAATGTAAATATGTTACTTCACACTTCTGCCATGTTCGCTCCACTCTGGCCCCCCAGGTGTGAGAATGTAATGTAAACATGTTACTGCACAATTCTACGACCTTAGCTCCACTCTGCCCTCTCAGCTGTGAGAATGTAATGTAAAATGTTACTGCACACTTCTGCCACCTTAGCTCCACTCTGCCCCCCCAGCTGTGAGAATGTAATGTAAACATGTTACTGCACACCTCTGCACCTTACCTCCACTCTACCCCAGCTATGAGAAGGTAATGTAAACATATTACTGCAAACCTTCCACCTTAACTCCACTCTACCCCAAGCTGTGAGAATGTAATGTAAACATATTACTGAACACTTCTGCCAACTTAAATCCACTCTACCCCCAGTTGTGAAAATGAAATGTAAACATGTTACTGCACTTCTGCCACCTTAGCTCCACTCTACATCCCAGCTCTTAGAATGTAATATAAACATGTTACTGCACACTTCTGCCACTTAGCTCCACTCTGGCCCTCCCCGCCAGGAGTGAGAATGTAATGTAAACATGTTACCGCACATTTCTGCCACCTAAGCTCCACTCTGCCCCCCGTGAGAATGTATTGCAACCAAGTTACTTCTCACATCTGACACCTAACTCCACTCTACCACCAGCTGTAAAAAAGTAATGTAAATATGTTACCGCACACCTCTGCCACATTAGCTCCACTCTGCCCCCAGCTGTGAGAATGAAATGTAAACATGTTAGTGCACACTTCAGCCACATTAGCTCCACTCTGCTCCCTCTCCAGGCTCTGAGAATGTAATGTAAACAGGTTACTGCACTCCTCCCACCCTAATGCAACTCTACCCCCCCAGCTTTGAGAATGTAATGTAAACATGTAAATGCACACTTCTCCTACCTTAGCTTCACTCTGCCCCTCAGCTGTGAGAATGTAGTGTAAACTTGTTACTGCACACTTCTGCCACCTTAGCTCCTCTCTGCCACCACAAGTGAGAATGGAATATAAACATGCTACTGCATACTCTGCCTCCTTAGCTCCACTCTGCCCCCAGCTCTGAGAAAGTAATGTAAACATATTACTGCACACTTCTGCCACATTAGCTCTACTCTGAGACCAGCTGTGAGAATGTAATGTAAACATGTTACTGCACACATCTGCCACCTTAACTCAACTGTGCCCCCCCTGTGAGAATGTAATGTAAATATGTTACTGCACACTTCTGCCACCTTAGCTCCTCTCTACCCCCAGCAGTGAGAATGGAATGTAAACATATTACTGCACACTTCTGCCACATTTGCTGTTCTCTGAGACCAGCTGTGAGAATATAATGTAAACATGTTACTGTGCACCTCTGCCACGTTAGCACCACTTGGACTCCAGAGCAGTGAAAATGTAATGTAAACATGTTACTGCACACTTCTGCTGCATTAGCTCCACTCTGCTCCCCCCACAGGCAGTGAGAATGTAATGTAAATAGGTTACTGCACTTCTCCCACATCAACTACACTCTACCGCCCAGCTCCGAGATTGTAATGTAAACATGTTATTGCACACCTCTACTACCTTAGCTTCACTCTGCCCTCCAGGTGTGGGAATGCAATGTAAACATGTTACTACACACTTCTGCCACCTTAGCTCCACTCTGCCACCTAAGGTGTGAGAATGTAATGTAAATATGTTACTGCACACTTCTGCCACCTTAGCTCCACTCTGCCCCCCAGCTGTGAGAATGTAATGTAAATATGTTACTGCACACTTCTGCCACCTTAGCTCCAGTCTACCTCCCATCTGTGAGAATGTAATGTAAATATTTTACTAGACACTTCTGCCACCTTATCTCCACTCTGACCCTCAACCAGCTGTGAGAATGTAATGTAAACATGATGCCACACATTTCTGCCACCTTAGCTCCACTCTGCCCCCAAAGCTCTGAGAATGTAACGTAAACATGTTACTGCACTTCTGCCACCTTAGCTCCACTCTGTCCCCCAGATGTGAGAATGTAATGTAAACAAGTTACTGCACTTCTGCCACCTTAGGTCCACTCTGCCCTCTCAGCTGTGAGAATGTACTGTAAACATGTTACCAGACATTTCTGCCACCTTAGCTTGACTCTGCCCCCTCAACTCTGAGAATGTAATGTAAATACGTTACTGCACACCTCTGCCACCTTAGCTCCACTCTGCCCCCAGCTGCAAGAATGTAATGTAGACATGTTACTGCACGCTTCTGCTACCTTAGCTCTACTCTGCCACCCCAGCTGTGAGAATGAAAACATGTTACTGCACACATCTGCCTCATTAACTCCACTGTACCACAAGCTGTGGCAATGTAATGAAAATATGTTACACCACACTTCTGCCACCTTAACTCCTCTCCACCCCCAGCAGTGCTAACGTAATGTAAAGATGTTACTGCAGACTTCCGCCACCTTAGCTCCACTCTACCCCACCAGCCAGCTGTGACAATGTAATCTAAAAATGTTACTGCACACTTCTGCCACCTTAGCTCCACTCTAGCCCCCCAGCTGTGAGAATATAATGTATATATGTTACTGCACACTTCTGCCCCCAGCCATGAGAATGTAATGCAAACATGCTACTGCACAATCCTGCCACCTTAGCTCCACTCTGCCTTCTTAGCTGTGAGAATGTAATGTAAACATGTTACTGCACACTTCTGCCAACTTAACTCTACTCTAACCCCCAGCTGTGGAAATGTAATGTAAACATGTTACTGCACTTCTGCCACCTTAACTCCACTCTACCCCAGCTGTGAGAACGTAATGTAAACATGTTACTGCACACTTCTGCCAACTTAACTCTACTCTAACCCCCAGCTGTGGAAATGTAATGTAAACATGTTACTGCACTTCTGCAACCTAAGCTCCATTGTGCACCCCCAGCTGTTAGAATGTAATGTTGACATGTTCCTGCACACTTCTGCAACCTTAGCTCCACGCTGGCCCCCCAGCTGTGAGAATAAACTGTAAATATGTTACAGCACAATTCTGCCCCCCAGCTGTGAAAATGTAATGTAAACATGTTACTGCACTTCTGCAACCTAAGCTCCACTCTGCACCACCAGCTGTTAGAATGTAATGTAAACATGTTACTGCACATTTCTGTCACCTTAGCTCCACTGTGCCCCCCAGCTGTGAGAATGTAATGCAACTAAGTTACTTCACACATCTGCCACGTTAACTCCACTCTACCCCAAGCTGTGAGAATGTAATGTAAACATGTTACTGCACACTTCTGCCACGTTAGCTCCACTCTGCCCCCCCCAGCTGTGAGAATGTAATGTAAATATGTTACTGCAACCTTCTGCCCCCCAGCTGTGGGAATGTAATGTAAATATCTTACCGCATATTTCTGCCACCTTAGCTCCACTCTGCCCTCTCAGCTGTGAGAATGGAATGTAATGTAAACTTGTTACTGCACACTTCTGCCACCTTCGCTCTACTCTGCTTCAGCTGTGAGAAGGTAATGTAAACTTATTACTGCTCACCTTCCACCTTAATTCCACTCTACCCCAAGCTGTGAGAATATAATGTAAACATGTTACTGAACACTTTCTGCCAACTTGAATCCACTCTACCCCAGCTGTGAAAATGTAATGTATACATGGTACTGCTCATCTGCCACCTAAGCTCTACTCTGCACCCCAGCTGTTAGAATGTAATGCAAACATGTTACTGCACACTTCTGCCACCTTAGCTCCACTCTACTCCCCAGCTGTGAGAATGTAATGAAAATATGCTACACCACACGTCTGCCACCTTAACTCCTCTCTACCCCCAGCTGTGATAATGTAATGTAAACCTGTTACTGCACACTTCTGCCACCTTAGCTCCACTCTGTCCCCCAAGCTGCTAGAATGTTATCTAAACATGTCACTGCACACTTCTGCCACCTTAGCTCCACTCTACCCCCAGTCAGCTGAAGAATGTAATGTAAACATGTTACTGCACACTTCTGCCACCTTAGCTCCACTCTGCCCCCAGCTGTGAGAATGTAAATGTAAACATGTTACTGCACCTGCCCTTGCCCCCCAGCAGTGAGAATGTAATGTAAACATGTACTGCATACTTCTGACACCTTAGCTCCACTCTGCCCCCAGCTGTTAGAATGTAACATAAACATGTTACTGAACACTTTTGTCACCTTCGCTCCACTCTGCCCCTGAGCTGTGAAAATGTAATGTAAACATGTTACTGCACACTTCTGCCACATTAGCTCCACTCTGCCCCAGCTGTGAGAATGTAATGTAAACATGTTACTGCTGACATCTGCCACCTTAACTCAACTCTGCACCCAGCTGTGAGAATGTAATGTAAACATGTTACTGCACACTTCTGCCACCTTAGCTCCACTCTTCCCCCAGCTGTGAAAATGTAATGTAAACATGTTTCTGCACTTCTGCAATGAAAGCTCCACTCTGCACCGCCAGCTGTTAGAATTTAATGTAAACATGTTACTGCACATTTCTGTCACCTTAGCTCCAATCTGCCCCCCCACCTGTGAGATTGTAATGTAACCAAGTTACTTCACAGATCTGCAACCTTAACTCCACTCTACCCCAAGCTGTGAGAATGTAATGTAAAGATGTTACTGCACACTTCTACCACCTTAACTCCACTCTACCCCCAGCTGTGAGAATGTAATGTAAACATGTTACTGCACACTTCTGCCACCTTAACTTCACTCTGCCGCCAGCTGCAAGAATGTAATGTAAATATGTTACTGCACACCTCTTCCACCTTAGCACCACTCTGCCCCCCAGCTGTGAGAATGTAATGTAAACATGTGACTGCACACTTCTGCCACATTAGCTCCGCTCTGATCCCCCAACAGGCTATGAGAATGTAATGTAAACATGTTACTGCACTTCTCCCACCTTAACTCCACTCTACCTCCTAGTTTTGAGAATGCAATGTAAACATGTTACTATACACGTCTGCCACCTTAGCTCCACTCTACCCCCCAGCTGTGAGAATGTAATGTAAACATGTCACTGCACACTTCTGCCACCTTAGCTTCACTCTACCCCCCAGCTGTGGGATTGTAATATAAACATGTCACTGCACACTTCTGCCACCTTAGCTTCACTCTACCCCCCAGCTGTGGGATTGTAATATAAACATGTTACTGCACACTTCTGCCACCTTAGCTCCACTCTATGCCCCAGCTGTGAGAATGTAATGTAAATACGTTACTGCACATTTCTGCCACCTTACCTCCACTCTAGCCCAAGCTGTGGGAATGTAATGAAAATATGCTACACTACACGTCTGCCACCTTAACTCCTCTCTACCCCCAGCTGTGATAATGTAATGTAAACCTGTTACTGCACACTTCTGCCACCTTAGCTCAACTCTGTCCCCCAAGCTGCTAGAATGCTATCTAAATATGTTACTGCACACTTCTGCCCCCCAGCAGTGAGAATGTAATGTAAACATGTTACTGCACAATTCTGTGACCTTAGCTCTACTCTGCCCTCTCAGCTGTGAGAATGTAAGGTAAACATGTTACTGCACACTTCTGACACCTTAGCTCCACTCTGCCCCCAGCTGTGAGAATGTAAGATAAACATGTTACTGAACACTTTTGTCACCTTCGCTCCACTCTGCCCCTGAGCTGTGAAAATGTAATGTAAACATGTTACTGCACTCTTCTGCTAACTTAGCTCTACTCTGCCCCCCCAGCTGTGAGAATGAAAACATGTTACCGAACACATCTGCCTCTTTAACTCCACTCTACCCCAAGCTGTGGGAATGTAATGAAAATATGCTACACCACATGTCTGCCACCTGAACTCCTCTGTACCCTCCAGCTGTGATAATGTTATGTAAATATGTTACTGCACACTTCTGCCACCTTAGCTCCACTCTGCCCCAGCTGTGAGAATGTCATGTAAACCTGTTACTGCACACTTCTGCCACCTTAGCTCCACTGTATCCCAGAAGCTGCGAGAATGTAATCTAAATATGTCACTGCACAGTTCTGCCACCTTAGCTCCACTCTACCCCCCACCCAGCCGTGAGAATGTAATGTAAACCTATTACTGCACACTTCTGCCATGTTAGCTCCAGTGTGGCCCCCAGCTGTGAGAATGTAGTGTAAATATGTTACTGTTCACTTCTCCCCCCCAGCTGTGAGAATGTAATGTAAACATGTTACTGCACACTTCTGCCACCTTAGCTCCACTCTAACCCCACCCTGTGAGAATGTAATGTAAATATCTTACTGCTCCCTTCTGCCAGCTGAGCTCCACTCTGCCCTTTCAGTTGTGAGAATGTAATGTAAACATTTTACTGCACACTCTTACCACCTTAACTCTACTCTACCCCCAGCTTTGAGATTGTAATGTAAACATTTTATTGCACACCTCTACTACCTTAGCTTCACTCTGCCCTCCAGGTGTGAGAATGCAATGTAAACATATTACTACACACTTCTGCCACCTTAGCTCCACTCTACCTCCAATCTGTGAGAATGTAATGTCAATATGTCACTAGACACCTATGCCACCTTAGCTCCACTCTGGCCCTCCCCGCAGCTGTGAGCATGTAATGTAAACGTGATACCACACAATTCTGCCACCTTAGCTCCACTCTGCCCCCTCAGCTGTAAGAATGTAATGTAAACATGTTACTGCACTTCTGCCACCTTAGCTCCACTCCGCCCTAGCTTTGAGAATGTAATGTGAACATATTACTGCACTTCTGCCACCTTATGTCCACTCTACCCCAGCTGTGAGAATGTAATGTAAACATGTTACTACACACTTGTGCCAACTTAAGTCCACTCTACCCCCCAGCTGTGAAAATGTAACGTAAACATGTTACTGCACTTTTGCAACCTAAGCTCCACTCTGCACCCCCAGCTGTTAGAATGTAATGTAAACATGTTACTGCACATTTCTATCACCTTAGCTCCACTGTGCCCCCAGCTGTGAGAATGTAATGCAACCAATTTACTTCACACATCTGACACGTTAACTCCACTCTACCCCAAGCTGTGAGAACGTAATGTAAACATGTTACTGCACACTTCTGCCACGTTAGCTCCACTCTGCCCCCTCAGCTGTAAGAATGTAATGTAAACATGTCACTGCACTTCTGCCACCTTAGCTCCACTCTGCCCCCCCAAGGCTGTGAGAATGTAATGTAAACATGTTTCTGCACAATTTTACTACCTTACCTCCACTCTGCCCCCCAGCTCTGAGAATGTAATGTAAACATGTTACCAGCCATTTTTGCCACCTTAGCTCAACTCTGCCCCCTCAGCTCTGAGAATGTAATGTCAATATGTTACTGCACACCTCTGCCACCTTAGCTCCACTCTGCCCCTAGCTGCAAGAATGCAATGTAGACATGTTACTGCACACTTCTCCTACCTTAGCTCTACTCTACCACCCCAGCTGTGAGAATGAAAACATGTTACTGCACACATCTTCCTCCTTAGCTCCACTGTACCCCAAGCTGTGGCAATGTAATGTAAAGATGTTACTGCAGACTTCTGCCACCTTAGCTCCACTCTACCCCACCAGCCAGCTGCGTGAATGTAAAGTAAACATGTTACTGCACACTTCTGCCACCTTAGCTCCACTCTTGGCCCCCAGCTGTGAGAATGTAATGTAAATATGTTACTGCACACTTCTGCCCCCAGCCGTGAGAATGTAATGTAAACATCTTACTGGACAATTCTGCCACCTTAGCTCCACTCTGCCTTATTAGCTGTGAGAATGTAATGTAAACATGTTACTACACACTTCTGCCACCTTAGATCCACTCTGCCCCAGCTGTAAGAATGTAATGTAGACATGTTACTGCACTTCTGCCACCTTAACGCCACACTATCCCAGCTGTGAGAATGTAATGTAAACATCTTACTGAACACTTCTGCCAACTTAACTCCACTCTAACCCCAGGTGTGGAAATGTAATGTAAACATGTTACTGCACTTCTGCAACATAAGCTCCACCGTGCACCCCAAGCTGTTAGAATGTAATGTTAACATGTTCCTGCACACTTCTGCAACCTTAGCTCCACTCTGGAACCCCGGCTGTGAAAATATAATGTAAACATGTTGCTGCACACTTCAGCCCGCCAGCTGTGAGAATGTAACGTAAACATGTTACTGCACAATTCAGCGACCTTAGCTCCACTCTGCCTTCTCAGCTGTGAGAATGTAATGTTAACATATTACTGCACACTTCTGCCACCTTAGCTCCACTCTGCCCTAGCTGTGAGAATGTAATGTGAACATGTTACTGCACTTCTGCCACCTTACGTCCACTGTACCCCAGCTGTGAGAAAGTAATGTAAATATGTTACTACACACTTGTGCCAACTTAACTCCACTCTACCCCCCCAGCTGTGAAAATGTAAAGTAAACATGTTACTGCACTTCTGCAACCTAAGCTCCACTCTGCACCCCCAGTTGTTAGAATGTAATGTAAACATGTTACGGCACATTTCTGTCACCTTAGCTCCACTGTGCTCCCCAGCTGTGAGAATGTAATGCAACCAAGTTACTTCACACATCTGCCACGTTAACTCCACTCTACCCCAAGCTGTGAGTATGTAATGTAAACATGTTACTGTACACTTCTGCCACGTTAGCTCCACTGTGCCCCCCCAGCAGTGACAATATAATGTAAATATTTTATCGCACATTTCTGAGACCTTAGCTCCACTCTGCCCTCTCAGCTGTGAGAATGTAATGTAAACATGTTACTGCACACTTCTGCCACCGTAGCTCCACTCTACCCAAAGCTGTGGGAATGTAATGAAAATAAGATACACCGCACGTCTGCCACCTTCACTTCTCTCTACCCCCAGCTGTGATAATGTAATGTAAACATTTTACTGCGCACTTCTGCCACATTAGCTCCACTCTGTCCCAGCTCTGAGAATGTAATGTAAACCTGTTACTGCACACTTCTGCCACCTTATCTCCACTTTGTCCCCCAAGCTGCGAGAATGTAATCTAAACATGTCGCTGCACACTTCTAACACCTTGGCTCCACTCTATCCCCCAGCCAGCTGTGAGAATGTAATGTAAATATGTAATTGCACCCTTCTGCCACCTTAGCTACACTCTGGACCCCCAGCTGTGAGAATGAAATGTAAATATGTTACTGCACACTTCCACCCCACAGCTGTGAAAATGTAATGTTAACATGTTACCGCACAATTCGGCGACCTTACCTCCACTCTACCCTCTCAGCTGTGAGAATGTAATGTAAACGTGTGACTGCACCTTTCTGCCACCTTAGCTCCACTCTGGCCTCCCAGCTGTGAGAATGTAATGTAAATATCTTACTGCACACTTCTGAAACCACAGCTCCACTCTGCCCTCTCAGCTGTGAGAATGTAATGTAAACATGTTACTGCACACTTCTGCCACCTTTGCTCCACTCTGCTCCAGCTATGAGAAGGTAATGTAAACTCATTACTGTAGACCTTCCACCTTAACTCCACTATATCCCCAAGCTGTGAGAATGTAATGTAAACATGTTACTGAACACTTTCTGCCAACTTAAATCCACTCTACCCCAGCTGTGCAAATGTAATGTAAACATGCTACTGCACTTTTCCCACTTTAACTCCACTCTACTCCCAGTTTTGAGAATGCAATGTAAACATGTTACTACACACTTCTGTCACCTTAGCTCCACTCTACCCCCCAGCTGTGAGAATGTAATGTAAACATGTTACTGCACACTTCTGCCACCTTAGCTTCACTCTACCCCTAGCTGTGGAAATGTAATGTAAACATGTTGCTGCACACGTCTGCCACCTTAGCTCCACTCTACCCCTAGCTGTGGGAATGTAATGAAACTACGTTACTGCACACATCTGCCACCTTAACTACTCTTTACCCCTAGCTTTGGGAATGTAATGAAAATATGCTACACCACACGTCTGCCACCTTAACTACTGTCTACCCCCCAGCTGTGATAATGTAATGTAAACATGTTACTGGACACTTCGGCCACCTCAGCTCCACTCTGCCTCAGCTCTGAGAATGTAATGTAAACATGTTACTGCACACTTCTGCCACCTTTGCTCCACTCTAACCCCCAGCTGTGAGAATGTAATGTAAACATGTTACTGCACACTTCTGCCACCTTATCTCCACTCTGCCCCCAGCTGTGAGAATGTAAAGTAAACATCTTACTGCACACTTCTGCCACCTTAGCTCCACTCTGCCCCAGCTCTGAGAATGTAATGTAAACATGTTACTGCACACATCTGCCACCTTAGCTCCACTCTACCCCCCAGCTGTGAGAATGTAATGTAAAAATGTTACTGCACTGTTCTGCCACGTTAGTTCCACTCTGCTCCCCCCACAGGCTGTGAGAATGTAAAATAAACATGTTACTGCACTTCTCCCACCTTAGCTCCACTCTGTCCCCCAGCTGTGAGAATGAAATGTAAACATGTTACTGCACTTCTGCCACCTTAACTCTGCTCTACCCCAGCTGTGAGAATGTAATGGAAACATGTTATTGCAAACTTCTGCTAACTTAACTCCAATCTACCCCCCAGCTGTGAAAATGTAACGTAAACATGTTACTGCACTTCTGCAACCTAAGCTCCACTCTGCACCACCAGCTGTTAGAATGTAATGTAAAGACGTTACTGCATACTTCTGCCACCTTAGCTCCACTCTGGCCCCCCCTCGGCTGTGAGAATGTACTATAAATATGTAACTGCACACTTCTGCCCCCCAGCTGGGAGACTGTAATGTAAACATGTTACTGCAAAATTCTACGACCTTAGCTCCACTCTGCCCTCTCAACTGTGAGAGTGTAATGTAAACATGTTACTGCACTTCTACCACCTCAACTCCACTCTACCCCAGCTGTGAGAATGTAATGTAAACATGTTATTGCACACTTCTGCCAACTTAACTCCAGTCTACCCCCAGCTGTGAAAATGTAATGTAAACATGTTACTGCACGTCTCCCACTTTAACTCCACTCTACCCCCAGTTTTGAGAATGCAATGTAAACATGTTACTGCACACTTCTGCCACCGTACCTCCACTCTACCTGAAGCTGTGGGAAAGTAATGAAAATAAGCTACACCGCACATCTGCCACCTTAACTTCTCTCTACCCCCAGCTGTGATAATGTAATGTGAACATTTTACTGCACACTTCTGCCACATTAGCTCCACTCTGTCCCAGCTCTGAGAATGTAATGTAAACCTGTTACTGCACACTTCTGCCACCTTATCTCCACTCTGATCCCCAGCTGGGAGAATGCAAAGTAAACATCTTACTGCACACTCCTGCCACCTTAGCTCCACTCTGCCCCAGCTGTGAGAAGGTAATGTAAACTTATTACTGCACACCTTCCACCTTAACTCCACTCTACCCTAAGCTGTGAGAATGAAATGTAAACATCTTACTGAACACTTTCTGCCAACTTAAATCCACTCTACCCCTAGCTGTGAAAATGTAATGTAAACATGTTACTGTACTTCTGCCACCTAAGCTCTGCTCTGCACCCCAGCTGTAAGAATGTAATATAATGATGTTACTGCACACTTCTGCCACCTTAGCTCCACTGTGGCACTCCCCGCCAGCAGTGAGAATGTAATGTAAACATGTTACCGCACATTTCTGCCACCTCAGCTCCACTATGCCCCTCCAGGAGAATGTATTGCAACCAAGTTACTTCACACATCTGCCACCTTAACTCCACTCTACCCAAGCTGTGAGAATGTAATCTAAACATGTTACTGCACTCTTCTACCACCTTACGTCCACTCTACACCCCAGCTGTGAGAATGTAATGTAAATATGTTAACTCACATTTCTGCCACCTTAGCTCCACTCTGCCTCCCACAGCAGTGAGAACATAATGTAAACATGTTACTGCACTTCTGCCACCTTTACTCCACTGTCCACCCACAGCCAGCTGTGGGAATGTAATGTAAACATGTTACTGCACACTTCTGCCACCGTAGCTCCACTCTACCTGAAGCTGTAGGAATGTAATGAAAATAAGCTACACCGCACGTCTGCCACCTTAACTTCTCTCTAACCCCAGCTGTGATAATGTAATGTAAACATTTTACTGCACACTTCTGCCACATTAGCTCCACTCTGTCCCAGCTCTGAGAACGTAATGTAAACCTGTTACTGCACACTTCTGCCACCTTATCTCCACTTTGTCCCCCCAGCTGTGAGAATGTAATGTAAACATGTTACTGCACACTTCTGCCACCTTATCTCCACTCTGATCCCCAGCTGGGAGAATGCAAAGCAAACATCTTACTGCACACTCCTGCCACCTTAGCTCCACTCTGCCCCAGCTGTGAGAAGGTAATGTAAACTTATTACTGCACACCTTCCACCTTAACTCCACTCTACCCTAAGCTGTGAGAATGAAATGTAAACATCTTACTGAACACTTTCTGCCAACTTAAATCCACTCTACCCCTAGCTGTGAAAATGTAATGTAAACATGTTACTGTATTCTGCCACCAAGCTCTGCTCTGCACCCCAGCTGTAAGAATGTAATATAATGATGTTACTGCACACTCTGCCACCTTAGCTCCACTGTGGCACTCCCCGCCAGCAGTGAGAATGTAATGTAAACATGTTACCGCATTACTTGCCACCTCAGCTCCACTATGCCCTCCAGGAGAATGTATTGCAACCAAGTTACTTACACATCTGCCACCTTAACTCCACTCTACCCAAGCTGTGAGAATGTAATTCAAACATGTTACTGCACTCTTCTACCACCTTACGTCCACTCTACACCCCAGCTGTGAGAATGTGATGTAAATATGTTAACTCACATTTCTGCCACCTTAGCTCCACTCTGCCTCCCACAGCAGTGAGAACATAATGTAAACATGTTACTGCACTTTGCCACCTTAACTCCACTGTCCACCACAGCCAGCTGTGGGGATGTAATGTAAACATGTTACTGCACACTTCTGCCACCGTAGCTCCATCCTGCCCCCAACTGTGAGAATGTAATGTAAATATGCTTGCTTTACACCTTAACTTCTCTCTACCCCCAGCTGTGATAATGTAATGTAAACATTTTACTGCACACTTCTGCCACATTAGCTCCACTCTGTCCCAGCTCTGAGAACGTAATGTAAACCTGTTACTGCACACTTCTGCCACCTTATCTCCACTTTGTCCCCCCAGCTGTGAGAATGTAATGTAAACATGTTACTGCACACTTCTGCCACCTTATCTCCACTCTGATCCCCAGCTGGGAGAATGCAAAGTAAACATCTTACTGCACACTTCTGCCACCTTAGCTCCACTCTGCCCCAGCTATGAGAAGGTAATGTAAACTTATTACTGCACACCTTCCACCTTAACTCCACTCTACCCTAAGCTGTGAGAATGAAATGTAAACATCTTACTGAACACTTTCTGCCAACTTAAATCCACTCTACCCCAGCTGTGAAAATGTAATGTAAACATGTTACTGTACTTCTGCCACCAAAGCTCTACTCTGCACCCCAGCAGTAAGAATGTAATATAAAGATGTTACTACACACTTCTGCCACCTTAGCTCCACTGTGGCACTCCCCGCCAGCAGTGAGAATGTAATGTAAACATGTTACCGCACATTTCTGCCACCTCAGCTCCACTATGCCCCTCCATGAGAATGTATTGCAACCAAGTTACTTCACACATCTGCCACCTTAACTCCACTCTACCCAAACTGTGAGAATGTAATCTAAACATGTTACTACACTCTTCTACCACCTTAAGTCCACTCTACACCCCAGCTGTGAGAATGTAATGTAAATATGTTAGCGCACATTTCTGCCACCTTAGCTCCACTCTGCCTCCCACAGCAGTGAGAACGTAATGTAAACATGTTACTGCACTTTTGCCACCTTAACTCCACTGTCCCCCCACAGCCAGCTGAGGGAATGTAATGTAAACATGTTACTGCACACTTCTGCCACGTTAGCTCCACTCTGGCCCCCCAACTGTGAGAATGTATTGTAAATATGTTACTTCACACTTCTGCCCACCAGCTGTGAGAATGTAATGTAAATATGTTACTGCACATTTCTGCCACGTTAGCTCCACTCTGCCTTCTCAGCTGTGAGAATGTAATGTGAACATGTTACTGCACACTTCTGCCACCTTATTTCCACTCTGCCCCCACAGCTGTGAGAATGTAATGTAAACATCTTACTGCACACTTCTGCCACCTTAGCTCCACTCTGCCCCTGGTGCTAGAAGGTAATGTAAACTTATTACTGCACACTTTCCACATTAACTCCACTGTACCCCAAACTGTGAAAATGTAATGTAAACATGTTACTGAACTCTTTCTGCCAACTTAAATCCACTCTACCCAGCTGTGAAAATGTAAAGTAAACATGTTACTGCACTTCTGCCACCTAAGCTCTACTCTGCACTCCAGCTGTTAGAATGTAATGTAAACATATTACTGCACACTTCTGCCACCTAAGCTCCACTCTGGTGCTCCATGAGAAATTATTGCAACCAAGTTACTTCACACATCTGCCACCTTAACTCCACCTTTCCCCAAGCTGCGAGAATGTAATCTAAACATGTTACTGCACTCTTCTACCACCTTAACCCCACTCTACACCCCAGCTGTGAGAATGTAATGTAAATATGTTAGCGCACATTTCTGCCACCTTAGCTCCATTCTCCCTCCAACAGCAGTGACAAGGCAATGTAAACATGTTACTGCACACCTTTGCCACATTAGCTCCACTCTGCCTCCAGCTGTGAGAATGTAATGTAAACATGTTATTGCACACTTCTGCCACCTTAGCTTCACTCTGTCCCCAGCTCTGAGAAAGTAATGTAAACATGTTACTGCACACTTCTGCCACATTAGCTCTACTCTGCCACCAGCTGTGAGAATGTAATGTAAACATGTTACTGCACTTATCTGCCACCTTAACTGAACTCTGCCCCCAGCTGTGAGAATGTAATGTAAACATGTTACTGCATACTTCTGCCACCTTAGCTCCACTCTGCCCCCACCTGTGAGAATGTAATGTAAACACGTTACTGCACACTTCTGCCACGTTAACTCCACTCTGCTCTGCCCACAGGCTGTGAGAATATAATGTAAACATGATACTGCACTTCCCCACTTTAACTCCACTCTACCCCCAGTTTTGAGAATGTAATGTAAACATGTTACTGCACACTTCTGCCACCTTAGCTCCACTCTACCCACCAGCTGTGAGAATGTAATGTAAACATGTTACTGCACACTTCTGCCACCGTAGCTCCACTCTAGCCGAAGCTGTGGGAATGTAATGAAAATATGCTACACCACATGTCTGCCACGTTACCTTCTCTCTACCCACAGCTGTGATAATATAATGTAAACATGTTACTGCACACTTCTGCCACCTTAATTCCTCTCTATCCCCAGCTGTGAGAATGTAATGTAAACATGTTACTGCACACTTCTGCCACCTTAGCTCCACTCTGTCCCCCAAGCTTCGAGAATGTAATCTAAACATGTAGCTGCACACTTCTGCCACCTTAGCTCCACTCTACCCCCCCAGCCAGCTGTGAGAATGTAATGTAAACATGTAATTGCACCCTTCTGCCACCATAGCTACACTCTGGACCCCTAGCTGTGAGAATGAAATGTAAATATGTTACTGCACACTTCCGCCAACCAGCTGTGAGAATGTAATGTTAACATGTTACTGCACAATTCGTCGACCTTAGCTCCACTCTGCCCTCTCAGCTGTGAGAATGTAATGTAAACATGTGACTTCACATTTCTGCCACCTTAGCTCCACTCTGGCCCCCCAGCTGTGAGAATGTAATGTAAACATCTTACTGCACACTTCTGCCACCTTAGCTCCACTCTGCCCTCTCAGCTGTGAGAATGTAATGTAAACATGTTACTGCACACTTCTGCCACCTTAGCTCCACTCAGCCGCAGCTGTGAGAAGGGAATGTAAACTTATTACTGCAGACCTTCCACTTTAATTCCACTCTACCCCAAGCTGTGAGAATGTAATGTAAACATGTTACTGAACACTTTCTGCCAACTTAAATCCACTCTTACCCAGCTTTGAAAATGTAATTAAACATGCTACTGCACTTCTGCCTCCTAAGATCTACTCTGCATCCCAGCAGTTAGAATGTAATGTAAACATGTTACTGCACACTTCTGCCACCTTAGCTCCACTCTGCCCCCAGCTGTGAGAAAGTAATGTAAACATGTTACTGTACACTTCTGCCACCTTAGGTTCACTCTGTCCCTTCAGCTGCAAGAATGTAATGTTAACATGTTACTGCACACCACTGCCAACTTAGTGTCACTCTGCCCCTCCCAGCTGTGAGAATGAAATGAAAACATGTTACTGCACACTTCTGCCACATTAGCTCCACTCTGCTCCCACCACAGGCTGTTATGATAATGTAATGTAAACATGTTACTGCACTTCTCCCACTTTAACTCCATTTTAGCCCAAGTTTTGAGAATGCAATGTAAACATGTTACTACACACTTCTACCACCTTAGCTCCACTCTAACCCCCAGCTGTGAGAATGTTACATAAACATGTTACTGCAGACTTCTGCCACCTTACCTTCACTCTACCTCTAGCTGTGGGAATGTAATGAAAATATGTTACTGCACACATCTGCCACCTTGACTCCTCTCTACCACTAGCTGTGATAATGTAATGTAAACATGTTTCTGCACAGTTCTGCACCTTACCTCCACTCTGCCCCAGCTGTGAGAATGCAACGTAAACATGTTACTGCACACTTCTGATACGTTAGCTCCACTCTGCCCCAGCTGTGAGAATGTAATGTAAACATGTTACTGCACACTTCTACCACCTGAGCTCCACTCTATCCAGCACTGAGAATGTAATGTAAACCTGTTACTGCACACTTCTGCCACCTTAGCTCCACTCTGTCCCCCAAGCTGCGAGAATGTAATATAAACATGTCGCTGCACATTTCTGCCGCCTTAGCTCCACTCTACCCCCAGCCAGCTGTGAGAATGTAATGTAAATATGTATTTGCACCCTTCTGCCACCATAGCTACACTCTGGACCCCCAGCTGTGAGAATGTAATGTTAAAATGTTACTGCACAATTCTGTGACCTTAGCTCCACTCTGCCCTCTCAGCTGTGAGAATTGTAATGTAAACATGTGACTGCACATTTCTGCCAGCTTAGCTCCATTCTGCCCCAGCTGTGAGAATGTAATGTAAACATACTACTGCACACTTCTCTCACCTTAACTCCACTCTATCCCCCAAGCTGAAAAAAATATAATGTAACCATTTTACTGCACACTTCTGCCTCCTTAGCTCCACTCTGCATCCCAGCTGTGAGAATGTAATGTAACCAAGTTACAGCATACATCTGCCACTTTAACTCCACTCTACCCCTCAGCTGTGAGAATGTAATGTAAATATGTTACCGCATATTTCTGCCACCTTAGCTCCACTCTGCATCCCACAGCTGTGAGAATGTAATGTAAACATGTCGCTGAACACTTCTGCCACCTTAGCTCCACTCTGCCCCCAGCTTTGACAATGTAATGTAAACATGGTACTGCACACTTGTGCCACCTTATATCCAATCTGCCACCTGCTGTGAGAATGTAATGCAAACATGTTACTGCACACTTCTGCCAACTTAGCTCCACTCTGCCCCCAGCTGTGAGAATGGAATGTAAACATATTATTGAACACTTCTGCCACCTTAGCTCCACTCTACCCCCCAGCCAGCTGTGAGAATGAAATGTAAACATGTAATTGCACCCTTCTGCCACCTTAGCTACACTCTGGATCCCCAGCTGTGAGAATGAAATGGAAATATGTTACTGCACACTTCCGGCCCCCCCAGCTGTGAGAATGTAATGCAAACATCTTACTGCACACTTCTGCCACCTTAGCTCCACTCTGCCCCAACTGTGAGAAGGTAATGTAAACTTATTACTGCTCACCTTCCACCTTTAATTCCACTTTACCCCAAGTTGTGAGAATGTAATGTAAACATGTTACTGAACACTTTCTGCCAAATTAAATCCCCTCCACCCCAGCTGTGAAAATGTAATGTAAACATGCTACTGCACTTCTGCCACCTAGGCTCTACTCTGCATCGCAGCTGTTAGAGTGTAATGTAAACATGTTACTGCACACTTCTGCCACCTTAACTCCACAATGGCGCTCCCCACAAGCAGTGAGAATGTAATGTAAACATGTTACCACACCTTTCTGCCACCTTAGCTCCACTTTGCCCCTCCGTGAGAATGTATTGCAACCAAGTTACTTCACACATCTGCCACCGTAACTCCACTCTACACCTCATCTGTGAGAAAGTAATGTAAACATGTTACTTTACACTTCTGCCATATTAGTTTCACTCTGTCCCTGCAGCTGCGAGAATGTAATGTAAACATGTTACTGCACACCTCTGCCACCTTAGCGCCACTCTGCCCCTCGCAGCTGTGAGAATGAAATGTAAAAATGTTACTGCACACTTCTGCCACATTAGCTCCACTCTGCTCCCCCCACAGGCTGTGAGAATGTAATGTAACCATGTTACTGCACTTCTCCCACTTTAACTCCACTCTACCCCAATTTTAAGAATGCAATGTAAACATGTTACTACACACTTCTGCCACCTTAGCTCCCCTCTACCCCCAGCTGTGAGAATGTAATGTAAACATGTTACTGCAGACTTCTACCACCTTAGCTTCACTTTACCCCTAGCTGTGGGAATGTAATGAAAATATGTTACTCGCACATCTGCCACCTTAACTCCTCTCTCACCGCTAGCTGTGGGAATGTAATGAAAATATGCTACACCACACGTCTGCCACCTGAACTTCTCTCTACCCCCAGCTGTGACAATGTATTGTAAAAATTTTCCTGCACACTTCTGCACCTTACCTCCACTCTGACCCAGCTGTGAGAATGTAATGTAAACATGTTACTGCATACTTCTGATACGTTAGCTCCACTCTGCCCCAGCTGTGAGAACGTAATGTAAACATGTTACTGCATACTTCTGATACGTTAGCTCCACTCTGCCCCAGCTGTGAGAATGTAATGTAAACATGTTACTGCACTCTTCTACCACCTTAGCTCCACTGTGCCCCAGCACAGAATGTAATGTAAACCTGTTACTGCACACTTCAGCTACCTTAGCTCCACTCTGTCCCCCCAAGCTGCGAGAATGTAATCTAAACATGTTGCTGCACACTTCTACCACCTTAGCTACACTCTACCCCCCAGCCAGCTGTGAGAATGTAATGTAAACATGTAATTACACCCTTCTGCCACCTTAGCTACACTCTGGACCCCCAGCTGTGAGAATGAAATGTAAGTATGTTACTGCACATTTCCGCCCCAACAACTGTGAGAATGCAGTGTTAACATGTTACTGCACAATTCTGCGACCTTAGCTCCACTCTGCCCTCTCAGCTGTGAGAATGTAATGTAAACATGAGACTGCACACTTCTGCCACGTTAGCTCCAATTTGACCCCCCAGCTGTGAGAATGTAATGTAAATATGTTACTGCACACTTCTGCCCCCCGCTGTGAAAATGTAAATATGTTACCGCACATTTCTGCCACCTTAGCTCCACTCTGCACTCTCAGCTGTGAGAATGTATTGTAAACAAGTTACTGCACACTTCTGCTACCTTATCTCCACTCTGTCCGCCAGCTGTGGGTGTCATGTAAACATCTTACTGCACACTTCTGTCGCCTTGGCTCCACTCTGCTCCTGCTGTTAGAAGGTAAGGTAAACTTATTACTGCACACCTTCCACCTTAACTCCACTCTACCCCAAGCTGTGAGAATATAATGTAAACATGTTACTGAACAGTTTCTGTCAACTTAAATCCACTCTACCCAGCTGTGAAAATGTAATGTAATCATGTTACTGCACTTCTGCTCCCTAAGCTGTACTCTGCACCCCAGCTTTTAGAATGTAATGTAAACAAGTTACTGCACACCTCTGCCACCTTAGCGCCACTCTGCCCCTCGCAGCTGTGAGAATGAAATGTAAAAATGTTACTGCACACTTCTGCCACATTAGCTCCACTCTGCTCCCCCCACAGGCTGTGAGAATGTAATGTAACCATGTTACTGCACTTCTCCCACTTTAACTCCACTCTACCCCAATTTTAAGAATGCAATGTAAACATGTTACTACACACTTCTGCCACCTTAGCTCCACTCTACCCCCCAGCTGTGAGAATGTAATGTAAACATGTTACTGCAGACTTCTACCACCTTAGCTTCACTTTACCCCTAGCTGTGGGAATGTAATGAAAATATGTTACTGCACACATCTGCCACCTTAACTCCTCTCTACCGCTAGCTGTGGGAATGTAATGAAAATATGCTACACCACACGTCTGCCACCTGAACTTCTCTCTACCCCCAGCTGTGACAATGTATTGTAAAAATTTTCCTGCACACTTCTGCACCTTACCTCCACTCTGACCCAGCTGTGAGAATGTAATGTAAACATGTTACTGCATACTTCTGATACGTTAGCTCCACTCTGCCCCAGCTGTGAGAACGTAATGTAAACATGTTACTGCATACTTCTGATACGTTAGCTCCACTCTGCCCCAGCTGTGAGAATGTAATGTAAACATGTTACTGCACTCTTCTACCACCTTAGCTCCACTGTGCCCCAGCACAGAATGTAATGTAAACCTGTTACTGCACACTTCAGCCACCTTAGCTCCACTCTGTCCCCCCAAGCTGCGAGAGTGTAATCTAAACATGTTGCTGCACACTTCTACCACCTTAGCTACACTCTACCCCCCAGCCAGCTGTGAGAATGTAATGTAAACATGTAATTACACCCTTCTGCCACCTTAGCTACACTCTGGACCCCCAGCTGTGAGAATGAAATGTAAGTATGTTACTGCACATTTCCGCCCCAACAACTGTGAGAATGCAGTGTTAACATGTTACTGCACAATTCTGCGACCTTAGCTCCACTCTGCCCTCTCAGCTGTGAGAATGTAATGTAAACATGAGACTGCACACTTCTGCCACGTTAGCTCCAATTTGACCCCCCAGCTGTGAGAATGTAATGTAAATATGTTACTGCACACTTCTGCCCCCCGCTGTGAAAATGTAAATATGTTACCGCACATTTCTGCCACCTTAGCTCCACTCTGCACTCTCAGCTGTGAGAATGTAATGTAAACAAGTTACTGCACACTTCTGCTACCTTATCTCCACTCTGTCCCCCAGCTGTGGGTGTAATGTAAACATCTTACTGCACACTTCTGCCGCCTTAGCTCCACTCTGCTCCTGCTGTTAGAAGGTAAGGTAAACTTATTACTGCACACCTTCCACCTTAACTCCACTCTACCCCAAGCTGTGAGAATATAATGTAAACATGTTACTGAACAGTTTCTGTCAACTTAAATCCACTCTACCCAGCTGTGAAAATGTAATGTAATCATGTTACTGCACTTCTGCTCCCTAAGCTGTACTCTGCACCCCAGCTTTTAGAATGTAATGTAAACAAGTTACTGCACACTTCTGCCACCTTAGCTCCACTCTGGCGCTCCCCGCCATCAGTGTAAATGTATTGTAAACATGTTACCACAGATTTCTGCAACCTTAGCTTCACTCTGCCCCTCCATGAGAATGTATTGCAACCAAGTTACTTCACACATCTGCCACCTTAACTCCACTCTACCCCAAGCTGTGAGAATGTAATCTAAACATGTTACTGCACTCTTCTACCACCTTAACTCCACCCTACACCCCAGCTGTGAGAATGTAATGTAAATATGTTAGTGCACATTTCTGCCACCTTAGCTCCACTCTGCCTCCCACAGCAGTGAGAAAGTAACGTAAACATGTTACTGCCCACCTCTGCCACATTAGCTCCACTCTGCGCCCAGCGGTGAGAATGTAATGTAAACATGTTACTGCACACATCTGCCACCTTAACTCAACTCTGCCCCCAGCTGTGAGAATGTAATGTAAACATGTTAGTGCACACTTCTGCAACCTTAGCTCCACTCTGCCCCCAGCTCTGAGAAAGTAATGTAAACATGTTACTGCCCACTTCTGCCACATTAGCTCTACTCTGCCCCCAGCTGTGAAAATGTAATGTAATCATGTTACTGCACTTCTGCTCCCTAAGCTCTACTCTGCGCCCCAGCTGTTAGAATCTAATGAAAACATGTTACTGCACACTTCTGCCACCTTAACTCCACTCTGGCGCTCCCCGCCAGCAGGGAGAATGTAATGTAAACATTTTACCACACCTTTCTGCCACCTAAGCTCCACTCTGCCCCTCCGTGAGAATGTACTGCACCCAAGTTAATTCACACATCTGCCACCTTAACTCCACTCTACCCCAAGCTGTGAGAATGTAATCGAAACATGTTACAGCACTCTTCTACCACCTTAACTTCACTCTACATCCCAGTTGTGAGAATGTAATGTAAATATGTTAGTGCACATTTCTGCCACCTTAGCTCCACTCTGCCTCCCACAGCAGTGAGAAGGTAATGTAAAGATGTTACTGCACACTTCTGCCCCCCAGCTGTGATAATGTAATATAAACATGTTACTTCACATGTCTGCCAGCTTAGCTCCATTCTGCCCCCCAACCATGAGAATGAAATGTAAACATGTCACTGTACAATTCTGCGACCTTTGCTCCACTCTGCCCTCCCAGGTGTGGGAATGAAATGTAAACATGTTACTGCACACTTCTGCCACCTTAGCTCCACTCTGCCCCCCATCTGTTTGAATGAAATGTAAACATATTAGTGCACACTTCTGCCACCTTAGCTCCACTCTGGCCCCCCAGCTGTGTGAATATAATGTAAACATGTTACTGTACAATTCTGTGACCTTTGCTCCACTCTGCCCTCGCAGCTGTGAAAATGTAATGTAAATATCTTACTGCACACTTCTGCTAGCTTAGCTCCACTCTGCCCCAGCTGTGAGAATGTTATGTAAACATATTACTGCACACTTCTCACACCTTAACTCCACTCTATCCCCAAAGCTGAAAAAATATAATGTAACCATTTTACTGCACACTTCTGCCTCCTTAGCTCCACTCTGCACCTCAACTGTGAGAATGTAATGTAACCAAGTTACTGCACACATCTGCCACCTTAACTCCACTCTACCCCTCATCTGTGAGAATGTAATGTAAATATGTTACTGCATATTTCTGCCACCTAAGCTCCACTCTGCGTCCCACAGCTGTGAGAATGTAGTGTAATCATGTTGCTGAACACTTCTGCCACCTTAGCTACACTCTGCCCCCAGCTTTGATATTGTAATGTAAACATGGTACTGCACAATTCTCTCACCTTAGATCCACTCTGATCCCAGTTTTGATACTGTAATGTAAACATAGTACTGCACAATTCTGCCACCTTAGATCCACTCTGCCACCAGCAGTGAGAATGTAATGCAAACATGTTACTGTAAACTTCTGCCAACTTAGCTCCTCTCTGCTCTCAGCTGTGAGAATGGAATGTAAACATGTTACAGCACATGTTTGCCTCCTTAGCTCCACTTTGCCCCCAGCTCTGAGAATATAATGTAAAGATGTTAATGCACACTTCTGCCACATTAGCTCTACTCTGCCACCAGCTGTGAGAATACAATATATACAAGTTACTGCATGCTTCTGCCACCTTAGCTCCACTCTGCCTCCAGCTGTGAGAAGGTAATGTAAACATGTTAGTGCACACTTTTGCCACCTTAGCTCCAATCTGCCCCCCAGCTGTGAGAATGTAATGTAAACATATTACTGCACAGCTTCCACCTTAACTCCACTCCACCCCAAGCTGTGAGAATGTAACGTAAACATGTTAGTGCACTCCTCTGCCACCTTAACTGCACTCTACCCCCCACAAGCTGAGAAAATGTAATGTAAACATGTTACTGCACTTCTGCCACCACGGCTCCACTCTGCATCCCCAGCTGTTAGAATGTAATATAAAGATGTTACTGCACACTTCTGTCACCTTAGCTCCACTCTGGCCCTCCCCCACTCAGCTGTGAGAATGTAATGAAAACATGTTACTGCCCACTTGTGCCACCTTAGCTCCACTCTGACCCTCCCCCCCAGCAGTGAGAATGTAATGTAAACATGTTACCGCACATTTCTGCCACCTTAGCTCCACTCTGCCCTCCCCTTGCTGTGAGAATGTAATGTAACCAAGTTACTGCACACTTCTGCCAACTTAACTCCCTCTCTCAGCTGTGAGAATGTAAGTAAACATGTTAGAAGCTGCACACTTCTGCCACTTAGATCCACTCTGCCCCAACTGTGAGAATGTAATGTAAACATATTACTGCAACCCTTCCACCTTAACTCCACTCTGCCCCAAGCTGTGGGAATGTAATGTAAACCTGTTACTGCAAACTACTGCCACCCTAGCTGCACTCTGCCCCCGCTCCGAGAACGGAATGTAAACATGTTGCTGCAGACTTCTGCCTTCTTAGCTCCACTCTGCCCCCCAGGTCTGACAATGAAATGTAAAGATGTTACTGCACACCTCTGCCACCTTAGCTTCACTCTGCCCCCAGCAGTGGGAATGTAATGTAATGTAAACATGTTACTGCAAAATTCTACGACCTTAGCTCCACTCTGCCCTCTCAGCTGTAAGAATGTAATGTAAACATGTTACTGCACACTTCTGCCACCTTAGCTACACTCTGCCTCAGCTGTGAGAATGTAATGTAAACATGTTACTGCACTTCTGCCACCTCAACTCCACTCTACCCCAGCTGTGAGAATGTAATGTAAACTTGTAATTGCATCCTTCTGTCACCTTAGCTACACTCTGGACCCCCAGCTGTGAGAATGAAATGGAAATATGTTAATGCACACTTCCGCCCCCCAGCTGTGAGAATGTAATGTTAACATGTTACTGCACAATTCGGCAACCTTAGCTCCACTCTGCCCTCTCAACTGTGAGAATGTAATGTAAACATGTGACTGCACATTTCTGCCACCTTAGCCCCACTCTGGCCCCCCAGCAGTGAGAATGTAACGTAAACATCTTACTGCACACTTCTGCCACCTTAGCTGCACTCTGCCCTCTCAGCTGTGAGAATGTAATGTAGACATGTTACTGCACACTTCTGCCACCTCAGCTCCATTCTGACCCAGCTGTGAGAAGGTAATGTAAACTTATTACTGCTCACCTTCCACCTTAATTCCACTCTACCCCAAGCTGTGAGAATGTAATGTAAAGATGTTACTGAACACTTTCTGCCAACTTAAATCCACTCTTCCCCAGCTGTGAAAATGTAAGCTCTACTCTGCATCCCAGCTGTTAGAATGTAATGTAAACATGATACTGCACACTTCTGCCACCTTAACTCCACTCTGGCGCTTCCCGCAAGCAGTGAGAATGTATTGTAAACATGTTACCACACCATTCTGCCACCTTAGCTCGACTCTGATCCTTTGTGAGAATGTATTCCAACCAAGTTACTTCACACATCTGCCACCTTATCTCCACTCTACACCCCAGCTGAGAGAATGTAATGTAAATATGGTAGAGCACATTTCTGCCACCTTAGCTCCACTCTGCCTACCACAGCAGTGAGAAGGTAGGGTAAACATGTTAGTGCACACTTCTGCCACCTTAGCTCCACTCTGCCTCCAGCCCTGAGAATGAAATGTAAACATGTTACTGCACACTTCTGCCACCTTAGCTCCACTCTGCCCCCAGCTGTGAGAAAGTAATATAAACATGTTACTGTACACTTCTGCCACCTTAGGTTCACTCTGTCCCTCCAGCTGCGAGAATGTAATGTAAACATGTTACTGCACACCTCTGCCACCTTAGCGCCACTCTGCTCCTCCCAGCTGTGAGAATGAAATGTAACCATGTTACTACACGCTTCTGCCACATTAGCTCCACTCTACTCCCCCACAGGCTGTTATGATAATGTAATGTAAACATTTTACTGCACTTCTCCCACTTTAACTCCACTCTAGCCCCAGTTTTGAGAATGCAATGTAAACATGTTACTACACACTTCTGCCGCCTTAACTCCACTCTACCCCCCGTTAGAATGTAACGTAAACATATTACTGCAGACTTCTACCACCTTAGCTTCACTCTACCCATAGCTGTTGGAATGTAATGAAAATATGTTACTGCACACATCTGCCACCTTGACTCCTCTCTACCACTAGCTGTGATAATGTAATGTAAACATGTTACCGCACAGTTCTGCACCTTACCTCCACTCTGCCCCAGCTGTGAAAATGTAATGTAAACAACTTAATGCACACTTCTGATACGTTAGCTCCACTCTGCCCCAGCTGTGAGAATGTATTGTAAACATGTTACTGCACACTTCTACCACCTTAGCTCCACTCTGCCCCTCCATGAGAATGTATTGCAACCAGGTTATTTCACACATCTGCCACCTTAACTCCACTCTACCCCAAGCTGTGAGAATGTAATCTAAACATGTTACTGCACTCTTTTACCACCTTAACTCCAATCTACACCCCAGCTGTGAGAATGTAATGTAAATATGTGAGCGCACATTTCTGCTACCTTAGCTCCACTCTACCTCCCACAGCAGTGAGAAGGCAATGTAAACATGTTACTGCACACCTCTGCCACATTAGCTCCACTCTGCCAACAGTGGTGAGAATGTAATGTAAACATGTTACTGCACTCATCTGCCACCATAACTCAACTCTGCCCCCTGCTGTGAGAATGTAATGTAAACATATTAGAGCACACTTCTAACACCTTAGCTCCACTCTGTCCAAAGCTCTGAGAAAGAAATGTAAACATGTTACTGCATACTTCTGCCACCTTAGCTCCACTCTGCTCCCAGCTGTGAGAATGTAATGTAAACATTTTACTGCACACTTCTACCACCTCAGGTTCACTCTGTCCCTCCAGCTGTGAGAATGTAATGTAAACATGTTACTGCACTCTTCTGCCACCTTGGCTCCACTCAGCCCCAGCTGTGAGAAGGTAATGTAAACTTATTACTGCACCTTCTACCTTAACTCCACTCACCCAAGCTGTGAGAATGGAAATGTAAACATGTTACTGAACACTTTCTGCCAACTTAAATTCACTCTACCCCAGCTGTGAAAATGTAATGTAAACATGTTACTGCACTTCTGCCACCTAAGCTCTTCTCTGCACCCCAGCTGTAAGAATGTAATATAAACATGTTACTGCACACTTCTGCCACCTTAGCTCCACTGTGGCGCTCCCCGCCAGCAGTGAGAATGTAATGTAAACATGTTACCGCACATTTCTGCCACCTCAGCTCCACTCTGCCCCTCCATGAGAATGTATTGCAACCAAGTTACTTCACACATCTGCCACCTTAACTCCACTCTACCCAAGCTGTGAGAATGTAATCTAAACATGTTACCGCACTCTTCTACCACCTTAACTCCACTATACACCTAAGCTGTGAGATTGTAATGTAAATATGTTAGTGCACATTTCTGCCACCTTAGCTCCACTCTGCCTCCCACAGCAGTGAGAACATAATGTAAACATGTTACTGCACAGTTCTGCCACATTAGTTCCACTCTGCTCCCCCCAACAGGCTGTGAGAATGTAATGTAAAGATATTACTGCACTTATCCCACCTTAGCTCTACTGTACCCCAGCTGTTAGAATGTAATGGAAACACGTTGCTGAATACTTCTGCCACCTTAGCTCCACTCAGCCCCCCCCGAGCTGTGGGAATGCAATGTAAATATTTAACTGCACACTTCAACCCCCCAGCTGTGAGAATGTAATGTAAACATGTTACTGCACAATTCTGTGATCTTAGCTCCACTCTGCCCTCCCAGCTGTGAGAATGTAATGTAGACATGTTACTGCACACTTCTGCCACATTAGCTCCACTCTGCCCCCAGCTGTGAGAATGTAATGTAAACATGTTAGTGCACACTTCTGCCACCTTAGCTCCACTCTGCCACCACCTCTGAGAAAGTAATGTAAACATATTACAGCACACTTCTGCCACATTAGCTCTACTCTGCCACCAGCTGTGAGAATATAATGTATTCAAGTTACTGCACACTTCTGCCACCTTAACTCCACTCTACCCCCTGCTGTGAGAATGTAATGTAAACATGTTACTGCACACTTCTGCCACCTTAGCTCCACTGTGGTGCTCCCCACCAGCATTGAGAATGTAATGTAAACATGTTACCGCACATTTCTGCCACCTCAGCTCCACTCTGCACCTCCATGAGAATGTACTGCAACCAAGTTACTTCACACATCTGCCACCTTAACTGCACTCTACCCAAGCTGCGGGAATGTAATGTAAACATGTTACTGCACTTATCTGCCACAATAACTCAACTCTGCCCCCTGCTGTGAGAATGTAATGTAAACATGTTAGTGCACACTTCTGACACCTTAGCTCCACTCTGCCCAAAGCTCTGAGAAAGTAATGTAAACATGTTACTGCACACTTCTGCCAGATTAGCTCTACTCTGCCACCAGCTGTGAGAATGTAATGTAAACATGTTACTGCATACTTCTGCCACCTTAGCTCCACTCTGCCTCCAGCTGTGAGAATGTAATGTAAACATGTTACTGCACACATCTGCCACCTTAACTTAACTCTGCCCCAGCTGTCAGAATGTAATGTAAACATTTTACTGCACAGTTCTGCCACATTAGTTCCACTCTGCTCCCCCAACAGACTGTGAGAATGTAATGTAAAGATTTTACTGCACTTCTCCCACCTTAGCTCCACTGTACCCCAGCTGTTAGAATGTAATGGAAACATGTCACTGCAAACTTCTGCTGACAACTCCACTCTACCCCACAGCTGTGAAAATGTAATGTAAACATGTTACTGCACTTCTGCAACCTAAGCTCCACTCTGCACCCCCTCTGTTAGAATGTGATGTAAACATGTTGCTGAATACTTCTGCCACCTTAGCTCCACTCTGCCCCCCCGGCTGTGGGAATGCAATGTAAATGTTACTGCACACTTCTGCACCTACTCACTCTGCCCCAGCTGTGAGAATGTAATGCAAACATGTTACTGCACAATTCTGCGACCTTAGCTCCACTCTGCCCTCCCAGCTGCTAGAATGAAATGTAGACATGTTACTGCACACTTCTGCCACCTTAGCTCCACTCTTCCTCCCACAGCAGTGAGAAGGCAATGTAAACATGTTATTGCACACTTCTGCCACATTAGCTCTACTCTGCCACCAGCTGTAAGAATACAATGTATACAAGTTACTGCACACTTCTGCCACCTTAACTCCATTCTACCCCCAGCTGTGAGAATGTAATGTAAACACGTTACTGCACACTTCTGCCACCTTAGCTCCACTGTGGCACTCCCCACCAGCAGTGAGAATGTAATGTAAACATGTTACCGCACATTTCTGCCACCTCAGCTCCACTCTGCCCCTCCATGAGAATGTACTGCAACCAAGTTACTTCACACATCTGCCACCTTAACTCCACTCTACCCAAGCTGTGAGCATGTAATCTATACATGTTACTGCACTATTCTACCACATTAACTCCACTATACACCCCAGCTGTGAGAATGTAATGTAAGTATGTTAGCGCACATTTCTGCCACCTTAGCGCCACTCTGCCTCCCACAGCAGTGAGAACTTAATGTAAACGTGTTACTGCACACTTCTGCCACATTAGCTCCACTCTGCCCGCAGCTGTGATAATGTAATGTAAACATGTTTCTGCACACTTCTGCCACCTTAACTCCACTCTACCCCCAGCTGTGAGAATGTAATGTAAACATGTTACTGCACACTTCTGCCACCTTAGCTCCACTCTGTCCCCCAAGCTTCGAGAATGTAATCTAAAAATGTTGCTGCACACTTCTGCCACCTTAGCTCCACTCTACCCCCCAGACAGCTGTGAGAATGTAATGTAAACATGTAATTGCACCCTTCTGCCATCTTAGCTACAATCAGGACCCCCAGCTGTGAGAATGAAATGTAAATATGTTACTGCACACTTCCACCCTCCCAGCTGTGCAATGTTAGCATGTTACTGCACAATTTGGCCACCTTAGCACCACTCTGCCCTCTCAGCTGTGAGAATGTAATGTAAACATGTGACTGCACCTTTCTGCCACCTTAGCTCCACTCTGGCCCCCCAGCAGTGAGAATGTAATGTAAACATCTTACTGCACACTTCTGCCACCTTAGGTTCACTCTGTCCCTCCAGCTGCGAGAATGTAATGTAAACATGTTACTGCACTCTTCTGCCACCTTAGCTCCACTCTGCCCCAGCTGTGAGAAGGTAATGTAAACTTATTACTGCACACCTTCTACCATAACTCCACTCTACCCCAAGCTGTGAGAATGAAATGTAAACATGTTACTGAACACTTTCTGCCAACTTAAATTCACTCTACCCCCAGCTGTGAAAATGTAATGTAAACATGTTACTGCACTTCTGCCACCTAAGCTCTCTCTGCACCCCAGCTGTAAGAATGTAATATAAACATGTTACTGCACCTCTGCCACCTTAGCTCACTGTGGCTCTCCCGCCAGCAGTGAGAATGTAATGTAAACATGTTCGCACACTTCTGCCACCTTAGCTCCACTCTGCCTCCATGAGAATGTATTGCAACCAAGTTACTTCACACATCTGCCACCATTAACTCCACTCTACCCAAGCTGTGAGAATGTAATCTAAACATGTTACTGCACTCTTCTACCACCTTAACTCCACTATACACCCAAGCTGTGAGATTGTAATGTAAATATGTTAGCGCACATTTCTGCCACCTTAGCTCCACTCTGCCTCCCACAGCAGTGAGAACGTAATGTAAACATGTTACTGCACACTTCTGCCACATTAGCTCCACTCTGCCCCAGCTGTGAGAATGTAATGTAAACATGTTACTGCACACATCTGCCACCTCAACTTAACTCTGCCCCCAGCTGTGAGAATGTAATGTAAACATTTTACTGCACAGTTCTGCACATTAGTTCCACTCTGTTCCCCCCAACAGGCTGTGAGACTGTAATGTTAAGATATTACTGCACTTCTCCCACCTTAGCTCTACTGTATCCCAGCTGTTATAATATAATGGAAACATGTCACTGCAAACTTTGCCAACTTAACTCCACTCTACCCCCAGCTCTGAAAATGTAATGTAAACATGTTACTGCACTTCTGCAACCTAAGCTCCACTCTGCACCCTCTGTTAGAATGTAATGTAAACATGTTGCTGAATACTTCTGCCACCTTAGCTCCTCTGCCCCCCGGCTGTGGGAATGCAATGTAAATATTTAACTGCACATTTCAGCCCCCAGCTGTGAGAATGTAATGTAAACATGTTAGTGCACACTTCTGCCACCTTAGCTCCACTCTGCCACCAGCTGTGAGAATACAATGTATACAAGTTACTGCACACTTCTGCCACCTTAACTCCACTCCACCCCTGCTGTGAGAATGTAATGTAAACATGTTACTGCACACTTCTGCCATCTTAGCTCCACTGTGGCGCTCCCCACCAGGATTGAGAATGTAATGTAAACATGTTACTGCACATTTCTGCCACCTCAGCTCCACTCTGCACCTCCATGAGAATGTACTGCAACCAAGTTACTTCACACATCTGCCACCTTAACACCACTCTACCAAGCTGTGAGAATGTAATCTAAACATGTTACTGCACTATTCTACCACATTAACTCCACTATACACCCCAGCTGTGAGAATGTAATGTAAATATGTTAGCACACATTTCTGCCACCTTTGCACCACTCTGCCTCCCACAGCAGTGAGAACTTAATGTAAACATGTTACTGCACACTTCTGCCACATTAGCTCCACTCTGCCCGCAGCTGTGAGAATGTAATGTAAACATGTTACTGCACACTTCTGCCACCTTAGCTCCACTCTGTCCCCAGCTCTGAGAAAGTAATGTAAACATGTTACTGCACACTTCTGCCACCTTAGCTCCACTCTACCCCCCAGCAGTGAGAATGTAATGTAAACATGTTACTGCAGACTTCTACCACCTTAGCTTCACTCTACCCCTAGCTGTGGAAATGTATTGAAAATATGTTACTGCACACATCTGCCACCTTAACTCCTCTATCTCCCAGCTGTGAGAATACAATGTAAATATGTTGCTGCACACTTCTGCCACCTTAGCTCCACTCTGTCCCTAGCTCTGAGAAAGTAATGTAAACATGTTACTGCACTTCTGCCACATTAGCTCCACTCTGCTCCACCCACAGGCTGTGAGAATGTAATGTAAACATGTTACTGCACTTCTCCCACTTTAACTCAATCTACCCCAGTTTTAAGAATGCTAATGTAAACATGTTACTACACACTTCTGCCACCTTAGCTCACTCTACCCCAGCAGTGAGAATGTAATGTAAACATGTTACTGCAGACTTCTACCACCTTAGCTTCACTCTACCCCTAGCTGTGGAAATGAAATGAAAATATGTTACTGCACACATCTGCCACCTTAACTCCTCTCTACCATTAGCTGTGGGAATGTAATGAAAATATGCTACACCACACGTCTGCCACCTTAACTCTCTACCCCCAGCTGTTACAATGTAATGTAAACATGTTCCTGCACACTTCTGCACCTACCTCCACTCTGACCCAGCTGTGAGAATGTAATGTAAACATGTTACTGCATACTCTGATACATTAGCTCCACTCTGCCCCAGCTGTGAGAACGTAATGTAAACATGTTACTGTACACTTCTACCACCTTAGCTCCACTCTGCCCCAGCACTGAGAATGTAATGTAAACCTGTTACTGCACCTTCTGCCACCTTAGCTCCACTCTGCCTCCACAGCAGTGAGAACGTAATGTAAACATGTTACTGCACACTTCTGCCACATTAGCTCAACTCTGCCCCAGCTGTGAGAATGTAATGTAAACATGTTACTGCACACATCTGCCACCTCAACTTAACTCTGCCCCCAGCTGTGAGAATGTAATGTAAACATTTTACTGCACAGTTCTGCACATTAGTTCCACTCTGTTCCCCCCAACAGGCTGTGAGACTGTAATGTTAAGATATTACTGCACTTCTCCCACCTTAGCTCTACTGTATCCCAGCTGTTATAATATAATGGAAACATGTCACTGCAAACCTTTGCCAACTTAACTCCACTCTACCCCCCAGCTCTGAAAATGTAATGTAAACATGTTACTGCACTTCTGCAACCTAAGCTCCACTCTGCACCCCCTCTGTTAGAATGTAATGTAAACATGTTGCTGAATACTTCTGCCACCTTAGCTCCACTCTGCCCCCCCCGGCTGTGGGAATGCAATGTAAATATTTAACTGCACATTTCAGCCCCCCAGCTGTGAGAATGTAATGTAAACATGTTAGTGCACACTTCTGCCACCTTAGCTCCACTCTGCCACCAGCTGTGAGAATACAATGTATACAAGTTACTGCACACTTCTGCCACCTTAACTCCACTCCACCCCTGCTGTGAGAATGTAATGTAAACATGTTACTGCACACTTCTGCCATCTTAGCTCCACTGTGGCGCTCCCCACCAGGATTGAGAATGTAATGTAAACATGTTACTGCACATTTCTGCCACCTCAGCTCCACTCTGCACCTCCATGAGAATGTGCTCAACCAAGTTACTTCACACATCTGCCACCTTAACACCACTCTACCCAAGCTGTGAGAATGTAATCTAAACATGTTACTGCACTATTCTACCACATTAACTCCACTATACACCCCAGCTGTGAGAATGTAATGTAAATATGTTAGCCACATTTCTGCCACCTTTGCACCACTCTGCCTCCCACAGCAGTGAGAACTTAATGTAAACATGTTACTGCACACTTCTGCCACATTAGCTCCACTCTGCCCTGGCTGTGAGAATGTAATGTAAACATGTTACTGCACACTTCTGCCACCTTAGCTCCACTCTGTCCCCAGCTCTGAGAAAGTAATGTAAACATGTTACTGCACACTTCTGCCACCTTAGCTCCACTCTACCCCCAGCAGTGAGAATGTAATGTAAACATGTTACTGCAGACTTCTACCACCTTAGCTTCACTCTACCCCTAGCTGTGGAAATGTATTGAAAATATGTTACTGCACATCATGCCACCTTAACTCCACTCTATCTCCCAGCTGTGAGAATACAATGTAAATATGTTGCTGCACACTTCTGCCACCTTAGCTCCACTCTGTCCCTAGCTCTGAGAAAGTAATGTAAACGTGTTACTGCAGACTTCTGCCACATTAGCTCCACTCTGCTCCACCCACAGGCTGTGAGAATGTAATGTAAACATGTTACTGCACTTCTCCCACTTAACTCAATCTACCCCAGTTTTAAGAATGCAATGTAAACATGTTACTACACACTTCTGCCACCTTAGCTCCACTCTACCCCCAGCAGTGAGAATGTAATGTAAACATGTTACTGCAGACTTCTACCTTAGCTTCACTCTACCCCTAGCTGTGGAAATGAAATGAAAATATGTTACTGCACACATCTGCCACCTTAACTCCTCTCTACCACTAGCTGTGGGAATGTAATGAAAATATGCTACACCACATGTCTGCCACCTTAACTTCTCTCTACCCCAGCTGTTACAATGTAATGTAAACATGTTCCTGCACACTTCTGCACCTTACCTCCACTCTGACCCAGCTGTGAGAATGTAATGTAAACATGTTACTGCATACTTCTGATACATTAGCCCACTCTGCCCCAGCTGTGAGAATGTAATGTAAACATGTTACTGTACACTTCTACCACCTTAGCTCCACTCTGCCCCAGCACTGAGAATGTAATGTAAACCTGTTACTGCACACTTCTGCCACCTTAGCTCCACTCTGTCCCCAAGCTGCAGAATGTAATCTAAACATGTCGCAGCACACTTCTGCCACCTTAGCTACACTCTACCCCCCCAGCCAGCTGTGAGAATGTAATGTAAACATGTAATTATACCCTTCTGCTACCTTAGCTTCACTCTGGACCCCCAGCTGTGAGAATGAAATGTAAATATGTTACTAAACACTTCCACCCCAACAACTGTGAAAATGTAATGTTAACATGTTACTGCACAATTATGTGACCTTAGCTCCACTCTGCCCTCTCAGCTGTGAGAATGTAATGTAAACATGTTAGTGCACACTTCTGCCACCTTAGCTCCACTCTGCCCCCACCTCTGAGAAAGTAATGTAAACATGTTACAGCACACTTCTGCCACATTAGCTCTACTCTGCCACCAGCTGTGAGAATACAATGTATACAAGTTACTGCACACTTCTGCCACCTTAACTCCACTCTACCCCAAGCTGTGAGAATGTAATCAAAACATGTTACTTCACTCTTCTACCACCTTAACTCCACTCTATACCCCAGCTGTGAGAATGTAATGTAAATATGTTAGCACATTTCTGCTACCTTAGCTCACTCTATCTCCCACAGCAGTGAGAAGGCAATGTAAACATGTAACTGCACACCTCTGCCACATTAGCTCCACTCTGCCAACAGCTGTGAGAATGTAATGTAAACATGTTACTGCACTCATCTGCCACCATAACTCAACTCTGCCCCTGCTGTGAGAATGTAATGTAAACATGGTAGTGCACAGTTCAGCCACCTTAGCTCCACTCTGCCCAAAGCTCTGAAAGTAATGTAAACATGTTACTGCACACTTCTGCCAGATTAGTCTCGCTGCCACCAGCGGTGAGAATGTAATGTAAACATGTTACTGCAGTCATCTGCCACCTTATGTCAACTCTGTCCCCTGCTGTGAGAATGTAATGTAAACATGTTACTGCATACTTCTGCCACCTTAGCTCCACTCTGCCCCAGCTGTGAGAATGTAATGTAAACATGTTACTGCACACATCTGCCACCTTAACTCTGCCCCCAGCTGTGAGAATGTAATGTAAACACTTTACTACACAGTTCTGCCACATTAGTTCCACTCTGCTCCCCCCAACAGGCTGTGAGAATGTAATGTAAAGGTATTAATGCACTTCTTCCACCTTAGCTCTACTGTACCCCAGCTGTTAGAATGTAATGGAAACATGTCACTGCAAACTTCTGCCGACTTAACTCCATTCTACCCCACAGGTGTGAGAATGTAATGTTAACATGTTACTGCACAATTATGTGACCTTAGCTCCACTCTGCCCTCTCAGCTGTGAGAATGTAATGTAAACATGTGACTGCACACCTCTGCCACATTAGCTCCACTCTGCCCCCAGCAGTGAGAATGTATTGTAAACATGTTACTGCACTCATCTGCCACCTTAACTCAACTCCGCCCCCTGCTGTGAGAATGTAATGTAAACATGTTACTGCACACTTCTGCCACATTAGCTCCACTCTGCTCTGCTCACAGGCTGTAAGAATATAATCTAAACATGTTACTGCACTTCTCCCACTTTAACCGCACTCTACCCCCAGTTTTGAGGATGTAATGTAGACATGCTACTGCACACTTCTGCCACCTTAGCTCCACTCTGCCTCCCACAGCAGTGAGAAGGCAATGTAAACATGTTACTGCACACCTCTGCCACATTAGATCCACTCTGCCCCAGCTGTGAGAATGTAATGTAAACATGTTAGTGCACACTTCTGCCACCTTAGCTCCACTCTGCCCCCACCTCTGAGAAGGTAATGTAAACATGTTTCTGCACACTTCTGCCACCTTAGCTCACTCTACCCCCAGCAGTGAGAATGTAATGTAAACATGTTACTGCAGACTTCTACCACCTTAGCTTCACTCTACCCTAGCTGTGGAAATGAAATGAAAATATGTTACTGCACATCTGCCACCTTAACTCCTCTCTACCATTAGCTGTGGGAATGTAATGAAAATATGCTACACCACACGTCTGCCACCTTAACTTCTCTCTACCCCAGCTGTTACAATGTAATGTAAACATGTTCCTGCACACTTCTGCACCTTACCTCCACTCTGACCCAGCTGTGAGAATGTAATGTAAACATGTTACTGCATACTCTGATACATTAGCTCCACTCTGCCCCAGCTGTGAGAACGTAATGTAAACATGTTACTGTACACTTCTACCACCTTAGCTCCACTCTGCCCCAGCACTGAGAATGTAATGTAAACCTGTTACTGCACACTTCTGCCACCTTAGCTCCACTCTGCCTCCCACAGCAGTGAGAACGTAATGTAAACATGTTACTGCACACTTCTGCCACATTAGCTCAACTCTGCCCCAGCTGTGAGAATGTAATGTAAACATGTTACTGCACACATCTGCCACCTCAACTCAACTCTGCCCCCAGCTGTGAGAATGTAATGTAAACATTTTACTGCACAGTTCTGCACATTAGTTCCACTCTGTTCCCCCAACAGGCTGTGAGACTGTAATGTTAAGATATTACTGCACTTCTCCCACCTTAGCTCTACTGTATCCCAGCTGTTATAATATAATGGAAACATGTCACTGCAAACCTTTGCCAACTTAACTCCACTCTACCCCCAGCTCTGAAATGTAATGTAAACATGTTACTGCACTTCTGCAACCTAAGCTCCACTCTGCACCCCTCTGTTAGAATGTAATGTAAACATGTTGCTGAATACTTCTGCCACCTTAGCTCCTCTGCCCCCGGCTGTGGGAATGCAATGTAAATATTTAACTGCACATTTCAGCCCCCAGCTGTGAGAATGTAATGTAAACATGTTAGTGCACACTTCTGCCACCTTAGCTCACTCTGCCACCAGCTGTGAGAATACAATGTATACAAGTTACTGCACACTTCTGCCACCTTAACTCCACTCCACCCCTGCTGTGAGAATGTAATGTAAACATGTTACTGCACACTTCTGCCATCTTAGCTCCACTGTGGCGCTCCCCACCAGGATTGAGAATGTAATGTAAACATGTTACTGCACATTTCTGCCACCTCAGCTCCACTCTGCACCTCATGAGAATGTACTGCAACCAAGTTACTTCACACATCTGCCACCTTAACACCACTCTACCCAAGCTGTGAGAATGTAATCTAAACATGTTACTGCACTATTCTACCACATTAACTCCACTATACACCCCAGCTGTGAGAATGTAATGTAAATATGTTAGCACACATTTCTGCCACCTTTGCACCACTCTGCCTCCCACAGCAGTGAGAACTTAATGTAAACATGTTACTGCACACTTCTGCCACATTAGCTCCACTCTGCCCGCAGCTGTGAGAATGTAATGTAAACATGTTACTGCACACTTCTGCCACCTTAGCTCCACTCTGTCCCCAGCTCTGAGAAAGTAATGTAAACATGTTACTGCACACTTCTGCCACCTTAGCTCCACTCTACCCCCCAGCAGTGAGAATGTAATGTAAACATGTTACTGCAGACTTCTACCACCTTAGCTTCACTCTACCCCTAGCTGTGAAATGTATTGAAAATATGTTACTGCACACATCTGCCACCTTAACTCCACTCTATCTCCCAGCTGTGAGAATACAATGTAAATATGTTGCTGCACACTTCTGCCACCTTAGCTCCACTCTGTCCCTAGCTCTGAGAAAGTAATGTAAACGTGTTACTGCAGACTTCTGCCACATTAGCTCCACTCTGCTCCACCCACAGGCTGTGAGATGTAATGTAAACATGTTACTGCACTTCTCCCACTTTAACTCAATCTACCCCCAGTTTTAAGAATGCACAAACATGTTACTACACACTTCTGCCACCTTAGCTCCACTCTCACCCCCAGCAGTGAGAATTTATAAACATGTTACTGCAGACTTCTACCACCTATCACTCTACCCCTAGCTGTGGAAATGAAATGAAAATATGTTACTGCACACATCTGCCACCTTAACTCCTCTCTACCACTAGCTGTGGGAATGTAATGAAAATATGCTACACCACATGTCTGCCACCTTAACTCTCTCTACCCCAGCTGTTACAATGTAATGTAAACATGTTCCTGCACACTTCTGCACCTTACCTCCACTCTGACCCAGCTGTGAGAATGTAATGTAAACATGTTACTGCATACTTCTGATACATTAGCCCACTCTGCCCCAGCTGTGAGAATGTAATGTAAACATGTTACTGTACACTTCTACACCTTAGCTCCACTCTGCCCCAGCACTGAGAATGTAATGTAAACCTGTTACTGCACACTTCTGCCACCTTAGCTCCACTCTGTCCCCAAGCTGCGAATGTAATCAAACATGTCGCAGCACACTCCTGCCACCTTAGCTACACTCTACCCCCAGCCAGCTGTGAGAATGTAATGTAAACATGTAATTATACCCTTCTGCTACCTTAGCTTCACTCTGGACCCCAGCTGTGAGAATGAAATGTAAATATGTTACTAAACACTTCCACCCCAACAACTGTGAAAATGTAATGTTAACATGTTACTGCACAATTATGTGACCTTAGCTCCATCTGCCCTCTCAGCTGTGAGAATGTAATGTAAACATGTTAGTGCACACTTCTGCCACCTTAGCTCCACTCTGCCCCCACCTCTGAGAAGTAATGTAAACATGTTTAGCACACTTCTGCCACATTAGCTCTACTCTGCCACCAGCTGTGAGAATACAATGTATACAAGTTACTGCACACTTCTGCCACCTTAACTCCACTCTACCCCAAGCTGTGAGAATGTAATCAAAACATGTTACTTCACTCTTCTACCACCTTAACTCCACTCTATACCCCAGCTGTGAGAATGTAATGTAAATATGTTAGCGCACATTTCTGCTACCTTAGCTCCACTCTATCTCCCACAGCAGTGAGAAGGCAATGTAAACATGTAACTGCACACCTCTGCCACATTAGCTCCACTCTGCCAACAGCTGTGAGAATGTAATGTAAACATGTTACTGCACTCATCTGCCACCATAACTCAACTCTGCCCCCTGCTGTGAGAATGTAATGTAAACATGGTAGTGCACAGTTCAGCCACCTTAGCTCCACTCTGCCCAAAGCTCTGAGAAAGTAATGTAAACATGTTACTGCACACTTCTGCCAGATTAGCTCTACGCTGCACCAGCGGTGAGAATGTAATGTAAACATGTTACTGCAGTCATCTGCCACCTTATGTCAACTCTGTCCCCTGCTGTGAGAATGTAATGTAAACATGTTACTGCATACTTCTGCCACCTTAGCTCCACTCTGCCCCAGCTGTGAGAATGTAATGTAAACATGTTACTGCACACATCTGCCACCTTAACTCTGCCCCCAGCTGTGAGAATGTAATGTAAACACTTTACTACACAGTTCTGCCACATTAGTTCCACTCTGCTCCCCCCAACAGGCTGTGAGAATGTAATGTAAAGGTATTAATGCACTTCTTCCACCTTAGCTCTACTGTACCCCAGCTGTTAGAATGTAATGGAAACATGTCACTGCAAACTTCTGCCGACTTAACTCCATTCTACCCACAGGTGTGAGAATGTAATGTTAACATGTTACTGCACAATTATGTGACCTTAGCTCCACTCTGCCCTCTCAGCTGTGAGAATGTAATGTAAACATGTGACTGCACACCTCTGCCACATTAGCTCCACTCTGCCCCCAGCAGTGAGAATGTATTGTAAACATGTTACTGCACTCATCTGCCACCTTAACTCAACTCCGCCCCCTGCTGTGAGAATGTAATGTAAACATGTTACTGCACCTTCTGCCACATTAGCTCCACTCTGCTCTGCTCACAGGCTGTAAGAATATAATCTAAACATGTTACTGCACTTCTCCCTTTAACCGCACTCTACCCCCAGTTTTGAGGATGTAATGTAGACATGCTACTGCACACTTCTGCCACCTTAGCTCCACTCTGCCTCCCACAGCAGTGAGAAGGCAATGTAAACATGTTACTGCACACCTCTGCCACATTAGATCCACTCTGCCCCAGCTGTGAGAATGTAATGTAAACATGTTAGTGCACACTTCTGCCACCTTAGCTCCACTCTGCCCCCACCTCTGAGAAGGTAATGTAAACATGTTTCTGCACACTTCTGCCACCTTAGCTCACTCTACCCCCAGCAGTGAGAATGTAATGTAAACATGTTACTGCAGACTTCTACCACCTTAGCTTCACTCTACCCCTAGCTGTGGAAATGAAATGAAAATATGTTACTGCACACATCTGCCACCTTAACTCCTCTTCACCATTAGCTGTGGGAATGTAATGAAATATGCTACACCACACGTCTGCCACCTTAACTTCTCTCTACCCCAGCTGTTACAATGTAATGTAAACATGTTCCTGCACACTTCTGCACCTTACCTCCACTCTGACCCAGCTGTGAGAATGTAATGTAAACATGTTACTGCATACTCTGATACATTAGCTCCACTCTGCCCCAGCTGTGAGAACGTAATGTAAACATGTTACTGTACACTTCTACCACCTTAGCTCCACTCTGCCCCAGCACTGAGAATGTAATGTAAACCTGTTACTGCACACTTCTGCCACCTTAGCTCCACTCTGCCTCCCAGCAGTGAGACGTAATGTAAACATGTTACTGCACACTTCTGCCACATTAGCTCAACTCTGCCCCAGCTGTGAGAATGTAATGTAAACATGTTACTGCACACATCTGCCACCTCAACTTAACTCTGCCCCCAGCTGTGAGAATGTAATGTAAACATTTTACTGCACAGTTCTGCACATTAGTTCCACTCTGTTCCCCCCAACAGGCTGTGAGACTGTAATGTTAAGATATTACTGCACTTCTCCCACCTTAGCTCTACTGTATCCCAGCTGTTATAATATAATGGAAACATGTCACTGCAAACCTTTGCCAACTTAACTCCACTCTACCCCCAGCTCTGAAATGTAATGTAAACATGTTACTGCACTTCTGCAACCTAAGCTCCACTCTGCACCCCTCTGTTAGAATGTAATGTAAACATGTTGCTGAATACTTCTGCCACCTTAGCTCCCTCTGCCCCCGGCTGTGGGAATGCAATGTAAATATTTAACTGCACATTTCAGCCCCCCAGCTGTGAGAATGTAATGTAAACATGTTAGTGCACACTTCTGCCACCTTAGCTCCACTCTGCCACCAGCTGTGAGAATACAATGTATACAAGTTACTGCACACTTCTGCCACCTTAACTCCACTCCACCCCCTGCTGTGAGAATGTAATGTAAACATGTTACTGCACACTTCTGCCATCTTAGCTCCACTGTGGCGCTCCCCACCAGGATTGAGAATGTAATGTAAACATGTTACTGCACATTTCTGCCACCTCAGCTCCACTCTGCACCTCCATGAGAATGTACTGCAACCAAGTTACTTCACACATCTGCCACCTTAACACCACTCTACCCAAGCTGTGAGAATGTAATCTAAACATGTTACTGCACTATTCTACCACATTAACTCCACTATACACCCCAGCTGTGAGAATGTAATGTAAATATGTTAGCACACATTTCTGCCACCTTTGCACTCTGCCTCCCACAGCAGTGAGAACTTAATGTAAACATGTTACTGCACACTTCTGCCACATTAGCTCCACTCTGCCCGCGGCTGTGAGAATGTAATGTAAACATGTTACTGCACACTTCTGCCACCTTAGCTCCACTCTGTCCCCAGCTCTGAGAAAGTAATGTAAACATGTTACTGCACACTTCTGCCACCTTAGCTCCACTCTCTACCCCCAGCAGTGAGAATGTAATGTAAACATGTTACTGCAGACTTCTACCACCTTAGCTTCACCTCTACCCCTAGCTGTGGAAATGTATTGAAAATATGTTACTGCACATCTGCCACCTTAACTCCACTCTATCTCCCAGCTGTGAGAATACAATGTAAATATGTTGCTGCACACTTCTGCCACCTTAGCTCCACTCTGTCCCTAGCTCTGAGAAAGTAATGTAAACGTGTTACTGCAGACTTCTGCCACATTAGCTCCACTCTGCTCCACCCACAGGCTGTGAGAATGTAATGTAAACATGTTACTGCACTTCTCCCACTTTAACTCCAATCTACCCCCAGTTTTAAGAATGCAATGTAAACATGTTACTACACACTTCTGCCACCTTAGCTCCACTCTACCCCCCAGCAGTGAGAATGTAATGTAAACATGTTACTGCAGACTTCTACCACCTTAGCTTCACTCTACCCCTAGCTGTGGAAATGAAATGAAAATATGTTACTGCACACATCTGCCACCTTAACTCCTCTCTACCACTAGCTGTGGGAATGTAATGAAAATATGCTACACCACATGTCTGCCACCTTAACTTCTCTCTACCCCCAGCTGTTACAATGTAATGTAAACATGTTCCTGCACACTTCTGCACCTTACCTCCACTCTGACCCAGCTGTGAGAATGTAATGTAAACATGTTACTGCATACTTCTGATACATTAGCTCCACTCTGCCCCAGCTGTGAGAATGTAATGTAAACATGTTACTGTACACTTCTACCACCTTAGCTCCACTCTGCCCCAGCACTGAGAATGTAATGTAAACCTGTTACTGCACACTTCTGCCACCTTAGCTCCACTCTGTCCCCCAAGCTGCGAGAATGTAATCTAAACATGTCGCAGCACACTTCTGCCACCTTAGCTACACTCTACCCCCCCAGCCAGCTGTGAGAATGTAATGTAAACATGTAATTATACCCTTCTGCTACCTTAGCTTCACTCTGGACCCCCAGCTGTGAGAATGAAATGTAAATATGTTACTAAACACTTCCACCCCAACAACTGTGAAAATGTAATGTTAACATGTTACTGCACAATTATGTGACCTTAGCTCCACTCTGCCCTCTCAGCTGTGAGAATGTAATGTAAACATGTTAGTGCACACTTCTGCCACCTTAGCTCCACTCTGCCCCCACCTCTGAGAAGTAATGTAAACTATTTACAGCACACTTCTGCCACATTAGCTCTACTCTGCCACCAGCTGTGAGAATACAATGTATACAAGTTACTGCACACTTCTGCCACCTTAACTCCACTCTACCCCAAGCTGTGAGAATGTAATCAAAACATGTTACTTCACTCTACCACCTTAACTCCACTCTATACCCCAGCTGTGAGAATGTAATGTAAATATGTTAGCATTATTCTGCTACCTTAGCTCCACTCTATCTCCCACAGCAGTGAGAAGGCAATGTAAACATGTAACTGCACACCTCTGCCACATTAGCTCCACTCTGCCAACAGCTGTGAGAATGTAATGTAAACATGTTACTGCACTCATCTGCCACCATAACTCAACTCTGCCCCTGCTGTGAGAATGTAATGTAAACATGGTAGTGCACAGTTCAGCCACCTTAGCTCCACTCTGCCCAAAGCTCTGAGAAGTAATGTAAACATGTTACTGCACACTTCTGCCAGATTAGCTCTACGCTGCCACCAGCGGTGAGAATGTAATGTAAACATGTTACTGCAGTCATCTGCCACCTTATGTCAACTCTGTCCCCTGCTGTGAGAATGTAATGTAAACATGTTACTGCATACTTCTGCCACCTTAGCTCCACTCTGCCCCAGCTGTGAGAATGTAATGTAAACATGTTACTGCACACATCTGCCACCTTAACTCTGCCCCAGCTGTGAGAATGTAATGTAAACACTTTACTACACAGTTCTGCCACATTAGTTCCACTCTGCTCCCCAACAGGCTGTGAGAATGTAATGTAAAGGTATTAATGCACTTCTTCCACCTTAGCTCTACTGTACCCCAGCTGTTAGAATGTAATGGAAACATGTCACTGCAAACTTCTGCCGACTTAACCCATTCTACCCCACAGGTGTGAGAATGTAATGTTAACATGTTACTGCACAATTATGTGACCTTAGCTCCACTCTGCCCTCTCAGCTGTGAGAATGTAATGTAAACATGTGACTGCACACCTCTGCACATTAGCTCCACTCTGCCCCCAGCAGTGAGAATGTGTAAACATGTTACTGCACTCATCTGCCACCTTAACTCAACTCCGCCCCCTGCTGTGAGAATGTAATGTAAACATGTTACTGCACACTTCTGCCACATTAGCTCCACTCTGCTCTGCTCACAGGCTGTAAGAATATAATCTAAACATGTTACTGCACTTCTCCCACTTTAACAGCACTCTACCCCCAGTTTGAGGATGTAATGTAGACATGCTGCACCTTCTGCCACCTTAGCTCCACTCTGCCTCCCACAGCAGTGAGAGCAATGTAAACATGTTACTGCACACCTCTGCCACATTAGATCCACTCTGCCCCCAGCTGTGAGAATGTAATGTAAACATGTTAGTGCACACTTCTGCCACCTTAGCTCCACTCTGCCCCCACCTCTGAGAAGGTAATGTAAACATGTTTCTGCACACTTCTGCCACATTAGCTCTACTCTGCCACCAGCTGTGAGAATACAATGTTTACAAGTTACTGCACACTTCTGCCACCTTAACTCCATTCTATCCCCAGCTGTGAGAATGTAATGTAAACATGTTACTGCACACTTCTGCCACCTTAGCTCCACTGTGGCGCTCCCCACCAGCAGTGAGAATGTAATGTAAACATGTTACTGCACATTTCTGCCACCTCAGCTCCACTCCACCCCTCCATGAGAATGTACTGCAACCAAGTTACTTCACACATCTGCCACCTTAACACCACTCTACCCAAGCTGTGAGAATGTAATCTAAACATGTTACTGCACTATTCTACCACATTAACTCCACTATACACCCCATCTGTGAGAATGTAATGTAAACATGTTACTGCACTTCTGCCACCTTAGCTCCACTCTGTTCCCAAGCTTCGAGAATGTAATCTAAACATGTCAAAGCACACTTCTGCCACCTTAGCTCCACTCTACCCCCCAGACAGCTGTGAGAATGTAATGTAAACATGTAATTGCACCCTTCTGCCACCTTAGCTAGTCTCTGGACCCCCAACTGTGAGAATGAAATGTAAATATGTTACTGCACACTTCCACCCTCCCTGCTGTGAGAATGAAATGTTAGCATGTTACTGCACAATTTGGCCACCTTAGCACCACTCTGCCCTCTCTGCTGTGAGAATGTAATGTAAACATGTGACTGCACATTTCTGCCACCTTAGCTCCACTCTGGCCCCCCAGCTGTGAGAATGTAGTGTAAACATCTTACTGCTCACTTCTACCACCTTAGGTTCACTCTGTCCCTCCAGCTGTGAGAATGTAATGTAAACATGTTACTGCACTCTTCTGCCACCTTAGCTCCACTCTGCCCCAGCTGTGAGAAGGTAATGTAAACTTATTACTGCACACCTTCCCCTTAACTCCACTCTACCCCAAGCTGTGAGAATGAAATGTAAACATGTTACTGAACACTTTCTGCCAACTTAAATTCACTCTTCCGCCAGCTGTGAAAATGTAATGTAAACATGTCACTGCACTTCTGCCACCTAAGCTCTTCTCTGCACCCCAGCTCTAAGAATGTAATATAAACATGGTACTGCACACTTCTGCCACCTTAGCTCCACTGTGGTGCTCCCTGCCAGCAGTGAGAATGTAATGTAAACATCTTACTGCACTCTTCTGCCACCTTAGGTTCACTCTGTCCCTACAGCTGTGAGAATGTAATGTAAACATGTTACTGCACTCTTCTGCCACCTTAGCTCCACTCTGCCCAAGCTGTGAGAAGGTAATGTAAACTTATTACTGCACACCTTCTACCTTAACTCCAGTCTACCCCAAGCTGTGAGAATGAAATGTAAACATGTTACTGAATACTTTCTGCCAACTTAAATTCACTCTACCCCAGCTGTGAAAATGTAATGTAAACATGTTACTGCACTTCTGCCACCTAAGCTCTTCTCTGCACCCCAGCTGTAAGAATGTAATATAAACATGTTACTGCACACTTCTGCTACCTTAGCTCCACTGTGGTGCTCCCTGCCAGCAGTGAGAATGTAATGTAAACATGTTACTGCCCATTTCTACCACCCCAGTTCCACTCTGCCCTCCATGAGAATGTATTGCAACCAAGTTACTTCACACATCTGCCACCTTAACTCCACTCTACCCAAGCTGTGAGAATGTAATCTAAACATGTTACCACACTCTTCTACCACCTTAACTCCACTCTACACCACAGCTGTGAGAATGTAATGTAAATATGTTGGCGCACATTTCTGCTACCTTAGCTCCACTCTACCTCCCACAGCAGTAAGAAGGCAATGTAAACATGTTACTGCACCTCTGCCACATTAGCTCCACTCTGCCCCCAGCGGTGAGAATGTAATGTAAACATGTTACTGCACTCATCTGCCACCATAACTCAACTCTGCCCCCTGCTGTGAGAATGTAATGTAAACATGTTCGTGCACACTTCTGCCACCTTAGCTCCACTCTGCCCAAAGCTCTGAGAAAGTAATGTAAACATGTTACTGCACACTTCTGCCACTTTAGCTCTACTCTGCCACCAGCTGTGAGAATGTAATGTAAACATGTTACTGCACTCATCTGCCACCTTAACTCAACTCTGCCCCCTGCTGTGAGAATGTAATGTAAACATGTTACTGCACACTTCTGCCACCTTAGCTCCACTCTGCCCCAGCTGTGAGAATGTAATATAAACATGTTACTGCACACTTCTGCCACATTAACTCCACTCTGCTCTGCCCACAGGCTGTAAGAATGTAATCTAAACATGTTACTGCACTTCTCCCACTTTAACTACACTCTACCCCCAGTTTTGAGAATGTAATGTAAACATGTTACTGCACACTTCTGCCACCTTAACTCCACTCTACCCCCAGCTGTGAGAATTTAATGTAAACATGATACTGCACACTTCTGCCACCTTAGCTTCACTCTGCCTCAGCACTGAGAATGTAATCTAAATATGTCGCTGCACACTTCTGCCACCTTAGCTCCACTCTACCTCCCAGCCAGCTGTGAGAATGTAATATAAACATGTAATTGCACCCTTCTGTCACCTTAGCTACACTCTGGACCCCCAGCTGTGAGAATGAAATGTAAATATGTTACTGTACACTTCCGCCCCCAGCTGTGAGAATGTAATGTAAACATCTTACTGCACAATTCGGCGACCTTAGCTCCACTCTGCCCTCTCAGCTGTGAGAATGTAATGTAGACATGTTACTACACACTTTTGCCACCTTAGCACCACTCTGCCCCAGCTGTGAGAAGGTAATGTAAATTTATTACTGCTCACCTTCCACCTTAATTCCACTCTACCCCAAGCTGTGAGAATGTAATGTAAACATGTTAGTGTACACTTTCTGCCAACTTAAATCCACTCTTCCCCAGCTGTGAAAATGTAATGTAAACATGCTACTGCACTTCTGCCTCCTAAGCTCTACTCTGCATCCCAGCTGTTAGAATGTAATGTAATCATGTTACTGCACTTCTGCCACCTTAACTCCACTCTGGCGCTCCCCGCAAGCAGTGAGAATGTATTGTAAATATGTTACCACACCTTTCTGCAACCTTAGCTCCACTCTGACCTTTTGTGAGAATGTATTGCAACCATGTTACTTCACACATCTGCCACCTTAACTCCACTCTACACCCCAGCTGAGAGAATGTAATGTAAATATGTTAGCGCACATTTCTGCCACCTTAGCTCCACTGTGCCTCCCACAGCAGTGAGAAGGTAATGTAAACATGTTACTGCACACTTCTGCCACCTTAGCTCCACTCTGCCCTGCTCTTAGAAGGTAATGTAAATTTATTACTGCACACCTTCCACCTTAACTCCACTCTACCCCAAGTAGTGAGAATGTAATGTAAACATGTTACTAAACACTTCTGCACCTTACTTCCACTCTGACCCAGCTGTGAGAATGTAATGTAAACATGTTACTGCATACTTCTGATATATCAGCTCCACTCTGCCCCAGCTGTGAGAATGTAATGTAAACATGTTACTGTACACTTCTACCACCTTAGCTCCATTCTGCCCCAGCTCTGAGAATGTAATGTAAACCTGTTACTGCACACTTCTGCCACCTTAGCTCCACTCTGTCCCCAAGCTGTGAGAATGTAATCTAAACTTGTCGCTGCACACTTCTGCCACCTTAGCTACACTCTACCCCAGCCAGCTGTGAGAATGTAATGTAAACATGTTACTCACACTTCCACCCCAACAACTGTGAGAATGTAATGTTAACATGTTGCTGCACAATTATGTGACCTTAGCTCCACTCTGCCCTCTCAGCTGTGAGAATGTAATGTAAACATGTGACTGCACACTTCTGCCACGTAAACTCCAATCTGGCCTCCCAGCTGTGAGAATGCAATGTAAATATATTACTGCACAGTTCTGCCACCCAGCTGTGAGAATGTAATGTAAATATGTTACCACACATTTCTGCCACCTTAGCTCCAATCTGCCCTCTCAGCTGTGAGAATGTAATGTAAACATGTTACTGCACACTTCTGCCACATTAGCTCCACTCTGCTCTGCCCACAGGCTGTAAGAATATAATCTAAACATGTTACTGCACTTCTCCCACTTTAACCACACTCTACCCCCAGTTTTGAGAATGCAATGTAAACATGTTACTACACACTTCTGCCACCTTAGTTCCACTCTACCCACCAGCTGTCAGAATGTAATGTAAACATGTTACTGCACACTTCTGCCACCATAGCTCCACTCTACCCGAAGCTGTGGGAATGTAATGAAAATATGCTACACCACACTTCTGCCACCTTAGCTCCACTCTGCCCCCACCTCTGAGAAAGTAATGTAAACATGTTTCTGCACACTTCTGCCACATTAGCTCTACTCTGCCACCAGCTGTGAGAATACAATGTTTACAAGTTACTGCACACTTCTGCCACCTTAACTCCATTCTATCCCCAGCTGTGAGAATGTAATGTAAACATGTTACTGCACACTTCTGCCCTTAGCTCCACTGTGGCGCTCCCCACCAGCAGTGAGAATGTAATGTAAACATGTTACTGCACATTTCTGCCACCTCAGCTCCACTCCACCCCTCCATGAGAATGTACTGCAACCAAGTTACTTCACACATCTGCCACCTTAACACCACTCTACCCAAGCTGTGAGAATGTAATCTAAACATGTTACTGCACTATTCTACCACATTAACTCCACTATACACCCCATCTGTGAGAATGTAATGTAAACATGTTACTGCACACTTCTGCCACCTTAGCTCCACTCTGTTCCCCAAGCTTCGAGAATGTAATCTAAACATGTCAAAGCACACTTCTGCCACCTTAGCTCCACTCTACCCCCCAGACAGCTGTGAGAATGTAATGTAAACATGTAATTGCACCCTTCTGCCACCTTAGCTAGTCTCTGGACCCCCAACTGTGAGAATGAAATGTAATATGTTACTGCACACTTCCACCCTCCCTGCTGTGAGAATGAAATGTTAGCATGTTACTGCACAATTTGGCCACCTTAGCACCACTCTGCCTCTCTGCTGTGAGAATGTAATGTAAACATGTGACTGCACATTTCTGCCACCTTAGCTCCACTCTGGCCCCCAGCTGTGAATGTAGTGTAAACATCTTACTGCTCACTTCTACCACCTTAGGTTCACTCTGTCCCTCCAGCTGTGAGAATGTAATGTAAACATGTTACTGCACTCTTCTGCCACCTTAGCTCCACTCTGCCCCAGCTGTAAGGTAATGTAAACTTATTACTGCACCCTTCCCCTTAACTCCACTCTACCCCAAGCTGTGAGATGAAATGTAAACATGTTACTGAACACTTTCTGCCAACAAATTCACTCTTCCGCCAGCTGTGAAAATGTAATGTAAACATGTCACTGCACTTCTGCCACCTAAGCTCTTCTCTGCACCCAGCTCTAAGAATGTAATATAAACATGGTACTGCACTTCTGCCACCTTAGCTCCACTGTGGTGCTCCCTGCCAGCAGTGAGAATGTAATGTAAACATCTTACTGCACTCTTCTGCCACCTTAGGTTCACTCTGTCCCTACAGCTGTGAGAATGTAATGTAAACATGTTACTGCACTCTTCTGCCACCTTAGCTCCACTCTGCCCAAGCTGTGAGAAGGTAATGTAAACTTATTACTGCACACCTTCTACCTTAACTCCAGTCTACCCCAAGCTGTGAGGAATGAAATGTAAACATGTTACTGAATACTGTAACTTAAATTCACTCTACCCCCAGCTGTGAAAATGTAATGTAAACATGTTACTGCACTTCTGCCACCTAAGCTCTTCTCTGCACCCCAGCTGTAAGAATGTAATATAAACATGTTACTGCACACTTCTGCTACCTTAGCTCCACTGTGGTGCTCCTGCCAGCAGTGAGAATGTAATGTAAACATGTTACTGCCCATTTCTACCACCTCAGTTCCACTCTGCCCTCCATGAGAATGTATTGCAACCAAGTTACTTCACACATCTGCCACCTTAACTCCACTCTACCCAAGCTGTGAGAATGTAATCTAAACATGTTACCACACTCTTCTACCACCTTAACTCCACTCTACACCACAGCTGTGAGAATGTAATGTAAATATGTTAGCGCACATTTCTGCTACCTTAGCTCCACTCTACCTCCCACAGCAGTAAGAAGGCAATGTAAACATGTTACTGCACACCTCTGCCACATTAGCTCCACTCTGCCCCCAGCGGTGAGAATGTAATGTAAACATGTTACTGCACTCATCTGCCACCATAACTCAACTCTGCCCCCTGCTGTGAGAATGTAATGTAAACATGTTCGTGCACACTTCTGCCACCTTAGCTCCACTCTGCCCAAAGCTCTGAGAAAGTAATGTAAACATGTTACTGCACACTTCTGCCACTTTAGCTCTACTCTGCCACCAGCTGTGAGAATGTAATGTAAACATGTTACTGCACTCATCTGCCACCTTAACTCAACTCTGCCCCCTGCTGTGAGAATGTAATGTAAACATGTTACTGCACACTTCTGCCACCTTAGCTCCACTCTGCCCCAGCTGTGAGAATGTAATATAAACATGTTACTGCACACTTCTGCCACATTAACTCCACTCTGCTCTGCCCACAGGCTGTAAGAATGTAATCTAAACATGTTACTGCACTTCTCCCACTTTAACTACACTCTACCCCCAGTTTTGAGAATGTAATGTAAACATGTTACTGCACACTTCTGCCACCTTAACTCCACTCTACCCCCAGCTGTGAGAATTTAATGTAAACATGATACTGCACTTCTGCCACCTTAGCTTCACTCTGCCTCAGCACTGAGAATGTAATCTAAATATGTCGCTGCACACTTCTGCCACCTTAGCTCCACTCTACCTCCCAGCCAGCTGTGAGAATGTAATATAAACATGTAATTGCACCCTTCTGTCACCTTAGCTACACTCTGGACCCCAGCTGTGAGAATGAAATGTAAATATGTTACTGTACACTTCCGCCCCAGCTGTTGAGAATGTAATGTTAACATATTACTGCACAATTCGGCGACCTTAGCTCCACTCTGCCCTCTCAGCTGTGAGAATGTAATGTAAACATGTGACTGCACATTTCTGCCACTTTAGCTCTACTCGGGCCCCCCGCGTGAGAATGTAATGTAAACATCTTACTGCACACTTCTGCCACCTTAGCTCCACTCTGCCCTCTCAGCTGTGAGAATGTAATGTAGACATGTTACTACACATTTTGCCACCTTAGCACCACTTCTGCCCCAGCTGTGAGAAGGTAATGTAAATTTATTACTGCTCACCTTCCACCTTAATTCCACTCTACCCCAAGCTGTGAGAATGTAATGTAAACATGTTAGTGTACACTTTCTGCCAACTTAAATCCACTCTTCCCCAGCTGTGAAAATGTAATGTAAACATGCTACTGCACTTCTGCCTCCTAAGCTCTACTCTGCATCCCAGCTGTTAGAATGTAATGTAATCATGTTACTGCACACTTCTGCCACCTTAACTCCACTCTGGCGCTCCCCGCAAGCAGTGAGAATGTATTGTAAATATGTTACCACACCTTTCTGCAACCTTAGCTCCACTCTGACCTTTTGTGAGAATGTATTGCAACCATGTTACTTCACACATCTGCCACCTTAACTCCACTCTACACCCCAGCTGAGAGAATGTAATGTAAATATGTTAGCGCACATTTCTGCCACCTTAGCTCCACTGTGCCTCCCACAGCAGTGAGAAAGGTAATGTAAACATGTTACTGCACACTTCTGCCACCTTAGCTCCACTCTGCCCTGCTCTTAGAAGGTAATGTAAATTTATTACTGCACACCTTCCACCTTAACTCCACTCTACCCCAAGTAGTGAGAATGTAATGTAAACATGTTACTAAACACTTCTGCACCTTACTTCCACTCTGACCCAGCTGTGAGAATGTAATGTAAACATGTTACTGCATACTTCTGATATATCAGCTCCACTCTGCCCCAGCTGTGAGAATGTAATGTAAACATGTTACTGTACACTTCTACCACCTTAGCTCCATTCTGCCCCAGCTCTGAGAATGTAATGTAAACCTGTTACTGCACACTTCTGCCACCTTAGCTCCACTCTGTCCCCAAGCTGTGAGAATGTAATCTAAACTTGTCGCTGCACACTTCTGCCACCTTAGCTACACTCTACCCCCAGCCAGCTGTGAGAATGTAATGTAAACATGTTACTACACACTTCCACCCCAACAACTGTGAGAATGTAATGTTAACATGTTGCTGCACAATTATGTGACCTTAGCTCCACTCTGCCCTCTCAGCTGTGAGAATGTAATGTAAACATGTGACTGCACACTTCTGCCACGTAAACTCCAATCTGGCCTCCCAGCTGTGAGAATGCAATGTAAATATATTACTGCACAGTTCTGCCACCCAGCTGTGAGAATGTAATGTAAATATGTTACCACACATTTCTGCCACCTTAGCTCCAATCTGCCCTCTCAGCTGTGAGAATGTAATGTAAACATGTTACTGCACACTCTGCCACATTAGCTCCACTCTGCTCTGCCCACAGGCTGTAAGAATATAATCTAAACATGTTACTGCACTTCTCCCACTTTAACCACACTCTACCCCCAGTTTTGAGAATGCAATGTAAACATGTTACTACACTTCTGCCACCTTAGTTCCACTCTCCCACCAGCTGTCAGAATGTAATGTAAACATGTTACTGCACACTTCTGCCACCATAGCTCCACTCTACCCGAAGCTGTGGGAATGTAATGAAAATATGCTACACCACACTTCTGCCACCTTGAGCTCACTCGGGTCCCTCCAGCTGTGAGAATGGAATGTAAACATGTTATTGTACACCTCTGCCACCTTAACGCCACTCTGCCTCCCAGCTGTGAGAATGAAATGTAAACATGTTACTGCACACTTCTGCCACATTAGCTCCTCTGCTCCCCACAGGCTGTTATGATAATGTTATATAAACATGTTACTGCACTTCTCCCACTTTAACTCCACTGTAGCCCCAGTTTTGAGAATGCAATGTAAACATGTTACTACACACTTCTGCCACCTTAGCTCCACTCTACCCCCCCAGCTGTGAGAATGTAACATAAACATGTTACTGCAGACTTCTGCCACCTTAGCTTCACTCTACCCCTAGCTGTGGGAATGTAATGAAAATATGTTACTGCACACATCTGCCACCTTGACTCCTCTCTACCATTAGCTGTGATAATGTAATGTAAAGATGTTACTGCACAGTTCTGCACCTTACCTCCACTCTTCCCCAGCTGTGAGAATGTATTGTAAACATGTTACTGCACACTTCTGATACGTTAGCTCCACTCTGCCCCAGCACTGAGAATGTATTGTAAACATGTTACTGTAGACTTCTACCACCTTAGCTCCACTCTGCCCCAGCACTGAGAATGTAATGTAAACCTGTTACTGCACACTTCTGTCACCTTAGTTCCACTCTGTCCTTCAAGCTGCGAGAATGTAATCTAAACATGTCGCTGCACACTTCTGCCACCTTAGCTCCACTCTACCCCCCCAGCCAGTTGTGAGAATGTAATGTAAATGTGTAATTGCACCCTTCTGCCACCTTAGCTACACTCTGGACCCTCAGCTGTGAGAATGAAATGTGAATATGTTACTGCACACTTCCACCCCCCCAACTGTGAGAATGTAATGTTAACATGTTACTGCACATTTCTGCGACACAGCTCCACTCTGCCCTCTCAGCTGTTAGAATGCAATGCAAACATGTGACGGCACATTTCTGCCAGCTTAGCTCCCTCTGCCCCAGCTGTGAGAATGTAATGTAAACATGTTACTGCACTTCTGCCACATTAACTCCACTCTGCTCTGCCCACAGGCTGTGAGAATGTAATGTAAACATGTTACTGCACTTCTCCCACTTTAAATCCACTCTACCCCCAGTTTTGAGAATTTAATGTAAACATGTTACTTCACACTTCTGCCACCTTAGCTCCACTCTGCCCCAGCAGTGAGAAAGTAATCTAAACATGTCGCTGCACACTTCTGCCACCTTAGCTCCACTCTACCCCCCAGCCAGCTGTGAGAATGTAATGTAAACATGTAATTGCACCCTTCTGTCACCTGAGCTACACTCTGGACCCCCAGCTGTGAGAATGAAATGTAAATATGTTACTGCGCACTTCCGCCCCCCAGCTGTGAGAATGTAATGTTAACATGTTACTGCTGAATTCGGCGACCTTAGCTCCACTCTGCCCTCTCAGCTGTGAGAATGCAATGTAAACATGTGACTGCACATTTCTGCCACCTTAGCTCCACTCGGGGCCCCCCCACTGTGAGAATGTAATGTAAACATCTTACTGTACACTTCTGCCACCTTAGCTCCACTCTGCCCCAGCTGTAAGAAGGTAATGCAAATTTATTACTGCTCACCTTCCACCTTAATTCCACTCTTCCCCAAGCTGTGAGAATGTAATGTAAACATGTTACTGAACACTTTCTGCCAACTTAAATCCACTCTTCCCCAGCTTTGAAAATGTAATGTAAACATGCTACTGCACTTCTGCCTCCTAAGCTCTACTCTGCATCCCAGCTGTTAGAATGTAATGTAAACATGTTACTGCACACTTCTGGCACCTTAACTCCACTCTGGCGCTCCCTGCAAGCAGTGAGAATGTATTGTAAACATGTTACCACACCTTTCTGCCACCTTAGCTCCACTCTGACCTTTTGTGAGAATGTATTGCAACCAAGTTACTTCACACATCTGCCACCTTAACTCTACTCTACACCCCAGCTGAGAGAATGTAATGTAAATATGTTGCGCACATTTCTGCCACATAGCTCCACTCTGCCTCCCACAGCAGTGAGAAGGTAATGTAAACATGTTTCTGCACACTTCTGCCACCTTAGCTCCACTCTGCCCTGCTGTTAGAAGGTAATGTAAATTTATTACTGCACACCTTCCACCTTAACTCCACTCTACCCCAAGCAGTGAGAATGTAATGTAAACATGTTACTGAACACTTCTGCACCTTACCTCCACTCTGACCCAGCTGTGAGAATGTAATGTAAACATGTTACTGCATACTTCTGATACGTCAGCTCCACTCTGCCCCAGCTGTGAGAATGTAATGTAAACATGTTACTGTACACTTCTACCACCTTAGCTCCACCAGCACTGAGAATGTAATGTAAACCTATTACTGCACACTTCTGCCACCTTAGCTCCCTCTGTCCCCAAGCTGCGAGAATGTAATCTAAACTTGTCGCTGCACACTTCTGCCACCTTAGCTACCTCTTACCCCCAGCCAGCTGTGAGAATGTAATGTAAGCGTGTAATTACACCCTTCTGCCACCTTAGCTACACTCTGCTCTCCCACCTGTGAGAATGAAATGTAAATATGTTACTACACACTTCCGCCCCAACAACTGTGAGAATGTAATGTTAACATGTTACTGCAGAATTATGTGACCTTAGCTCCACTCTGCCCTCTCAGCTGTGAGAATGTAATGTAAACATGTGACTGCACACTTCTGCCACGTTAGCTCTAATCTGGCCCCCCAGCTGTGAGAATGTAATGTAAATATATTACTGCACACTTCTGCCCCCAGCTGTGAAAATGCAATGTAAATATGGTACCACATTTCTGCCACCTTAGCTCCAATCTGCCCTCTCAGCTGTGAGAATGTAATGTAAACATGTTACTGCATACTTCTGCCACCTTATCTCCTCTGCCCCCAGCTGTGGGAATGTAATGTAAACATCTTACTGCACTTCTCACCTTAGCTCCACTCTGCCCTGTTGTTAGAAGGTAATGTAAACTTATTACCAGGGCCCCGATTTTTCCGCGGCAGTTTGGAGCAAAGTTCTGTGCAGGGTTCCCATTTGCTGCAGAACTTCTGCGGCGGAGGATGGTTATTTCTGCGGCAATTCTGCGGCAAATAGCTATGATGCTATTTCCTTTATTTTTAGTCTGTTTTTTTTTTTTGCGTATGTATATACTCATATGTGTGGTTATATATATGTTGTTATATCACTTTCTTTAAGTTGGTGTTTATGATTTTACTTTCTGCATTTCAGGAAAACAATAAAATGTGTTTGGGATGCAAATTAAGCCTATATCAGACAACTTACTTGTGATATGCTCTTATTGTAGAAATTGAGAGGACATTAGAGGAGGGAAACTGTAGTTTGATCACACACAAGAAATGTATTCAGCTGCTAATAAATCTGTTTCACAACTGAGTTTATGTCTTCTTTGTTATATTTTTATTGTGAAATTAAAGATGTCGGATTCACTGTACACCACCTTCACAGATCTCTTGTAAGTTATGACAAGTCATGTATGTCACATATTACTACTGCATTGCCTGGAATACCAGCCTGGCCTTGTGCAGCAACAACATGGAATGTTTTTTGCTGGAATTCAGCATTCATGCACGCACCTTAAACATAATCATTTTCTTATATTTCAGAGCTGGGATTTACATTTTAAATGAAGCCTCCGTGGCTCTCTGGGGTCCAACCCACTATAGGCTGAAAATAAAAACTAAAACATCTAGTTCCTTCCTACCTGACACCATCCCTGCTGGGGACATGAGATTTGCTCTAATAAACTCTGTTTACAAGCTCCAGGTCTATACAAGGCTCTCCTGGTGTCTTAATTCTTTTATACAGCTTTTTACTAAGAACTTTGTACTTTGGACTATGTAAAGAATTCCCCTGCAGTAAAGGTGCCAGCTAGGACCATGTTTGGGCCCCACAGCACCACGGAGGCCTCAGTTAAAATTTAAATCCTTTTTGTTTTCTTTCAATAGCGGGACTGAGCACTGAAGAGCCACCCTCCCCATGGTAATGTTAAAAAGAGTGTCTCCATCCTGCATTAATTTTCTGTGATACATAATAAGCAGCAGTATTTGTTAGTCAGCAAGAAAGTCAGTTTCTTTAGCAAAAATGTATTTCTGACATACACTTACATTCATGCACAGTGTATTTTAGTTTTGAAGATATTTTTAGAACAGCTTTTATAGCTGTAGCTAATTTAGTAATTAATGACTCAGCTCATTAAAGATGGCTGCCACTTGCAATTTTAAAAATCAATTCCACTGAGGTTACCTGTTGAATGGCATTCCACTGAGGTTACCGTTTCATTTTTAGTATAACCAAGATCCAATGTCACATTGCCTTGTACATATGTAAATATTTGTATACCTGTTTCATTTATAAATCTTTGTATTTGTATTCAATCAGTACCTTGTTTTTTGTGTAAAACTGTAACCTTATATTGTTAAGACCAATCAGGTCCATTTTGTAAATGAGCTTTGCTCAATGATGTTCGCCTGAATAAATAAAGATTTTGATTGATTGATTGATTGATTGATTGAATGTACATGCTATATTTATAATGTGGATATATTAGGCTGATGTTACCACATGCTTCTGATGGTAAGCTTAGCATCACTGCAGCAAGCAACTGTACTTAATTTTTTTTCTTGTCACTGCTGATTAGCCAACAGAGAATGAGTTTCCAAATACATGCTTGTTTTATTATTTTAAATATTAAAACTACTAAAGCAGACACAAAATGAGGACAAGTGCATCTTACAAGAAAAGAGAAAAAAGGCAATGTAAAATACAAAAGAATAAGAAGGCTTAGGTGCAATATTTTCATTGTTACATGCACTGCTGCTTTAATGCAGTGCTGCCTGAAGCTGGGACTCGAACCCAGGTCTCCTGGAAAACTTTGCTAACAATACACTCAAAACTCACCAACAGAAATTACATTCGCAAATGAACCCTAACATTTAAAAACAAATATTTTCTGATGAATGCTAAAGAAACAGTCAAGGAAGACACTATTTCTCACTAAGGCAGACACGTCCTCAAGAGTCCCCACCCCTTCCCCACAACATGATTCTATCATTCTCTTGTAGGTTAATTATTAAGCATTATTTAACTACAGATTGAAATAGATCGGAAAACATTTATAATGTAATGTTTGATGTAGGTGTGCCCATATTTAAAACCTTCTAATGCAGCATGAAGCTACAGTCAACCATATTCAGTAGGTTAGGTCTTTCCTCTCTTTTTTTTTCTTACTGTAAGAGTTTGTGCGCCATTTTATAATGTTTTCATTGATGTCAAGAACATGGTATAAAACATGACTAGCGTTGTACTAATTTACCCACGGTCCCCTGTGTCTTCCTTGCCTTACTCCTTGAGCAACTGACATAGCTGCAGGACTATTTACTCTATGCCTTATTTCCCCTTTATCTTTGATGTCCCATGATGTCAAAAGCTGTGAATTTAATATTGATTTTATAAAGTACTTTTACTGTAACATGTTAGTTAGGATTATCTTCAACCGCAAGGAAGCTCAAGCACTGAGCTGGATTTGCACTCAATGTGGCTCTCCAGCTCTCAGACTCTTTTCCTGATGAATGCTTTATTTATTACAGTGACAGAGTGCTGTGAAAGCAAGGACTGCACACAGCCTACAGCTATCTCTGTCTTGTATACACAACATCAGTGCCCTGTGTATACATTAGGCTTGAAAATGTAAGTGGATCGGAGACATGTCATTTGCTGGTATGTAAACAGACAGATGAGTTTATAGATCACATTAAACCCCAGTGGCGGTAGCTTGCAGAAGAAGACAAGCCTTACCCTGACCCTGCCCTCTTCCATATCTTTATTTCTGATTTGGGTAAAGTGATGATATGATAAGATAGCAACGAGTCACACCCCACAGCACAGAAAGTGGATGAACTTGCAAGAGCACCCTGTGTAGTTAATGTCAGAAACCGCTGGGCTTGAGACAATGTCTATTGAGCTCTTGAGTTCCTCGATCATTAAAATACATTTTTTTGCTTAGCAACTTTTTGACCTCATCGTTAACGTGCTTATTACTTTGCAAGTTCTTGTTAAAAAGCTTAGTATTAACCTTTCCATACCTCACATCCTTTTGATATCCAAATGTGGAACACTGACCCTTATGACATGGGACAAATCATCACAGGTGAGGTGCAATTCCGCGGGTGAGGCACAATTCCGCGATTCACGTGGGTGAGGCACAATTCCATGCATTTTCCGCGGATGGTTCTGCGGCCGTGGAACCACGTAAAACACGGGGCCTTGCTTATTACTGCACACCTTCCACCTTAACTCCACTCTACCCCAAGCAGTGAGAATGTAATGTAAACATGTTACTGAACACTTTCTGCCAACTTAAATCCACTCTACCCAGCTGTGAAAATGTAATGTAATCATGTTACTGCACTTCTGCCACCTAAGCTCTACTCTGCACCCCAGCAGTGAGAATGTAAAGTAAACATGTTACCACACATTGCCACCTTAGCTCCACTCTGCCCCTCCGCAAGAATGTATTGCAACCAAGTTACTTCACACACATCTGCCACCTTAACTCCACTCTACCCGAAGCTGTGAGAATGTAATCTAAACATGTTACTGCACTCTTCTACCACCTTAACTCCCTCTACACCCCAGCTGTGAGAGCGTAATGTAAATATGTGCGTACATTTCTCTACTTTAGCTCCACTCTACCTCCCACAGCAGTGAGAAGGCAATGTAAACATGTTACTGCACACCTCTGCCACATTAGCTCCACTCTGCCCGAGCAGTGAGAATGTAATGTAAACATGTTACTGCACTCATCTGCCACCTTAACTCAACTCTGCCCCAGCTGTGAGAATGAAATGTAGACGTTACTGCATACTTCTGCCACCTTAGCTCCACTCTGCCTCCAGCTGTGAGAATGTAATGAAAACATGTTACTGCGTACTTCTGCCACCTTAGCTCCACTCTGCCCCAGCTGTGAGAATGTAATGCCAACATGTTACTGCACTTCTGCCACATTAGCTCACTCTGCTCCACCCATGGGCTGTAAGAATGTAATCTAAACATGTTACTGCACTTCTCCCAATTTAGCTACACTCTACCCCCAGTTTTGAGAATGCAGTGTAAACATGTTACTACACACTTCTGCCACCTTAGTTCCACTCTACCCCCCAGCTGTGAGAATGCAATGTAAACATGTTACTGCACACTTCTGCCACCTTAGCTCCACTGTCTCCCAAGCTGTGAGAATGTAATCTAAACATGTTACTGCACTCTTCTACCATCTTAACTCCACTCTACACCCCAGCTGTGATAACGTAAGGTAAATATGTTAGCGTACATTTCTCCTACTTTAGCTCCACTCTACCTCCCACAGCAGTGAGAAGGCAATGTAAACATGTTACTGCACACCTCTGCCACATTAGCTCCACTCTGCCCCCAGCAGTGAGAATGTAATGTAAACATGTTACTGCACTCATCTGCCACCTTAACTCAACTCCGCCCCCGCTGTGAGAATGTAATGTAAATATGTTAGTGCACACTTCTGTCACCTTAGCTCCACTCTGCCCCCAGCTCTGAGAAAGTAATGTAAACATGTTACTGCACACTTCTGCCACATTAGCTCTACTCTGCCACCAGCTGTGAGAATGTAATGTAAAAATGTTACTGCACTCATCTGCCACCTTAACTCAACTCTGCCCCAGCTGTGAGAATGTAATGTAAACATGTTACTGCATACTTCTGCCACCTTAGCTCCACTCTGCCCCCAGCTGTGAGAATGTAATTAAAACATGTCACTGCGTGCTTCTGACACCTAGCTCCACTCTGCCCTAGCTGTGAGAATGTAATGCCAACATGTTACTGCACACTTCTGCCACATTAGCTCCACTCTGCTCCACCCATAGGCTGTAAGAATGTAATCTAAACATGTTACTGCACTTCTACCACTTTAACTACACTCTACCCCCAGTTTTGAGAATGCAGTGTAAACATGTTACTACACACTTCTGCCACCTTAGTTCCATTCTACCCCCCAGCTGTGAGAATGTAATGTAAACATGTTACTGCACACTTCTGCCACCGTAGCTCCACTCTACAGAAGCTGTGGGAATGTAATGAAAATATGCTACACCACACGTCTGCCACCTTAACATCTCTTTACCCCCAGCTGTGATAATGTAATGTAAACATGTTACTGCACACTTCTGCCACCTTAACTTCACTCTACCCCCAGCTGTGAGAATTTAATGTAAACATGTTACTGCGCACTTTTGCCACCTTAGTTCCACTCTGCCCCAGCACTGAGAATGTAATCTAAACATGTTGCTGCACACCTCTGCTACCTTAGCTCCACTCTACCCCCCAGACAGCTGTGAGAATGTAATGTAAACATGTAATTGCACCCTTCTGCCACCTTAGCTACACTCTGGACCCCCAGCTGTGAGAATGAAATGTAAATATGTTACTACACACTTCCAGCCCCCAGCTGTGAGAATGTAATGTTAACATGTTACTGCACAATTCAGTGACCTTAGCTCCACTCTGCCCTCTCAGCTGTGAGAATGTAATGTAAACATCTTACTGCACACTTCTGCCACCTTAGCTCCACTCTGCCCCCAGCTGTGAGAATGTAATTAAAACATGTTACTGCGTACTTCTGACACCTTAGCTCCACTCTGCCCTAGCTGTGAGAATGTAATGCCAACATGTTACTGCACACTTCTGCCACATTAGCTCCACTCTGCTCCACCCATAGGCTGTAAGAATGTAATCTAAACATGTTACTGAACTTCTACCACTTTAACTACACTCTACCCCCAGTTTTGAGAATGCAGTGTAAACATGTTACTACACACTTCTGCCACCTTAGTTCCACTCTACCCCCCAGCTGTGAGAATGTAATGTAAACATGTTACTGCACACTTCTGCCACCGTGGCTCCACTCTACCCGAAGCTGTGGGAATGTAATGAAAATATGCTACACCACACGTCTGCCACCTTAACATCTCTTTACCCCCAGCTGTGATAATGTAATGTAAACATGTTACTGCACACTTCTGCCACCTTAACTCCACTCTACCCCCAGCTGTGAGAATTTAATGTAAACATGTTACTGCGCACTTTTGCCACCTTAGTTCCACTCTGCCCCAGCACTGAGAATGTAATGTAAACATGTTGCTGCACACCTCTGCTACCTTAGCTCCACTCTACCCCCCAGACAGCTGTGAGAATGTAATGTAAACATGTAATTGCACCCTTCTGCCACCTTAGCTACACTCTGGACCCCCAGCTGTGAGAATGAAATGTAAATATGTTACTGCACACTTCCAGCCCCCAGCTGTGAGAATGTAATGTTAACATGTTACTGCACAATTCAGTGACCTTAGCTCCACTCTGCCCTCTCAGCTGTGAGAATGTAATGTAAACATCTTACTGCACACTTCTGCCACCTTAGCTCCACTCTGCCCTCTCAGCTGTGAGAATGTAATGTAGACATGTTACTGCACACTTTTGCCACCGTAGCTCCACTCTGCCCCAGCTGTGAGAAGGTAATGTAAATTTATTACTGCTCACCTTCCACCTTAATTCCACTCTACCCCAAGCTGTGAGAATGTAATGTAAACATGTCACTGAACACTTTCTGCCAACTTAAATCCACTCTTCCTCAGCTGTGAAAATGTAATGTAAACATGCTACTGCACTTCTGCCTCCTAAGATCTACTGTGCATCCCAGCTGTTAGAATGTAATGTAAACATGTTACTGCACACTTCTGCCACCTTAACTCACTCTGGAGCTCCCGCAAGCAGTGAGAATGTATTGTAAACATGTTACCACACCTTTCTGCCACCTTAGCTCCACTCTGACCCTTTGTGAGAATGTATTGCAACAAAGTTACTTCACATCTGCCACCTTAACTCCACTCTACACCCCAGCTGAGAGTATGAAATGTAAATATGTTAGCGCACATTTCTGCCACCTTAGCTCCACTCTGCCTCTCACAGCAGTGAGAAGGTAATGTAAACATGTTACTGCACACTTCTGTAACCTTAGCTCCACTCTGCCCCCAGCCGTGAGAATGTAATGTAAACATGTTACTGCACATTTCTGCCACCCTAGCTCCACTCTGCCCACAGCTGTGAGAAAGTAATGTAAACATGTTACTGTACACTTCTGCCACATTAGCTCCACTCTGCTCCCCCCACAGGCAGTAATGATAATGTAATGTAAGCATGTTACTACACTTCTCCCACTTTAACTCCAATCTAGCCCCAGTTTTGAGAATGCAATGTAAACATGCTACTACACACTTCTGCCACCTTAGCTCCACTCTACCCTCCAGCTGTGAGAATGTAACGTAAACATGTTACTGCAGACTTCTGCCACCTTAGCTTCACTCTACCCCTAGCTGTTGGAATGTAATGAAAATATGTTACTGTTTGCATCTGCCACTTTAACTCCTCTCTACCACTAGCTGTGATAATGTAATGTAAACATGTTACCACACATTTCTGCCACCTTAGCTCCACTCTGCCCCTCCGCAAGAATGTATTACCACAAGTTACTTCACATCTGCCACCTTAACTCCATCTACCGAAGCTGTGAGAATGTAATCTAAACATGTTACTGCACTCTTCTACCACCTTAACTCCACTCTACACCCCAGCTGTGAGAACGTAATGTAAATATGTTAGCGTACATTTCTCCTACTCTAGCTACTCTACCTCCCACAGTGAGAAGGCAATGTAAACATGTTACTGCACACCTCTGCCACATTAGCTCCACCTGCCCCGAGCAGTGAGAATGTAATGTAAACATGTTACTGCACCTCATCTGCCACCTTAACTCAACTCTGCCCCAGCTGTGAGAATGAAATGTAGACATGTTACTGCATACTTCTGCCACCTTAGCTCCACTCTGCCTCCAGCTGTGAGAATGTAATGAAAACATGTTACTGCGTACTTCTGCCACCTTAGCTCCACTCTGCCCCAGCTGTGAGAATGTAATGCCAACATGTTACTGCACACTTCTGCCACATTAGGCTCCTCTGCTCCACCCATAGGCTGTAAGAATGTAATCTAAACATGTTACTGCACTTCTCCGCCTGCTACACTCTACCCCCAGTTTTGAGAATGCAGTGTAAACATGTTACTACACACTTCTGCCACCTTAGTTCCACTCTACCCCCCAGCTGTGAGAATGTAATGTAAACATGTTACTGCACACTTCTGCCACCTTAGCTCCACTCTGTCTCCCAAGCTGTGAGAATGTAATCTAAACATGTTACTGCACTCTTCTACCATCTTAACTCCACTCTACACCCCAGCTGTGATAACGTAAGGTAAATATGTTAGCGTACATTTCTCCTACTTTAGCTCCACTCTACCTCCCACAGCAGTGAGAAGGCAATGTAAACATGTTACTGCACACCTCTGCCACATTAGCTCCACTCTGCCCCAGCAGTGAGATGTAATGTAAACATGTTACTGCACTCATCTGCCACCTAACTCAACTCGCCCCCTGCTGTGAGAATGTAATGTAAATATGTTGAGTGCAACTTCTGTCACCTTAGCTCCACTCTGCCCCCAGCTCTGAGAAAGTAATGTAAACATGTTACTGCACACTTCTGCCACATTGCTCTACTCTGCCACCAGCTGTGAGAATGTAATGTAAAATGTTACTGCACTCATCTGCCACCTTAACTCAACTCTGCCCCAGCTGTGAGAATGTAATGTAAACATGTTGCTGCATACTTCTGCCACCCTAGCTCCACTCTGCCCCAGCTGCAGGGAATGTAATTAAAACGTATTTTGCGTGCTTCCTGACACACTTAGCTCACTCTGCCCTAGCTGTGGAATGTAATGCCAACATGTTGCTGCACACTTCTGCCACATTAGCTCACTCTGCTCACCCATAGGCTGTAAGAATGTAATCTAAACATGTTACTGCACTTCTACCACTTAACTACACTCTACCCCAGTTTTGAGAATGCAGTGTAAACATGTTACTACACTTCTGCCACCTTAGTTCCATTCTACCCCCAGCTGTGAGAATGTAATGTAAACATGTTACTGCACACTTCTGCCACCGTAGCTCCACTCTACCCGAAGCTGTGGGAATGTAATGAAATATGCTACACCCACGTCTGCCACCTTAACATCTCTATACCCCAGCTGTGATAATGTAATGTAAACATGTTACTGCACACTTCTGCCACCTTAACTTCACTCTACCCCCAGCTGTGAGAATTTAATGTAAACATGTTACTGCGCACTTTTGCCACCTTAGTTCCTCTCCCCCAGCACTGAGAATGTAATCTAAACATGTTGCTGCACCCTCTGCTACGTAGCTCACTCTACCCCCAGACAGCTGTGAGATGTAATGTAAACATGTAATTGCACCCTTCTGCCACCTTAGCTACCTCTGGACCCCAGCTGTGAGAATGAAATGTAAATATGTTACTACACTTCCGGCCCCCAGCTGTGAGAATGTAATGTTAACATGTTACTGCACAATTCAGTGACCTTAGCTCCCTCTGCCCTCTCAGCTGTGAGTATGTAATGTAAACATCTTACTGCACACTTCTGCCACCTTAGCTCCCTCTGCCCCAGCTGTGAGAATGTAATTAAAACATGTTACGCGTACTTCTGACACCTTAGCTCCACTCTGCCTAGCTGTGAGAATGTAATGCCAACATGTTACTGCACACTTCTGCCACATTAGCTCCACTCTGCTCCACCCATAGGCTGTAAGAATGTAATCTAAACATGTTACTGAACTTCTACCACTTTAACTACCTCTACCCCAGTTTTGAGAATGCAGTGTAAACATGTTACTACACACTTCTGCCACCTTAGTTCCTCTACCCCCAGCTGTGAGAATGTAATGTAAACATGTTACTACACTTCTGCCACAGTAGCTCCACCTCCACAAGCTGTGGGAATGTAATGAAAATATGCTACACCACCGTCTGCCACCTTAACATCTCTTTACCCCAGCTGTGATAATGTAATGTAAACATGTTACTGCACTTCTGCCACCTTAACTCCTCTACCCCCAGCTGTGAGAATTTAATGTAAACATGTTACTCGCACTTTTGCCACCTTAGTTCCTCTGCCCCAGCACTGAGAATGTAATGTAAACATGTTGCTGCACACCCTGCTACCTTAGCTCCACTCTACCCCCCAGACAGCTGTGAGAATGTAATGTAAACATGTAATTGCACCCTTCTGCCACCTTAGCTACACTCTGGACCCCCAGCTGTGAGAATGAAATGTAAATATGTTACTGCACACTTCCAGCCCCCAGCTGTGAGAATGTAATGTTAACATGTTACTGCACAATTCAGTGACCTTAGCTCCACTCTGCCCTCTCAGCTGTGAGAATGTAATGTAAACATCTTACTGCACACTTCTGCCACCTTAGCTCCTCTGCCCTCTCAGCTGTGAGAATGTAATGTAGACATGTACTCACACTTTTGCCACCGTAGCTCCACTCTGCCCCAGCTGTGAGAAGGTAATGTAAATTTATGACTCTCACCCACTCTAATTCCACTCTACCCCAAGCTGTGAGAATGTAATGTAAACATGTCACTGAACACTTTCTGCCAACTAAATCCACTCTTCCTCAGCTGAGAAAATGTAATGTAAACATGCTACTGCACTTCTGCCTCCTAAGATCTACTGTGCATCCCAGCTGTTAGAATGTAATGTAAACATGTTACTGCACACTTCTGCCACCTTAACTCCACTCTGGAGCTCCCATAAGCAGTGAGAATGTATTGTAAACATGTTACCACACCTTTCTGCCACCTTAGCTCCCTCTGACCCTTTGTGAGAATGTATTGCAACCAAGTTGCTTACACATCTGCCACCTTAACTCCACTCTACACCCCAGCTGAGTATGAAATGTAAATATGTGGCAGCACATTTCTGCCACCTTAGCTCATCTGCCTCTCACAGCAGTGAGAAGGTAATGTAAACATGTTACTGCACACTTCTGTAACCTTAGCTCCACTCTGCCCCCAGCCGTGAGAATGTAATGTAAACATGTTACTGCACATTTCTGCCACCCTAGCTCCACTCCGCCCACAGCTGTGAGAAAGTAATGTAAACATGTTACTGTACACTTCTGCCACATTAGCTCCACTCTGCTTCCCCCACAGGCAGTAATGATAATGTAATGTAAGCATGTTACTGCACTTCTCCCACTTTAACTCCAATCTAGCCCCAGTTTTGAGAATGCAATGTAAACATGCTACTACACACTTCTGCCACCTTAGCTCCACTCTACCCCCCAGCTGTGAGAATGTAGCGTAAACATGTTTACTGCAGACTTCTGCCACCTAGCTTCACTCTACCCCTAGCTGTTGGAATGTAATGAAAATATGTTACTGTTTGCATCTGCCACTTTAACTCCTCTCTACCACTAGCTGTGATAATGTAATGTAAACATGTTACTGCACAGTACTGCACCTAACCTACACTCTGCCCCAGCTGTGAGAATGTAATGTAAACATGTTACTGCACACTTGATACATTAGCTCCACTCTGCCCCAGCTGTGAGAATGTATTGTAAACATGTTACTGCACACTTCTACCACCTTAGCTCCACTCTGCCCCAGCACTGAGAATGTAATGTAAACCTGTTACTGCACACTTCTGCCACCTTAGCTCCACTCTGTCCTTCAAGCTGCGAGAATGTAATCTAAACATGTCGCTGCACACTTCTGCCACCTCAGCTCCACTCTACCCCCCCAGCCAGCTGTGAGAATGTAATGTAAATATGTAATTACACCCTTCTGCCACCTTAGCTACTCTCTGGACCCCCAGCTGTGAGAATGAAATGGAAATATGTTACTGCACACTTCCACCCCCCCAACTGTGAGAATGTAATGTTAACACGTTACTGCACAATTCTGCGACCTTAGCTCCTCTCTGCCCTCTCAGCTGTTAGAATGTAATGCAAACATGTGACTGCACATTTCTGCCAGCTAAGCTCCACTCTGCCCCAGCTGTGAGAATGTAATGTAAACATGTTACTGCACACTTCTGCCACATTAACTCCACTCTGCTCTACCCACAGGCTGTGAGAATGTAATGTAAACATGTTACTGCATACTTCTGCCACCTTAGCTCCACTCTGCCGCAGCTGTGAGAATGTAATGAAAACATGTTACTGCGTGCTTCTGCCACCTTAGCTCCACTCTGCTCCCAGCTGTCAGAATGTAAAGTAAACATGTTACTGCACACTTCTGCCATATTAGCTCCACTCTGCTCTGCCCACAGGCTGTAGAATGTAATCTAAACATGTTACTGCACTTCTCCCACTTTAACTACACTCTACCCCAGTTTTGAGAATGCAATGTAAACATATTACTACACACTTCTGCCACCTTAGTTCACTCTACCCCCAGCTGTGAGAATGTAATGTAAACATGTTGCTGCACACTTCTGCCACCGTAGCTCCACTCTAACCTAAGCTGTGGGAATGTAATGAAAATATGCTACACCACCGTCTGCCACCTTAACATCTCTTTACCCACAGCTGTGATAATGTAATGTAAACATGTTACTGCACACTTCTGCCACCATAACTCCACTCTACCCCCAGCTGAGAATTTAATGTAAACATGTTACTACATTTCTGCCACCTTAGCTCCACTCTGCCCAATGCTGTGAGAAAGTAATGTAAACATGTTACTGTACACTTCTGCCACCTTAGGCTCACTCGGTCCCTCCAGCTGCGAGAATGTAATCTAAACATGTTATTGTACACCTCTGCCACCTTAGCGCCACTCTGCCCCACCCAGCTGTGAGAATGAAATGTAAAAATGTTACTGCACAATTCTACCACATTAGCTCCACTCTGCTCCCCCCACAGGCTGTTATGATAATGTAATGTAAACATGTTACTGCACTTCTCCACTTTAACTCCACTCTAGCCCCAGTTTTGAGAATGCAATAAACATGTTACTACACACTTCTGCCACCTTAGCTCCACTCTATCCCCAGCTGTGAGAATGCAACATAAACATGTTACTGCAGACTTCTGCCACCTTAGCTTCCTCTACCCCTAGCTGAGGGAATATAATGAAAATGTGTTACTGCACACATCTGCCACCTTGACTCTTCTCTACCACTAGCTGTGATAATGTAATGTAAACATGTTACTGCACAGTTCTGCTCCTTACCTCCATTTTGCCCTAGCTGTGAGAATGTAATGTAAACATGTTACTGCGCACTTTTGCCACCTTAGTTCCACTCTGCCCCAGCACTGAGAATGTAATGTAAACATGTTGCTGCACACCTCTGCTACCTTAGCTCCACTCTACCCCCCAGACAGCTGTGAGAATGTAATGTAAACATGTAATTGCACCCTTCTGCCACCTTAGCTACACTCTGGACCCCCAGCTGTGAGAATGAAATGTAAATATGTTACTGCACACTTCCAGCCCCCAGCTGTGAGAATGTAATGTTAACATGTTACTGCACAATTCAGTGACCTTAGCTCCACTCTGCCCTCTCAGCTGTGAGAATGTAATGTAAACATCTTACTGCACACTTCTGCCACCTTAGCTCCACTCTGCCCTCTCAGCTGTGAGAATGTAATGTAGACATGTTACTGCACACTTTTGCCACCGTAGCTCCACTCTGCCCCAGCTGTGAGAAGGTAATGTAAATTTATTACTGCTCACCTTCCACCTTAATTCCACTCTACCCCAAGCTGTGAGAATGTAATGTAAACATGTCACTGAACACTTTCTGCCAACTTAAATCCACTCTTCCTCAGCTGTGAAAATGTAATGTAAACATGCTACTGCACTTCTGCCTCCTAAGATCTACTGTGCATCCCAGCTGTTAGAATGTAATGTAAACATGTTACTGCACACTTCTGCCACCTTAACTCCACTCTGGAGCTCCCCCGCAAGCAGTGAGAATGTATTGTAAACATGTTACCACACCTTTATGCCACCTTAGCTCCACTCTGACCCTTTGTGAGAATGTATTGCAACCAAGTTACTTCACACATCTGCCACCTTAACTCCACTCTACACCCCAGCTGAGAGTATGAAATGTAAATATGTTAGCGCACATTTCTGCCACCTTAGCTCCACTCTGCCTCTCACAGCAGTGAGAAGGTAATGTAAACATGTTACTGCACACTTCTGTAACCTTAGCTCCACTCTGCCCCCCAGCCGTGAGAATGTAATGTAAACATGTTACTGCACATTTCTGCCACCCTAGCTCCACTCTGCCCACAGCTGTGAGAAAGTAATGTAAACATGTTACTGTACACTTCTGCCACATTAGCTCCACTCTGCTCCCCCACAGGCAGTAATGATAATGTAATGTAAGCATGTTACTGCACTTCTCCCACTTTAACTCCAATCTAGCCCCAGTTTTGAGAATGCAATGTAAACATGCTACTACACACTTCTGCCACCTTAGCTCCACTCTACCCCCCCAGCTGTGAGAATGTAACGTAAACATGTTACTGCAGACTTCTGCCACCTTAGCTTCACTCTACCCCTAGCTGTTGGAATGTAATGAAAATATGTTACTGTTTGCATCTGCCACTTTAACTCCTCTACCACTGCTGTGATAATGTAATGTAAACATGTTACCACACATTTCTGCCACCTTAGCTCCACTCTGCCCCTCCGCAAGAATGTGTTGCAACCAAGTTACTTCACATCTGCCACCTTAACTCCACTCTCACCCGAAGCTGTGAGAATGTAATCTAAACATGTTACTGCACTCTTCTACCACCTTAACTCCACTCTACACCCCAGCTGTGAGAGCGTAATGTAAATATGTTGCGTACATTTCTCCTACTTTAGCTCCACTCTACCTCCCACAGCAGTGAGAAGGCAATGTAAACATGTTACTGCACACCTCTGCCACATTAGCTCCACTCTGCCCCGAGCAGTGAGAATGTAATGTAAACATGTTACTGCACTCATCTGCCACCTTAACTCAACTCTGCCCCAGCTGTGAGAATGAAATGTAGACATGTTACTGCATACTTCTGCCACCTTAGCTCCACTCTGCCTCCAGCTGTGAGAATGTAATGAAAACATGTTACTGCGTACTTCTGCCACCTTAGCTCCACTCTGCCCCAGCTGTGAGAATGTAATGCCAACATGTTACTGCACACTTCTGCCACATTAGCTCCACTCTGCTCCACCCATAGGCTGTAAGAATGTAATCTAAACATGTTACTGCACTTCTCCCACTTTAGCTACACTCTACCCCCAGTTTTGAGAATGCAGTGTAAACATGTTACTACACACTTCTGCCACCTTAGTTCCACTCTACCCCCCAGCTGTGAGAATGTAATGTAAACATGTTACTGCACACTTCTGCCACCTTAGCTCCACTCTGTCTCCCAAGCTGTGAGAATGTAATCTAAACATGTTACTGCACTCTTCTACCATCTTAACTCCACTCTACACCCCAGCTGTGATAGCGTAGGTAAATATGTTGCGTACATTTCTCCTACTTTAGCTCCACTCTACCTCCCACAGCAGTGAGAAGGCAATGTAAACATGTTACTGCACACCTCTGCCACATTAGCTCCACTCTGCCCCCAGCAGTGAGAATGTAATGTAAACATGTTACTGCACTCATCTGCCACCTTAACTCAACTCCGCCCCCTGCTGTGAGAATGTAATGTAAATATGTTAGTGCACACTTCTGTCACCTTAGCTCCACTCTGCCCCCAGCTCTGAGAAAGTAATGTAAACATGTTACTGCACACTTCTGCCACATTAGCTCTACTCTGCCACCAGCTGTGAGAATGTAATGTAAAAATGTTACTGCACTCATCTGCCACCTTAACTCAACTCTGCCCCAGCTGTGAGAATGTAATGTAAACATGTTACTGCATACTTCTGCCACCTTAGCTCCACTCTGCCCCAGCTGTGAGAATGTAATTAAAACATGTTACTGCGTACTTCTGACACCTTAGCTCCACTCTGCCCTAGCTGTGAGAATGTAATGCCAACATGTTACTGCACACTTCTGCCACATTAGCTCCACTCTGCTCCACCCATAGGCTGTAAGAATGTAATCTAAACATGTTACTGCACTTCTACCACTTTAACTACACTCTACCCCCAGTTTTGAGAATGCAGTGTAAACATGTTACTACACACTTCTGCCACCTTAGTTCCATTCTACCCCCCAGCTGTGAGAATGTAATGTAAACATGTTACTGCACACTTCTGCCACCGTAGCTCCACTCTACCCGAAGCTGTGGGAATGTAATGAAAATATGCTACACCACACGTCTGCCACCTTAACATCTCTTTACCCCCAGCTGTGATAATGTAATGTAAACATGTTACTGCACACTTCTGCCACCTTAACTCCACTCTACCCCAGCTGTGAGAATTTAATGTAAACATGTTACCGCACTTTTGCCACCTTAGTTTCACTCTGCCCCAGCACTGAGAATGTAATGTAAACATGTTGCTGCACACCTCTGCTACCTAGCTCCACTCTACCCCCAGACAGCTGTGAGAATGTAATGTAAACATGTAATTGCACCCTTCTGCCACCTTAGCTACACTCTGGACCCCCAGCTGTGAGAATGAAATGTAAATATGTTACTGCACACTTCCAGCCCCCAGCTGTGAGAATGTAATGTTAACATGTTACTGAATTCAGTGACCTTAGCTCCCTCTGCCCTCTCAGCTGTGAGAATGTAATGTAAACATCTTACTGCACACTTCTGCCACCTTAGCTCCCTCTGCCCTCTCAGCTGTGAGAATGTAATGTAGACATGTTACTGCACACTTTTGCCACCGTAGCTCACTCTGCCCCAGCTGTGAGAAGGTAATGTAAATTTATTACTGCTCACCTTCCACCTTAATTCCACTCTACCCCAAGCTGTGAGAATGTAATGTAAACATGTCACTGAACACTTTCTGCCAACTTAAATCCACTCTTCCTCAGCTGTGAAAATGTAATGTAAACATGCTACTGCACTTCTGCCTCCTAAGATCTACTGTGCATCCCAGCTGTTAGAATGTAATGTAAACATGTTACTGCACACTTCTGCCACCTTAACGCCACTCTGGAGCTCCCCGCAAGCAGTGAGAATGTATTGTAAACATGTTACCACACCTTTCTGCCACCTTAGCTCCACTCTGACCCTTTGTGAGAATGTATTGCAACCAAGTTACTTCACACATCTGCCACCTTAACTCCACTCTACACCCCAGCTGAGAGTATGAAATGTAAATATGTTAGCGCACATTTCTGCCACCTTAGCTCTACTCTGCGTCTCACAGCAGTGAGAAGGTAATGTAAACATGTTACTGCACACTTCTGTAACCTTAGCTCCACTCTGCCCCCAGCCATGAGAATGTAATGTAAACATGTTACTGCACATTTCTGCCACCCTAGCTCCACTCCGCCCACAGCTGTGAGAAAGTAATGTAAACATGTTACTGTACACTTCTGCCACATTAGCTCCCTCTGCTTCCCCACAGGCAGTAATGATAATGTAATGTAAGCATGTTACTGCACTTCTCCCACTTTAACTCCAATCTAGCCCCAGTTTTGAGAATGCAATGTAAACATGCTACTACACACTTCTGCCACCTTAGCTCCACTCTACCCCCCAGCTGTGAGAATGTAACGTAAACATGTTACTGCAGACTTCTGCCACCTTAGCTTCACTCTACCCCTAGCTGTTGGAATGTAATGAAAATATGTTACTGTTTGCATCTGCCACTTTAACTCCTCTCTACCACTAGCTGTGATAATGTAATGTAAACATGTTACTGCACAGTACTGCACCTAACCTACACTCTGCCCCAGCTGTGAGAATGTAATGTAAACATGTTACTGCACACTTCTGATACATTAGCTCCACTCTGCCCCAGCTGTGAGAATGTATTGTAAACATGTTACTGCACACTTCTACCACCTTAGCTCCACTCTGCCCCAGCACTGAGAATGTAATGTAAACCTGTTACTGCACACTTCTGCCACCTTAGCTCCACTCTGTCCTTCAAGCTGCGAGAATGTAATCTAAACATGTCGCTGCACACTTCTGCCACCTCAGCTCCACTCTACCCCCCCAGCCAGCTGTGAGAATGTAATGTAAATATGTAATTACACCCTTCTGCCACCTTAGCTACCTCTCTGGACCCCAGCTGTGAGAATGAAATGGAAATATGTTACTGCACACTTCCGCCCCCCCAACTGTGAGAATGTAATGTTAACATGTTACTGCACAATTCTGCGACCTTAGCTCCTCTCTGCCCTCTCAGCTGTTAGAATGTAATGCAAACATGTGACTGCACATTTCTGCCAGCTAAGCTCCACTCTGCCCCAGCTGTGAGAATGTAATGTAAACATGTTACTGCACACTTCTGCCACATTAACTCCACTCTGCTCTACCCACAGGCTGTGAGAATGTAATGTAAACATGTTACTGCATACTTCTGCCACCTTAGCTCCACTCTGCCCGCAGCTGTGAGAATGTAATGAAAACATGTTACTGCGTGCTTCTGCCCCTTAGCTCCACTCTGCTCCCAGCTGTCAGAATGTAAAGTAAACATGTTACTGCACACTTCTGCCACATTAGCTCCACTCTGCTCTGCCCACAGGCTGTAAGAATGTAATCTAAACATGTTACTGCACTTCTCCCACTTTAACTACACTCTACCCCCAGTTTTGAGAATGCAATGTAAACATGTTACTACACACTTCTGCCACCTTAGTTCCACTCTACCCCCCAACTGTGAGAATGTAATGTAAACATGTTACTGCACACTTCTGCCAACGTAGCTCCACTCTAACCGAAGCTGTGGGAATGTAATGAAAATATGCTACACCACACGTCTGCCACCTTAACATCTCTTTACCCCCAGCTGTGATAATGTAATGTAAACATGTTACTGCACACTTCTGCCACCATAACTCCACTCTACCCCCAGCTGTGAGAATTTAATGTAAACATGTTACTACACATTTCTGCCACCTTAGCTCCACTCTGCCCAATGCTGTGAGAAAGTAATGTAAACATGTTACTGTACACTTCTGCCACCTTAGGCTCACTCGGTCCCTCCAGCTGCGAGAATGTAATCTAAACATGTTATTGTACACCTCTGCCACCTTAGCGCACTCTGCCCCACCCAGCTGTGAGAATGAAATGTAAAATGTTACTGCACAATTCTACCACATTAGCTCCACTCTGCTCCCCCACAGGCTGTTATGATAATGTAATGTAAACATGTTACTGCACTTCTCACTTAACTCCACTCTAGCCCCAGTTTGAGAATGCAATGTAAACATGTTACTACACACTTCTGCCACCTTAGCTCCATCTATCCCCAGCTGTGAGAATGTAACATAAACATGTTACTGCAGACTTCTGCCACCTAGCTTCCTCTACCCCTAGCTGAGGGAATATAATGAAAATGTGTTACTGCACATCTGCCACCTTGACTCTTCTCTACCACTAGCTGTGATAATGTAATGTAAACATGTTACTGCACAGTTCTGCTCCTTACCTCCATTTTGCCCTACCTGTGAGAATGTAATGTAAACATGTTACTGCACACTTGCAACCTTAGTTCCACTCTGCCCCAGCACTGAGAATGTAATGTAAACATGTTGCTGCACACCTCTGCTACCTTAGCTCCACTCTACCCCCAGACAGCTGTGAGAATGTAATGTAAATATGTAATTGCACCCTTCTGCCACGTTAGCTACACTCTGGACCCTCAGCTGTGAGAATGAAATGTAAATATGTTACTGCACACTTCCACCCCCCCAACAGTGAGAATGTAATGTTAACATGTTACTGCACAATTCAGCGACCTTAGCTCCACTCTGCCCTCTCAGCTGTTAGAATGTAATGCAAACATGTGACGGCACATTTCTGCCAGCATAGCTCCACTCTGCCCGAGCTGTGAGACTGTAATGTAAACGTGTTACTGCACACTTCTGCCACATTAACACCACTGTGCTCTGCCACAGGCTGTGAGAATGTAATGTAAACATGTTACTGCACTTCTCCCATTTTAAATCCACTCTACCCCAGTTTTGAGAATGTAATGTAAACATGTCACTACACACTTCTGCCACCGTAGCTCCATTCTACCCAAAGCTGTGGGAATGTAATGAAAATATGCTACACCACATGTCGGCCACCTTTACTTCTCTCTACCCCCAGCTGTGACAACGTAACGTAAACATGTTGCTGCACACTTCTGCCACCTTAACTCCACTCTACCCCCAGCTGTGAGAATGTAATGTAAACATGTTACTGCACACTTCTGCCACCTTAGCTCCACTCTGTCCCCCAAGCTGCAGGAATGTAATCTAAACATGTCGCTGTACACTTCTGCCACCTTAGCTCCACTCTACCCTCCAGACAGCTGTGAGAATGTAATGTTAACATGTAATTGTACCCTTCTGCCACCTTAGCTACACTCTGGACCCCCAGCTGTGAGAATGAAATGGAAATATATTACTGCACACTTCCGCCCCCCCAACTGTGAGAATGTAATGTTAACACGTTACTGCATAATTCTGCACCTTAGCTCCTCTGCCTCTCAGCTGTTAGAATGTAATGCAAACATGTGACTGCACATTTCTGCCAGCTAAGCTCCACTCTGCCCCAGCTGTGAGAAGGTAATGTAAACATGTTACTGCACACTTCTGCCACATTAACTCCACTCTGCTCTACCCACAGGCTGTGAGAATGTAATGTAAACATGTTACTGCATACTTCTGCCACCTTAGCTCCACTCTGCTCCCAGCTGTCTCAATGTAAAGTAAACATGTTACTGCACACGTCTGCCACATTAGCTCCGCTCTGCTCCGCCCACAGGCTGTAAGAATGTAATCTAAACATGTTACTGCACTTCTCCCACTTTAACTACACTCTACCCCCAGTTTTGAGAATGCAATGTAAACATGTTACTACACACTTCTGCCACCTTAGTTCCACTCTACCCCCCAGCTGTGAGAATGTAATGTAAACATGTTACTGCACACTTCTGCCACCGTAGCTCCACTCTAACCGAAGCTGTGGGAATGTAATGAAAATATGCTACACCACACGTCTGCCACCTTAACATCTCTTTACCCACAGCTGTGATAATGTAATGTAAACATGTTACTGCACACTTCTGCCACCATAACTCCACTCTACCCCCAGCTGTGAGAATTTAATGTAAACATGTTACTACACACTTCTGCCACCTTAGCTCCACTCTGCCCAATGCTGTGAGAAAGTAATGTAAACATGTTACTGTACACTTCTGCCACCTTAGGCTCACTCGGTCCCTCCAGCTGCGAGAATGTAATCTAAACATGTTATTGTACACCTCTGCCACCTTAGCACCACTCTGCCCCACCCAGCTGTGAGAATGAAATGTAAAAATGTTACTGCACAATTCTACCACATTAGCTCCACTCTGCTCCCCCCACAGGCTGTTATGATAATGTAATGTAAACATGTTACTGCACTTCTCCCACTTTAACTCCACTCTAGCCCCAGTTTTGAGAATGCAATGTAAACATGTTACTACACTTCTGCCACCTTAGCTCACTCTATCCCAGCTGTGAGAATGTAACATAAACATGTTACTGCAGACTTCTGCCACCTTAGCTTCACTCTACCCCTAGCTGAGGGAATATAATGAAAATGTGTTACTGCACACATCTGCCACCTTGACTCTTCTCTACCACTAGCTGTGATAATGTAATGTAAACATGTTACTGCACAGTTCTGCTCCTTACCACCACTTTCTCCTAGCTGTGAGAATGTAATGTAAACATGTTACTGCACACTTCTGATACGTTAGCTCCACTCTGCCCCAGCTGTGAGAATGTATTGTAAACATGTTACTGCACACTTCTGCCACCTTAGCTCCACTCTACCCCGCAGCCAGCTGTGAGAATGTAATGTAAATATGTAATTGCACCCTTCTGCCACCTTAGCTACACTCTGGACCCCAGCTGTGAGAATGAAATGTAAATATGTTACTGCACACTTCCACCCCCCCAACAGTGAGAATGTAATGTTAACATGTTACTGCACAATTCTGCGACCTTAGCTCCACTCTGCCCTCTCAGCTGTTAGAATGTAATGCAAACATGTGACGGCACATTTCTGCCAGCATAGCTCCACTCTGCCCCAGCTGTGAGACTGTAATGTAAACGTGTTACTGCACACTTCTGCCACATTAACACCACTGTGCTCTGCCACAGGCTATGAGAATGTAATGTAAACATGTTACTGCACTTCTCCCATTTTAAATCCACTCTACCCCAGTTTTGAGAATGTAATGTAAACATGTCACTACACACTTCTGCCACCGTAGCTCCACTCTACCCGAAGCTGTGGGAATGTAATGAAAATATGCTACACCACATGTCGGCCACCTTTACTTCTCTCTACCCCCAGCTGTGACAACGTAACGTTAACATGTTGCTGCACACTTCTGCCACCTTAACTCCACTCTACCCCCAGCTGTGAGAATGTAATGTAAACATGTTACTGCACACTTCTGCCACCTTAGCTCCACTCTGTCCCCCAAGCTGCGGGAATGTAATCTAAACATGTTGCTGCACACTTCTGCCACCTTAGCTCCACTCTACCCCCCAGACAGCTGTGAGAATGTAATGTTAACATGTAATTGTATCCTTCTGCCACTTTAGCTACACTCTGGACCCCCAGCTGTGAGAATGAAATGTAAATATGTTACTGCACACTTCCGGCCCCCAGCTGTGAGAATGTAATGTAAACATCTTACTGCACACTTCTGTCACCTTAGCTCCACTATGCCCTCTCAGCTGTGAGAATCTAATGTAGACATTTTACTGCACACTTCTGCCACCTTAGCTCCACTCTGACCCAACTGTGAGAAGGTAATGTAACTTATTACTGCTCACCTTCAACCTTAATTCCACTCTATCCCAAGCTGTGAGAATGTAATGTAAACATGTTATTGAAGACTTTCTGTCAACTTAAACCCTGACCCCAGCTGTGAAAATGTAATGTAAACATTCTACTGCACTTCTGCCACCTAAGCTCTACTCTGCATCCCAGCTGTTAGAATGTAATGTAAACATGTTACCACACCTTTCTGCCAAATTAGCACCACTCTGCTCCACGCAAGCAGTGAGAATGTAATGTAAACATGTTACTGCACTTCTCCCACTTTAACTCCACTCTACCCTCAGTTTTAAGAATGCAATGTAAACATGTTACTACACACTTCTGCCACCTTAGCTCCACTCCACCCCCCAGCAGTGAGAATGTAATGTAAACATATTACTGCAGACTTCTACCACCTTAGCTTCACTCTACCCCTAGCTGTGGGAATGTAATGAAAATATGTTACTGCACACATCTGCCACCTTAACTCCTCTCTACCACTAGCTGTGATGATGTAATGTAAACATGTTACTGCACAGTACTGCACCTTACCTACACTCTGCCCCAGCTGTGAGAATGTAATGTAAACATGTTACTGCACACTTCTGATACGTTAGCTCCACTTTGCCCCAGCTGTGAGAATGTATTGTAAACATGTTACTGCACACTTCTACCACCTTTGCTCCACTCTGCCCCAGCACTGAGAATGTAATGTAAACCTGTTACTGCACACTTCTGCCACCTTAGCTCCACTCTGTCCTTCAAGCTGCAAGAATGTAATCTAAACATGTCGCTGCACACTTCTGCCACCTCAGCTCTACTCTACCCCCCCAGCCAGCTGTGAGAATGTAATGTAAATATGTAATTGCACCCTTCTGCCACCTTAGCTACACTCTGGACCCCCAGCTGTGAGAATGAAATGGAAATATGTTACTGCACACTTCCGCCCCCCCAACTGTGAGAATGTAATGTTAACACGTTACTGCACAATTCTGCGACCTTAGCTCCTCTCTGCCCTCTCAGCTGTTAGAATGTAATGCAAACATGTGACTGCACATTTCTGCCACCATAACTCCACTCTACCCCCAGCTGTGAGAATTTAATGTAAACATGTTACTACACACTTCTGCCACCTTAGCTCCACTCTGCCCCCAGCTGTGAGAAAGTAATGTAAACATGTTACTGTACACTTCTGCCACCTTAGGCTCACTCGGTCCCTCCAGCTGTGAGAATGTAATCTAAACATGTTATTATACACCTCTGCCACATTAGCTCCACTCTGCTCCCCCCACAGGCTGTTATGATAATGTAATGTAAACATGTTACTGCACTTCTCCCACTTTAACTCCACTCTAGCCCCAGTTTTGAGAATGCAATGTAAACATGTTACTACACACTTCTGCCACCTTAGCTCCACTCTACCCCCCAGCACTGAGAATGTAATGTAAACCTGTTACTGCACACTTCTGCCACCTTAGTTCCACTCTGTCCTTCAAGCTGCGAGAATGAAATCTAAACATGTCACTGCACACTTCTGCCACCTTCGCTCCACTCTACCCCGCAGCCAGCTGTGAGAATGTAATGTAAATATGTAATTGCACCCTTCTGCCACCTTAGCTACACTCTGGACCCCCAGCTGTGAGAATGAAATGGAAATATGTTACTGCACACTTCCACCCCCCCAACAGTGAGAATGTAATGTTAACATGTTACTGCACAATTCTGCGACCTTAGCTCCACTCTGCCCTCTCAGCTGTTAGAATGTAATGCAAACATGTGACGGCACATTTCTGCCAGCTTAGCTCCACTCTGTCCCAGCTGTGAGAATGTAATGTAAACGTGTTACTGCACACTTCTGCCACATTAACACCACTGTGCTCTGCCACAGGCTGTGAGAATGTAATGTAAACATGTTACTGCACTTCTCCCATTTTAAATCCACTCTACCCCCAGTTTTGAGAATGTAATGTAAACATGTCACTACTTCTGCCACCGTAGCTCCACTCTCCCGAAGCTGTGGGAATGTAATGAAAATATGCTACCACATGTCGGCCACCTTTACTCTCTCTACCCCAGCTGTGATAATGTAACGTAAACATGTTGCTGCACACTTCTGCCACCTTAACTCCACTCTACCCCAGCTGTGAGAATGTAATGTAAACATGTTACTGCACACTTCTGCCACCTTAGCTCCACTCTGTCCCCCAAGCTGCGGGAATGTAATCTAAACATGTCGCTGCACACTTCTGCCACCTTAGCTCCACTCTACCCCCCAGACAGCTGTGAGAATGTAATGTTAACATGTAATTGCACCCTTCTGCCACCTTAGCTACACTCTGGACCCCCAGCTGTGAGAATGAAATGTAAATATGTTACTGCACACTTCGCACCTCCAGCTGTGAGAATGTAATGTAAACATCTTACTGCACACTTCTGCCACCTTAGCTCCACTATGCCCTCTCAGCTGTGAGAATGTAATGTAGACATTTTACTGCACACTTCTGCCACCTTAGCTCCACTCTGCCCCAACTGTGAGAAGGTAATGTAAACTTATTACTGCTCACCTTCAACCTAATTCCACTCTACCCCAAGCTGTGAGAATGTAATGTAAACATGTTACTGAAGACTTTCTGCCAACTATAACCTCTCTACCCCAGCTGTGAAAATGTAATGTAAACATTCAACTGCACTTCTGCCACTTAAGCTCTACTCTGCATCCCAGCTGTTAGAATGTAATGTAAACATGTTACCACACCTTTCTGCCATATTAGCACCACTCTGCTCCACGCAAGCAGTGAGAATGTAATGTAAACATGTTACTGCACTTCTCCCACTTTAACTCCACTCTACCCCCAGTTTTAAGAATGCAATGTAAACATGTTACTACACACTTCTGCCACCTTAGCTCCACTCTACCCCCCAGCAGTGAGAATGTAATGTAAACATGTTACTGCAGACTTCTTCCACCTTAGCTTCACTCTACCCCTAGCTGTGGGAATGTAATGAAAATATGTTACTGCACACATCTGCCACCTTAACTCCTCTCTACCACTAGCTGTGGGAATGTAATGAAAATATGCTACACCACACGTCTGCCACCTTAATTTCTCTCTACCCCCAGCTGTGACAATGTAATGTAAACATGTTCCGGCACACTTCTGCACCTTATCTCCACTCTGACCCAGCTGTGAGAATGTAATGTAAACATGTTACTGCATACTTCTGATACGTTAGCTCCACTCTGCCCCAGCTGTGAGAATGTAATGTAAACCTGTTACTGCACACTTCTGCCACCTTAGCTCCACTCTGTCCCCCAAGCTGCGAGAATGTAATCTAAACATGTTGCTGCACACTTCTGCCACCTTAGCTACACTCTACCTCCCAGTCAGCTGTGAGAATGTAATGTAAACATGTAATTACACCCTTCTGCCACCTTAGCTACACTCTGGTCCCCCAGCTGTGAGAATGAAATGTAAATATGTTACTACACTTCCGCCCCAACAAATGTGAGAATGTAATGTTAACATGTTACTGCACAATTATGTGACCTTACCTCCACTCTGCCCTCTCAGCTGTGAGAATGTAATGTAAACATGTTACTGCACACTTCTGCCCCCCAGCTGTGAGAATGTAATGTAAATATGTTACCGCATATTTCTGCCACCTTAGCTCCAATATGCCCTCTCAGCTGTGAGAATGTAATGTAAACATGTTACTGCACACTTCTGCCACCTTATCTCCACTCTGCTCCTACAGCTGTGGGAATGTAATGTAAACATCTTACTGCACACTTCTGCCACCTTAGTTCCACTCTGCCCTGCTATTAGAAGGTAATGTAAACTTATTACTGCACACCTTCCACCTTAACTCCACTCTACCCCAAGCAGTTAGAATGTAATGTAAACGTTACTGAACACTTTCTGCCAACTTAAATCCACTCTACCCAGCTGTGAAAATGTAATGTAATCATGTTACTGCACTTCTGCGCTAGCTCCACTCTGGCTCTCCCGCCAGCAGTGAGAATGTAATGTAAACATGTTACCCACATTTCTGCCACCTTAGCTCCACTCTGCTCCTCCGCGAAAATGTGTATTGCAACCAAGTTACTTCTCACATCTGCCACCTTAACTCCACTCTACCCCAAGCTGTGAGAATGTAATCTAAACAGTTACTGAACTCTTCTACCACCTTAACTCCAATCTACACCCCAGCTGAGAAAGTAATGTAAATATGTTAGCGCACATTTCTGCTACCTTAGCTCCACTCTACCTCCCACAGCAGTGAGAAGGCAATGTAAACATGTTACTGCACACCTCTGCCACATTAGCTCCACTCTGCCCCCTGCTGTGAGAATGTAATGTAAACATGTTAGTGCACACTTCTGCCACCTTAGCTCCACTCTGCCCCCAGCTCTGAGAAAGTAATGTAAACATGTTACTGCACACTTCTGCCAACTTAGCTCCACTCTGCCACCAGCTGTGAGAATGTAATGTAAACATGTTACTGCATACTTGCCACCTTAGCTTCACTCTGCCCCCACCTGTGAGAATGTAATAAAACATGTTACTGCGTGTTTCTGCCACCTTAGATTCACTCTGCCCCCTGCTGTCAGAATATAATGTAAACATGTTACTGCACTCTTCTGCCACATTAGCTGCACTCTGCTCTGCCCACACGTAAGAATGTAATCGATACATGTTACTGCACTCTCCCCACTTTAACTACACTCTACCCCCAAGTTTTGAGAATGCAATGTAAACATGTTACTACACATGTCTGCCACCTTAGTTCCACTCACCCCCAGCTGTGAGAATGTAATGTAAACCTGTTGCTGCACACTTCTGCCACCTTAGCTCCTCTGTCTCCCAAGCTGCGAGAATGTAATCTAAACAAGTCGTTGCACACTTGAGCCACTTTAGCTCCACTCTACCCCCCAGCCAGCTGTGAGAATGTAATGTAAACATGTGATTGCACCCTTCTGTCACCTTAGCTACACTCTGGCCTCCCAGCTGTGAGAATGTAATGTAAATATCTTACTGCACACTTCTGCCACCTTAGCTCCACTCTGCCCTCTCAGCTGTGAGAATGTAATGTAAACACGTGACTGCACATTTCTGCCACCTTAGCTCCACTCGGGCCCCCCCTGCTGTGAGAATGTAATGTAGACATGTTACTGCACACTTCTGGCACCTTATCTCCACTCTGTCCCAGCTGTGAAAAGGTAATGTAAATTTATTACTGCTCATCTTCCACCTTAATTCCATTCTACCCCAAGCTGTGAGAATGTAATGTAAACATGTTACTGAACACTTTCTGCCAACTTAAATCCACTCTTCCCCAGCTGTGAAAATGTAATGTAAACATGCTACTGCACTTCTGCCTCCTAAGCTCTACTCTGCATCCCAGCTGTTAGAATGTAATGTAAACATGTTACTGCACACTTCTGCCACCTTAACTCCACTCTGGCTCTCCCCGCAAGCAGTGAGAATGTATTGTAAACATGTTACCACACCTTTCTGCCAACTTAGCTCCACTCTGACCCTTTGTGAGAATGTATTGCAACCAAGTTACTTCACACAGCTGCCACCTTAACTCCACGCTACACCCCAGCTGAGAGAATGTAATGTAAATATGTTAGCGCACATTTCTGCCACCTTAGCTCCACTCTGCCTCCCACAGCAGTGAGAAGGTAATGTAAACATTTTACTGCACTTCACCGCCTTAGCGCCACTCTTCCCCGGCTGTGAGGGTGTAATGTAAACATGTTACTACACACTTCTGCCACCTTAGCTCCCACTCTGCCCCAGCTGTGAAAGTAATGTAAACATGTTACTATACACTTCTGCCACCTTTGGCTCACTCGGTCCCTCTAGCTGCGAGAATGTAATGTAAACATGTTACTGCACTTCTCCCACTTTAACTCCACTCTAGCCCCAGTTTTGAGAATGCAATGTAAACATGCTACTACACACTTCTGCCACCTTAGCTCCACTCTACTCCTAGCTGTGAGAATGTAACGTAAACATGTTAATGCAGACGTCTGCCACCTTAGCTTCACTCTACCCCTAGCTGCGGGAATGTAATGAAAATATGTTACTGCACACATCTGCCACCATGACTCCTCTCTACCACTAGCTGTGATAATGTAATGTAAACATGTTACTGCATAGTTCTGCACCTTACCTCCACTCTGCCCCAGCTGTGAGAATGTAATGTAAACATGTTACTGCACACTTCTGACATGTTAGCTCACTCTGACCCAGCTGTGAGAATGTAATGTAACATGTTACGCACCTTCTTCCACCTTAGCTCCACTCTGCCCCAGCACTGAGAATGTAATGTAAACCTGTTACTGCACACTACTGCCACCTTAGCTCACTCTGTCCCACAAGCTGCGGGGAATGTAATCTAAACATGTCACTGCAAACTTCTGCCACCTTAGCTCCACTTCTACCCCCAGCCAGCTGTGAGAATGTAATGTAAATATGTAATTGCACCCTTCTGCCACCTTAGCTACACTCTGGACCCCCAGCTGTGAGAATGAAATGGAAATATGTTACTGCACACTTCTGCCCCCCCAACTGTGAGAATCTAATGTTAACATGTTACTGCACAATTCTGCGACCTTACCTCCACTCTGCCCTCTCAGCTTTTAGAATGTAATGTAAACATGTGACTGCACATTTCTGCCAGCTTAGCTCCACTCTGCCCCAGCTGTGAGAAAGTAATGTAAACATATTACTGCAGACTTCTCTCACCTTAACTCCCTCTATCCCCAAGCTGAAAAATATAAATGTAACCATTTTACTGCACACTTCTGCCTCCTTAGCTCCACTCTGTCCCCAGCTGTGAGAATGTAGTGTAACCAAGTTACTGCACACATCTGCCACCTTAACTACACTCTACCCTCAGCTGTGAGAATGCAATGTAAATATGTTACCGCATATTTCTGCCACCTTAGCTCCACTCTGCCCTCCAGCTTTGACAATAAAATGTAAACATGGTACTGCACACTTCTGCCACCTTAGATCCACTCTGCCACCAGCTGTGAGAATGTAATGCAAACATGTTACTGCACACTTCTGCCAACTTAGCTCTACTCTGCCCCCAGCTGTGAGAATGGAATGTAAACATATTACTGCACACTTCTGCCTCCTTAGCTCCACTTTGTCCCCCAGCTCTGAGAATGTAATGAAAGGATGTTACTGCACACTTCTGCCACATCGGCTCTACTCTGCCACCAGCTGTGAGAATACAATGTACACAAGTTACTGCAAGCTTCTGCCACCTTAGCTCCACTCTGCCTCCAGCTGTGAGAAGGTAATGTAAACATGTTAGTGCACACTTGCCACCTTAGCTCCAATCTGCCGCTCAGCTGTGAGAATGTAACGTAAACATATTACTGCACAGCTTCCACCAACTCCACTCCACCCCAAGCTGTGAGAATGTAATGTAAACACATTAGTCACACCTCTGCCACCTTAACACCACTCTACCTCCCCAGCTGAGAAAATGTAATGTAAACATGTTACTGCACTTCTGCCACCGTGGTTCCATTCTGCACCCCCAGCTGTTAGAATGTAATGTAAAGATGTTAGTGCACTCTTCTGCCACCTTAGCACCACTCTGGCCCTCCCCCCCTGCTGTGAGAATGTAATGTAAATATGTTACTGCCCAATTGTGCCACCTTAACTCCACTCTAACCCTGTCCCCCAGCAGTGAGAATGTAAGGTAAACATGTTACCGCATTTTTCTGCCACCTTAGCTCCCCTCTGCCCCCCCAGCTGTGAGAATGTAATGTAACCAAGTTACTGCACACATCTGCCACCTTACCTCCTCCCTACCTCAAGCTGTGAGAATGTAATGTAAATACGTTACAGCACATTTCTGCCACGTTAGCTCCACTCGGCCTCCCACGGCTGTGAGGATGTAACGTGAACATGTAACTGCACACTTCTGCCACCTTAGCTCCACTCTACCCCTCAGCTGTGAGAATGTAAACATGTTACTGCACACATCTGCTATCTTAACTACACTCTACCAGAAGCTTTGGGAATGTAATGAAAACATGCTACTGCATACTTCTGCCACCTTAGCTCCACTCTGCCCCCAGCTGTGAGAATGTAAACATGTTACTGCACACATCTGCTATCTTAACTACACTCAACCAGAAGCTTTGGGAATGTAATGAAAACATGCTACTGCATACTTCTGCCACCTTAGCTCCACTCTGCCCCCAAGGAGCAAGCATGTAAACATGTTACTGCACACATCTGCAACCTTAACTACACTCTACTCCAAGCTACAGGAATGTAATGAAAACATGCTACTGCATACTTCTGCCACTTTAGCTCCACTCTGCCCTTCAATCTGCAAGAATGTAATGTAAACATTTTAGTGCACACTTCCGCCAACATTGCTCCACTCTACCCTCCAGTCAGCTGTGAGAATGTAATGTAAATATGTAATTGCACCCTTCTGCCACCTTAGCTACACTCTGGGCCCCCAGCTGTGAGAATGAAATGTAAATATGTTACTGCACACTTCCGCCCCCCAACTGTGAGAATGTAATGTTAACTTGTTACTGCACAGTTCTACCACCTTAGCTCCACTCTGGCCTCCCAGCTGTGAGTATGTAATGTAAACATCTTACTGCTCACTTCTGCCACCTTAGCTCCACTCTGCCCTCCCAGCTGTGAGAATGTAATGTAGACATGTTACTGCACACTTCTGCCACCTTAGCTCACTCTGCCCTCTCAGCTGTGAGAATGTAATGTAAACATGTTACTGCACTTCTGCCACCTAAGCTCCACTCTGCGAAGCTGTGAGAAAGTAATGTAAACTTGTTGCTGCACACCTTCCACTTAATTCCACTCTACCCAAGCTGTGAGAATGTAATGTAAACATGTTACTTAACACTTTCTGCCAACTTAAATCCAGTCTACCCCAGCTGTGAAAATGTAATGTAAACATGCTACTGCACTTCTGCCACCTAAGCTCTACTCTGCACCCCAGCTGTTAGAATGTAATGTAAACATGTTACTGCACACTTCTGCCACCTTAAGTCCACTCTGGCGCTCCCCGCCAGCAGGGAGAATGTAATGTAAACATGTTACCACACCTTTCTGCCACCTTAGCTCCATCTGCCCCGCCATGAGAATGTATTGCAACCAAGTTAATTCACATCTGCCACCTTAACTCCACTCTACCCCAAGCTATGAGAATGTAATCTAAACATGTTACTGCACTCTTCTACCACATAAACTGCACTCTACACCCCAGCTGTGAGAATGTAATGTAAATATGTTAGTGCACATTTCTGCCACCTTAGCTCCACTGTGCCTCCCACAGCAGTGAGAAGGTAATGTAAAGATGTTACTGCACACTTCTGCCCCCCCAGCTGTGAGAATGTAATGTAAACATGTTACTTCAGTCTTCTGCCACATTAGCTCCACTCTGCCCCAAGCTGTGAGAATGAAATGTAAACATGTTACTGTACAATTCTGCAACCTTTGCTCACTCTGCCCTCTCAGCTGTGAGAATGAAGTGTAAACATGTTACTGCACACTTCTGCCATCTTAGTTCCACTCTGCCCCCCCAGCTGTGAAAATGAAATGTAAACATGTTAGTGCACACTTCTGCCACCTTAGCTCCACTCTGGCCCCCCCAGCTGTGCGAATGTAATGTAAACATGTTACTGTACAATTCTGTGACCTTTGCTCCACTCTGCCCTCTCAGCTGTGAAAATGTAATGTAAACATCTTACTGCACACTTCTGCTAGCTTAGCTCCACTCTGCCCCAGCTGTGAGAATGTAATGTAAACATATTACTGCACACTTCTCTCACCTTAACTCCACTCTATCCCCAAGCTGAAAAACTATAATGTAACCATTTTACTGCACACTTCTGCCTCCTTAGCTCCACTGTGCCCTCCAGCTGTGAGAATGTAATGTAACTGAGTTACTGCACATCTGCCACCTTAACTCCACTCTACCCCTCAGCTGTGAGAATGTAATGTAAATATGTTACGCATATTTCGCCACCTTAGCTCCACTCTGCATCCCACAGCTGTGAGAATGTAATGTAAACATGTTGCTGAACACTTCTCCCACCTTAGCTCCACTCTGCCCTGCTATTAGAAGGTAATGTAAACTTATTACTGCACACCTTCCACCTTAACTCCACTCTACCCCAAGCAGTGAGAATGTAATGTAAACATGTTACTGAACACTTTCTGTCAACTTAAATCCACTCTACCCAGCTGTGAAAATGTAATGTAATCATGTTACTGCACTTCTGCAACCTAAGCTCTACTCTGCACCCCAGCTGTTAGAATGTAATGTAAACATATTACTGCACACTTCTGCCACCTTAGCTCCACTCTGGCTCTCCCCAGCAGCAGTGAGAATGTAATGTAAACATGTTACCACACATTTCTGCCACCTTAGCTCCATTCTGCCCCTCCGTGGGAATGTATTACAACCAAGATACTTCACAAATCTGCCACCTTAACTCCACTCTACCCCAAGCTGTGAGAATGTAATCTAAACATGTTACTGCACTCTTCTACCACCTTAACTCCAATCTACACCCCAGCTGTGAGAATGTAATGTAAATATGTTAGTGCACATTTCTGCTACCTTAGCTTCACTCTACCTCCCACAGCAGTGAGAAGGCAATGTAAACGTGTTACTGCACACCTCTGCCACATTAGCTCCACTCTGCCCCCTGCTGTGAGAATGTAATGTAAACATGTTAGTGCACACTTCTGCCACCTTAGCTCCACTCTGCCCTCTCAGCTGTGAGAATGTAATGTAGACATGTTACTGCACACTTCTGCCACCTTAGCTCCCTCTGCCCTCTCAGCTGTGAGAATGTAATGTAGACATGTTACTGCACACTTCTGCCACCTTATCTCCACTCTGCCCCAGCTGTGAGAAGGTAATGTAAACTTATTACTTCTCACCTTCCACTAATTCCACTCTCCTCAAGCTGTGAGAATGTAATGTAAACATGTTACTGAACACTTTCTGCTAACTTAAATCCACTCTGCCCTCCCAGCTGTGAGAATAAATGTGAGCATGTTACTGCACACTTTTGGCACATTAGCTCCACTCTGCTGCCCCTCAGGCTGTTATGATAATGTAATGTAAATGTTACTGCACTTCTCCCACTTTAACTCCCTCTAGCCCCAGTTTTGAGAATGCAATTTAAACTTGTTACTACACACTTCTGCCACCTTAGCTCCACTGTACCCCCAGCTGTGAGAATGTAACGTAAACATGTTAATGCAGACTTCTGCCACCTTAGCTTCACTCTACCCGTAGCTGTGGGAATGTAATGAAAATATGTTTATGCACATCTGCCACCTTGACTCCTCTCTACCACTAGCTGTGATAATGTGATATAAACATGTTACTGCACAGTCCTGCACCTTACCTCCACTCTGCCCCAGCTGTGAGAATGTAATGTAAACATGTTACTGCACACTTCTGATACGTTAGCTCCACACTGCCCCAGCTGTGAGAATGTAATGTAAACCTGTTACTGCACACTTCTACCACCTTAGCTCCACTCTGCCCCAGCACTGAGAATATAATGTAAACCTGTTACTGCACTTCTGCCAACTTAACTCCACTCTGTCCCCAAGCTGCGGGAATGTAATCTAAACATGTCCTCACCTTCTGCCACCTTAGCTACACCTCTGGACCCCAGCTGTGAGAATGAAATGGAAATATGTTACTGCACACTTCCGCCCCCAACTGTGAGAATGTAATGTTAACATGTTACTGCACAATTCTGCGACCTTAGCTCCCTCTGCCCTCTCTGCTGTTAGAATGTAATGTAAACATGTGACTGCACATTTCTGCCAGCTTAACTCCCACTCTGCCCCAGCTGTGAGAATGTAATGTAAACATATTACTGCAGACTTCTCTCACCTTAACTCCACTCTATCCGCCAAGCTGAAAAAATATAATGTAACCATTTTACTGCACACTTCTGCCTCCTTAGCTCCTCTTTCCCCAGCTGTGAGAATGTAATGTTCGAAGTTACTGCACATCTGCCACCTTAACTCACTGTCCCCTCAGCTGTGAGAATGTAATGTAGATATGTTACCGCAAATTTCTGCCACCTTAGCTCCATTCTGCCCCCAGCTTTGACAATGAAATGTAAACATGGTACTGCACACTTCTGCCACCTTATATCACTCTGCCACCAGCTGTGAGAATGTAATGCAAACATGTTACTGCACACTTCTGCCAACTAGCTCCACTCTGCCCCCAGCTGTGAGAATGGAATGTAAACATATTACTGTACACTTCTGCCTCCTTAGCTCCACTTTGCCCCAGCTCTGAGAATGTAATGTAAAGATGTTACTGCACACTTCTGCCACATTAGCTCTACTCTGCCACCAGCTGTGAGAATACAATGCATACAAGTTATTGCATGCTTTTGCCACCTTAGCTCCATTCTACCCCCAGCTGGTGAGAATGCAAACATGTTAGTGCACCTTTTGCCACCTTAGCTCAATCTGTCCCTCAGCTGTGAGAATGTAATGTAAACATATTACTGCACAGCTTCCACCTTAACTCCATTCCACCCCAGGCTGTGAGAATGTAATGTAAACACGTTAGTGCACACCTCTGCCACCTTAACTCCACTCTACCCCCCAGCTGAGAAAATGTAATGTAAACTTGTTACTGCACTTCTGCCACCGTGGCTCCATTCTGCACCCCCAGCTGTTAGAATGTAACGTAAAGATGTTAGTGCACACTTCTGCCACCTTAGCTCCACTCCACCCCCCCAGCTGTGAGAATGTAATGTAAACATGTTACTGCCCAATTGTGCTACCTTAGCTCCACGCTGACCCTCTCCCCCAGCAGTGAGAATGTAATGTAAACATGTTACCACATTTTTCTGCCACCTTAGCTCCACTCTGCCCCCCAGCTGTGAGAATGTAATGTAACCAAGTTACTGCACACATCTGCCACCTTAACTCCTCCCTACCCCAAGCTGTGAGAATGTAATGTAAATACGTTATGGCACATTTCTGCCACGTTAGCTCCACTCGGCCTCCCACAGCTGTGAGAATGTAATGTAAACATGTTACTGCACACTTCTGCCACGTTAGCTCCACTCTACCCCCCCAGCTGTGAGAATGTAAACATGTTACTGCACACATCTGCTATCTTAACTACACTCTGCCAGAAGCTTTGGGAATGTAATGTAAACATGCTACTTCATACTTCTGCCACCTTAGCTCCACTCTGCCCCCCAAGGTGTAAGAATGTAAACATGTTACTGCACACATCTGCAACCTTAACTACACTCTACTCCAAGCTACAGGAATGTAATGAAAACATGCTACTGCATACTTCTGCCATCTTAGCTCCACTCTGCCCTTCAATCTGCGAGAATGCAATGTAAACATTTTAGTGCACACTTCCGTCAACATTGCTCCACTCTACCCTCCAGTCAGCTGTGAGAATGTAATGTAAATATGTAATTGCACCCTTCTGCCACCTTAGCTACACTCTGGGCCCCCAGCTGTGAGAATGAAATGTAAATATGTTACTGCACACTTCCGCCCCCCAACTGTGAGAATGTAATGTTAACTTGTTACTGCACAGTTCTACCACCTTAGCTCCACTCTGGCCTCCCAGCTGTGAGTATGTAATGTAAACATCTTACTGCTCACTTCTGCCACCTTAGCTCCACTCTGCCCTCCCAGCTGTGAGAATGTAATGTAGACATGTTACTGCACACTTCTGCCACCTTAGCTCCACTCTGCCCTCTCAGCTGTGAGAATGTAATGTAAACATGTTACTGCACACTTCTGCCACCTAAGCTCACTCTGCGAAGCTGTGAGAAAGTAATGTAAACTTGTTACTGCACACCTTCCACCTTAATTCCACTCTACCCAAGCTGTGAGAATGTAATGTAAACATGTTACTTAACACTTTCTGCCAACTTAAATCCAGTCTACCCCAGCTGTGAAAATGTAATGTAAACATGCTACTGCACTTCTGCCACCTAAGCTCTACTCTGCACCCCAGCTGTTAGAATGTAATGTAAACATGTTACTGCACACTTCTGCCACCTTAAGTCCACTCTGGCGCTCCCCGCCAGCAGGGAGAATGTAATGTAAACATGTTACCACACCTTTCTGCCACCTTAGCTCCACTCTGCCCCGCCATGAGAATGTGATTGCAACCAAGTTAATTCCACATCTGCCACCTTAACTCCACTCTACCCCAAGCTATGAGAATGTAATCTAAACATGTTACTGCACTCTTCTACCACATAAACTGCACTCTACACCCCAGCTGTGAGAATGTAATGTAAATATGTTAGTACATTTCTGCCACCTTAGCTCACTGTGCCTCCACAGCAGTGAGAAGGTAATGTAAAGATGTTACTGCACACTTCTGCCCCCCAGCTGTGAGAATGTAATGTAAACATGTTACTTCAGTCTTCTGCCACATTAGCTCCACTCTGCCCCCAAGCTGTGAGAATGAAATGTAAACATGTTACTGTACAATTCTGCAACCTTTGCTCCACTCTGCCCTCTCAGCTGTGAGAATGAAGTGTAAACATGTTACTGCACACTTCTGCCATCTTAGTTCCACTCTGCCCCCCAGCTGTGAAAATGAAATGTAAACATGTTAGTGCACACTTCTGCCACCTTAGCTCCACTCTGGCCCCCCAGCTGTGCGAATGTAATGTAAACATGTTACTGTACAATTCTGTGACCTTTGCTCCCTCTGCCCTCTCAGCTGTGAGAATGAAGTGTAAACATCTTACTGCACACTTCTGCTATCTTAGTTCCACTCTGCCCCCAGCTGTGAAAATGAAATGTAAACATGTTAGTGCACACTTCTGCCACCTTAGCTCCACTCTGGCCCCCCAGCTGTGCGAATGTAATGTAAACATGTTACTGTACAATTCTGTGACCTTTGCTCCACTCTGCCCTCTCAGCTGTGAAAATGTAATGTAAACATCTTACTGCACACTTCTGCTAGCTTAGCTCACTCTGCCCCAGCTGTGAGAATGTAATGTAAACATATTACTGCACACTTCTCTCACCTTAACTCCACTCTATCCCCAAGCTGAAAAACTATAATGTAACCATTTTCTGCACACTTCTGCCTCCTTAGCTCCACTGTGCCCTCCAGCTGTGAGAATGTAATGTAACTGAGTTACTGCACATCTGCCACCTTAACTCCACTCTACCCTCAGCTGTGAGAATGTAATGTAAATATGTTACCGCATATTTCTGCCACCTTAGCTCCACTCTGCATCCCACAGCTGTGAGAATGTAATGTAAACATGTTGCTGAACACTTCTCCCACCTTAGCTCCACTCTGCCCTGCTATTAGAAGGTAATGTAAACTTATTACTGCACACCTTCCACCTTAACTCCACTCTACCCCAAGCAGTGAGAATGTAATGTAAACATGTTACTGAACACTTTCTGTCAACAAATCCACTCTACCCAGCTGTGAAAATGTAATGTAATCATGTTACTGCACTTCTGCAACCTAAGCTCTACTCTGCACCCCAGCTGTTAGAATGTAATGTAAACATATTACTGCACACTTCTGCCACCTTAGCTCCACTCTGGCTCTCCCCAGCAGCAGTGAGAATGTAATGTAAACATGTTACCACACATTTCTGCCACCTTAGCTCCATTCTGCCCCTCCGTAGAATGTATTACAACCAAGATACTTCACAAATCTGCCACCTTAACTCCCTCTACCCCAAGCTGTGAGAATGTAATCTAAACATGTTACTGCACTCTTCACCACCTTAACTCAATCTACACCCCAGCTGTGAGAATGTAATGTAAATATGTTAGTGCACATTTCTGCTACCTTAGCTTCACTCTACCTCCCACAGCAGTGAGAAGGCAATGTAAACGTGTTACTGCACACCTCTGCCACATTAGCTCCACTCTGCCCCCTGCTGTGAGAATGTAATGTAAACATGTTAGTGCACACTTCTGCCACCTTAGCTCCACTCTGCCCTCTCAGCTGTGAGAATGTAATGTAGACATGTTACTGCACACTTCTGCCACCTTAGCTCCACTCTGCCCTCTCAGCTGTGAGAATGTAATGTAGACATGTTACTGCACACTTCTGCCACCTTATCTCCACTCTGCCCCAGCTGTGAGAAGGTAATGTAAACTTATTACTTCTCACCTTCCACCTTAATTCACTCTCCCTCAAGCTGTGAGAATGTAATGTAAACATGTTACTGAACACTTTCTGCTAACTTAAATCCACTCTGCCCTCCCAGCTGTGAGAATGAAATGTGAGCATGTTACTGCACTTTTGGCACATTAGCTCCACTCTGCTGCCCCTCAGGCTGTTATGATAATGTAATGTAAATGTTACTGCACTTCTCCACTTTAACTCCTCTAGCCCCAGTTTGAGAATGCAATTTAAACTTGTTACTACCACTTCTGCCACCTTAGCTCCACTGTGCCCCCCAGCTGTGAGAATGTAACGTAAACATGTTAATGCAGACTTCTGCCACCTTAGCTTCACTCTACCGTAGCTGTGGGAATGTAATGAAAATATGTTTATGCACACATCTGCCACCTTGACTCCTCTCTACCACTAGCTGTGATAATGTGATATAAACATGTTACTGCACAGTCCTGCACCTTACCTCCACTCTGCCCCAGCTGTGAGAATGTAATGTAAACATGTTACTGCACACTTCTGATACGTTAGCTCCACACTGCCCCAGCTGTGAGAATGTAATGTAAACCTGTTACTGCACACTTCTACCACCTTAGCTCCACTCTGCCCCAGCACTGAGAATATAATGTAAACCTGTTACTGCACACTTCTGCCAACTTAACTCCACTCTGTCCCCCAAGCTGCGGGAATGTAATCTAAACATGTCGCTGCACCCTTCTGCCACCTTAGCTACACTCTGGACCCCCAGCTGTGAGAATGAAATGGAAATATGTTACTGCACACTTCCGCCCCCCCCAACTGTGAGAATGTAATGTTAACATGTTACTGCACAATTCTGCGACCTTAGCTCCACTCTGCCCTCTCTGCTGTTAGAATGTAATGTAAACATGTGACTGCACATTTCTGCCAGCTTAACTCCACTCTGCCCCAGCTGTGAGAATGTAATGTAAACATATTACTGCAGACTTCTCTCACCTTAACTCCACTCTATCCATCCAAGCTGAAAAAATATAATGTAACCATTTTACTGCACTTCTGCCTCCTTAGCTCCACTCTTTCCCCAGCTGTGAGAATGTAATGTTACGAGTTACTGCACACATCTGCCACCTTAACTCCACTGTACCCCTCAGCTGTGAGAATGTAATGTAGATATGTTACACGCAAATTTCTGCCACCTTAGCTCCATTCTGCCCCCAGCTTTGACAATGAAATGTAAACATGGTACTGCACACTTCTGCCACCTTATATCACTCTGCCACCAGCTGTGAGAATGTAATGCAAACATGTTACTGCACACTTCTGCCAACTTAGCTCCACTCTGCCCCCAGCTGTGAGAATGGAATGTAAACATATTACTGTACACTTCTGCCTCCTTAGCTCCACTTTGCCCCCCCAGCTCTGAGAATGTAATGTAAAGATGTTACTGCACACTTCTGCCACATTAGCTCTACTCTGCCACCAGCTGTGAGAATACAATGCATACAAGTTATTGCATGCTTTTGCCACCTTAGCTCCATTCTACCCCCCAGCTGTGAGAATGCAAACATGTTAGTGCACACTTTTGCCACCTTAGCTCCAATCTGTCCCTCAGCTGTGAGAATGTAATGTAAACATATTACTGCACAGCTTCCACCTTAACTCCATTCCACCCCAGGCTGTGAGAATGTAATGTAAACACGTTAGTGCACACCTCTGCCACCTTAACTCCACTCTACCCCCCAGCTGAGAAAATGTAATGTAAACTTGTTACTGCACTTCTGCCACCGTGGCTCCATTCTGCACCCCAGCTGTTAGAATGTAGCTAAGATGTTAGTGCACACTTCTGCCACCTTAGCTCCCTCCACCCCCAGCTGTGAGAATGTAATGTAAACATGTTACTGCCCAATTGTGCTACCTTAGCTCCACGCTGACCCTCTCCCCAGCAGTGAGAATGTAATGTAAACATGTTACCACATTTTCTGCCACCTTAGCTCACTCTGCCCCCAGCTGTGAGAATGTAATGTAACCAAGTTACTGCACATCTGCCACCTTAACTCCTCCCTACCCCAAGCTGGAGAATGTAATGTAAATACGTTATGGCACATTTCTGCCACGTTAGCTCACTCGGCCTCCCACAGCTGTGAGAATGTAATGTAAACATGTTACTGCACACTTCTGCCACGTTAGCTCCACTCTACCCCCAGCTGTGAGAATGTAAACATGTTACTGCACAATCTGCTATCTTAACTACACTCTGCCAGAAGCTTTGGGAATGTAATGTAAACATGCTACTTCATACTTCTGCCACCTTAGCTCCACTCTGCCCCCCAAGGTGTAAGAATGTAAACATGTTACTGCACACATCTGCAACCTTAACTACACTCTACTCCAAGCTACAGGAATGTAATGAAAACATGCTACTGCATACTTCTGCCATCTTAGCTCCACTCTGCCCTTCAATCTGCGAGAATGCAATGTAAACATTTTAGTGCACACTTCCGTCAACATTGCTCCACTCTACCCTCCAGTCAGCTGTGAGAATGTAATGTAAATATGTAATTGCACCCTTCTGCTACCTTAGCTACACTCTGGGCCCCCAGCTGTGAGAATGAAATGTAAATATGTTACTGCACACTTCCGCCCTCCAACTGTGAGAATGTAATGTTAACTTGTTACTGCACATTTCTACCACCTTAGCTCCACTCTGGCCTCCCAGCTGTGAGTATGTAATGTAAACATCTTACTGCTCACTTCTGCCACCTTAGCTCCACTCTGCCCTCCCAGCTGTGAAAATGTAATGTAGACACGTTACTGCACACTTCTGCCACCTTAGCTCCACTCTGCCCTCTCAGCTGTGAGAATGCAATGTAAACATGTTACTGCACACTTCTGCCACCTTAGCTTCACTCTGCCCAAGCTGTGAGAATGTATTGTAAACTTATTACTGCATACCTTGTAAATATGTTAGTGCACATTTCACTCTGCCTCCCACAGCAGTGAGAAGGTAATGTAAAGATGTTACTGCACACTTCTGCCCCCCCAGCTGTGAGAATGTAATGTAAACATGCTACTTCACACTTCTGCCACCTTAGCTCCACTCTGCCCCCAGCTGTGAGAATGAAATGTAAACATGTTACTGTACAATTTTGCGACCTATGCTCCACTCTGCCCTCTCAGCTGTGAGAATGAAGTGTAAACATGTTACTGCACACTTCTGCCATCTTAGCTCCACTCTGCCCCCCAGCTGTGAAAATGAAATGTAAACATGTTAGTGCACACTTCTGCCACCTTAGCTCCACTCTGGCCCCCCAGCTGTGCTAATGTAATGTAAACATGTTACTGTACAATTCTGTGACCTTTGCTCCACTCTGCCCTCTCAACTGTGAAAAATGTAATGTAAATATCTTACTGCACATTTCTGCTAGCTTAGCTCCACTCTGCCCCAGCTGTGAGAATGTAATGTAAACATTACTGCACACTTCTCTCACCTTAACTCCACTCTATCCCCCAAGCTGAAAAAATATAATGTAACCATTTTACTGCACACTTCTGCCTCCTTAGCTCCACTGTGCCCTCCAGCTGTAAGAATGTAATGTAAACATTTTTCTGCACACTTCTGCCACATTAGCTCCATCATGCCCCCCACCACAGACTGTGAGAATCTAATGTACACATATTTCTGCACTTCTGCCACCTTAACTCCAATACACCCCCCAGCTTTGAGAATGTAATGTAAACATGTTACAGCACACTTCTACTACTTTAGCTTTACTCTGCCCAAAAGGTGTGAGAATGTAATGTAAACATGTTACTGCAAACTTCTGTCACCTTAACTCCCCTCTACCTCCCCAGCTGTGAGAATGTAATGTAAATGAGTTACCTCACATTTCTGCCAGCTTAGCTCCACTCTGCTCTCACAGCTGTGAGAATGTAATGTAAGCATCTTATTGCACACTTCTGCCACGTTATATCCACTCTGCCCCAGTTGTGAGAATGTAATATAAACACGTTACTGCACACTTCTGCCAGATTACCTCCACTCTGCCCCCAAGCTGCGAAAATTAATGTAAACATTTTACTGCACACTTCTGCCAACTTAGCTCCACTCTACCCCCCAACCAGCTGTGAGAATGTAATGTAAACATGTTACTACACTCTTTTGCCACCTTAGCTCCACTCTGGCCCCCCAGCTGTGAGAATGTGTTGTAAATATGTTACTGCACACTTCTGCCACCTTAGTTCCACTCTGCCCCCCAGCTTTGAGAATGTAATGTAAACATATTACTGCACACCTTCCACCTTAACTCCACTCTACCCCAAACTGTGAGAATGTAATGTAAACATGTTACTGTATACTTCTGCCCCTTAACTCCACTCTACCCCTAAGCTGATAAAATGTAATTTAAACATGTTACTGCACTTCTGCCACCTATGCTCCACTCCACACCTCCAGCTGTTAGAATGTAATATAAACATGTTACTGCACACTTCAGCAACCTTAGCTCCACTCTGTCCCCCCCAGCCATGAGAATGTAATGTAAACATGTTACTGCACACTTCAGCAACCTTAGCTCCACTCTGTCCCCCCCAGCCATGAGAATGTAATGTAAACATGTTACTGCACACTTCAGCAACCTTAGCTCCACTCTGGTCCTCCCCCCAACAGTGACAATGTAATGTAAACATGTTACTGCACATTTCTGCCACCTTAGCTCCACTCTGCCCTCCAGCTGTGAGAATGTAATGTAAACATGTTACCGCACACTTCTGCCATCTTAGCTCCACTCTGCCCCCAAGCTCTGGGAATGCAATGTAACCAAGTTACTGCACACTTCTGTCACCTTAGCTTCACTCTGCCCCCAGCTGTAAGAATGTAATGTAAACAAGTTACTGCACACATCTGCCACCTTAGATCCATCATGCCGCTCCCCACCACAGGCTGTGAGAATGTAATGTAGACATGTTACTGCACACTTCAGCAACCTTAGCTCCACTCTGGTCCTCCCCCAAGCATTGGCAATGTAATGTAAACATGTTACTGCACATTTCTGCCACCTTAGCTCCACTCTGGTCCTCCCCCCACCAGTGAGAATGTAATGTAAACATGTTATTGCACATTTCTGCCACCTTGGCTCCACTCTGCCCTCCTGCTGTTAAAATGTTATGTAACCATGTTACTGCACACTTCTGCCACCTTAGCTCAACTCTGCCACCAGCTGTGAGAATGTAATGTAACCATGTTACTGCACACTTCTGCCACCTTAACTCCATTCTACTCCCATAGCGTTGAGAATGTAATGTTAACATGTTATTGCACACTTCTACTACCTTAGCTTCACTGTGCCCCCCAGCTGCGAGAATGTAATGTAAGCATGTTACTGCACACTTCTGCCACCTTACTGTACTCCGGACCGCCAGCTGTGAGAATGTAATGTAAATATGTTACTGCACACTTCTGCCACTTTAGCTCCACTCTACCCCCAGGTGTAAGGATGTAATGTAAATATGTCACTGTACACTTCTGCCACCTTAGCTCCATTATGGCCCTCCGCCTAGCTGTGAGACTGTAACATAAACATGTTACTGCACACTTCTGCCACTTTAGTTCCATTCTTGCCCCCCAACTGTGAGAATATAATGTAAATATGTCACTGTACACTTCTGCCACCTCAGCTCCACTCTGGTCATCTCCCCCAGCTGTGAGAATGTAATGTAAACATGTTACCGCACACATCTGCCTCCTTAACTCCTCTCTACCTCCCAGCTGTGAGAATGTAATGTAAACATTTTACTGCACTTCTGCCACCTTAGCTCTACTCTGCATCCCCTGCTGTGAGAATGTAATGTAAACATCTTACTACACACTTCTGCCATTTTAACTCCACTCTCTCCCCCCAACGGCTGTGAGAATGTAATGTAAACATGTTAATGCACTTCTCCCACCTTAACTCCACTCTGCCCACCCATCTGTGAGAATATAATGTAAACATGTTACTGCACACTTCTGCCATCTTAGCACTCCTCTGACCACCCAGCTGTGAGAATGTAAACATGTTACTACACTCATCTGCCACGTTAACTGCACTCTACTCCAAGCTGTGGGAATGTAATGTAGACATGTTACTGCACTTCTGCCACCTTAGCTCCACTCTACCCCACAGCCAGCTGTGAGAATGTAATGCAAACATGTTACTGTACACTTCTACTACCTTAGCTTATCTGTGCCCAAAAGGTGTGAGAATATAAATGTTACTGCACACTTCTGCCACCTTAGCTCCACTCTGCCCCAGCTGTGAGAATGTAATGTAAACATACTACTGCACAACTTCCACCTTAACTCCACTCTACCCCCAAGCTGAGAAAATGTAATGTAAACATGTTACTGCACACATCTGTCACCTTAGCTCCACTCTGCCCCCAGCTGTGAGAATGTAATGTAAACATGTTACTGCACACATCTGCCACCTTAGCTCCACTCTTTCCCCAGCAGTGAGAATGGAATGTAAACATGTTACTGCACACTTCTGCCTCCTTAGCACCCCTCTGCCCCTAAGCTGTGAGAATGTAATGCAAACATGTTACTGCACACATCAGCCACCTTAGCTCCACTCTGCCCCCAGCTGTGAGAATGTAACGTATCCAAGTTACTACACACATCTCCCACCTTAACTCCACTCTACCACAAGCTGTGAGAATGTAATGTAAACATGTTACTGCACACTTCTGCCACCTTAGCTCCACTCTGCCACCCACCCAGCTGTGAGAATGTAATGTAAACATGTTACTGCACACATCTGCCACCTTAACTCCACTCTACCCCCCAGCTATGAGAATATAATGTAAACATGTTACTGCACACTTCTGCCACCTTCGCTTCATTCTGCCCCCAGCAGTGAGAATGTTATGTAAACATGTTACTGCACACTTCTGCCACCTAATCTCCACTCTGTCACCAAGCTGCAAGAATGTAATGTAAACATGTTCCTGCACACTTCTGTCACATTAGCTCCACTTTACCCCGACAAGCCAGCTGTGAGAATGTAATGTAAACATGTTACTGCACAGTTCTGCCACCTTAGCTCCACTCTGGCCCCCCAACTGTGAGAATGTAGTGTAAATATGTTACTGTACACTTCCCCCCCAGCTGTGAGAATGTAATGTAAACACGTTACTGCACAGTTCTGCAACCTTAGCTGCACTCTGCCCGCCAGCTGTGAGAATGTAATGTAAACATGCTACTGCACACTTCTGCCACGTTAGCTCCACTCTACCCCCAACTGTGAGAATGTAATGTAAACAAGTTACTACACTTCTGCCACCTTAATTCCTCTCTGCCCCCCCCAGATGTGAGACTGTAAAGTAAACATCTTACTGCATACTTCTGCCACCTTACTTCCACTCTGGTCCTGCCCCCCAGCTGTGACAATGAAATTTAAACATGTCACCGCATGTGTCTGCCACGTTAGCTCCACTCTGCCCACTGCTGACAGAATGTAATGTAAACATGTTACTGCACACGTTACCACCTTAGCTCCACTCTGCCCGCCAACTGTGAGAATGTAATGTAAACATGTTACTGCGCACTTCTGCCACATTAGCTCCACTCTACCCCCAGCTCTGAGAAAGTAATGTAAATATATACTGGACACTTCTGCCACCATAACTCCACTCTACCCCTAGCTGTGAGAATGTAATGTAAACATGTTTCTGCACTTCTGCCACTTTAAATCCACTAAGCCCCCCCCAGCTGTGAGAATGTAATGTAAACATGTTGCTACACACTTCTGCTACCTTAGTTCCACTCTGGCCCTCCCCCCAGCAGTAAGAATGTAATTTAAACATGTCACCGCATATTTCTGCTGCCTTACCTCCTCTCTGCCCCCCCAGCTGTGAGAATGTAATGTAAACATGTTGCTACACACTTCTGCCACCTTAACTCCACTCTACCTCAAGCTGTGAGAATGTAATGTTAACATGTTACTGCACACTTCTACCACCTTAACTCAACTCCACCCCCAGCTGAGAGAATGAATGTAATGTAAGCATCTTACTGCACACTTCTGCCACCTTAGCTAAACTCTGGCCCCCCAGCTGTGAGAATGTAATGTAAATATGTGATTGTACACTTCTGCCACCTTAGCTCCACTCTCCCCCCCAGCTGTGAGAATGTAATGTAAATATGTCACTGCAAACTTCTGCTACCTTAGCTCCACTCTGCTCCACAGCTGTGAGATTGTAAAGTAAATATGTTACTGCACGCTTCTGTCAACCTAGCTCCACTCTGAACCCCAGCTGCAAGAATGTAATGTAAACATGTTACTGCGCACTTCTGCCACCTTAGCTACACTCTACCCCACTGCTGTTAGAATATAATGTAAACATGTTACTGCACTTCTCCCACCTTAACTCCACTCTACCCCACTTCTGTGAGAATGTAATGTAAACATGTTACTGCACTTCTGCCTCCTTAGCTCCACTCTGCCCCCAGCCATGAGAATGTAATGTAAATATGTTACTGCACACTTCTGCAACCATAGCTCCACTCTACCCCCAGCTGTGAGAATGTACTGTAAGCATTTTACTGCACAATTCTGCCACTTTAGCTCCACTCTACCCCCCCCAGCTGAGGAGGCAGTATGGCACAGTGGTTTAAGGCTCTGAGCTGCAAATCTGGAGACCTGGGTTTGAATCCCACAGCCCCCACTTGCATACTGTGTGGCCCTGAGCAAGTCACTTAACTTCCTTGTGCTCCCAGGTTGCAACTGCAAACAAGCTTTCAGCTTAGTGTGTCTCACCTGGTAAAATAATTGGTAAAAAAAGAGAATGTAATGTAAATATCTTACTGCACACTTGTGCCACATTAGCTCCACTCTGCCCCCCCCCCACCGGCTCTGAGAATGTAATGTAAACATCTTACTGCACTTCTCCCACCTTAACTCCACTCTACCCCCCCAGCTTTGTGAATGTAATGTAAACATGTTACTACTCACTTCTGCCACCTTAGCCCACCCAGCTGTGTGAATGTAAACATGTAACTGCACACATCTTTCACCTTAACTCCTCTCTGCCCCAAGCTGTGGAAATGTAATGAAAATATGCTACTCCACGCTTCTGTCACCTTAACTTCACTCTGCCCCCCAGATGCGAGAATGTAATGTAAACTTGTTACTGCACACTTCTGCCACCTTACTCTACTCCAGCACCCCAGCTATGAGAATGTAATGTAAAAATGTTACTGCACACTGATGGCACAGTAGCTCCTCTCTGCCCCACCCACTGGCTGTGAGAATGTAATGTAAACATGTTATTGCACTTCTGCCACCTTAACTCCATTCTACCCCATAGCGTTGAGAATGTAATGTTAACATGTTATTGCACACTTCTACTACCTTAGCTTCACTGTGCCCCCCAGCTGCGAGAATGTAATGTAAACATGTTACTGCACACTTCTGCCACCTTACTGTACTCCGGACCCCCAGCTGTGAGAATGTAATGTAAATATGTTACTGCACACTTCTGCCACTTTAGCTCCACTCTACCCCCAGGTGTAAGGATGTAATGTAAATATGTCACTGCACACTTCTGCCACCTTAGCTCCACTATGGCCCTCCCCCCAGCTGTGAGACTGTAACATAAACATGTTACTGCACACTTCTGCCACTTTAGTTCCATTCTTGCCCCCCAGCTGTGAGAATGTAATGTAAATATGTCACTGTACACTTCTGCCACCTCAGCTCCACTCTGGTCATCTCCCCCAGCTGTGAGAATGTAATGTAAACATGTTACCGCACACATCTGCCACCTTAACTCCACTCTGCCCCAAGTTGTGGGAATGTAATGAAAATATGCTACTCCATGCTTCTGTCACCTTAACTCCTCTCTACCTCCCAGCTGTGAGAATGTAATGTAAACATTTTACTGCACTTCTGCCACCTTAGCTCTACTCTGCACCCCCTGCTGTGAGAATGTAATGTAAACATCTTACTGCACACTTCTGCCATTTTAACTCCACTCTCCCCCCCCCACGGCTGTGAGAATGTAATGTAAACATGTTAATGCACTTCTCCCACCTTAACTCCACTCTGCCCACCCATCTGTGAGAATGTAATGTAAACATGTTACTGCACACTTCTGCCACCTTAGCACTCCTCTGACCACCCAGCTGTGAGAATGTAAACATGTTACTACACTCATCTGCCACGTTAACTGCACTCTACTCCAAGCTGTGGGAATGTAATGTAGACATGTTACTGCACTTCTGCCACCTTAGCTCCACTCTACCCCACAGCCAGCTGTGACAATGTAATGTAAACATGTTACTGTACACTTCTACTACCTTAGCTTATCTGTGCCCAAAAGGTGTGAGAATATAAATGTTACTGCACACTTCTGCCACCTTAGTTCCACTCTGCCCCAGCTGTGAGAATGTAATGTAAACATACTACTGCACAACTTCCACCTTAACTCCACTCTACCCCTCAAGCTGAGAAAATGTAATGTAAACATGTTACTGCACACATCTGTCACCTTAGCTCCACTCTGCCCCCAGCTGTGAGAATGGAATGTAAACAAGTTACTGCACACATCTGCCACCTTAGCTCCACTCTTCCCCCAGCAGTGAGAATGGAATGTAAACATGTTACTGCACACTTCTGCCTCCTTAGCACCCCTCTGCCCCTAAGCTGTGAGAATGTAATGCAAACATGTTACTGCACACATCAGCCACCTTAGCTCCACTCTGCCCCAGCTGCGAGAATGTAATGTAAACATATTGCTGTACACCTTCCACCTTAACCCCACTCTACCCCAAGCAGTTAGAATGTAATGTAAACATGATACTGCACACTTCCTCAACCTTAGCTCCACTCTGTCCCAGCTGTGAGAATGGAATGTAAACATGTCACTGCACACTTCTACCACCTTAACTCCACTCTACCCCCAGCTGTTAGAATGTAATGTAAATATGTTACCGCACATTTCTGCCACCTTAGCTCCACCCTGGCCCCCCAGCTGTGAGAAAGTAATGTAAACATTTTAGTGCACACTTCTGCCAACATAGCTCAACTCTACCCCCAAGTCTGCTATGAGAATGTAATGTAAACATGTTACAGCACACTTCTGCCATCCTAGCTCCACTCTGGCCCCCCCAGCTGTGAGAATGTAATGTAAATATATTACTGCACACTTCTGCCCCCCAGCTGTGAGAATGTAATGTAAACATGTTACTGCACAATTCTGCAACCTTAGCTCCACTCTGCCCTCTTAGCTTTGAGAATCTAATGTAAACATCTTACTGCACACTTCTGCCACCTTAGCTCCACTCTGCCCTGCTGTGAGAATGCAATGTAAACATAATACTTCTCAGCTCCACCTTAACTCCACTCTACCCAAGCTGTGAGAATGTAATGTAAACATGTTACTGCACACTTCTGCCACCTTAACTCCACTCTACCCCCCAAGCTGAGAAAATGTAATGTAAACATGTTACTGCAATTCTGTGACCTAAGCTTCACTCTGCCCTCTTAGCTTTGAGAATCTAATGGAAACATCTTACTGCACACTTCTGCCACCTTAGCTCCACTCTGCCCCAGTTGTGAGAATGCAATGTAAACATAATACTTCTCAGTTGCACCTTAACTCCACTCTACCCAAGCTGTGAGAATGTAATGTAAACATGTTACTGCACACTTCTGCCACCTTAACTCCACTCTACCCCCCCAAGCTGAGAAAATGTAATGTAAACATGTTACTGCAATTCTGTGACCCAAGCTTCACTCTGCCCTCTTAGCTTTGAGAATCTAATGGAAACATCTTACTGCACACTTCTGCCACCTTAGCTCCACTCTGCCCCAGTTGTGAGAATGCAATGTAAACATAATACTTCTCAGCTGCACCTTAACTCCACTCTACCCAAGCTGTTAGAATGTGATGTAAACATGTTACTGAACACTTCTGCAACCTTAGGTCCACTCTGGCCCTTCCCACAGCAGTGAGAATGTATGGTAAACATGTTACCGCACATTTCTACCACCTTAGCTCCACTCTGCCCCCCCCAGCTGTGAGAATGTAATGTAACCAAGTTACTGCACACATATGCCAGCTTTAATCCACTCTACCCCAATCTGTGAGAATGTAATGTAAACATGTTACTGCACACTTCTACCAACTTAACTCCACAGTACCCCCAGCTGTGAGAATGTAATATACATTTGTTACCGCACATTTCTGCCACCTTAGCTCCACCCTACCTCCCACAACTGTAAGAATGTAATGTAAACATGTTACTGCACACTTCTGCCACCTTAGCTCCACTCTGTCCCAGCTGTGAGAATGGAATGTAAACATGTCACTGCACACTTCTGCCATCTTAGCTCCTCTCTGCTCCCCAGCTCTGAGAATGTAATGTAAACATGTTACTGCACACTTCTGCAATCTTAGCTTCACTTTCCCCCAGCTGTGAGAATGTAATGTAAACATGTTACTGCACACTTCTGTCACCTTAGCTCCACTCTGCCCCAGCTGTGAGAATGTAATTCAGACATGTTACTGCACACTACTGCCACCTTCGCTCCACTCTGTCCCCCCAGCCATGAGAATGTGATGCAGTTTAGTTTAGTTTATTGTTCTAGGAATTATTGCCTTTGAGCCAATGGCTCTTTTACAAAGGTTCCACATCATCAATGTACAAACAAACAAGACATGTTACATAGAATGGTCAGCAAATTATAAAGGTTTCAAATAAGCCAGTATAATGCAGTACAGCACAGGAAAAAAAAACATTGGAGGAATGGTCAAGGTAGGAAGTGTAGGAGGAGATATGGGGAGGGGAGCAGACTTAGAGTAGTTAGAGGTACTCAGATGCCTTTGTCAAGAAAGGAGCAGAGAAGGAGGATGAAAAACAGTAAAAACAACCATGAGGGAAGAGTCATTAGTCAAGGCAGTCACAGGAGCTAGAGGCTGAGAGGTGAGAGTAAAGCATAGATTTGAAAGCTCCTAGTGACGTGGAGGATGTAATGAGCGAGCTCAGAGCATTGTACCAGCTGGGGGCATGATAGGCAAAAGATCTTTGGCCCTGTGTGGTCTGGCATCTGGGGACCTGGAGAGGCTGGTGTTCCAATCTTCTGGTGGGATGGATGCTGGTATTCTGGCAAAGTAGGTCTTGGATACACGGCGGAGTGCAGTCCAAGATGGATTTTTTTGCCATCAAGCAGGTGAGGTACCTTATGCAATTTGAGAGTTGCAACCATCCTGTTTCAGTGTAGAGCTCACATGTATGAGTATGTCTTTGTGCTCCAGTGAGCAGCCGACAGGCCTTGTTTAGGGTGGTTGTGATGCACCTTAGTGCGGTGGTAGTGGCAGAGCCATAGATAATTAAGCCATAGTCTATGATTGAGATAGCAGACTTTGAATAGCAATCCTCAGTGCAGCTTGGGTAAAGGAATTGCCAGTTTGAACAGGATACCAATGCGCTGGTTCACCGTTTTCGCTGTGTTATCAATGTGGGTTGCAAAGGTAAGACCTTGATCAAAGGTGATTCCAAGGTATTTAAATGTTGCCACTCGTTCAAGGGTATTTCCTGGGTATGTTTTGATAGTAAGTGGAATTTGTCTTTTTCTGTTTTGTGGACTGGAGAAAAGCATAGGTTTTGTATTTTTGTGATTTAGGACCAGCTTGTGATCTAGGAACCACTTTTCAACATTGGAGAAAGCAAGTTGCAGGCTCTGGAGTAAGGGTTTCAGGTCCTTATGAGAGGAGAGAATCACAGCATTGTCAGCATAAAGGATTATTTGTTCCGGGCAGGATTTGGGGAGAGAGTTTAGGAAAAGGCTGAAAAGGAGGGGGCCTAGGATTGACCCCGTGGAGCACCTGAGGGGACCAGTTTTGAGTCTGAGAGAACTTCTGAGATTTTTACTTATTGAGAGCATTGGGCCAGGTAACTTTTAACCCAGGCACCTGGTCCTTCTGAGAGCCCAAGACTCTGTAGTTGTGTGATAAGCCATGGTGAACAGTATCAAATGCCTTTGTTAGGTCAATGAAAACAGCTCCGGTTTGATATCCTTTGTCCAAGGCAGTGTGAATTTCTCCTGAGAATTCCAGTAGAATTGAGTCGACGTATGTCCTTTCCTAAATCCATGTTGCTGCAAGCAGAGTATATTATACTTACGAGTAGTCTGAGAGTTGGTCAGCCACAATGCATTTGAGGGCCTTGGAGAGGGGTGGAAGTATAAATATAGGCCGATAGTTTCCTGGTAGGGACTTGTCACCACTTTTGAACACTGGTGTGACTATAGCATACTTCCATTTGCTGGGAAATTGACTAAGGCAGAGGGAGAGATTGAAAATTTTGGTGAGTGTGTGCACCACCTCTTCCAGGATAAGGGACAGAATTTTAAGATCAATAGAATCACTGCTTGCTCTGGATTTAGAGATAGCCTTTTTTATATATTTGTAGACTTCATGTGCCTTAACTATTTTGAAGTGGAAAAGCGGTTGGTCAGGTGAGGCAGTAGGAGATATTGGTTTTGGTGACTCCATGTCAGAGAAGAAGTCCGGCGGGAGGACCCCACTGAGGTCAGTGAAAGTTTTATTTAAGGCCTTTGCCATGACCATTGGGTCTAGGGTAGTGGTTCCATTGACAGTCATTATAGTGGGAGAGGATCTGGATGACTTACCCATGATATTTCTGATGTTGTCCCAGAATGATCTCCCGTCACCCCAGGAGTTTGCGAGGGCATTTTTGAAATAGGAGCTCTTCATTAGTCGGATTTGTTTGGTACATTGGTTTTGTGCCTGTTTATACTTCTGGATATCTGTCAAGGAGCCTGTGGCTCTGGCTATGGTGCAGAGGTGGTCCCGAGCTTTGAGCTGGGCCAGTAGTTTGGCCATGAGCCAGGGTTTTGAGAGCGCTTTGATTTTACACTTTTTTACTGGTGCGTAGGTGTCACAGGCAGTGTTGAAAGTTGTGATAAAATAATCTAGGGCTGCGTCAACATCTAGAGTATTGTATATTGGGGACCAGTCTTGCTGTAAAAGACAGGTCTTGAGCTTAGTAAGGTTTCCATGGTGTAGAACTCTGCTTGAGATTGGTTTTGGAGGTGGTTTTTGGAACTTATTTGTCCAGGTACAGATCACAGGGGAGTGGTCACTGAAAGAGTCCGGGAGAACAACTGTGTTTTTTATGCGGGCTGGGTGGCTAGCAAGGATCCAGTCAATGAGAGTGCAAGTTCCAGTTTTGTAGTTTTTTCTAGTGGGGGAGTTCACCATCTGCGTTAGGTTTGCTGCTAGGCTAGCATACTTGAGGAACCCAACGTCTGATGTGAGCCAATTTATATTAAAGTCACCAAGGAGAAGGAGCTCAGTGTCAGGTGGTTGCGATCTTACAAATTCAAGAACAGTCTGGAGGCCGGACCCTGGATCTTTAGGAGGGATATAGACAGCAGCCACAGTAAGCACTTTATTTTGGGCACCAAGTAGTAGCTTGACAGGGAAAAATTGCACAGAGGAGTTAGTGGTGGAAAAGCAGACAGGGTTGCTAGAGAGGTTGTCCTTAATGTAAATAGCACAACCCCCCTCCTTTTATTAGTCCTGTCCAGTCTGAAAATATTGTAGCCTTGTAGTGAGATGGCATGGTCTGGAGTGCTTGGTGTCAGCCAGGTTTCAACAATGGCTAGTATGTCAGGATTGTGTTGACTGGCAAAGACTTGAAGGGATGCCAGTTTTGGAAGGAGGCTACAGATATTTAAGGTGGCAATGGTGAGACCCCCCTCCATTTTAGCTAGATTTGTTTCCCTGGTAGAAACAGGGCCAGGGTTTGGATAGACACTTCCTGACATCAGAAGGAGGAGGAGGAGCAGGAGTTTAAGGGACATCTGCTACAGTTCATAGTATGACATGTAATGCCTCTGTTTCTTATTAGTTTGAGTACAGTGTAGTCATTTAGGGTCCCAGCGTAGGGTAATGGCTAGGAGCAGGTGTCGATTTGTCAAGTTTCCAGTGGCATGAGCTGTCATTTGCACCCAGTCCTTTGTAGGAGGGTGCCACAAGTGAGGGTAGGGAGGATTTGCCATGGTGCCAGGTTGGTGGTATCGAGCTTGAATGGTTAGTGTGAGAGGTAGAGGAGACTGCAAATGTTTACTGTAGCAAGGGTGAGTGTTCCTGAGTGACTCTTGGTGAGCTACTGTGGACCAGAAAACTGATTGTTACTGTAGATCAAAGACCCAGAAAGTGTTAAATTCCTGAAGGTGATGAACATTAGCCTAGGGCGTATGCAGGATGTAAAAATCCTTTGTTAGAATCTTCCCTTTGTTCTCCAAAACAGTTGTGAATAGACTTCAAAGACAAGCACACATCCTTTAAGAAAGTCAGACGGAAATGTGGATTCAATGCAGCACTCCACAACACAGAAACTTGTACAAAAGATTTACTGACCTCACTTTTGCTTTATTGATGTCTTCCAAAAAAGTTGATTTATGATGAGAATGCCTGTACCTGGTGGTGATGTTTTGTAGTTTCTTCATCCAGGAAATGTTCATAGATGTTATGTCCAAGAATGGTCCCGTTCCTCCAAGTAGAAACACATGAAAAGCCACAAAAACTAAACTACTGACAGAGACAAACACAAACAGCCAGCCACACTGATGATGAGTTTAGTTGCAGTGTGTATATGTAAATATGTTACTGCACACTTCTTCCCCCCAGCTGTGAGAATGTAATGTAAACATGTTACTGCACAGTTCTGCCACCTTAGCTCCACTCTGCCCCAGCTGTGAGAAGGTAATGTAAACATATTACTGCACACCTTCCACCTTAACTCCACTCTACCCCAAGCTGTGAGAATGTAATGTAAAGATGTTACTGCAGACTTCTACCACCTTAACTCCACTCTACCCCAGCTGTGAGAATGTAATGTAAATGTGTTACCTCGCATTTCTGCCACCTTAGCTCCACTCTGCCCCCAGCTTTGAGAATGTAATGTAAACATGTTACTGCACACATCTGCCACCTTAACTCCACTCTACCCCCCAGCTATGAGAATATATATTTTTTCCATTTAAAGTTTAACAGTTTTACCATACATGACAGATCTCCCAGTACAGATACAATTCACATAGACAATGTACATTAGTCTTGATCTGTCAACTCCCCCTACCCCCTCCCCCACCCACATCCCTATTCCCCGCCCCACTAGTACAGCATTGAACTAAACCTGTTCTCTATCAATCCCACAGCACAGACATCACAATGATAATAAAGTACCTCAGATACTAAAGTCTTCACTCGGAGAAGATTTAGATCGAGAGTAGCATATATAAGGGGCCCCATATTTTCTTAAACCGTTCCAACCTATTATTTAAACTTGCAATAGCCTTTTCCATTCTGAGATTCGCAAGGAGTTCAGATAGCCATTCCCCATACATGATTTCAGATTGGTCTTTCCAGTGTCTTTGAACTACTTTCTTAAGTGACAGGGATATCAAGGCCATATAATATTTTTTATCAGGGAAACTAATACCTGAAAAATCACCTAAGATGCATATTTCAGGATTAAATAAATCCTCTATTCCCAAAATGGGATCAATCTTATTTCGAATGGTGGTCCAGAGAGGCATTATTTTGGGACAAGTCCAAAAAATATGAAGTAAGGAGCCCTCGTGTTTAAAGCATCTCACACATTGAGAAGAAGATGTTAAACCAAACTTTAACATTTTTTCAGGGGAAAGATATACATTGGTAAAATATACATTTGCATCATCCTTAATCTGTCTTGTGTTATGAATTTATGACAATTAAACCAAAGATCTGCCCAATTAATATCTTAGCCAGGGAAGTGAGAAGACCAGTAATGAGTTGGACCATAGCAATCTGGATATAATCTATCAAACAAAATACCATAAATCTTGGAGACCGCTTTCTGCTGGCCCGCCAGTTCAGCCAAATCAGGCACTAAGGGAAGGTCTGTACATGGGTATACCTTTTGCCCAAATACTTTAATTAACAGGTGTCTGACTTGAATGACTCTAAAAAAATGTTTAGTAGGGATCTTAAACTTTTGCATTATACATTGGCCTGATAACCAGGCGTCATCATCCCCTATTAAGGAATTCAATGGGGTACCCTTCAGTTGGGGTAACCAGTTAGAGGGGATACATTTATCATCAATCTTAAAATTGGGGTTTCCGAACAGGGGCTGAATTGTGTCTCTTTTATTATCATATTTGAGAAAACGACACAGTTGAGAGTGAACTCTAAGTGATAATGCTATAGGGGTATTTTTTAATCTGTTGGGAAGGAGATTCTTTTTGATATGCAAAAGGGCTTCTGGTGCTAAACCACATACGTTGATCTGGGCCCACTCTATTTTGAGCCATGGCGGGGTGTAACTCATTGATACAGGTAGTGTCCATCTCAGGTATTTATTAATGTGGCTCACCCAGAAATAGAGCCCTAGGTGAGGCAAGCGCAAGGCTCCTCTCAACTTGGGTGCACTTAATTTGTGGAACGTGATCCTAGGAGTCTTGTACACCCAGATGAACTCTAAAAACAAACTATTTACCTTCTTAAACCATGATACTGGAAGCCAAATATTAAGCATTGAAGGGATAGAAAAGCCGAGGAAATACATTCATTTTGAGCAGGTTAACTCTTCCCCAAACAGAAACTGGGAGGGAGGCCCATCTGCTGAGATCCTGTTTGATCACATGTAGCAGGGAATCCAAGTTCAATTTTATGGTGTTTCCCATAAGTCTGGATAATTCGATACCCAAATATCGAAGGGAGTCCTGTTTCTAGGCTAGTCCCATTTCTAGGATATCCGCCTTGTGGAGCTTGTGGTTAAGGGGAAAACAATTGTTTTGTTTACATTTCATTTGTAATTAGAGACTGAACTAAAAGATTTAATAATCTTTAACATTGGGGGATGGAAGAAACGGTTGGCAACTTGGAGGAGAAGGTCATCTGCGTAAGCGGAGACCTTGACCTCACATGGGTAAATCGGAATTCCTTGCACCACTGGACAGGCCTGCAGTCTACGGATTAGTGGCTCTAAATATATGTTGAACAATAAAGGGGAGCGAGGGCAACCTTGCCTAGTTCCAGAATAAAGGGTAAATGGATCCGAAATAACTCCGTTGCCCAATATTCTCGCAGTGGGAAAATGATAAAGGGATTTAATCCAAGTCTAAAAGGCATTAGGAAATTTAAAGGCTTTCAGCATCTGAAATAAGTATTGCCAGTTAACTCTGTCAAATGTCTTCTCGGCGTCCAGAGAGATTAGAGCCACAGGATATGGGGCATCTCTGGACGCCGAGAAGACGTGAGCCAGGGTGCGGAGGTGGTCCGAGGAAAATCTGCCTTTCATGAATACCACTTACTCAGGATCAATAATGGAGGGGAGAATCAAGTTAAGATGGCAAGCTATTAGTTTAGCCAGTATCTTAACATCCTGGTTCAAAAGGGAGATCGGTCGGTAATTTGTGACTAGTTCAGGTGCCTTACCTGGCTTAGGAATAAGCACGATTAGTGCTTCAAAAAGAGAAGCATCTATTTCAGCTCCAGAGAGTATATACTAGAATAAAGGAAGCAACAAAGGGATGATAGAGGTTTTAAACCTTTGATAGAAGTAAGCTGAGAAACCATCTATCCCTGGGGTTTTGTTTAGGGGTAAGGTACTTATTACTTTAAATATCTCATTGCTTGTAATAGGTGAAATTAATGCCCTCTGCTGGTCTTCAGTAAGACTTGGCAAGGGGGTCTCCTTAAGATCGCTTTCTAGATGAATCTGGGTTGGGGGTCTGGCATAGGACCATATAGATCAGTGTAATAGTTAAGGAATTCCAATACTATATCATTCGGGGCGGTCTTCAGAAGTCCGTCCGTTTGAGATAGGATAGAAGCAATATACCTAGAGGATTTTATTTGTTTAATTATATGAGCCAGGAGGTGTCCTGCTTTCTCCCCCTGGTCAGTGAATGATGCCAGTGTTTTTAAGACAGCGTATTCTGCTTTTTCTTGGAGAATCTCGAGATAGGCTACCCTTAATTTAATGAGCTTTTGAAATGTGGGTTCTGGTGTGGCAGGAGACAGGTCCTTTTCTATGGACCTTATTTGAAACAACAGCTGGGACATCTCCTGCTCTTTTGTTTTCTTCCTGTTAGAAGCTAAACCAATAAATACTCCTCTTAGGTAAGCCTTAAAGGCACACCATAAGATGTCCGGCCTTCGGGTTGTGCCCTGGTTAAACTGAATAAACTGATCTATATTGTCCTGTACTGTACGAGCCAAATTAGGATCTTTAATGAGTTGATCATTAAGTTTCCATCTTCCTCCACCTCTATGCGGAGGTTCTATAGTCAGTTGACAGCTTACGAGGGAATGATCTGACGGGGGTCCCGGCTGTATCGAAGAATCAATAACTTGTGGGATGTAAGCCCTTGAGATAAGCAAGTAATCTATTCTGGATGAGGTTTTATGGACTGGAAAGATAAAGGTGTATTCCCTATCACCAGGGTGTAAAACCCTCCAAATATCACACAGTCCAACCTGATCTAATAAATCTCTAAATGCACATTGGGCCAGAGATACTCCCCATCTTAAGTGCCCAGTTTTGTCTACCATTGGGTCATACACCAAGTTAAAGTCCCCACCCAGTATCATTGGAATTGAGAGGAAAGGAAGTAAAGTGGTAGTAATTTGTGTAAAAAAACTAGGGGAATCCTGGTTTGGTCCATAAATACTCCCCAGGAGTATTTCTTTCTCACATAGGTTACCTATAACGAAAATAAATCTACCCTTGGGGTCTTTAATTATTTGTGTCGAGGTAAAGAGGAGTTTCCTATGGACCAAAATCATGGTACCGCCACTGTTTGTGGAGCACTTGGCTGAAAAGACCTGTCCCACCTGTAGCCTCCACAACTTAATGGCCTCAACATCTAGTAAATGCGTTTCCTGCAAAAACATGATTTCTGCAGCAATCAAGTTTAAATGCTTTAAGATCGAATATTGTTTAGTTTTATGTCTAACCCCTTTTACGTTCCATGTTACAACATTCAATGGTTTAGTCATTGACCTTTGACTATGCAGTTCGACAGTAGTGTAAATGCAAAAAAGATTCCACCGGAAATATTGTAGAGGAGTCTGTATGTGCTGTGCTGTGCCCTCCCCACCTCCCTTACACCCAGCCCCTTACCCAGTCCCTTTATTTTCTCCCCTATACCCATCCCTCCAGACCATATAACGAATACTATCCTTGCCAAATCAATAACCCAAATTACCCCCCTTTCTGTTTTTCCCACTTTGTGCAGATCCACTTTTCACTACTCTCCCAGTTGTTCTGCCCCATCGCCTGACTCCAAGAAGAGTCACTATAAAACTATACAAAAACTTTTAGAAGGCTCAACATATTTGCTTCAGGGAAAACCCCCATACACATTTGATGGGATAGTCCCCAACATGATAACACCGACTAGCCCATTCAATAAAAAGTGAACCACAATAATTATAAACTACAAACTTGGTTATAGGTTTGTTAGTGTAACAGAACCTAACCAAGGGGGTGGCTACAATAAAGCCTAAAAATGAACAACTGCACTTAGTTGTGCCTACTTGGCCAGTATGTACAGCCTTAGTGTACCCCCTTGGGAAAGATAAAGCGCTCTAAAGATGGGGATCTGTATCTTCATGCATAGACTTGATTCCCACTTACTCAAAGAGAGCCCACACATTTATCAAGTAACCCCCAAAGGCACTTGGGAGGTGATTCTCCTTTAAACGAAACCCTATGTGCTCAATTCAGCAAATGGCTATCCCTAGTCCTCGAGGTAGCTTTAAACAAAATCAAAGAGCGCGTCTCTGCTTATTATTAAACCTGCATACTGTCCCCTAATAACATCTAGAGGCAGAGCACGCCGTTCCAATCAGTATCTTCAATAAAGAAACAACTGAAAACTGCTGTAAAATAAACTCTAGAATTAAAACCAGAGGTCTGATAGACCGCACTGCCGAACTAGCCAAGCTATAAAAAGTCCAGATTTTGGCTTGCTGTGCATCCCCACATAATGTCCATTCATCATTCTTCTGTCTTCCAGGGACCTCTAGTGGCAGCAGGGCGCAACCACAACTTTCACTTGCTCGGAGAAACTAGTATCAATTCCCCATATGCCAATTAATCCTCTTGGAAAGCAGTTCCTGCCCTTCAAGTACTGTACACTGTCCGAAATTTCAGGGCTCCTTTTTGAGGTAAAAGTCTTAATATAGTGGATTTTACCACAGCTAGACTAGGGTCTTGAAGCCTGTAGCCCAGATGAAATGGGGGCAATCTTCCATACGACGATTATCGGGATTTCTTGTTCAACTAATTATATTTCAGCTTTCTTGTATTGGAGGACACAGCTACCAGAGTCCCGCTTATTACTCTCAATGATTGCTAAACAGATCAGGCAGGGACTTCTGGAGGGCCGTTTTAGCCACCTCCATCTCCTCAAATGCAACCCAGGAGCCATCCAGTAATACTTGCAGCCTGGCAGGGTATCCCATTTTAAACTTTATACCAGATGCGATTAATTTTGAGACAATCGGATGGAATTGTGTACGACGTTGCCTAACGGAGGCAGGGGTGTCTTGCGTTATTCTGATTTTTACACCCTCCCATCTAATTTCTTGCAGCTCCTTTATCTTTCCCAGCAAGTATTGCCTCTCTTGATAATTAAGGAACCTGCATATTATCGGACGGGGCAAGGCTTCAGGCGGTGGCATGGGTCGGAGAGCTCTGTGTGCATGCTCTATCGTGTAGACTTTACCAAACGGAGAAGGGCCAGCTAATTTTTCCACCAGTTTTTGGATGAAACTAGTAGCATTTGGACCTTCTTCTTTTTCTGGGATACCAAGAAAGAACACATTGTTTCTGCGGCTCCTTCCTTCCAAATCCTCCTGTTTAGCCTCCGATTTTTTGATCCTGTGACGACTTTCTACTACCTCCTCTCTTATGCTGTCTCTTTTTTTCTCTAGTGAAACAGTACGGGCTTCATTGTCTGTGATTCTTGTAGTTAGGTCCTCCAATACTGCGGTCATCTGCTTAACCTCTGTTGTGAGAGATTTTACATCCTCCCTGAATGGAGTGAATTCAGCAAGAAACCATTCAAGTATTAGAGGGATTTCCCCTAGTTCTCTCGCTGGAGTGGTGCTGATAGCTGCTGCCTTGCCGCCATGACTTTGCTGGGCCTTAGGCCGTTTGCTCTGTTTCTCAGGGGATACCAGTGGGGTGTGTTTAGGGGGCGCCGAACACATCTCCGCCTCCATTTTCATTAACTGAACTCTTCTCCTGTCCATAATTAAGCAGTCAGCCCCAAGATAATGGCCTTAAACTGAAATAGAATATCAAATTGGGCTTTTTAACACGCCGTGTGATGGGAGCTAAACTAGAGAGCTGCTACTTGACGTGCTGCATCACGTGGTCCCCACCCCAGCTATGAGAATGTAATGTAAACATATTACTGCACACTTCTGTCACCTTAGCTCCACTCTGCCCCCCAGCTGCAAGAATGTAATGTAAACATGTTTCTGCACACTTCTGTCACCTTAGCTACACTCTACCCCCCCAAGCCAGCTGTGAGAATGTAATGTAAACATGTTGCTGCACACTTCTGCCACCTTATCTCCACTCTGCCCCCAGCTGTGAGAATATAATCATAGGTATGATAGGTAATACAGAGCTAGTACACCATAGTCCATGATGCTCACAAATGTTAATTTTATCCCTTTATACAGTTTTGTTACAAATAAGTATCCAAATGTTTTTAAATGTATCTATGTTTTCACATGTTACTACATCCAAAGCCAAGCCATTCCAAATTTTTCATACTCTTATTGAGAACCAACTACTTCTTTTTTCAGTTTTACATTGTTCTACTTTTAATTTACTTTTAACAGTATCCCTTAATTCAAAACCCAATAACTCCCATAGATGATCATCATATAATGCCTTAAATACTAAACATAAGTCACCCCTCATTCTGCGATACTCCAGCGTATAAAGTCCCAGTTTCTTCAATCTAGCATTATAATCCAAGCATTTTACTTCATTAATCTTTCTAGTTGCTCTCTGTTGGATTTTTTCCAGTGTAGTTATAGAACCTTTATCCCCTGGTGCCCAAAATTGGGCACAGTACTCCAAATGAGGCCTTACCAGGGATGAATATAAAGGGAGCAGAACATCACTACTTTTACTACTAATATGTTTATTTATACAGTGTAATATACCTGCTGCCTTCTTGATAACTGCGTAGCAATGGAGCTTAGGACTAAGATCATTGGATACTGTAATACCCAGATCACGTTCATCATCTACTGTTTTTAAGATTTTTCCACCAAGATTAAATTTAGCATGGTTGTTTTTCTCCCAAAGTGCATTACAACACACTTATCGATATTAAAGGACAATTTCTTTTTGGTAGCCCAATTTTGTAGCTCGTCAAGGGCATGCTGAAGAGTATCTATATCACCAGTGTTTATAATCGGGTAACCTAATTGGGTGTCATCAGCAAATTTTGTTAACCAAACATTGGTTGTGGTTTTTAGTGATGCAATATGTATGTTGAACAAACATGGACCCAAGACCGAACCCTGTGGGACTCCACTAGATACAACATCCCAGTCTGAGAAAAAGCTCTTTATACATACTCTCTGAGTGCACCCCTTTAGCAATGACTCCACCCAGTGTGATATATTGCCCCCTATTCCAATGCTAATGATGTCTTCAATAAGCTGACCATGAAGGACCTTATCAAAGGCCTTGGAAAAATCCAGGAAAATGACATCCACCACCTCACCCCTATCCAGTGCCCCACTTACTCCATTATAAAAACCCAACAAGTTTGTCTGATATGATCTCACCTTAACAAAGCCATGTTGAGTAGGATCTGGTTCAATCATCTTACACAGATAATCTTTGATGATTCCTTCAAGTGTTTTACCCAATATTGAAGTTAAACTGATGGGTCTATAGTTAGACACATCCTGCCTGGAACCCTTCTTAAAGATAGGAATCACAGTCACCTGTCCCCAGACATCAATAACCTGGCTTTCTTGTATAGATTTATTAAATAGGGCAGCAATAGGACCAGAAAGAGGGATGGCTAATTCCTTGAGAATACACGGATGTAAACCATCTGGACCTGCTGACTTATAGGGGTCTAAATTTTGTAGCAGTTTTTGGATAGCGCCAGCATCAACTGTAAAATACCCACTCAAGATGTGATCATTATGTTTCTTTCTGGTTTCAGTTTTAGTATTAAAAACTGATGAAAATTGCTTATTGCAAATAGTGGCCATTTGTATCTTATCAGACACCAGATCTCCTAAATTATTTTTTAGTGGGCCTATGGTGGGAGTACCTCCTCTTTTATTATTAATTTATTTATCGAAGGATTTGTGATTATCCCCCACATTGTCAATCTTACCTCGTAGTCCCTTTTTGCCTTTCTGATACTATATTTAGTTACTCTTAACTGAAATTTAAAATTTTCCCAGCTTTTCTTAGTTCCACATAACTTGGCATTTTTGTATGCTCTGTTTTTATATTTAATGTGTTTTTTTACAGTTGCATTCATATAGGGCCTTTTTAATTTGGGTTTATCAGTTTTTTAATAGTAGGAATATGTTTATTTGAAACTGATGTTAACTGACTGACCAAAATTTGCCATATTTCTGAGAGAGATTTATCCAAAAAGGAATGCTGCCAGTTCCAAGATGCCATGTCATGTGTCATACCCTGAAAATTAGCGTTTTTAAAGTTATAAAGTGTTGTGTCACCACCATCCTGTCCTAGATTCCCACTATAAGTAAACTGAGCCATAGAATGGTCACTGGAGCCGAGTGGTTGTAACACCGAACAGTTTGGAATTTCATTTCCCAAATTATGTAAAACTAGATCTAGAATATTGTTACCCCTGATACTGTTGTTAACTATTTGTTCCATATTTGATATCAGAAGTGTTTGCAAATATATTTTTTCCATGGGGGACGAAGTATGCATAGTCTTCCAATTTATGCCTGGAAGATTAAAATCACCTACAAGCAAAGTGTTATTGGTGGAGAATATCTTCTCCACAAAATCCAGCAGATGAAAATCATCATCATGTGTAATTGATGGAGACCTATAAACCACACCCATGTTAATACAAGGTACTGATATAGGAAAATTCTGAGCCAAAGTGCTTAAATATTAGGCCACTGAATTAATTCAATATTTTCTGAATTTATAATATTTGACAAATACAACGTCACCCCCCCACCTTAGTAATACTCCTGTCTTTAAGGAACAGGGTGTGACCTGGGATGTTCTTATCCCAAGGGTTGTCATCACGCCACCAAGTCTCTGTAACAGCACTATGACTAGACTAGACTACATTCTGGAGGGGCCACAGGGATATTACTTTTACAAATGGTTTTTGGGGGCAAAAAATTCCCATCTAATAGTTTAAACAGTGGTCAATCTGTTGTCTTAATCTGGTGGCAAAAATAAGTTTGCCTTGTCTGTTTAAATGCATGCCATCCCTAGCGAAAATACTCTGATTAACAAACCCTGTCCAGTTTTCCAAAAAGAAAAAACCCTCCCTGATACACCATCATTTGAACCACCCATTTAATGTCATGATATCCCTTTGTTTGTCAGTACTTGCCCTAGGTATAGGTAACAGCCCAGATATAATTAAATTACCCCCTTGACTTTTTATAATTTCCTCAATCTCTCTCTGGATTTGTAATAACATCTTTTACCCAGATAATTTATTCCTGCATGTATTAAGGTAAGAGGGGAATTTGTATGTTCTTGCAGCCCTGGGAACATATGTTTTATATTGTTTGTACCAGCTCCTGGAAGGGTACTAACCGTAGTATTCATATTTCTGTTTTTTCATAAAATATTATCGGTGTACCGAATTGTAGAGTCACCGATCACTAAAACATCCCTTGGAACATTCACTTTACTATTTGCCAAATCACCAGGAGTGTCCTGTATTTGGCGGTTGGGATCCTCAGATACTAGTAAGTGGAGTGTGTCAGTATCCTGTGCTTGCACAGGTAGCAATAGATGGAGTGTATCAAAAACGTGTACTTGCTCAGGGGAAATAGAAGTGCTTGGTGTAACTAGAATTGGAGAGAGATCCACAGGTGCTGTTGCCTCCCATGAAGCAGCTGTATAAGGAGTAACTAAAGTGGGGTCAGTCATTAAAACATTGAATCTGTTTTCAGTAGAAATGTTGCATCTTCCCCCAATATTTCTTCTTCCTTTTTTTCCTTTGAACTTCTGTATGAGGCACCACTCATTTCCTTCATGTTCCACTTCAGTCATGCTCTGCTAACATGATTCATCAGCTACAGTATCCACTACTGAGTCAATATAGTCTTCCAAATTATTGATATCTACTTGAGTCTGTAAGTGTTTATGTAATGCATTTATTTCAGCCCTCAAATTGTTAATCATACAACAGTTTTCACACACACATATTCTGAAATAAGAGCTGCAGTAGTATACATACCACAGCCAGAACAGCAATAGTAGGTAATATCTTTGTCCATTTTCAGAGTTTATTCAGTACTTTACTTAACTACTGGGAATTCTGAAAAGCCATAGGCCCACTGGCCAGATGAACACAGCTGACACACGCTAACATGCGTGTCTCTGCGCACGTCTCTGCTGGGCTGAGACTTATGCTGCAGAGTGACCCAGAAGTGGTTCCAAGGGTCACAGGGGCTCATGGATCCGAATCAAGGATTTTTAATAAAAATAAAGCGCATCAGACATTTTACAAACCTTGAAATGTCCCCAGTATATCTGCACCATGCAGAAAAGTTAGAAAATGGGGCTAAATAGTGGGATGTAGTCCCATGTAACTACATAGGATTACAAGCACTCTCCACCCACTTCCTGAATAAACAGGGGGTAGGGCTCCGCAGTATGCGCTATTTAAAAAATAGCAAATAACACCAATAACAGTTTAAAACACACAAATGGTATATCATACACCCCTTTAGATGCCCAGCATAGATAGTAATAGCCTCAATTGCTCACCCGCTCACTGCAGAGCTGAGACTTATGCTGCAGAGTGACCTGGAAGTGATTACAAGGGTCACAGGGGCTTGTGGATCCGAATCAAGGATTTTTAATAAAAATAAAGCGCATCAGACATTTTACAAACCTCAAAATGTCCCCAGTATATCTGGACCATGCAGAAAAGTTAGAAAATGGGGCTAAATAGTGGGATGTAGTCCCATGTAACTACATAGGACTACAAGCACTCTCCTCCCACTTCCTGAAGAAACAGCGGGTAGGGTTCTGCAGTATGCGAGATTTAAAAAACAGCAAATAACACAAATAACAGTTTAAAATGCACAAATGGTATATCATACATCCCTTTAGATGCCCAGCATATATAGACATGGCCTCAAATGTAAACATGCTACTGTATACTACTGCACACATATGCCACCTTAACTTCACTGTACCCCCCCACCTATGAGAATATAATGTAAACATGTTACTGCATACTTCCACCACCTTAGGTCCACTCTGCCCCCAGCTGGGAGAATGTAATGTAAAGATGTTACTGCACACATCTGCCACCGAAGCTCCACTCTGCACCCCCAGCAGCAACAATGTAATGTCAACAAGTTTCTGCACAGTTCTGTCACCTTAGCTCCACTCAACCCCCCAAGCCAGCTGTGAGAATGTAATGTAAACATGTTACTGCACACTTCTGCCACCTTATCTCCACTCTGCCCCCCCCAGCTGTGAGAATGTAATGTAAATATGTTACTGTACAATTCTCCCCCCAACTGTCAGAATCTAATGTAAACATGATACTGCACAATTCTGCAACCTTGGCTCCAGTCTACCCCCCAGCTGTGAGAATGTAATGTAAACATGTTACTGCACACTTCTGCCACCTTAGCTCCACTCTCCCCCCCCAGCTGTGAGAATGTAACGTAACCAAGTTACTGCACACATCTCCCACCTTAACTCAACTCAACCACAAGCTGTGAGAATGTAATGTAAAGATGTTACTGCACACTTCTGCCACCTTAGCTCCACTCTGCCCACAGCTGTGAGAATGTAATGTAAACATGTTACTGCACACCTCTGCCACCTAAGCTCCACTCTGTCACCCAGCTGCAAGAATGTAATGTAAACATCTTTCTGCACACTTCTGTCATGTTAGCTCCACTTTACACCCCCAAGCCAGCTGTGAGAATGTAATGTAAACATGTTACTGCACACTTCTGACACCTTAGCTCCACTCTGGCCCCCCAGTTGTGAGAATGTAGTGTAAATATGTTACTGTACACTTCTCCCCCCCAGCTGTGAGAATGTAATGTAGACATGTTATTGCACAGTTCTGCAACATTAGCTGCACTCTGCCCACCAGCTGTGAGAATATAATGTAAACATGTTACTGCACACTTCTGCCACGTTAGCTCCACTCTACCCCCAACTGAGAGAATGTAATGTAAACATGTTACTACACTTCTGCCATCTTAATTCCACTCTGGTCCTCCCCCAGCAGTGAGAATGAAATTTAAACATGTCACCGCATGTTTCTGCCACGTTAGCTCCACTCTGACCCCAGCTGACAGAATGTAATGTAAACATGTTACTGCACACTTTTGCCACCTTAGCTGCACTCTGCCCCAGCTGTGAGAATGCAAAGTAAAGATGATACTGCATACTTTGCCTCCTTATCTCAACCCTGCCCCCACTTGTGAGAATGTAATGTAAACACATTACTGAACACTTCTGCCACCTTAGCGTTACTCTGCCCCAGCTGTGAGAATGTAATGTAAACATGTTACTGCACACATCTGCCACCTCAACTCCACTGTACCCCCCAGCTATTAGAATTTAATGTAAACATGTTACTGCACACTTCTTCCACCTTAGCTTCACTCTGCCCCCAAGCTGTGAGAATGTAATGTAAACAAGTTACTGCACATTTCTGAGACCTTAGCTCAACTCTGCCCCCCCAGCTGCGACAATGTAATGTAAACATGTTACTGCACACTACGGTCAAGTTAGCTGCACTCTACCCCTCAGCCAGCTGTGAGAATTTAATTTAAATATGTTACTGCACTTCTGCCACCTTCACTCCACTCTACCCACCAGTTGTGAGTCTCTAATGTAAATGTGTTACTGCACATGTCTGCCACCTTAGCTTTCACACAGCCCCCCCAGCTCTGAGAAAGTAATGTAAACATGTACTGCACACTTCTGCCACCATAACTTCACTCTACCCCCCAGCTGTGAGAATGTAATGTAAACATGTTGCTACACACTTCTGCCACCTTAGTTCCACTCTGGCCCTCCCCCAGCAGTGAGAATGTAATTTAAAAATGGCACCACATATTTCTGCCACCTTTGCTCCTTTCTGTCCCCCAGCTGTGAGACTGTAATGTAAGCATGTTACTGCACACATCTGCCACCTTAACTCCACTCTACCTAAATCTGTGAGAATGCAATGTAAACATGTTACTGCACACTTCCACCACCTTAACTCAACTCTACCCCCAGCTGAGAGAATGAATGTAATGTAAACATCTTACTGCACACTTCTGCCACCTTAGCTAAACTCTGGTCCCCCAGCTGTGAGAATGTAATGTAAATATGTCAGTGGACACTTCAGCCACCTTAGCTCCACTCTACCCGCCAGCTGTGAGAATGTAATGTATATATGTCACTGGACACTTAAGCCACCATAGCTCCACACTGGCCTTCTCCCCCCAGCTGTGAGAATGTAATGTAAACATGTTACTGCACACTTCTGTCACATTAGCTCCACTTTACACCCCCAAGCCAGCTGTGAGAATGTAATGTAAACATGTTACTGCACAGTTCTGCAACATTAGCTGCACTCTGCCCAGCAGCGGTGATAATGTAATGTAAGCATGTCACTGCACACTTCTGCCACGTTAGCTCCACTCTAACCCCAACTGTGAGAATGTAATGTAAACATGTTACTACACTTCTGCCATCTCAATTCCACTCTGGTCCTCCCCCCAGCAGTGAGAATGAAATTTAAACATGTCACCGCATGTTTCTGCCATGTTAGCTCCCCTCTGCCCCCAGCTCACAGAATGTAATGAAAACATGTTACTGCACACCTCTGCCACCATAGCTCCACTCTGCCCCAGCTGTGAGAATGCAATGTAAACATGTTACTGCACACATCTGCCACCATAGCTCCACTATACCCCCAGCTGTGAGAATGTAATGTAAACAAGTTACTGCACATTTCTGAGACCTTAGCTCCACTCTTCCCCAGCTGTGAGAATATAATGTAAACATCTTACTGCACACTTTTGCCACCTTAGCTCAACTCTGCCCCCCCCAGCTGCGAGAAAGTATGGTAAACATGTTACTGCACACTACAGTCAACTTAGCTGTACTCTACCCCCCAGCCAGCTGTGAGAATGTAATTTAAACATGTTACTGCCCAACTGCCACCTTCAATCCACTCTACCCCCCAGTTGTGAGACTCTAATATAAATGTATTACTGCACACGCCTGTCACCTTAGCTTTCACACAGCCCCCAGCTCTGAGAAAGAATGTAAACATGTTACTGCACTCTGCCACTTTAAGTCCACTATGACCCCCAGCAGTGATAATGTAATGTAAACATGTTGCTACACACTTCTGCCACCTTAGTTCCACTCTGGCCTCCCCCAGCAGTGAGAATGTAATTTAAACATGTCACCACATATTTTGCCACCTTTGCTCTCTCTCGTCCCCCACCTGTAGAGAATGTAATGTAAGCATGTTACTGCACACATCTGCCACCTTAACTCCACTCAACCTAAATCTGTGAGAATGTAATGTAAACATGCTACTGCACACTTCTACCACCTCAACTCAACTCTACCCCAAGCAGAGAGAATGAATGAAATGTAAACATCTTACTGCACACTTCTGCCACCTTAGCTAAACTCTGGCCCCCAGCTGTGAGAATGTAATGTAAATATGTTACTGTACACTTCTGCCACCTTAGCTCCACTCTACCCCCACTGTGAGAATGTAATGTAAATATGTTACTAGACGCTTCAGCCACCTTAGCTCCACTCTACCCCCCAGTTGTGGGAATGTGATGTAAACATGTTACTGCACACGTCTGCCACCTTAACTCCACTCTACCCCCCTAGCTATGAGAATATAATGTAAACATGTTACTGCACACTTCTGCCACCTTAGCTTCATTTTGTCCCCAGCTGTGAGAATGTAATGTAAACATGTTGCTGCACACTTCTGCTACCTTAGCTCCACTCTGCCCACAGCTGTGAGAATGTAATGTAAACATGTTACTACACACCTCTGCCACCTTAGCTCCACTCTGTCGCCCAGCTGCAAGAATGTAATGTAAACATATTTCTGCACACTTCTGTCACGTTAGCGCCACTTTACACCCCCAAGCCAGCTGTGAGAATGAAATGAAAACATGCTACTGCACACTTCTGCCACCTTAGCTCCACTCTGGCCCCCCAGCTCTGAGAATGTAGTGTAAATATGTTACTGTACACTTCTCCCCCCCAGCTGCGAGAATGTAATGTAAACATGTTACTGCACACACCTGCCACCATAACTACACTCTACTCCCCAGTTGTGAGAATCTAATGGAAACATGTTACTGCACATTTCTGAGACCTTAGCTCCACTCTGCCCACAGCAGTGAGAATGTAATGTAAACATGTTACTGCACACTTTTGCCACCTTAGCTCAATTCTGCCCCCCCAGCTGCGAGAAAGTATGGTAAACATGTTACTGCACAAAACGGTCAACTTAGCTGCACTCTACCCCCCCAGTCAGCTGTGAGAATGTAATTTAAACATGTTACTGCACTTCTGCCACCTTCACTCCACTCTAACAACCAGTTGTGAGACTCTAATGTAAATGAATTACTGTACACGTCTGCCACCTTAGCTTTCACACAGCCCCCCAGCTCTGAGAAAGTAATGTAAACATGTTACTGCACTTCTGCCACTTTAAGTCCACTATGCACCCCCAGCTGTGAGAATGTAATGTAAACATGTTGCTACACACTTCTGCCACCTTAGTTCCACTCTGGCCCTCCCCCCAGCAGTGAGAATGTAATTTAAACATGTCACCACATATTTTGCCACCTTTGCTCCTCTCTGTGCCCCCAGCTGTGAGAATGTAATGTAAGCATGTTACTGCACACATCTGCCACCTTAACTTCACTCTACCTAAATCTGTGAGAATGTAATGTAAACATGTTACTGCACACTTCTACCACCTTAACTCAACTCTACCCCAACTGTGAGAGAATGAATGTAGCAAACATATTTCTGCACACTTCTGGCACCTTAGCTAAACCCTGGCCCCAGCTGTGAGAATGTAATGTAAACATGTTACTGTACACTTCTGCCACCTTAGCTCCACTCTACCCTCACAGTGAGAATGTAATGTAAATATGTCACTGGACACTTCAGCCACCTTAGCTCCACTCTACCGCCCGGCTGTGAGAATGTAATGTAAACACGTTACTGCACACGTCTGCCACCTTAACTCCACTCTACCCCCCAGCTATGAGAATATAATGTAAACATGTTACTGCACACTTCTGCCACCTTAGCTTCATTCTACCCACAGCTGTGAGAATGTAATGTAAACATGTTACTGCACACCTCTGCCACCTAAGTTCCACTCTGCCCCCAGCTGTGAGAAGGTAATGTAAACATGTTACTGCACACTTCTGCCATGTTAGCTCCACTCTGACCCCCAGCTGTGAGAATGTAATGTAAACATGTTACTGTACACTTATGCCACCTTAACTCTACTCTACCCCCCAGCTATGAGAATATAATGTAAACATGTTACTGCACACTTCTGCCACCTTAGCTTCATTCTGCCCCCAGCTGTGAGAATGTAATGTAAACATGTTACTGCACACTTCTGCCACCTTAGCTCCAATCTGCCCACAGCTGTGAGAATACAATGTAAACATGTTACTGCACAGCTCTGCCACCTTAGCTCCACTCTATCACCCAGCTGCAAGAATGTAATGTAAACATCTTTCTGCACACTTCTGTCACATTAGTGCCACTTTGCACCCCCAAGCCAGCTGTGAGAATGTAATGTAAACAAGCTACTGCACACTTCTGCCACCTTAGCTCCACTCTGGCTCCCCAGCTCTGAGAATGTAGTGTAAATATGTTACTATACACTTCTCCCCCCCAGCTGTGAGAATGTAATGTAAACATATTACTGCACAGTTCTGCAACATTAACTGCACTCTGCCCACCAGCTGTGAGAATGTAATGTAAATATATTACTGCACACTCAGCCACGTTAGCTCCACTCTACCCCTAACTGTGAGAATGTAATGTAAACATGTTACTAGATTTCTGCCTTCTTAATTCCATCTGGTCCTCCCCCCAGCAGTGAGAAAGAAATTAAAACATGTCACCACATGTTTCTGCCTCGTTAGCTGCACTCTGCTCCCCAGCTGACAGAATGTAATGTAACGTGTTACTGCACACTTCTGCCATCTTAGCTCCACTCTGCCCCAGCTGCGAGAATGCAATGTAAACATGATACTGCATACTTCTGCCTCTTTATCTCAACCCTTCCCCATTTGTGAGAATGTAATGTAAACACGTTATTGCACACTTCTGCCACCTTAACTCCACTCTACCCCCCAGCTATGAGAATTTAATGTAAACATGTTACTGCACACCTCTGCCACCTAAGCTCCACTCTGTCGCCCAGCTGCAAGAACGTAATGAAAACATGTTTCTGCACACTTCTGTCAGGTTAGCGCCACTTTACCCCCCCAAGCCAGCTGTGAGAATGTAATATAAAGATGTTACCGCACACTTCTGCCAAGTTAGCTCCACCCTGCCCACAGCTGTGAGAATGTAATGTAAACATGTTACTGCACAGTTCTGCAACATTAGCTGCACTCTGCCCAGCAGCGGTGACAATGTAATGTAAGCATGTCACTGCACACTTCTGTCACGTTAGCTCCACTCTAACCCCAACTGTGAGAATGTAATGTAAACATGTTACTACACTTCTGCCATCTCAATTCCACTCTGGTCCTCCCCCCAGCAGTGAGAATGAAATTTAAACATGTCACCGCATGTTTCTGCCATGTTAGCTCCCCTCTGCCCCCAGCTCACAGAATGTAATGAAAACATGTTACTGCACACTTCTGCCACCATAGCTCCACTCTGCCCCAGCTGTGAGAATGCAATGTAAACATTATACTGCATACTTCTGCCTCCTCAGCTCAACCCTGCCCCCACTTGTGAGAATGTAATGTAAACACGTTACTGCACACTTCTGCCACCTTAGCTCTACTCTGCCCCAGCTGTGAGAATATAATGTAAACATGTTACTGCACACATCTGCCACCATAGCTCCACTATACCCCCAGCTGTGAGAATGTAATGTAAACAAGTTACTGCACATTTCTGAGACCTTAGCTCCACTCTGCCCCCAGCTGTGAGAATATAATGTAAACATCTTACTGCACACTTTTGCCACCTTAGCTCAACTCTGCCCCCCCCAGCTGCGAGAAAGTATGGTAAACATGTTACTGCACACTACAGTCAACTTAGCTGTACTCTACCCCCCAGCCAGCTGTGAGAATGTAATTTAAACATGTTACTGCCCAACTGCCACCTTCAATCCACTCTACCCCCCAGTTGTGAGACTCTAATATAAATGTATTACTGCACACGTCTGCCACCTTAGCTTTCACACAGCCCCCCAGCTCTGAGAAAGTAATGTAAACATGTTACTGCACTTCTGCCACTTTAAGTCCACTATGACCCCCCAGCAGTGATAATGTAATGTAAACATGTTGCTACACACTTCTGCCACCTTAGTTCCACTCTGGCCCTCCCCCCAGCAGTGAGAATGTAATTTAAACATGTCACCACATATTTTTGCCACCTTTGCTCCTCTCTGTCCCTCCACCTGTGAGAATGTAATGTAAGCATGTTACTGCACACATCTGCCACCTTAACTCCACTCAACCTAAATCTGTGAGAATGTAATGTAAACATGCTACTACACACTTCTACCACCTCAACTCAACTCTACCCCAAGCAGAGAGAATGAATGAAATGTAAATATCTTACTGCACACTTCTGCCACCTTAGCTAAACTCTGGCCCCCAGCTGTGAGAATGTAATGTAAATATGTTACTGTACACTTCTGCCACCTTAGCTCCACTCTACCCCCACTGTGAGAATGTAATGTAAATATGTTACTAGACGCTTCAGCCACCTTAGCTCCACTCTACCCCCCAGTTGTGGGAATGTGATGTAAACATGTTACTGCACACGTCTGCCACCTTAACTCCACTCTACCCCCCTAGCTATGAGAATATAATGTAAACATGTTACTGCACACTTCTGCCACCTTAGCTTCATTTTGTCCCCAGCTGTGAGAATGTAATGTAAACATGTTGCTGCACACTTCGCTACCTTAGCTCCACTCTGCCCACAGCTGTGAGAATGTAATGTAAACATGTTACTACACACCTCTCCACCTTAGCTCCACTCTGTCGCCCAGCTGCAAGAATGTAATAAACATATTTCTGCACACTTCTGTCACGTTAGCGCCACTTTACACCCCCAAGCCAGCTGTGAGAATGAAATGAAAACATGCTACTGCACACTTCTGCCACCTTAGCTCCACTCTGGCCCCCCAGCTCTGAGAATGTAGTGTAAATATGTTACTGTACACTTCTCCCCCCCAGCTGCGAGAATGTAATGTAAACATGTTACTGCACACACCTGCCACCATAACTACACTCTACTCCCCAGTTGTGAGAATCTAATGGAAACATGTTACTGCACATTTCTGAGACCTTAGCTCCACTCTGCCCACAGCAGTGAGAATGTAATGTAAACATGTTACTGCACACTTTTGCCACCTTAGCTCAATTCTGCCCCCCCAGCTGCGAGAAAGTATGGTAAACATGTTACTGCACAAAACGGTCAACTTAGCTGCACTCTACCCCCAATCAGCTGTGAGAATGTAATTTAAACATGTTACTGCACTTCTGCCACCTTCACTCCACTCTAACAACCAGTTGTGAGACTCTAATGTAAATGAATTACTGTACATGTCTGCCACCTTAGCTTTCACACAGCCCCCCAGCTCTGAGAAAGTAATGTAAACATGTTACTGCACTTCTGCCACTTTAAGTCCACTATGCACCCCAGCTGTGAGAATGTAATGTAAACATGTTGCTACACACTTCTGCCACCTTAGTTCCACTCTGGCCTCCCCAGCAGTGAAATGTAATTTAAACATGTCACCACATATTTTGCCACCTTGTCTCTCTGTGCCCCCAGCTGTGAGAATGTAATGTAAGCATGTTACTGCACACATCTGCCACCTTAACTCCACTCTACCTAAATCTGTGAGAATGTAATGTAAACATGTTACTGCACACTTCTACCACCTTAACTCAACTCTACCCCCAACTGAGAGAATGAATGTAATGTAAACATCTTTCTGCACACTTCTGGCACCTTAGCTAAACCCTGGCCCCAGCTGTGAGAATCTAATGTAAACATGTTACTGTACACTTCTGCCACCTTAGCTCCACTCTAACCCTCACAGTGAGAATGTAATGTAAATATGTCACTGGACACTTCAGCCACCTTAGCTCACTCTCACCGCCTGCCGAGAGAATGTAATGTAAACACGTTACTGCACCGTCTGCACCTTAACTCCACTCACCCCCAGCTATGAGAATATAATGTAAACATGTTACTGCACACTTCTGCCACCTTAGCTTCATTCCTGCCCACAGCTGTGAGAATGTAATGTAAACATGTTACTGCACACCCTGCCACCTAAGTTCCACTCTGCCCCCAGCTGTGAGAAGGTAATGTAAACATGTTACTGCACACTTCTGCCATGTTAGCTCCACCTGACCCCCAGCTGTGAGAATGTAATGTAAACATGTTACTGTACACTTCTGCCACCTTAATTCACTTCACCCCAGCTATGAGAATATAATGTAAACATGTTACTGCACACTTCTGCACACCTTAGCTCATTCTGCCTCAGCTGTGAGAATGTAATGTAAACATGTTACTGCACACTTCTGCTCCTTAGCTCCAATCTGCCTCAGCTGTGAGATACAATGTAAACATGTTACTGCACAGCCTCTGCCACCTTAGCTCCACTCTATCGCCCAGCTGCAAGAATGTAATGTAAACATCTTTCTGCACACTTCTGTCACATTAGTGCCATTTTGAACCCCAAGCCAGCTGTGAGAATGTAATGTAAACATGCTACTGCACACTTGCCACCTTAGCTCCACTCTGGCCCCAGCTCTGAGAATGTAGTGTAAATATGTTACTATACACTTCTCCCCCCCAGCTGTGAGAATGTAATGTAAACATATTACTGCACAGTTCTGCAACATTAACTGCACTCTGCCCACCAGCTGTGAGAATGTAATGTAAATATATTACTGCACACTTCAGCCACGTTAGCTCCACTCTACCCCTAACTGTGAGAATGTAATGTAAACATGTTACTAGATTTCTGCCTTCTTAATTCCATCTGGTCCTCCCCCCAGCAGTGAGAAAGAAATTAAAACATGTCACCGCATGTTTCTGCCACGTTAGCTGCACTCTGCCCCCCAGCTGACAGAATGTAATGTAACGTGTTACTGCACACTTCTGCCATCTTAGCTCCACTCTGCCCCAGCTGCGAGAATGCAATGTAAACATGATACTGCATACTTCTGCCTCTTTATCTCAACCCTTCCCCATTTGTGCGAAAGTAATGTAAACACGTTACTGCACACTTCTGCCACCTTAACTCCACTCTACCCCCCAGCTATGAGAATGTAATGTAAACATGCTACTGCACACTTCTACCACCTCAACTCAACTCTACCCCAAGCAGAGAGAATGAATGAAATGTAAACATCTTACTGCACACTTCTGCCACCTTAGCTAAACTCTGGCCCCCAGCTGTGGGAATGTGATGTAAACATGTTACTGCACACGTCTGCTACCTTAACTCCACTCTACCCCCCTAGCTATGAGAATATAATGTAAACATGTTACTGCACACTTCTGCCACCTTAGCTTATTTGTCCCCAGCTGCGAATGTAATGTAAACATGTTGCTGCACACTTCATACCATTAGCTCCACTCTGCCCACAGCTGTGAGAATGTAATGTAAACATGTTACTACACACCTCTGCCACCTTAGCTCCACTCTGTCGCCCAGCTGCAAGAATGTAATGTAAACATATTTCTGCACACTTCTGTCACGTTAGCGCCACTTTACACCCCCAAGCCAGCTGTGAGAATGAAATGAAAACATGCTACTGTACTACTCTGCCACATAGCTCCACCTGGCCCCAGCTCTGAGATAGAAGTAGTGAATATGTTACTGTACACTTCTCCCCCAGCTGCGAGAATGTAATGTAAACATGTTACTGCACACACCTGCCACCATAACTACACTCTACTCCCCAGTTGTGAGAATCTAATGAAACATGTTACTGCACATTTCTGAGACCTTAGCTCCACCTCTGCCCACAGCAGTGAGAATGTAATGTAAACATGTTACTGCACACTTTGCCACCTTAGCTCAATTCTGCCCCCAGCTGTGAGAAAGTGTAGCCAAACATGTTGCTGCACAAAACGGTCAACTTAGCTGCACTCTACCCCCAGTCAGCTGTGAGAATGTAATTTAAACATGTTACTGCACTTCTGCCACCTTCACTCCACTCTAACAACCAGTTGTGAGACTCTAATGTAAATGGAATTACTGCACACATCTGGCACCTTAGCTTTCACACAGCCCCCCCAGCTCTGAGAAAGTAATATAAACATGTTACTGCACTTCTGCCACTTTAAGTCCACTATGCACCCCCAGCTGTGAGAATGTAATGTAAACATGTTGCTACACACTTCTGCCACCTTAGTTCCACTCTGGCCCTCCCCCCAGCAGTGAGAATGTAATTTAAACATGTCACCACATATTTTGCCACCTTTGCTCCTCTCTGTGCCCCCAGCTGTGAGAATGTAATGTAAGCATGTTACTGCACACATCTGCCACCTTTACTCCACTCCACCTAAATCTGTGAGAATGTAATGTAAACATGTTACTGCACACTTCTACCACCTTAACTCAACTCTACCCCCAACTGAGAGAATGAATGTAATGTAAACATTTTTCTGCACACTTCTGGCACCTTAGCTAAACCCTGGCCCCAGCTGTGAGAATGTAATGTAAACATGTTACTGTACACTTCTGCCACCTTAGCTCCACTCTACCCCTCACAGTGAGAATGTAATGTAAATATGTCACTGGACACTTCAGCCACCTTAGCTCCACTCTACCGCCCGGCTGTGAGAATGTAATGTAAACACGTTACTGCACATGTCTGCCACCTTAACTCCACTCTACCCCCCAGCTATGAGAATATAATGTAAACATGTTACTGCACACTTCTGCCACCTTAGCTTCATTCTGCCCACAGATGTGAGAATGTAATGTAAACATGTTACTGCACACCTCTGCCACCTAAGTTCCACTCTGCCCCCAGCTGTGAGAAGGTAATGTAAACATGTTACTGCACACTTCTGCCATGTTAGCGCCACTCTGACCCCCAGCTGTGAGAATGTAATGTAAAATGTTACTGTACACTTCTGCCACCTTAACTCTACTCTACCCCCCAGCTATGAGAATATAATGTAAACATGTTACTGCACACTTCTGCCACCTTAGCTTCATTCTGCCCCCAGCTGTGAGAATGTAATGTAAACATGTTACTGCACACTTCTGCCACCTTAGCTCCAATCTTCCTCAGCTGTGAGAATACAATGTAAACATGTTACTGCACAGCTCTGCCACCTTAGCTCCACTCTATCGCCCAGCTGCAAGAATGTAATGTAAATATCTTTCTGCACACTTCTGTCACATTAGTGCCACTTTGCACCCCCAAGCCAGCTGTGAGAATGTAATGTAAACATGCTACTGCACACTTCTGCCACCTTAGCTCCACTCTGGCCCCCCAGCTCTGAGAATGTAGTGTAAATATGTTACTATACACTTCTCCCCCCCAGCTGTGAGAATGTAATGTAAACATATTACTGCACAGTTCTGCAACATTAACTGCACTCTGCCCACCAGCTGTGAGAATGTAATGTAAATATATTACTGCACACTTCAGCCACGTTAGCTCCACTCTACCCCTAACTGTGAGAATGTAATGTAAACATGTTACTAGATTTCTGCCTTCTTAATTCCATCTGGTCCTCCCCCCAGCAGTGAGAAAGAAATTAAAACATGTCACCGCATGTTTCTGCCACGTTAGCTGCACTCTGCCCCCCAGCTGACAGAATGTAATGTAACGTGTTACTGCACACTTCTGCCATCTTAGCTCCACTCTGCCCCAGCTGCGAGAATGCAATATAAACATGAAACTGCATACTTCTGCCTCTTTATCTCAACCCTTCCCCATTTGTGAGAATGTAATGTAAACACGTTACTGCACACTTCTGCCACCTTAACTCCACTCTACCCCCCAGGTATGAGAATTTAATGTAAACATGTTACTGCACACCTCTGCCACCTAAGCTCCACTCTGTCGCCCAGCTGCAAGAACGTAATGAAAACATGTTTCTGCACACTTCTGTCAGGTTAGCGCCACTTTACCCCCCCAAGCCAGCTGTGAGAATGTAATATAAAGATGTTACCGCACACTTCTGCCAAGTTAGCTCCACCCTGCCCACAGCTGTGAGAATGTAATGTAAACACGTTAATGCACACATCTGCCACCATAACTCCACTCTACCCCCCAGCTATGAGAATAAAAAGTAAACATGTTACTGCACACTTCTGCCACCTTAGCTTCATTCTGCCCCAGCTGTGAGAATGTAATGTAAACATGTTACTGCACACTTCTGCCTCCTTAGCTCCACTCTGCCCACAGCTGTGAGAATGTAATGTAAACATGTTACTGGACACTTCTGTCATGTTAGCTGCACTTTGCCCCCCAAGCCAGCTGTGAGAATGTAATGTAAATATGTTACTGCACACTTCTGCCACCTTAGCTTCAATCTGGACCCCCAGCTGTGAGAATGTAGTGTAAATTTGTTACTGTACACTTCTCCCCTCAGCTGTGAGAATGTAATGTAAACATGTTACTGCACACTTCTGCAACCTTTGCTGCACTCTGCCCGCCAGCTGTGAGAATGTAATGTAAACATGTTACTGCACACTTCTGCTACCTTATCTCCACTCTGACCCCCCCAGCAGTGAGAATGTAAACATGTTACTGCACACATCTGCCAACTTTTCTCCACTCTACCCCTCTACTGTGAGAATGTAATGTAAACATGGTACTGCACTTCTGCCATCTTAGTTCCACTCTGAACCCCAGCTGTGAGAATGTAATGTAAACATGTTACTGCACACTTCTTCCACCTTAGCTCCACTCTGCCCCAGCTGTGGAAATGCAATGTAAACATGATACTGCATACTTCTGCCTACTTATCTCAATGCTGCCCCCACTTGTGAGAATGTAATGTAAACACGTTACTGCACAGTTCTGCCACCTTAGCTCTACTCTGCCCCTGCTGTGAGAATGTAATGTAAACATGTTACTGCACACATGTGCCACCTTAACTCCACTCTACCACCCAGCTATGAGAATTTAATGTAAACATGTTACTGCACACTTCTTCCACCTTAGCTTCACTCTGCCCCGAGTTGCAAGAATGTAATGTAAACATGTTACTGCAGACCTCTGCCACCTTAGCGCCACTCTGTCACCCAGCTGCAAGAATGTAATGTGAACATGTTTCTACACTCTTCTGTCACGTTAACTCCACTTTACCCCCAAAGCCAGCTGTGAGAATGTAATGTAAACATGTTACTGAACACTTCTGCCACTTTAGCTCCAATCTGGCCCCCCAGCTGTGAGAATGTAGTGTAAACATGTTACTGCACAGTTCTGAGACCTTAGCTCCACTCTGCTCGCCAGCTGTGAGAATGTAATGTAAATATGTTACTGATACCTTCTGCTACCGTATCTCCACTCTGACTCCCCCAGCTATGAGAATGTAAACATGTTACTGCACACATCTGCTACCTTATCTCCACTCTGCCCCAAATTGTTGGAATGTAATGAAAACATGTCACTCCACACTTCTGCCAACTTTTCTCCACTCTACCCCACTACTGTGAGAATGTAATGTAAACATGGTACTGCACTTCTGCCATCTTTGTTCCACTCTGCCCCAGCTGTGAAAATGCAATGTAAACATGATACTGCATACTTCTGCCTCCTTACCTCATCTCTGCCCCCCAGCTGTGAGAATGTAAGGTAAACATATTACTGCACATTTCTGAGACCTAAGCTCCACTCTGCCCCAAGCTGTGAGAATGTAATGTAAACATGTTACTGCACACCTCTGCCACCTGAGCTCCACTCTGTCGCCCAGCTGCAAGAATGTAATGTAAACATCTTTCTACACAGTTCTGTCACATTAGCACCACTTTACGCCCCAAGCCAGCTGTGAGAATGTAATGTAAACATGCTACTGCACACTTCTGCCACCTTAGCTCCTCTCTGGCCCCCCAGCTCTGAGAATGTAGTGTAAATATGTTACTGTACACTTCTCCCCCCCAGCTGTGAGAATGTAATGTAAACATGTTACTGCACAGTTCTGCAACATTAGCTGCACTCTACCCACCAGCTGTGAGAATGTAATGTAAACATGTTACTGCACACTTCTGCCACGTTAGCTCCACTCTACCCCTAACTGTGAGAATGTAATGTAAACATGTTACTACACATCTGCCATCTTAATTCCACTCTGGTCCTCCCCCCAGCAGTGAGAAAAAAATTGAAACATGTCACCGCATGTTTCTGCCACGTTAGCTCCACTCTGCCCCCAGCTGACAGAATGTAATGTAAACATGTTACTGCACACTTCTGCCACCTTAGGTCCACTCTGCCCCAGCTGTGAGAATGCAATGTAAATATGATACTGCATACTTCTGCCTCTTTATCTCAACCCTGCCCCCACTTGTGAGAATGTAATATAAACACGTTACTACTCACTTCTGCCACCTTAGCTCTAATCAGCCCAGGCTGTGAGAATGTAATGTAAACATGTTACTGCACACTTCTGCCATGTTAGTGCCACTCTACCCCTAACTGTGAGAATGTAATGTAAACATGTTACTACATTTCTGCCATCTTAATTCCAGTCTGGTCCTTCCACCAGCAGTGAGAAAGAAATCAAAACATGTCACTACATGTTTCTGCCACATTAGCTCCACTCTGCCCGCAGCTGACAGAATGTAGTGTAAACATGTTACTGCACACTTCTGCCACCTTAGCTCCACTCTGCCCCAGCTGTGAGAATGCAATGTAAACATGATGCTGCATACTTCTGCCTCCTTATCTCAACCCTGCCCCCACTTGGGAGAATGTAAAGTAAACACGTTACTGCACACTTCTGCCACCTTAGCTCTACTCTGCCCCAGCTGTGAGAATGTAATGTAAACATGTTAATGCACACATCTGCCACCTTTACTCAACTCTACCCCTGCTATGAGAATTTAATGTAAACATGTTACTGTACACTTCTTCCACCTTAGCTTCACTCTGCCCCCCAGCTGAGAGAATGTAATGTAAACATGTTACTGCACACTTTTGCCACCTTAGCTCAACACTGCCCCCTCCCAGCTGCGAGAATGTATGGTAAACATGTTACTGCACACTACAGTCAACTTAGCTGCACTCTCCCCCCAGCCAGCTGTGAGAATGTAATTTAAACATTTTACTGCACTTCTGCCACCTTCACTCCACCCTACCCCCTCAGTTGTGAGACTCTGATGTAAATGTATTACTGCAAACATCTGCCACCTTAGCTTTGAGACAGCCCCCCAGCTCTGAGAAAGTAATGTAAACATGTACTGCACACTTCTTCCACCATAACTCAACTATACCCTCCAGCAGTGAGAATGTAATGTAAACATATTACTGCACACTTCTGCCACCTTAGCTAAACTCTGCCCCCCCAACAGTGAGAATGTAATGTAAATATGTTACTGTACACTTCTGCCACCTTAGCTCCACTCTACCCCCCCAGCTGTGAGAATGTAATGTAAATTTGTCACTGGACACTTCTGCCACCATAGCTCCAATCTGGCCTTCTCCCCCAGCTGTGAGAATGTAATGTAAACACGTTAATGCACACATCTGCCACCTTAACTCCACTCTACCCCCCAGCTATGAGAATATAAAGTAAACACGTCACTGCACACTTCTGCCACCTTAGCTTCATTCTGCCCCAGCTGTGAGAATGTAATGTAAACATGTTACAGCACACTTCTGCCACCTTAGCTGCACTCTGCCCTCAGCTGTGAGAATGTAATGTAAACATGTTACTGCACACTTCTATCATGAAAGCTCCACTTTAGCCCCCCAAGCCAGCCGTGAGAATGTAATGTAAATATGTTACTGCACACTTCTGCCACCTTAGCTTCAATCTGGCCCCCCAGCTGTGAGAATGTAGTGTAAATATGTTACTGTACACTTCTCCCCCCAGCTGTGAGAATGTAATGTAAACATGTTACTGCACACTTCTGCTACCTTATCTCCACTCTGACCCACCCAGCAGTGAGAATGTAAACATGTTACTGCACACATCTGCTACCTTACCTCCACTCTGCCCCACGTTGTTGGAATGTAATGAAAACATGTCACTCCACACTTCTGCCAACTTTTCTCCACTCTACCCCATTACTGTGAGAATGTAATGTAAACATGGTACTGCACTTCTGCCATCTTAGGTCCACTTTGAACCCCAGCTGTGAGAATGTAATGTAAACATGTTACTGCACACTTCTGCCACCTTAGCTCCTCTCTGCCCCAGCTGTGAAAATGCAATGTAAACATGATACTGCATACTTCTGCCTACTTATCTCAATGCTGCCCCCACTTGAGAGAATGTAATGTAAACATGTTACTGCACAGTTCTGGAACATTAGCTGCACTCTGCCCACCAGCTGTGAGAATGTAATGTAACTGCACACTTCTGCCATGTTAGCTCCACTCTACCCCTAACTGTGAGAATGTAATGTAAACATGTTACTACACTTCTGCCATCTTAATTCCACTCTGGTCCCCCAGCAGTGAGAAAAAATTAAACATGTCACCGCAAGTTTCTGCCACGTTAGCTCCACTCTGCCCCCAGCTGACAGAATGTAATGTAAACATGTTACTTCACACTTCTGCCACCTTAGCTCCACTCTGCCCCAGCTGTGAGAATGCAATGTAAATATGATACTGCATACTTCTGCCTCTTTATCTCAACCCTGCCCCCACTTGTGAGAATGTAATGTAAACATGTTACAGCTCACTTCTGCCACCTTAGCTCTACTCAGCCCAGGCTGTGAGAATGTAACGTAAACATGTTATTGCACACTTCTGCCACGTTAGTGCCACTCTACCCCTAACTGAGAGAATGTAATGTAAACATGTTACTACATTTCTGCCATCTTAATTCCACTCTGGTCCTTCGCCCAGCAGTGAGAAAGAAATTAAAACATGTCACCGCATGTTTCTGCCACGTTAGCTCTACTCTGCCCCAGCTGTGAGAATGTAATGAAAACATGTTACTGCAGACATCTGCCACCTTAACTCCATTCTACCCCTGCTATGAGAATTTAATGTAAACATGTTACTGTACACTTCTTCCACCTTAGCTCCACTCTGCCCCCCAGCTGGGAGAATGTAATGTAAACATGTTACTGCACACTTTTGCCACCTTAGCTCAACACTGCCCCCTCTCAGCTGCGAGAATGTATGGTAAACATGTTACTGCACACTACAGTCAACTTAGCTGCACTCTCCCCCCAGCCAGCTGTGAGAATGTAATTTAAACATGTCACCACATATTTCTGACACATTAGCTCCTCTCTGCCCCAGCTGTGAAATGTAATGTAAGCATGTTACTGCACACATCTGCCACCTTAACTCCACTCTACCTCTAGCTGTGAGAATGTAATCTAAACATGTTACTGAACACTTCTGCCGCCTTAACTCAACTCTACCCCCAGCTGAGAGAATAAACGTAATGTAAATATCTTACTGCACACTTCTGCCACCTTAGCTAAACTCTGGCCCTCCAGCTGTGAGAATGTAATGTAAAATTGTTACTGTACACTTCTGCCACCTTAGCTCCACTCTACCCCCCCAGCTGTGAGAATGTAATGTAAATTTGTCACTGGACACTTCTTCCACCATAGCTCCACACTGGCCTTCTCCCCCAGCTGTGAGAATGTAATGTAAACACGTTACTGCACACATCTGCCACCATAACTCCATTCTACCCCTGCTATGAGAATTTAATGTAAACATGTTACTGTACACTTCTTCCACCTTAGCTCCACTCTGCCCCCCAGCTGGGAGAATGTAATGTAAACATGTTACTGCACACTTTTGCCACCTTAGCTCAACACTGCCCCCTCTCAGCTGCGAGAATGTATGGTAAACATGTTACTGCACACTACAGTCAACTTAGCTGCACTCTCCCCCCAGCCAGCTGTGAGAATGTAATTTAAACATTTTACTGCACTTCTGCCACCTTCACTCCACCCTACCCCCGGTTGTGAGACTCTGATGTAAATGTATTACTGCACACATCTGACACCTTAGCTTTCAGACTGCCCCCCAGCTCTGAGAAAGTAATGTAAACATGTACTGCACACTTCTGCCACCATAGCTCCACTATACCCTCCAGCAGTGAGAATGTAATGTAAACATGTTACTGCACTTCTGCCACGTTAAGTCCACTATGCCCCCCCCAGCTTTGAGAATGTAATGTAAACATGTTGCTACACCCTTCTGCCACCTTGATTCCTCTCTGGCCCTCCCCCCAGCTGTGAGAATGTAATTAAAACATGTCACCACATATTTCTGACACATTAGCTCCTCTCTGCCCACAGCTGTGAAAATGTAATGTAAGCATGTTACTGCACACATCTGCCACCTTAACTCCACTCTACCTCTAGCTGTGAGAATGTAATCTAAACATGTTACTGAACACTTCTGCCGCCTTAACTCAACTCTACCCCCAGCTGAGAGAATAAACGTAATGTAAATATCTTACTGCACACTTCTGCCACCTTAGCTAAACTCTGGCCCCTCCAGCTGTGAGAATGTAATGTAAAATTGTTACTGTACACTTCTGCCATCTTAGCTCCACTCTACCCCCCCAGCTGTGAGAATGTAATGTAAATTTGTCACTGGACACTTCTTCCACCATAGCTCCACACTGGCCTTCTCCCCCAGCTGTGAGAATGTAATGTAAACACGTTACTGCACACATCTGCCACCTTAACTCTACTCTACCCCCCCGCTATGAGAACATAATGTAAACATGTTACTGCACACTTCTGCCACCTTAGCTTCATTCTGCCCCCAGGTGTGAGAATGTAATGTAAAGATGTTACTGCAGACTTCTGCCACCTTAGCTCCACTCTGCCCACAGCTGTGAGAATGTAATGTAAACATGTTACTGCACCCCTCTGAAACCTAAGCTCCACTCTGTCGTCCAGCAGCAAGAACGTAATGTAAACATGTTTCTGCACACTTCTGTCAGGTTAGCTCCACTTTACCCACCCAAGCCAGCTGTGAGAATGTAATGTAAAGATGTTACTGCACACTTCTGTCACCTTAGCTCTACTCTGCTCCCAGCTGTGAGAATGTAATGTAAACAAGTTAAAGAACACATCTGCCACCTTAACTCCACTCTACCCCCAGCTATGAGAATAACAAGTAAACATGTTACTGCACACTTCTGCCACTTTTGCTCCACTCTGCCCACAGCTGTGAGAATGTAATGTAAACATGTTACTGCACACCTCTGCCACCTAAGATCCACTCTGTCGCCCAGCTGCAAGAATGTAATGTAAATATATTTCTGCACATTTCTGTCACGTTAGCTCCACTTTACCCCCAAGTCAGCTGTGAGAATGTAATGTAAACATGTTACTGCACACCTCTGCCACCTTAGCTCCAATCTTGCCCCCCAGCTGTGAGAATGTAGTGTAAATATGTTATTGTACACTTCTCCCACAGCTGTGAGAATGTAATGTAAACATATTTCTGCGCAGTTCTGCAACCTTTGCTGCACTCTGCCCGCCAGCTGTGAGAATGTAATTTAAACATGTCACTGCACACTTCTGCTACCTTATCTCCACTCTGACCCCCCAGCTGTGAGACTGTAAACATGTTACTGCACACTCCTGCTACCTTCTCCATTCTGCCCCAAGTTGTTGGAATGTAATGAAAACATGTCACCCACACTTCTGCCAACTTTTCTCCACTCTACCCCACTACTGGGAGAATGTAATCTAAACATGGTACTGCACTTCTGCCATCTTAGCTCCACTCTGAACCCCAGCTGTGAGAATGTAATGTAAACATGTTACTGCACACCCTGTCACCATAGCCCACCTGCCCACAGCTCTGAGAATGTAATGTAGACATCTACTGCACACCTCTGCCACCTAAGATCCACTCTGTCACTCAGCTGCAAGAGTGTAATGTAAACATGTTTCTGCACAGTTCTGTCATGTTAGATCCACTTTACCCCCCCAAGCCAGTTGTGAGAATCTAATGTAAACATGGTACTACACACATCTGCCACCTTAGCTCCTCTCTGCCCCAGTTGTGAAAATGCAATGTAAACATGATACTGCATACTTCTGCCTACTTATCTCAATGCTGCCCCCACTTGTGAGAATGTAATGTAAACATGTTACTGCACAGTTCTGCAACATTAGCTGCACTCTGCCCACCAGCTGTGAGAATGTAATGTAACTGCACACTTCTGCCATGTTAGCTCCACTCTACCCCTAACTGTGAGAATGTAATGTAAACATGTTACTACACTTCTGCCATCTTAATTCCACTCTGGTCCTCCCCCCAGCAGTGAGAAAAAAATTTAAACATGTCACCGCAAGTTTCTGCCACGTTAGCTCCACTCTGCCCCCAGCTGACAGAATGTAATGTAAACATGTTACTTCACACTTCTGCCACCTTAGCTCCACTCTGCCCCAGCTGTGAGAATGCAATGTAAATATGATACTGCATACTTCTGCCTCTTTATCTCAACCCTGCCCCCACTTGTGAGAATGTAATGTAAACATGTTACAGCTCACTTCTGCCACCTTAGCTCTACTCAGCCCAGGCTGTGAGAATGTAACGAAACATGTTATTGCACACTTCTGCCACGTTAGTGCCACTCTACCCCTAACTGAGAGAATGTAATGTAAACATGTTACTACATTTCTGCCATCTTAATTCCACTCTGGTCCTTCGCCCAGCAGTGAGAAAGAAATTAAAACATGTCACCGCATGTTTCTGCCACGTTAGCTCTACTCTGCCCCAGCTGTGAGAATGTAATGAAAACATGTTACTGCAGACATCTGCCACCTTAACTCCATTCTACCCCTGCTATGAGAATTTAATGTAAACATGTTACTGTACACTTCTTCCACCTTAGCTCCACTCTGCCCCCCAGCTGGGAGAATGTAATGCAAACATGTTACTGCACACTTTTGCCACCTTAGCTCAACACTGCCCCCTCTCAGCTGCGAGAATGTATGGTAAACATGTTACTGCACACTACAGTCAACTTAGCTGCACTCTCCCCCCAGCCAGCTGTGAGAATGTAATTTAAACATGTCACCACATATTTCTGACACATTAGCTCCTCTCTGCCCCCAGCTGTGAAAATGTAATGTAAGCATGTTACTGCACACATCTGCCACCTTAACTCCACTCTACCTCTAGCTGTGAGAATGTAATCTAAACATGTTACTGAACACTTCTGCCGCCTTAACTCAACTCTACCCCCAGCTGAGAGAATAAACGTAATGTAAATATCTTACTGCACACTTCTGCCACCTTAGCTAAACTCTGGCCCCTCCAGCTGTGAGAATGTAATGTAAAATTGTTACTGTACACTTCTGCCACCTTAGCTCCACTCTACCCCCCCAGCTGTGAGAATGTAATGTAAATTTGTCACTGGACACTTCTTCCACCATAGCTCCACACTGGCCTTCTCCCCCAGCTGTGAGAATGTAATGTAAACACGTTACTGCACACATCTGCCACCATAACTCCATTCTACCCCTGCTATGAGAATTTAATGTAAACATGTTACTGTACACTTCTTCCACCTTAGCTCCACTCTGCCCCCAGCTGGGGAGAATGTAATGTAAACATGTTACTGCACACTTTGCCACCTTAGCTCAACACTGCCCCTCTCAGCTGCGAGAATGTATGGTAAACATGTTACTGCACACTACAGTCAACTTAGCTGCATTCTCCCCAGCCAGCTGTGAGAATGTAATTTAAACATTTTACTGCACTTCTGCCACCTTCACTCCACCCTACCCCGGTTGTGAGACTCTGATGTAAATGTATTACTGCACACATCTGACACCTTAGCTTTCAGACAGCCCCCCAGCTCTGAGAAAGTAATGTAAACATGTACTGCACACTTCTGCCACCATAGCTCCACTATACCCTCCAGCAGTGAGAATGTAATTTAAACATGTTACTGCACTTCTGCCACGTTAAGTCCACTATGCCCCCCCCAGCTTTGAGAATGTAATGTAAACATGTTGCTACACCCTTCTGCCACCTTGGTTCCACTCTGGCCCTCCCCCCAGCTGTGAGAATGTAATTTAAACATGTCACCACATATTTCTGACACATTAGCTCCTCTCTGCCCACAGCTGTGAAAATGTAATGTAAGCATGTTACTGCACACATCTGCCACCTTAACTCCACTCTACCTCTAGCTGTGAGAATGTAATCTAAACATGTTACTGAACACTTCTGCCGCCTTTAACTCAACTCTACCCCAGCTGAGAGAATAAACGAATGTAAATATCTTACTGCACACTTCTGCCACCTTAGCTAAACTCTGGCCCTCCAGCTGTGAGAATGTAATGTAAAATTGTTACTGTACACTTCTGCCATCTTAGCTCCACTCTACCCCCAGCTGTGAGAATGTAATGTAAATTTGTCACTGGACACTTCTTCCACCATAGCTCCACACTGGCCTTCTCCCCAGCTGTGAGAATGTAATGTAAACACGTTACTGCACACATCTGCCACCTTAACTCTACTTCACCCCCGCTATGAGAACATAATGTAAACATGTTACTGCACACTTCTGCCACCTTAGCTTCATTCTGCCCCCAGGTGTGAGAATGTAATGTAAAGATGTTACTGCAGACTTCTGCCACCTTAGCTCCACTCTGCCCACAGCTGTGAGAATGTAATGTAAACATGTTACTGCACCCCTCTGAAACCTAAGCTCCACTCTGTCGTCCAGGAGCAAGAACGTAATGTAAACATGTTTCTGCACACTTCTGTCAGGTTAGCTCCACTTTACCCACCCAAGCCAGCTGTGAGAATGTAATGTAAAGATGTTACTGCACACTTCTGTCACCTTAGCTCTACTCTGCTCCCAGCTGTGAGAATGTAATGTAAACAAGTTAAAGCACACATCTGCCACCTTAACTCCACTCTACCCCCAGCTATGAGAATAACAAGTAAACATGTTACTGCACACTTCTGCCACTTTTGCTCCACTCTGCCCACAGCTGTGAGAATGTAATGTAAACATGTTACTGCACACCTCTGCCACCTAAGATCCACTCTGTCGCCCAGCTGCAAGAATGTAATGTAAATATATTTCTGCACATTTCTGTCACGTTAGCTCCACTTCCCCAAGTCAGCTGTGAGAATGTAATGTAAACATGTTACTGCACACCTCTGCCACCTTAGCTCCAATCTTGCCCCCCAGCTGTGAGAATGTAGTGTAAATATGTTATTGTACACTTCTCCCACAGCTGTGAGAATGTAATGTAAACATATTTCTGCGCAGTTCTGCAACCTTTGCTGCACTCTGCCCGCCAGCTGTGAGAATGTAATTTAAACATGTCACTGCACACTTCTGCTACCTTATCTCCACTCTGACCCCCCCAGCTGTGAGAATGTAAACATGTTACTGCACACTTCTGCTACCTTACCTCCATTCTGCCCCAAGTTGTTGGAATGTAATGAAAACATGTCACTCCACACTTCTGCCAACTTTTCTCCACTCTACCCCACTACTGGGAGAATGTAATCTAAACATGGTACTGCACTTCTGCCATCTTAGCTCCACTCTGAACCCCAGCTGTGAGAATGTAATGTAAACATGTTACTGCACACCTCTGTCACCATAGCCCACTCTGCCCACAGCCTGAGAATGTAATGTAGACACGTTACTGCACACCTCTGCCACCTAAGATCCACTCTGTCACTCAGCTGCAAGAGTGTAATGTAAACATGTTTCTGCACAGTTCTGTCATGTTAGATCCACTTTACCCCCAAGCCAGTTGTGAGAATCTAATGTAAACATGGTACTACACACATCTGCCACCTTAGCTCCAAACTGGCCCCCAGCTGTGAGAATTTTATGTAAACATGTTACTGCACAGTTCTGCAACCTTAGCTGCACTCTGCCCGCTAGCTGTGAGAATGTAATGTAAACATGTTACTGCACACATCTGCCACCTTACCTCCACTCTGCCCCAAGTTGTTGGAATGTAATGAAAACATGTCACCCACACTACTGCCAACTTTTCTCCACTCTACCCCACTACTGTGAGAATGTAATGTAAACATGGTACTGCACTTCTGCCATCTTAGCTCCACTCTGAACCTCAGCTGTGAGAATGTAATGTAAACATGTTACGCACACTTCTGCCACCTTAGCTCCAACTATGTGCCAGCTGTGAGAATGCAATGTAAACATGATACTGCATACTTCTGCCTCCTTAGCTCAACCCTGCCCCCACTTGTGAGAATGTAATAAAAACACGTTACTGCACACCTCTGCCACCTTAGCTCTACTCTGCCCCAGCTGTGAGAATGTAATGTAACCATCTTACAGCACACTTCTGCCTCCTTAGCTTAACTCTGGCCCCCCAGCTGTGAGAATGTAATGTAAACATGTTACTGCACATCTCTGCCACCTTAGCTTCACTCTGCCCCCAGCTGCGAGAATGTATTGTAAACATGTTACTGCAAAACTCTGCCACCTTAGCACCACTCTGCCCACAGCTCTGAGAATGTAATATAAACATGTTACTGCACACCTCTGCCACTTAAGATCCACTCTGTCACTCAGCTGCAAGAGTGTAATGTAAATATGTTTCTGCACAGTTCTGTCATTTTAGATCCACTTTAACCCCCAAGCCAGTTGTGAGAATCTAATGTAAACATGGTACTACACACATCTGCCACCTTAGCTCCAATCTGGCCCCCCAGCTGTGAGAATTTAATGTAAACATGTTACTGCACAGTTCTGCAACCTTAGCTGCACTCTGCCCGCCAGCAGTGAGAATGTAATGTAAACATGTTACTGCACACATCTGCCACCTTACCTCCACTCTGCCCCAAGTTGTTGGAATGTAATGAAAACATGTCACTCCACACTACTGCCAACTTTTCTCCACTCTACCCCACTACTGTGAGAATGTAATGTAAACATGGTACTACACTTCTGCCATCTTAGCTCCACTCTGAACCTCAGCTGTGAGAATGTAATGTAAACATGTTACTGCACACTTCTGCCACCTTAGCTCCACTATGTGCCAGCTGTGAGAATGCAATGTAAACATGATACTGCATAGTTCTGCCTCCTTAGCTCAACCCCTGCCCCCACTTGTGAGAATGTAATAAAAACACGTTACTGCACACCTCTGCCACCTTAGCTCTACTCTGCCCCAGCTGTGAGAATGTAATGTAAACATCTTACAGCACACTTCTGCCTCCTTAGCTTAACTCTGGCCCCCCCAGCTGTGAGAATGTAATGTAAACATGTTACTGCACATCTCTGCCACCTAAGCTCCACTCTGCCGCCCAACTGCAAGAACATAATGTAAACATGTTTCTGCACACTTCTGTCAGGTTAGCTCCACTTTACCCCCCCAAGCCAGCTGTGAGAATGTAATGTAAAGATGTTACTGCACACTTCTGGCACCTTAGATCCACTCTGCCCCCAGCTGGGAGAATGTAATGTAAAGACGTTACTGCACACATCTGCCACCTTAACTTCACTCTACCCCACAGCTATGAGAATATAAAGTAAACATGTTACTGCACACTCTGTCACATTAGCTCCACTTTACCCCCCCAAGCCAGCTGTGAGAATGTAATGTAAATATGCTACTGCACACATCTGCCAGCTTAGCTCCAATCTGGCCACCCAGCTGTGAGAATGTAGTGTAAATATGTTACTGTACACTTCTCCCCCCAGCTGAGAATGTAATGCAAACATGTTACTGCACAGTTCTGCAACCTTCGCTGCACTCTGCCCGCCAGCTGTGAGAATGCAGTGTAAACATGTTACTGCACACTTCTGCTACCTTATCTCCACTCTGACCCCCCCAGCAGTGAGAATGTATACATGTTACTGCACACATCTGCTACCTTACCTCCAGTGTGCCCCAAGTTGTTGGAATGTAATGAAAACATGTCACTCCACACTTCTGCCAACTTTTCTCCCTCTACCCCACTACTGTGAGAATGTTATGTAAACATGGTAGTGCACTTCTGCCATCTGAGCTCCACTCTGAACCCCAGGTGTGAGAATGTAATGTAAACATGTTACTGCACACTTCTGCCACATTAACTCCACTCTGCCCCAGCTGTGAGAATGTAGTGTAAATATGTTATTGTACACTTCTCCCACAGCTGTGAGAATGTAATGTAAACATATTTCTACGCAGTTCTGCAACCTTTGCTGCACTCTGCCCGCCAGCTGTGAGAATGTAATTTAAACATGTCACTGCACACTTCTGCTACCTTATCTCCACTCTGACCCCCCCAGCTGTGAGAATGTAAACATGTTACTGCACACTTCTGCTACCTTACCTCCATTCTGCCCCAAGTTGTTGGAATGTAATGAAAACATGTCACTCCACACTTCTGCCAACTTTTCTCCACTCTACCCCACTACTGGGAGAATGTAATCTAAACATGGTACTGCACTTCTGCCATCTTAGCTCCACTCTGAACCCCAGCTGTGAGAATGTAATGTAAACATGTTACTGCACACCTCTGTCACCATAGCGCCACTCTGCCCACAGCTCTGAGAATGTAATGTAGACACGTTACTGCACACCTCTGCCACCTAAGATCCACTCTGTCACTCAGCTGCAAGAGTGTAATGTAAACATGTTTCTGCACAGTTCTGTCATGTTAGATCCACTTTACCCCCCCAAGCCAGTTGTGAGAATCTAATGTAAACATGGTACTACACACATCTGCCACCTTAGCTCCAAACTGGCCCCCCAGCTGTGAGAATTTTATGTAAACATGTTACTGCACAGTTCTGCAACCTTAGCTGCACTCTGCCCGCTAGCTGTGAGAATGTAATGTAAACATGTTACTGCACACATCTGCCACCTTACCTCCACTCTGCCCCAAGTTGTTGGAATGTAATGAAAACATGTCACTCCACACTACTGCCAACTTTTCTCCACTCTACCCCACTACTGTGAGAATGTAATGTAAACATGGTACTGCACTTCTGCCATCTTAGCTCCACTCTGAACCTCAGCTGTGAGAATGTAATGTAAACATGTTACTGCACACTTCTGCCACCTTAGCTCCACTATGTGCCAGCTGTGAGAATGCAATGTAAACATGATACTGCATACTTCTGCCTCCTTAGCTCAACCCTGCCCCCACTTGTGAGAATGTAATAAAAACACGTTACTGCACACCTCTGCCACCTTAGCTCTACTCTGCCCCAGCTGTGAGAATGTAATGTAACCATCTTACAGCACACTTCTGCCTCCTTAGCTTAACTCTGGCCCCCCAGCTGTGAGAATGTAATGTAAACATGTTACTGCACATCTCTGCCACCTTAGCTTCACTCTGCCCCCAGCTGCGAGAATGTAATGTAAACATGTTACTGCACAACTCTGCCACCTTAGCACCACTCTGCCCACAGCTCTGAGAATGTAATATAAACATGTTACTGCACACCTCTGCCACTTAAGATCCACTCTGTCACTCAGCTGCAAGAGTGTAATGTAAATATGTTTCTGCACAGTTCTGTCATGTTAGATCCACTTTACCCCCCAAGCCAGTTGTGAGAATCTAATGTAAACATGGTACTACACACATCTGCCACCTTAGCTCCAATCTGGCCCCCCAGCTGTGAGAATTTAATGTAAACATGTTACTGCACAGTTCTGCAACCTTAGCTGCACTCTGCCCGCCAGCAGTGAGAATGTAATGTAAACATGTTACTGCACACATCTGCCACCTTACCTCCACTCTGCCCCAAGTTGTTGGAATGTAATGAAAACATGTCACCCACACTACTGCCAACTTTTCTCCACTCTACCCCACTACTGTGAGAATGTAATGTAAACATGGTACTATACTTCTGCCATCTTAGCTCCACTCTGAACCTCAGCTGTGAGAATGTAATGTAAACATTTACTGCACACTTCTGCCACCTTAGCTCCACTATGTGCCAGCTGTGAGAATGCAATGTAAACATGATACTGCATAGTTCTGCCTCCTTAGCTCAACCCCTGCCCCACTTGTGAGAATGTAATAAAACACGTTACTGCACACCTCTGCCACCTTAGCTCTACTCTGCCCCAGCTGTGAGAATGTAATGTAAACATCTTACAGCACACTTCTGCCTCCTTAGCTTAACTCTGGCCCCAGCTGTGAGAATGTAATGTAAACATGTTACTGCACATCTCTGCCACCTAAGCTCCACTCTGCCGCCCAACTGCAAGAACATAATGTAAACATGTTTCTGCACACTTCTGTCAGGTTAGCTCCACTTTACCCCCCCAAGCCAGCTGTGAGAATGTAATGTAAAGATGTTACTGCACACTTCTGGCACCTTAGATCCACTCTGCCCCCAGCTGGGAGAATGTAATGTAAAGACGTTACTGCACACATCTGCCACCTTAACTTCACTCTACCCCACAGCTATGAGAATATAAAGTAAACATGTTACTGCACACTTCTGTCACATTAGCTCCACTTTACCCCCCCAAGCCAGCTGTGAGAATGTAATGTAAATATGCTACTGCACACATCTGCCAGCTTAGTCTCATCTGGCCACCCAGCTGTGAGAATGTAGTGTAAATATGTTACTGTACACTTCTCCCCCAGCTGAGAATGTAATGCAAACATGTTACTGCACAGTTCTGCAACCTTCGCTGCACTCTGCCCGCCAGCTGTGAGAATGCAGTGTAAACATGTTACTGCACACTTCTGCTACCTTATCTCCACTCTGACCCCCCCAGCAGTGAGAATGTATACATGTTACTGCACACATCTGCTACCTTACCTCCAGTGTGCCCCGAGTTGTTGGAATGTAATGAAAACATGTCACTCCACACTTCTGCCAACTTTTCTCCACTCTACCCCACTACTGTGAGAATGTTATGTAAACATGGTAGTGCACTTCTGCCATCTGAGCTCCACTCTGAACCCCAGGTGTGAGAATGTAATGTAAACATGTTACTGCACACTTTTGCCACATTAACTCCACTCTGCCCCAGCTGTGAGAATGTAGTGTAAATATGTTATTGTACACTTCTCCCACAGCTGTGAGAATGTAATGTAAACATATTTCTGCGCAGTTCTGCAACCTTTGCTGCACTCTGCCCACCAGCTGTGAGAATGTAATTTAAACATGTCACTGCACACTTTTGCTACCTTATCTCCACTCTGACCCCCCCAGCTGTGAGAATGTAAACATGTTACTGCACACTTCTGCTACCTTACCTCCATTCTGCCCCAAGTTGTTGGAATGTAATGAAAACATGTCACTCCACACTTCTGCCAACTTTTCTCCACTCTACCCCACTACTGGGAGAATGTAATCTAAACATGGTACTGCACTTCTGCCATCTTAGCTCCACTCTGAACCCCAGCTGTGAGAATGTAATGTAAACATGTTACTGCACACCTCTGTCACCATAGCGCCACTCTGCCCACAGCTCTGAGAATGTAATAGACATTACTGCACACCTCTGCCACCTAAGATCCACTCTGTCACTCAGCTGCAAGAGTGTAATGTAAACATGTTTCTGCACAGTTCTGTCATGTTAGATCCACTTTACCCCCCCAAGCCAGTTGTGAGAATCTTATGTAAACATGGTACTACACACATCTGCCACCTTAGCTCCAAACTGGCCCCCCAGCTGTGAGAATTTTATGTAAACATGTTACTGCACAGTTCTGCAACCTTAGCTGCACTCTGCCCGCTAGCTGTGAGAATGTAATGTAAACATGTTACTGCACACATCTGCCACCTTACCTCCACTCTGCCCCAAGTTGTTGGAATGTAATGAAAACATGTCACTCCACACTACTGCCAACTTTTCTCCACTCTACCCCACTACTGTGAGAATGTAATGTAAACATGGTACTGCACTTCTGCCATCTTAGCTCCACTCTGAACCCTCAGCTGTGAGAATGTAATGTAAACATGTTACTGCACACTTCTGCCACCTTAGCTCCACTATGTGCCAGCTGTGAGAATGCAATGTAAACATGATACTGCATACTTCTGCCTCCTTATCTCAACCCTGCCCCCACTTGTGAGAATGTAATAAAACACGTACTGCACACCTCTGCCACCTTAGCTCTACTCTGCCCCAGCTGTGAGAATGTAATGTAACCATCTTACAGCACACTTCTGCCTCCTTAGCTTAACTCTGGCCCCCCAGCTGTGAGAATGTAATGTAAACATGTTACTGCACATCTCTGCCACCTTAGCTTCACTCTGCCCCCAGCTGCGAGAATGTAATGTAAACATGTTACTGCACAACTCTGCCACCTTAGCACCACTCTGCCCACAGCTCTGAGAATGTAATATAAACATGTTACTGCACACCTCTGCCACTTAAGATCCACTCTGTCACCAGCTGCAAGAGTGTAATGTAAATATGTTTCTGCACAGTTCTGTCATGTTAGATCCACTTTACCCCCCAAGCCAGTTGTGAGAATCTAATGTAAACATGGTACTACACACATCTGCCACCTTAGCTCCAATCTGGCCCCCCAGCTGTGAGAATTTAATGTAAACATGTTACTGCACAGTTCTGCAACCTTAGCTGCACTCTGCCCGCCAGCAGTGAGAATGTAATGTAAACATGTTACTGCACACATCTGCCACCTTACCTCCACTCTGCCCCAAGTTGTTGGAATGTAATGAAAACATGTCACCCACACTACTGCCAACTTTTCTCCACTCTACCCCACTACTGTGAGAATGTAATGTAAACATGGTACTACACTTCTGCCATCTTAGCTCCACTCTGAACCTCAGCTGTGAGAATGTAATGTAAACATGTTACTGCACACTTCTGCCACCTTAGCTCCACTATGTGCCAGCTGTGAGAATGCAATGTAAACATGATACTGCATAGTTCTGCCTCCTTAGCTCAACCCTGCCCCCACTTGTGAGAATGTAATAAAAACACGTTACTGCACACCTCTGCCACCTTAGCTCTACTCTGCCCCAGCTGTGAGAATGTAATGTAAACATCTTACAGCACACTTCTGCCTCCTTAGCTTAACTCTGGCCCCCCCAGCTGTGAGAATGTAATGTAAACATGTTACTGCACATCTCTGCCACCTAAGCTCCACTCTGCCGCCCAACTGCAAGAACATAATGTAAACATGTTTCTGCACACTTCTGTCAGGTTAGCTCCACTTTACCTCCCCAAGCCAGCTGTGAGAATGTAATGTAAAGATGTTACTGCACACTTCTGGCACCTTAGATCCACTCTGCCCCCAGCTGGGAGAATGTAATGTAAAGACGTTACTGCACACATCTGCCACCTTAACTTCACTCTACCCCACAGCTATGAGAATATAAAGTAAACATGTTACTGCACACTTCTGTCACATTAGCTCCACTTTACCCCCCCCCAAGCCAGCTGTGAGAATGTAATGTAAATATGCTACTGCACACATCTGCCAGCTTAGCTCCAATCTGGCCACCCAGCTGTGAGAATGTAGTGTAAATATGTTACTGTACACTTCTCCCCCCAGCTGAGAATGTAATGCAAACATGTTACTGCACAGTTCTGCAACCTTCGCTGCACTCTGCCCGCCAGCTGTGAGAATGCAGTGTAAACATGTTACTGCACACTTCTGCTACCTTATCTCCACTCTGACCCCCCCAGCAGTGAGAATGTATACATGTTACTGCACACATCTGCTACCTTACCTCCAGTGTGCCCCAAGTTGTTGGAATGTAATGAAAACATGTCACTCCCACACTTCTGCCAACTTTTCTCCGCTCTACCCCACTACTGTGAGAATGTTATGTAAACATGGTAGTGCACTTCTGCCATCTGAGCTCCACTCTGAACCCCAGGTGTGAGAATGTAATGTAAACATGTTACTGCACACTTCTGCCACATTAACTCCACTCTGCCCCAGCTGTGAGAATGCAATGTAAACATAATACTGCATACTTTTGCCTCCTTATCTCAACCCTGCCCCACTTGTGAGAATGTAATGTAAACACGTTACTGCATACTTCTGCCACCATAGTTCTACTCTGCCCCAGCTGTGAGAATGTAATGTAAACATGTTACGTCACACATGTGCCACCTTATCTCCACTCTGCCCCCCAGCTATGAGAATTTAAAGTAAACATGTTACTGCACAGTTCTTCCACCTTAGCTTCACTCTGCCCCCAGCTGCGAGAATGTAATGTAAACATGTTACTGCACAACTCTGCCACCTTAGCGACACTCTACCCACAGCTCTGAGAATGTAATGTAAACATGTTACTGCACACCTCTGCCACTTAAGATCCACTCTGTCACTCAGCTGCAAGAATGTAATGTAAACATGTTTCTGCACACCTCTGTCATGTTAGCTCCACTTGACCCCCCAAGCCAGCTGTGAGAATGTAATGTAAACATGTTACTGCACACTTCTGTGACCTTAGCTCCAATCTGCCTCCCAGCAGTGAGAATTTAGTGTAAACAGGTTACTGCACAGTTCTGAGACCTTAGCTCCACTCTGCCCGCCAGCTGTGAGAATGTAATGTAAACATGTTACTGCAACATTTCTGCTACCTTACCTCCACTCTGCCCCAAGTTGTTGGAATGAAATGAAAACATGTCACTCCACACTTCTGCCAACTTTTCTCCACTCTTCCCCACTACTGTGAGAATGTAATGTAAACATTGTACTGCACTTCTGCCATCTTAGCTCCACTCTGCCACAGCTGTGAGAATGCAATGTAAACATGATACTGCATACTTCTGCCTCCTTATCTCAACCCTACCCCCACTTGTGAGAATGTAATGTAAACACGTTACTGCACACTTCTGCCACCTTAGCTCTACTCTGCCCCAGCTGTGAGAATGTATTGTAAACATGTTACTGACACTTTTGCCACCTTAGCCCAACTCTGCCCCCCCAGCTGCGAGAATGTATGGTAAACATGTTACTGCACACCACTGTCAACTTAGCTGCACTCTACCCCCCAGCCAGCTGTGAAAATGTAATTTAAACATGTTACTGCACTTCTGCCACCTTCACTCCACTCTACCCCCCAGTTGTAAGACTCTAATGTAAATGTATTACTGCACACATCTGGCACCTTAGCTTTCACACAGCCCCCCAGCTCTGAGTAACAAAAGTATACATGTACCGCACACTTCTGCCTCCATAACTCCACTCTACCCCCCTTTGAGAATGTAATGTAAACATGTTACTGCACTTCTGCCGCTTTAAATCCACTATGCCCCCCCCAGCAGTGATAATGTAATGTAAACATGTTGCTACACGCTTCTGCCACCTTAGTTCCACTCTGGCCCTCCCCCCAGCAGTGAGAATATAATTTAAACATGTCACCACATATTCCTGCCACCTTTGCTCCTCTCTGTCCCCCCAGCTGTGAGAATGTAATGTAAGCATGTTACTGCACACATCTGCCACCTTAACTCCACCCTACCTCAAACTGTGAGAATGCAATGTAAACATGTTACCGATCACTTCTACCACCTTAACTCAACTGTACCCCCAGCTGAGAGAATGAATGTTATGTAAACATCTTACTGCACACTTCTGCCACCTTAGATAAACCCTGGCAGCCCAGCTGTGAGAATGTAATGTAAATATGTTATTGTACACTTCTGCCACCTTGGCTCCACTCTACCCCCCAGCTATGAGAATATAATGTAAACATGTTACTGCACACTTTTTGTCACCTTAGCTTCATTCTGCCCCCAGCTGTGAGAACGTAATGTAAACATGTTACTGCACACATCTGCCACCTTAACTCCACTCTGTCGCCCAGCTGGAAGAATGTAATGATAACATCTTTCAGCACACTTCTGTCACATTAACACCACTTTACACCACCAAGCCAGCTGTGAGAATGTAATGTAAACATGATACTGCACACTTCTGCCACCGTAGCTCCACTCTAGCCCCCCCGGCTGTGAGAATGTAATGTAAATATGTTACTGTACACTTCTCCCCCAGCTGTGAGAATGTAATGTAAACATGTTACTGCACAGTTCTGCAACATTAGCTGCACTCTGCCCACCAGCTGTGAGAATGTAATGTAAACAGGTTACAACACGATTCTTCCATGTTAGCTTCACTCTACCCCTAACTGTGAGAATGTAATGTAAACATGTTACTACACTTCTGCCATCTTAATTCCTGTCTGGTGCTCCCCCCAGCAGTGAGAAAGAAATTTAAACATGTCACCGCCTGTTTCTGCCATGTTAACTCCACTCTGCCCCCAGCTGACAGAATGTAATGTAAACATGTTACTGTACACTTCTGCCACCTTAGCTCCAATTTGGCCCCCAGCTGTGAGAATGTAGTGTAAACATGTTACTGCACAGTTCTGAGACCTTAGCTCCACTCTGCCCGACAGCTGTGAAAATGTAATGTAAACATGTTACTGCACCCTTCTGCTACCTTATCTCTACTCTGACCCCCCCCGGCTGTGATAATGTAAACATGTTACAGCACACATCTTCTACCTTACCTCCACTCTGCCCCCAGTTTTTGGAATGTAATGAGAAAATGTCACTCCAGACTTCTGCCAACTTTTGTCCCCTCTTCCCCACTATTGTGAGAATGTAACGTAAACATGGTACTGCACTTCTGCTATCTTAGCTCCACTCTGCCCCAGCTGTGAGAATGCAATGTAAACATGTTACTGCACACGTGCCACGTTAACTCCACTCTACACCCCAGCTATGAGAATGTAATGTAAACATGTTACTGCACACCTCTGCCACCTTAGCGTCACTCTGCCCCCCAGCTGTGAGAATGTACGGTAAACATATTGCTGCACATTTCTGAGACCTTAGCTCCACTCTGCCCCCAGCTGTGAGAATGTAATGTAAACATGTTACTGCACACTTTTGCCACCTTAGCACAACTCTGCCCCCCCAGCTGTCAGAATGTATGGTAAACATGTTACTGCACACAACGGTCAACTTAGCTGCATTCTACCCCCCAGCCAGCTGTGAGAATGTAATTTAAACATGTTACTGCACTTCTGCCACATTCACTCCACTCTACCCCCCAGTTGTAAGACTCTAATGTAAATGTATTACTGCACACATCTGCCACCTTAGCTTTCACACAGCCCCCCAGCTCTGAGTAAGAAAAGTATACATGTACTGCACTCTTTTGCCAGCATAACCCCACTCTACCCCCCCAGCTGTGAGAAAGTAATGTAAACATGTTACTGCACTTCTGCCACTTTAAGCCCACTATGCCCCCCAGCTGTGATAATGTAATGTAAACATGCTGCTACACACTTCTGCCACCTTAGTTCCACTCTGGCCTCACCACAGCAGTGAGAAAGTAATTTAAACATGTCACCACATATTTCTGCCACCTTTACTCCTCTCTGCCCCCCAGCTGTGAGAATGTAATGTATGCATGTTACTGCACACTTCTGCCACCTTAACTCCACTCTACCCCTAACTGAGATAATGTAATGTAAACATGTTACTACATTTCTGCCATCTTAATTCCACTCTGGTCCTTTCCCCAGCAGTGAGAAAGAAATTAAAACATGTCACTGCATGTTTCTGCCACATTACCTCCACTCTGCCCCCAGCTGACAGAATGTAATGTAAATATGTTACTGAACACTTCTGCCACCTTAGCATAACTCTGCCCCAGCTGTGAGAATGCAATGTAAACATGATACTGCATACTTCTGCCTCCTTATCTCAACCCTGCCCCCACTTGGGAGAATGTAATGTAAACATGTTACTGCATACTTCTGCCACCTTAGCTCTACTCTGCCCCAGCTGTGAGAATGTATTGTAAACATGTTACTGCACACACTGCCACCTTAACTTCACTCTACCCTGCTATAAGAATTTAATGTAAACATGTTACTGTACACTTTTCCACCTAGCTCCACTCTGCCCCCAGCTGGGAGAATGTAATGTAAACATGTCACTGCACACTTTTGCCACCTTAGCTCAACACTGCCCCCTCTCAGCTGGCGAGAATGTATGGTAAACATGTTACTGCACACTCACGGTCAACTTAGCTGCACTCTCCCCAGCCAGCTGTGAGAATGTATTTTAAACATGTTACTGCACTTCTGCCACCTTCACTCCACCCTACCCCGGTTGTGAGACTCTGATGCAATGTATTACTGCACACATCTGCCACCTTAGCCTCAGACAGCCCCCAGCTCTGAGAAAGTAATGTAAACATGTACTGCACACTTCTGCCACCATAACTCCACTATACCCTCCAGCAGTGAGAATGTAATGTAAACATGTTACTGCACTTCTGCCACGTTAAGTCCACTATGCCCCACCAGCTGTGAGAATGTAATGTAAACATGTTGCTACACCCTTCTGCCACCTTGGTTACAGGGATGCCTTGTAAACAGTAATTTTCGAATCCCTAATGGCATAATTTTCTGTATAAATAAAATTTTAAATACCCTACTCTGGCCCTCCCCCCAGCTGTGAGAATGTAATTTAAGCATGTCACCACATATTTCTGACACATTAGCTCCTCTCTGCCCCCCCAGCTGTGAAAATGTAATGTAAGCATGTTACTGCACACATCTGCCACCTTAACTCCACTCTACCTCTAGCTGTGAGAATGTAATTTAAACATGTTACTGAACACTTCTGCCGCCTTAACTCAACTCTACCCCCAGCTGAGAGAATAAACGCAATGTAAATATCTTACTGCACACTTCTGCCACCTTAGCTAAACTCTGGCCCCCCCAGCTGTGAGAATGTAATGAAAATTTGTCACTGGACACTTCTTCCACCATAGCTCCAATCTGGCCTTCTCCCCCAGCTGTGAGAATGTAATGTAAACACGTTACTGCACACATCTGCCACCTTAACTCTACTGTACCCCCCAGCTATGAGAACATAATGTAAACATGTTACTGCACACTTCTGCCACCTTAGCTTCATTCTGCCCCAGGTAAATGTAATGTAAAGATGTTACTGCAGACTTCTGCCACCTTATCTCCACTCTGCCCCTCAGCTGTGAGAATGTAATGTAAACATGTTAATGCACCCTCTGAAACCTAAGCTCCACTCTGTTGCCCAGCGGCAAGAACGTAATGTAAACATGTTTCTGCACACTTCTGTCAGGTTAGCCCACTTTACCCCCCAAGCCAGCTGTGAGAATGTAATGTAAAGATGTTGCTGCACACCTCTGCCACCTTAACTCCACTCCTACCCCAGCTATGAGAATAACAAGTAAACATGTTACTGCACACTTCGCCACATTAGCTTCATTCTGCCCCAGCTGTGAGAATGTAATGTAAACATGCTATTGCACACTTCTGCCACTTTTGCTCCACTCTGCCCACAGCTGTGAGAATGTAATGTAAACATGTTACTGCACACCTCAGCCACCTAAGATCCACTCTGTCGCCAGCTGCAAGAATGTAATGTAACATATTTCTGCACACCTGTCACGTTAGCTCCACTTTTACCCCAAGCCAGCTGTGAGAATGTAATGTAAACATGTTACTGCACACTTCTGCCACCTTAGCTCCAATCTTGCCCCCCAGCTGTGAGAATGTAGTGTAAATATGTTACTGTACACTTCTCCCCCAGCTGTGAGAATGTAATGTAAACATATTTCTGCACAGTTCTGCAACCTTTGCTGCACTCTGCCCGCCAGCTGTGAGAATGTAATTTAAACATGTCACTGCACACTTCTGCTACCTTAGCTCCACTCTGACCCCCCCCAGCTGTGAGAATGTAAACATGTTACTGCATACTTTGCTACCTACCTCCACTCTGCCCCAAGTTGTTGGAATGTAAAGAAACATGTCACTCCACATTTCTGCCAACTTTTCTCCACTCTACCCCACTACTGGGAGAATGTAATCTAAACATGGTACTGCACTTCTGCCATCTTAGCTCCACTCTGAACCCCAGCTGTGAGAATGTAATGTAAACATATTACTGCACACCTCGGTCACCTTAGCGCCACTCTGCCCACAGCTCTGAGAATGTAATGTAGACATGTTACTGCACACCTCTGCCACCTAAGATCCACTCTGTCGCCCAGCTGCAAGAGTGTAATGTAAACATGTTTTTGCACAGTTCTGTCATGTTAGATCCACTTTACCCCCAAGCCAGTTGTGAGAATCTAATGTAATGGTACTGCACACTTCTGCCACCTTAGCTCTAATCTGGCCCCACAGCTGTGAGAATTTAATGTAAACATGTTACTGCACAGTTCTGCAACCTTAGCTGCACTCGCCCGCCAGCTGTGAGAATGTAATGTAAACATGTTACTGCACAACATCTGCCACCTTACCCCACTCTGCCCCAAGTTGTTGGAATGTAATGAAAACATGTCACTCCACACTACTGTCAACTTTTCTCCACTCTACCCTACCATGAGAGAATGTAATGTAAACATGGTACTGCACTTCTGCCATCTTAGCTCCACTCTGAACCCCAGCTGTGAGAATGTAATGTAAACATGTTACTGCACACTTCTGCCACCTTAGCTCCACTCATGTGCCAGCTGTGAGACTGCAATGTAAACAGATACTGCATACTTCTGCCTCCTTCGCCAACCCTGCCCCCACTTGAGAGAATGTAATAAATCACGTTACTGCACACCTCTGCCACCTTAGCCTCACTCTGCCCCAGCTGTGAGAGAATGTAATGAACATGTTACTGCACACCTCTGCCACCTAAGCTCCACTCTGTCGCCCAGATGCAAGAACATAAATGTAAACATCTTGCTGCACACTTGTCAGGTTAGCTCCACTTTACCTCCCAAGCCAGCTGTGAGAATGCAATGTAAAGATGTTACTGCACACCTCTGGCACTTAGATCCACTCTGCCCCCAGCTGGGAGAATGTAATGTAAAGACATTACTGCACACATGCCACCTTAACTCCACTCTACCCCCAGCTATGAGAATATAAAGTAAACATGTTACTGCACACTTCTGCCACCATAGCTTCATTCTGCCCCAGCTGTGAGAATGTAATGTAAACATGTTACTGCACACTTCTGTCACGTTAGCTTCACTTTACCCCCCCAAGCCAGCTGTGAGAATGTAATGTAAATATGCTACTGCACACATCTGCCAGCTTAGCTCCAATCTGGCCACCCAGCTGTGAGAATGTAGTGTAAATATGTTACTGTACACTTCTCCCCCCAGCTGAGAATGTAATGCAAACATGTTACTGCACAGTTCTGCAACCTTAGCTGCACTCTGCCCGCCAGCTGTGAGAATGCAGTGTAAACATGTTACTGCACACTCTGCTACCTTATTCCACTCTGACCCCCCAGCAGTGAGAATGTATACATGTTACTGCACACACCTGCTACCTTAACCTCCACTGAGCCCGTTGTTGGAATGTAATGAAAACATGTCACCCACACACTCTGCCAATCCTTTTCTCCACTCTACCCCACTACTGTGAGAATGTAATGTAAACATGGTAGTGCACTTCTGCCATCTGAGCTCCACTCTGAACCCCAGGTGTGAGAATGTAATGTAAACATGTTACTGCACACTTCTGCCACATTAACTCCACTCTGCCCCAGCTGTGAGAATGTAATTTAGGCATGTCACCACATATTTCTGACACATTAGCTCCTCTCTGCCCCCCCAGCTGTGAAAATGTAATGTAAGCATGTTACTGCACACATCTGCCACCTTAACTCCACTCTACCTCTAGCTGTGAGAATGTAATTTAAACATGTTACTGAACACTTCTGCCGCCTTAACTCAACTCTACCCCCAGCTGAGAGAATAAACGCAACGTAAATATCTTACTGCACACTTCTGCCACCTTAGCTAAACTCTGGCCCCCCCAGCTGTGAGAATGTAATGAAAAATTTGTCACTGGACACTCCTTCCACCTAGCTCCAATCTGGCCCTTCTCCCCAGCTGTGAGAATGTAATGTAAACACGCTATGCACACACATCTGCCACCTTAACTCTGTACCCCCAGCTATGAGAACATAATGTAAACATGTTACTGCACACTTCTGCCACCTTAGCTTCATTCTGCCCCAGGTGAAAATGTAATGTAAAGATGTTACTGCAGACTTCTCCACTTTATCTCCACTCTGCCCCCAGCTGTGAGAATGTAATGTAAACATGTTACTGCACCTCTGAAAACCTAAGCTCCACTCTGTTGCCCAGCGGCAAGAAACGTAATGTAAACATGTTTCTGCACACTTCTGTCAGGTTAGCTCCACTTTACCCCCCCAAGCCAGCTGTGAGAATGTAATGTAAAGATGTTGCTGCACACTTCTGCCACCTTAACTCCACTCTACCCCCAGCTATGAGAATAACAAGTAAACATGTTACTGCACACTTCTGCCACATTAGCTTCATTCTGCCCCAGCTGTGAGAATGTAATGTAAACATGCTATTGCACACTTCTGCCACTTTTGCTCCACTCCGCCCACAGCTGTGAGAATGTAATGTAAACATGTTACTGCACACCTCTGCCACCTAAGATCCACTCTGTCGCCCAGCTGCAAGAATGTAATGTAAATATATTTCTGCACACTTCTGTCACGTTAACTCCACTTTACCCCCAAGCCAGCTGATGAGAATGAATGTAAACGTTACTGCACACTTCTGCCACCTTAGCTCCAATCTTGCCCCCAGCTGTGAGAATGTAGTGTAAACATGTTACTGTACACTTCTCCCCAGCTGTGAGAATGTAATGTAAACATATTTCTGCACAGTTCTGCAACCTTGCTGCACTCTGCCCGCCAGCTGTGAGAATGTAATTTAAACATGTCACTGCACACTTCTGCTACCTTAGCTCCACCTGACCCCCAGCTGTGAGAATGTAAACATGTTACTGCATACTTCTGCTACCTTACCTCACTCCGCCCCAAGTTGTTGAATGTAATGAAAACATGTCACTCCACATTTCTGCCAACTTTCTCCACTCTACCCACTACTGGGAGAATGTAATCTAAACATGGTACTGCACCCTGCCATCTTAGCTCCACTGAACCCCAGCTGTGAGAATGTAATGTAAACATATTCACTGCACCCTCGGTCACCTTAGTGCCACTAGCCCACAGCTCTGAGAATGAATGTAGACATGTTACTGCACACCTCTGCCACCTAAGATCCACTCTGTCGCCCAGCTGCAAGAGTGTAATGTAAACATGTTTTTGCACAGTTCTGTCATGTTAGATCCACTTTACCCCCAAGCCAGTTGTTAGAATCTAATGTTAACATGGTACTGCACATTCTGCCACCTTAGCTCCAATCTGGCCCCACAGCTGTGAGAATTTAATGTAAACATATTACTGCACAGTTCTGCAACCTTAAGCTGCACTGCCCGCCAGCTGTGAGAATGTAATGTAAACATAGTTACTGCACACATCTGCCACCTTACCTCACTCTGCCCCAAGTTGTTGGAATGTAATGAAAACATGTCCTCCACACTACTGTCAACTTTTCTCCACTCTACCCTCTACTGTGAGAATGTAATGTAAACATGGTACTGCACTTCTGCCATCTTAGCCCACTCTGAACCCCAGCTGTGAGAATGTAATGTAAACATGTTACTGCACACCTTCTGCCACCTTAGCTCCACTATGTGCCAGCTGTGAGACTGCAGCAAACATGATACTGCATACTTCTGCCTCTCCAGCTCAACCCTGCCCCCACTTGTGAGAATGTAATAAAACACGTTACTGCACACCTCTGCCACCTTAGCTCTACTCTGCCCCAGCTGTGAGAATGTAATGTAAACATGTTACTGCACACCTCTGCCACCTAAGCTCTCTGTCGCCCAGATGCAAGAACATAATGTAAACATGTTTCTGCACACTTCTGTCAGGTTAGCTCCACTTTACCCCCCAAGCCAGCTGTGAAATGCAATGTAAAGATGATACTGCACACTTCGGCACCTTAGATCCACTCTCCCCAGCTGGGAGAATGTAATGTAAAGACGTTACTGCACACATCTGCCACCTTAACTCCACTCTACCCCCCAGCTATGAGAATATAAAGTAAACATGTTACTGCACACTTCTGCCACCATAGCTTCATTCTGCCCCAGCTGTGAGAATGTAATGTAAACATGTTACTGCACACTTCTGTCACGTTAGCTTCACTTTACCCCCCCAAGCCAGCTGTGAGAATGTAATGTAAATATGCTACTGCACACATCTGCCAGCTTAGCTCCAATCTGGCCACCCAGCTGTGAGAATGTAGTGTAAATATGTTACTGTACACTTCTCCCCCCAGCTGAGAATGTAATGCAAACATGTTACTGCACAGTTCTGCAACCTTAGCTGCACTCTGCCGCCAGCTGTGAGAATGCAGTGTAAACATGTTACTGCACACTTCTGCTACCTTATCTCCACTCTGACCCCCCCAGCAGTGAGAATGTATACATGTTACTGCACACATCTGCTACCTTACCTCCACTGTGCCCCAAGTTGTTGGAATGTAATGAAAACATGTCACCCACACTTCTCAACTTTTCTCACTCTACCCCACTACTGTGAGAATGTAATGTAAACATGGTAGTGGACTTCTGCCATCTGAGCTCCACTCTGAACCCCAGGTGTGAGAATGTAATGTAAACATGTTACTGCACACTTCTGCCACATTAACTCCACTCTGCCCCAGCTGTGAGAATGCAATGTAAACATAATACTGCATACTTTTGCCTCCTTATCTCAACCCTGCCCCACTTGTGAGAATGTAATAAACACGTTACTGCACACTCTCTGCCACCATAGCTCTACTCTCTGCCCCAGCTGTGAGAATGTAATGTAAACATGTTACGGCACACATGTGCCACCTTATCTCCACTCTGCCCCCCAGCTATGAGAATTTAATGTAAACATCTTACTCCACAGTTCTTCCACCTTAGCTTCACTCTGCCCCACAGCTGTGAGAATGTAATTTAAACATGTCACTGCACACTTCTGCTACCTTAGCTCCACTCTGACCCCCCCCAGCTGTGAGAATGTAAACATGTTACTGCATACTTCTGCTACCTTACCTCCACTCTGCCCCAAGTTGTTGGAATGTAATGAAAACATGTCACTCCACACTTCTGCCAACTTTTCTCCACTCTACCCCACTACTGGGAGAATGTAATCTAAACATGGTACTGCACTTCTGCCATCTTAGCTCCACTCTGAACCCCAGCTGTGAGAATGTAATGTAAACATGTTACTGCACACCTCGGTCACCTTAGCGCCACTCTGCCCACAGCTCTGAGAATGTAATGTAGACATGTTACTGCACACCTCTGCACCTAAGATCCACTCTGTCGCCCAGCTGCAAGGAGTGTAATGTAAACATGTTTTTGCACAGTTCTGTCATGTTAGATCCACTTTACCCCCCCAAGCCAGTTGTGAGAATCTAATGTTAACATGGTACTGCACACTTCTGCTACCTTAGCTCCAATCTGGCCCCACAGCTGTGAGAATTTAATGTAAACATGTTACTGCACAGTTCTGCAACCTTAGCTGCACTCTGCCCGCCAGCTGTGAGAATGTAATGTAAACATGTTACTGCACACATCTACACCTTACCTCCACTCTGCCCCAAGTTGTTGGAATGTAATGAAAACATGTCACCCACACTACTGTCAACTTTTCTCACTCTCACCTCTACTGTGAGAATGTAATGTAAACATGGTACTGCACTTCTGCCATCTTAGCTCCACTCTGAACCCCAGCTGTGAGAATGTAATGTAAACATGTTACTGCACACCTCTGCCACCTTAGCTCCACCATGTGCCAGCTGTGAGACTGCAATGTAAACATGATACTGCATACTTCTGCCTCCTTCGCTCAACCCTGCCCCACTTCAGAGAGATGTAATAAAAACACGTTACTGCACACTCTGCCACCTTAGCTCTACTCTGCCCCAGCTGTGAGAATGTAATGTAAACATGTTACTGCACACCTCTGCCACCTAAGCTCCACTCTGTCGCCCAGATGTAGAGAACATAATGTAAACATGTTTCTGCACACTTCTGTCAGGTTAGCTCCACTTTACCCCCCAAGCCAGCTGTGGAATGCAATGTAGATGCTTACTGCACACTTCTGCACCTTAGATCCACTCTGCCCCAGCTGGAGAATGTAATGTAAAGGCGTTACTGCACACATCTGCCACGTTAACTCCACTCTACCCCCCAGCTATGAGAATATAAAGTAAACATGTTACTGCACACTTCTGCCACCATAGCTTCATTCTGCCCCAGCTGTGAGAATGTAATGTAAACATGTTACTGCACACTTCTGTCACGTTAGCTTCACTTTACCCCCCCCAAGCCAGCTGTGAGAATGTAATGTAAATATGCTACTGCACACATCTGCCAGCTTAGCTCCAATCTGGCCACCCAGCTGTGAGAATGTAGTGTAACATATGTTACTGCACACCTCCCCAGCTGAGAATGTAATGCAAACATGTTACTGCACAGTTCTGCAACCTTAGCTGCACTCTGCCCGCCAGCTGTGAGAATGCAGTGTAAACATGTTACTGCACACTTCTGCTACCTTATCTCCACTCTGACCCCCCCAGCAGTGAGAATGTATACATGTTACTGCACACATCTGCTACCTTACCTCCACTGTGCCCCAAGTTGTTGGAATGTAATGAAAACATGTCACTCCACACTTCTGCCAACTTTTCTCCACTCTACCCCACTACTGTGAGAATGTAATGTAAACATGGTAGTGCACTTCTGCCATCTGAGCTCCACTCTGAACCCCAGGTGTGAGAATGTAATGTAAACATGTTACTGCACACTTCTGCCACATTAACTCCACTCTGCCCCAGCTGTGAGAATGCAATGTAAACATAATACTGCATACTTTTGCTCTCCTTATCTCAACTCCTGCCCCACTTGTGAGAATGTAATAAACACGCTACTGCACACTTCTGCCACCATAGCTCTACTCTGCCCCAGCTGTGAGAATGTAATGTAACATGTTACACACATGTGCCACCTTATCTCCACTCTGCCCCCAGCTATGAGAATTTAATGTAAACATCTTACTCCACAGTTCTTCCACCTTAGCTTTCACTCTGCCCCAGCTGTGAGAATATAAGTGCAAACATGTTACTGCACACTTCTGCTACCTTCTCTCCACTCTAAATCCCCAGCTGTGAGAATGTAAACATGTTACTGCACACTTCCGCCACCTTAGCTCCAATCTGGCCTCTGTTGTGAGAATGTAGTGTAAATATGTTACTGCACACTTCTCCCCAGCTGTGAGAATGTAATGTAAACATGTTACTGCACACTTCTGCTATCTTATCTCACTCGGACCCCCAGCTGTGAGATGTAAACATGTTACTGCACACATCTGCTACTCCTTACTCCATCTGCCCAAGTTCTTGAATGTAATGAAAACATGTCACTCCACTCTTCTGCCAACTTTTCTCCACTCTTCCCCACTACTGTGAGAATGTAATGTAAACATGGTACTGCACTTCTGCCATCTTAGCTCCACTCTGCCACTGCTGTGAGATGCAATGTAAACATGATACTGCATACTTCTGCCTCCTTATCTCAACCCTACCCCACTTGTGAGAATGTAATGTAAACATGTTACTGCACACTTGCCACCTTACTCTACTCTGCCCCAGCTGTGAGGAATGTAATGTAAACATATTACTGCCACATGTGCCACATTAACTCCACTCTACCCCCAGCTATGAGAATTTAAAATAAACATGTTACTGCTTAAGTTCTTCCACCTTAGCTTCACTCTGCCCGAGGTTCTGAGAATGTAAGGTAAACATATTACTGCACATTTCTGAGACATTACTCCACTTCTCCCACGGCTGTGAGAATGTAATGTAAACATGTTAGTGCACACTTTGCCACCTTAGCCCAACTCTGCCCCCAGCTGTGAGAATGTATGGTAAACGTGTTACTGCACACACAACTGTCAACATAGCTGCACTCTACCCCCAGCCAGCTGTGAGAATGTAATTTAAACATGTTACTGCACTTCTGCCACCTTCACTCCTCTACCCCCCAGTTGTAAGACTCTAATATAAATGTATTACTGCACACGCTCACACCTTAGCTTCAAACACAGCCCCCCAGCTCTGAGTAACAAAAGTATACATGTACACATTTGCTCCAAAACTCCACTCTACCCCTTGAGAACGTAATGTAAACATGTTACTGCACTTCTGCCACTTTAAATCCACTATGCCCCCAGCAATGATAATGTAATGTAAACATGTTGCTACACACTTCTGCCATATTAGTTCCACTCTGGCCTCCCCAACAGTGAGAATATAATTTAAACATGTCACCGCTATTTCTGCCACCTTTGCTCCTCTCTGTCCCCCAGCTGTGAGAATGTAATGTAAGCATGTTACTGCACAATCTGCCACCTAACTCCACCCAACCTCAAGCTGAGAGAATGTAGTAAACAATGCTACTGCACACTTCTACCACCTTAACTCAACTGTACCCCCAGCTGAGAGAATGAATGTAATGTAAACATCTTACTGCACCTTCTGCCACATAGATAAACCTCTGCCTCCCAGCTGTGAGAATGTAATGTAAATATGTTATTGTACACTTGCCACCTTGGCTCCAATCTACCCCCAGCTATGAGAATATAATGTAAACATATTACTGCACACTTTTGTCACCTAGCTCCATTCTTCCCCAGCTGTGAGAACGTAATGTAAACATGTTACTGCACAATCTGCCACCTTAGCTCCACTCTGTCGCCCAGCTGGAAGAACGTAATGCAAACATCTTTCTCGTGCACTTCTGTCAAATTAAGACCACTTTACACCACCAAGCCAGCTGTGAGAATGTAATGTAAACATGATACTGCACACTTCTGCCAATCGTAGCTCCACTAGCCCCCGGCTGTGGGAATGTAATGTAAATATGTTACTGTACACTTCTCCCCCAGCTGTGAGAATGTAATGCAAACATGTTACTTGCGCAGTTCTACAACATTAGCTGCACTCTGCCCACCAACTGTGAGAATGTAATGTAAACAGGTTACAGCATGATTCTTCCACGCTAGCTTCACTCTACCCCAACTGTGAGAATGTAATGAAAACATGTTACTACACTTCTGCCATCTTAATTCCTGTCTGGTGCTCCCCAGCAGAGAGAAGAAATTTAAACATGTCACCGCATAATTTCTGCATAGCTCCACTCTGCCCCCAGCTGACAGAATGTAATGTAAACATGTTACTGCACACTTCTGCCACCTTTATCTAATCAGGCCCCCAGCAGGTAAGTAGTGTAAACATGTTGCTACACAGTTCTGAGACCTAAGCCCACTCTGCCCGACAGCTGTGAGAATGTAATGTAAACATGTTACAGCACCCTTCTGCTACCTTATCTCTACTCTGACCTCCCAGCTGTGATAATGTAAACATGTTACTGCACACATCTGCTACCACTTCGCTTCTGCCCCAAGTTGTTGGAATGTAATAAAAATATCACTCCAGACTTCACCAACTTTTGTCCCCTCTTCCCCAACTACTGTGAGAATGTAATGTAAACATGGTACTGCACTCTGCCATCTTTGCTCCACTCTGCCCCAGCTGTGAGAATGCAATGTAAATATGTTACTGCACACATGTGCCACTTCAACTCCACTCTACACACCCCAGCTATGAGAATTTAATGTAAACATGTTACTGCACACTTCAGCACCTTAGCTTCACTCTGCCCCTAGCTGTGAGAATGTAATGTAATCATGTTACTGACACCTCTGCCAACCTTAGCATCACTGCCCCCAGCTGTGAGAGTAAGGTAAACATATTACTGCACATTTCTGAGACCTTAGCCGCACTGCCCCCAGCTGCTGAGAATGTAATGTAAACATGTTACTGCACACTTTGCCACCTTAGCTCAACTCTGCCGCCCCAGCTGTGAGAATGTATGGTAAACATGTTACTGCACACAACGGTCAACTTAGCTGCATTCTACCCCCCAGCCAGCTGTGAGAATGTAATTTAAACATGTTAATGCACTTCTGCCACATTCACTCCACTCTACCCCCCCAGTTGTAAGACTCTAATGTAAATGTATTACTGCACACGTCTGCCACCTTAGCTTTCACACAGCCCCCCAGCTCTGAGTAAGAAAAGTATACATGTACTGCACTCTTCTGCCAGCATAACCCCACTCTACCCTCCCAGCTGTGAGAATGTAATGTAAACATGTTACTGCACTTCTGCCACTTTAAGCCCACTCATGCCCCCCCAGCTGTGATAATTTAATGTAAACGTTACACACTTCTGCCACCATAGTTCCACTCTGGCCCTACCCACAGCACTGAGAATGTAACTTAAACATGTCAGCACATGTTTCTGCCACCTTACTCCTCTCCCCCTAGCTGGGAAGAATGTAATGTATGCATGTTACTGCACACATCTGCCACCATAACTCCACCCCTCAAGCTGTGAGAATGTAATGTAAACATGTTACTGCACACTTCTACCACCTTAACTCAACTTGACTCCAGCTGAGAGGAATGAATTAATGTAAACATCTGCACACTTCTGCCACACTTAGCTAAACCCTGTCCCCAGCTGTGAGAATGTAATGTAATATGTTATTGCACACTTCTGTCACCTTGGCTCCACTCTACCCCCAGCTATTAGACTATAATATAAACATGTGACTGCACACTTCTGGCACCTTAGATCCACTCTGCCCCAGCTGAGAGAATGTAATGTAAAGACGTTACTGCACACATCTGCCACCTTAACTCCCTCTACCCCCAGCTATGAGAATATAAAGTAAACATGTTACTGCACACTTCTGCTACCTTACCTCCACTCTGCCCCAAGTTGTTGGAATGTAATGAAAACATGTCACTCCACACTTCTGCCAACTTTTCTCCTCTCTACCCCACTACTGGGAGAATGTAATCTTAACATGGTACTGCACTTCTGCCATCTTAGCTCCACTCTGCCCACAGCTCTGAGAATGTAATGTAGACATGTTACTGCACACCTCTGCCACCTAAGATCCACTCTGTCGCCCAGCTGCAAGAGTGTAATGTAAACATGTTTTTGCACAGTTCTGTCATGTTAGATCCACTTTACCCCCCCCAAGCCAGTTGTGAGAATCTAATGTTAACATGGTACTGCACACTTCCACCTTAGCTCCAATCTGGCCCCACAGCTGTGAGAATTTAATGTAAACATGTTACTGCATAGTTCTGCAACCTTAGCTGCACTCTGCCCCCGCCAGCTGTGAGAATGTAATGTAAACGTGTTACTGCACACATCTGCCACCTTACACCCTCTGCCCCAAGTTGTTGGAATGTAATGAAAACATGTCACTCCACACTACTGTCAGCTTTTCTCCACTCTACCCCACTACTGTGAGAATGTAATGTAAACATGGTACTGGACTTCTGCCATCTTAACTCACTCTGAACTCCAGCTGCAGAATGTAATGTAAACATAGTTACTGCACTTCTGCCACCATAAGCTCCACTATGTGCCAGCACTGAATTGCAATGTAAACATGATACTGCATACTTCTGCCTCATTAGCGCTCAACCTGCCCCACTTGTGAGAATGTAATAAAACACATTACTGCACACCTCTGCCACCTTAGCTCTACTCTGCCCCAGCTGTGAGAATGTAATGTAAACATGTTACTGCCTCTGCAAGCTCCACTCTGTCACCCAGATGCAGAACATAATGTAAACATGTTTCTGCACACGCTACAGGTTAGCTCACTTTACCCCCAAACCAGCTGTGAAATGCAATGTAAAGATGTTGCACACACTTCTGGCATAGATCCCTCTGCCCAGCTGGGAGAGTGTAAAGGCGTTACTGCCATCTGCCTGCTCAATCTACCCCAGCTATGAGAATATAAAGTAAACATTTACTGCACTTCTGCCACCATAACCATTCTCACAGCTGTGAATGTAATGTAAACATGTTACTGCACTTCTGTCGTTAGCTTCACTTTACCCCCAAACCAGCTGTGAGAATGTAATGTAAATGCTACTGCACACATCTGCCAGCTTAGTCCAATCAGGCCACCCAGCTGGAGAATGTAGTGTAAAATGTTACTGTACTTCTCCCCAGCTGAGAATGTAATGCAAACATGTTACGCACAGTTCTGCCTTAGCTGCACTCTGCCGCCAGCTGTGAGAATGCAGTGTAAACATGTTACACTTCTACTACCTTATCTCACTCAGCCCCAGCAGTGAGAATGTATACATGTTACCACACATCCATGCCTTACCTCCACAACGCAAAGTTGTTGGAATGTAATGAACTGTCCTCCACACTTCTGCAACTTTTCTCATTCAACCCCTACTGGAAGATGTAATGTAAACATAGTAGTACACTTCTCCATCAGGCCACTCTGAACCCAGGTGTGAGTGGAATAAACATATTGCCACACTACTGCCAGTAACTCCACTCTGCCCCAGCTGTGAGAATGCAAACATAATACTGCATACTTTGCCTCCTTATCTCAACCCAGCCCCACTTGTGAGAATGTACTGTAAACACGCACGCACACTTCGCCACTATAGCCTACCTGCCCCAGCTGTGTGAGAATGTAATGTAACATGTTACGGCACCATGTATACCTTATCTCCTCTGCCCCAGCTATGAAATGAAATGCAAACATATTGTCCAGTTCTTCACATAACTCCTCTGCCCCAGCTCGAGATGTACAAACATATGTTACTGCACAAATCTGCCACCTTAAGCGCCCTCTGCCCACAGCAATGAGAATGTAATGTAAACATGTTACTGCACACCTCTGCCACCTAAGATCACTCTGTCTTTCGGCTGCAAAAATGTAATGTAAACATGTTTCTGCACCTCTTTCACATTAACCTCACCTGCACCCCAAGCCAGCTGTGAGAATGGAAGTAAACATGTTACTGCACACTTCTCGACACCAAGCTCCAATCTGCCCCCAGCAGTGAGAATTTAGTGAAACATGTTACTGCAGAGTTCACCAGACCTTAGGTCCACTCTGCCCGCCAGCTGTGAATGCAATGTAAACATTTACTGCTGCACTTCTGCTACCTTCTCTCCTCTCAGATCCCAGCTGTGAGAATGTAAACATGTTACTGCACTTCCGCCACCTTAGCTCCAATCTGGCCCCTCTGCTGTGAGAATGTAGTGTAAATATGTTACTGTACACTTCTCCCCCCAGCTGTGAGAATGTAATGTAAAGACGTTACTGCACACTTCTGCCACCATAGCTCTACTCTGCCCCAGCTGTGAGAATGTAATGTAAACATGTTACGGCACACATGTGCCACCTTATCTCCACTCTGCCCCCCAGCTATGAGAAGTTAATGTAAACATGTTGCTCCACAGTTCTTCCACCTTAGCTTCACTCTGCCCCCAGCGACAAGAGATAATGTAAACATGTTGCACTGAAATCTACCACCTTAGAGCCACTCTGCCCCAGCACGGAGATGTAATGTAAACATGTTACCACACACCTCTGCCACCTAAGATCCACTCTGTCACTCGGCTGCAAGAATGTAGTAGTAAACATGTTTCTGCAACTTCTATCACGTTAGCTCCACTTGACCCCCAAGCCAGCTGTGGGAATGTAATGTAACACATGTTACTGCACCTTCACGACCTTGCACTCAATCTGCCCCCCAACGGTAAGAGTGGTGTAAACGTATTGCTGCAGAGTTCAGAGACCTTGGCTCCACTCTGCCGCCAGCTGTGAGAATGTAATGTAAACGTGCTGCGCACTTCTGCTACCTTCTCTCCTCCTGATCCCCAGCTGTGAGAATGTACCGTGACCTGCACATTCCCGCCACCTTGGCTCCAATCTGGCCCTCTGCTGTGAATGTAGTGTAAATATGTTGCAGTACATTCTCCCCCCAGCTGTGAGAATGTAATGTAAACATGTTACTGCACACACTTCTGCTATCTTATCTCCTCTCAGCCCCCCAGCTGCGAGAATGTAAACATGTTGCACACACATCTGCTACCCTTACCTCCACTCTGCCAAGTTCTTGGGATGTAATGAGCACATGTCCTCCACTCTTCACCAACTTTTCACCTGCCCCACTACACTGTGAGAATAGCTAATGTAAACATGGTACTGCATTCTGCCATCTTAGCTCCACTCTGCCACTGCAGCCAGAATGCAATGTAAACATGATGCACCATGCTTCTGCCTCCTTATCTCAGCCCTACCCCCACTTGTGAGAATAGCCAATGTAAACATGTTGCAAACACTGCACTGCCACCTTAGCTCTACTCTGCCCCAGCTGAGAGAATGTAATGTAAACATATTACTGCACATGTGCCATTAACTCACTCTACCCCCAGCTATGAGAATTTAAAGTAAACATGTTACTGCAGTTCTTCCACTCAGCTTCCTCTGCCCGGTTCTGAGAATGTAAAGGTAAACATATTACTGCATTTCTGAGACCTTAGCTCCCACTCTGCCCAGGGCTGTGAGATGTAATGTAAACATGTTACTGCACACTTTTGCCACCTTAGCCCAACTCTGCCCCCAGCTGCAGTAGCCATGAGAGCGTGTTACTGCACACAACTCGTCAACTTAGCTGCACTACCCCCAGCCAGCTGTGAGAATGTGATCAAACATGTTACTGCACTTCTGCCACCTTCACTCCTCTACACCCCCAGTTGTAAGACTCTAATATAAATGTATTACACGCCGTCTGCCTTAACTTTACACACACCCCAGCTCTGGTAACAAAAGTATACATGCTACACACTTCTGCCTCAAAACTCCCACTCTACCCCACCGAAGGTAATGTAAACATGTTACTGCACTTCTGCCACTTTAAATCACTATGCCCCCCAGCAGTGATAATGTAATGTAAACATGTTGCTATACCTTCTGCCACCTTAGTTCACTCTGGCCCCTCCCCAGCAGTGAGAATATATTTAAACGTATCACCACATATTTCACCACCTTTGCTCCTCTGCCCCCCAGCTGTGAGAATGTAATGTAAGCATATTGCTGCACACATCTGCCACCTTAACTCCACCAACCTCAAGTTGTAGAGAGAATGTAATGTAAACATGTTACTGCACACTTCTACCACCTTAACTCAACTGTACCCCCAGCTGAGAGAATGAATGTAAATGTAAACATGTTACAGACTTCTGCCACCTTAGATAAACCCTGCTCCCCCAGCTGTGAGAATGTAATGCAAATATGTTGCCTTACTACTTCTGCCACCTTAGCTCCACTCTACCCCCAGCTGAAGATATAATGTAAACATATTACTGCACACTTTTTGTCACCTTGGCTCATTCTGCCCCAGCTGTGAGGCGTAATGTAAACATGTTACTGCACATCTGCCACCTGAAACTCCACTCAAGCCATAGCTGGAAGAATAACAGCAAACATCTTTCTGCACCTCTGTCACATTAAGACCGCACACACACACCAAGCCAGCGGCGAGAATGTAATGTAAACATGATACTGCACACTTCTGCCTCCGTAGCTCCACTCTAGCCCCGGCTGTAGAGAATGTAATGTAAATATGTTACTGTACACTTCTCCTAGCTGTGAGATGTAATGTAAACATGTTGCTACGCAGTTCTGCAACATTAGCTGCACTCTGCCCACCAGCTGTGAGAATGTAATGTAAACCAGGTTACAACATGATTCTTCCGCGTTAGCTTCACTCTACCCCAACTGTGAGATGTAATGAAAACGTTGCTACACTTCTGCCATCTTAATTCCGTCTGGTGCTCCCCCAGCAGTGAGAAGAAATTTAAACATAATCACCGCATGTTTCTGCCGTAGCTCCACTCTCCCCCAGCTGACAGAATGTAATGTAAACGTGTTACTGCACACTTCTACCTATAGCTCCAATCAGGCACCCAACGGTGAGAATGTAGTGTAAACATGTTACTGCACAGTTCTGAGACATAGCTCCACTCTGCCTGACGGATGATGGAGGAATGTAATGTAAACGTATTGCAGCACCCTTCTGCTACCTTATCTCTCTATGACCCCCAGCTGTGATAATGTAAACATGTTACTGCGCACATCTGCTACCACTCCACTCTGCACCCCAAGTTGTTTGGAATGTAATAAAAACATGTCACTCCAGACTTCTGCCAACTTTTGTCCCTCTTCCCCACTACTGTGAATGTAATGTAAACATGGTACTGCACTTCTGCCATCTTAGCTCCACTCTGCCCCAGCTGTGAGGATGCAATGATAAACATATTACTGCACACATGTGCCGCTTTAACTCCACTCTACACCCCAGCTATGAGAATTTAATGTAAACATGTTACTGCACACTTCTGCCACCTAGCTTCACTCTGCTAGCTGTGAGGAATGTAATGTAAACATATTCTACTGCACACCTCTGCCACCTTAGCATCACTCTGCCCCCAGCTGCAGAGAATGTAAGGTAAACAGCATTACTGCACATTTTCTGAGACCTTAGCCGCACTCTGCCCCAGCTGTGAGAATGTAATGTAAACATGTTACTGCACACTTTGCCAAGCTCAACTCTGCCCCCCAGCTGTGAGATGTATGGTAAACATGTTACTGCACAGCAGGTCAACTTAGCTGCATTCTACCCCCCAGCCGGCTAGCGAGATGTAATTTAAACATGTCACTGCGCCTGCATTCACTCCTCCACCCCCAGCTGTTGGGCTATAATGTAAACATGTTACTACACTTCTGACACCTTAGATCCACTCTGCCCTCAGCTGGGAGAATGTAATGTAAACAAGCATTGCACACATCTGCCACCTAACTCCATTCTACCCCCAGCTATGAGAGAATATAAATAAACATGTTACTGCACACTTCTGCACCTTACCTCCCTCTGCCCCAAGTTGTTGGAATATAATGAAAACATGTCCTCCACACTTCTGCCAACTTTTCTCCACTCTACCCACTACTGGGAAATGTAATCTAAACTGTGGTACTGCACTTCTGCCATCTTGGCTCCCTCTGAACCCCAGCTGCGAGAATGTAATGTAAACATGTTACTGCACACCGGTCACCTTAAGCGCCACTGCCCACAGGTCACTGAGAATGTAATGTAGACATGTTACTGCACACCTCTGCCACTAAGATCCACTCATCACCCAGCTGCAAAGTGTAAATAAACATGTTTTTGCACAGTTCTGTCATGTTAGATCCACTTTACCCCCAAGCCAGTTGAGAAACCACGTTAACATGGTACTGCACACTGCCACCTTAGCTCTACTCTGCCCCAGCTGTGAGAATGTAATGTAAACATGTTACTAAACACCTCTGCCACCTAAGCTCCACTCTGTCGCCCAGATGCAAGAACATAATGTAAACATGTTTCTGCACACTTCTGTCAGGTTAGCTCCACTTTACCCAAGCCAGCTGTGAGAATGCAATGTAAAAGATGTTACTACACTTCTGGCACCTAGATCCTCTGCCCCCAGCTGGGAGAATGTAATGTAAAGACGTTACTGCACACACCTGCCACCTTAACTCCACTCTACCCCCAGCTATGAGAATATAAAGTAAACATGTTACTGCACACTTCTGCCACCATAGCTCAATCTCTGCCCCCAGCTGTGAGAATGTAATGTAAACATGACACTGCACACTTCTATCACGTTAGCTCCCTTTACCCCCAAGCCAGCTGTGATAATGTAATGTAAATATCATACTGCACATCTGCCAGCTTAGCTCCAATCTGGCCACCCAGCTGTGAGAATGTAGTTTAAATATGTTACTGTACACTTCTCCCCCAGCTGAGAATGTAATGCAAACATGTTGCACAGTTCTGCAACCACTGCACTCTGCCGCCAGCTGTGAGAGTGCAGTCTAAACATGTTACTGCACCTGGCGGTCAACAGCTGCATTCTACCCCCAGCCAGCTGTGAGGAATGTAATTTAAACATGTTACTACGCACTGCCACATTCCTCCCTCTACCCCCAGTTGTAAGACTCTAATGTAAATGTTACTACGCACATCTGCACCTTAGCTTTCCACACAGCCCCCAGCTCTGAGTGAAAAGTATACATGTGCTACAATCTTTTGCCAGCATAACCCCTCTACCCCCAGCTGTGAGAAAGTAATAAAACATGTTACTGCACTACTGCCACTTAAGCCCACTATGCCCCAGCTGTGATAATGTATATAAACATGCTGCTACACACTTCTGCCACAGCAGTTCCCTCTGACCTACCCACAGCAGTGAAAGTAATTTAAACATGTCACCACATTTTTCTGCCACCTTTTCTCTCTCTCTGCCCCCATCTGTGAGAATGTATATGTATGTATTACTGCACATCCTGCCACCTTAACTCCACTCTACCCCTAACTGAGAGATAATGTAATGTAAACGTATTTACTACATTTCTGCCATCTTAATTCCACTCTGGTCCTTTCCCAGCAGTGAGAAAGAAATTAAAACATGTCACTGCATGTTTCTGACACATACCTCCTCTGCCCCAGCTGACAGAATGTAATGTAAACATGTTACTGAACACTTCTGCCACCTTAGCTTCACTCTGCCCCAGCTGTGAGAATGCAATGTAAACATGATACTGCATGCTTCTGCCTCCATATCTCAGCCTGCCCCCACTTGGGAGAATGTAATGTAAACATGTTACTGCATACTTCTGCCACCTTGGCTCTCTCTGCCCCAGCTGTGAGAATGTATTGTAAACATGTTACTGCACACATCTGCCACCTTAACTACCTCTACCCTGCTATAAAATTTAGTCATAAACATGTTACTGTACACTTCTTCCACCTTAGCTCCACTCTGCCCCCAAGCTGGGAATGTAATGTAAACATGTCACTGCACTGTTGCCACCTTAGCTCAACACTGCCCCTCTCAGCTGCGAGAATGTATGGTAAACATGTTACTGCACACTCACGGTCAACTTAGCTGCACTCCCCCCAGCCAGCTGTAGATGTATTTTAAACATGTTACTGCACTTCTGCCACCTTCACTCCACCCTACCCCGGTTGTGAGACTCTGATGTAAATGTATTACTGCGCACATCTGCCACATAGCTTTCAGACAACCCCCAGCTCTGAGAAGTAATGTAAACATAGTACTGCACACTTCTGCCACCATAACTCCACTATACCCTCCAGCAGTGAGAATGTAATGTAAACATTTACTGCACTTCTGCCACGTTAAGTCCACTATGCCCCACCAGCTTTGAGAATGTAATGTAAACATGTTGCTACACCTTCTGCCACCTTAGTTACAGGGATGCCTTGTAAACAGTAATTCTTCAATCCTATTGGCATAATTTTCTGTATAAATAAAATTTTAAATACCCTACTCTGGCCCTCCCCCAGCTGTGAGAATGTAATTTAAGCATGTCACCACATATTTCTGACATTAGCTCCTCTCTGCCCCCAGCTGGAAAATGTAATGTAAGCGTATTTACTGCACATCTGCCACCTTAACTCCACTCTACCTCTAGCTACGAGAATGTAATTTAAACATGTTACAAGACAACTGCCACCTTAACTCAACTCTACCCCCAGCTGAGAGAATAAGCGCAATGTAAATATCTTACTGCACACTTCTGCCACCTTAGCTAAACTCTGGCCCCCCCAGCTGTGAGAATGTAATGAAAATTTGTCACTGGACACTTCTTCCACCATAGCTCCAATCTGGCCTTCTCCCCCAGCTGTGAGAATGTAATGTAAACACGTTACTGCACACATCTGCCACCTTAACTCTACTGTACCCCCCAGCTATGAGAACATAATGTAAACATGTTACTGCACTTCTGCCACCTTAGCTTCATTCTGCCCCAGGTGAAAATGTAATGTAAAAAGTTTGCTGCAGACTACCGCCACCTTATCTCCACTCTGCCCCAGCTGTGAGATGTAATGTAAACATGTTACTGCACCCTGAAACCCTAAGCTCCCACTCCTGTTGCCCAGTGGCAAGAAACGTAATGTAACAACATGTTTCTGCACACTTCTGTCAGGTTAGCTCCACTTTTACCCCCAAGCCAGCTGTGAGAATGTAATGTAAAGATGTTGCTGCACACTTCTGCCACCTTAACTCCACTCTACCCCAACTATGAGAATAACAAGTAAACATGTTACTGCACACTTCTGCCACATTAGCTTCAATTTCTGCCCCAGCACAGAATGTAATGTAAACATGCTATTGCACACTTCTACACTTTTGCTCCACTCTGCCCACAGCTGTGAGAATGTAATGAAAACATGTTACTGCACACTCTGCACTCCTAAGATCCACTCTGTAAGCCCAGCTGCAGAATGTAATGTAAATATGTTTCTGCACACTTCTGTCACGTTAGCTCCACTTTACCCCAAACCAGCTGCGGAATGTAATGTAAACATATTACTGCACCGTCTACCACCTTAGCTCCAATCTTGCCCCCAGCTGTGAGGAATGTAGTGTAAATATGTTGCTGTACACTTCTCCCCAGCTGTGAGACTGTAATGTAAACATATTTCTGCACAGTTCTGCAACCTTTGCTGCACTCTGCCCGCCAGCTGTGAATGTAATTTAAACATGTCACTGCACACTTCTGCTACCTGTATCTCCTCTGACCCCCCAGCTGTGAGAATGTAAACATGTTGCTGCATACTTCTGCTACCTACCTCCACTCTGCCCCAAGTTGTTGGAATGTAATGAAAACATGTCCTCCACACTTCTGCCAACTTTTCTCCTCTACCCCACTACAAGAGAATGTAATCTAAACATGGTACTGCTCTCTGCCATCTTAGCTCCTCCTGAACCCCAGCTGGCAGAATGTAATGTAAACATGTTGCACACCTCGGTCACCTTAGCAGCCACTCTGCCCACAGCTCTGAGAATGTAATGTAGACATATTTACACACCTCCTGCCACCTAAGATCACTCTGTCGCCCAGCTGCAAAGTGTAATGTAATCATGTTTTTGCACAGTTCTGTCATGTTAGATCCACTTTACCCCCAAGCCAGTTGTGATAATCTAATGTTAACATGGTGCACACTTCTGCCACCTTAGCTCCAATCTGGCCCCAGCTGTCAGAATTTAATGTAAACATGTTACTGCATAGTTCTGCAACCTTAGCTGCACTCTGCCGCCAGCTGTGAGAATGTAATGTAAACGTATGTTACTGCACACATCTGCCACCTTACCTCCACTCTGCCCAAGTTGTTGGAATGTAGTAAAACATGTCCTCCACTACTGTCAACTTTTCTCCTCTACCCCTCTACTGTGAGAATGTAATGTAAACATGGTGCTGCACTTCTGCCATCTTAGCTCCACTCTGAACCCCAGCTGCGAGAATGTAATGTAAACATGTTCTGCACACTTCTGCCACCTAAGCTCCATATGTGCCAGCTGTGAGATTGCAATGTAAACATGATGCTGCATGCTTCTGCCTCCTTCACTCACACCCTGCCCCCTACTTGGAGAAATAATAAAAAACGTTGCACACCTCTGCCACCTTAGCTCTACTCTGCCCCAGCTGTGAGAATGTAATGTAAAGCATGTTACTGCACACCTCTGCCACCTAAGCTCCCTCTGTCGCCCAGATGCAAGAACATAATGTAAACATGTTTCTGCACACTTCTGTCAGATTAGCTCCACTTTACCCCCCAAGCCAGCTGTGAGAATGCAATGTAAAAGATATTACTGACACACTTCTGGCACCTTAGATCACTCTGCCCCCAGCTGGGAGAATGTAATGTAAGAGCGTTACTGCACATCTGCCACCTTAACTCACTCTACTCCCCAGCTATGAGAATATAAAAGTAAACATGTTACTGCACACTTCTGCCACCAGATTTCATTCTGCCCCAACTGTGAGAATGTAATGTAAACATGTTACTGCACACTTCTGTCACGTTAGCTTAATTTACCCCCAAACCAGCTGTGATAATGCAATGTAAATATGCTACACACACATCTGCCAGCTTAGCTCAATCTGGCCACCAGCTGTGAGAATGTAGTGTAAATATGTTACTGTACACTTCTCCTTCAGCTGAGAATGTAATGCAAACATGTTACTGCACAGTTCTGCAACCTTAGCTGCACTCTGCCCGCCAGCTGTGAGAATGCAGTGTAAACATATTACTGCACACTTCTGCTGCCTTATCTCCTCTGACCCCCCAACGGTGAGAATGTATACATGTTACTGCACACATCCGCCACCTTACCTCCACTGTGCCCCAAGTTGTTGAGATGTAATAGAAAACATGTCCTCCACACTTCTGCCAACTTTTCTCCCTCTACCCCACTACTGTGAGAATGTAATGTAAACATGGTAGTGCACTTCTGCCATCTGAGCTCCTCTGAACCCCAGGTGTGAGAATGTAATGTAAACATGTTACTGCACACTTCTGCCACATTAACTCCACTCTCCTAGCTGTGAGGATGCAATGTAAACATAATACTGCATACTTTTGCCTCCTTATCTCAACCTGACACCCTTGTGAGAATGTAGTGTAGTTACTGCACACATCTGCTACCATAGCTCTACTCTGCCTCAGCTGTGAGAATGTAATGTAAACGTATTACGACACACATGTGCCACCTTATCTCACTCTGCCCCAGCTATGAGAATTTAATGTAAACATGTTACTCCACAGTTCTTCCACCTTAATCCACTCTGCCCCAAGCTGTGAGAATGTAATGTAAACATGTTACTGCACACTTCTGCTACCTTCTCTCCACTCTGATCCCCCAGCTGTGAGAATGTAAACATGTCTGCACACTTCCGCCACTGGCTCCAATCTGGCCCCTCTGCTGTGAGAATGTAGTGTAAATATGTTACTGTACACTTCTCCCCCAACTGTGAGAATGTAATGTAAACATGTTACCGCACACTTCTGCTATCTTATCTCTCTGACCCCCCAGCTGAGAATGTAAACATGTTGCTACACATCTGCTACCTTAGCCTCCACTCTGCCCAAGTTCTTGGAATATAATGAAAACATGTCCTCCACTCTTCTGTAACTTTTCTCACTCTTCCCCACTACTGTGAGAATGTAATGTAAACATGGTACTGCACTTCTGCATTTTAGCTCCACTCTGCCACTGCTGTAAGATGCAATGTAAACATGATACTGCATACTTCTGCCTCCTTATCTCAACCCTACCCCCACTTGCAGAGAATGTAATGTAAACATGTTACTGCACACTTCTACCTTAGCTCTACTCTGCCCCAGCTGTGAGAATGTAATGTAAACATATCACTGCACACATGTGCCACAGTAACTCCCTCTACCCCCAGCTATGAGAATTTAAAAGTAAACATGTTACCACAGTTCTTACCTTAGCTTCACTCTGCCCGAGGTTCTGAGAATGTAAGGTAACATATGACTACACATTTCTGAGACCTTAGCTCCACTCTGCCTGCGGCTGTGAGGTAATGTAAACATGTTTACTGCACACTTTTGCCACCTTAGCCCAACTCTGCCCCCCAGCTGCGAGAATGTATGAGTAGCGTGTTACTGCACACAACTGTCAACAACTGCCTCTACCCCCAGCCAGCTGTGAGAATGTAATTTAAACATGTTACTGCCTTCTGCCACCTTCACTCCTCTACCCCCAGTTGTAAGACTCTAATATAAATGTATTACTGCACGTCTGCCACCTTAAACTCACACAGCCCCCAGCTCTGAGTAACAAAAGTATACATGTACTGCACACTTCTGCCTCCAAAACTCCCTCTACCCCTTTGAGAATGTAATGTAAACATGTTGACTGCACTTCTGCCACTTTAATCCACTGATCCCCCTCAGCGGTGATAATGTAATGTAAACATGTTGCTACACACTTCTGCCACCTTAGTTCACTCTGGCCCTCCTCCCAGCAGTGAGAATATAATTTAAACATGTCACCACATATTTCTACCACCTTTGCTCCTCTGTCCCCCAGCTGTGAGAATGTAATTTAAAGCATGTTACTGCACATCTGCCACCTTAACTCCACCCAACCTCAAGCTGTGAGAATGTAATGTAAACATGTTACTGCACACTTCTACCACCTTAACTCAGCTGTTCCCCAGCTGAGAAGAATGATATAATGTAAACATCTTACTGCACCTTCTGCCACCTTAGATAAACCCTGCTCCCCAGCTGTGAGAATGTAATGTAAATATGTTGTGTACACTTCTGCCACCTTGACTCCTCTAACCCCAGCTATGAGAATATAATGTAAACATATTACTGACACTTTTGTCACCTTAGCTCCATTCTGCCCCAGCACTGAGAGCAGTAATGTAAACATATTACTGCACCATCTGCCACCTTAGCTCACTCTGTCACCCAGCTGGAAGAACGTAATGCAAACATCTTTCTGCACACTTCTGTCACATTAAGACCACTTTACACACCAAACCAGCTGAGAGAATGTAATGTAAACATGATACTGCACACTTCTGCCGTAGCTCCACTCTGGCCCCGGCTGTGGGAATGTAATGTAAATATGTTACTGTACACTTCTCCCCAGCTGGAGAATGTAATGTAAACATATTGCCTGCGCAGTTCTGCAACATTAGCTGCACTCTGCCCTGCCCTGAGAATGTAATGTAAACAGGTTGCATGATTCTTCCACGTTAGCTTCACTCTACCCCAACTGTGAGAATGTAATGAAAACATGTTACTACACTTCTGCCATCTTAATTCCTGCTCTGGTGCTCCCCAGGGTGAGAAGAAATTTAAACATGTCAAGGCATGTTTCTGCCATAGTAGCTCCACTCTCCCCCAGCTGACAGAATGTAATGTAAACATGTTACTGCACACTTCTGCCACCTTAAACTCAATCAGGCCTCCAGCAGTGAGAATGTAGTGTAAACATGTTACTGCACAGTTCTGAGACCTTAGCTCCACTCTCCCAACAGCTGTGAGAATGTAATGTAAACAATGTTACAGCACCCTTCTGCTACCTTATCTCTACTCTGACCCCCCAGCTGTGATAATGTAAACATGTTACTGCACACATCTGCTGCCTACCACTCTGCCCCAAGTTGTTGGAATGTAATAAAAACATGTCACTCAGACTTCTGCCAACTTTTTGCCCTCTTCCCACTGCTTGAGAATGTAATGTAAACATGGTACTGCACTGCCATCTTTGCTCCACTCTGCCAACTGTGAGAATGCAGTATAATATGTTGCTGACACATGTGCCACTTTAACTCCTCTACACCCCAGCTTTGAGAATTTAATGTAAACTTGTTACTGCACACTTCTGCCACCTTAGCTTCACTCTGCCCCTAGCTGTGAGAATGTAATGTAAACATGTTACTGCACACCTCTGCCACCTTAGCATCACTCTCCCCCCCAGCTGTGAATTTAAAGTAAACATATTACTGCACATTTCTGAGACCTTAGCCACACTCTGCCCCAGCTGTGAGAATGTAATGTAAACATGTTGCTGCACACTTTGCCACCTTAGCTCAACTCTGTCCCCCAGCTGTGAGGAATGTATAGTAAACATGTTACTGCACTGACGGTCAACTTAGCTGCATTCTACCCCCAGCCAGCTGTGAGAATGTAATTTAAACATGTTACTGCCTTCTGCCATTCACTCCACTCTACCCCCCAGTTGTAAGACTCTAATGTAAATGTATTACTGCACCACGTCTGCCACCTTAGCTTTCACACAGCCCCCAGCTCTGAGTAAGAAAAGTATACATGTACTGCACTCTTCTGCCAGCATAACCCCACTTACCCTCCCAGCTGTGAGAATGTAATAAAAGCATGTTGCTGCACTTCTGCAGTAATATGTGTTATCTTACTGCTGCTTTAAATATGAGTAATGTGTTGTCTTGCAACTGGTTTGTAAGTATGAGTAATGTGTTATCTTAACAGCTACTTTGGGAATAGTAATGTGTGTTATCTTAGTGCTTTGGAGAATAAGTAATGTGTGTTATCTTGCAGCTACTTCGAAGTATGAGTAATGTGTTATCTTGCAGCTGCTTTGCAATATAGTATGTGTGTTATCTTGCAACCGCTTGTAAGTATGAGTAATGTGTGTCATCTTCAAACGCTTTGTAATATGAGTAATATGTGTTATCTTGCAGCAGCTTTGAAAGTATGGTATATGTTATCTTGCAGCTGCTTTGTAAGTATGAGTAATGTGTGTCTTGCAGCAACTTTGTAAGTAAGTGATGTGTTTATCTTCGCTACTTTGCAAGTATAGTATGTGTTTTATCTGCTGCTGCTTTATGAGTATGAGTTATGTGATATCTTGCAGCTGCTTGTAGTATAGTATTGTGTGTTATCTTATAGCCGCTTGGTAAGTATGGTAATGTGTGTTATCTTGCAGCCACTTTGTAAGAATGGTAATGTGCTATCTTGCAGACATTTTGTAAAATAGGTAATGTGTTGTCTTGCAGCTGCTTTGTAGTATGATAATATTTCATGAGTTGCTTTGTAGTATAGAATGTTTCATCTTGCAGCTACTTTTGTAATGAACAATGCTATCTTTCAACTGCTTTGTAGTATGATGTATGTTATCTTGCAGCTGCTTTGTAAGCAGATAATGTTGTCTTGGCTGCTTTGTAAGTAAGTATGTGTGTTATCTTCCAGCTGCTTTGTAAGTATGATATGCATGTTATCTTGCAGCTGCTTTGTAAGCTAGTGTGTTATCTTGCATCTGCTTTGTAGTATGGTAATGTGTGTTATCTTGTAGCTGCTTTGTAAGTATGGTAATGTGTATTATCTTGCAGCTGGCCATGCGTATGGTAATGTTATCTTACAACTACTTTGTACATATGAGTAATGTGTTATCTTGCGCTACTGTGTAAGTAAGTGTGTTGTCTGCAGCTGGTTTGTATGAGTAATGGTATCTTGCAGCGCTTAGTGAATGAGTAATATATTTATCTTGCAACGATTTATAAGTATATGAGTAATGTGTGTTGCAGATGCTTTGTAAGTATGGAAGTAATGTGTGTTGTCTTTGGCTTTAGCAGCAAAATGAGTAATGTGTACTTGCTATCTTGCAGCTGCTTTGTAAGTATGAGTAATGTGCGATCTTGCAGCTGCTTTGAAGTATGAGTAATGTGTTATCTTGCAGCTACTTTGTAAGTATAGTAATGTGTTTTATCTTGCTGCTGCTTTGTAAGTATGAGTAATGTGTGATATCTGCAGCTGCTTTGTAGTATGAGTAATGTGTCCTGTTGCAACCGCTTTGTAAATATAGTATGTGTGTTATCTTGCAGCGCTTTGTAGAATGAGTAATGTGTTTTCTTGCAGCGCTTTGTAAGTATGGTAATGTATCTTGCAACCGCTGTAAGTATAGTAATGTGTTATCTTGCAGCTGCTTTGTAAATATGGTAATGTTCATCTTCAGCTACTTTGTAAGTATGAGTAATGTGTATCTTGCAGCTGCTTTGTAATATGAATAATGTGTGTTATCTTGCAGCTGCTTGCAAGTATATAATGTGTTGTCTTGCAGCTGGTTTGTAAATATAGTATGTGTGACATCTACACCGCTTGGTAGTAGTGTATGTTATCTTGCAGCAGCTTTATAAGTATAAAGTGTGTGTTATCTTGTAGCTGCTTTGTAAGTATGAGTAATGTGTGTTATCTTGTAGCTGCTTTGTACATAAGAGTAATGTGTTATCTTGGCTGCTTTAATACGTATAGTAATGTGTGTTATCTTGCAGCAACATTGTAAGTATAAGTAATGTGTTGTCTTACAACTGGTTTGTAGTAGGTAATATGTGTTATCTTGCAGCGCTTTGGGGATATAGTGTATCATCTTGCAACAACTTTGCAAGTATAAGTAATGTGTGTTATCTTGCAGCTACTTTGTAAGTATAAAATATGTGTTATCTTGCAGCAACTTTACAAGTATAAGTAATATGTGTTATATTGCAGCTGCTTTAAGTAAAGTATGTATTTTATCTTGCTGCTGCTTTGTAAGTATATGAGTAATGTGATATCTTCAGAGCATAAAGTACAGATAATGTGTTATCTTACAGCAGCAGTAGTATGAATGTGTGTGTTATCTTGCAACTAGCTTTATAAAATATAGGTAATGTGTGTTATCTTGCAGCTGCTTTGTAAGTATAGATAATGTGTGTTATCTTGCAGAACTCGGTAAGTATGAATAATGTGTGCTATCTTGCAGTTGCTTTGTAAGTATGAAGTAATATGTGTTATCTTGCAGTCGCTTGGTAAGTATGAGTAATGTGTATCATCTTGCAGCTGCTTTGTAAGTATAAGTAATGTGCTATCTTGCAGCTGCTTTGTAAGTATGAGTAATGTGTGTTATCTTACAGCTGCTTTATAAGTATAAGTAATGTGTTATCTTGTAGCTGCTTTGTAAGTATGAGTTATGTGTTATCTTGTAGCTGCTTTGCAAGTATGAGTAATCTGTTGTCTTGCAGCTGCTTTTTAAGTATGAGTAATGTGTGTTTTCTTGCAGCTGCTTTGTAAGTATGAGTGTTGTGTGTTATCTTGCAGCCGCTTTGTAAGTATGAGTAATGTGTTGTCTTGCATCTGGTTTGTAAGTATGAGTAATGTGTTTTATCTTGCAGCCGCTTGGTAAGTATGAGTAATGTATGTTATCACGACGATTTATAAGTATGAAAGTGTGTTATCTTGCAGCTGCTTTGTAAGTATAGTAATACATGTTACCTTGCAGCCGCTTTGTAAGTATAGTATTGTTATCTGCATCTGCTTTGTAAGTATGAGTAATGTGTGTTATCTTGTAGCTGCTTTGTAAATATGAGTAATATGCATTTTGCAGCTGCTTTATGTATAGGTAATGTTATCTTACAGCTACTTGTACATATAGAGAATGTGTATTATTTATCCTGCAGCTGCTTTGTAAGTATGAGTAATGTGTTGTCTTGCAGCTGGATTGTAAGTATGAGTAATGTGTGTTATCTTGCAGCCGCTTGGTAAGTATGAGTAATGTATGTTATCTTGCAGCCGCTTTGTAAGTATGAGTAATGTGTGTTATCTTGCAGCTGCTTTGTAAGTATGAGTAATGTGTGTTGTCTTGCTGGTGCTTTGTAAGTATGAGTAATGTGCTATCTTGCAGCTGCTTTGTAAGTATGAGTAATGCATGTTATCTTGCAGCTGCTTTGTAAGTATGAGTATTGTGTTATCTTGCATCTGCTTTGAAAGTATGAGTAATGTGTGTTATCTTGCAGCAACTTTGTAATGTATAGTGTGTCGTTATCTTGCAGTTGGCATAAATATGAGTAATGTGGGCTATCTTGCAGCTGCTTTGTAAGTATAGTAATGTGTTTATCTTGCTGCTGCTTTGTAAGTATAGTGTGTGTGATCTTGCAGCTGCTTTGTAATATAGTAATGTATGTTATCTTGCAGCACGCTTTGTAAAAGTATGAAGTAATGTATGTTATCTTGCAGCTGCTTTGCGCGTATAGTAATGTGTTATCTTACAGCTACTTTTGTACATATGAGAATGTGTTTATATCTGCAGTTGCTTTGTAAATATAGTAATGTGTTGTCTTGCAACTGGTTTTGTAAGTATGAATAATGTGTGTTATCTTGGCCGCTTGGTAAAAGTATGAGTAATGTATGTTATCTTGCAACACGGCTTTATGAAATATAGTATGTGTGTATCTTGCAGCTGCTTTGCAAGTATAGTGTGTGTGTTGTCTGCTGCTGCTTTGTAAGTATATGAGTAATGTGTGCTATCTTGCAGCTGCTTTGTAAGTATAGTGTGTGCTATCCTGCAGCTGCTTTGTAAGTATGAGTAATGTGTGTTATCCTGCTGCCTTTGTAGTATAGTAATGTGATATCTTGCAGCTGCTTTTAAGTATGAGTAATGTGTGTATATCTTGCAGCCGCCATGCAGTAGTAGTAATGTGTGTTATCTTGCAGCGCTTTGTAGAATATTATGTGTGTGTTATCTTGCAGCCGCTTTGTAGAGTATGGTAATGTGTTTTTATCTTACAGCCGCTTTGTAAAATATGAGTAGTGTGTTATCTTACAGCAGCTGCTTTGTAAGCATGAGTAATGTTTCATCTTGCAGCTGCTTTGTAAGTATGAGTAATGTGCTATCTTGCAGCTGCTTTGTAAGTATGAGTAATGTGTGTTATCTTGCAGCTGCTTTGTAAGTATGAGTAATGAGTTGTCTTGCAGCTGCTTTGAAAGTATGAGTAATGTGTGTTATCTTGCAGCCGCTTTGTAAGTATGAGTAATGTGTGTTATCTTGCAGCTGCTTTGTAAGTATGAGTAATGTGTGTTATCTTGTAGCTGCTTTGTACATAAGAGTAATGTGTTATCTTGCAGCTGCTTTGTACGTATGAGTAATGTGTGTTATCTTGCAGCAGCTTTGTAAGTATAAGTAGTGTGTTGTCTTGCAGCTGGTTTGTAAGTATGAGTAATATGTGTTATCTTGCAGCTGCTTTGGGAGTATGAGTAATGTGTCGATCTTGCAGCTGCTTTGCAAGTATGAGTAATGTGTGTTATCTTGCAGCTGCTTTGTAAGTATGAATAATGTGTGCTATCTTGCAGCTGCTTTGTAAGTATGAGTAATGTGTTTTATCTTGCTGCTGCTTTGTAAGTATGAGAAATGTGTGATATCTTGCAGCTGCTTTGTAAGTATGAGTAATGTGTGTTATCTTGTAGCCGCTTGGTAAGTATGAGTAATGTGTGTTATCCTGCAGCAGCTTTGTATTTATGACTAATGTGTGTTATCTGACAGCTACTTTGTACATATGAAGAATGTGTGTTATCTTGTAGCTGCTTTGTAAGTATGAGTAATGTGTTGTCTTGCAGCTGGATTGTAAGTATGAGTAATGTGTGTTATCTTGCAGCTGCTTGGTAAGTATGAGTAATGTATTGTCTTGCAGCTGGTTTTTAAGTATGAGTAATGTGTGTTATCTTGCAGCCGCTTTGTAAGTATGAGTAATGTGTGTTATCTTGCAGCTGCTTTGTAAGTATGAGTAATGTGTGTTATCTTGTAGCTGCTTTGTACATAAGAGTAATGTGTTATCTTGCAGCTGCTTTGTACGTATGAGTAATGTGTGTTATCTTGCAGCAGCTTTGTAAGTATAAGTAGTGTGTTGTCTTGCAGCTGGTTTGTAAGTACGAGTAATATGAGTTATCTTGCAGCTGCTTTGGGAGTATGAGTAATGTGTCATCTTGCAGCTGCTTTGCAAGTATGAGTAATGTGTGTTATCTTGGAGCTGCTTTGTAAGTATGAATAATGTGTGCTAACTTGCAGCTGCTTTGTAAGTATGAGAAATGTGTGTTATCTTGCAGCTGCTTTGTAAGTTTGAGTAATGTGCTATCTTGCAGCTGCTTAGTAAGTATGAGTAATGTGATCTTTCAGCTGCTTTATGCATTATGAGTAATGTGTGTTATCTTACAGCTTACTTTGTACATATGAACAATGTCGTTATCTTGCAATACTTTATACGTGAGTAATTTTTGTCTTGCAGCTGCTTTGTAAGTATGAGTAATGTGTTATCTTGCAGCAACTTTGTAAGTATGAGTAATGTGTGTTATCTTGCAGCTGCTTTGTAAGAATGAGTAATGTGGGCTATCTTGCAGCTGCTTTGTAAGTATGAGTAATGTGTTTTATCTTGCTGCTGCTTTGTAAGTATGAGTAATGTGTGTTATCTTGCAGCTGCTTTGTAAGTATGAATAATGTGTGTTATCTTGCAGCTGCTTTGTAAGTATAAGTAATGTGTGCTATCTTGCAGCTGCTTTGTAAGTATGAGTAATGTGCTATCTTGCAGCCTGCTTTGTAAGTATCAGTTATGTGTGTTATCTTGCAGCTGCTTTGTAAGTATGAGTAATGTGTGTTATCTTGCTGCAGCTTTGAATGTATGAGTAATGTGTATTATCTTGCAGCAGCATTGTAAGTATGAGTGTCGTGTGTTATCTTGCAGCTGCTTTGTAAGTATGAGTAATGTGTTTTATCTTGCTGCTGCTTTGTAAGTATGAGTAATGTGTGATATCTTGCAGCTGCTTTGTAAGTATGAGTAATGTGTGTTATCTTGTAGCCACTTGGTAAGTATGAGTAATGTGTGTTATCTTGTAGCTGCTTTGTAAGTATGAGTAATATTTCATCTTGCAGCTGCTTTGTAAGTATGAGTAATGTGCTGTCTTGCAGCTGCTTTATAAGTATGAGTAATGTGTGTTATCTTGCAGCTGCTTTGTAAGTATGCGTAATGCCTGTTATCTTGCAGCTGCTTTGTAAGTATGAGTATTGTGTTATCTTGCATCTGCTTTGTAAGCATGAATAATGTGTGTTATCTTGTAGCTGCTTTGTAAGTATGAGTAATGTGTATTATCTTGCAGCTGCTTTGTACGTATGAGTTATGTGTTATCTTACAGCTACTTTGTACATATGAGTAATGTGTGTTATCTTAAGCTGCTTTGTAAGTATATGAGTAATGTGTTGTCTTGCAGCTGGTTTGTAAGTATGAGTAATGTGTTATCTTGCAGCCGCTTGGTGAAAGTAAGTAATGCATGTTATCTTGCAACCCGCTTTGTAAGTATAGTTCTTGCAGCTGCTTTGTAAGTATGAGTAATGTGTGTTGTCTTGCATCTGCTTTGTAAGTATAAGTAATGTGTGCTATCTTGCAGCTGCTTTGTAAGTATGAGTAATGTGTGTTATCTTGCAGCTGCTTTGTAAGTATGAGTAATGTGTGCTATCTTGCAGCTGCTTTGTAAGTATGAGTAATGTGCTATCTTGCAGCTGCTTTGTAAGTATCAGTAATGTGTGTTATCTTGCAGCTGCTTTGTAAGTATGAGTAATGTGTGTTATCTTGCAGCAGCTTTGAAAGTATGAGTAATGTGTGTTATCTTGCAGCTGCTTTGTAAGTATGAGTAATGTGTGTTATCTTGCAGCAGCTTTGTAAGTATGAGTGATGTGTTTATCTTGCAGCTGCTTTGTAAGTATGAGTAATGTGTTTTATCTTGCTGCTGCTTTGTAAGTATGAGTTATGTATGATATCTTGCAGCTGCTTTGTAAGTATGAGTAATGTGTGTTATCTTGTAGCCGCTTGGTAAGTATGAGTAATGTGTGTTATCTTGCAGCCGCTTTGTAAGAATGAGTAATGTGTGCTATCTTGCAGCCATTTTTTGTAAGTATGATTAATGTGTGTTGTCTTGCAGCTGCTTTGTAAGTATGAGTAATGTTTCATCTTGCAGCTGCTTTGTAAGTATGAGTAATGTTTCATCTTGCAGCTGCTTTGTAAATATGAGTAATGTGCTATCTTTCAGCTGCTTTGTAAGTATGAGTAATGTGTGTTATCTTGCAGCTGCTTTGTAAGTATGAATAATGTGTGTTATCTTGCAGCTGCTTTGTAAGTATGAGTAATGTGTGTTATCTTGCAGCTGCTTTGTAAGTATGAGTAATGCATGTTATCTTGCAGCTGCTTTGTAAGTATGAGTAGTTGTGTTATCTTGCATCTGCTTTGTAAGTATGAGTAATGTGTGTTATCTTGTAGCTGCTTTGTAAGTATGAGTAATGTGTATTATCTTGCAGCTGCTTTGTACGTATGAGTAATGTGTTATCTTACAGCTACTTTGTACATATGAGTAATGTGTGTTATCTTGCAGCTGCTTTGTAAGTATGAGTAATGTGTTGTCTTGCAGCTGGTTTGTAAGTATGAGTAATGTGTGTTATCTTGCAGCCGCTTGGAAAGTATGAGTAATGTATGTTATCTTGCAACCGCTTTGTAAGTATGAGTAATGTGTGTTATCTTGCAGCTGCTTTGTAAGTATGAGTAATGTGTGTTGTCTTGCAGCTGCTTTGTAAGTATGAGTAATGTGTGCTATCTTGCAGCTGCTTTGTAAGTATGAGTAATGTGCTATCCTGCAGCTGCTTTGTAAGTATGAGTAATGTGTTATCTTGCAGCTGCTTTGTAAGTATGAGTAATGTGTTTATCTTGCTGCTGCTTTGTAAGTATGAGTAATGTGTGATATCTTGCAGCTGCTTTGTAAGTATGAGTAATGTGTGTTATCTTGCAGCCGCTTTGTAAGTATGAGTAATGTGTGTTATCTTGCAGCCGCTTTGTAAGAATGAGTAATGTGTGTTATCTTGCAGCCGCTTTGTAAGTATGAGTAATGTGTGTTATCTTGCAGCCGCTTTGTAAGTATGAGTAGTGTGTGTTATCTTGCAGCTGCTTTGTAAGAATGAGTAATGTGTGTTATCTTGCAGCCGCTTTGTAAGTATGAGTAATGTGTGTTATCTTGCAGCCGCTTTGTAAGTATGAGTAATGTGTGTTATCTTGCAGCTGCTTTGTAAGTATGAGTAATGTTTCATCTTGCAGCTGCTTTGTAAGTATGAGTAATGTGCTATCTTGCAGCTGCTTTGTAAGTATGAGTAATGTGTGTTATCTTGCAGCTGCTTTGTAAGTATGAGTAATGTGTTGTCTTGCAGCTGGTTTGTAAGTATGAGTAATGTGTGTTATCATGCAGCCGCTTTGTAAGTATGAGTAATGTGTGTTATCTTGTAGCTGCTTTGTAAGTATGAGTAATGTGTGTTATCTTGTAGCTGCTTTGTACATAAGAGTAATGTGTTATCTTGCAGCTGCTTTGTACGTATGAGTAATGTGTGTTATCTTGCAGCAGCATTGTAAGTATAAGTAATGTGTTGTCTTGCAGCTGGTTTGTAAGTATGAGTAATATGTGTTATCTTGCAGCTGCTTTGGGAGTATGAGTAATGTGTCATCTTGCAGCTGCTTTGCAAGTATGAGTAATGTGTGTTATCTTGCAGCTGCTTTGTAAGTATGAGTAATGTGTGTTATCTTGCAGCAGCTTTGTAAGTATGAGTAATGTGTGTTATCTTGCAGCTGCTTTGTAAGTATGAGTAATGTGTTTTATCTTGCTGCTGCTTTGTAAGTATGAGTAATGTGTGATATCTTGCAGCTGCTTTGTAAGTATGAGTAATGTGTGTTATCTTGCAGCCGCTTGGTAAGTATGAGTAATGTGTGTTATCTTGCAGCTGCTTTGTAAGTATGAGTAATGTGTGTTATCTTGCAGCTGCTTTGTAAGTATGAATAATGTGTGCTATCTTGCAGTTGCTTTGTAAGTATGAGTAATGTGTGTTATCTTGCAGCCGCTTGGTAAGTATGAGTAATGTGTGTTATCTTGCAGCTGCTTTGTAAGTATGAGTAATGTGCTATCTTGCAGCTGCTTTGTAAGTATGAGTAATGTGTTATCTTGCAGCTGCTTTATAAGTATGAGTAATGTGTTATCTTGTAGCTGCTTTGTAAGTATGAGTTATGTGTTATCTTGTAGCTGCTTTGCACGTATGAGTAATCTGTTGTCTTGCAGCTGCTTTTTAAGTATGAGTAATGTGTGTTATCTTGCAGCTGCTTTGTAAGTATGAGTATTGTGTGTTATCTTGCAGCTGCTTTGTAAGTATGAGTAATGTGTTATCTTGCATCTGCTTTGTAAGTATGAGTAATGTGTTATCTTGCAGCTGCTTTGTAAGTATGAGTAATGTGTGTTATCTTGCAGCTGCTTTGTAAGTATGAGTAATGTGTTATCTTACAGCTACTTTGTACATATGAGTAATGTGTGTTATCTTGCTGCTGCTTTGTAAGTATGAGTAATGTGTTGTCTTTCAGCTGGTTTGTAAGTATGAGTAATGTGTTATCTTGCAGCTACTTTGGAAGTATGAGTAATGTGTGTTATCTTGCAGCTGCTTTGTAAGTATGAGTAATGTGTGTTATCTTGCAGCAGCTTTGTAAGTATGAGTAATGTGTGTTATCTTGCAGCTGCTTTGTAAGTATGAGTAATGTGTTTTATCTTGCAGCTGCTTTGTAAGTATGAGTAATGTGTTATCTTGCAGCCGCTTGGTAAGTATGAGTAATGTGTGTTATCTTGCAGCCGCTTGTAGTATGAGTAATGTGTGTTATCTTGCAGCTGCTTTGTAAGTATGAGTAATGTGTGTTATCTTGCAGCTGCTTTGTAAGTATGAATAATGTGTGCTATCTTGCAGTTGCTTTGTAAGTATGAGTAATGTGTGTTATCTTGCAGCTGCTTTGTAAGTATGAGTAATGTGTGTTATCTTGCAGCTGCTTTGTAAGTATGAGTAATGTGCTATCTTGCAGCTGCTTTGTAAGTATGAGTAATGTGTGTTATCTTGCAGCTGCTTTATAAGTATGAGTAATGTGTTATCTTGTAGCTGCTTTGTATGAGTTATGTGTTATCTTGTAGCTGCTTTGCACGTATGAGTAATCTGTTGTCTTGCAGCTGCTTTTTAAGTATGAGTAATGTGTGTTATCTTGCAGCTGCTTTGTAAGTATGAGTATTGTGTGTTATCTTGCAGCTGCTTTGTAAGTATGAGTAATGTGTTATCTTGCATCTGCTTTGTAAGTATGAGTAATGTGTGTTATCATGCAGCTGCTTTGTAAGTATGAGTAATGTGTGTTATCTTGCAGCTGCTTTGTACGTATGAGTAATGTGTTATCTTACAGCTACTTTGTACATATGAGTAATATGTGTTATCTTGCAGCTGCTTTGTAAGTATGAGTAATGTGTTGTCTTGCAGCTGGTTTGTAAGTATGAGTAATGTGTGTTATCTTGCAGCTACTTTGGGAGAATGAGTAATGTGTGTTATCTTGCAGCTGCTTTGGGAGAATGAGTAATGTGTGTTATCTTGCAGCTGCTTTGGGAGTATGAGTAATGTGTTATCTTGCAGCTGCTTTGCAAGTATGAGTAATGTGTGTTATCTTGCAGCCGCTTTGTAAGTATGAGTAATGTGTGTCATCTTGCAGCCGCTTTGTAAGTATGAGTAATGTGTGTTATCTTGCAGTCGCTTTGTAAGTATAAGTAATGTGTGTTATCTTGCAGCTGCTTGGTAAGTATGAATAATGTGTGTTATCTTGCAGCTGCCTTTTAAGTATGAATAGTGTGTGTTATCCTGCAACAGCTTTGTAAGTATGAGTAATGTGTGTTATCTTGCAGTTGCTTTGTACATATGAGTAATGTGTGTTATCTTGCAGCCACCTTTTAAGTATGAGTAGTGTGTGTTATCCTGCAATAGCTTTGTAAGTATGAGTAATTTGTGTTATCTTGCAGCTACTTTGTAAGTATGAGTAATGTGTTATCTTGCAGCAGTTTTGAAAGTATGAGTAATGTGTGTTATCTTGCAGCTACTTTGTAAGTATGAGTAATGTGTTATCTTGCAGCAGTTTTGTAAGTATGAGTAATGTGTGTTATCTGGCAGCTGCTTTGTAAGTATGAGTAATGTGTGTTATCTTGCAGCTGCTTTGTGAGTATGAGTAATATGTGTTATCTTGCAGCTGCTTTGTAAGTATGAGTAATGTGTGTAAGCTTGCAGCTGCTTTGCACATGGCAGGACCATGCATAAAGCAAGCTACAAGTCTACTGCAGAATGCATCAGGAACTTTTTTTCTGTATAGGTTTGTATCCTCCTTAGCAGGTATGGGTGGCTTGTTCAGTCCTGTCTCCATCATCCCCAGCTGTCTCGAGTCTCCTCTGGGCTCTGGAGACTTCTATCCCTCATGGATTGCCACTGTGGCAGGACTAGGAAGGGAGGACTGTCCTCCCCCACCTACAACACAAATCCAGATGTCCCTGGAGCCAGAGAGACCGAGCGGGCCATCGGCATGAGTGGGCAGGGCTTCATGAAACCCATCCTCCATTTTTCCTCCTTGTTTTCTCCCCTGGGCAGCACAGATGTGCAATGAGCACAGCGTGTAAACTCCGCATCCACAGAGATCCCCTGGTGCTCTGAATGGGAGTCTATCCCACATACTGTGACTCATACATGCTACCATCTGGATTCCTCAAGATGGCAGTCAAGTGGCGAGGCCCAGGATCCCCTTTCCTTGAGAGAGGAGAACTGCCCTGTGGATGCTCAATCCTCCCTTTCCTGGCTGACCCCCAAGTGTCCCGAGTCTGTTTCCAAACCCGGGTCACCGAAGTGGGACCAGGTAAGGTGCCTCAGCCCTCTGTACCACTAGGCTGGCAAAAAAGTAGGAAAATGTATTGCAAAAATCTGTGTTAATACATCTATTATGTTTGAAACACAATGAGCCCTATGCATGATGACAACATGCTGTGTATGCCTGGTGTTTTATCATCGCTATGCCCAAAACCCATGGAGCAGAGCCCATGTGGCATGCACCATCGGTGTGCACAATATGATCTGTGCCTGATCCCCTGGCTGCAGAGAGAGCAACATGCTAGGGGTGGGCTGGGGGTGTGGCAGCACTATGCGCCAGTCTCCAAGGCATGTACAGCTGCCTGCAGGGGTGCTGAGGAAGGAGCAGATTACGGCAGCCTGGATCCTGTTGTAACCCACTGTGCTCCCTCACAGACATGACCCACCAGTCACAGCATGACATGGTGATGAGCCGCCGTGCTGCCCCAGCCCAGTAGGCTACTGGGGTGGTGCCGGGGTGGCAGTAGCCCAAAGTGCAGGGCACAGTGCCCAATGCTGGTGGGCCACACTCTGTCCAGACACCTGGGACACATGCAAACCCCCCCAGAGACACAGCACCCTGACCCCGAAGGATCTCCCACTCCACAGCCTCTTCCCCGGACCTCCCCACAACAGCACCATCATGATTGCCTATCCATGTGCTATCTGGCATAGGCTGGCACACCCTGTGGAGCCTCTCCCACCCCACCCAGTGCACCCTCACCCCATTGCTGGTCTGTGTGCCCCTCCTGCACCGACATCCCACCCCTGTCCCTCGTACCTGCCAGTCAGTTTCACTCCTGAAACAGCCAGCAGCAAAGCCCTCCACTCACTGCCATGGCCACTAGCCATCTGACATATGTGAGCATGCATTGGCTGCATGCTCCTGTGTATGTCAGAATGACTGGCTGCCATGACGGTGAGTGGAGGGCTGTGCCACTGGCTGTCTCAGAAGTGGCACCAGCACACAGGTACGGGGTTGGGTGTGCGGTGCCGCTGGAGGGGTTGATGCCACTGGGGGACACACCAGCTAGCTGACATGCCAGTTGGGGTGACCGCGGGCAATTGCGGTCACTAACAGAAGGGGTACTGGGATGGGGTCGGGCCACTGCTGACAGTGGCATGGGGGGGTAGGATTGCCATTAACGGTAGTGGCCCTGCAGTGAGTTGGGTTGGTGGGGGCCACCATCCAATGGCCCGACACAGGGGCTTGTGCACATGGGTCCGGGTGCCTGCAGTGGGCATTCACGCACTCGGACCTGCGCCTCTCTGCACAAGGGATCCATTTTCAGCCCAGGACAGGCATCCAATTGGATGCCTGCCTAGGATTGCAACCCTGCCCCCCCGGCCACCTGGCAGAGTCCTGCATGCTGTGGGGGTGGGGACGCGGACAGGTACGCATCGGTCATGCATTCTCTGGGTGCACACTTGTTTACAGGTGTGGACCTACCTGGGCAGGATACATGCCTCCAGCATGCAATTCCCACCCATTCATGCACAGCAGCCAGTGTGTGCAAGTAGGATTATGAAAAATTAGGGTTCAGAGTCACTGAAACCTTGGTAAATCAGCGGTGTGGTGTTCCTTGGGGTTTGAGTGATCATGTGATGCAAGGTTGGTATTACCGTAATATTGGCAGTGTCCCACAAAGTAAATGACACAGCAATGCTTGCAGAGAGTACCGGTATTTGTGTTTGAACTCTAACAGATGTGTGGCAGAATGGTTTCTCCTGGACTAATTGAAACATAGACAATGATAGCAGTAAAAGAACAGTCATCCATCCAGTCTGCCCAAGTTCCCTATAATCCCTGGAACATACTAGTCCTCTAGGGTTCTAGCATGTCCCCGTCCTCCCCCCATTCTCCTTCCTTATTCTGTCGCCCCAAGCAACCACTATACCCTTCATTCTGTCCCAACCTTGCTTGAAGCTGTTTTCACACCCACCATTTCGTCTGTCGGGCATTTCAATGGCTCCACTACCCTTTCTGTAACATACTGTATAGCAGGAAATATTAACATTCGGTTTATTTTTGCTATATTAGTTTAACTGATAAAAGCGCTAAAATAAGCTCATTGCTAATATTACAGGGAGCATTGTGCTATAACTGGACATGAAGCTGATGCGCTAATTAAATAGGGCACTACATAGTACTGCACCCCGCTCTGCGCTAAATAAAGAGGGCGCTAAAATAAGCTGTTATACAGTAGTGCTTCCTCACATCCCTCCTGAGCATACACTCAGTCAATTTCCACTCATGTACAGTACATGTGACTGCAAGTTAGTATTCAAGCTAAATAGTTCCCTGCATTTCACTTTGTTAATTCCTTTAAGGTCTCTATGATATCTCCCCTCTCCCTTCTAGTCTATAGCGAGTACATGTTCAGTGCCTTTAGGCACCCCTCATAGGATCTGCCCTGCTGGCCCTGAATCATTTTTATTACTCTGTCTTGAGCCTATCCTCATCTTTCTGGAGGTAAGGATTACAGAACTGGGCGCAGTACTCCACATGTGGCCTCACCGGGGATCTATACAGGGGAAGTGTTACCACTTTCCTCCTGCTATCAATACCCCTCCCATTACATCCCAGCATCATACTAGCCTTGCTATAATCCTGCAACAGAATAGACCTATACCATTATTTTATTGATGACATACTTATAATGTGGACTGGAACGGAATTGGAATTGTTTGAATTTGTAAGATATCTTGAATCTAGTACAATAACAGCAACCTCAGGTTCTCACTGTCATTTAGTATGTCACAAATCAGCTTCTTGGATCTAATCATAGCCAAAGACGGCAAAGGGGGCATAAAAACAGACCTCTTTAGGAAACAAACTGATAGGAACACTCTCTTGCAAGTATCCAGCAACCACCCATACCACACGATTGCAGGTCTTCCAAAAGGTCAATTTATACTTGTCAAAAGAAACTGTAGTGATACTGACATGTATAACATGACAGCCACAGAGCAGGAAACTAGGCTACAGGAGAGAGGGTATCCTCACCAATTGATCTCCAGAGCTAGAGCAGAAGTAGACACTATGGAAAGGTTGGAGGTTCATGACCCCTAGGGATAAAAGGGAGAAAGGTGACTTAAGAATCAACTTTGTCACCACATATAATGCTCAATCTGCAGAAGTTGATAAAATCATTAGAAAACATTGCCATTTAGTAGGGTTAGATCCTGGACTACAAGATTTGAGCACAAACCCACCCACCCCCTACCCCCCAGAATGGTACACAGGGAGTGGTAAGAACCTACAAGACATTCTAGTCAATTCAGTTCAGCCTAAAAAGGAATCACTCAGAATGTGGCTACCAAACAGGCTGGATGTCTGTTATAAATGTGGAAACTGCAAATTCTGTGCGTATGTTAAAAACACCAAAGTTTTCCACAACCCCAAGAGTGGTAGGGAAGCCAAAGTTTGGGCTTTATTACATGTGCCACTGAGGGGGTTATTTATATGGCAACCTGTATGTGTAACTGTCTCTACATAGGTAAAACCAAAAACCAGTTTAAACAGCGTATTAGTGAACATTTTAGGGCCATTGGAAATGGAGACCCAAAAAACTCCATTGCCGTGCATGTTAAAGCCACAAATGAACAGGAGCACACTACCAGCTTTGTGGGCATAGAAAACACCATAAAAAACCCTAGAGGAGGTAATTATGACAGTGTTCTCCTTAAAAGGGAACAATATTGGATTTTCTCCACATGCAGCATGAATAAACCAGGGCTTAATGGCAAGATGGAAATAAAACCTTTCCTGAGAAAATGAACCTGAAAATGCACCCCCCCCCATAAATATGCAAATGTGATCAACTATTAAATGTAACTACAATTGTGTTGTGTGCAACTATGTTGATGTTGTTCTGCCTCCTTTAGGTGCTTATGTTATGATGTTATCTATGACCAATATGATTCATGCTTGGTTCTGTTTTTTAGGGCTATCCTAACACTGAACGCATATGGAGCTTGTCGTCCAGTAATGAGATGTCAAGGGAAACCACGCATAAAAATGTGAAATTCAGTTACTACCAGTGGACTAACTATTAGTGGTAACAACCTTCTATTTTAATGCCAAGCTTACACATAAAAAGAGATATGGGACAAAGACATATTTTCAAACAAGTTAATTTGTATTATCCTGCCTAGAGCTTAATAACCTGCTTCTGAACATTACAACAGGTATATAGAATGCAATATACATTGAGATAACAATGTTTGAATAATAGCAGGAATGGTGCATTGCTCTATGAATCTTTTTAAATCATGTGTCTGTGTTGTATATCCTATGCAATTTATATTGTTGCACTTCTTCACCTTTCACACTGTCACTTTAAATGCCTGGCTACTTAAAGACGTTCACCACTATCAGTAGAAATACCCCTGCATCTGAAATATAGGTGCTTTACCACCACAGGAGTATAGGATTGTAGCATTTCAAATATAATCCATGAAGAAACTGTATGCCTGGAATGTACTTGAAACAGGTTCATCGGACTTCCTCTTGTAAGTGCCACCTTCACTCACCCGCTTCGCTCACTAACGTTATGACAAGATGCCAGTGAGAGGCAGCTGGGGTGTGCTCCATTGTAATCACGGGCAGCAGTTTTTCCATCATTTATCTCTGCGATTGTGGCCACTTGGTACGACATAAGCACCGGTCAACCAACAAGCCCTTCAGTCATCAGCGCCTCATTTCATTACCAAGGCCAAAATAATATATAAAATTTATGGAAAAGCTGCCACCCATTGATTATAATGGAGCACACCCCTGCGCGCTCACTGGCATCTCTTCATAACATTGATGAGCGCGGGGGCGGAGTGAGGATGGCACTTATAACAGGGAAGTCTGTGGGACCCTGTTTCAAGAATTTTACGAGGGATACAGTTTCTTCCCCATGGATTATATTTGGAAATTTTCACAATTCTCGACTCCTGTGGAAGTAAGGCACCTATATTTCAGGTGCATGGCCTTTGATTGGTGAATTTCTTTAACAGTATTCCATCTCTTGACTTGTCATTCCTATGATTAGGCGTCAGGGAGTGTGAAAAGCGTTAGGAGGGCTTCCTGTTTTGCATGGGTGCCGGAAGATAGTAAAAGCTGAGGGGGCTGAGGATCGGAAGGGCACTTATGAGGGTACAAAGGGCACTTTTTCTAAACTAGTTTTTGCCATACAAAAATACAAGAAATGTACACTTATGATGAAGATTGTAATGTTAAGTGTGCAGTTATACCATATAGAAATATTTATTACAGTATATTAAGAGCCCAGCTGTCAACCCATTCCCTCCAATAACTCCATATGAAGTCTGAATAATCCATTGCTTAACCTGATAAAGTGACTGCCCAGGTGAACATGAAAGATGGCACAGTAATATGTGTATTACCAGTCTTGACCATGCAGTCTTCACACAAATGAGTTAGGAGTTTTTGGTTCCACTAACTTCAGGATAGAAGTTAGCAGTTAAGCCCAACCACCAGCGACAAGGTAAACTCTGGAGGCTGGGAAAATAATGACACAGAGCCATTAACTTTACACAGATCTTATTTATTAATGAATCACAGTGTACAATGTAAAGTTTGTTTATTAATGAATCATAGTATACAATGACAGTAAACAATATTAATTTACAACAATATGGGCACAACACAAAACAATACACAACTATAATTGCTGGAGTCAGAGAGGTTGGCCTGCCAAAAATATCACTCGCTGTTATTAGGACTAGACAGAGTACATGGATAGAAGGGTCCTTCAGAAGACTTTGACTCCTTCTGGAAAACCAATACTCATTGTAGGTCAGGCCCAACCCAGTGTTGCACATGGCATGACCTTCAATCTTCTCCTGTGCTCCTGCTCACGTTGTTTGTTTTATTACAAAAATAAAATGAGTATGATTACAGTGTTGAACAGTAAAGATAAAAAAGTCCTTTCTTTGACTTGCAGGGTTTGGTACTCCAGCCTGCAGCACATAGGCCAATTAGAAAAGCAGTGCCTTTACTTCATGAAGAAGCCCTGCCAATGGTAATGCTCTCCTGGACACATCCAGTCTTTACAGCAAAGTCTGGATGGAGGAGTAGAATACACTTGGACATGAGCTACTGTTCTGTAAGAATTCAATAGTGGCTAGACATCTGCTCATTCCTGTACTGTTGCAATTGCATACCACAGACTCACCCAATCAATCAACCAATTTAGCACCATATCTATACTTCTGCAATGCATGAATCCTATGGATGCTCCTGTCACCACTTCAGGCTAGTATGCCGGCACAAGGCATTACCAGGCCCTGGTGGCCACTAAATCACCCAATTAACCAGTTTACCACCATATCTATACTTCTGCCGTGAATGAATCCTATGGATGCTCTGGTCATCACTTCAGGCTGGTATGCCTGCACAAGGTATTCCCAGGCCTTGGCAGCCACCAAATCACCCAAACAATCAATTTACCACTATAGCTATACTTCTGCCATGAATGAATCCTATGGATGCTCCTGTCACCACTTCAGGCTGGTATGCCTGTACAAGCCATTACCAGGCCCTGGTGGCCCTCAAATCACCCAAATCAACCAATTTACCATCATATCTATACTTCAGCCATGAATGAATCACATTGATGCCCTGGTCACCACTTTAGGCTGGTACGCCTGTACAAGCCATTCCCAGGCCCTGGCAGCAACCAAATCACCCCATGAATGCTCTGGTCACCACTTCAAGCTAGTATGCCTGCACAAGGCATTCCCAGGCCCTGGTGGTCACCAAATCACCCAATCAACCAGTTTACCACCATATCTATACTTCTGCCATGAATGAATCCTATGAATGCTCTGGTCGCCAATTCAGGCTGGTAAGCCTATACAAGCCATTCCCAGGCTCTGGTAGCAACCAAATCACCCTACGTATGCTCTGGTCACTACTTCAGGCTGGTATGCCTGTGAAAGCCATTCCCAGGCCCTGGTGGCAACCAAATCACCATATGGATGCTCTGGTCACCACTTCAGGCTAGTATGCCGGCACAAGGCATTACCAGGTCCTGGTGGCCACTAAATCACCCAATTAACCAGTTTACCACCATATCTATACTTCTGCCGTGAATGAATCCTATGGATGCTCTGGTCATCACTTCAGGCTGGTATGCCTGCACAAGGTATTCCCAGGCCTTGGCAGCCACCAAATCACCCAAACAATCAATTTACCACTATAGCTATACTTCTGCCATGAATGAATCCTATGGATGCTCTGGTCACCACTTCAGTCTGGTATGCCTGTACAAGCCATTCCCAGGCCCTGGTGGTGACTAAATCACCCTATGGATGCTCTGGTCATCAGGCTGGTATGCCTGCACAAGGCATTCCCAGGCCTTGGTGGCCACCAAATCACCCAAACAACCAATTTACCACCATATCTATACTTCTGCTATGAATTAATCTTATGGATACTCTGGTCGCCACTTCGGGCTGGTATGCCTGCATAAGGCAGTCCCAGGCCCTGGTAGCCACCATATCATCCAATCAACCAATGTACCACCATATCTATACTTCCGCCATGAATGAAGTCTATGGATGCTGTGGTCACTTCAGGCTGGTATGCCTGCACAAGGCATTCCCAGGCCCTGGTGGCCACCAAATCAACCAATTTACCACCATATCTATTCTTCTACCATGAATGAATCCTATGGATGCTGTGGTCACCACTTCATGCTGTTACACCTGTAAAAGCCATATCCAGGCCCTGGTGGCCACCAAATCAACCAACCAGGCAACCAACCAATTTACCACATTATCTATACTTCTGCCATGAATGAATCCTGTGGATGCTCTGGTCACCACTTCAGACTGGTATGCCTGCACAAGGCATTAATAGGCCCTGGTGGCCACCAAATCACCCAATAAACCGATTTACCACCATAAGTATTCTTCCCTCGAGTAAAGATTTTCAGTATCAAATTTTTCCCAAAAAGTTACGTTGTCTTTAATTTTGTTGCACAAACTCCCGAAAAATTTGTGTCTGATCTAACTTGTCTGTTCTCTCTTTGTGAATGTTCAAAAGCATTAGATGACTGTACCTCTTCTCCATCATGGTGCTTCGTAAGTAAGACTTTATCCTCTGCTGTGTTGAAAAGGATCTCTCCCCAGTTGCTGTACTCATTGGGATGAGGAAGTAAATTTGAATGAGCTTCACTACTTCTGAATACAGTGTCTGTTGCTGGCAGTCTTTTCCCACTAATGCATCAACAATGGTGTTGATTGAAGTTACTGCCTTCACCTCTGGCAAAACCTGCTGCACAAGTCCTGGGAGCAACTTCAGTTGTGCATTCAGATTGTCTAAGTCTTTTTCTCCATATAACTCTGTGACCTGAGGAGGAACTGAAAATGACTTTGCATTGGCTGCTTAAAGCAACAAATTCTCCATGGATGACAGCAAAGTGTAGGTTTCTTGATCAAAATGTCAGTCTAGTTCGACAAGCAAGCATCAATGGCTTCATAATACATTTGTCAATACCAGTCCTTAGCACTTCCATGTTGCAGCCTTTCTGAGACATAGCACTGTCTGGGGAGTTTTGGCTCTTTCACAATTTTCAGTAGTTGTGCTTTCTCTTTGATTCCTTCATAGACCTGGTCAAAGTCATTGCACTGGCTTTGCAAATTTTGTTTCAGGGAGTTTACAGTCATCATTGCATTTTCTGCTGTCAGTGTTTTTGTTTGCAAGATTGAAGTTACTAGTTCCAATACACTGAATATATTGTATGATACAAGTCTAAAATAGGTCAGAAACTTTTTCACCACTGACAATAGGCCCTTGACTTTATTTCATACATCAGTGCATCTGTCTGCTTCCAACTCTTGTAAGGTTTCATGAAGTGTTTCATAGTTGGTGAGAACCGACTTGATGCTCTTTGTTCTTGCTGTCCATCTTGTTGGACAAAGTAAGTACAGGCCTTCTATCTTCATGTAAGGGTCCTCACTGTCACTTGTTGCAATATTTTCATAAAGCGCTAAACTTTGTGGTGATCCAAGAATCAACACACTTGCATTTTGGACAAAGCTGAGGGCATCTTCAATGGCATTACTTGTTTTGCTACAGTTTTGCAACACCAGGTCTAAGGAATGATTTGCACAATGGATATTCAGTGCTAGTGGATTTTCTCTTCCAATTCTTCCCCATGGGAACACAAGCAGGGGAAATGGAAGTATAGGGGAAGGTTGGAAGGTAGTCCTGCTAAATGCCAGAAGCTTGGGCAATAAAATGCCTGAGCTCCAGGTGATGCTAACTGAGGGAGCAGTGGATGTGGCAGTGGTCATTGAGACCTGGGCCACCACAGGACATGACTGAGACCTGAAACTGGAGGGTTACACTATGTTCAGGAAGGACAGGGGGGAGGGAAGGGGAGGAGGGGTAGCAATGATAGTCAAAAACTGCATTGGCATAGGGGGAGTAGAGGAGGTGGAGGGAACTGTGGAGGTGATTTGGGTCACCTTGATAACAGGGGGCAAGAGAGTAAAAATAGGAGTGGTGTATGAGACCCCTGCACTGGCGGAGGAGCTGGAGGAGAGTCTGGTGGCAGATGCTGGGAGACACCGCAGATTGGGCAGGGGAAGAGTGGTGGTGTTGGGGGACTTAAACATGCCAGAAACAGACTGGGAGACTATGACATCCTCGGTGGCCAGGAAACAGAGGTTGTTGGATGTCTTTCAAGATGCGTTCCTAACTCAGCAGGTGGGGGAACCGACCAGGGAGGCACGGGTACTGGATGCGGTCCTGGCAGACAGTGACAAGATTGGGGGCCTGGAGGTAAGGGACCCATTGGCAGGGAGTGACCATGCCATGGTCTGGTTCTGCCTGGACCTAGGAGGGGTAGAAGGCTGTACAAAGACAGAGATAACTGACTTCGGGGGGGGTGGATTTAAAAGAAATGGGAAGGATCCTTAAGGAGCATTTGGATGTGATTGGGTCAGACATGGACACTGACAGTAGGTGGGAAATCATCAGGAGAGGGGTGCAGGATGCTACCAGCACCTGTGCAAGAGTAAGACGAAAATGCAGTAGGGCCTGAAAACCCTGCTGGTGGACCAGGGAGGTCCAGAAGGTGGTGCGGGAAAGAAGGCAGCCTATAGGCAATTCCAAGTGCTCAAGGAGTGAAAGTGATCGAGGGGAGTACCAGCTGATGGATTGAGGAAGGCCACTAGGGTGGTGAGGGGCGCTAAGGCAAGGAAGGAGCAGAACCTGGCCAGGAAATTAGGAGAGGGAACAAGGGGTTCTTTAGATACATTGGGGAAAAGAAGGGTGAAGGGCAGATTAGCAGGATTAAAACAGGGAGAGATGGGCACAAGACCCGGGGGAGCAGGCTGAGGTACTAAATGAGTACTTCACCTCAGTTTTCACCAAGGAAAATGGGGGTGCTGCATCATACATGGGAGGAGACAGTGATACTGAGGAGGGGGGGACCCTTACCGATCGGCGGGTCTGAGGAGAGGGAGAGGCATCATTGGCAGGAGGGGGGAAGGCTAAGCAGCGAGAAGAGGTAGCAGAAGTGGAAATCACAGCAGAGAGAGTGAGGGAAGCCCTCAGGTCCCTTAAGACAGAGAAAGCACCGGGGCAGGATAAATTACATCCCAGAGTGCTGAAGGAGCTTGCGGATGTCCTGGCGAAACCCCTGGCGGAGCTTTTCACCATCTCTCGGAGGACAGGTTGGGTGCCCCAGGACTGGAAGGTGGCGCATATAGTGCCTATCCAGAAGAGCGGGATCAAGGGAGGTGGCAGGGAACTACAGGCCTGTCAGCCTGACATCGGTGGTGGCAAGGTGATGGAGGGCATTGTCAAGGAGAGGCTGGGGGGGGACCTGAAAAAGTCAGGGTGCCTGGATGATAGACAGCATAGATTCGTCCTGGGGAAATCATGTCAGACAAACCTTGTGGAGTTCTATGACTGGGTGACTTGGACCTGGGTAGACCAGTGGACGTCCTCTTTCTAGACTTCAGCAAGGCATTTGACTCTGTTCCTCACGAGGGTCTGTTGGATAAGCTGGGAGAAATGGGGGTGGGGAACCAGATGATCAGATGGATAGGCAATTGGCTCCAGGACCGGACCCAGAGGGTTGTAGTTGGTGGGATAGTCTCATCCGCAAGGAAGGTCATTAGTGGGGTCCCGCAGGGATCAGTCCTTGGGCCCCTCCTATTCAACTCCTACGTCTCTGACTTAAGGACAGGTATCAGGAGTGAGATGATTCTCTTTGCAGATGACTCAAAACTGGGAGTGGTGGTAGATGGGGAGAAGGGGAGGGTGGCCCAACAGAGGGACCTGGAGGCTCTGGAAAGATGGTCTAGAAAGTGGAAGCTGAGGTTCAATGCAGGGAAATGCAAGGTACTGCACCTGGGGGCCAGAAACCCGGACCAAGTGTACACCCTGGGGGGGAAATGCTACAAGTCTCGATGGCTGAGAGGGACCTGGGGGTGATGGTGGATGTCAAGATGAACAACTAGGAGACTTGCAGGAGGGCAGCAGTCAAGGCCAACAGGATGCTGGGATGCATTGCTAGGGGGATCACCTCCAGAAGGAGGGAAGTGATACTCCCTCTGTATAACTGCTTGGTGAGGCCGCACCTTGAGTACTGCGTGCAGTTTTGGAGGCCACACTTAAAGAGGGACATTAAACTCCTGGAGAGGGTCCAGAGGAGGGCAACCAAAATGATTTGGGGCTTGGGGAACAGCTAAATGTGTACACATTGGAAGAGAGAAGGGACCGGGGGTACATGATAGAGGTCTTCGAGGACATGAAGGGGTAAATAGGGAGGAGCAGTCAGGGTGCTTTGAAGGAAGGAGGAGGGGCCACTAGAGGGCATGGGTGGAAGCTGGAGGGGGAAGATTCAGGGAGAAAGGAGGAGGTGCTACTTCACTGAGAGGGTGGTGGAGCCATGGAATGCGCTACCTAGGGGCTGGTGGAGGCAGAGACGGTGGAGGGGTTCAAGAGGGGGTGGGACAGGTACAGGGGAAGGGCTCTGGAAGCAAAATCCAATTCAGTGAGAATATCCGGAACTGGGAAGGGAGAAGCCAGAGAAGGAGAGGGGGGCAGCAAGGTCAGCTCCCAGGTTGGGGCTGACCAAACGAGCAGACACGAAAGACCATTAGGCCTATTCTGCTGGCATTTTAGTATGTTAGTATGCTAGTATTGTTGCAGTTCCAGAACTACATCCATTTATATTTGCTGCTCCATCATATGCCTGTCCCATCATGTCACTGATTGGTAACTTACATCTCAATAAAACATCCTTAATGGAACTGGTGATGGATTCTGCATCGATCTTTGTCATTTCATGCATTCCAATAAAATCGTCATGTATAACAAAATGGGGCAGGGAAACCCATCATATACACATCATCATCTGTTCATGTTGGCTGGTATCCCAAGATTCATCTGCTATAATTGCATACAGCTTTGATTCGTTGCATAGCTCTTCCAGTAAGTTCCTTAGGAACTGATGTGCCATGAGTTCCATGACTTCATTTACAATATCTGCACTCTGATATTTCCCTTCCTAGATTCAATTTTGTAGTTTTGGTATATCAACTGCCCTATTCCGCATTTCCTGCCTCAAGTTGCTTTTCTCTTCTTCTTTGCCACGAATTGCTAATCCTTGCCTAACTAGAAAGTGAAACTGTATTGCATTTAGTTGTTTCAGGAACATTTCTCAGTTTCTCGCCTGTTTCTGTGCAAGATGCTTGCTGAGCTGAGCACCGATATTCATCCTTGTGTCATTGAATGCAGTAGCAGGCGGCAGCATGGCTACACATCACTGATGGAAAAAATGCTGATCATTCACAGAATAATATGCATAAAAAACCTTTTATTGCACACCAGAATGCCAGGTACACAGATGAGCCATGTCCCTCCCCTCAAACAGCCAGACGTTTTCGCGCCAAACCTCGCACTTTCTCAAGGCTCAGAGTTGAATGCAGCATACTTTTCAGCAGCTTCATGGTGGAATAATGCTGCCTGATATTTCTTAACATTTTCAATTTCTTTCTTCCAGTCACTGAATCCTGATGAAATGAAGGTTGGTTCACCACGACTACTTGTGATGAGTTTTCTTTCCACTGCTGCCTGACAGTAGTAGCAGAACACACATCCTTTTGAAACACAATACTTTAGCCAGCTTAAAGATGAAAACCATTGTGTTTGACAAGTTCTTGTTTCCGTTCTCCCATTGGTTCTCAAAATGACTCGTTTGATGGACATGTCTGTAACACTGCTTGGCTGAAAAACACTGTTAATATTGTGGCAACAAACAGAAGAGCAGGAAGGGAGAGACAAAGTGACAGCAGATTCAGACACTGCGTCGACTGCTGTGATCCGGGTATTCGCAGAGATGTGCGCGATGTTGCCATCATGATTGCTGTTCATGGGGAACAGCTCTGCAGCTCCGTTTTCTGTATCACAGCAGGCCTTACCATCCAGGATCACTGGAATAGCAGCTGCAGGACAATCCACATCAGGCAAGAAACATTTCAGTTCTGGCACTGATGCAACATTTGGAACAAGCATGGCTGCATTTGACTCTATAAAAGCCAATGGCAGCAAAGCAGTATGCACAGTTACATTGTCGCTTACTGTGTCGGTACAACTGATAGTTGCAATGCTTGTGGCAGTGTCAGTGGTATTGTTCTCAGCAGCGACGTCACATGCAGGCTCTGAGGCTGTTGGTATCTGGGTACTCCCGAACCAGTAATTTAGTTTTCATGGCATCTTGGCAGCAATATCCACCAGTTGTTTCTCCATTTGTCTTTTTCGTCTCTTGAACCTTGGCATATTTGAATACAATGTCACAGAGAGTGCAGGCTGAGAATGAATTGTGCATAAAATTTTGTGAAACCATCTGGCACCTGTAACATTATTTTACTTCACTCCTTCAACTCATTACAGCGCTAATTTTCCTAGATACATTTAAAAATTCACTAAAATAGCTTATTCCTCCCTTTTACTGGTCACAAAAGCCACCCTGTTGCTGCTTTTAATCATGGTAGCACATTTGAATCAACAGCTCATTAGTAATGCTTCTAAATCAAAACTTCTTAATTAACATTCTCAAAGAATAAAACATGTGCCTTTAAACCACCACTGAAGGTTCTCCATTACTTATAACAAGCTGTTTCAGGATACATATTTACTTTTGAAAAAAGTTTTCCTAAGCAAACGTTCATAAGATTTTTCAGATTCCAAAACAAACATGGAGTAAAGTAAAATGATGTTACAGGTTAAATTTGCATAGAAAATAAGATTTATTTGGATTTATTTAAGCTGGTGCCTATCTAAGATTCAAAATAAAGATGTGTTTGTTTTTTTAAAAACAACTTGAGAAAGAAGCAAGTACAATATAGTAAAATTAAAAATATTTTTATTTCTTGCTTAACAGTTCCCCAGAAGAAGCTAAAGGTGGGTGAAACGTTGGGGCACAGACGAAAATAAATATTACATAAAAAGAAATGAATTGAAAAACATCTTCTGAGTATGGTTTTTTAAACCAGAGTTGGTGCACTAATGCATTACTGCAGATTTTCACACAACTGGCACCGAAGAACTAAATTGAAGAACTGTGGCAAATTTCCTATGGAAGTTTTTGTTTAATAACTCCCATCCAGCCTACAATACAGGTTCCATGCCATTCTCTGCCACTACGAACAAGCACCGTACTATGTACATAAAAATGCATGGACAATATAACAGCAACAATACCAGACTTGGCTATAGAAATGAGGGTACAGTCACTAAACTGAAACCTTATAAAAGCCACAGACCCTACTTGATCTCTAGCTTTGCCTCCCTGTTCCTAATGCTAGTGTTCCCCTATGCCTGGTTCCATGCGTGTTTGAATCCCCCCACTGTGTTTTCCCCCACCAACCTCTGCTGGGAGTCTATTCCATGCATCCACCATCCTTTCTGTGAAGAAATACTTACTCATGCTACCCCTTACTCTACCCCCTTCCAAACCCCTGCCATACCCCCTTGTTCCTGGACATCTTTTATGAAAGATGCTACCCTTCGGTACCCTATGTATGCCTTTTAGATTATATGTATGTTGTCCATATCCCTTAAAATACAACTGGGCTTATACTACTACAGTAAAGAATAATCTAAAATCTGAATTGAATGCTTTTTAACAATGATTGTTAAACACGCATCTAGTTTTCAAACAAACAAATATAGTTTCTCTGCACTGTGATTGCTAGTTCCACCATGCATTGGCTGTCTTGATCTTGTGAAATATAGTTTGTGCTGAAGAAGTGCAGAGAAACTATTTGTTTAGTTGAAAACTAGATGCATGTTTAAAAATCTGAAAGAAAGTTGGAAAAATAAAACTGGAAAAGACATGAAATGCTGCCCACCACCTCATCTCCCAACAATAGTGTGTTCTATGTTTCTCTCTGGGCAGCTTGATACGTTTCTGCTACGTGACAGAAAGTCCAAGATGCAACTTGGGAAATGTCTTCGGTGGCTGCAGTGTCTTTTCTACAGTCAAATGGTAAATTTATTTTTTGCAAACCCAATGTCATGAACTGAAACACTACAGTCAGCAAAAGACAGAAGTTGCATCCAAGGATCTGTGTGAAGACCTCCAAATATTGTATTAAATGTATAAGAACTCGGAATAAAAACACTTGGGTTTTAAGGTCATGGTGAGCAAATTTAAAAACACAGTAGGAGGACAATAATCTCCTGAAGGCCGATGCCAGAGACAGTAGTGTTAAATTATGGCTAATGACAATGTAATTGGGTTGGGGAACTGGCTGCCCCCTGATGTTGAAAACAGGCAACTCAGTGAACTCAGAGAGCAAAACTATCTCTGTTTTCTATTTTGGTAATGCTACGCCACCAGAAACCACAGAACATGTCCTGTCACATGACACTGCAGAACAATTAAGTACAGCCAGGATTGGACTGGGCATGTAAGGGCCCTGAGAGAAGGTGTAGACAAGGGGTCTCCTCACAATGACAGATGCATAAATCCTACATGTGCATTAGAGGCGCACGCACATTGCAGAGTTCCAGACTCCCACAGCACCTTTTCTTCTGTTAATGTCCCCATCCCATTCTGCCCACAGGCCTCCACCAGGAGGCAGTCATTTGGTGGGGCTGCCAACCAACCCACCCTCCCCAGAAGAGGAGAACTGTCCTCTGGATGCTCAATCCTCTCCCTCCCCAGCCAACCCCCAGCGACCCATGTGCACCATGAACATGGGTTACCAGTGTAGCATGAGGCAAGGCAGTGATGCCTCAGCTCTCCATGCCACAGGGCCAGCCAATCCACGCCATTTTAAATTAAAGACTAAAGTCAATGCTGGCCTGGGAGTAGGACTGCGGAACTACAGGAACTATAAAGATAAACATTATTTAAAATTGCAACAACAAACCCACAAAGTCCCCCTCCCCCCAAAAAAAACAGTCAACTATCTCCAGTCTCCACAAAGTGACATAGGCTAGGAGGAAAAAAAACAAACAACAACACACAGCAGGCTACTAGCTAGCATCAGCTTATGCCTACCTAGGCTACCTGTGGCCTCTCTTGAAGTAAGATACTAGCGTAGTGTAGTGCCTCCTTCTGCACACACACCATCAGTACCTCCCGATTGGAGGGAATAGGGTTACATTAAATATATAAACAAGCCAGCAGCACTGCACACATAGGGCCAGATATTCAAAAGGGTTGCGCAATGCGCAATAGGGTTGCACCAGCGCAAGTCAAAAAATGCGCCATTCTACGATATTCAACAGGAGGCAGTTGTGCCACTGAAAACATGCTGAGCAACAGCGCAATGATAATGAAGGCATGCACAACCAAAGGGGGTGGAACCACGCATAAATGGCACAGTGTGATGTTTAAAGACTTGCGCAATGCGCAACAGTGGAGCAGGCGGAAGCTGCGCCAAAGCGAGAAATGAGCCAAAAACAAAAGGAGCAAGGAAGAGGGCAAGAACGCCACAGGGAAGCACATAAGGCAGGAGAGAGACAGAGTAAGAGGGAGAAAGAGGGCAGGCCAGGGAAACAAAGCCACAGAATAGGGGCAAGGAAGGTGTGTGGGATACAGAGAGCAGAGGCCAGTAGGTGTACCCGGTGCAGTGGAGGTAGCAGTCAGGACAGCGGGGGGAACAAAGCAATGACAGCTGGGGGGGAACACAAGCCAGGGACATGGACAGTGCCACCTTCCACATGGAAGCTGTAATGAGGGGTGTGAGAAGGCATGCTGCAGGGAGACGTGGACATGGAAGGGCCCATTGGCGGTACGCCCCCAACAGGCAGTACCGAGCCCGCACCAGTTTTGAGCTGTACACAGATGTAGAGCTCGTGGGCCGGTACCGCCTGAACAGGGAAATACTGAGGTGGCTCTGTGAGCTGTGCAGTGATGTGATGCAGGCACCCACACAACGGAGTTGTGCTCTGTCAGTGGAGACAAAGGTAACAGCCTGCATGTGCTTGCTCGCCACGGGTACCTTCCAGAGACCAACAGGGGACACCACAGGCATAGCATAGTTGGCCACGTCATGCATCCTCACCCAATTCCTCAGCACACTGCTGCCACATGCTGTGGAGTACATCCATTTCCCCAGCACCGCGGCGGAGTGCACAGCAAACATACAGGAGTTCCACAGAGTAGCACATATGCCTGTGCTAGGGGCGATAGACTGCACCCATGTGGCCATTCCCATGCCACCTGGCCCCCGATGGGGCCACCTACATGAATCGGAAGGGATATGCCAGTGTCAATTGCCAGGTGGTGTGTGATGCCAGTGGGCGCATCATCAATGTCTGTGCCACGCACCCTGGAGGAGCACATGATTTCTTCATCTGGTACCAGTCGGCACTGTGCCACTGATTCCAGAGTGGGGACATCCCCACAGGTCATCTAGTGGGTGAGTATGCATGTAGAACTGATAAATTGTGGGCAAGGGGGGGTAAGCCAGAGGTGCCATGGGTGTGGCACACAGGGTTTGGGGCAGTCTGAGCCTGAACAAGACACTAACCTCCACTATCTCCACACAGGTGACAGTGGATACCCACTCCATCCCTGGCTGCTCACACCCTACCAGCGGCCCATGACCCCATCACAGCAACACTTCAATGAGGCACATGCCACCACACGCAACATCATTGAGTGGGTGTTTGGGATGCTGAAGGCGCGTTTCCATTGCCTGGACACCTCTGGTGGTGCCCTACTGTATAGCCCCTCAAAGGACTGTGGGATATTCCTGGTCCTGTTGTATCCTGCACAACATGGCCAAAAGACAGTGGATAGCCATTACAGGTCAAAGAGGACAGCGATAGGGGCGACGGTGGCGCCGGTGATGATGGGGATGGGCAGCCCCCAGACAGACGGACCCCGACCGATCCAGCTGGCCCAGCTGCACTGGGACACCATCACAGAGGAGCACTCAGCCAACACAGGTAAGTCATGGGGCCATGTGCAACCACCAGTGGCTAGGGCACAACCCACGTACACACATGCAAACACACCAGGGGTGCATGATGGCAAGGGAAGTGGCAGGGCACAGAAGCACACACATACAACCAGGAAGGGGTGAACAGTAACACGCCATGTGGATGGACACACACACACATGCACACACAATAGGCACAAAGTGCACAGGGGTCAGGTGCAAAACAGAGCCGGAACACAAACCCTAGCAACACATATGTCCACAGGCCACCACATCCACTGACTGTCTATGTGCGTGTGTCAGATGCTGGGCACCATCGCACTTTGGTGTACAGTGCAATGCAGGCATCATCATGCACACGTACCTGTGGAGAGCAATTGGGAGGGTGTGCAGGTGGACCATGTGTCTGCGTGTAGGGCTGGGCACCCAGCGGTGCACTGCCCACCAAAACACACAATGCACACAGGGCAGCACCAGACAGTGTCCGCACTGAGAGACAGGTCAGTCTTGCAGCACAGTGCCATGTCCACCTCGGATGCGTGGGCGGCCCCACCGAGACCCAGCAGCACTGGCAGGCTGAGCATGGGCCTTATGGGGTGGCACCAGTGGTCCACCAGGGGTTCCACTGCACGAACGCGACTGTGCCCGCACAGGTGTCTGCAGCACACTGAACATACCTGCACCAGGAGTGCTCGGGATGCCCACAACTGAACCCGGCGTCGACAGGGTGGGTGTCGTACGACGCCGGGAATGGGGAGTGGATAGCGAACTTCGCGGTGTGAGTGACACATGTGCACCTGACTGTGTGCCCATTGTGGCCATGACAGCAATGAATGCCTGTGCATGCCTGTCAATGGCAGTGGTCACATCCTCCTGCAAATGGTCAATCCATGACAGGATCCTATCGGTGTCCCTGCTGTGTCGCTCCTCGACCCGCTCCAGAGCCACACACACAGTGCCTCCATGGACGTTGCAAGCCACATCTGCTGCTGTACTGATGCCTGCAGTAGGCAGGTGTGCTCATCAAAGAGGTCGTCTGCCACCTCGGCAACCTGTCCCTCAGGGTATGGAAGGGCCTGATGTTCAGCACCCCTTGAGGGTGGGCACTGCTCACCAGGACCAGGTATGGGCAAGTCCACAGGCTGTGCACAGACGCCACCGCTGAACCCTGTACCCCCAGTCCCGGTGGGTGACTGCTGCTGCTGCCCCTCCGCCTGCTGTGCCCAAGGGATCGGTTGTTCCACTGCTGTGGCCGCAACAGTGCCACTGACCTGACCAGCCACCGGTGCTGACAGGCACAGCCTGGGACTGTGCTGACATGCTGGCACACATGTCGGAACCAGCCAGGTCCATGGGCGTGAGCTGGCCTGCTGTGTGTCCATTCCGTGACACACACATGTCACTGCCCATAATGGTCGTTGTATTATCAATGGTGCAGGTCTGTGCCACAGCCACAGCCACAGCATGCTGGCATCCTTGGACGCCAGACTGCTGAGACACAGGAAGGGCCTCCCCCACACCTGTCTCAACGACATCAGTGTTGACAGCCAGGCGGACCCACTGTTGCAATGCACGCCGGCTACCTGCGGAGGTGGATGGTCCCTCCTCCAACTCCAGATAGCTGTCCACAGTGGACAGGCCCTCCACCGATGACCCCTGCAGACCCGCAGGATCTGCAACAGAAAGTAAGGACACGTTAGTGCATGTGATCTACCCTCCCCCCCGACAGACCATGACGTACCATGCAGTGATGGGCTACCACCTGTCTGGAAGCCACCTCCTATAAAGCCCTCAATGGCACTGCACTGCATGACTGCAGCAAGCCTGTCCTCTGCCAGAGTCAGCTGCACCACCTCCGGCTGGCCTCCGCCTGTTGCAGCACGTGCCACCCTGATGGCAGCCACCTTCTCCTTCACCCTCCTCCTGTCAGTACCCATCTTCTTCTTACACTCCTTCAAAGAGCGCTGGTGGCTGCCGTGCAGGTTGACTGCACATGCCACCCCCTCCCATGCAGCAGCATGGGTCTGAGGGGTGCCCCCCATCCACTGAGCAGTGGCACCTGATCGATGTAGGCCTCGAAGAGTGCATCCGTCTCGGCCTTGGTAAAATTTGGCCTCCTATTCCGCCCACCATCATCCTCCTCACCCAGTCCTCGCTCGGTCATTTTTCAGCCTGTATGGGTGACAGTGGTGACCTGTGACTGTGCAGTACAAAGCAAGTCCCTGAGACCACAGTCCAGAACACCACAGAGCATGCAACTCACCTATAAACTGCACTAACCGAATATGGCCACTGCAGAACAGTGTCGCAGTTTTATGGCGCAATCCATGCAAATTAGGTGTGGAGCAACTTTAATGAGATGCAAATCGTGCTGCTGCACCACTGAATGGCTGATCGGATGATTTGCATATGACGGCTGAATATCACGCTTTTGTGCTTTGCGCAATTGTGTTGAATGTGCTGAGCCAATGGCACAGTTCTGTGGCCTGCGTAGTACACCACACTGCGCATGCCCAGGTAGCTTACACAGGCATCTGCCACACTGATGACGTGCTGTGCACGTTAGGCAATTCAGGGCACGGCACCATTGTGCCAGTGGCGCTATGGCGAGGGTCACTACATGGCACTGTGGCACAACTGCGCAATAGTTCGCTGTGGCGATGGCACATAGGCAACCAATTGCGCTAGATGCATAGACGTCCGATGGTGCTGTGTGTGGCCTTGAGCCAGAGACCCATGACCCTGTGCCCAACCTTTGCCCCCTTGGCGCTATACGTCTGGCATGGCTGCACCTCTATCGCGCTGTTCGGTGACAGCGCGATATTGAATGGCGGCGCTGTACTGACAGTGCAATAGGGAATGGCGGCGATGTACCGCGCAGCACTTCCACATGGGGTTGCTGCACTGCGGAGTGCCATATTGCCTACTATAGCATTAGAGATGGCACACAGGAGAGCCCCTCAGTGGAGTGCCCTTGAGCTGGCCAACCTTGTGGCCACTGTGGAGCCACACTATGGCCCACTGTTTGGGGAGGTGCCACTGGACAGGGCCAGGACCCAGGTCTGGCAAGAGGTGGCCACTGACCTGGAGGCAGCCACTGGCCACAGAAGGATGGCCAAACAGTGCAGGCACCGGTATGGGGACCTGAGACGGAGGGAGCTGGAGCTACTGGCATGTCTGCGGTTGCGTGCCAGGAGGGGCGTGGTGCCTTGTCCAGGTGGGTGATACGTCTACACACTTGTATGGTCCATATGGGTAACACTGTCTTATGTGTCCAGCACATAGGGGAGGGATGGTCTAGGGTTGGCTGTGGCGGTGTTTACAGGGTATGGGATGGGTGGGTCTGGCTGGGTGGGTGGGCACACACTTTGAGGCAGGGGGAATATGCTTTGGGTTTGTACTGATGTGTTTCTCTCCTTTTGTCTCCCACAGGTGTGTCCGAGCGGAAGAGGAATGTGGAGCAGCAGCAGATGGTGGGGGACGCTGCACGGGGGCATGTCGGGGACCAACCCCAATGCCAGCAACAACCCGATGAGGGTGAGTGCCATGACACCATGATTGCTATTGCATGCTGTGTGACAGGGTGGGAAGCAGGGTATGGCCACCATCCATGGACACCACTGCCATACGCAGTGACATGTGACAGTCAGCACTGTCCAGTGGCACTGCATGTCTGAGATGCGTCAATAAGGTGGTCCATGCGTGCACTGGGCACATGGCTGTGGCACCTACCCACCACATAGCCCACGTTACTGTCAGCGCCTTGGTTGTGCTGTGCTGGACATGGGCGGTGGGTGTGCAGTGGTACACATGGCTGTTGCTGCCCTGGCTGGGCATGTCTTGTGGACACGGTCACTGTGGGTGGGTGCACACCATCACAGGAGTGTGGCAGTGGCTGTATGCCATGCATAATGGTGGGCTGGGGGGATGGACAGTCACACCCATTGACTCTGATCCCTTATCCTAGGTGTGCGGATACTCCTGCGGTTGAGCGGTCCATCCAGGATCTTGTGCAGGTGGGCGCGAGAGTCCTTGCCATCCTGAGGGTCTTCATCAGCATGGGTGAGGAGGAGGAGGCGACCCAGGGGCGGCCCAGGCAGCAGAGGACCAGACTGGCGCGGTGACCACAGACAACCTCCCCCTTTGACCAACCCTCACACCCTGCTTTCCCTCTCCCATATGTTCACCCCTGCCCCTTACCCATCCCCACCTTGTTCCTGTCCCTCCACCCCATGTTTGTACATAATTGCAAATAGTTGTAGTTGTTGTTATATTTTTTGAATACAGTTATTTTGATATGAATACTGTGGTGGTCTCTGATTTGCAGCTGGCTATAGGTGCTTAGTTGCAGTGGTGTGCATGGCATCTGGGGTGGTTCAGTCATAGGTATGTGTGTGTGTGCACGTGGGGAAGTGTCTCTGGTGTGGGAGTGGCTATCAGTCGGTATCTGTGGTGTGTGTGTTGGTCTCTGTGTATTGCATTGCTGTGTGCAGTGGTCCATGGTGCCTGCTCTGTGTCCATTGTGCCCCTGTCAACCCGTCCTTGGCCTGTGCAGCTGACACCCTTGCATGTCTGTGGCCTGCGAGGTCTGCTGCCTCGTCAGTGGTGGCTGTCCCTGCAGGTCATCCACTTTGACCGTCACAATGCTGGGTTGCCTCCTGTCAATGGTGTGGTGCATGTTTGCCTCGGGTGACACTGTGGCCTTCGCAGTTGCTGTCCCACCTCCATGCTGTGGCTTGTGTGTGTTGCAGGGGCTGTGCACCACTGTCTGTGACTTGTGATCCAAGCATACGCTGGTTGTGTACAGGGCCACAGTTCATGCACAGGGTGGGTGTCACCCCTGTGCCATGGAGGACTGCAGACTGTGTATGCACAGTTTACATGGGCCCACACTGGGGGCTTGATTGCCACACTACTGCATCCCTGTGTTAGTGTCCCCGTGGGTATGGGTGTGTGTTTGCCCCTGCACTGTGTTGCATCCAGTGTGCTGCATGCTTCCATGCACCACTGTGGGTGTCTGTGCTGGCTGCTGTGGCTCATGGTGGGTTTGGCTTGTATGGTTCTGTGGTACACAGGGGTTGCAGTGTGGCAGTGGGGTGAGTGAGCCTGCGCAGAATCCCGCAGTGGTGGTCACTGCTCATGAGGGAGTCGTCTTGGGGTCACGGTGCAGGGTGTGCTGTGCACAAGGGGGGCTGCTGTGCCATGGGGTGGTCCGCCCTCCTTGTGTGGCAGTCTCAGCTTGCCGGTGGGTGTGCTGGGGTTCCATGGCCCAGTTGTGCTTTGTTTGCTTGTCCCCATTGGCCAGTGGATATTTCAGCCCTCCACCAGTTGTGCTGTGCTTTGGGTGTGGGGGTGCATTGTCAGTTCTGCAGTGTGTTCCTGTGTTCATCTGTGGCATGGGTGGTGGGCCCCTACCTACCTCCCTGGTTGTGCAGTTCCATTGCTCTGCTGCTGGGGGGCTCCCTGCTTGCACTATGGTGCCTCTGGGCTGCTCAGCTGGGCAGCCCTTGTTGCGACATAGCACATCGTATCTGCTCAGCTTCCCCTTCCTAGTTGCACTATGGCGCAAATTGTGCGATATTCAGACGTTATCTGTTGGCGCAATTTGGCTCGCTCCTTTATGAATATCACGTCTATTGCACATGGGTGTAATGGACTTGTGCTTGCTCCTGCTATTGCTCACTTTTTGGGCACAGTTTGACTATCCAGCCCATAATCTAAGAATGAAATATTGCATTATAGGTCAGTGATAGCAGATTTACAGGCAGTTAATTCATGCATAATACATGAAAAATAACAGTGCTACTTCCAGTTTCAAATGCACAGGATGGAAGCAGCCATTGGGTAAAACATCCAAGCCCAAAAGGTGAGATCAAGCACTATTCTACATATAATTTTAGTACAATAAGTGGAAGTTTATCTCCCCTCTAATACTGGCAGTCCCTGCATTGTGACCCCGAGCAAGTCACTTAACTTCCTTGTGCTCCCAGGTTGCACCTATAAACAAGCTTTCAGATTAGTGTCTCTCCTGGTAAAAAAAAAAAATATATATATATATATATATATATATATATATATATATATTACAGTAGCCGCGGTAGATACTACCATAGATTAAGTTGAGTAGCCTTTTTAAGGTTAAAGGGTGAAACTTTGCACCTTAATAACTTTGCCACTGTTCAACGGATTTGCTTGACATTTGGTGTGCACAGTTGGGCATGGGAGATCTTGGGGTCTGCCAACTTTTGTACCGGTCGGATATACGGCTGTGGAGTTATTAAGTGACATATGTGTACGCAATTACGCTTTTTTGCACATTCTTTGCTCACACCTACAGGTCGCACAGTTAGCGCGACTGGTCCAAAAACTTCAGAGAACGTGCAGCCAAGGTGCCCGATGTGCTTTTTGAAGATTTCGTGAAAAAATATTCAACAGTTCAAAAGTTATTCAAAAAACAAGTTCTCATTATAAGTCAATGGGAAAAGTTAACAAAAAGCTCAACACTTTCACAAATGCACTTTTTAGTGTCGCAAATGGCCCTAGTAGTGTCGCAAATCTGCCATTTTGTTTTCAGTTACTGATCAGAAAAATGCTTGCCATTTAAAATTGGGACCCTCTAGGAACACAATTCTTTTTGTGTTCACCTAGTCTGACCACAGGATGCTAGCCATGTCTTTATTTTGGGGTTAAACACCCCAGAAATATGTTTTTCAAATTTCTGGAAAAAGTAGTGTCGCACCTGCGACACTTTCGCAAATTATTGCAAAAGCTTTCGTAAATTGTGACACTACTTTTCCAGACTATGGCCAAAATGACAGGAATTCTTTGCTACCCTGCTGCAAAATAATGGTTTGGACTTTTGGGCTGAAATTTTGAGGGAAGGCAGCTAACATCTCACAGATGTGCCTTGTGGTGGTTTGGTGAAAAAATATTACACAGATGCTAAGTTACAGTGTTCCCGAAGTTGACATTTTTCCCCATAGACTAACGTGGTGCACACCGTGCATTTCGGGGCTCGTATCTCGAAAACGGTGACAATGCATATGGAAACCTAGCCCGGAAACTCATGAATCATGTGAAATTTAATTTTTTTTTCTATGTCATAAGGTTCCTGAGATATCAGCAATTTAGTATTCCAACAGCTCATTTTCTGTTCTGAGGCCCATTATTATGCATACATTCTTTCTACACACTGTGTTTCTCTATGCAGCTGTTGGGCAAATACAGGGTGTGCACCTCCATTACTGTTACACTTACCATTCCCACTTGCGTTTCCATACCCATTTGTGTTACTGTTACCGTATACGCCACCGTGTGCGTTACCCTTTGCGTTCTCGTTTGCATACGCACTTGCGTTCACGCTTCCATTTCTGTTTACTTTGCTGTTATTTCTGTTGTTAATGTTACCATTTGCATTTCCAATTGCCGTACCGTCACCGTGCACGTCACGGTTTGCGTTTCCTTACACGCTTGCAATTGCGTTTGCGTTTCTGTTTTCTTTGGAGTTGTTACTGTTACCATTACCATTAGTGTTTACAATTGTGGTACCGTCACCATGCGCATTACAGATTGCGTTTCTGTACGCACTTGCGTTTGCCTTTGCATTTCTGTTTCATTTGGCATTGTTTTTGCTCTTACTGTTACCATTTACATTTGCAATTGTGGTACCGTGACTGTGCACGTTACGCTTTGCGTTTCCATATATGCTTGCGTTTGCCTTTCCATTTCTGTTCCCTTTGGCATTATTGTTGCTGTAACAGTTAACATTTGCATTTGCAATAGCAGTACCATGACCGTCCGCATTACCAGTTGCATTTCCGTACACGCTTGCGTCTATGTTTGCATCACTGTTCGATTTGGCATCACTTTGTGCTTGCGTTTCTATTAACGTTTGTGTTACCATTTACATTTGTGTCACCATGTGCATAACTGTTAGTGCTTGCGTTTGCATTGCAGTTACCGTTACTATGTCACAAGACATCACGTGGTGGGAGAACGGGGCCTGAAGGGCCAGCCTCCCACCACCGCATTCTATTCACTATTTATAGTCCTCATTCTCAAAAAGAAGGGAAATTCAAGGGAAAAAAAATCTGTTTAATGCATCAGTTAGGGTTGTTCCACAGTGATAAAAACCAGGAAATTCGGTGTTAGGGTTGAGAGCCCCCCTTGCACCCCCCAACCGGCATTGGGGTGTGTGTTGGGGTTGTTGGCACTAACTCTCACCCCATTCCCCTATGCCTCAGCTTCTTTACATATGTGATGGGGTGAGAGTTAGGGCCGACAACCCCAACGCATACCCTGATGCTGGTTGGGGGAGCGGGCTGGGGGGCACAAGGGGGGCTTTCAAAACTAACACCGAATTTCCTGGCTTTTGTCACTGTTGAACAACCCTAACTGATGCGTTAAACAGAGTTTTTTGCCATGAATATATATATATATCATTCCACTGAAATTAACATATGCAACCTCCCCCATCTTTTAAAATATATCTTATATGTATTATTGACAGTGGCAATATTTGTTTCTATTTTCAGAGTATCCAGCATTTCACTATGCCACTATCTGTATAAGGGGACCTCTCAGTCCAGCCAGTGTCTTGCGAATTCTGCTTGCCTACAGTTGCCACCATAATCACATGGTATTTCTGCATACCAAGAACCAGGAGGTGTCCATAGTTCCCTAGCAAACACATTTCAAGGGATTTCATGGGTTGGCACATCTCGCAGTCCCAGCAAGGGGGCTAGGTTTTCCTGAATTACTGACCACACCTTTGAGTACTCCCATAATATATGCAGGAGGAATTCTTTGTGCTCTCAACATCTTAATGTAGGGGTGTGAAAATGCCCCATGTTGTAGAACCTATGGGCTGTTAAGCAGAAGTTATTTAAAATCCTGGACCTGTACTCTGTAAGTCATGAGTTGCCCATTTTTTTTAAATAAATATGCACATTTTCCTTTCCCAGATAGTTTTCCATAACCAGTTAGTTATAAGTGCCTTCGGGAAACATTCACCCAGCAGTGGCCCACTTCCTCCCACACATTCATGTTAGGGCTGAGACAGATATTGCTGTCTAAGCACAACCTGGAAATTGCATGGCATATTGGCATTAGGGCCATTTGCAAATGCCCTGAGGTTAATTTAATTACCCAAGTTGTGCATTATACAAACATACAAAATTTGCCAGCAGATAAGGCCCAAAGGTCTACTAAGTCTGCTTGATTTTTGCAGCTAGCCCCCCTTGCTCAGCAGCTGCCCCCTCCCTCCTCCTCCTCCTCCTCCCTTAACCCTTCCCCTTCCTTGTCCCATCCCCTTTCGAAGCAACTCACTGTTCTGCAGGATACCACTTCCACTGGCAACACGTTCCACTCAGCCACCACCCTCTCCACAAAGAAGTGTCTTCTCATCTCCCTCCTGAACCTACCTCCCTCCAATCTCATAGCATGGCCTTGCGTATCCCTTCCTTCCCTCACTTTGAAAAGCCCCTCCTTCCTTGCCCTGTTTAGGCCTGTCATGTACTTGAAGGTTTCAATCATATTTGCCCTGTTCCTTCTCTCCTCCAGGAGGAAAGTGTTCAATTCCTTCAGTCTGCTCTGGTATGGTAAATCCCCAGATCTTGGATCATTTTTTGTTGCCCTGTGTTGCACACCCTCCAACAGCTTAATGTTTTTCTTCAGGTACGGTCACCAGTACTGCACACAGTATTCCAGGTGCGGTCTTACCAGTGATCTATACAATGGTAGAATAACCTCCTCCCTCCTTGAGGATATACCCAGCAATATAACCCAGCATCTTATTGGCCTTTGTGGCCACTTTCCAACATTGTGCTGAGTTGTTCATTGAACCCATTATGATTACCCCCAGATCCTTTTCTTCCTCAGTCATGGCAAGCTGTACCCCACCAAGCTGGTAACTTCTTTTTGGGTTCTTAGCCCCAAAATGCATCACCTTGCACTTTTTGGCATTGTATCCCAGTTGTCAGGTGTCTGACTAGAAGTCCAGCTTTATCAGATCCTCCTGCAACCCCTGCCATCCCTCTTGGTCGTCCACCACTGCCTCCATCTTGGTATCATCAGCAAACAGACTGATCTTGCTCTTGATACCCACCGAAATGTCAGCAATGAATATTCCAAATAGCACTGGTCCCAACACTGAGCCCTGCGGAACTTCACTTGTCACCTCCACTGAGGATGAGAGCTCCCCACCCCACTATCACTCTCTGTTGCCTTCCACTTAGCCAGTTCCTTACTCATACCACCATCTTGGCACTCTCCCCTGTGCTTTCCAGCTTACTTCCTAGCCTCCCATGTGGCACAGAGTCGAATGCCTTGCTGAAGTCCAGATACAGGATATCTACTGCATGGCCCCTCTACAACTGTCTAGTTACCAAATCATAGTATTCTATCAGGTTGGTCTGACAGGATCTGCCAGTGACAAAGCCATGCTGTCTGGTGTCCTGCATCCCATTGGCCTCCAGTAGAGCCACCAGCCTCTTCTTAAGGATTGTCTCTATCAGCTTCTCTACAATGAATGTGAGGCTTACAGACCTATAGTTCCCCAGTTCATCCTTGGGGCCACTCTTATGGAGGGGTACCATGTGAGCCATCCTTCAATCCTGAGGTACACACCCCACGTCCAATGAGGCACTGAACAAGTCTGCCAAGGGCCCAGCTAGGATCTTCCCCAGTTCTTTCAGTACTCTGGGGTGGACACCATCGAGCCATTGTGCTTTGTCTGCCCTCAATCCCTCCAGCACCCTACTCTCTGTGATTATCCCATCTGTCACCTCTTACCCCTGTGTTCCCACCCTTTCCCCCTTGGGTATCTCCCCCCCTTTCTTCTTAGTAAATACTGAATAGAAGTAGTCATTAAGTGCTTCTGCCTTTTCCCCCCCTTTTCCACCCATTCCCCCTTCCGTCCTAATCCTCACTATATGTCCCTTGTAGCTCCTTTTCTCCCTAATGTACTTGAAGAAGTCCTTCTCCCCCTTCTTAATGCCTTGTGCCAGCCTGAGCTCCTTTGATGCCTTTGCTGCTCTTACTGCCCTTGCCACCTCCCTTGCTACTTTCAAGTATTCCTCCCTGTCCTCCCCCTCTCTGTTTTCTTGTATCTCCTAAAGGCCTTCCTTTTCCTCCTCACGCCAAGAATGAGACCCTAAATGTGTGGCATTAGATAGCATGCTTTTTAATTGCAGGAATTTTTTTAGTTGTGTTCAGTTTCCATACCAGCAGCATCAATCACTCTCCCTAACCCGCTCTGTGCTCTAGCATCCATGCTGGCTAATTGGTTTCGAATCCTTGTCCACCACCACTGGTGAGACTAGAGATTTTTATGTCAGAATTTGTACATTGCTGTAAAAGTCTTTCTTTGTGGGGGTTAACTTTAAAAAGCAGTCTACTTACTTTACTCCTCAGACCAATCTAGGGTGGGTGGTATGCTGTAGTAGTGGCTCCATCCATTGCTGAGAGAGAGAGAGAGAGAGAGAGAGAAGAGAGTCTCTGATCCTGACCCACTCCGACTGCCCGGTCCCCCCTGGGCTGGCTGTAATGTCCCACTCCCACAAGACACTCCCCGTTGGTACTCCAACCGTCCACAAACAGGGTAGGCCACCAGCCACGTTGTAATTCAAAGAAGAGCCCAGAGCACAGCCGATGAGCCATCGTTTGGAACTTCGATGGTGTGGTGGGCAGCACCACTGATGGCTGGCCTGGCTCGCCTCCTTGAGTGGAGCCTCTTGCTGTCATTGGCATTGCTGCTGGGGGCCTGGACTGCTGGGGTACACTGAAAAAATTCCCCAACTTCCTCGCCTCAACTGACTGACCATCTCATTTCACAATTTTTCTCCCAACTCGACTCCCCAAGTCCTTGGGCCTGGCCCGTTCATCTCCTGACTCCTTCCGACTGAATCTGACGTTGACTACTTGAGTCATGACACTGTCTGCTAGCAGCTAGCCCAAAGATTAAGAGATGCCAGCCCACAGCCTACTGTGCACTCCTCCCAAGCTCCAGTGGCAGCAGCAAATGGAAATGGTGGCAAAAGGTGCCAAAACTTACTCAGCCAGAAGGACTGCTGCTGGGTGCGCGCACATGCATGGTTTGGCTAATGTTCAGGGAAGCTGGGAGCAAGTGTTGTGACACACATGCAAAGTGCATGATGACAGCTCTCAAGCAATTGAGGGACTAGACTAGGGCACACTACTGTGGCATGGGCATGGCTGGGGGCCAGGGAAAACTTGAAACGTAGGGTTTACCCTGAAAAAAAGTGCTGCTCAGCCACAGGTGCCCCCTAAGGGGTGGGGTCCCCAGGGAATTTTCCCCGTAGCCCTGTGGCCCAATCCAACCCTGAGCACAGCTGGTCTTTTTTGAGTCCATTTGTTTTATTGATTGCTTGCTATAGTATAAGTGACAGAGTATGCCAGCCCAAGAGTGGCATAACATGCTGTGGGCTGGGCCCGGACTGTGGACAGGACATGAAACTGTGTGGCAAATGTCCATAGGTACATGCTGGGGGAAGGGTTGGGGACTTGGGATGACTGCCCCTCAACCATGTATTTGGAAATTCAGGGATGAGGTGGCAAAAAACCTTGGATCTCTTATCTTGCCCCCCCAAAAAAATGTCCTGCATATGCCACTCAAATTAACCTTTGCTACCTCACCCCCTGAATTTCCAAAGTCATAATGGGGGGAGGCAGTCATCCCTAGCCCCTAGCCCTGCCCCCCCGGCATGTACTTATGGTTAATCTGTTTTTATTAAACCTGTTTTAAGCTCTTTTTTCTATTTCCTGAAAATTGTACAGTAACATACATTTTGCATTTTCAAAATACATGCCAATAGTTGGAGTGTAATTGTTTCTTTAAAAGTAATAAATCGGCCGGGAAGTCGGCGCAGTGGTTGGATTTCCACTTGCGATGCCGGCGACCCGGATTCAGGAACAGACTCTGGTTGCTGGAAGGCCAGGTGGGGAAAAGGAAAGGAGCATCCCAGGATGGCTTGTCTTCTCCGGGGGGAGGGTGGGGATGCACCTCGGCGCATGCTGACCCCTGGCAGAGGCTGGAGGCACAGCACAGACACCAGAGGTAAAAATCGCTGGGGGAGAGGTGGACGTCAGTGCGTGCCTTGATGTCAGTGTCACGCCACTCCTGGGGGAGAAAACCAGGAAACTGTCTTGGTTGACCGGATGACAGTTCCTCTGGTCCCTGACTTCCACCAGGCCTCCCAACTGACACCACTGCCTCAGTGACACCTCTGGGCCAATACAGACATGCTGGCCCATCCCCACCACTGCCTTCCCCCTCGGAGGAGAGGGACCCGTCCAGCGAAGGGATATCCGGGTTACCTGGGGGGGGGGTCACGATCTGAGGTTAGTGGCAGCCAGGGATGAGGGAGAGTGTGCAGTCTGAGGGACATTGGGGGACCCGAAGGAGTGGCTGAGCAGGGGTAGCAGGAGGAGGGGGGAAAAAAGTAATACATTTCGTATACAGTCTGGTTGGGGTACAGTAGAGAGCCAAATCCAGAGTTTGGGCAGACATTTGCCACACAGTTTCATGTCCTGTCCACAGTCCGGGCCCAGCCCACAGCATGCTATTGCCACTCTTGGGCTGGCACACCTTGTCACATACACTATGGCAGGTAATTAATATCGTTACCACTGACTTCCATGTTATACAGTAAAGCACTCCAGAACTACTCATGTTCCAAGTCTGCAAAAAATAGGGTTAAAAAATGTCCCCGATCCATTAATCAGTCACCAGCAAAAAAGCTTAAGTAGAGCTGAGGCTGACTGACTCATTTCTCATCATCACTGCTGATATATAAAGGCTTGGTTGCTGCTGACCTGCTTCTAAACAGCAGACTAAACAGACTAACAACTTGCCTCTCATGTCTTGCCCCCTTTCCCATTCTTTTCTTCTGTTCCACACTCATCCCTCCCCCAGAGTCCTCCCCAACCCCTGATTTGGACCCCTAAATTAACATATTCTCCCTCTTCCCCCTTACTGCCCCTGCGCCATGCCCTCCAATGGCACCACCCTTTCCTGTGAATGGTTACTACCCTCAAGATCTTGCTAATCCTTGACTTGTTATTTATTGGAATGCTTATTGCATACTGCAGTCTCCATGTCTACGTGTTCTTTTTATAACCTTGTAACCACATACATTTGTTCAGTTGCTGTGAATTACACATCTAACTCCTTTTGCCCCAGCACACACCAGGAAATAAGCTGATATCATCACCTCAGTGTGCACACCTGGTCACTTTTTTTATATAAATGAATATCAATGTCTACTATGCTCTGTCTTTCATATTCAGCACATCATTAACCAATAAAGGATCTAAGGTATTTAGTTGTAAGGAACTCTTTACACATCTGTGGCTGACTGTATGATAAAATGTTATTGTAACCTTAATTTATAAATAAATGCATAAATTAATAAACCTTCCTTGTCTCTGTTTTGATTTTAACACTAACTTGCTTATTCTTCCCAGTTCTTCCTCTTGTTATTCACCTCTCTCTCTCTCTCTCTCTCTCTTGCTATCTCCTACTCCTTCCCTGTCACTGACTGTTACTGTTATATATGTCAACAAGTAAAAACATTCCCTCAGCTCCCAAGTCCTTCAGTAAAGTGCACAAAATGTGAGCCGGCCTCTTGGTGGAGCGGTTGGATTTCCTTGCGGCGCGGCAACCCCGGGTTCAGAGCGGACTCCAGTTGCCGTAGGGCCAGATGGGGGGGGGGAGGATGGAGTATCCTGTGGACTGCTCTTCTTCTCAAGGGGAAGGGTTGGGAGCCAGTCTGGCGCTTGATGGACCCCTGGCAAAGGCTGGGGCACTGCAGCTACCGGCACGTAACAGCACTCCAGGGGGTGGGGCAGATGCAGGACGTCACTGCACGTCCCTGCTCCCCAGAAAACCAGGAAAACTGAGGGAGCTGCCGGCTGCCCTAGATGACACTCACCATGGGCTGGTGGCCCCAGGCGTACTCTGACCAATCCTGGCGTTTGCGGTGCTAGGCCCGGGTGCCGCAGCCCCGCCCCGGGGGTAATCCAAGAGGGGGTATCAGAGGGTCACAGCCATTGTGGAGGGTGGAAGCCCATGATCCATGACTGAGCAGAGGTACCAGGCAGCTGGCGGCTCGGGGCGATAAAGATGGTATAAAAAAAAAGTGCACAAAATGTGTTCACAGTCAAGGCAGTTTTGTACCACCATTCAAAGAAACAGGTACCTGATACTACTCCACACAACTCCACTTCACCTGGGTTTGAACACCAGCACCAAAACTGGAAACAGAGCAGTTTTCTTTACTGAGTTTTTATTCATCTGTTGAATAAACATTATTAAATCCTGTTATTCACTACTGGCATGTTAAAATGAATGCATCACAAGCTTTTACGTTCTCAGATTGTCAGTGTTACTCCTTTGAAGAATACATCCTCCATTGGTGCATAATTCATTATCAAATGCTCGGCTCCAATGTACAAATAAGGGTGAACTTCAATGAGTAATAAATAAAAAGCAATCCTGCTACTTTGAATACATTAATTGTAACGTCACATAGTGAATTAAAGGATTTAATAATAAGTTCAATAGATAAATAAAAACTCAGTAAAGGAAAATAGCTCAGCCTCAGCTCTGTGTGTTTCCAATTTTGGTGCCACGCAGCCACTGTTAGTGGGTGTTAATCATGACAGCAACAACAAGACAGGGCACAATTATGTATCTGTCTATTTTTTCATTCTTCTTCTTCTTTATGTTCCCTGGTTCCCACATGACTGCTGCTTTCCAGCAGATCATGTCACAGTCACTCTTATGTTGGTGGTAAAAATACTGCCAACAGCTTAATCCAGTTCCAGGTCAGTTGGCATTCATCTATATCCCCCAAGTCGTGCCTGAAAATAGGCAGAATTTGTCTAGTGTACTTAACTTGGTCAACAAAATCGAAATAAATAAAATTAAAAAAAATAATCTTCACACACATAGTAGTACATGTGATCAAAAGTCCATGTCTATTTTTTACCTGTATCATCATCATCTGGTCTTATTGTTAGACCATTCAGGTCAATATAATTTTTTTTGCAGAAAAAAAATACTAAAAAATTATGAATTCTTCAACCATATATCTAAATGCAGTACAAAGCATCAACAGAATATTAGAAGTTAGCAACAGCAACAATGAAATACACACTCTGCCCTTAAGCACATTTGCCTCTTCAGAACTTCAGGCCAGCAGTGGGCAATATTATGCAATGCCTAGACCAATAGTTCTCACACTTTTTGATAGTGAGCCTCCCCCAAGCCATGAAAAACATTTTGAGCCTCTCTCAAATGTGGAAAAAAATCTAGGGCCTCCCCACAGAAAAAAACAATCCTACTTTGCACAGTACACCAAGAATAAAGTGAAACTAATAAAGCTGACTGAGTGTATTCTCATTGTCTTCAACTTGTTGCTCTACACCCCTAACCCGGCACCCCAGGTTAGTCTTGTTACTCCTTTTTTCTGACTCTTTCGCCCTTGTTATTCTGTTTCCTCTCTATCTGGAACAACTTACTTAGCCACTTCATCTCTTCCTCTCTTTCCCTGTTGTTAAGCAACTTCCTGTACCCTTACCTCAAGTCACACCTGAAAATATATATCGACTCACTGTGCCTTTCCCACTAACTAATTTACATATAAACACCTACTATAGAAACAAGTCTTGACTCAGTGTGCCTTTCCCAGTCACCAATTTTCATATAAATACCTATTGCAGAAACAAGCCAAGACACTGCATGCCTTCCCCAGGCATTAATTTTCATATAAATACACACCTATAAATAAACTTCGGCTCAGTGGGGACTTCCTGGTCACAAATTTGTGCATAAGTAAAGAAATTCACCTGCAATTACACATATTTAATTTGTTTTATCCTTTCACACAAAACAGCCAAAACTTACAATTCTCAGACTTGACTGGGCCTCCCCTGGAACAATTCGGGGCCTCCCTTGGGAGGCTGTCCTCACTATTTGAGACCCACTGGCCTAGACAATTCCCAGGAGGATCTAAGATATTCTCTATCCACAGTTTCAATCCTATCCCTCCCTAATTATTCTTTGGGTTCTTTATTAATAATGGATCTCATGAAGTGACTCTGCAGAGTGTCACAATAAAATGGTTAAAATACTGTCAGTTTTTTTTTATCACCCTATGATTATAGTTTGCTAGGCTTTTAAAACTTTTATTTTCTCTCAGTAAATTCACAGCTTCAATTCACAACTCTAGTAAAAAAAATACACAACTCCCTATGACTATATTTTTCTAGGCTTTTATAACTTTTTTTTACTCTCTGGGTGGGATATTCAGTGTGCGCCAGGCAGGGGCGCAAGCCTGGGCGCAGCACAACTGGGATGCACCAGGGAGTGTGCTGGGCGATATTCAACGGTGCTGTGCCATGGCTCAGCACCGTTGAATATGGTAACATGGCCTTCTGCATCGTACATGGCGCAGTGGCACTGCGCCAGCACAAGTGGCAAGGGAGGAGCAGGAGGATGTGCCAGCGCAAGTGCAGTTGCGCTAGGTGCAGGAACCACAATAGTCAGTGATGGATATGCAAATGGAGCCATAATGCATGCAAGCTGCAACTGGGGCCATTAGCATGTCATTATGGCCCCATTTGCATGCAGGTGCACCGATCCCTGGTGACTTGTGCCTGGTGCCCTGCCAGGCTGCAGCCGTTGGGGACCGACGCCCCATGCACAGCGTGGCACAGTGCCCGATCATGGGCATAGGCATAATAAACTACACATCCCATATCCCAGGTGGTCCAGTGGACCACTTTCAGTCCAATCGTGGGCATAAGTATAAATAAATATTTTCTAATATCCCTGGTGGTCCAGCGGTACCCCCCTCCCCACTCACCCACTGAGCCCCGCCACCCCGCTCCCCCCCAGTCAGCAGTGGTCGGCAGCTCCCCATCCGCAAGCCTCCCAGCCACCCACCGACTGACTGCGTGCAATGCGGCTGTGCCCGGTGGTCCTGGCGTGAGCCAATGAGCTGCGAACCGAACCATATTACACAGTCCAGATATGTGAATGGATCCATTCAAATGTCGGGACTGTGTAGTATGAGCCTGATCTGCATGCTGTGGACCAATGGGCATACAGCCGTTGCTGTACCTGATTAGTCGATGAAGCTGGGAGGCTTGCATGAAACTTCCCTCCGCCGCTGACGGGGAGAAGGCCGAGGTCGAAAGCTCAGTAAGCAGCAGGGAGGAAAGTACGCTGGGCGACTCAGGGATTAAAAATTTTATTATACTTATGCCCGATCAACTGAAGCGGTCCACTGGATCACCAGAAGATATGGGATGTGTTGCTTTCTTATACTTATGCCTGCGATCCAGCTGGAGGCAGTCTACTGGACCACCAGGGATATCAATTCCATTACAATGCCTGCGATCGGGCATGGGGGGGGGCGCGTCATCGACAGACCCTGGCTCCGGAGTAGCTGGCGGCTGCCGTGTTGCACCCTGCAATACAGCAGCTCACCTGTGGGTGGCCAGCCCTTGCTCCTATTTCTTTTAGGCTCAACTTTGAGCACCAGTGTGCGGTGAAAGTAGGGGTTGCACCAGCATATGCACCGCCGTCCCAGGCTGAATAAGATATGCGGAATATGCATGGGACGCCCCGCGCCGGGCCGCGCCATTACTGGTACACGGTGCATTGGGATCTGTGTGGTGCAACATCCCCTTTTGAATATCGTGCCGGGGTGTATCAGTGGGTTATGCGTGGCGCAACACTGCTGTGCCATGCGCAACCCCTTTGCATATCCCACCCTCAGTAAACTCACAACTCTAGTAAAAAATACACAGCTCCCTATGATTATATTTTTTTTTTGCTTTTTTTTACTCTCAGTCAGTAAATTCATTCACAAGTTAACTCAGTAAATTCACAGCTCTAGTGAAAAATACATAGAACAGCTTCACTGGAAATACATTATCTTCAGACAGTGTACATCAAATAAAAATAAATATTAAATTAGTTATCGGCAGTCTGCCAGCCCCATACCTTAAATTAGCGATCAATATTTTCTAAGCCAAGGAGCGTTTTAACATAGTTTTTTTTACCTGTAAATTAATAGCAGTACAGCCAACAGGACAGGTCCAGACCAGGTGCAGACTATTGGTATGAGTTCTTCCTCACGGAGTCCCGGTTATTCTTGTGTCCAGACCAGCAGTGACCTGACCATCTGATAACGTAATAAGGAGGCAGGAGGAGGACTGCCACACCAATCCACCTACTACAATACAGTCACAAACACACCAACTGGAGAGGGTCCTGGAGTGGACACTACAGTGGCACCACGCTGGACTTTTGGAATGGGGCTAGGCAATGGAGGGGACAAGGCAAGTTGCAAACATGTCAACGGCAAGCAATCATTGGGGCAAGGGCAACTTGGCAAGCAGGTGCCAGCAGGTAGGTGGATTACAGAATAGAGAACTGAACAGCAGCCGGAATACCAGTACCAAGAGAACTTTAATGGATGTGAATGAAAAGACATACCACAGCACTTTGGAATTGGACCGTCACCGCCGGGGAAGTTATTTTATTTCAACAAGCTAAACTCAGAGCTCTTCAAATTAAAAATTTAAATTATCTGTAAAAAATAAAAGCAAATAAACAAAACAAAAGAGTTTTTGTTAAGAGTCTCAACTGGAGTCAGAGCACTCAGCGGCACACTGCAAACAAGTGCAACAGCAACTCCAACAATTCTCTGAGTCTGGTCCGGTCTTCACTCTGTCTCCAAGGTAAGGCAAGTCTGAAATCAGCAACCACCACAACACTCACTCTCTCAACCCCACACACCAAGGCAAAGTCAGGTTATTACAGAAAGAAGGAGGAAATGGGATTGGACTTCTGGTGATGGCTGCCTTCATGCCCATTACCTTCCTTGGCTTGCACTAGCCAGGCTTAGTTCTCGGGGCCCAGGGTGGGCTCAGAACTTCCATGGGAGTCAGGACTTTCAAAGAAAATAATCCAATTATTGAAATGAGGTGCCAGCACTAAGTGAAGGCATCTGACCATTTAAAATTCTAAGTGTTATCTTGCTCAATTATCTGCCTTACTGGGCTGGCTAGCTTGGCTATGGGGGTGCAGTGTCTCTTGACTCCCAAAACAAAGGGGAAACAAGAGGTGTGAACATCTGCTGGGCTGCTTTGAATCAGAAGTGGTAGGGACAGTTCTGGAGTTGTAAAGTAGGGTCGTTACAAAGCAGCTATTTCTTTTGTTAGTGCCGAGGTGTGGGGGGCACGGTGAAGGCAGATTCAAGGCACTCAGTGCAAGCTGGCATGCAATGAGGGAATTAATTATGCAGGCTACAGCACCCACTCGAATTAATGAAAGGGGCAATTTCGTACTAGCCCAAAAAAATGGGGTGGCTGCCGTCCCTCGTGCCCTCCCATTTCTGCTGTTTTGTCAGCAGGGAGCGGGCCTGCTTGGAGGAGAGTCTTTCACGCGTGTCTGCACTTTTTGAAAAGAATAAAGAAAGCACTTCTGGACACAAAAGCAATTGACTCCAAGTAAGTTCTTTCACACTAGCATTATACAGAGGTGGAATCTTTGCCTTGACTTCCAGTTGTCCTTGTGCCTTGAAGTTTCTAAGTACTTTTACCAGGCACTGTTACCCCCAGGAGCAGCCCCACCCAGACTGTCCTGCTATAAGCCTTGTTGCACCCACTCAATTGCTGTAAGGAGTTGCTGATGATAACTCCAATATCCTGTTCCTCAACCATAGTGCTAAGTTTCACCCCTTCCACCTAGTACTCTATCCTGGGATTTTTGTTCCCTAGGTGTATTACCTTATGCTTTTTGGTGCTGAATTTCAGCTACCAAACCATTGACCACCCCTCTAGCTTTTGTAAGTCTCTCTATGTTTCCCTTATTCCCACATCATTATCCACCCTCCCACAGAGCTTTGTGTCATCTGCGAAGACAGCCTGCCCCGGATTCCTTTACCAATGTCACTGATGAAGAGGAACAGACCCAGGACAGATCCCTGTGCAACCCCACTAATGACCTCCCTTTCTTCTGATTTAACCCCACTGATCACAACCCTCTGCTGCCTTGCCTTTAGCTAGTTACCAGTCAAATGTCTTACTGAAGTCAAAATATGGCAAATCTACTGTGTGGCCCTATCTAATTCCTTTGTCACCCAGTCAAAAAAAACAATCAAGTTAATCTGACAAGACCTTCCCACCATGAATCCAGGTTGTTTACTATCCTGGAGACCATTGCTCTCCAAGTAATCCATGAGATCCTCTTTGATCAGTGACTCCATCAGCTTCCCTACAATAGAGGTAAGACTGACATGTTTGTAGTTCCCTGCCCCCCATCCCCCCCTTATGGAACAGAACCACGTCCACCACTCTCCAATTCTTTGGAACCCACTTCCATCCCTAGTGGTCTGTTGAACAGACCCACCAGGGGGTTTGGCCAGTTCTGCTGCCAGTTCCCCGAGTAACCTCAGATGCAACCCATCTGGCCCCAGGGCCTTATCTATCTTTAGGGTTGCCAGCCCTTTCTGGACCCTTTTGCTTCTAAATGTTGTCTGCCTCATCTCCTGGACCCCCTAAGTGGCTGCACTGATGCCACTCTGGTAACATGGGCCCACCATCCTCCCTAGTGAAAACTGAACAAAAGTAATCACTGAGGATGGTGACCTTTTGCCCATAATCTTCTATCAACCTACCCCTCTCAGCTAGCCTTAAGACTCCCCTGATTTCTCCTTTCTTCCTTTTCCCCAATACATATTGGAAGAGCTGTTTACCTCTGCTTTTGACCTCCTCCACAATACTCAGCTTTGTGTCTGCTTTTGCTTCTCTAACCACCAGCGTTGTTTTCTTGGTGTAAGGTTGTCTTGTACTGGACCATGCAGATAAGTTGCCCCAGAGCAGCGTTAACCATCTTGACAGCCACCTCCCTCGCTGCTGTCTCTGAGGTTCTAGAAGCTGCCTTGTGGCTATGTGGCCTAGTCCAATTTTCAGAGATTTGTTTGGGCTTGAAGAAGTCCTCTGTCAGTGCTGCATTCCTCAGCTTGCCCACTTCAGTTGCCAAAGTCTTTTACAAACACTTGGGGGGAGCTAAATGAGGAAGTTCACCCAATAAAACACTTATTTAAATCAAACATGTAGCTATCTCTTGGGAGATAGGAAAGGAAAGTCTGCTCCCACTCAGTGCTAAGCCACAGCCCCCTGCAATTATATTCTTTACTAAAGATGAAACAGTGCAGTACAAAATGTCTAAAATGTTGATAATCAGTACTATAAGATGGGCCTTTTTAAATGTGACTTAATTTGGCAATGATGGCTGTTTAGCCCACATATTCAAAGGCAATGCATGGCATATCTTGAGACGCGTCCACGCATCTCCGGATTTGCAACAGCCGTCAGGAGCATGACAATATTCAGAAGCCCCCAATGTGCCACGCAAGTCCAATTGCACGGTGGCGCAGAATATTGTGATGCAGGCATGCAAATGAGAGGTCCCTCATGCATGTTCCATTGCATCACAATATTCAAAATCTTCCTGGGGAAGACACCAATGGATGCGCTGGCACAAAGTTAGGCATATAAATCCCTGGTCGAACTTTGTGCTGGGCAGGGTGGTGCCCTGCGCAGTGGGCAGGGCCAATCACCTGATCCTCAGTCCCAGCCCCGATCACCAATGTAGAAGCTTACATTAATATTCCTCTTTTCCATTGTGTAGTGGACACCCCCCACAGCCCTGATCATCTGAAAAATAAATATAGTGCCCCCACATTCCTTGGTAGTCCAGAGGAACCCCCTCCCAGCCTCAATCATCCTCAGAATCAAGATAAAGCCCCTAGTATCCCGGTAATAAAACAATACCCTCCCAGCCCCAATTGTCCTCAGAATAAAGATAACATCCCCCAGTATCCCGGTGGTGAGCGGTACCCCCTCCCAGCCCTGATCATCTTCAGAACAAAGATAAAGCCCCCTATGTTCTCTGGTAATCTGGTGGCCCCTACCCCATTAGGATGGGACCCCACTCCCCAGCCCAAGCTGAGCCGGCGACTGGCTCAGCTCTCCTCCACCACCACAGCCAGCTGCCAGCTGAACTGTTAAGAGCATGTATGGTACAGGTGTGCGCTCATTGGTTCACCAATGAGCATGTACTCTGTGCTGCACATGCTCTTCACAGATTCAGTCAGTAACTGGCCATGAGTGGTGTGAGGGGCTGAGCCAGTCACTGGCTCGGTTGGGTTGGGGAGAGCAAGTGGAGGTCCCATCCTAATAGTGTGAGTGAGGGCCACTTAAACTGCACGGGATACTGGGGGCTTTATCTTTGTTCTGAAGGACAACTAGGCTGGGGAGGAAGGCACCACTGAGACTACTAGAGAATGTGAAGTGCTATATTTGAGTTTTCGGATGATTGGTGCTGGGAGGAGAAACACCGCTAGACTACCAGGGAGTGCAGGGATCTGTTTTAATACTATGATGTTTGAGGCTGGGGGAGGTCACTACGCTGCGGAAACCATGGGTATTAGACCATGATTATTGCTTTTGCCAGGGATCGGGGCTGGGAGGGGGCTGGCCCAGCACATTCCATCAGGCACATCAATGCTATTGAGTTCATCATGAACATGCATGAGGCCCGGTTGTGTCATGCATGCTCAATGAGCTCATTAACATATATTTTGGCTGAATATCACCCTTAGGGGACATGGCGCATCCAGGTATGCAACTCGCAATCCCCCAGTGACGGTCTTCAGCCCAGGACCCTGGATGTGCTGAGTCAAACATGGCAGCCACCTGCTTTGCGCTGCGCATCCAAAGTCCATTATTCACACAGAATGCACAATCTCTTCCGATCGCGCATTCTATTTGAATATCCTGTCAGAGTCATCTGGACCATTGTTTTTTGGTGCTGCATCTATTTGTGCCATGCATCCAGCCAGCTCTAAATATGTCCCCCTTTAGCTTTTAAAGCAAAACTATTACTGGATCCAAATGTGTAACACGAAACACTGAACTTAACATGGGCTAGCAGTAATCAATATATAAAACTGTCTTTTATAAAAGCATCATAATATCACAATGATGACTGTTGTAACTTTGCCTCTGAATACTTAACTTTTGCATTTTTATGCTCATGTTTGTGCAAAGTGAACATGTTGGTATGATAGTGAATTTTCAGAGGTGCGTCACCATCAGTTCAATACATGGCAGTCTATATGGGGCTCCACAGTGTCAGACCAATCATTAGCTAGGCTGACAATGACACTCTTCTGGGCTTGCTGGGTGAAAACTTTGTGATGTTGAAAGAAAAGAGCCCCCTGAATCTTAGGGCAGCTCTTTTCTTTGATCTGCATAATACTGCCTACGAGCGCAGCATCATGATCAGCCTGTTGTGGTCGTCCCCCAATGTAAAAACTGTTTCTCTGACCCTCTGCCAAGTAGCCTTTTCCCCATGGACACCGAATGACTGAGTGATCATTGTTGCTGTCTGATAGCTTTCTCTTTCAGAGCCCAGTGAGTAGTCTATCTGGAAGAACTCAGAAGGGAGAGGCACTGTAGATGCAAGAGTGACAAGAACAGAATCCACCTAGACTGACATGGCATGTTGTATGGGTGAACTGTGGGCTAATTATTTGTCTATTTTCATACATGTGTGCGCCCACCATTGGGGGGAGGGCAGGGGTAAGGGTGAATAAAGTTAAGTTTTATTTTTATGTTGATTGCGCGCATGCGCAAGAAACATATTGCGGCAGCTAGCTCCAGAAGCAGGTTGTGGAGGTGTGGCACTGTTGTGGCCAATGCCCCCACTGCCTTCTGAGGCTTGGCCCCTATTCCCCAATGCCATGGCACGCTGCTGCTGACACTAGTTCAGCCAGCGTGCCGCAACCTTGAAAAGTTTCAGCTGCTGTAATCAAGGGCCGCCTCGTCACTGTAGCGTCATCCGCTGCAATGAGGGAGCGACCCGTAATTGCAGGGCGGTCCCTTGCATTCCCCCACCCAGTTTGCCGACAGAAAGCCCAGTCCCCATTAGTTTCTGTTGCTGTGTGCCGAAGGGATGCCCAGTCCCCCTCGGCATCATTTCCCCCCCTTCTTTCTTTGTGACTAGGGGTGCCCAATCCCGTCGGCATGTTCCCCCCATTTCTTGTGTACTGAGGGGTGCCTAATCCCCCTCATCTCATGAGCCTCCTTAAGTATGTGTGCAATGGGGTGCCCAATCCCCATTGGCTCCAGTGCCCCCCGCAAACATGCAGGTGGCATGCTGGAGCCCATCCCAGCGTGCCAGAAGTACCTGTAAAGAAAAACCATCCCATGATGTCTATTTTTTTATACCCTGAAAAGAGAAAATGGTCCTTCACTGTCTGCCCCTCCTCAGCCCGCGCCACCACTGCATACCCCACCTCCCCACCCCCCTTGCCCCCATACTTACCTCCGGGCTTGGTAGCGAGTCTTTAGTGGACGGGAAGCCGTCTGCACTCTTCAAAGCCGACCGCTAACTGAGAAAATGCCACTAAGCTGTATAATGGGATAAATAGGGTTTTCAACTTTGGTGCATATATTTTTGGGACCCTCCTCATGAATTCAATCACTGTCTTGGTGTTATTCGGCCCGAAAGGTGATTTCGCAGTCACTGCATGGAATCACCTTTCGGGACCAATTTACAAAACAACAGTGCCAGTGTTCATGAGGTAGGTTCTCAAAAAGCCTATGTTGCAAATTTGGTGGAAAAAATCTAAAAAATAACTATTTTACGTGCTTGCATTGCGCAATTGCTACACACACTCGTAACTTTGCAAACTTGTAATATTTTCACACCAGGTTTTCAACATTGGCATTTTTTCACACCTCCTTATGAGCAGTATAGCCATCATTTTTCCCATCCTGGCCGAAATGTGCTTTCGCAATTCTGATGCAGAATAGCTCAGTCGCTGTGGGAAATTAGTGTTCGGGACAGATTAAGAAAATGACAGTGACACTGTTCAAGAGCAGAGGTCCTAAAATGCCTATGTTGAACATTTAGTGACCATAGTTCATCAAATGACTGTGTTCCAAGTGTGCGTTGCACAGTTCCCACGCATCCTTGTAACTTCTCAGATTTGTAATATTGTTGTGCCAGATATTCAACACTGGCATTTTCTCACACCTCCTTATGAACAGTATAGCTCTCATTTTTCACATCCTGACTGAAATGTGTTTTAGCATTTCCAGTGCAGAATAGCGCGGTTGCTGTGGGAAATCAGTGTTCGGGACAGATTAAGAAAATTATTGTGACATTGTTTATGAACAGAGGTTCTAAAATCCCTATGCTGAAAATTTGGTGACGAAAGTCCATAAAATGACTGTGATACAAGCGTGCATTGAGCTGTTTCCACGCACCCTTGTAAATTCACAAATCTGGAATATTTTCACGCCACATTTTCAGCACTGGTATTTTTTCACACATCCTTATGAACAGTACAGCCGTCATTTTTCACATCCTGGCTGAAATATGTTTTTCCACTTCTGGCACAGAATAGCATGGTCGCTGTGGGAAATCAGTGTTTGGGACAGATTAGGATCGAGCAAGTGAGAGTGAGGAGTGACCAAGCTCAACTGAGCACTGTTGGGACTGCAGCGGATTTCTCTGTGGGCTAAAAAAGACCCCAATGCAAGCAGGAGACCAGTACAAAAGAGCAGCCTGCAGTACGGGGAGAAACAGAACGAGAGAGCGAGTGACAGAGAGGGAGTGAGCAAGCTCAACGGAGCTTTGTCAGGACTGCTGTGGATTTCTTTGTGGGCAGAAAAAGGCGTCAATGCAGGCAGGGGCCCAGTACAAAAGGGCAGCCTGCAGCGGTAGGAGAAACAGAATGAGCGAATGAGAGAAGGGGAGTGAGTGAGCTCAACAGAGCTCTATCAGGACTGCTGCTGATTTCTTTGTGGGCAGAAAAAAGTGCCAATGCAGGCAGGAGCCCAGTACAAAAGGGTAGCCTGCAGCGCTGGGAGAAACAGAATGAGCCAGTGAGAGAGGGAGAGTGAGCGAGCTCAATGGAGCTCTGTCGGGACAGCTGTAAACTTCTTCGTGGGCAGAAAAAGGTGCCAATGCAGGCAGGAGCCTAGTACAAAGGGCAGCCTGCAGTGCGGGAGAAACAGAATGAGGCGAGTGAGAGAAGGGAGTGAGCAAGCTCATGGGGCTGTGTCAGAACAGCTCTGGTTTCTTTATGGGCAGAAAAAAGGTGCCTCTCGCAGGCAGGAGCCCAGTACAAAAGGGCAGCCTGCAGCCCGGGAGAAACAGAATGAGCAAGTGAGAGCGAGCTCAATGGAGCTGTGTCAGGGCAGCTGCGGATTTCTTTGTGGGCAGAAAAAGGTGCCAACGCAGGCAGGAGCCCAGAACAAAAGGGCAGCCTGCAGTGTCGGGAGAAACAGAATGAGCGAGTGAGAGAGGGTGAGTGAGCGAGCTCAGTGGAGCTCTGCCGGAACTTTAGAGTTGACCATCCTCTTATCCAGAGTCCTCTGTTGTCCTATATTACAGCAGGGTCTCTGGAGTGGAGACAAAGCAATGGTTAGATACTTTTAGGATTGCTGTAATAATACAGATTAAGTTGTTCTGTTTATTTCTCCAACTGAGCTAAGTACTGAGCTATACTGTCCCTTTCTTCCTTCTTTTCAGAATCAAACCCCAAGGGCTGCACACTACTGCAGGCGGCTGCGGCATGGAGCTCCATCAGCCGCCCGCTCTCCTCTCTCTGGCCGCCGAAATCTCCGGTAAACAGGTACGGCTCCCCAAGGCTTGGAGATCCAGAATAGGATTGGCCCCTGCTGCTTTTGCCCGCTCTACCATTGGCCGTTTGAGCCTGCTCCTGAACCGCTATTGGCTGTGTCTCCCCTGGACTGAGCGCGGCTATTTCAAAAGTACGCAACTCCTCTCTGAGATGCTGAGTAGCTTTAGTTGTAATTTCGTCTCACACCGCCCGCCCTGACCCCGGCCTCTATTAAATACACCTCTGCCCCTCCTATTTTCTCATCTCTACCTTCTAATTGGTTTCCAACCATTCCCCTCAGTGTCTGACTGACACAGGTTTCTGACGAGCCCACTCTCTCTCTCTCTCTCTCTCTCTATCTCTCTATCTCTCTCTCTCTTTCTCTCTCCCATCTGATCTTCTGCCTCTCTGTCCTGCTGTTAATGCCCATGCTACACCAAACTATTCTCACTGCCATCTTTTTTAAGGCATAACTAAACAAAATTACCTACTCTGTCTCCCCCAGTGCCCTTACTCTTCCCTTCTACCCCTGCTTTGTCCCCTGATTTTTCTTTAATCTCACTCTAAAGTGTACACCCTTATCTTAAAAATACTCTCCTGTAGCCCAAGCTGTAATTACTTTCACATACTTTGCCCCTCTAACCCAAGATACAAGGTAGCTTCTATGCGCCTATTATTTTCTAGTTCTGATCAGATGGTCTTACTCACTTAACCTCGACCGCTTAATTGTTGCAACTACCACCAGGCAGCAATCTCAGGTAGTTTTTTGCCTTTTGCGGACCCTCAACACAGACAACCACGGAACACAGGTTTCCCACGTGGCACAGTAAATTACCTCAAAATCATGGGACTCCTAAAGTTCATAGCCACCACTGCCACGGTTCTATCACTGCTTTACTTAGCATCCTCGGATGGATACAGTGCTAATATGGCCCACACAGCCATCATCCATTCCCTAAACAACTTCCATTTCTCTAACCTCCTTCTCCTCCATGACCCACCACAGGATTCTACCCCACTCCTGGTAAATAAGGCAATAATATACCGAACCACACTGAATCGGAAAAAATGCTTCCTCCGTCACCTAATCCACTCCCCATGCACCCAGTGGAAGCTATGGTTCCTCCAGCTCCTGGCTATCCTGCTATCCAGGGATATCGAGACAAACCCAGGCCCTCCATGTCAGCTCTCCCACTCAGATGTGCTACAAATGGCCTCCAAAAGTCTCCTTATAGCCCACCACAATATCAGAAGCCTAGAGCATAACTTCACTGAGCTTGAAGCCTGGATCACCCTCTACAAGCCTGACATATTATGTCTGTCTGAAACATGGCTAAAATCCTCTATACCTTGCTCTCGCACTGCAATACCAACCTACAGCCTCCTACAGAAGGACAGACTATCCTCCAAAAGGGAAAGTGGCGTCGCCATCTACTTCAAAAACCACCTTCGTCTCACTGCCCTCAACACGGATCCTCTGACACACTGTGAGCCGCTACATGCACTCCTTTCTCTTGGGGATAAAACACTTCATATCAAATGTGCCTACAACCCCGCCAAAAGTGGCCTCACTGGCCTGGATGAACTGTTAAACCAGACGTCCCTACTCTCCGGCAAAAATGAAACAATCTTACTAGGTGACATCAATCTAAACTGGCATGGGAAATGCCAGACCATCTTGCTCACTAAAATACAGAGCCATAACCTACATCAACTTATCACTGAACCCACAAGGCATGCCTCTCGCTCTAATTCTGGTACCCTTATAGACTGGATGTTAGCAAACCATCCTGAGCACATCCAGTCTGCCGGAACACTTGCAGGTGCCATTTCTGGCCACTTCCCTATTTTCTGCATCTGGGGATAAACCTCTCCCCTCCCTGTAAAGCTGCGACTCATCACCTTTCAAAACTATGCCAACCTGAATCAGCAACATTTTCTTCAAGATGTGGCCAACACTGATTGGTCCAATCTCTACAGTGCTCAAGATGTCCAAACCACACTGGACATCTTTATCGCTAATTTCTCAGCACTACAAGACAATCACTCCCCTCTCATAACCCGCCGTGTCAAGGCAAAACATACTAGATGGCTCAAAAAAGATCTACTAGCCAAGATAAAAAAAGAGATAGGAGTTGGAGCTGTTTCAAGTCCTCTGGACTTCCAGAGGACTATAATACCTATAGGATGTTAAGAAATACTTGCAAAAAAGCAATAAGATCTGCAAAAAGCTCCTACTGCAAAAACCTTCTAACCAATTCCTCGAACAACTCAAAGAAGTTCTGGTCCAACATCAAAACTTTCCTGGGATCCACTCAATCATCTACTCCCAATGATATGGTCCTTAATGGAACTCACTGCGACAATCCTCTAACCATTGCAAATTTCCTTAATAATCAGTTCACAAACCTAACGAAATTCATATCCTCCTTCCTTACCTCAACAATTACGTCTTCAATTTCTTCTAGCAGAGCACCGGTACCCCCACCCTTTCACTTTAGAGCTATTACCCCAAAGGAGGTTACACAAATTCTTAATTCAGTCTCTGATAATACAGCCACAGGCTCAGATAGTATTGAGCCCAGGCTACTAAAAATAGCTGCACCTCTTATTGCAGCTCCTCTGGCCAAAATGTTTACCCTCTCCCTGTGTCAAAGTAGCATACCTGTCATTTGGAAGATAGCAAGAGTCACTCCTATCTTTAACAAGCATTTGTCAATGCCGAACGTTCGCTTGCAGGTATTTGCAGTGGTGTGTGGCACCTATTCATTCGAGACAAGTTAAGAATTCTATGCTTGCTTTTCCTATTTCACTCTCAGTCACACTGTTACTAATACTTGCAGCTGCAGCAGCAGACCCACCAATTGGCATTGTGCACAGTTAAAAAGAAAACCATAGTACATACCTGGTTCAGTCTCAAATTCTAGGCCCTTTACTCTTGTACCTGGATGTCAAGTGATTGACCATCTGCGACTCCCCACTCCTGGGACACTCCTAACTCCAGCATGGTGGTGAATACTATCTAGGACTAGGAAGGCTCCCCGATTAAAAACCTAAGCAAGCCAGAGATATGAAACAGCCATCAGTATATATAATCTGAGATGGTCAGGATAAGACTCACCCTGTGTCCGGGGGGGTCCTATCCTGACCATCTAAGATTATATTACTATGCTGAACCCACCTCACAAGTCACACACTGTACAGCAACAGCTGCCAACAAGTCACATTACCAGATGTACAGGATAAGGTCCAGGAAAGGGCTTGGCTTCACACACACACACACACACACACACACACACTGTCAGATTCAGTTTAGCTTCAGTCATCATGAGCAGTCAGCAGCAAGCAGCAAAACAAACAGCTCACCTCAAGGCTCCGAGCAGACAGTCACTGTGGAAGATTTGTGGAAGGCTGGAAGGCAGGTCTGGGAATTTAATACCTAACCAATGCAGAGTAGACTCACTCAAGGGAAACTCTGTCTAAGCAGGCATATAAGCAGCAGGCCTCTGAAGATTTCTTTGGATTGGCAGCTGTGGCATTGGCAGAATGGTAGTTAACAACAAACTTGGCTGGCGCAGGCACAAGAAAAAAATATGTACCAGTAGTGACACTACTAGACTAGTGACCATGATATATACAGCATTTTGTGAGGAAATTCTTATGCCTGCCTGCCATGCTGTTGCTAACCACCACCACCAAAACCAGTACTTGCTGGCTGCATGATGCAACCGCCAATCCGCCAATGTTTAAAATGAATCCTCCATTCCATTGCCTCACCTCAGTGTAAGACACGTTCTTTCCTGCACAGCTCCACTCCAAGAGTTGCACATTTCCAATCCCTGGCTGACCCTGCCTGCTGTGATGACTCAGAGTGTCGTCTGGTCTGTTGTCGACTGCTGTTGCCCTGCCCAGAGTAGTGACTGCCCTCCTCCAGCTGCTCAGAGCCTCTGAAACCATCAGTGGCCACGTAGCTCAGCTCAGAGCCTCAGCCAGGCCAATATCAGCTTAGCTAGTGTGTGTGTGCGCTGCCTGACCCGATTCCCCACTTCCTTCCTGTGTCCAAGTTGGAGCTTGGGGTTGGCGCTCGGAGACTAGGGCTAGGGCAGCAGCCGTGGCTAGGCTTCACTAGTCTCGTTCAAGACCTGACCATCCAAGTCTGTCTCCACACACAGTCAGAGGGCCCATCCTGTTCAAATCACGGCGTGCGGGGCTGCAGCGGCAACTGTACTTCAGCACAGTCAGCCAGAGCCTAACACAAACATGCTGCTCCCTCCCTTGCAGCTTACAGCTTAGCACCAGCTCAGTCCTCAGTCTGCCAGCCTGCCTCGGCCACCCAACCAGTGCTGTGGAGCGGAGGAGCCCCGCCCCTCTCCTGTCTGAACCCGTCCGGCGGCTGCTGCTGCACTGTCCCCCGACTGACCCACCCGGTCACCCACACTACCAACCTCACCTCGTTCGCTCCGGCTCCAGCTCCACTTATTAACCTCGCAGTGGTGCTAATCTTCTCTCTGAATGGAACAAAGCTCTCTCTGACTGCAAAAACTAAGTGGCACAGCAGAACCCCAACCGATGAACTGGAACAAGAAGAAAGTACACCTATACAGTGCAGTGCTTTAAACAACCCGCCGGCACCAGCAATGCCCCCCATGCTGACGTTGGCAGGCTTGGTAGCCAATCAGGTCCTTCACTGCCTCCTGCGGACCTGGTTGAGAGCTATGCAGTGGCTTGCAGCCCACCCACCACCACGTCAGGCGCACTCACTCAGCAGCAGCCCCCTGACCCCGCTAAACAAAGGCAGCGGTGCGGCAGCTTGGGCTTTTCAAAAGCCCATGAAAAGTATATAATTATGTAATGCAGGCAGGACTCAGGAAGCAGAGCTGCTTGCTAACCCCCATATTTTGGAGCATACACCTTGGCTTACATGGCGTATCAGTAGCTACGCCCTTGGTGGTGATAGTCTAAAGTGTCTGCAGAAGGTAAGAAGTGGAGGAAAGAACAAGGGCTTGATGAGAGCTGTAATTATTGTTTTTTGTTCTGAATGCGAGGGCTTGTTTAATTTAACTGTCTATATGTGAGTCTCCTCAGCAATGCTCCAGGAAGTTCGATGGCAGCTCCGGTGGATCCGATCTTGATACCTCGTATCTGGAGCAGCTGAGTGAGAACTGCGAAGACTAATCTAGGCTGAAATACAAGAGCATTTGAAATGTCTGCCACTGCAAGTTCAGTAGGTGAGACGGGGAATGAGGGGCAGGGAGGACAGCAGCAGAGGGAGGAAGCGGGAGGGATCGTGATGTCAATATAGAAACATAGAATTTGACAGCAGATAAGGACTGCTTGGCCCACCAAGTCTGCCCATTTCCCTACCTAATGGATAAGCTGCAGATCCTAGTTAACCAGCAGCCTACTTCTTTCTACCCCAACCCCCTAGAATTGCCTTATGGCTGTCCCATGCATGCTTGAATTCAAACCACTGTTTTTGACTCCACAACCTCCTCCGGAAGGCCGTTCCATGCATCCACAACCCTCTCTGTGAAAAAATACTTCCTTACATTACCCCTGAGCTGCACCCCCTCTATCTTCAAATTGTGCCTCCTTGTTCTTGTACACCTCTTTTTTTGAAAGATGCTACCCTCTTGGACTTTGTTGATTCCCTTGAGGTACTTGAAAGTTTCTATCATGTCCCCTCATATCATCTATCATGAGTGATTTTGTTGGGGGAATATGGTGAGGGGGCTGAATGACACACTGGACTCTTACCAAACATGGGACAAAAAAGGTCAAATGGAGACGGAAGTAATTTTTGTTTGCCGGGGCTGGTCAGATTGTGGTGGTGAGCCATAGTGCTGTTTGTGTGGGGGTGTTGGAGGGGACCGTTTGTGACCAGATTGTGTATGGTTGGTAGTGGATGGGGGAGGGAGCAGAGTGAAACTCTCACTCTACTCTCCTTTCTCTCTTATACCCACCACCAACTACACACACTCTGGTCAAGAACCGTACACCCTCCAAACACACACACACTCTCTCTCACCCCTCCCCCTTCCCACATGTGCTGTCCCACAGAACTCTACCTAACCCACCTCTTCCCTTTTTACCCAGTCAGTTCTGTCTCGTTTATTCCTTTATTCTTGTTATCTGATTTATACTCCCCCACTTTCTTCTGCACTGTTCACCCATCTTCTTACCCTAAGGAGTTTATTCCTTTCAGGCCCTCCTCCCTACTGTAACATCATGGGGGACGGGAGGGTGAGTCTTGCCTCCTTGGTTTTACATCCACCACCCCCCCCGGCTAGTTTAAGTGCTCATCCAAGTAGCTCCTAAACATCCCACTAAGGGCTGTGGTCCCCTTCCTGAAAGATGCAGGCCATCTTCCCTCTACATGCCCATTTCCTTCCAAGTTAGCCCCCACTTCCCAGTGTAGCCAAAGCCCTCCTCCAAGCACAATGCCTTCAACTAATTAAGTGATCTGTTCGATGTATTATACAGTAATTAACTGAAAAACGGACACCAGCAAAAAATGTGGGATGGTTTACGGCTCTATTACCATGAACACTACAATCAAAAACATAAGAGCCTTTAAGACAGATCCTGCCCTAGGGAAAACCGTTCTCGAATACTAGAAAATATGGAGCACCTTTGTTTTGTTTTTTTATGCTCCCTTCATCGATACGTCTGGACTTTTGCTGCACGTGATGGAATGAGTTTATTTTAAAAAATAATATAAAACTTGGATTAGTATGTTTCCTAGGAAAAATAATAGTATTATCAGTAAATAGCAGGTAAAATCTTCTGGACTTTTTTTTGGGGGGGGGACAACAAATAGCTCTGGGAGCCCTGGATCTCTACACTGGCATTGTGGATATGTCCAGTTAGAAGTGTGACTAGGATTTTCACTTATGTACACAGCCTGGCCAACATCCCCAGTGTCCTATTATGTGTGATCACTTATCACTGTGTGAGGATTAGGAAAATGAATAAATAAAATCAGACTGTTGCCAGTAAGTAGATATCATCTCTAGTTAAATGATTTGGTGAAAACCAAATCTCCAGACTTGGACTGGAAAAATCCAGACTAGCCAGTCCAGCTGGACAGCCAGACTGGCTCATACCTATCTGAGCTAGTCCAGTCCCAGGGGTCCAGTTTTCACCAAGTCCTTAGGAGGGGTGAAAACATGCTGGAACTGGACAGCACAGGTAAATGCCAAATGGCCTATCCACAGTGGATGGATCAGCAATTTTATCTGGCCAGTCCGGGTCCAGTTTTCATTCATAAATTCAGAATTCCACCTATTCATGAAAAAAATTAGCCTTAGCCTCATTCCCCAGTCCTTGCTAATGGCCGCACCTGGCCGTGCAGTGCAACTAGTCCTTCTGTTTCTGCTGGACATTTCAGTAGCGCACTTTCAGCTTTAGAGCTCCTACCTAACTGAATAGCCTCCACCTGAAGTTGTTATGAAGCAAAGCTTGGCCCCTACAATTGAAACTATGTCAGCACCTCACATCTCTTAGTTGCTGTGATTGTACCCCCAAGATGACATGACGCTCCATTGATCTCTTTACACTATATTACCACACCCGCTACCGGTCACCGTAAACACTGCCAAACCTGCTCACTCTTCCCACCTGCTCTCTCCTCTACCTGCATTTTACTCCTCCCATACCCTCCTAGTTCCTATCCTCTACATCTTTCCCTTGCCCCTCTCCTATCCCTCTACCCCTTGTTTCCCACTGCGCTCGTCTATCACCTTTCCTGGAGGCTCCTTCACCCTCTAATCTCACCTCCCCCCCACCTTCCTGGCACTTGCATGACACTTCTTGACAATGTCACTGCTATGACTGCCATTTGCAGTTTCTGACTGCCCATTTCCTGATACTTCGTAATCCTATTTGTTTCTCTGTTTTTTTGTTCTTGTACGCCTGTAATCCCACTGTATTTACTTTTGCTGTTTACACTACAATGATTGACAGTAGAACCTTTGTAAAATAACCTCCAGTTCAAAGGTATTTTGTAATCTTAGATCTCAATAAATAAATAAATAAGTCTCATACAGTCTGTACAGTTATATCCATGCACTACATAACAAAACATTAAACAGGCACTACTCAGTGCCCCAAATCAAATACAGCAGCAGCTTCCACTCCAAATTACAATAATGGTTAGAAAACAAGCACATGGTTGGAGACCTACATAAACAAACAGTACACAGACAGATGTGTACAAGCAGTATGCCTGCCTACACCCTTTTGTCCAGTGAGTCCATCTTCAAGTAATGATGGCACCACAGAAAACAATTCTTGTCAATTATTCTTCGTACAGACTACACACAGACATACATACATTACATCTCTCGTATGGGGCTGCCTGGGAGATGCACTTAATACGGATGGAGATCCCATCCCCGCATAGGGTCACTCAGGCGCTGGTGTCGCAAGCTCTCCGGTGTGGAGAACAGCAGCAACCGTCAGGTGCTATGGTCACCAAGCCAAGGGAGAGCAGCAGAAGCAGCCAAACAGCCACCAAACCAAGTCTAAGCAAGGGTGGCATAAACAGCCAGGAGCCATCGGCAACATGCATGTTGCCAGGACACCGCCCTGCTCGCTAACGTCCCACGAGTCATGACTCCAGAGAATCAAGCAGCACCACTCTTCATTCAGCTTAATTTGTCGCACACCAGAAACGGGGAGCGAGAGACGCGCGCACAGGCAGCAGCCTAGCTCCACCGGGACTCGGAGTCCCAACCCTTCCGTCTCCCTTCTTGACTGGGGCAAGGAGGATGGCTCCGTGGGGCCGCGATCATGTTCCATCCACAGACAACCCTGCGCCCAATGGATAATAAGTGAGGGTTACCTTTAATTCGGCCAGTTCCACCATCTTGAGACATTGTAGACGAACCGAGCACCGAGGCTCTCGAACACATAGGTTACCAGCGGTGGTTTTCTTTGAACTGAAGACCACTGCAGCCCAACTGCTGTCATAGACAGCTCGTCCATCCATTGGTGGGTTACGGTCGCGCCTGCTACATGGAGCAGTGTATTGGACAGGAGGGTCACATACCTCCAGAAAGTCGTACTATCCCAGAACGTTCCTTGCGCATGCGCGCGAGCAAATGTAAAAAGGGTGGCCCCTCAAACTATAGGCCCATAGCCATCCTGTCAGTGCTAAACAAAATCTTAGAAAAACTAGTCGCAACCCAAAATATAGAATTTCTCTCCAAACATGACCTACTAACAACAGCCCAGGACGGTTTTCGCAAAGGCCACAGCACCTCTACTGCACTGCTTCAATTTACCACAGACACTCTCTCTGCCATGGACTCAGGTCTTCTCACAGGGGCTGTTTTCATTGATTTGACGAAAGCTTTTGACCTGGTGAACCACTCCCTTCTCCTTGACACCCTACAATCTATGGTCTTTGCACCTAATGTAGTCAGCTGGCTCAGGAGCTACCTGTCAAACCGGGTCCAAATTGTTAAGTTCAACTCATCATATTCTCATAAGGGCACAGTAAATATTGGAGTTGCCCAAGGCTCTATCCTGGGTCCATTTCTTTTTTCAATATTTATTAATGATATTACCTCCAAACTCTCTTCCTCCTCCTCCTCCATACTCTATGCAGATGACATTGTCCTCTATATCAATGCGAAAAATGTAACTGACATCAATCTACGGCTCTCTGCTGACTTCCAATGCATACAAACCTGGTTCTCAGATAAGAAACTTGTTCTTAATGAGACCAAAACACAGTCCATGCTATTTGGTACCCCCTCAAAACTCAAATCTTATCAAAACAATTTCAGTGCCTCCTACTCAGATGGCTCACCTATTGGCATAGTTACCTCTTTTAAGTATTCAGTTCAATTCAATTCAACTTTATTTTAATAGTGCCATTCAAAACCAAGGCGCTTAACATAAAAACAGAAACAGCCAATATACATAACATTAAAACATAAAATTTACATTATCCATCGCTAAAGAAGGCCAGATCAAATAAATAAGCTTTAAGCTCAGTTTTAAATCTACTGACAGCTGGGCATTCTCTCAACCGATGAGGTAGAGAATTCCACAGGGTTGGAGCTGAAAAAGCAAAGGCACGAGAACCAGACATCTTTAATCGTACCCTGGGAATCTCTAGCAATCCCTCATCGGTGGAATGGAGAGGATAGAGGGGGCTGTAAGGTACCAGAAGATCTTTCAGGTAGCCGGGTCCCTGATCATGTATGGCTTTAAAGGTTAGCAAGCCAACCTTAAAGGTGATCCGCCACTGAATAGGCAGCCAGTGCAGCTCGCGGAGCACAGGCGTAATATGACTGGTCCTAGATGTCTCAGTCAAAAGTCTGGCCACCGCATTCTGCACTAGCTGCAAGCGGCAGATATCAACTCCTGGAAGCCCTAGGTAGAGGGAATTGCAGTAGTCAAGGTGGGTCGTAACAAAGGCATGAACCAGTGTTGGAAGATCATCTGAAGGAACCAAATGTTTCACCCGGGCAATATTCCTCAGATGATAAAAAGAGGATTTGACGACAGCTGACACCTGAGGTTTTAAGATCAAACCATCGTCAAAAATAATGTCCAGGTTACGCACCTGGTCTGAGGTAATAAGTGGCACACCACCAAGTAATAAACCTGATGGTTGTCCAACCCCCAAACCCGCCCTCGGATGACCTAGGTCCACAACCAACACTTCAGGCTTGTCTGGATTCAGTCTCAACCAGCTGGAACTCATCCAAGATCTGATCTCGGCAAGGCAACTATTCAGCATGGAGACTGCATCATTCTGTCCGGGTAGAAAGGACATATACAGCTGAGTATCATCTGCATAGCAGTGAAAACTCTGGCTGTATCACCTGATGATATCTCCTAATGGCAGTATATACACTGCAAACAACATGGGGCTAATATAGAGCCCTGCAGTACCCCACAAGGCAGAGAGTGAGAGCCAGAGGAATAAATTCCAGTGGTCGCTCTCTGAGACCTGCTTGTGAGGTATGAATGGAACCAATTTAGGACTGTACAAGACAGTCCACTTAAAAACCGCAGGCACTCCAATAGCACACCATGGTCTACAGTGTCAAATGCAGCAGAGAGATCGAGAAGAACCAGAATGGTATTTGCCTTTTGATCTCTAGCCGTTAGAAGGTCATTCAATACCCAGACAAGAGCAGTCTCCATGCTGTGCTTCTTCCTAAAACCATGTTGGAGAGTATCATAGACATTGTGTATTATAAGATGATCATCCAGCTGCAATGCAACCACCTTTTCAGTAACTTTACCAACAAATGGCAAGTTAGAGATAGGTTGGTAGTTAACTAGACAGTCTGGATCCAAGGAGGATTTCTTAAGGAGTGGTCGAACAACCGCCTCCTTGAGGGAGTCAGGAAAGACTCCCCTCTCCAAGGACTTCCAGACAATGTCAGCAAGGATTGGGCAGATAACATCTACACAACCCACCAAAAGGGGTGTAGGGCCCGGATCCAAACTACAACTGGTTGGTTGCAATGTTTGGATGATCTTCACAATGTCATTGAACTCCAGCCAATGAAAATCTGACCAGACAGACAAAGTGCCAGTCACTTCCCGTCAATCACTGCAATCACTCATAGGAGAGGATGAACCGATGCCAGACCTGATACTGGCAACCTTATCTGCAAAGAATGGAGCAAACTCCTCGCATCTTAGCTGAGAAAAAGCTTCTCTGGGCTGGAGACAGATTGGATTGCACAATCTGTCAACAGTCCAGAAAAGCTGAGCCAGTCGATTCTGTGCAGCAGAAATCATCCCTGGACAGGAATTCTGCCTTCTTACTGGTGATTTCTGATTGATAGCTATCATAATGTGCCATCAACCTAAGCCTGTCAGCATCATGGCCCGACTTCCGCCAAACTCTCTCCATCCTTCGACCAACTCACCTCATCTCCTTCAAGGAGCCATCAAATCACGGGTACTTTGGAATCACATTGGATCAATCCTTAAACTTCAATCATCATATAACTAACATATACAAGTCTGTGAACTCCAAGCTAGGTGTGGCTTACCGCACTAGCTATGTTCTAACCTCCTCAGCAAAACTAGCTATTGCCCGAGGAATTCTCCTGCCGACCCTAACCTATGGGATATCTTCATTTGCCACCATACCAAAACAAACCTACACAGGTGGGACATGGCCTATAATAATATATGCAGGTATGCTGCCTCATCCCATAGGAGAAAACACCACTGCCTCCTCTACTCTGATGTTAATTGGATATCTCCAAATGCCACCAGGCTCAATTCCCTTGGCTCCACCACAGACAGTATTATGAGGTCTCAAACACCCAAATCTCTAACTGAACTGCTCACTCCACAGACCTCCAACTATGGACTGCACTCAATAGACAAATCCTTCTTATGTGTACCAAAACACACAACTACCAAAGGTGCTAGTGCTTTTGCCCACCACACTCCATGACTGTGGAACTCCTCCCCTCTCGAGGTCTGCCTAGCACCCACCCATGACACCTTTGAAAAAGCACTCCATCACCACCTCATTTTATCTGACCAATGCTCCTGCTTTAGACCTCCTTAGCTCCCGGTCCTCCATCCCTGGCAGCAGTTCTTACTTTGTTTCTGCATAATACCACATTATGACACTTCCCTCACGCTTCTCCCCAGGTTACCCTTATTCAACAGGCCTTTCACTCTCAAACCTCAACTCGACTATCCTCTGCATCCAGCCCCCTTTGCACTTATCTCCTCTGCTCCCCAGTCACCTATTCTCCCGCACCTACCTGCTTAGCACTTATCAGCCCTGTTTCCCTTATCTTACCTGTCTGCTTATTTGCCTTCCCACAGGGTCCTATCTACTGCATGTCTATTTTCTTGTATTGTTTGCCCACTGTATTCTCAGGTTTAGATTTATTCCTTTATTTTGTAATCCACACTGTCTTATCGCAAATATGCCTCATCCCTATGCTATAACTGTTAAATATTTCTGTACCCAGTTCTCAACATCCTGTATCCTAATGCAGCAGAACCTGCTGTGTAACACTATTACTTATACCTTGCTGTAACCACCTTTTTTGTACATCTGTAATGTTTTACCCTGTAACCTCCCGGGTCGTGCCTGAAAATAGTCATCTCTATGGTTAGTGCACTTACCCAGTAAACAAAAACTAGATAAAACTAAATAAAGAAATAGTGTTATGATTGCTGTAATAATACATATTTATTTATTCTGTTTATTTCTTTAACTGAGCTGAGTAGTAAATTTGGTAGAAAAAATCCAAAAAATGACTGTTTTTCGAGCGTACGCTGTGCAGTTGCTACGCACGCTCATAACTGCACGAATTTGCAATATGTTCACTACAGATTTTCAACATTGGCATTTTCCTACCTCCTATGAACAGTACAGCTGTCATTTTCACATCCTGGGCAATCGTTTTCGCACTTCAGGCGCAGAATAGTGAGGTCGCTGTGGGAAATCAGTGTTCGGGACACATTAAGAAAACCACAGTGAGAGTGTTCATGAGCAGAGGTCCTAAAATGCCTATGGTGAAAATTTTGTGATGAAAGTCCATAAAATGACTGTGTTACGAGTGTGCGTTGTGCAGTTTCCACGCACCCTTGTAACTTCGCAAATTAGTAATATTTTCACGCCAGATTTTCAGCACTGGCACTTTTCCACACCTCCTATGAACAGTACAGCTGTCATTTTCACATCCTGGCGAAATGTGTTTTCGGCGCTGGTACAGAATAATTACCAATTGCTTTGGGAAATCACGGTTGCCGCAAGGACAACCTAAATTGTCAGGGATTCCAGGAAAAGGCACAGGGTGGGATATGGGTGGGGGTATACTAGACTAGGAGCAGGACCAGGTTGAGGGGTGGGGGGGATGGCAAGAAGGAGGGATAGGAGGGAGGGCTCAGGTAAGAGGGGAGGTGTCGTGATGTCATGCCTGCCATGACAAATACGACAAGTCAGGTAAACAAGTGAGGATCTTCCTGGTTTGGAGGATGGTGCCTCAAGGAGAGGAGGCACACACAGCAAGGCTGCAGATCTGGGATTTACGCGCTCCATGGGGGAGCAGGCGGGTGTTCCTTTTCTTTTGTTGGCCAAGGGAGAAAGGGGCCACGTAGCAGCGCCACAAGGAGACGAGGTGCACGCGGCAAGGCGGGGGGATGTTGACAGATCCATTTTGGCCTACAGGGCATTCAACATCCGGGGGAACAGGTGGTTAGGCTAACCCATTGAGGCAGCAGAAGAGCGATGATAGCTCCGTAAGGGAGCGACTGCTGACAGGATCACTGTTTTTGGGAAGTGGTGCAGGCGGCAGGCTGCTAGGGCAGTTGCGTGGTTGCTGGCTGGCTTAGGCCTGACTGCGCGGAGGCACCTGGGTATGCGAGGGCCGCACATGTGCAAAACGACAAGGGCACAACGCGCATGCATGGCCAGGGGGAGGCCAATTTTGTAGTTTGATTGTGGGGAGTTGTTGGAAAACAGGCAATTGGGGGCAGGGATTAAAAAGGAAAACAGAATTCAAGGAATCAAGCTGAACTGCGGCATGGTAGGAAGGAGTATAGTGCAGTGGTGTAGGCTTGGAGTTGTAATATACAGGCCTGGGTTATGAATCCCACAGTCACCACTTGCACTACTGTGGGATACTGAGCAAATCACTTAACTTAAAAAACATCATGTGTTTGTAAAAGGAAGTGTTTTCCTCTTTTATTAGGGATTGTGACAACGTTTTACTAGCTCGTAAAAAGCAGCAAGACAAGAATGACAAACTAAAACTATAGATACTAATAGCATGGAATAGTATGACAGTTTTTTTCTCTCGTTAGCACACCATGATTCTCACAGATGTTGCCTTTGTTGTACTGCAGTGTATAAAGCAAGCACCAAAATAATGCATACACAAAAAAAAAAAAAAGAAAGGGGTTGAGTAGGATTACAATATCTGGCAAGATGGGCACTAGTGGCTTCCATGAAAATCTGGTGTTCTTTTGTTTAAAATGGGGGCACAAGGAAACGAAATGCCCTCGGTGGGGTTTCTCAAGCGGTAGGGGAATAGAATAACGGTCTTGTATGAAAGGGAGAGTAACGGAATGCACTGATGTAAAGGTAGGGGAATCAATACTAGGCGGTAGATATTGTTTGTTGTATACTTCCCTACAAGTATTTCCTTATTCAGGGTGGCAGAGGTTACAAGTGTAGAGATGATGGAACAGGTGGCGGAAATGATGAAAAAGGTGACTGAGATGTTGGATATGGTGCAGAGGAAGGAAGGAAGGAAGCAGAAGAAGAGGCTGCAAAGGCAAGAAACAAGAAAGGACAAGGGAAGAGCCTGATGGAAAAGTTAAACGAATTGAGAGAGGCAGCTAAGCAGAAGGAGGCCAATAAACCAGCGGGAAAATGGAAGACACCAGCAGGAGGTTCAGGGAAGAGCCCAGCAGAGAAAAGAACACCAAGAGAAGTGCCGAAGCAAGAGCAGGTGGAAGAACTAGATGCAGAGGAGGGCACGAGTGATAAGGATAAGGGTGAGCAGACCCCGGGGGGGGGGATCTGACAGAATATTTAGCAGGCATGCTGGGGGGACATGGGGGAAAAGGGGTTGGAAAAAATGGAAAAGGCACTGCAGGAACCTAGGGCAGCTGGGGAAGACGGGAATACAAAAGCCAGAGTGGGCAATGATGGGATACCGGGTATGACAATGGGAGATCATGTACCTTTAACGATTAAAAAAAAAATATGGAAAGGGGAATATGTAGACATACTTGCGCTGGTGGACAAGGAATCGGCCAAGAGGTACGCTGGAAAATCTGAGATGGCGGTGGCATTGACGATCGTGGGGAATAAGGTAGAGGAGGTAAGTTACAAGGGGAAAAACATAGAGGCATCGCAGGCAGGGTTTTCTATATTCAGCGCTATCATGCTTGAGAGGAAGCCGGAATTAGCAATTCCATGCTCACATATGCCTCCACTAAAAAGGATGCAAGGCAAGGATGGGGGTGGGTTGGCTAAAATATAACGAAGCTTTCCAGCAGAGAATGGCGGCCAGGGGAGATTTGAGGTGGGATTCCACTCATTCTGAGCTATGGGTGAGGAGCCTGTCAGGATATGGAGGGACAGAAGTGGGGAGTAGACAAGGGGGAAATGGGCCAAGAACTTGACATCAATAAAAGGTAAAGAGGACATAGCTTTAAAGAAAATAAGGAAGGAAACTGAGGCTGGGAGGATAGAGGGGCCATTTCGGACACCTCCATTACCTTCACCATTGGGCTTGGTGCCCAAGAAGCAACAAGGGGAATTTAGGCTTATTCATCACCTGTCATATCCAGAGGGGATGTCGGTGAATGACCACATACCGGGGGAATGTAGCACAGTCTCGTATGCGACATTGGAACAAGCAATGGAGTTGATTAGGGCAAAGGAGGAAACATGTTTAGCAAAGACTGATAGTCTGCTTTCCGGCTGCTACCTGTCAGGAAAGAAAATTGGGACCTGTTGGGATTCTGCTTCCAGGGGTTCTTTTATTTTGATAAGGTAATGCCCATGGGCTGTTCCACAGCCTGTGCGAAGTTCGAGGCATTCAGTTCCTGGATGTAATGAGTGTTTGGGGAGAAGTATGGGCACAAGGCAGTGGTTCATTAGCTGTATGATTTTCTGCTGGTAGGGGAGAGTGAAGAAGAGACAAGAGCAATGCTCCTAGATTTTGAGGACATGTGCAGGAGGATAGGGGTGCCACTTGCAGAGGGAAAAATGGAAGGACCGGCAAGAAAACTGGAATTCCTGGGGATTAAGGTCAATGCAGAGGAGCAGATCTTCAGGTTGCCCCAGCAGAAGGTGGCCAGGCTCAAGGAACTACTACAGGAGGTTAAGGGTAGGAGGAGAGTCCCCTTGAGTCAGGTCCAACAGCTTTTGGGGCACTTGAATTTTGCTTGCAGGGCTGTGGCACCTGGGAGAGTGTTCACCAGGAGACTAGCCAGGGCAACAGTGGGAAAAAAACTACTAACTCACCATTGGGTGGACATCTCACAAGGGATTAGGCAGGACCAATTCCTAAAAGAATACAATGGGGTCACATTCTGGCAGAAGGAGTGGCTAAGGAATAACGATTTGGACTTATACATGGATGCATCCGGCTCTATTGGGATGGGGCATATTTTCGGGAGAGAGATGGATCACAGAAACTTGGCCTGAATTCTGGAGGGAAAAGGGACTGCTGAAGGACATAACGTTACCCATATGGGTGGCATTGTTGACGTGGGGGGAACACCTAAGGAACAGAAAGATCATGTTTTGGTGAGATAACAGAGCTGTAGTGGAAGTTATCAATCGGCAGGGAGGACACTCTGTGACAACAAACAGGGTCCTGAGACAACTAGTGCTGAGGGGATTTAAGTTAAACATGTCATTTAAAGCCAAGCATATAGAGGGGGTTAAAAATGACATAGCTGACAGCCTCTCCCGTTTACAGCTGGAGAGGTTCAGGTCCGTGGCGCCACAAGTGGCTACACAAAGAACGCTGATATCAGAAAAAACGTGGGAAATTAGCTAGAAGGAGCCCGACTGTTATACAGGAGGTCCTGGTCTGCCAACACTCTGAGGGCATACGAAGGGGTGTGGTGGATGTTCCAGGAGTTCTGAGAACAGGAAGAGTTCAAGGTAAGTGAGCCAGTTTCACAGGACCAGGTAACAAAATACATGGTAAAAAAGTGGGAGTCAGGAATGGCTAGTGGGACAATGGGGGTACAGTTAGTTGGGATAGGATGGGCCTGTAGCACAAAAGGTTGGGCAGAACTAAATAAGTTTAAAGTGGTGCGGCGCATGTTGTTGGGGTGGCAGCGGTTAAAAGGAGGGAAGGCAGATGCGAGGAAGCCCATTGCAGGGAATAAACTCGAAGGACTGGTAGGGGTCCTATGGGAGATCTGTATATCATATTTCAAAGCCTGCTTATTCAGGGCCATTTTCACAGTGATGGCAAGAGGCGCATCCAGGGTCAGTGAAGTAGTGGTGGCCAACAAAAGGGATGACATAGGAGGTTTGTGGGAAAAGGAAATACACTGGAAACAGGAGAGGGTAACAAATTTGGCTTAGACATTCCAAGACTGACCAGAGGGGGAGGAGGGCAGATAATGTATTAGATAGACAAGAGGCTGAAGTAACATGCCCAGTTGCCTCTCTATGGAACTACAAGGGGAAGAGACAAAGTAGGGGTAGGCAGTTTTTTACACATAGTGATGGAAAACTGGTGACATGTTTCAGAGTAACGGGGGTTTTAAAGAAGGGAATAGCACACTTGGGGGAGAACCAACAATTTCTCCTCTCATTCATTTAGGATTGGAGCCACATCTGTGCTAGCAGAGAATGGTGGATCGGAGGAAGAAATTAAAAAAGCAAGCAGGTGGAGGTCAAACTGCTATAAGACATATGTAAGGAAAATGGTTTAATATGTGCGTTTGTTTTCACAGGTCAGGAAAGGTGCAGGCAGGTCTGGATACTAGGGCATTCCTACATTTATTGGGCAGAGAGGTGGGCCGCTAATCATCAAGGTGGGAAACAGCTAGGACAAGACCCCGACAAAGTGATGGTCTACTGGAAGGGAGTATGGGGCATGAGGTGGGCACAGATCATGCCAACCTTGGAGGAGTTGAAACAAAAGTAGCCAAGACCGGATCTGCTAATAATACATTTGGGAGGTAACGATCTGGGAGAGCGACCGTGGGGAATGTTGTGCAAAGAAATGATAGGGGATTTGGGGACAATGCAACAGTTTTGGCCACAGGCAAGGATAGCATGGTCAGAAATGATACCTCGGATGGTTTGGCAGCAAGCCAGAAACGTAAAAGGGGTGGAACGGGCTAGGAAGAGGATTAACAGGAAAGTGGCAGCATGGTTAAAGGGGGTGTGGGGAACATACATAGCCCATAAAGACACTGTTTTTTCCAGTTCAGGAATGTACAGGCAGGACGGGGTGCACCTTTCGACAGTGGGGATGGCAGCATATTTACTTCAACTGGGAGACAGCATTGAAATTTAGGAAAAAGAGGGATGGGGGGGAAGCCCATCATTCCATTGCATAAGCTGGAGATGGTCTAGTGGAAAATTTTGAAGAAACTGAATATGGTGGGGGGTGGAAAAGGGGGGACACTTAAGATCCATGGGCCAGGTACAGACACCAGGACGTGGAGGCAAGCAAAAAAGTACGAGTAAGGAAGTAATAATATGAGGGCCAGTTGCCATTGGCAGCCGGGAAAAGGGAGGCCAGCAAGGGGGATAGGAGAAGGGGTATCGGGCTTTCAAGCGTCCAGACCCCAAGAAGATGAAGAACAACAGACAGTTAAGAAGATGAAGGACAACAGACAGGTTTCAAGGAAAAGAAGATCAAGGGGTATCAGGCTTTAAAACGTCCGGACACCGAGAAGACAACCAGAGAAAAATGTACAAAAACTAGTGAAATATGTGATTTAACAAAATGAAAATGTTGGACTGTATGATGAATGTATAATGGATAACACGGAAAAATGAATGAATGTTGTAAAATGTAAAAGTTAAAAGTGAAAAGGAAAAGCATTGTGTGATCTGTATAATAAATTAATTGCCAGTCAAGCACCCACTAACAGTTGTCTGTGCATTGTTTTCCGGGGAATCTCCCTCCAACAAATCAGTATTTGGGACAGATTAGGATTGAGTGAGTGAGAGAAGGGGAGTGACCGAGCTCAACTGAGCTCTATTGGGGCTGCTGCAGAAGATTTCTTTGTGGGCAGAAAAAGGCACCAACACAGGCAGGAGCCCAGTACAAAAGGGCAGCCTGCAGTGCTGGGAGAAGCAGAACGAGTGAGTAAGAGAGGGGGAGTGAGCGACCTCGACAGAGTTCTATCAGAACTGCTGCAGATTTCTTTGTGGGCAGAAACAGGTGCTACTGCAGGCAGGAGCCCAGTACACAAAGGCAGCCTGCAGGGCTGGGAGAAACGGAACGAGAGAGTGAGAGAGGGGGAGTGAGCGAGCTCAACAAAGCTCTGTCAGAATTGCTGCAGATTTCTTTGTGAGCAGAAAAAGGCACCAACAGAGGCAGGAGCCCAGTATAAAAAGGCAGCCTGCAGTGCCAGGAGAAACAGAATGAGCGAGTGAGAGAGGGGGGAGTGAGCAACTTCAACGGAGCTCTGTTGGGACAGCTGTGAACTTCTTTGTGGGCTGAAAAAGGTGCAAATGCAGGCAGGAGCCCAGTACAAAAGGGCAGCGTGCAGCCCCGGGAGAAACAGAATGAGTGAGTGAGAGAGGGGGAGTGAGCAAGCTCAACAGAACTGTGTCAGGACTGCTGCAGATTTTTTTTCTGGGCAGAAAAAGGTGCCAATGCAGGCAGGAGCCCAGTACAAAAGGGCAGCCTGCAGCGTCGGGAGAAATAGAATGAGCGAGTGAGACAGGGGGAGTGAGCGAGCTCTATGGAGCTCTGCCGGGACTTTACAGTTGCCCACGCTCCCGCCCAGGTCCTCTGTGGTCCTATATTACAGCAGGGTCTCTGGAGTCAAGACAAAGCAATGATTGGATACTTTAGGATTGCTGTAATAATACATATTTATTTATTCTGTTTATTTCTCTAACGGAGCTGAGTAATACTTGGAGTGCAATAGGATTTCTAACTGGGCTAAGTGAAACTATATGAGAGCCGAGAACCAAAAGTGTGGTAGCTGAGGGGTGAAAAATGGACAAGGAGGCTTTAGGATTGCTACACTAATACAGTATCTAACGGATGAGATTTGAGACTGAATTACCCTGGTCGGCAAGGGGTCAGTAGGGGGACTAGTGTGGGGGCAGGAATTTGACTAAATAGGGGGCTCAACAGTTGCAGTAGGTACAGAACCTGAGGCGGAGCCCGTAATACAAGAACGGCAAAATGGGCAGGTGCCACATGTTAATAGGGTGGGTATCTTTGGAAGGGTGGAGGGGTATACAGGGTGTGGGTGTGCCATGATCCTGGATTGGGCTTGGAGGATGGGGGGGTATGGTCTGTAGATGACTGGCTAGTTTAAGGGAGGAACTGTGGAGGTTAAGGAAGAGTGTAAGTGGCAGGGCAGAAGAGTATGGTAGGCATCCTGGGGAAGGGGGGATACGGGATGGCAAAGGGGGACAGAGGAAGAATAACTAGGGACTGAAACTGACCCCAGTATCAGAGGTACTAGCAGAAAAGAGAGGAGAAAGGAGGGGGTGCCCAAGGCGAGGGCAGGGGGCCTCCTGATGGGGCAGGATGAGTCAACGAGGAGTACCAGGGGAGAGAGCAGATGGCTGTGGGTAGGGAGTGACCAGGATGGCACGGAGGGGAACATGTGGGGGGGGATCCTATGGGGCAAGAGATGTAAGACTGGTATCGACTACAAATAGATTCAAACCTCTGCTATGGGGTAGAGAGGGGGAGCAGGAACATACTGAAGGGGGGGGAGGACAAGGGCATGAGAGGATGGCAACAGGTAGGGGAAGAGATAGCGAGGACAAAAGGGTAGAAGGGGGCTAGTAAGGAAAGAGGGGGTGGTGACTGAAGGAGAGAGGGCTACGGGAAGGGGAAGGATGGGAGGGGCAGCACTATCGGGGTAGAAGGGAATGTGGGCTCTAAATCAACAACACCGGGGATAGGAGAGGGGTTGGAAATCAGCAGAGGAGGAGGAGGAGAGGTTGACATAGGAAGCCCAGTAGGAAGTAGTCAGGCTGGGAAGGGGTTCAAGGGGGATGGGAGGAATAAGGCAGAGAAAAGGGGTGAGGCAGAAGTAGGGGGTACAGATACAGAAGTCACAGAGGGTGCAGTTGGTGGTGGGTAAGGGACAGGGAAGAATGAATACTGGGGTGGCGGAAGGGGCATTAGAAGGGAAATGGGGTAAGGGGCAGGGGGGTACTCATCCTGGGGTATTCTACACTGAAATGGGTGAGATGGGATGGAAAGGGGAAAAGGCACAGCCATATTTGGGTCGAAGCTGTCCCCAGGTTGACTGCAGGAGCAGCAGGGCAGGCACTGCTCAAGCGTGCACCGAGGGGGAGGAAGAAACCTCATTTACTGTTACATGTGAGTACAAATGACTTGGCGGGGGACACTGTGAAAGTAGTGAGGGGGAGGTTTGAGTACTTGGGCAGGCAGCGTGAGGGGGTGGGGAAGTCGGTGGCATTCTTGGAGGTACTGCTGGTACCATGTGCAAGCATGGAGAGGAAGGGTAAGCTTGAATAGTTTGAGTGGCTGAGGGATTGGTGCCACATGAAACATTATAGGTTAGTGACTAACTGGGGTAGGGTCAGGGAGGAATAGTGACTTGTACATGGGGGAGAGGGTACACTGGAGCAGAAAGAGGAGGTTGTATTAAAGGCAGCATTGCTGTCGGGCCATTGGCACTGAAGGTTGAGGAGCTGGACGCCACACCTCGCGCCATGCTGGTGATCCGGGTTCAGATGCAAGCCTGGTCTGCCAGGGGTTGGCAAGGGAGGAATAGGATTGAGCATCTGGAGGACTGCTCTCCTATCCTGGGGTGGGATCCAGGGACCCAATGCTCTGTAGCGGCCCCTGGTGACGACCGCGGGCGCTACTACAGCAGTGTAGTAAAGGGTGGCGGACTGTGGTGGATGTTGACATGCTGTGCCTGCCGCCATTGGGTAACGGGCCATACCCACAAATGGGAGAGAATGTGCTACGGTCAGGCAGCATGAGCTCGACTTCACCGCCCGAATGGCGCCTCAACCGGATCCTGCTCCAGTGGGTGACTCTGGAAGCTCCTCACCACCCCACCATGGGGTGATCTGTGGAGCAGAGCAGGTCGGCCTGATGTCGAGGGCAGGGCTGGGGGGGTCGGTCGGGATGACCAAGCCGACCGTAGCCCAGTGAGAAAATCTGTTAAAAAAAAAGGCAGGATTAGAAGGAGGGTGTATCTCTACTAAGATGGATTTAAACAAATGGTGGAGGGTGGGGTGGCCATAAGACTGAAGTTGGTAGAAAGATCCAGACAGGGGAGCCTGATGAGCTCACTGCTCTAGATATAGGTAAAGGCAGAGGCGTAGTAACCCTGGAAGGGGGCGGGCAGAGTGGTCTGAGTGTTATACAGAAGGCACCACTACCCAGCAAGAATAACGAGGTGAAACGGTGCGGACTACTGGGAGCATGGACACAGGCCAAGGAGGAGAAGAGTGAGGAGAACAAGGGGTACGGGTGGAAGGTGGTCTGACTACATGGATAGAGAACTGGTTACAGGGGAGGGTGCAGAGGTTGGTGCTGGTGAGGTAGCTCTTGGTACCCACAGCAGTGACAAGCAGGGTGCCACAGGGCTCAGTGCTTGCCCCAATGCTATTTGGGCTCTTTATCTCCTATATAACACATGGAGTGGGGAGCAGGGTTAGTCTGTTCGCGCATTATACCAAATCAAAAGCAAATAGTTATAATAGCAGAGCCCCCCCCACACACACACACATATACACTCTATGAAAAGCTGCTTAAAAGCCTGCAGTTCATTCAAATCAGTTCCATTTTCTTACTTAGGGTTCAATGCCAACAAGTGTAAAATCATGTACCTAGGGCATAGGAACCCTGATGCTGGGTATAGGATGGGGGAAGGTATTGATACTCACTAGACATGAAAAGGTCCTTGAGGTTATTATATCAGATGACCTCAAGAAGGCAGTACAGTGTGACAAGGCTATGGGCAGGGCACATTGGATTCTGGGGTGCATAAGGAGTGGCACCTCCAGTAGGAGGAGGAGGGATGTTGTGCTACCATTGTATCACTCCGTGGTATACCCCCAGCTGGAGTACTGTGTCTAGTTTTAGAGTCCACACTTCAGAAAGGACATAAGGTGGAGGTTTTCCAGAGAAGTGCAACTAAAATGGTTCAGAATTTTCACAGGAATGCCTACAAGGACAGGCTGAACAATCTCAACATGTACACTCTGGAAGAGAGGAGGGCGAGAGGTGACATCATCAAGACCTACAAAGTACCTCACAGGGGTAAAGAGGGTACAGTTGGGGAGTTTCCTTCAAATGGATGAGCACCCAAACCAAGGGACATACAATGAAGCTGGGGGGCATTCAGGATAGATGTGAAGAAGTATTTCTTTACTGAAAGGGTGGTAGACGCCTGGAACAGACTGCCAGTAGAAGTGGTGGAAACGAAAATGGTAGGGGGCATGAAGCATGCATGGGATAAACATAGGGGTATATTAGAAAAAAGTGAAGAAGGGGGTCAACAGAGATCATTAAAGCTATGGAGGTGGAGTAGGTTCAAGTTCATTGCAGGAAAAATCCATTAAGCAAGCTCATTCACAAGGAGGTCAGGATGGACACAGGCAGAATAAGACATGCAGTAACATATACAGGCAGGAGTTACAAGTAGGTAGTGAACACTTGGGCAGACTGGGTGGGCTGAGCAGTCTTTTTCTGCTGACAAATTCTATGTTTCTATGGCATCATGTGTTAATTCAGGTGCAGTATTATTCAAAGTTGGGCCTACCATACATCCAGATGTAAGGTACTGTAAATTACCAAATTAGATGCAGCCCACTTACAGTACAATAAACAGAACCCCAGTGCTTCGAGAAGCCTTTGCTCTTCATAATGCTGCTTAAAGAGCTGGGGTTCTATTTGCAGCGACCACGCTAGTATGCTGATCTTAAAATTGACGCTGCATCTGAATGAGTACTTGATTCCTCCTCACTCCATTTCTTCCCCACTTTGAAAACTTTTTGTCCCGAGTTAGTTTTGGGCTGGCAGCACCTCACTTGTGTTGGAAGATGACCAATAAGTGGCACTGAAAGACATCAGACTTCACAGACTGTGAAGGCAGCTGCTCACGGATAGACATAAGGCAATTCTACTGTGGGTACATAGAAACATAGAATTTGACAGCAGATAAGGACCGCTTGGCCCACCTAGTCTGCCCATTTTCCTACCTAACAGATAAGCTGTAGATTCTAGTTAACCAACAGCTTACTTCTCCTACCCCCACTAGGGATCGTTTTATGTCTGTCCCATATTCTTGAATTCTTACTGTTCTTGACTCCACAACCTCCTCAGGGAGGCTGTTCCATGCATCCACAACCCTCTGTGAAAAATACTTCCTCACATTACCTCTAAGCCATCCCCCTCTATCTTCAAATTGTGCCCCTTGTTCTGCAACATCTCTTTTCTGAAAGATGCTACCCTCTTGGACTTTGTTGATTCCATTGAGGTACTTGAAAGTTTCTATCATGTCCCTCTCTCCTTCTTTCCCCAAGGGTATACATATTAAGCTCCTTTAGTCTTTCTTCGTATGTCTTCTGGTGCAGACCCTGCACCATTTTGGTTGCCCTCCTCTGGACAGCCTCCACTCTGTCTATGTCTTTGCGGAGACGGGGTCTCCAGAACTGCACACAGTACTCCAGATGGGGTCTCACCAACTGTCTGTACAGAGGGATAACAACTTCCTGTTTTCTACAGTCTGACAAGGGTAAGAGGAAGTAAGCTGTTGATAAACTAGAATCTGCAGCTTATCCATCAGGTAGGGAAACAGGCAGACTAGGTGGGCCAAGCGGTCCTTATCTGCCTTGAAATTCTATGTTTCTATGTTTCTCACCCACTATCTGGGCAAGAAGGCTGCAGCTGTGGCCACTGATGACTGTTCAGGTGTGGGGATGGGGGAATCAAAGGGGACAGACCTAAGGAGATAAAATCATAATAAAAATTGTGAGACCTTCACCAGCTTTCCAAAACACTTACCAGTAAAAGAACACTCTGTGAAGTTTTTCAAATGGCAACACAAGCTGGTGAGCCCTCTGTCTGCCATCTGACACCAGGCATCAGCCAGCATAAAATTGCCTAAAGAAGGCAGTATGGTCATGTGGTTACTGAAATACTGGAGATGACAGAGTTATAAGGACAAAAGAATATCACACAGAAGCTGGCACATATGCCTATAGCAGCTGTCTCCTGTTCTCAGTACTTATGTTTATACCCTTGAGGTACTTGCATGTTTCTATCATACCCCCTCTTTTCCTCCTCTCTTCCACTAAGTACATATTGAGGTCCCTTAATTTGTCCTCATAAGTCTTGTGTTGCAAGCTCTGTACCATCTCATCTCGCCCTTCTCTGGACTATCTCCAGCCTGTTATTATCCTTACAAGGTGCGCCCAGACCTGCACACAGTACTCATGTGAAGCCTGACCATGATTTTATATAATGGCATCACTACCTCCCTCCTTATGCTGGTGATACCCCTGCCTATGCACCCCAGCATGTCACTGGCCCTCCCAGCTGCCTTACCACTTTGACATTTTCAGGTCATCTGAAATAAGAACCCCCCAGGTCCCTTTCCTTCTTTGTGACTGTCAGCAACTCCTTCCCCCCCATCCTGTACCTTTCCCCAGAGTTTCTGTGTCCCAGGTGCATAATTTTGCACTTTTTTGAATTAAACTTCAGTTGCCAGTCCTTAGACCATTTCTCAACCTTCCCCAGGTCCCTCCTCATTTTCTCCACCCCCTCTGGGGTATCCAATGTGTTACAGATCTTGGTGTAATCTGCAAACAGGCAGACCTTTCCCTTCAGCCCTTCTGCAATGTCACTAATGAAGACACTGAACAGGACTGGCACCACAACCAATTCCTGCAGCACCCCACTGGTCACCCCATCTCCCAAAACTGCGCCCCATTTACCACCACTCTCTGCCTCCTGTCTGTTACCCAGTTTCTAATCCACTTTACCACCCTTTCCCCATGTCCAGCCTACTCAGCTAGTTTATCAGCCTCCTATGAGGGATGGTGTCAAAGGCTTTGCTTACATCAAGGTAAGCATTGTCCACTGCCCCACCCTGATTTACTTCCTTTGTCACCCAGTCAAAGAGATCAACCAGATTTATCTGACATGACCTCCCCACTGTGAATCAATGTTGCCTATGGTGCTGGCCTCCGATGCCTTCTAGATGCCCCACTATCCTTTCTTTAACCAATGTTTCCATGATCTTCCCCACTACTGAAGTGAGGCTGACTGGCCTATAGTTCCCCACCTCCTCCCTACTGCTGGATTTCTATAGAGGGACCACATGTGCCCTCCTCCAATTCTCTGGTACCAGCCCTGTGTTGAATGACTCACTGAACACGGCTGCCAGAGGTACTGCTATCTCCCATCACAGTTCTTTTAATATCCTTGGGTGTATGCCATCTGGTCCCCTCGCTTTGTCCAGCATTAATTTACTCACCTTCTGCAGGATTCTTCTGCTTGCGAATGGACTATTGTCCACTTCTTTATGCCTTTGCAACTGCTGTGTCCCTTGCCCTTCCCCCTCTTCTGTGAATACTGAACAGAAAGACATAGCGGATGTCTTGGGGGGAGGCACATAATAGTTCTTAAGCATGGTACTTTCACTTCCAAATACCTAAACAGCACATATAAGCAATCAGCATTTGGCACTGACAAATGCTTGTTACTATTCTTTTTGGTTACTCAGTTATGCCACTCTACACGTTAGTTGTTCAGTTACTGGTGTGAGAATAGTGAATGGCATAATGATGAGTTAGGTCTTCACATGAAAAATAACCGCAAAGTGCTTCAGGTTAAATGTTCAACTCCATGAACAACTAACACGTAGAATGGCATAACTGACCAACTAAAAGAATACAGTTGTATGAAAATAGACACTTAGGTAGCCTAAAGCTCATCCATACGATATGCATACCGGTGATCACAGAATAGAATCAAAGTGGCTTGTGTTTGGTTTCAGCAGACTCTGGCTCCTGTGACTCAGTTTTGTTTGAGCTAAATTTCTGGAAGCTTGGAACAGCTGAAAGTGGGTGTGGCTGGAGTTTCAGTTGCTGCGGAAGGTATTTAAGGGCAGGTTTCAGTTAATTTCACTGGCATTGTGTTTGGTTTCAGCAGGCTCTGGCTCCTGTGACTCAGTTTTGTTTTAGCTGAATGCTAGCCATGGGTAGGATTGTGGGATGCAATGGTTGTGGGGTAGCGGTATGGATGCACATATTGTGGAGGCTGGGAGGGTGTCCAATCTGCCACAGGCTTAGAAGGCTCGAGGATTAGGTATGGTGGCTTGGTAGAGAGCTGGAGAGGATGAGGGAAGGGGGCATTCTAGGACAGGTGGGAATTCACCAGAGAGAAGCATGAGGATACCACATGGGAGGAACAATGGGTTGAGGAAAGGGTTGGGGGGGAGCAAACTGTACAGGAGGCCTAACGATGGAGGGTGGACTCGAGTCAAGCCTAGCAACAAAGGGGGGACAAAAGCCAGGAGGGGGGAGGAGACAAGGCATAGCAGGACCGAGGGGGTAGGAAATATGTTGGCTGTACTATCAACCCTGGAGGAGGAGGAAGAGAAGGAGAGCAGGCTCCAGGAGGGGAAAGGAGAGGGAACAGGAGGAGATTGCACAAGGGACAGTACTCAGGAAGAGGAGAGGGAGAGGAAAAGGAAGAGGAGCAATACTGGTGGAGGGGGTGAGAGGGTCATTGCAGAGGTGGGGGAGAAGCCATGGGCAGATGGGGGGGAGGTGGAGGAAAGCAAGCGAGCAGTGAAGGGGGGGGAGGGGATAAATCAGTGGTGGAAAGGGGTGGAACCGCTGGAGTTGAACGGTAGAGCTTTTAATATGGGGGACTCTAGAAATGGGAACCTGAGTAGAAGGATGGGGATGAAAGCGAGGAAGAAGGAAGGAGGTGTATTGGTATTGGAGAACTCCATACTTAAGGGGATCAGATGGCGCAGCAAGGGGGAACGTCATAGTTACATATGGGTTGAGTCCATACTGGGGTTAATGGCAGACGGGGCAGGGCAGTCAATTCTAAAGTGCACAAGGAGGGGTAGGAGGAAACTGCATATAGTGGTGCATGCGGGTTAGAGCGACCTGGCGAGGGAGATGGTGAAGGTAGTGAGGGTGAGGTTTGAGGGTGTGGGAAGGCTGTACGAGGTAAGAGGGGAGTCAGTGGCCTTCTCAGAGGTGCTCCCAGTACCATGTGTGAGTACAGCAAGGAAAGGAAGGATTGGGGCGTTCAACACATGGTTGGGGGAGTGGTGTCAATCCAAGGGGTACAGAGTAGTGCGTGGATGGGGCAGAGCCTGGGACAATAATGATCTATATGCAGGGGATAGGCTGCACTTGAGTGGGAAGGGGGAAGGGGGTATTAAAGCAGAGGTTAGAGGGGTATATAGCGACAAAGGTGTATTTAAACTAGGTAGGGTGTGTTGAGTGGACAGCTGGTAGGCGGGGATCCTGAAGAGAGGAGCCAAATTAGCTAACCCCCAAGCTAGCAGGGAAGAATTCAGAGAAGTTGCATGGGGTTTTAATAGGAGGGAGGAGAAACATGGAAAGGAAGGGGAGAGGACAGAATGGAGGGTAGTCTCACTGAATGCGAGAAGCTTAGATAACAAATTACCTGAGTTACAGGCACTCTTGGCAGTGAGGAGGGTGGATATTGCGGCCATCATGGAAACGTGGGCCACTGAGTACCAGGACTGGGATCTGGCAATCCCAGGGTATAAACTGTACAGGAAAGACTGTGGGGTGGGGAAGAGGGGGTGGGGTGGCAATCTACGTGAGAGACAGGATCAAATGTACAAGGGAACAGGGGGAGGAAAGGAGAACGGAGGTAATTTGGATGCAGCTCCTGGACTCCGAGGGTAGGAAGCTGAGGTTCGGGGTGGTGTACAGGCCACCATTCCAGGTAGAGGAGCTGGACAGGGAGTTAGAAGAATGAATCAGGAGGGTATGTAGGAAGACAAATGTTGTCATTGTAGGGGACTTCAATCTGTTGGGGATTGACTGAAGCACTCTGATCACCTCCAGTGCTAGGGAGCAGGTGCTGCTGGACGCAGTCCAGGAGGGACTCCTGACACAGCTGGTCACTGGACCTACTAGGCTAGTAACACGCTAGATCTGGTACTGTCAAATGGTGAGGCAATGAGGGAAATAAGGGTGGAGGACCCACTAGCTGATAGCGATCACCAAATGGTGTGGTTTACTATCACGATGAGCAGGGAGTCAGGGGGCTCACTAACAAAGATGGTGGACTTCAGGAGAGCAGACTCCGGGAGGATGCAGGAGATACTGAAAGGGAAACTTGAGGGCATAGGGTCAGGGATGGAAGTGGAGCAGAAATGGGACATTATTAAACGGGGGAATTACAGAGGCAACAGAAGCTTACACCAAGTTACAGAGTAAGAGGAACAGAGCAAGGAAACCATGCTAGTTAAGCAGCAAGATGAGGGAGGGGGTGAGGGCAAAGAGAGCTGCTTACCAGAAGTTCAGAAGGACAGGGAAGGAGGAGGGCAGGGAGAAGTATGCAAGATGGTCCAAGGAAGTGACCAAGAGGGTGAGGGAAGCGAAGGCATCAAGGAAGCTAAGGTTAGCACAGGGAATTAAGGCTTTTTCAGATATGTCAGAGAGAAAAGGAAGTGCAGGGATAACACAGCAAGGATAAAGAGGGGTGGGGGTGGGTGGAAAAGGGAGAGGAACAAGCGGAAGCATTAAGTGAATACTTTTGCTCAGTGTTCACACAGGAGAAGGGGGGACCACTGCCACCTTGGACTAGGAGGGTGGGGGGAAGAAGTGATGGATGCAATGACTGAGGGAAGTAGAGTATTAGAGGGACTGAGGGCACTAAAAGTGGAAAAGACACCAGGGTCGGATGGTATCCACCCCAGGGTGCTGAGGGAGATGGCGGAGGTGCTGGCGGAACTACTGGTGATCTGTTCAGCACCCTCTCTGGATACAGGATGTGTGCCTCAGGACTGGAGGATGGCTCATGTGGTGCCGATACACAAGAGCAGCCCAAGGGACAAACCGGGCAATTATCAGCCGGTCAGTCTCACTTCCTTAGTGGGCAAGCTTATGGAGATGATACTGAAGGAGAGACTGGTGTCGTTTCTAGAAGACAATCTCCTCCAGGATGTGAGGCAGCATGGGTTTGTATATGGGAAGTCCTGTCAAACTAACCTAATACAATATTACAACTGGGTAACAAGAGAGCTGGATAGGGGTCATGCAGTGAATGTCCTCAACTTGGATTTCAGCAAGGCCTTTGATTCAGTAGCTCATGGGAGGCTTGGGGGGAACCTAACTGGAGTGAGACTGGGGGTGAAGATGGCAAGCTGGATTACAAACTGGCTGCGTGGAAGACTACAATGGGTGGTGGTGGTGGGGGAATTCTCAACACCTAGACCGGTGACGAGTGGTGTGCCACATGGCTCGGTGCTGGGCCTGGTGCTATTTGGGCTCTTCATCTCTGACATCACGCACGGAGTGGTGAGCAGGGTGAGTCTGTTCGCAGATGATACCAAAATGGGTGCAGTAGTGGACAAGGAGGAGGGATGGAAGCAACTGCAGGGGGACCTAACCAAACTGGAGGAGTGGTCAGAGAGGTGGCAGCTGGGGTTCAATGTGAAGAAGTGTAAGGTTATGTACATTGGGGCAAAGAACCCAAGGAAAGAATACTGGTGGTTGGGGGGGGGTGAAGCTGGGGATCACTGAGGAGGAGGAGAAGGACCTGGGGTGATGGTAACAGGGAGCAGGAACAATTGTGCCCAATTCAGGAAAGCGGCAGTGAAGGCGAACAAGATGTTGAGGTGTATAGTGAGGGGGTTCTCATCCAGGTGGAGGGAGGTGATCTTGCCCCTCTACAGGTCACTGGTCAGGCTGCACTTGGAGTTCTATGTGCAGTTCTAGAGGCCGTACCTGAGGCGGGATATCAAGCTACTGGAGGCAGTGCAGCGGAGGCCAATAAGGACAATACAGGGAATGGAGGGTAGAGACTACGAGAACAGGATGGGAGAACTGAATATGTACACCCTGGAGGAGAGGAGGGATAGGGGGCACATAATCGGAACTTTCAAGTATCTAAGGGAATCAACAAGGATGGAGCCAACATGGTTTTTAAACTGAGGAAGGGAAGGGACACTAGATGGCATGGGCTAAGAATAGAGGGGGGAAGATTTAGGAAGGAGTTGAGGAGACATTACTTCACAGGGAGAGTGGTGTCGAAGTGGATCACCCTACCAGAGAGGGGATAGCATGCAAAACTGTGGGTAGCTTTAAAAGGGCATGGGACAGAGAACAAGGGAGAGTATGGGTGGGGGAGGCTGAGAATGGCCGAGGGTGGACAAAAGTGGAGGGGTTGGAGCAGCTGCAACTTAGCGGAGCTAGCTGCACACTCGAGCAGATGTTAATAGGCCAGGAGGTCTGTTTCTGCTGGCACATTCATATGCTCGTATGTATAATGTATCTCCCTTTTGTTTAAATGAGAATTCCAACCGGCAGTTTCTTTGAGCACCTGTTTGCCTGAACTGCAGTATCATGGAAACCGTGTTGTTCCAGTTAACAGAACTAACTGCACAATTAAAAGAAAAGACAAGATATAATCTATCTAGTATTCTGTTGTATGAAAATAAATAACAGCTTTTCTACTTAAGTATGTCTTCCATCAATAGTTCCTACAAACAGTGAAATACTTCCAAGTTGAAGAAAGTTTTTAAAAAAGAAAACACAATTGAGATGTGTTTGTACTTCATAAATGTAGCAGTACTAAATATGTAGGAAAGCACCCTCTAGGACATATGATCTAAAATCCCTCCTTGTCTAATAAAAGTGATCAGTCCATTAAATGTAGACGTGATTACGTACTACAGGTATAACTGCAAGCACTATAGTGCCTTTCATGCTTTCACACCGTGACATCAAATTAGTTCACAAAAAAATTCTAAACTGGTACTATGCTGCAAATCAAGTGGTCAGTTTGGCTGTTTTCTTCCAACAGTGGGTCGGGCTGCTCTCCTCATGCAAAAATATGACATGTCCACGAATGCCACTATATAAAACTATAAAGTATAAAATCCAGTAGTCTCTGTATTATTTTATATAAGGAGGCAGTAGAGTGTAGTGGTTAAGAGCACTGAGCTACAAACCTAGAGACCTGGGTTTGAATCCCATCAGCTCCCACTTGTATACTGTGTGACCCTGAGCAAGTCATTTAACTTCCTTGTGCTCCCAGGTTGCACCCGGAAACAAGCTCTGGCTTAGTGTGCCTTTCCTGGTTAAACAATCCCCCCTTCCCTACATTACCTCCCCTGCATTTTAGCAACCCCTGCAAAGTACAGACATTCCACAGTGTGTAAAAGCCTAACACTTAATGGATGTATGGATTTATGTGATGAATGGATGGATTTGTGTAATATGAATTCTCCTTGTTGCCATGTTCCATCAATAAACATCTTACTGCTTCTCCCTTTGACGCCTCCTTGTAAACGAGATCGTAAAATCTTAAGGGATTGGGCTGGCCCTGTGGCTCGGGAATTATCTCAGGTCACTGGAGAGCTGACGGGGTGGGGAAGGGGAGGGATGGAGTGGGATTGACCAGCCAAAAGGTGTCCCTCCCCACCCTGGGTGTTTGTTTTCCCCCCATAGTCCACTCCCATTGGGTGGAGGTCTGATGGGAAGCGTAGGCAGGAGGGGGTGGCAGCGATTGCCAGGGGTGGGGCAGAAATGGCCGAGCCAGTACCCGACATGCATGTGCGTCTTCACGTGCATGCACGCACGTGTCTGCCAGGGTTCTGGGGTCCAGGGAGCAAAAAGGGGAAAAAAATGCAAAAACTACTAATGAAAAAAAAATCTTAATGGATCTATTCTGGTGAGTGTAGCTTTTAAAAAAAATATTGGGAGAAAGCCAGACTAAGGAATGGCAAAGACCAAAAATGCATGTACTTTTCCACATTGTAGTAAGCCTCCTCCATTCGGATAAACTTATTTTATTAACTATGTAAGCATTAAACCAGGACAAAGGAGGATTCTACTAGGGAAGTAATGCCTGGTTGGGGGGGGAGGGGTCCAACCAGGGATTAATTCCCACCAGAACCCTCCTTTGGAGTGGCTCAATGCGCTTGTAACATGACAAGCACTATTATAAAAATTTTGCAATATAAAAAAACAGAAACTGATTGAATGTTAACACATTTTTTATTTATTGAATTGGAAAGGTTTAGTTGAAGATACTCTTAACATTTACTTATATTGTGGGTGCCAGCTGTATATAACAGTAGTTGAAATGTGGCACATTACACTGTATTTTAATAGTAATGATTTAATATTAATGGAACTGCTATAAAGGTTTGAAAAATATTAACATGCGGGTGTGTGTCTCACTTGTACAATGCTGTTGAAAGTATGCAGGAAATGCATGCTGGGATTCAACATCAGTCATTTGCATACACAGTACTTGTGGACGTCTTTCTATATACCTGTTCTATTAATCGTTCGGCTAAATACTTAACTCTGTTCTTAATCATTTGGCTACATATATAGAAATATCTTTCAAACAGAAAACTCCATATACGGGGATATCAACGTATGCTGCTCAAAACTAATAGTGGGAGCAGGACAAACATTTGAGATATCTGCTGAAAACTTACCACCAGAGCAGGGCAAACATTTTTCACTAACTCTACTATCTAGAGCAGCAGAATGGATTATTTTGTGAGTACCTTCTCTATCTGTGGCGTGATGGAAATCAGACCATGGGTGAATATGGAGAGAAAGTTACTGCTGTGGCGGCTCCTCCCATAGGAAAATCTGTTCCTCCAGCTATAGGTCATCCTGCCACGATGCCTCATGGTGCTACGTAAGCAATAAGACATGACAGGGTGTGCGTTAGACACTTTAACACATGGCTAGGAGGCGTAATGAGGCACGAAGGCACCGGCCGAGTGCATCCAGCCTTCTAGCCATGTGTTAAAGCATCTAATGCACACCCTGGAGTGTTTTATTGCGTTTATGAAATGGTTATCTACAATAGAGATGCATGTCATAAGTAAGATGAACAGCATTTCATAGTGAAAAGCTTAAATATTTGCATTACTTTTTAACAACATAGTTCCTCTGCCTGTTTGTTTCTTTGAGTTGAGGACTGTTGACCTGCTAGTTTTGACCTGCTAAGGCATCCTTACTTGTGTTTTGTTCCCTGTAGTTGTCATGGCACCCCCCCCCCCCAAACTAGCAGCACGCTACTGTGACAGCACTTTAGAAAGTCTTCAACAAGAAATGATTATGTCCTTTTTAAACAATTTCTGTATCTTATGGCACCAGGCAGCGCTAGGGAGAACACGCCATTTTTGTAAGCCATTACGATGATGCAGGAGCGAGCAGGCGGGTTGGGAGACAGCAGCTCGGCGGTTGAGAGGTACAGTGATTACAAGAAGAGAGACATCACTGTTCATTTCATGCTGCATCCACCTGCACAAGGATTTTTAGAAATCAAAATAAGAATTTCAAGAGTGAGTGGGCAGGCTCGAAGAGAACTAGAGGAGCGGGCAGGCTGGTATATAGATTGTGGCTGTTCCTTTTTTTAAAAAAAAACACATGAACAAGCTTGTGGGCTGTTCATTTCGTGCTACATCCACAGGCAGAAAGATTTAAAAAAAAAATCAAAATATTCAAAGACTGGGGCAATCTGAACAGGAGGTCAGAGGTATTTATTTGTTACAGTTCGACTGACACCAATTATGGCACAAACAAGATGGCTGCGTTTTGTTTTGTTAAGGTTCTGAGTGGGCAGCATCACCTAAATCAATGCACACTGCCCGCTGTCGAGTCTTTTTCCTGTACATCAGAATGAATATCACATCATTAGCAGCCAATCAGAGCTCCCATTTTATGCTGCCCATTTCATAAAACTGCTTACTACTATGTTTTTCTTGATTCGGATCACAAGTAACCTGAAGATGTTAACTTTTCTATGTTTATTTCAGTGCACCTGGAGGAGCTGTCACCTTATTCTGATCACAATTAAGCTCAAGATTCTTTGTTTTTTGCATCTGTCAGTACACCAGGAGGAGAGCTTGTATCACCACGAGACATCATGGCAGGACGACCTACAGCAAGAGGAACAGCAGCTGTAACTTCTTCTCTGTATTCTTTCTCTACCCATGCTCTGATTCCCATTATGCCACAAACAGAGAAGGTACTCACAAAATTATCCATTCTGCTTCTCTTATAGATTATACACAGAAATAAGATTCCGTGTAGGTTGTCAGAATTCCGCGGGGCAGGTGGGTGGGAAATAAGATGTGTTTCAGTTATATACTGCTCACTGTCCACTTTTTACTGGTTGTGAAAGGTACTACAGCATACATAAGGCATTATTAAGAAATGAATGCCTGGTTCTCCTTTGGTCATGTGTTGCTCTTACACTAATGTCAATTTGTTACTGTGCTACAATATTTATTGCCATGTTACAAGTTTCAATATTCAGTTACTGACAAAATTATTCATTTAGCAGTCCTCCCTCTCTGTCATAACCCTTGGGTTAATGATTCACTCTATACAAGGAAACAAACTAAAAATCTGTTGCATTATTTAACTATCATTTGCAATGTTTAAGACATGAGTTGGACAAAAGCCAAAGTATATGAAATGCTTGGCAAGTTCTAGCATATTACAATTCAAGGGTTGTAATGCTAGAAGGACCAGTTACTTGGCACAACCTTTACACCTGAATGCAAATATATAATTTTGTCATTTGTGTATGTATTTGCTGTGATCACCACTATAGGTGACCTTTTGCTACCTATTGTGAATTTGTTGCCATTCTTTTGTAACTTCCTCCAGGACACCTTTGGAAACAAGACTTGTTATACGGTCTTTAGAGGAAAAACAGTTTGAAAAAATAACTTTTCTACTAATGTCAAATAAAATTATTTTAATGTTTCTGTTCTGACGTTATTTATTTCTATAGAATTATTTTTGAATGCATTCAAAATCCTTTTTGCATTTTTTTTGCTCAATGACTGGCTGCTGGAATTGATCCAGAGCGTGGGCATTCTGACCCCAGGGGTGGTTATTCTGGCCCATATGGTGGGCATTCTGGCCCTGTGTGGGCATTCCAGCTTATGGAATCACACTGTTCCTTATAAGGTGAGCATTCAGTCCGCAGGATGGGCATTCTGGCTCCAGGGTTGGCATTCCAACTTCCAATGTGGTAATTTCAGCTTGGGGTGGGCATTCTGGCCCTAGTGTGGTTCTTCTGGCACAAAAGATGGAAATTCCAGCCCTTGTGTGGGCTCTGTGCCCACTAGGGTTGGCATTCCAGTACCCAGAGTTGGCATTCTGCCGCTAGGGTGGATATTCTGGCACTAGAGTGGGCATTCTTACCATAGGGTTGTCTTTCCATCCCCTAGGGTGGTCGCTGTAGTACTGGATTGGGCATTCTGACCTAGGGGGTGTTCATTCTGGCCTTAGTGTGGCATTCTAGCCCCCAGTCATATAACTGACTTTTGCAGCCAGAGGCCCCTGACCTGATACTCCCGAGCCCAGACACTGAACCATCCCTGAAGCCGCAGCCACTTGCCAGGACCATCTGCAGCCAAAGGCCCTGACCGGTGCTCCCAAGCCCAGCTGCTGAAACATCCTTGAAGCCATGGCCACTTGAAAGGACCATCTGCAACCAGAGGCCCCTGACCGGGTGCTACTGAGCCCAGCCACCGAACCATCCCTGAAGCTGTTGCCACTTGCCAGTATCATCTGCAGACAGAGGCCCCTGACTGGCATTCCTGAGCCCAGCTGCTGAATCATCCCTGAAGCCATGGCCACTTGCCAGGACCTTCGGCAGCCAGAGGCCCCTGACTGGGCACTCCCAAGCCCAGCCACCGAACCATCCCTGAAGTCATGGCCACTGGCCAAGACCATCTGCAGCCAGAGGTCCCTGACTGGGCACTCCTGAGTCCTGCTGCTGAACCATCCCTGAAGCCACAGTGACTTGCCAGGACCATCGGCAGCTGGAGGCCCCTGACCAGGTGCTCCCGAGCCCCAGCCGCCGAACCATCCCTGAAGACGCAGCCACTTGCCAGGACCATATGCAGCCAAAGGCCCCTGACTCGGTGCAACTGAGCCCAGTCACTGAATCATCCCTGAAGCCATAGCCACTTACCAGGACCATCTGCAGCCACAGGACCCTGACTGTGTGCTCCCGAGCCCAACTGCCAAACCATCCCTGAAGCCATGGCCACTTGCCAGAACCATCTGTAGCTGGAGACCCCTGACTGGGTGCTCCTGAGCCCAACTGCCAAACCATTCTTAAAGCCATGTCCACTTGCCAGGACCATCTGCAGCCAGAGACCCCTGACCGGGTGCTCCCGAGCCCAGCCACTGAAGCATCCCTGAAGCTGTGGCCACTTGCCAGGACCATCTGTAGCTGAAGGCCCCTGACCAGGTGCTTCTGAGCCCAGCTGCTTAACCATCCCTGAAGCAGCGGCCACTTGCCAGGACCATCTGCAGCCAGACAGCCCTAACTGGGTGCCCCTGAGCCCAGCCACCAAACCATCCATGAATCCATGGCCACTTGTCAGGACCATCTGCAGGTATGCTCACCGGTTTGACTTCAGTGCCTCTCCACTTATCTGTGATTGGTCTGTTCTGCCCAACTCCCACCACCATTGGCCACGCTTTCCAGACACAAGCTCTTCATTGGCCGATTCCCAAGCTGTCTGAACTGTAAGTATCACCAAGAATTTTCTTAGAGATATTGTTAACTTTTGCTGTGCAGTTTCTTATGTGATACAGCCCTTTCCTTGATGTTTTTTTGATTGTACTGCAGTCTTCCACTTCCCTCTCCTAATCCTCCCCATTTACTCTCTGCTACATACTACTTTCCCCTCAGGAGCATTTTATCCCACTGGCAAGGCGAGGTCCTGTGTGACCTGACCCACCCCCCCTGTTGCTTTTGTCCCAGCTTACTTCCAGTCTTGCTGCTTGTACTCTCCCACTGATTAACACATTCCTCTGCCCACCCTTAAGCAGCTTCTGCTGCTAACCTGTCTCCAGCCTCTGTCTGCTCCCCGCCCAATTACCCAACTAATACCTTTTCTTCTCTCCTTTTTCCCTCTTGCAGCTGGAATCCCCTGACTGGGTGCTACTGAGCCCAGCTGCAGAAACATCCCTGAAGCTATGGCCACTTTCCAGGATCATCTGCAGCCGGAGGCCCTGACCAGTGCTCCTGATCCCAGCCGCTGAACCATCCCTGAAGCCGTGGCCACTTGCCAGGACCATCTGCAGCTGGAAGCCCCTGACTGTGCACTCCTGAGCCCAGCCGCTGAACCATCCCTGAAGCCGCAGCAGCTTGCCAGGACCATCGGCAGTCAGAGGCCCCTGACTGGGCACTCCTGAGCCCAACCACCAAACCATCCCTGAAGCCGTGGCCACTTGCCAGGACCATCTGTAGCTGGAGGCCCCTGACCGGGCACTCCTGAGCCCAGCTTCCAAACCATCCTTGAAGCCATGACCACTTGCCAGGACATCTGCAGCCTTAGACCCCTGATGGGTGCTCCCAAGCCCAGCTGCTGAATCATCCCTGAAGCCACAGCCACTTGCCAGGACCATCTGCAGCCGAAGGTCCCTGACCAGACACACCTGCGCTCAGCCGCTGAACCATCCCTGAAGCCACAGTGACTTGCCAGGACCATCTGCAGCTAGAGGCCCTTGACCGGGCACTCTCAAGCCCAGTCGCTGAACCATCCCTAACGCCACAGCCACTTTGCCAGGACCATCTCCAGCCAGAGGCCCCTGACCAGGCACTCCTGAGCCCAGCTTCCAAACCATCCTTGAAGCCATGGCCACTTGCCAGGACCATCTGCAGCCTAAGGCCCATGACGGGCATTCCAGAGCCCAGCTGCTGACCCATCCCTGAAGCTGTAGCCACTTGCCAGGACTATCTGTAGCTGGAGACCCCTGACTGGATGCTCCCGAGCCCAGCTGCTGAACCATCCCATAAGCCATGGCCATTTGCCAGGACCAATTGCAGCCAGAGGCCCCTGACCGGGTGCTCCTGAGCCCAGCCGCTGAACCATTCCTTAAGCTGTGGCCACTTGCCAGGGCCGTCTGCAGTCAGAGAGCCCTGACTGAGTGCCCCTGAGCCAGCCGCCAAACCACCCCAAAGCCATGGCCACTTGCCAGGACCATCTGCAGGTATGCTCACCAGTTTAACCTCGGCACCTCTCCACTTCTCTGTGATTGGTCTATTCTGCCCAACTCCCACCACCACTGGCCGCCCTTTCCAGACACAAGCTCTTCATTGGCCGATTCCCAAGCTGGCCTGAACTTCAAGTCAGAATCGCATTTTTGCTGCTTGTAGTAAGTATCATCAAGAATTTTCTTAGAGATATTAACTTTTGTTGTGCAGTTTCTTATGTGATACAGCCCTTTCCTTGATGCTTTTTTGATTGTACTGCAGTCTTCTGCTTCCCTCTCCTAATTCTCCCTGTTTACTCTCTGCTACATACTACTTTCCCCTCAGGAGCACTTTCTCCCACTGAGAAGGCGAGGTCCTGTGTGAGCCGATCCCCTCCCCTCCAGTCTTGCTTTTGTCCTAGCTCACTTCCAATCTTGCTGCTCATATCCTCCCACTGATTAACTCATTCCTCTGCTCCCTTCTAAGCAGCTCCCGCTGCTGACCTGTCTCCAACCTCTGTCTTCTCCCTGCCCACTGATTACCTTACTAATACCTTTTCTTCTCTCCTTTTTTCCTCTTGTAGTCGGAGGCTTCTGACCGGGCACTCCCGAGCACAGCCGCCAAACCATCCCTGAAGCCTTGGCCACTTGCCAGGACCATCTGCAGGTACACTCACCGGTTGAACACCAGAACCTCTCTACTTCTCTGTGATTGGTCTATTCTGCCTGACTCCCACCACCATTGGCCACCCTTTCTATACACAAGCTCTTCTTTGGCTGATTCCCAAGCCAGCTTGAACTTCAAGTTCAACCCACATTTTTTGCTGCTCATAGTAAGGATCACCAAGAATGTTCTCCCACCCACACTCCCCACCATGGCACTCTTCTTAAATAGACTTCCTACTTTCTAGACCCCATCCCCCTTCCTCTCCATCACTGGTGGCTTTGCAGGCATCCTCCTTAAAGGGACTGCCTCTGAGGATAGTTTTTTTCTATCCCAGTCACCTCCTCGTTCTCGTGTAGTCTTCTGTTCTTTGAAAAAAGCAGTTGCTCTTACTGGCCTTGAGATCTCCCTCTCCTCAGATTGATCGGCCCTTTATACTAACTGGCACAAAGGGTATCTACCCTAACTAGTGCAAAATGATGGTTGCAGATGACACCAAGATCTGCAACAGAGTAGATGATCCAGATGGGGTGGACAGAATGAGAAGAGATCTGGATAAACTAGCAAAATGGTTGGAAGAGTGGCAACTGGGATTTAACGCAAAGAAGTGCAAGATCATGCACATAGGGAAGAGAAACCCTGAAGCCACCTATAGGCTAGGAGGGGAGTTGCTGGCAGTCACAAGGGAAGAAAGAGATCCGTCATCATCTCCGATGACCTGAAATCATCCAACAGACCTCTAAAGCAGTAGGTGAGGCTAGAGGATGTTGGGGTGTATTAGTAGGGTATCATAAGTCGGAAGAGGAGATAAAATCCTCTTTACAAGACACTGGTTAGGCCCCATCTGAGTACTCTGTGCAGTACTGGAGCCACACTTTCACAAGAACATTAACCAAATTGAGGCAGTCCAGAGAAGGGCAACCAAAATGGTGCAGGGACTGCATCAGAAAACACATGAGGACAGATTAACTGAACTCAATATGTATACCCTAGAGCAAAGGAGGGAGAGAGGTGATATGATTAAAACATTCAAACACCTTAAGGGGATTAACAAGGTGAAAGAGTCTAATATGTTTCAATATAAGAAAAATAGCAGGACAAGAGGACACAGCATGAGATTAGAGGGAGGTCGATTAAGAGGTATTGTAAGGAAGTTCTTTTTCACAGAAAGGGTGGTGGATACGTCGAATGGCCTACCTCAGGAAATGGTGGATATGAACACAGTGCAGGGCTTCAAACAGGCGTGGGATAGGCATAATGGACCAATACAGATGAGTATGAATAGATAGGCCATTGACAGAGCAAAGGCCTATGGCACATTCATAAGGTAGAAAAAGAAATGGGCAGACTGGATGGCCTTGCGGTCCTTATCTGCCGTCAACTTCTATGTTTCTATGGTGTTCAGCATGCAGCTAAGCATGCTCTACTGTGCCGTCCTGCTAAGTAACATTCAGCTCACCCTCAGCTCTCCCTCTGGTATGTATGACTCCACCTCTTTAACATGCCCACTCACCCTACCATAATTTTCGTACCACTCAGGCATCGACGCTCAAGGAAACAAGATGTCCCTCTCTAATCTCCCCCCTTCTTTCTACAACTCTGCACCTTTGATCCTGTCAGGGTGGCTATCTATGCCTCCTCATTTGTGTATCTGCTCATCCACCTCTACCTCATTACCTTTGAAAAGAAGGCAAGTGCTACTCGTTAAGCTACTAACCAGCTCCCTAAAGAAACTTCTGTTTATATTACTACTCTGCTCAGGCAATGTAGAATTAAACCCAGGTCCTTTGTTGGTTATCACAGCCCCGTCTGACCTGGCTCACCTTAAAGGTGTGAGTTTCTTCATATAAATGCCTGTAGTTTACTCAGGAAACATGACTCAATCCAAGGATGGATTTGTCATACAAAGCCCGACGTATTAGTTATATCAGAAACCTGGCTAAAAAAAAATGCCAATTAATTTCCATGAAATAAACCTTCCTCCCACAACGTGTATAGAGCTGACAGATTAAATGGGGGGAGGCCACGATATATGTCCATGAAAAAATATACAGTCTCCCTTATTGACCCTACCACCATGTCCAAACAGTTTGAAAGTATCTCCCTGAAGATCCTGCTTTCATCATCTGAGGCAATATACATCGCTGGGTGCTATACACCACCCTCAGGGGGCCTCGACCTACTCAGTCACTTATGCAAAGAAATGGACACACATACTTCCGAGACAATCATCATGGGTGACCTAAACCTTGACTGGTTTTCCCCTGCTCTAAACCACTTAAAGAATTTTGTGACACCAATGGTCTCACTCAGATCATTACAGAGGCCACCCACCCTAAGCACTTAAGGGTGGATTCTTGCCATTTCTGATTTTTGTTTCCTACTGTACTTGGGTGCTCCTTGTCTCCTGCTAATCCTATTTAGGACTACTGACTTGGTAATCTGAATAATTTTTGCAACAATTGTATGACCACCCTAGCCTGTAATATTCTTGCTGTTATTCTTAGGCTGTTTTGTTAATGCTATTTGTGTAGATTATTCTGACAGTTATCTTTGCCTTTGCACCTCATTGTTGTCATTCGATGTCTCTGCTGTATTTACTGTAACTGTACTCTCCTAGGTTGTGCCTGAAAGAAAGGCAGACTTCTTGCCTAGTGCACTTACCCGGTCATCAAAAGCTAATAAATAAATAAATAAATACTAACAATCCCACCAAGAGCACCCTCCTTGACATAATTCTGGTAAATAAACCCCACAATATCACACACTCCAGGGTGTTTTTCAAGGCCTTAAATGACCACAGCACCATAGCTTGCATACAGTCTGTTCCAAAACGTATCTCTACCTCCACATATCTCTTCAATAAAAGTTGTATGAACTTCAGCAGCAACAGCTTCCTAACAGATCTAAGTGACATTAGATGGCAAGATTTTTATCTCGCCAACATGGTATCTGAGACCTACAACCGGTTCCAAGACCTTGTACTAATGGTGATAGATAACCCCCCCCCCAGTCAAAGTCAGAACAAGGAAAAGGTCTTGTCCTTGGTTCACTGCCCACCTGAAAGCTGCCCTACATAATAGAGACTTTCTTTGGAAACGTGCTTGCAAAACCAAGCAACCTTCAAACTGGGCAGCATTCAGAATGGCAAGAAACTAGTGTACCAAATTAATTAGGGTGGAAAAATCTAAATACTTCCAATCAGAACTGAACGCCTCCTCTAATAATTCTGCCCTGTTCTGGAAAACGCTGAGGAACATTGAAGGCCACTATTCTCCTTCCTCCTTCCCTATTAAAATTACCACCAGCGACATAACTACTTCTAATAAACAATATGTTCTGGATCTCCTTAACAACCATTTTGCTACTGCTGGCTTAGCTTCTGACACCTCTCCACCAGCTAGTACATTACTCCCCCAGTCCAGTAATCTTGACACATCAAGCCCTGGCACCAAGGCCACCATCAGTGAAGCCAATTTTACCTTCAGCCCAGTTACCGTCAAACAAGTTGAAGACCTCCTACTGGCCCTTGATACCAAAAAAAAGTGCAGCAACAGACCAACTTGAACCTCTGTTCCTAAAATTGGGTTACCACATGCTGACTGCTCCCATCACTCATCTGTTCAATATGTCCCTCACACAAGGTGCTCTTCCATCTACATGGAAAATAGCACATGTCATCCTGCTCTTCACGACTGGTGACCCAAGCAACCTCAACAATAACAGACCTATATCTCTGCTGCTCATACTATCAAAACTCCTCAAAAAACGCATCAACCCTCAACTAAGAAATCACCTCTGTCTCATGACGTGCTCGACCTCTACAGTCCGGCTTTAGGCCTAACCACAGTACAGTAACCACCCTAGCCAAAGTGACAAATGATTGGTAACTGGTGCTGGATTCTAAACACCATATGTGTGCTGTGTTCCTCGACCTGAGCAAGGCCTTTGATACAGTGGACCATGACCTGCTACTTAGTATGTTGTGCAATATCGGTCTTGATGATACTGCTATGAAATGGTTTTCATGTTATCTGATAGACAGCTAGCAGCAAGTAAAGGCACAAAGTGCCCTCTCTCTTCACTCAAAACGCTCTTGAGAGGAGTTCCGCAGGGTCAATATCGGGGCCTCTGCTCTTTGCAGTTTACATTAACAATATCAACTCTAGAATAAAGTCCTCAAATGCAGGGATCAACCGTAACTTTTTTTTTTTGTACTAGCCAGCTGGGCTAGTGAACCAGAGATTGCACTAACCCACCGAAGTTTACAGTAGCCAGCAGTCAGTATGGTTAACAGTGATTTGTTAAATGAAAAGGCAACTAAAATCGCATTTGTCATGCCATTAGTCTGGACACCTACCAACTGATTTTGCACTGTGCCTTTAACTGCAAACCACACATACACCATCTCAGCTTCTGTAACTGAAGAGTCAGTGGTTCTGTCACTGATGACCGAAATGAACTTTGTTCCTATAATTTTTTCTCATAGCACCATGTGTTCAACCTCAGCTACATATTGAATAAAGTTGCAGGCATATTTGTACTTCTGATATGCTGAACTGATATGTAGCCCTTTCAAATCATCATTGCTGCACAGCCACGCAAAGTCTGTGTAAGGACATTCTTTCTTAGCAATTGTATGCCATGTTTGAAACAGTTTATCCAGACGATTAAGCATTGCTTCATTCATGTTCTTCAGCATTCCCTCTGCATTACTTGTCCCTGGAGTGGTAGTGCTGGCATCCTCCTTTTACTTTGCCCTAGCATGAGCTTCACTGATATTACGGGGGTGAGACAGAGTTAAGCTCGAAGTTATCTTTACCGAAATGAAAATTATTATTATTGCCTGCCTTACTCCACTGTATTTCATGTTTGATATACAAATGGCAGAACATCAGATCTTTTGCACCATCATACCCCAACCAGTCATATTTTCCTAGCCAACACTGCTGGAACCAACGGTTTCACTTTGTTTATTCCCACTCATGATCTTTTATTTGTTTGTCTTCGTCAGCATGCTTTCTATTAATGCCAGTTGGGTTACTGACTTCTTTAATGTATTTCCACATTTTCAGATTTGTAGTTAATAAAGTTGTTTCATGAAAAGTGTGTGTGTCCATTTATTTCCTTTTTCCTTCCTTTTCCCACCCTGTCCACAGATCTCAGAAATGCTTGATTGTCCCAGTTCTATTAAAAAATGTTCACCAAAAAAAAGTAAGGATAAATTAAACAGCATCAACCCATACTGTTACTTATTTATTTTTATTCTTTGGCAACCAGGTAACTCCCATAGGGCACAAGACCCATTTACAGGGGTGGCCCAGGAACACAGGGAGGTTAAGGCCCTGTTCACACTGTGGGATGCAGCAGCACATTTGAAGCAATAATTTTAAAACACACATTAATGCTTACCATGTCAATGCATCCGCACTACTAAAAGCATGTTCTAAACTGTGTTGTCTCCTTCACCTGAACTATGCCACTGCGTTCTGATTGTCAACCTGGATCCTGACCTTTCACCATCACGCTTTCACGGGGCAGTTGTGACTGAGCCCTACTGCATCCTGAAACAAGCTGAGGGAAGCTCAGGGAAGTCATGATGTCCTGTTCGCACTGCCGGTTAAGTTCGATTTAAATCCTGAACTGTTCTCAAAACCATACTCAAGTCTACCTTAAATCGTGGTTTGAGCATGGTTTCTTAAAACAGTTCAGGAAGTGTGTTCAGTATGAATGCAAACTGTGCTTGGGGGTACCTAAAGCATTTTACCATAAATAAAATGTTTTAAGTACCCCAGTGTGAGCAAGGCCCTAGTGACTTGTTTAGGGTCACACAGTATGCAAATGGAGGCTGTGGGAATTTAAACCCAGAGCTGCTGGATGTACAAAGCCCATTTACAACCTGTTGCTCTCTCTGTTGAACACTCTACAGTTTTCCTTTCCATGACAGCCATGTATTCTGATATACTTTGACCACTTTTATGATAATTAAACTATCAGTACTTGTGGTATCCTCAATACTACATTGTGTTCCTTTTACCTCATCAGCTACTGCTGTTTCTTTTCAAATGTCTAAGACATCACATTCCATAATTTTAGGCACACCATTCCATTTTATTTATTCCAATGGCCTGTAAAGGTGTAGCTAATATCATGGAATGCTCAGGTTGGTAGTATAAAAATAAGAGCAGCAGCTGCTGAGAACTTAGGAGAGAAACAATCAACACAGTTACAAAGGCAATGAAAATGTGAAAACTAATTTGAAAAAGTGGGTCGAAAACATATGACAATCGTCCAGATGCTGTCTGCTGTTATGACAGTTTTTTACCCCTGTATCCTGCTATGGCCACGTATTGTTTTGCCTGCACCTTATAATACTCCTGGGTCACACCTGAAAATAGGCACTTGACTGTCTAATGTGCTTATCTGGTTAACAAAAGCTGAAAAAAATACTAGGAAAAACAAAAAGGAACCCATCACAGCATATAAAGGTGTAAAAACTGTTTCCTATCATGGCACTAAATGACCATACTTAAAATTCAGAGCTGAAAAGATTAGGTTGATAGAAACATAGAATTTGACAGCAGATAAGGACCACTTGGCCAACCTAGTCTGCCCATTTTCCTACCTAACAGATAAGCTGCAGATCCTAGTTAACTAACAGCTTACTTCCTCCTACCCCCCACTAGGACTGCCTTATGTCTGTCCCATGCATTCTTGAACTCCCTCACTGTTCTTGACTCTACGACCTCCTCAGGGAGGCTGTTCCATGCATCCACAACCCTGTCCGTGAAAAAATACTTCCTCACATTACCTCTGAGCTGTCCCCCCTCTATCTTCAAATTGTGCCCCCTTGTCCTTGCACATCTCTTTTTCTGACAGATGCTACCCTCTTGGATTTTGTTGATTCCCTTGTGGTACTTGAAAGTTTCTATCATGTCCCCTCTCTCCCTTCTTTCCTCAAGGATATACATATTAAGCTCCTTTAGTCTTTCTTCATATGTCTTCTGGTGCAGACCATGCACTATTTTGGTTGCCCTCCTCTCAACAGTCTCCACTCTGTCTATGGCCCTGTCTACAATACGCCTCTATAATGTTACAGAGTGCCCAAACTGTTACTACAATGGTTTGCGTTTACACCTGTATCACATATAGGTATGTTCGCCAGACCATTGTGAAACCACATGAGGTGGTTTCAACAACAGTTATGAAAATGGTTACGCCTTGATAACGTTACCGGGCATAGTGTGGACGCGTGGCACCAGTCCCCTAGCGCAGCGTGAGCTCCATTGTGGGATTGGGCGCTGCCATATTGGCTACCCGGCTCCCAAGTGTGGACCAGCAGTGCCAGTCCCGTAATGGACACTGCTGCAGTGTGGACACACTGCACCGCTCCCAGGCCATAATGCTTTACATCCATTACCGGGCCCGAGCGGTGTAGTGTGGATGGGGCCTATGTCTTTGCAGAGATGGGATCACCAGAACTGTACACAGTACTCCAGATGGGGTCTCACCAACTGTCTGTACAGAGGGATAACAACTTCCTGTTTTCTACTATTGATGCCTCTCCCAGTGCATCCCAATACCCCCCCAGCCTTCCTTACTGCCTTCTCACATTGCTTGCCCACCTTTAGGTCATCTGATATAATTACCCCCAGGTCCCTTTCCAGTTTTATTGTTGTCAGTATCTCACCCCTCATTGTGTACTCTTCCCCTGGGTTTTTGTTTTCCAGGTGCATTACCTTGCACTTCTTTGCAATGAATCTGAGCTGCCATACATTTGACCATTCCTCCAACCTTGCCAAGTCCCTACTCATCCTTTCCACTCCATCTTGTGTATCAACCCTGTTGCAGATCGTTGTGTCGTCTGCAAAGAGACATACCTTTCCTTCCAGTTCCTGTGCAATGTCACTTATAAAAACATTAAAAAGGACCGGTCCCAGTACTGAACCCTGCAGTACCCCACTAGTACCTTCTTTCTTCACTGTGGACTCCGTTTACTACTACCCTTTGCGTCCTGTTGTCTAGCCCATTTTTTATCCAGGCAACCACCATGGGATCCACTCCAAGGTTGGCTAACTTGTGTATTAATCTTTTGTGTTGGGCTGTATCAAATTTCTTGCTAAAATCTAGGTAGACCATGTCCACAGCCCCTCCCTGGTCTACTACTTTGGTCACCCAGTCAAAGAAATCTATTAGGTTCGTCGGACATTACCTTTCCATCGTGAATCCATGCTGCCTTGGTCCTGTGCCTCACTGGCCTCTAGGTACTCAGCAATTCTTTCCTTCAGAATTGATTCCATCATTTTCCCTACCACTGAGGTCAAACTAACTGGTCTGTAGTTTCCTGCCTCTGTCAACTCCCACTTTTGTGAAGAGGAATCACATCCACCCTCCTCCAGTACTTGGGTACCACCCCATCCTCCCATGATTTGGTAAAGAGAGTAGTCAGCGGTGTCACTAGTTCTTCCCTTAGTTCTTTTAGAATTCTTGGATGAATCCCATCTGGCCCCATTGCTTTGTCCACCTTCAATTTTATTAATTCTTTTAGAACCCTTTCTTCTGTAAATGGACTGGTATTGACCCCCGTCTTCAGAGTGTTTTTCTTGTTTGGTTTAGGTACCTCCCCCTCCTCTTCCTTTGTGAATACTGAGCAGAAATATTCATTCAGTATCCCTGCTTTTTCACTGTCACCCTCTGCCCACATTCCCTCCCCTTTATTAAGCCTCAGTATCCCTCCTTTGGTCTTTCTTCGTTCCCTAATGTACCTATAAAAGGTCTTATCCCCCTTCTTAAAGAGTTGGCTATCCTTTCCTTGGTTTGGGCCTTTGCTATTCTGACTTCCTTCCCTGCCTCTTTCTGCTTTAACTGATAAAGTTCTCTGTCCTGCTCCTTCTGTGTTTCCTTATATTTACTGAATGCTATCCTTTGAGAACCATAGCGTTTTTTTCCTTCGTTGTGTTTTGTTGATTTGCTTTACACAGAGGCTTGTTGCCTCTGTGATGGCTGTTTTGATTACTCCCCATTGTTCCGCCACCCCTCCTTCTTGCCTGTTTTCTAGTGTTTTTCTGAGGCACTCTCTCATTTTCCCAAAGTCAGCCCTCCTAAAGTCCAATACTCTTGCTTTTGTATGGCTTGATTGTATGGCTGTGTTTATCGTGAACCACACTGTTTGGTGGTCGCTTGTTCCCAGATGGCTACCCACTTCTAAATCTGAGATTCTTTCTCCATCCCCATTTGAGAGTACCAGGTCTAAGATTGCTTCCTCCCAAGTGGGTTCTAATATTAGCTGTCTGAGGCATGCCCCTTGTAGGGCATCAAGAATGACCCTGCTCTTGGATGTGCCTTCAGCAAAGGTGCTCCAGTTAACATCTGGCATATTCAGGTCCCCCATCAACAATATACCCCTTTTTTCTGCCATTCTAAGGATGCCTTTTATCATTTCCTTGTCCATTCCTTCCCCCTGAGATGGGGGTCTGTATACAACCCCCATGCGGATTGTGGTGCCATTTCCTATCTCCAGGGTGACCCAGAGTGCTCATCTGCTCCATGTTTACTCTTTAGATCTGTTGCTTTGATCCCTTCCTTTACATAGAGAGCTACTCCTCCTCCTCTTTTACCCTCTCTGTCCCTCCTGTAGATTGTGTATCCTGGTATATTGACATCCCAGTCATGGTTCTCAGTGTACCATGTTTCTGTGACTGCCACAATATCCAGACAACCCTCTTCCATCAAGGCCACTAGTTCAGGGAGCTTGTTACATAGACTATGGGCATTGGTACTCATCACCCTCCACTTTTTGACAGCCTTACCCCTTTTAGCCCCATCCCTGCCCTTACTGCCTTTGCCTTTTTTTACATTTACCTCTGTCCTGCTCCCTAATGACTTCTCTACCTTGGTGTTTGCCTCACTAATTACCGTGTTTTGTGGGGGGTGGCTGGGATTTCCCTGCTCCTTTTCAGTGCCTCCCCCTTGGCTAGTTTAAATGCTTGCCAATGAAGCATTTAAACCTCTCACCTAGGATCCTGGTTCCCCCCAGACAGATGCAGACCATCGCGCCAGTGTAGGTCTGCATCCCTCCAAGTGGCTCCCCAGTCCCCAATGAAGCCAAAACCCTGAGCTCCACACCAATTTTTCAACCATTCATTGAATTACCTGGTGAGGAGTACCCTAGCATCACCCTTGCCATAAACAGGCAGCACCTCAGAGAAGGTTACCGTATGTGCTACTTGTCTAAGGCCCCTCCTCAACTCTACAAACTCCTCTTGCACTGCTGTGATCCCATTCCTAGCCAGGTCATTTGTCCCTAAGTGGACAATGACATCCAGCTCCCTCTCTCGTGCAGCTGCTCCCACGATCCTGAGGATTCGCTTCCTGTCCCTCCAAGCCGTGGTGCCAGGCAGGCACCTTACCTCCCTCTCCCCTTCCACCCCAACTTCTACCCCCATAATGACTGAGTCCCCCACCAGGAGTTGTTTTCTTCCCCTGTGGGGTCCCATGCCACCCTCCTGTGGGTCTCCTTTGTGAAGGTTCCCAGCATCCTCCGTTTCCACTGCAGGTGCCTCCATAGAGGAACCACTATCCACCAGAAGAATGTATGAATTGAGTAGAGGTACAGCTGGAGGGATGCAACTCTGTTCCACCACCCTCTCCCTCCCTAAGCCCACCCTGGTCCAGCCTCTCCTCTCCTCTCCTCTTTCTTGGCAACCTCTGAGGTAGGGGCATTGGCTCTGGTGGTCCCTGGGTGGGGGAAGAGGTTTCACGAATCCTAGCCAGGTCAGCCTGAAGACAGGCAACCTTCTCCCTCAGACCAGAAAGGTGCCTGCAAATAGGGCAGCATCGTAGCCTCCAGAATGTCTCCTGGAACACTGTCACCCCACAGCCATTGCACTGCACTACTCCTATCATGTCTTATTTTGTGTCCCCTCTCCTGTTTCTCTGCATGCTTGATCTCTCCTCTCCTCTCCTTACAATTCTCACCCTTTCTGTTCTGGGACAGCAATCTCCTATATTCTTCAGTAGCCTCCTCCTTCCTTGCTCAGTGTCAGACCACCAACAGCTGGTGGGGAGGCGAGCTACTTTTTTCCTTTAGGGTTGACAAAACTAATGTTTCTCTATGACCCTTCCCTTCCTACTGCCAAACAGGAAGTTCCCATTGTCAGTCAAATCCAGTGGCTATAAAAGTAGAACTGGCTTAGGGTGGGTGGAACAGAGGGCAATTAGTAAGAAAAAAGGCTAGCAACAGGAAGTTGTAAGACCCCTTCTACTTCTAATAAATTATCTGTCTGCTTAATCTCAACAGACACTGATTCCTGCTGTGATAAAAGTGTTAAATTAGTAAGAAAACTGTACCTTCTTTTAGTTAGCTGCTTTCTGCTTTACAGGCTAGCAACAGGAAGTTGTAATAGGAGTCACCTGCTTTTATATTGTCTAAGCCAAACCCTCAATTAAGCTCTATCTCTCTCTCTCTCTCTCTCCTCCTACTGATTTAGCAAAGTAAGTTGATACAATACCCTTCCCAGTACAGAACACACACTGCCTTTCTTTCTTTTCTTTTCTTTAATCCTAAATAAGACCCCTTCTATTTCTAATAAAGTATCTGTCTGCTTAATCTCAACAGACACTGATTCCTGCTGCAACAAAAGTGTTAAATTAGTAAGAAAATTGTACCTTCTTTTAGTTAGCTGCTTTCTGCTCTATAGGCTAGCAACAGGTCTTAGTGGCCATACTTTACACCTCCTAGACAGACTGGTTTTACAAACAAAGGCCTGTGACTAGTGACATCAGAACTTTTTTGTAACCTGGACATGCATGCAACAGTGAATGATTTGATACAATCAGTTTTAATACTACCTGAGCACTCAAAATGGCCAAAAACTGGCCTACATTTAATCAAAACTGGATGACCAGATAAGGACCCTGAAAACTGGATTATCCAGTCTACAACTGGACAGGTGGCAACCCTAGAACTGTGCTGCTCCTGAACACAGTTACAAATCTGCCTGCCATGAGTACTGAGCTAAACAAGGAAGGGAAAAGGAGAAAGGATCTTTACCAGCAAAAAATAAAAGCAGTAGTGGACTGGACGACATGGACTACAGCCACATCCAAGAGCAGAGTCATTTTCAATGCCCTACAGGGGGCACACCTTAGACAGCTAGTGGTGGAACCCACTCGGGAGGCAGCAATATTAGACCTGGTACTCTCAAATGGAGAGAGGATCACAAATTTAGAAGTCAGTAGACATCTGGGAACAAGTAACCACTGCACAGTGTGTTTCACAATAAACACAACCATGGAGACAAGTCATACAAAGACAAGGATACTGGACTTTAGAAGGGTTGACTTTGGCATAATGGGTGAATACCTGAGGAATGTATTAGCAAATGGCCGGAAAGGAGGGGTGGAAGAACAATGGAGAAAAATAAAAACTGCCATCATGGAGGCAACAAGCCTTTGTGTGAAACAAATAAAGAAAACAAAACGGAATAAAAAAACACTATGGTTCTCAAAAGAGGTGTCAGGGAAGGTTAAGGAGAAAAAGGCTGCATTCAAAAAGTGTAAGGAATCTCAGAAGGAGCATGACAGGGAACTGTATCAATTAAAGCAGAAAGAAGTGGGGAAGGCAGTCAGAAAAGCAAAGGCCCAAACCAAGGAAAAGATAGCCAACTCAGTTAAGAAGGGGGATAAAACCTTTTATAAGTACATTAGGGAGCATAGAAAGCTTAAGGGAGGGATAGTGAAGATTAATGAAGGAGAGGGGAGGTGGGCAGAGGGAGACAGTGAAAAGGCAGAGATACTGAATGAATACTTTTTCTCAGTATTCACAAAAGAAGAAGAGGAGGAGTTACCTAAACCAAACAATAGAAGCACTCTAGGCAGTGGGGTTGACGCCAGTCCATTTACAGAAGAAAGAGTCCTGAAAGAACTCCTTAAACTCAAGGTGGACAAAGCAAGGGGGCCTGATGGGATTCACCCTAGAATTCTAAAAGAACTAAGGGAGGACCTAGTGACACCACTGACCACACTTTTTAACAAATCATGGGAAGATGGGGTGGTACCTGAGGACTGGAGGAGGGCAGATGTGATTCCCCTTCACAAAAGTGGGAGCAAGGCAGAAGCAGGAAACTACAGATCTGTTAGTTTGACCACAGTGGTCGGAAAAATGATGGAATCACTTCTGAAAGAAAGAACTGTTGAGTACCTAGAGGCCAGCGGGGCACAGGACCCAAAGCAGCATAGATTCACAGCAGGAAGGTCATGTCAGATGAATTTAATCAATTTCTTTGACTGGGTGACCAAAGTAATAGACCAGGGAGGGGCTGTGGATATGGTCTACCTAGACCTTAGCAAGGCATTTGACACAGTCCCGCACAAAAGATTAATAATCAAGTTAGCCAGCCTGGGAGTGGGTCCCAGGGTGGTAGGCTGGGTAGCAAACTGGCTGCACAACAGGACACAGAAGGGTAATAGTGAATGGAACACATTCCGAAGAAGGGGGGGGGTTACTAGTGGAGTACCTCAGGGCTCAGTACTGGGTCCAGTCCTCTTTAACGTCTTTACAGGTGACATTGCAGAGGGTCTGGAAGGAAAGGTATGCCTCTTTGCAGATGACACAAATATCTGTAACAGAGTTCATACACAAGGTGGGGTAGAAAGGATGAGAAGGGACTTGGCAAGGTTGGAGGAATGGTCAGACATATGGCAACTTAGATTCAATGCAAAGAAGTGCAAAGTAATGCACCTGGGAAATAAAAATCCAGGAGAAGAGTACACAATAGCAGGGGAAGTACTAACAACAATAATGGAAAGGGACCTGGGGTAGTCATATCAGATGACCTAAAGGTGGGTTAGCAATGTGAGAAGTTGGTAAGGAGATCCAGGGGGATACTGGGATGCACAGGGAGGGGCATCACAAGTAGAAAAAGAGAGGGGGTTATCCCTCTGTACAGACAGTTTGTGAGACCCCATCTGGAGTACTGCGTGCAGTTTTGGAGACCTCATCTACACAAGGACATAGACAGGATGGAAGCAGTCCATAGGGGGGCAACTAAAATGGTGCAGGGTCTACATCAGAAACCATCTGAAGAGAGACTGAGAGAGCTTAATATGTATACCTTTGATGAAAGGAGGGACGGGGGGGCATGATAGAAATTTTTAAGTACCTCAAGGGAATCAACAAAGTCCAGGAGGGTAGCATCTTTCAGAAAAAGAGATGTGTAAGAACAAGGGGGCACAATTTAAAGATGGGGGAGGAACAGCTCAGGGGTAATGTGAGAAAAAAAATTTTAACGGAGAGAGTGGTGGACACATGGAACCGCCTTCCTGGAGAGGTTGTGGGGTCTAAAAGAGTGGGGGAATTCAAACATGCATGGGACAGACATAAGGCAATTATAGTGGGGGTTGCAGGAAGTAGGCTGTTGGTTAACTAGAATCTGCAGCTTATCTAATAGGTAGGGAAATGGGCAGACTGGGTGGGCCAAGTGGTCCTTATCTGCCATCAAAGTCTATGTTTCTATGTTAGTTAGTATAAAATTAAACAGTTTGTAAATGCCCGACATACAGACATCTATTTTTTTTCATTTCATTAATGCTAAGGCAGCACATAGTTAAACCTCCATGAAAAGGACATTTAAATAATAAAATTAAATAACAGTTATATTTATGTATTTGTTTGTTTATTTATTTGATACCCTGGTTGAGAATGGAACTGCAGCTTTCCACAGGAGGAACTGCGCTAGCCCAGCCGGGCAAGTAACAGAGATTCTGCACTAGCCCACAACAATCTGCACTAGTACCCAGGCTAGAAAATGAATGTTAAGGTTGACCCCTGCTCAAATGTTCATCTTTTTGCCGATGATACTGTTCTTTATGTTGCCAGGCCCACACTCGAACAAGCCTGCAATGTACTGCAGCAAGATTTCAATCTATTACAGCAAAACCTCCGGCAGCTAAAGCTACTGCTCAATGCAATAAAACTAAGGTTATGTTCCTATCCCCTCAAAACAACTCAGTAACTCCATATCTCATGGGATTCTTGCCTCAGATTGCTACCTTCCTAGGGGAAACTTTGGAGTTGGTAGACAAATTCAAATATTTGGGTTTCTGGATTGACTGCAAACTTACCTTCACAATCCATATTGAGGAACTATCTAAAAAATTAAAGCAAAGATTAGGACTCTTTCACTGAATCAAACACTAACTTACTTATGATGGCAAAATTCAGTTGGTTCAAGCCACTTTCCTCCCTCCCTCTACTGGACTATGCTGACCTCATTTATAGCCACAGTCCGAACACTGCTCTAGCCAAACTGAATACCTTGTACCACAGGGCTTTAAGATTTATTACCTGTGCCCCCTATAATACCCACCACTGCTCTCTCGACTCCCAGTTGGGTTGGTACTCACTAAAAACCAGAAGACTGAAAAATGTGGCCACTTGGATATACAGAGCCCTCATCAATAAACTGCCCCAATATATCTCCTGCCTCTTTACCAGTACTCAGGGAACTTATTCACTCAGAAGATATTCTTACTTCCTATTCGACATTCTCAGAATTAGAACTCGATACGGCACTTCCTCCGTAAGTCATGCTCTTCCCACCTTATGGAACAACCTCCAAAATACCCTGAAACTATCAAACATCATTAGATTGGCATCCTTCAAAACTCTACTCAGGCATTCACTGAAAGACACCTGTAATTGCTATGCCTAAGCCTTCACCATCCCCATCATACCAGGCGCCTCCTCTAGTTTTTCCAACATTCATAGTATGCGCCTCAGTATCCTTTGCACCCTAAACTATACTGAGGTTGGCTATGCCCTTCTCTCTTATTTCCTCTATCCCTCTGTACTATCAACTATCAATATTCTCTTACTATTTAATTTCTACTTGGCAGGGCTGTGCCTTCCTATCTATTTTTTTCCTATATTAGGCTGCCTGTAGTGGAGCTTCCAGCTCATGTCTACTACACAATTAATTGTTGCAATATGAAATAGATGTTGCTCTAGCTCCTTTGCACACTAGTCTCTATGCCCCACATGTATTCTCTGTATGAGAATGTACAGGATGCTCATTGTATCATGCATGTCTATTTTGAGCCTAGACGTTTCTGCTATATGTTGTATTGTATCATGTACGACTACTGTATATTGTATCATGCATGTCTATTTTGAACCTAGACGTTTCTACTATATGTTGTATTGTATCATGTATGACTACTGTATATTGTATCATGTATGTCTATTTTGTACCTGTCCAGGTTCGCCTTGTAAATGAGGTCACTCAGTGGTGTTTCACCTGGTAAAATAAAGATTGACTAATTGACTGGATCAGCAACTGAACCAATATCGAAATTTGTTGATCAGTATATCAAAGAATAAGTTTGGGATTTGAGATCATATATAAAAGACACAAATCACAAGTGCTGGATGAAGCTGTGGTTAATGAGAGAGATTTCCTTGTGTGTATAGATGTGGAGTCTATACATACACATTCCCCAGGGAGGGGATTGAATGCTATAGCTAAGGCTTTAAGCCAGCGACCTCAGAATATGGTTCCATAGAGGAAGTCCATCACTGACTGTGCCAGAACTGTACTAGAATGTAATTTTTTCCTTTTTTGAAAATAAACATTATACTCAAATAAAATGCAGAAGCATGGGGACAGTATATGCCCCCAATCTGGCAAATTTGCTTGTTGGGGAATGGGAGGAGCAGTTTATAACATATATGGGCAAGAGAATAATGCATTTCACAACCAGATAAAAAAACATGGATACATAGTTCTCAACTGGTCAAGTAGTGAGAATGAGTTGGTGAAGTTCACAGAATTTATAAATACAAGTACTCATCTCAAATGTACATTCAAATGGAGTCAGTTAATTTTTTGTACATGACAATATTTAAAAAGGCACCCAATTCTATACCGCATTGTACAGAAAACCAGTATGAAAAACATACAGTACTAAGGGCAGAAAGCTGCCACCCAAGACACCTTACAAAGAATATACCTAAAAGACAATTTCTGAGACTATAACAGACTTTATTTATTTATTTATTTATTTATTAAAATTTAGGAATTATAACACTTTGAGTCAGAGACTCATTTCAAAAGCTCTGTGTCCAAATAGCAGTTACAAACAGTGGGCAGTAAATACAAGCAAGTTTTACAAGATTTAGGATACAGTAATTACACCAATTTCTGACAGGGCTATAACAATAAGGTTATCTAAAAGACAAACATATTAACTTCTGTTACCCTGTAGGGTAACTGGCCAACAACTGAGGAGCAGGTGGAAACCAATCTAAGGGATATTGTCAGATACAAGGTCGGAGTAGGGATGTGCAAGGCCTGCAGGGGGGAGGTTTGGGTATCAGGTCTACTGGGTTCAGCAGAGTTATGGGTGGGTATGAAGGCAGTCACAATTAGAGGAGGCAAGTAACAGCTGTCGTAGCTCAGACTTGAAGGGTCCCAGCCTAGGAGTAGCCATTAAAGTTGTAGGAAGAGCATTCATCCAAAGTGGGGTTCTATAACTAAATGATCTTTGCCCAGCAGTGGTTCTAAATAGAGGGGTATGGAAGGCAGCATTGCTGGAGTATCTAGTGATACTTGATCTATGGGCCGATGTAAATGTAGATGACACTCCAGGAGGGACAAGTCCAAGGGATATTTTTTTTAGCAAGGAGGCAGGTGTGGTAGCGGATACATCCCTAAGGTTTAAATAGGAGGGTCTCTGGTAGAGATCACAAGTATGTGTATATCTATCACATCAAGTTGCTAGGTGACAGGCTTTGTTTAGGGCAGTTCTGATAAATTATCCACCCACCCTGTTTATATATCAGTGTACATATCTCAGGATTGCTGAGCAACAATCATGTATAGGCCTGTACCGGCAATTTTGAGTTCTGCACCACACTCCTGCAGTTCACCTCTACTGTATGTAATGTATCTCAGTATATATGCTCAATGATCAATCCTTCTTGCTTAGCTACCATCATGTATAGGCCTGTCTCCTGCAAGAAGGGTCCTTCTCTCGCTGATATGGCCCACTCCACCTGTATTTAACTGTACAAACTTATTGTAAATATTATTGCCATGCTACTGTTCCTTGCACTACTGTCTGTTCTCCACTCACTGTATGTTTCCCTGCCCCGTCCTATACTGTGTATGATGATGTTTCTTTGTAAATGAGTCTTTGACTCAAAGGGTTGCAATTCTGATACTGTAATAAATAAATAAATAGTGCGGTATTGGGGGCTGACCCATAAACTACTAAGCCGAAGTCAACCAGAGGGAGAACCAAGCTGGATACCACCAGCCTTAGAGCAGCCTCTGGGATACAGGAGCAAAGCTGATAAAGAAGGCCAGTTCTGATGTTTACAGTTCTACAGGTGACAGAGATGTGCACATGAAAGGTGAGAGCTGAATCAAGGGTGATTCCCAAATATTTAAAGCTGGAGACAGTTTTGAAGGGTGCAGAGTTAGAATTGAGAATGTGGAGGAGCAGGACCTGTTTTGGTTCTGATGGTGTGCAAAGAGCATCACCTTGGTTTTCTTATAATTGAGAACCAGTTTATGATTGGTGAATCAAGACTCGATTTCAGTAAAATGCTGCTGTAGGTTATGTTGCAAGGGGAGGGGTCCTGGTGCCAGCAAAAAATGACAGCATCATCTGCATAGAGGAGGAGTTGTCCAGAGCAGGCCCGGTGGAGAGAGTTAAGAAACAGGCTAAACAGTAGAGGCCCAAGAATTGAACCCTGGGGTACCCCAGACCTGACTGGGGGAGGGAGGAGGACAGTGTGAGGCTAAGTTTTACCTGTTGAGATCGGCCAGAGATGTAGTTGGAGAACCAGGAGGAGGCTTCCAGGGATAGGCCAAGGAAGAGTAGGGAGTCAATCAGCAGGGGGTGATGAACAGTATCAGAGGCCATTGTCAGGTCAACACAGACAGACCCATCTAAGTGCCCCAGATCAAGTGCATCATGAATGAAGGAGGTATATTACAGGAGGGCAGTTGTGGTGCTGTGGCCCTTCCTGAAACCCATGCTGTTGGAGACATAATAGGTTGTGTATGTCAAGGAGCTGCGATAGTTGGTCAGCAACCATCTTCTCCAATGCTTTAGACAGGAGTGGCAGTATGGAGATTGATGCACAAATGATATTCACTGTAAAAACTGCCAGCCATGATATGGCTGAACGCTTTAAGAAAAGGCAAAACAATAGCAAACCATCTCCAATGCTTTTGAGTATGCAAGGAATAAAAATTGTACAGAGATGATACAAAAGCAAGATGTAACTAATGAGACTACTGAGCAGCCTTCAACATTTATCACTCAGTATTTCCCAAAGCCACACTTTATTGGAAACATGAAAAAACTGGAATATTATAGCCTAGGTGCCAACAAAAATCTAGTGGGACTGGGGCAGACACCACCTCGTATTACTTACTGGGGGGGGGAGGACCTTATGTGATGAACTTATTCACTCTATTTTGCCTGATACAGCACATGAGAGAAATTGGCTACCAAAATTGTGAGTTGGCAACTGTAAGTGCGGCCACTGCAAGCAGTGTGCCAGAACTTATAATACTCAGACATTTGTCTATCCAATGATAGGAAAAAGGTTTGATATTGGACAATTCATTAACTGCAGCAGTGGTATGTCATAAATATGCTATCCTGTCCCGGTGGCAAAGCATATGTTGGACAAACCAAATGGGATCTCTGTAAAAGAATAGGGGAGCACAAAACTGCCATCAGGACTGGCAATGAACAATATACCATGGCATGGCATTTTAAAGAAGCAGGACACTTCTCAGTTGCCTGTATGAAATTCATTCTGATTGAGAAAGCTACCATGGATTGTTATGGTGAAGATCTGATAAAGCGTTTCTTACAGAGGAAGGCATTCTGGATTACAACTTTAAATGCTGGCATGCCTAATTGACTAAATGAAGATGTTCCTCTCGCACCATGCATTTCTTTGAAACTGATGATGACGTTTTGAAATGTGTTATTTCTGTTGTGTCTGTTGGATCATAAATGCTTTTATTACTCATTCTTCCCTTCCCGTTTCCCCTGCTGCCATTTTTTCTCCTTCCTCCTCCCTCATTTTCCTTCCCCCCTTCCCTGTGCATACTGTTTTGTTGCATATATTTATTAAGATCTTTTTCTGTTGCTTGTATTATGCACATTGCTGGTTGTTGCACACTAGTGGTCTTTATAATACTGTGTATAAGCATACTTTGCACTTCAGTTGATATTGGTGTACCGTCTCTTTAAACTTTTCTATGTTTATTTCAATTTTTGGATACAGCCTTTGAGCTCAGAGCTCATTTACAAAGGTTCCACATCAATGAGAACAATACAATGGCATACAAGCATATTGGGTATACAGCAACAGGTATGAATTTACAGAGCACAGAACATCAGTAGTCAAACCAAGTACAAGTAACGCTATACAATAAGATGAAAATATGACACATAGACGAACTATAAAAAATGAGGGAGGGTATGGAAATCCATAGGACAGCATCCAGAGATGTGGGATCGTCACAATTGTAGTGGTAAAGTGAGGATGGGAGGCCAGAAAGTGAGAGATAGGTAAAAGTGGTTAGGGAAGGGGGGAAGAGGTTCCATGGGGAGGGTACAGGGTTAAAGGTGCACAATTGAGGTTGGGTAGGAAGCGGGGAAGAGGAAGCAGAAAAAGGAGTCTGTGGCAGGGAAATGAGGGGGATGTAAAAGGGTCAATTAGAGGTCCCTGGAATAAGGACAGGGTGAAGTCAGCTTAGCTAAAGCAGAGGGGAAAAAAACAGTCTTGAGGGTGAAGATTTCGAGGTCGTTTAGCAGTCAGAGCCACTTGAGGTAGCTAGGTAGTGCTTCAGTTCTTTTTTAAAAGAGCTGTTGTTGTTGGAGCTGGCTAGTTTAGCAGGATGTTCGCTAATCCAATGTGAGGCTCTGTAAGCAAAACAGCGCTGAGCGAAGAGGTTCTCCTGAATGGTGCAGATAATGAGCATCGTGCAGCACCCATGGTACAGTACTGGGTTTGCAATAATTGCAGTGGATTGTGTAAGGCAGGCATATTTAAGTGTGTATGTCAGAATATCTAAGTGCTCTGAGGAAAATGTCAATATGATATTAAAATGTTAGT